>CM057455.1:1132620000-1133875000 GCA_016271365.2 Neoceratodus forsteri | reverse complement strand
TGCAATGGCTGTGGACAGTACCAGGGGCTGTGCTGTGGGAGGGTGGGCAGGGATATGGGGGGCATGTTATGGCCACAGACCACTGTGTGGCAGGTGGTGTACTGGATTTGCCACATGTGGGTGGTAACTTGTTGCCTGTGTGGTCCATCACTCACCCATGTGGTTAGGCCAGGCAGGCCCTCCCCCCATGCCTGCAGTGGGGCCGGACATCCTATGGCTGTGTCCTCAACCAGATGGGACACACAGCCCCCCTCCAACCCCTGAGAACATTGTGGGACAGTGACCCTCGGGGTGTAGGGCACATGGCCAGACCGCTGTGGCACCCATGGTGGTGAGATGCATGCCATGAACAGTGGTGATGGGTGTGTTGTGGACGTGGCAACTGGCCGGCGGCATGCAGGCACTGCACAGTGGCTGCGTGGGTGGCACACTGCCCATGTGGGGTGGATGTGGGCCAGGGCTCTGTGGCAGGGCATGGGGTGGAATGGCCCCCTTGCTGAGGGGCATCTGGGGGGTATGCCCCCATTCCTCTGAGCCCCTCAGTAGTACTGCCCATGGCACATGCCGGCATGCCTGTGCTGCACAGGCCATGGCCACACCCCTCATCGGCCCCTGCAGTACAGGGCTGTGCCTGCTGCGGTTGGGGCCACACAGGCAGCCCACATGTGGTACACACAGCTGCCACAGCTAGGTGGGGTTGGGACACACACCGCCATGCATGCATTGGGTGGGCTGTGTAGGCCACTACAGTGCACACCCGGTGGCATGGTGCATGCAGGCCCTGGCACAGTTGACAGCGGTCTGGCAGCTGTGTCCCTGATATTGGCTGCCCTGCACCTGGGATGTGCCATGGAAGGGTGAGGGGTTTGGGCCTGTCAGTGTGGCACGACGCCACTGTGCATTATACATGGTCCACCATGGGTGTGCCCCTCACTGTGGGTGCCCAGGGAAGGTTGTACATGCACAGGTTGGTATTGTGTTTGCGGTGGGCACTATTGCCTGCCATGGAGGGTGCCGTGCAGGTGTCCTGTCACACCTCGGTGTGTGGGCACGGGTTGCAGGCAGGGAGAAATGGTCACCAGAGGTGAGGCGGGGCCCAGCACCGCACACACCCTGCTGGACATTGCTGCCACACTACAGTGGAATGCTGTACTACAGGGTCACATAGGTGTGTCACAGACTGTCTGGTATGCAAGGTTCTGTAATCCTGTGTTGGAGGCATAGATGCACGCACAGTGTGACAGCGGGCACACCATGGGTGCACAGTGCATCTGGTACTGGTCACGGGTAACACGGCTGTGTTGCCAACACGGTGCCCATACTGGCCCACTCAGGTGGTGCCATGGCCCAGACACACTGTCGCTGTGCTGGTGCAACAGGGAGGCATATCTGTTTGGTGGGGGTGTGTCACTGCAGTGGTGGTCTGGCCCACCCACAGGCCTGTGTGCAGTGTCCAGTCATGCTGCACCATCCAACCTTGTAGCACCATCCATATCCATGTGCTGCACGCGGCAGACCATGTCCCGGCCGTGCCGCATGGATGGGGCCGGGTGCTGCCAGCTGTGGCCCAGACTGTGCGAGGTGGGGCCTACACAGGACACTGCCTGTGCCGTTCACACAAAGCACTGCTGCCTGCCCTATTGGCTGTGTGGCACTATCCCTGTACCTTGCCCTCCATGTTACACCGGTCAGGTCTGCACCTGACCACATCCACCCTGTGCATGGGCGGTCATGGCTGGGTGTCCAGGGGGCTGTCCTGGACCATGTGTGGGTACATGCCTGTGGGATGGAGACAGTGGGAAGGAGCAGCACCCAGAGGCTGCTGGCCATGGGGGCACATCCGGCTGTGTACTAACCCATCTCCATTCCCTCCCTAGCTCCACGGCGGACAAATACAGAACTTTGGTGAGTATATGACATTGTTCAATGCACACATTCCCAATGCCTGTCCAGCACTGTGTACCTGACATCATTGCTTTCTGTTCCCTGTGTAGGATTCAGCACCACCACAGAGGTCCAGGTAGGTACACACTGCTGCACCGCAGCAGCTCCGGGGTCCCCAACTGTGTCGCAGGCTTATGTTGACCTGCTCTTTCTCCATCCAGGTGTGCTCCAGACCAGTCAGCGCCACCCACTCTGGATTCCACGGTACACATCACAGGTTAGTAACTATCTGTCCCCATGCCGGCACCCACGGTTGTCATTGTGTCAGCCCCTTGTCCACCAAGTGGGTGTGGCTGCATGCAGCTTCAAATGGGGGTGCTGGTGTGGATTGTGGCAGGGCGCCATTCACTGAAAACTCAGTCGGGCTGCTGGCCATGGAGGTGAGTGGAGGACTGTGCGGTAGCCCACTCTGGGTCATGGGTGTGGGGAGAGGGGTGGGAGGCACTTTCTGACAGGGTGGGGGTCCACCAGACACCAGGGACATTACCAGATTTTTATTTTTATATATTTGGGGACAGGGGACTGAGAGGTATTGCTGAGGGTCTTTGGAAAGGGGGATTCTTCATTTTGGACTGGGGATTGACTGGAGGGGTGGGGCCACTAGACACCAGGGCTAAAATATTAATTTAATGTTGGCCAGGAGAGTGGGAATTACTTTTTTTTTCTTTGTGGCTGGCCGAATACCGAATACCAGCCAAATAGTGGACTATTCGGTATTCGGTTCCGAATATTCGGATAGCCTACTATTCGTGGTATTCAGAAAATAATACTTGGTATTTGCACAGCTGTACTGTACGTGGGTGCAGGTTGGTGTTTGAGGGTATTGTGAGTGGCTGTTTGGGTTTGGGTTTACTGTTCTGTCTAAGTTTGTTATTGTTTCCTGTTGTTCATCCCCATCCACCTCCCACTGTTACCCTGTATTCCTGTCCCATTTTGATCATTAAATTGTTTGCTATACACACTGTCTGTGTGTCTGTTACTGGTATGCTTGTGTGTGTGTGTGTGTGTGTGTGTGTGTGTGTGTGTGTGTGTGTGTCTGTGCGTCTGTCACTATGCGCATGGGTGCACACTGGTGTTGGTGCCTGCTGTCCCCAGTGTTCCCTCCCTGTGCATCAGGTCGGTGTGACATTTGTGCTGCACACAGCACAGGCCACTGTCCCCAGGCCACATCTGCATGGTGTCCTGTGTGCTGCAGGTCACCTTGCATGCTATAGTGTCCTTACCACCTCACATTGTACCTCCCAGCTGTGTGGTGGCACGGTGCCTGTGCTTCGCCTTTCCGCCTCGGGGTGCCATTGTTCCCTGTAGGTGGCACCACTGGCACTGACGTTGGTGTGTCTCACCACCAACTGTCCACTGGTCTGTGCCACCCGGTGATGTGTCCCTGTTGTGTTTGCACTGTTTACATATATCAGTGGCCATGGTAGGGGGGGCGTTGTGCCTGGTGGCGCCATCATTCCTGAATTGTGCTGTGGTCTCTGTGCTCCCTTTCTACCCTGTGCCACACTGCCCCTGTGTGCCTGCCTTCCTCTGACACTTTGTATCCTATCTCACATGTGTGTTGCTGTGTGTCTGGCCTGTCTGGCCCTGCTCCTTTCTTTGTTGTGTATGTTACACCTGCTCCCACCTGGTTTATGTTGCGCCGTCTGGTCTTGGTATATGTGGTGGCACTGCTGCTTCTAGAATCCTGCCCTGATGTTTCTCTGCCATTTCCTTGGCATATGTTCAGTTGCGCATTTGCGTACCTGCAGGTTTGTCGCAACTGTGGCGTAAGTTGCTATTGGTGTACTGCATTGCGTCAGTGTGCATCTCGCAATGTAGAATTGCATTTGGTGTATTTACTGGACGTATTTGTGGCTTACACCATTCCCGTTGGTGCATCTGTGTTACGCATTAGCATATGCTTTCTAGAATTGGGCCCATGATGTGTGATTTGTCATTGTACTACTCTTTCCGGGTATTTTACATAACACCAAGGTTAGACTTATTGGTCTATAATTTTTAGTTTCTGATCTAGGGCCATTCTTATGTATTGGTGTTATTAGATCCTGTTTCCATTCTTGTAATACTTCACCATTTTTTAGTGACTGATTGAATAAAATGGTTAGTGGTCCAACTAGTTCAATTTTTAATTACTGAAGGAATTTGGGAGTCATTCCATCCGGACCCACCAAGCTATTTATTTAAAGGTCTTTTATAATTTTACTAATTTCACTTTCAGTTATTAGGATATACTTACATGTTGGATTTATGATAGGTTTGTATATATCTTCTTTTCATTTATACACACTTAAGAAATACTTATTCAGTTATGTTGCTATCTCCTTTTCCTCTGTTATAGTCTTATTTCATGTTATAATCAGTCCAACCCCCTTCTGGTTAATTGAAAAACTGTTTTTTTTATTGTCTTTTACTTTATTTACCAGCTTTTTTGATGTTCTGTTTTGAGTTTCTAATAATATATTTGAGTTTTTTATTACAGTGTTTGAGTTTTTCTTTACCATTTAGAGGATTTTTTTTTAACATTAGCAAATAATCTATTTTTCTTTCAAATTAGTTTCTTGATATTGTTTTTCCACCAAGGGGGACATCTTCTGTTACCTTTGTATTTCTTTATCACTGGGACCCATTTGTCTATACAATAATCTAATTTTTTTTATGTTTATCCATATTGATTCAAGGTCTTTGTTTTGAAGTTCTTCCTTCCAGTTCCAGGTTGAGAGATATTCCTTGATTTTTTTATAATTTGCCTTGTGATAATGTTTAATAGTAGTTACATCTTTTGATATATTTGTATTTGCTTTATATGAAAATTCAATAACTTGATGGTCACGATTTCCTAGGGGTGGTTTTAGTTTTAGTCCATATGTGTTGTCCATATCATTTGTTAATACTAAATCAAGTGTATTATGTTCCCTGGTTGATTTTGTTACTATTTGATCCAGATTATTCTGAATGGTATAATCAATTAATTTATTTTCACTAAGGTTACTACTAACCAGTGTTTGCCAACATATATTAGGGTAGTTGAAATCCCCCATTAGTATGGTGTTGTTTATTTTTATGTTTTCTAAACAATTTAGGAATAAGTCACTATCCTCGTTATTTAACCCAGGTGGGCCATATGTTAGTCCTAAGGTTAATGTTCCTGTTTGCATGTTTCCCAATTCACACCATGATGTAAATATTCACCATTGGCTGCCATAAGTCGATGTTGTGGAGAACGTCCTTGAGAGTAGAATAGGTTGATGACTGACTCATGATAGCCTGTACTCTATACTGTACCCTGTACTGTTATTGCTGATTTTATATGATATATATTGTTGATGTTGATGTTGATTTTGATTTTAAATTTGTTAGGCGCCTTTGAATTTGAAAGGCACCATAAAAATAAAGTTTTATTATTATTATTATTATTATTACTCAACAGTCTCTCCTTTCAGGAGCCAGGCCATAAGCTTCGCTTGCAAGGGCTGGGTGTGTTACTGGGCCCTGAACCAGTATATCTCTGAATGGCAAGCGTCCCTCATCCATTGCCATTGTCATTACTGCGGCGAACCACCCTCTTCTTGGCCAGAATGGTGTGATCATTATTACTAGAGACTCATGACATTCTTTTTATTTTTTATAATTTTTCTTTTGATTTTTCTGGAATTTCTTGTTATTTCTTTTTATTCATTGAAAATTTAGTTTTATTTCTTGTTACGACATTTACATTCATAAACTATCTCAAAATGACCTTTTACACACTTGAAATCACATTCCTAGTGTACTACATTTTATTAAGCAGCAGTATGCTATGGTCTTGAAAGGTTCTGTGAATGAAACAATTCCGCTGTCGCTTCCTTGTGGACCATCTCTGTGGTAACAACAGAGCCTAAACAACAACTGCTGTGAGCATTTATTTAGTTATTGCCCCCAAAAAGCAATTGTTTTCACTTTATTCATGTGTTTATTTTCATTTTATTCTTTTATGTGTTGATTTTTTTATTTCTATTTACACCTTGAATTTCTTGTTATTTCTTGTTATACCTTGACTTTCTTGTTATTTCTTTTTATACTTGAATTTCTTGTTATTTGGGCTGTAGCTCTGCACTCAAGTTCCAACAGCTGCTGTAGGAGGGGTGGGGGCATTGCCTGGCTGATGCTGTGCAACTCCTCAGTGTCCAAATTTCTCTGCAGCTTGTGTCAGGGAGATATAATGTTCATGTCTATGGCTTCATTTGGGCTGTAGCTCTGCACTCATGTTCCAATACCTGGTCAAAGGGGGGTGGATGACATTGCATGACTGAGGCCTTACAAGATGGGGGGGCGGCTCAGGGGTATGTAAGGAAATCTTTTTTCACAGAGAGAGTGGTGAATGCATGGAACTGCCTTCCTGGGGAGGTTGTTGGGGCTAAAACAGTGGGGGAATTCAAACACGCATGGGACAGACACTAGGCAATTGTAGTAGGGGGTGGCAGGAAGAAGGCTGTTGGTTAACTAGAATCTGCAGCTTATCCAGTAGGTAGGGAAATGGGCAGACTGGGTGGGCCAAGTGGTCCTTATCTGCCGTCAAAGTCTATGTTTCTATGTTTCTATGTTTCTATGTTTCTATGTTACAACTCCACAGTGTCCTAACATGTGTACAGCTGGAATCAAAGAGGTATAATGTTGATCTCTATGGTTTCATTTGGGCTGTAGCTCTGCACTCAGGGTCCAATACCTGGTCTTGCAGGCTGGGGGCATTGCCTGGCTGAGGCCATGCCACTCCTCAGTGTGCTAACTTGTCTGCAGCTGGTATCAGGGAGGTATAATGTTGATGTGTATGCCTTTATCTGTTCCATAGCTCTGCACTCAGGGTCCAATACCTGGTCTTGGGAGTGGGTGTATTGCCTGGCTAAGCCCGTACAACTCCTCAGTGTCCACATTTGTCTGCACCTGGTATCAAGGAGGTATAACATTGATGTCTATAGCTTCACTTGTGCTTTAGTTCAACACTCAGGGTCCAGTACCAGTTCTTGGGCGTGTGGGAGCATTGCCTGGCTGAGACCGTGCAACTACTGAAAGTTATTATTTGTCAGCAGCTGGTATCAAGGAGGTATAAATGGTGATGTCTATGCCTTCATTTGGGCTGTCATTCAACACTCAGGGTCCAATACCTGTTCTTGTGGGGTGGAGGTATTGCCTGGCTGAGCCCATACAACTCCTCAATGTCCTAATTTGTCACCAGCTGGTATCAGGGAGGTATAACATTGATGTCTATGCTTTCATTTGGCCCATAGTTCAACACTCAGGGTACAATACCTGATCTTTAGGGTTAGGGGCATTGACTGGCTGAGGCCATGAAACTCCTCAATATCCTAATTTGTCTGCACCTGGTATCAGGCAGGTATAACATTGATGTCTATGCTTTCATTTGGCCCATAGTTCAACACTCAGGGTACAATACCTGATCTTTAGGGGTGGAGGCATTGCCTGGCTGAGGTCATGAAACTCCTCAATATCCTAATTTGTCTGCACCTGGTGTCAGGGAGGTATAATATTAATGTCTGTAGCTTAATTTGGGCTGTAGTTCTATGCTCAGGGTCCAATCCATATTCTTGGGGGGATGGGGGCATTGCCTGCCTGAGAGCATGCAACTCCTCAATATCCTAATTTCTCAGCAACTGGTATCTGGGAGGTATAACATTGATATCTATGCCTTCAATTAGGCTGTAGCTCTGCACTCAGGGTCCAATACCTAATCTTTGGGGGTAGAGTCATTGCCTGGCTGAGCCCATGCAACTTCTCAATGTCCTAATTTCTCTGCACCTGATATCAAGGAGGTATAACCTTGATGCCTGTGCCTTCACTTGGGCTGTAGTTCAATACGCCAAGCCCAATACCTAGTTTTGGGTGGTGGGGGCATTGTTTGGCTGATGCCATGCAACTGCTCAGCGTCCTAATTTGTCTGCACCTGGTATCAGGGAGGTATAACATTGATGTCTATAGCTTCATTTGGGTTGTAGTTCTACTCAAGAATTGTACAATCCCTGTCTTGGAGGGTGGGGAGCATTGCCTGCCTGAGGGCATGCAAACTCCTCAATGTCCTAATTTCTCAGCAACTGGTATATGGGAGGTATAACGTTAATGTCTATGCCTTCATTTGAGATGTAGGGTACAGTACCTGGTCTTGGGTGGTGGGGCCATTGCCTGTCTGAGGGCATGCAAGTGCTCAATATTCTAATTTCTAGAGGGTATAACATTGATATCAGTACCTTCAATTGAGCTGTAGCTCTGAACTCAGTGTCCCATACCTGATCTTTGGCAGTGGGGCATTGCCTGGCTGAGCCCATGCAACTGCTCAATGTGCTAATTTGTCAGCAACTGGTATCAAAGAGGTATAACAGTGATGTCTATGCCTTCATTTGGGATATAGTTCAATGCTCAGGGTCCAGTACCCAGTTTTGAGGGGGTGGAGGCATTGCCTAGCTGAGGCCGCGCAACTGCTCAACATGCTAATTTGTCAGCAACTGGTATCAGGGAGGTATAACGGTGATGTCTATGCCTTCATTTAGGCTGTAGTTCACTACTCAGGATCCAATATCTGTTCTTGGGGGTGGGGGCATTGCCTGGCTGAGCCCATGCAACTGTTCAATGTCCTAATTTGTCTGCACCTGCAATCAGGGAGGAATAACATTGAGGTCTATACCTTCATTTGGACTGTAGCTCTGCACTCATGGTCCAATACCTGGTCTTGGGGAGTAGTGGCACTGCACCCACCCCACCAACAGGCATCGGGGTGTGCGGTGTGGTAGTTGGCCCTAACTCTCACCCCTTCCATGTGTAAAGAAGATGAGGTGGTGGAGAATAGGAGAATGGCGTGAGAGTTAGGCACGATGACACCAATGCACACCCTGATGCCTGTTGGTGGTGGTGGGATGGGGTGGGATGGTAGGGGTGGCAACCATAACACCGAATATCTTCACTTGTGTCGCTATTGAACAACCCTAACTATTGCATTAAACAGAGTTTTTTTGCCATGAATTCCCTTCTTTTTGAGAATGTATACTATAAATAGTAGGCCTGCACTCCCACCATGCTTCCCATTTGTGTGTAATAACCCTTACAGTAATGGTAACGCTAACAGTAATGGTAACAGTAACGACAATGGTAATGGTAATCCTAATGGGAACATTAACGCTAACTAACCATTATAATTTGTCTGTTTGTGTCTATATGTTAGATATGAGTAATGAATTGTGATACTGACATTCTTGTAACTATGGTTATGATAGGAATTTTTAGGATTTTGTATGACATCTGTTTATTATGTCTTTGTAGTTTATAAATGCTTTGCAGTTTGTATGAATGTGAAACATGATTACTTTGTAAATAGGTCTTAGGACCTAAAGTACTACCCTGTCTAAAAATAAACATTTTTTACTACTACTACTACTACTAATAGTAATGCTAGCATTAATGGTAATAGTAATGAGAATAGTAGCAGTAATGAAAATGCACACATAAATGGTAATTCAAACGGTAACGGAAACACAACTACAGACGTGAGCGCAAACAGAAATGGTAACGGAAATGACAATGAAAACCAAAATGGTAACGCAAACGGAAATACAAATGCAAGCATAAATACAAACGCAAACTGTAAACGCAAATGCACACAGTGAAGTAAAAGAAAATGCTAAAGAAAACGGGTGCCAGAAATGCAAACAGTATCAGTAAAGCAAACACAAACGGTAATGCCAATGGTGAATCAAAAGGAAACAGCAGTGCTAACGGTAACGCAAACGTAAATGCAAATGGTAAAGCACACGATGACACAAACAATTATGCAAATGGTAATGGAAACACAAGTGCATACATTAATGCAAACAGTAATGGTAACACAAACGGTAATGGAAATGCAAACGGTAATGGTAACGCAAACAGAAATGCAAATGGAAATGCAAAGGGTAACGGCAACATCAACGCACAAGGAAACAGCAACCCAAGGGACAAAGCAAATGCAAGTGCTAACAGTAAAGGAAATGCAAATGGTAACACAAATGGTAACAAAAACACAAATGGTAACAGTAATGCAAATGGAAACGTAAATGCAAACAGTAACATTAATGGCAATGGTGACACCAAAGGAAACAGTAACACAAATAGAAATGCAAGTGCAAGTCAAAATGCAAACACAAATGACAATGCACACGGTGATGCAAATGGAAATGCTAATGCAAACTATAAAGGGAACACAAGAAGAAACATGAACGCAAATGCTAACGGTAAAACTAATGCAAACGCACACACTTTGCATCCCAAAAAGGTGCATTCAGAAGCACAGTGAATACAAAGAATGTGGCCATAATAATGGGCCTCATATCCGAAAATGAGTACTTGGAATATTAAATTGCTTATACTGTATCTCAGGAACCGTACGCTGTAGAAAAAAAATCAAATTCTCATATTATTTATGACTTTCCAAGCTAGTTTTGGTCTTAGCCCTGCAGTGGGGGAAGGGCTAAGTAGTTTTGTGACAAAAAGACTGTATCTCGCACCTTTTTCGAGATACGGGACCCAAAACGCGCAGCGGACTCCGCAGTGTTATCCTATGGGAAAAATCATCATCTTCGAAGTGCCGTAACTTTGAAGCCCAGTAGTGTTTTGGCACCAAACCACCAAAAGGCACATCTGTGAAATGCTGACTGTCTTCCCTGCAAATTTCTGCCCAAAAGACCAAACTATTGGTTTGCAGCAGGGTGGCAAAGCTTTCCTATTGTTTTGGGTATACAGTAGTTCTGCATAGTACTTTTGCAAATCATGACACTTTCGAAAAACTAAATCATGAACGTGTCGCATTTACAAAAATACTTTGTGACACTACTGTTCATAAAAATTTTAAAAACATATTTCTGGGGTGTTTTACCCTTAAAAAAGACATGGGTAGCATCCTCAGGGCTCGACTAGGTGAACACAACAAGAATTGTGTCCCTAGAGGGTCCCAAATTTAAATGCCAAACATTTCTCTGGCCAACAACTGAAAAACATGGATGAATTACAAAAGTAAAGGGGTCATTTGCAACAGTAAAAACTGCATTTTCGGCAGTGTTGAATATTTTGTTAACTTTTTCCATAGACTATAATGGGATTCAGTGTTTTTTGAATAACTTTTGAACTGTTTAATATTTTTTTCACAAAATCTTCAGAAGGCATGTTGGGGACCCTGGCTGCATGTTCCCTGAAGTTTTTGGACTGACCACTAAAACGGTGGACTGTAGGCAAGAGCAAAGAAATGCTCAAAACCCATAATTTATGCATTTTTGGCACTCTGTAGCTCAGCAACCGTACATCTGACCACAGTGCAGCTTTCCAGATCCAGAGATCTATGGTACAAGACTATGCATTCCAAATTTCAGGCAAATCTGTCATACGGTGGCAAAGTTATTAAGCTGCCAAATTTCAGATTTAACCTTAAATGGGGTACTCAACCCTAACTATAGTGGCACTACCATGCCACTATAATTTAAATATAGATATATAGATAGATACCTACACACAGTTACACAGTCATTTACAGTGTCTCTCAGTACAGGGGACATACCTCTGTGTTCCTCTTACCATGGCCCTGACCTGCATTCGTCCCTCCTGGGAACAGTGGTGCACACATAGAGACTGTACTGTACAGCCAGACTTTCAAGCGGGGACTCTTATTATTCTATGGTGCTACATAACTCTTACCCTGTGTACATACAAAGGTAATGGTTTCCGTTGTGTCCTGCATTTGTGTCTCCATGTTTGCAGATGTGCCTCTCATTATGGGGATCAGTGTCTCTCTAAGTTCTACATTCAGAGTGTCTGTGTCCCTCATTCCAGTGCTGACTGGGTGGGAGGTATGCACTGCGTATACCTGCCAACGCCCATGCCCTGCAGCTAACATACGTTTCTCGAGGCTGGCATACAGGTGGAGCTGTGTGCATACCCTGGCCCATGACTTTTAGCCTGTACATCCAGTCTGACCTACAGGTGGAGCTGTGTGCACCATGGAATAGCACTGGGCAATCGTCATGCTAATGTATGCTAAACAGGCCTTAATGAGATACTAATGTGGCTGTTTGTACATGGATTGCATAGGAGCTTAGAATATAGCAAACTTTTGCCCCAGGCTAATGTCTTTGCACCGGGCTAATGTGTTAACACTGGGCAATTGGATTAGCCCCGTGCAATGTTCTCAAAAGAATAGCACAGTTCAGCAGTGTGTGGCCTGCATTATCATTTGCAGTTGTTGTGCAACCCTTCATTGCTATCACACGTATTGTCCATCAACTTCAGCTCTGCTTTACTCCACCTTTGTGTCCACTGATCTGCTGTTGCATTTTGCACTTCCCCGTTGCCATATTCAGAGTTGTCTTATTTCCCGGGCTGTTTTAGCACTGCACTCCCTGCCCTGTTTGTATTGCTTCCTTTGCATGCTATAATCAGCAGGTTTAACCCTAGAGCTATTCCTTTGAATATAGCTTGCTACTGGTTCAGGGCTAATTTAGCATGCCGTGCAGTGCTAATTTAGCCCCAGGGCTAAGTTTTGAATATCTGGCCCTGATGTGAAAATACTTTCGTTGAATATGTAAAAATGTTATTCCCAAGATTTGTATAGGATGACCTCTAGTCTCCATTTGACCTTCTTTAAATCTGATGTTCAACTCATGCAACAGTACTATGTCCTGCATAATATCAGATCTAAGTAATACATCTTCTTGTATTCATCTGGTAATTAATGACATCAAGTTAAGTGATTTAATCCTCTTCTCATAGTTTTTTCCTCTAAGTCCAATTATTGTATTTGTAAAATGCCTTTGGACATTTTCAACACTGTTTATTTCTTTTTTCTTGAAAGGATTCCACACTTGTGAGGCAAACTCCAAGCGAGGGCAGACATAGGCCCTGAAAAGTGGCATCATAACTCCACTGTCCCTAAACATTCTATTTTATTTATAGCCCATATTATTCCTGTTGCTTTTATTGCCATTATGCTTTACAGGATAGAGATGTGTATTATTACATACCCTCTATCGGATATTCCATGGGGCATCCAGGAACAAGCTCCCTATTCAATCTGTAACACTGCCAACAATGCCACCCAACAACGAGTGGCTAAATGAAGCAAAGCCTCCAGTGCTAAGCTGCACTGCTGTCAACATTCCAGACTGAACACAAAGCCTATTCAGCGATGCCCTGCGGAATGTCTTAGTTATAACATGGGTTCTGTGTTGCCACTGTGACAAGGCTGTAGTGGAAATAACATGAGCTGCGGTGAAAATAAATGTTATTACCAAAGCAGCTGAATAATGGGCAAAAATAAAACTGTTTATTCTGCACTGTCATTCATTACCCTTATGACATAAGTAAAGGATATGCCATGGCCCTACCAGGAACACTGCCGACATTTCTCCCACGTGTACTGTAGCTTGACCGCTGGCATCACAAGTGGCAAGGTTAAACTGCACAAGGGAGGAACAACAGACATATGTCTGGTAGGCCATGGAACACTCGATTAAAGCAATGCCATCTGTTTTGCTTTTGCATTGCCTTTCTTTTTTTTTAACCAATAAGATGTTTTAATATTGTACAATTCCTTTGACTTGTGGTTGCAGCAGTTTCAGGATGACTGACTGGGCTGTGACGCTTTAATTGCATCAGATCAATGTTGTGAGTTTTGACTGAGCAGCGGAGGCAAGTACAGTGATTGCAGCAGGTGAAGCCTACTCAAAAGACAGGGCCACTAATGTACACAATCCGGGAGAGGGAGACTCCATGGTGACAGAGGGTACATGATAGTGGCAGTCCCAGGAGGTGGTCAGTGCATGAAAATGAGTGACCCTGTGAGTGCCAGATAAGGATGAGATAACTTGCAGCAGTGAGTACTGGCGACTGTTTCTGTTGTAATGTTTCCACAACATAAAAGGGTGTCTTGTTTTATGATTTTTTCAGAGTGAAGAGCCTGGCAGTGTAAAGGGAGGATTTTTGCTGGAAGTGAGTTGGTGTTGCTGCGCAAGTCAACATGGGCTCACTGAACTTGAAAGCTTGCTATTCATGCCACTGGCTTCAGCCAGTCATGAGCTACAGTGAGAATACTGTATAGCAGGTTATATTAGTGCCTGATATATTTAGTGCATCTGGTATGCGGTACTTATTAGCGCCTAATTATATTAGCGCTTGGTTCTCCAAATTGCAGTACTGAAGTGGGTGTGACTTACAGACCAGTGCAGATTCTAGATCTGATCAGTGTTGTCCTAAGATTTTACCTGAATACCTTGTTGCCTGTTTTCTGCATAATGTCCCTCTTGAAGTGGCTATAGTCATCGCAGGTTAAGAGGAACTACCCAGTGGATACCTCGGATATATCAGTAGCAGATTTGGCAGACAGCTCCAGTGTTGAGCTTGAAGTGACAAACACTGTTGCCAAAGAACTTGTTGCATCCCCACCACCAGCTAAGTGAGGACGCCGCAACACCTATGCGGACTACCCCCAGAGACATGATTCCAGCTGGGGAGGTATGCGTAGAGCATGGCGTAATGGCACAGTCCGTTATTACCTCAATACTACAGGCAAAACAATAATAAAAGTTCAGGCCGTAATTTTAAGGTGGACTACCTTGTATGGCTAAAGAAAACTCAGACCCTACCACTATGGCCCTTGTCCTCCCAACAAAACCCGTGGTCAGCCAATTCACTTGGAGGACAATTTGGAGAGTCAGTTGAAAAGTATAGTAAAGACTGTCAACATGGAGGGGGCAGTTGTCAGTGTTGGAGTAATTCAGGAGATAGCTGGGGTATCGTTAAGGTGAAGTCTCCACAGCTACTCATTGAGCACAGTTGCCACCTGACACTAACCTGTAAGTGGTCTTGGGGTTTCCTCAACAGGATAGGTTATAGCAAGTGAAAGGGGATGAAAGCTGGCTGTAAGACACCCCGCCATTTCCACTCCTTTAAAGCTGCTTTTCTGGGCAGTATATCAAGAGCTGGCATCCAGGAGCTCATGCCCCCCCAATTGATTTTAAACTTGGATGTAATGGGGGTTAACATAATTCCCATTTCAGAATGGACTATGGAGACAACAGGAGCAAAGCAGGTCTCCGTGACTGGTTTAAGCAACAAAAGACAGTTCTCTGTCATACTAGCCTGCACCATGTCTGGCACAATGTTGCCCCCACAGCTGATCTATAAGGGCTGAACTGCAGCATGCCACCCTAAACACAAATTCCCCAGTGACTGGAATATCGCAAATTCCAACAACCACTAGGCAAATGTGAAGACAACTTTGCAGCTCATCGACAACATTATTGTGCCACGCATTAAGTCACAAATTAACGCTGTTTGTCTGCCTGAGGAACAGAAAGCCTTGCTTGTGCCGGACTTATACTCGGCACACACAACTGAGGCCAACCTGCAACACTTGGAGGAGAATTAAGTTATCCCATGTATGTGCGGCTACATGTATGGATGTCCTCCAACCCTTAGACATATCCGTAAACAAAGTGTTTAAAGATTTCCACAAAAAGAATTCATCTCTTGGTATGGGGCTGTATCGCACAGACTGGCTGCTAGTGGTACCGAAAACCTCACGGCAGATTTCCAATTCCAGAACCTGAAGGAACATCATTCTTGCTGGCTTGAGAGTAGCTTCATACTGTGGACATTAATCAAGGTTTCCAGCAGGCAGAGATACTGAGCGCTCATGACCAGTGTTTGAGCGACATAAATACAAACTCATGATACATAATGTTAAGTGTAGTCATAATGAACTGTATTGTTTCAGTGCAGGTTCATTTGTGCTTTCTCTCTGCCTCACAAATACGACAAACTGCTGACAATACTGAAGTGTGAAGCAGAAGAGAAGCTGAATGAAGCCGAGGGAAGAAGGGAGGACTTAACACTACTGTGGCAGATTTATTTTTGGGGGAGGGGATAACATGGTCTTAATACTTTCTTACTGTTGTAGCACTATCCTAGGCTAGGAGCAGCTGTATGCACTTCTGTTTCTGATTTTTTGTTGCAGTTGCAGAATAAGGAGAAAACGAGATGCACTTTTCCCTTGATTGTGTTCAATAAAGTTAAAAAAGCTTTTTTAAAGCACTCAAAACAGTTGTCATTGTTCTATTTCCAGTACTTAGCAGCACTTTTTCTGTTACTTAGCAGCAGTAGGCATGCGAACAGCTGCTAATTGCGATGTTGCTAAACCATACAATAAATGCCATAATGAGCAGATAATATTAGTGATCTGAAAATATTAGCAGTATTTCTGTTTCAGCTAATATCGCTAAAATAAAAGGAGTGCTAATATTACCTACTATACAGTATGTTTGCCACTATATTTTATTTTGTGGGTTGTTTATATTTTGGGATTGTTTTAGTTTATAAATTGTGGGGTGCAAATATAGTTTTATAGGGAGTGAAAGCACAGGGTTTTTGAGTTGTAGGATGTGTTGTGTTGAGGATCTCCCGGTCAGGCACTACTCCTCATCCAAACTCTGGGACCTCCAGCCCTTTTCACCCCCTTCTTTATCTGCATCGGTTTACTACCACTGTAGGGCACTGGGTATCATTAGTAGGAGGGGGAAGGGAGGGGCAGGGGGCCCAGGACTTCGGAGGGGAGGGAGCGGGGTGGCCATATTGGGGTTGTACGGTCCAGGAGACACCCTGGGGTGAAATGGTTACTGGAAAGTGGTCCTCCATGTCTAGTTACCATACCCAAGGGCTCCAGTTCATCTGGGCAGATAACTCGGTTGGCCCTGGAACCCAGTCCAACCCTTGTGGTGTTATGCAATGCCAGGTCTGTTAGAAGCAAGACATCAATTATTGCTGATCTTGTTGAGTCGACAGACCTTGCGTGCATCACCAAGACCTGGCTTGATGACAGCGCAGGCCACATTTTTGATGCAGCCGCTCCCTCTGTTTTTCGGTGATACACCACTCGAGATCAGATCAAGTAGGGCGGGGGGTTATCTGTTTTAGATCGAAATTGGATCTTACTGTTGTACCGGGGGGGCAGATCATTCGAGTTTACCACAGTAGCAGCTGTGGGCTGTATGATCATTCTCATCTACCATCCACCTGGGGTGAGAAATTGTTCCTGCAGGAAATCACGGACTTCAATCATCGACATGACATTGGAGTCTCCCAGGCTGATGGTCCTAGGTGACTTCAATGCCTGGGTCAACGATGAATTCTAGCAGTTTGGTCAAGATTTCCTCCAACATGTGTATTCATTGGGGTTCACACAGGTAGTTACCTCTGCTACACATAAGCAAGGTCACTCTCTTGATCTGGTCTTCCTCCTGGGGATTGAGGCCTCCAACTTGGTGGTGGAACCAGTTGTTTGGTCAGATCATTACACGGTGAGATTCAGTTTCCAGCCCCCTCTTATAGGCCTGCCCCGATGGAAATGGTCAAATACCGACCAATGAGGGGAATAACCTCTGAAGGCCTTCTGGCGGTGTTGGACCTTTCCGGAGTTCCGCAGGCAGGCGAGGATCCAGAGAATCTGGTGTTGCCCTATAACAAGACCATCACTAGGGCTATGGATTCCATTGCCCCAGTCCATGTTTGACCACTCTCTCTTCGCCCACGACTCCCCTGGTTTGACGGAGTTTTGGGGGAGATGAGACAAGTTGGATGATGGTTAGAATGTCGCTAGTGGAAATCGTCCCTTGATGCCGACCACCTTAGATTGATAGAACATTATCATTGCTAACAATCAGCAATAACACGTAAGAAGGCAGAATTCCTGTCCGGCGAGATTGCTGCCACTCAAAATCTCAGCTCAGCTCTTTCGAACTGTAGACAGGTTGTGCAACCCATCCCGTCTGCAGATTCGAGGAGTATTTTTACAATTTAAGTGTGATGAGTTTGCTCGATATTTTGCGGATAAGGTGGCTGACATCAGGGCCAAGGTCTGCTTAGCGTCTTCTATGGGAGTTGATGGTGGTCAGTAATTGGTCACTCTCTCTCGTTCAACCTGGAGTTCTTTTGACTGGACGGAGACAGATGATATCATGTGGCTTGTCCAGAAGCTGTGGCTGATGTACTGTAGTTGGGATCCGGGCCCTACACACCTTTTATTGGGGTGTATTGAGTTTATCGACCCGATCCTGGCACAGATTGTTTGGTGCTCCTTAGACTTGGGAGAATTTCCCAGCTCCCTGAAGGAGGCAGTGGTGACATCGCTTCTTAAGAAAGCTTCCTTGGACCTGAACAACTGTGCCAACTACAGACCTATCTCTAACTTCCTTTTGTTGGGAAGGTGATTGAGAAAGTGGTTGCGCTACAACTGGAGAACCATCTTACCATCCATGATATCTTCAACCCTCTCCAGTCAGTGTTCTGGAAGAGACACAGCACTGAGACAGCTCTGGTTTGAATGCTCAATGATCTCCTGATGGCGAGGGACCAGAAGTGCCGTTCCATCTTGGTACTTCTGGATCTGTCTTCAGCGTCGACACTGTGGACCATGGGTGCTACTTGAGCGCCTGAGGGTTATCTGTGGCCTGGCTGGTCCAGTTCTCAGATGGTTTAGTTCTTTCCTTGCTGGCAGATCTCAGAGGGTGGTGTCTGGGATTTTTTCCTCAGAACCATTCTCCCTGCCATGACGGGTACCTCAGAGCTCAGTGTTGTCCCCCATGTTGTTCATGGTGTACCTGCTGCCCCTCGGAGACATTGTAAGATGATATGGGCTGAGGTTTCATTGTTACGTCAATGATACCCAACTCTATCTGTCTTTCACACCCGACCTGGATAGTGCGGTCTTGTTGTTGAACAGCTGTTTAATGGAGATCCATGACTGGATGAAGACTAGCTGGTTGAAATTGAACTCTGGTAAGACTGAGGTGTTGGTAGTGGATCCGGGGCACTGGATAGAGAGGCTGGTGGTATGTTTACCATCTGGGCTTTGGCTGGATGGTGTGCAGCTACCTGCCTCTGAATGGGTGCATTATCTGGGGGTTGTTCTTGATGACAGGCTTACACTACGGATGCAGGTGTTGGCAGTCATCAAGTCTTCCTTTTGCCATCTCAAGAACATCTCCAGAATCAAACATCTTGTTCTGTCCGATGATCTGCCCATGTTGATCCATGCCTTAGTGACCTCACGCCTTGATTATTGTAACTCCCTTTACCTGGGGCTTCCGGGGGTTGATATCTGCCACTTGCAGCTGGTGCAGAATGTTGCAGCTCGGTTGTTGACTGGGACATCGTGCTCTAGTCATACTACTCCTGTGCTGCATGTTCTGCACTGGCTGCCTTTACAGTGGCGGATCACTTTCAAGATTGGTCTGTTGACCTATAAAATCCTGCATGGACTGGGCCTAAGTTACCTGCAAGAGCTTCTGATTCCCTACAGCCCCACCTGGCCTCTCCGCTCATCTGACGAGGGGTTGTTAGAGGTTCCCAGGGTATATTTAAAAGCATCTGGGGCCTGGGTACTAATCTTCGTGGCACTGTCCCTGTGGAACTCTCTACCTTGTCAGATTAGGAGTGCAGGACCGTGAAGAGCTTCAAAACTAGCCTGAAAATGCACCTTTTCCAGCAAGCTTTTAATGACTGATATTTATAATTGGGGATGTTTTTAAACTAGTGCTGAATTTGTGTTTGATTTTAAATTGTTATGATATTCTTTGTATGTGCAGTGCTTTGGAACATGAATTGCACTATATAAATAAAAATATTATTATTATTAGAGTAAGAGTATCAAAATATTCTCTCTGTATATCCATATAACAGCAAAAATATCTCTGATATGTGCCATCATTTATTGCCATAGGTACTGCATAGGTGGGGAATATTTAATGGTTTGATCACAAATAAGCTCCCCACTCACTCTGGAATATTGCCAACAATGCTGCCTGACAAAGCCATAAGTGCCAGGCTACATTGCTGGCATCATGAAAGAATGAATACAAAGCCCATTTGTGATCAATCCATGGTATGTCATATGTATTTCATGGACAGGTGGGCTATGTTGGTAGTCTTTTCAATGCTTAGTATATTGAAAGGGTAAGTTGTTATTTTGTGTGGGTTGAATGTTAACATCACTGTGTGGTTCATTTTACTTTGTTTTAAACTGAACCTCCCCAAAATATCACAGATGTTAAATGGTCACCACATTAACCAGAAGTAGCATGGGGGACGTAGCCAGTGGCAATGGCGGCTTAACTCATCGCTCTGATCACCTAATATAACTCTAAAGGAGAATCCAAAGTTCATCGGATGCATCCTGGGGTTTTAAGCAGTGAGTCAAATTGGGTCAATGCCCTACGATGGTTCGGACGAAAAAAAGAGGCTCATTGATGGTAAGGGCCGTCTCGGAGAATCAGCGAGATGGACGTATGGAAGGTCTTAGCCCGGCCCCCTCACGCTCATCAGCGCTCTCAATATCTGGAGCCGACGATTCATGTTCTGACTCAGGCTCAACTAGTACCAGAGCTGAATCAAGGAAAATTATTAAGCTGCTTCACAAAATAGATGCTAAAGTTACAGATATTCAGAAGGATTTCAAGAGACTGGAATCAAGAACTACCTCAGTCGAACAACACCTCGAGGGGTTACAATCAGAACATATGGCTTTTGGAAGGTCCCTAGCATTTCTGTATGTGAGAGAGAAATTTTTAACTGCAAGAGCCGAGGACTCGGAGGCGCGTTCTAGACGGAACAACATTAGAGTGGTTGGTATTCCAGAGGGAGCTGAGCAAGCAGACATGGTCGCTTTTATGGACTGCTGGTTAAAGACTGAATTACAATTGGGAGATGACCCCCCACTGGAGATCGAAAGAGCTCACAGGGCCCTCACACCGAAGCCTAGACAGGGGGCTCCCCCCAGAGCGATTATCATTAAATTCCTGAGATTCCCGACTAAAGAAAGGATCTTGCGATTGGCATGGGCAAAGAAAGACCTAAATTTTGATGGCACAAAGGTATTTGTGGACCAAGACTTCCCCAGCTTTGGCCCAGCATCAGAAGAAAGTGTTGGGAGTGATTAAACAGCTCAGAGAGAGGGTTGGAAAGCCCAGTTACGATACCTGCCAGATTGTGGTTAGAAACACCTGAGGGCCCTAAAGTCTATGATTCATTGCTGGTGGCTCGGGATTTTTTGGAAGCTAACAATATCTCGATCCCTGACATCAAAGAAAAGATCACTGAGAAAAAGGTCGAGCAGTTGTTGTGGTCAGTGGCTCCAGGTTCCAAGGACACTAATAGGCCTCGAGCAAGGATGGATTCAGTGTTACCTTTGCATGCAGACTTATCCAAGTGGCTTCTTAGAAAGAATACTTCAGAAGAGACTGGCTGATACATTGTGATGTTCACTTGGCGTCCTATCTAACCCACTGAAGCTCTGACTGTTGAACACTACCTAAGCCTGGCTATAATGATGTTTTATACCATTTACCAATATTAATGGGCTCAGTATGGAGAGACCGGGTGGTTAGTGGGTTTACCTGTGGGCTTCTGTCCCCTTTGTTGGTCTCCTCATCATTGGCTCTGTGCCCATGATGGCCCTCCTGCTCCAGGAAGGTTGGGGGGGTCACCGGGAGCCTGCGGGCCTCAACACATGGAGCAGGGTTTTGTATGGGCGGACCCTTTTGCTATGGCAGTTGAGCTTCACCCAACAGCACTTCAGGGGGGACTCCTTCCTAGAGTCCTGCCTATATTATGATCCCCCTGACTTTGTGGAGGTTTTTTTTCTTTTTTTTTCCTTCGCCCTGCCTCGTATTTCTCCACACCAGCAGTAGGTGTCATTGCCAGGAGGGGAATGGCAACTCGATGTCGCAATGGGAGAGTGTAGGCTCAATAATACAGACGGAGGGGTTTTTTTTTTTGGAAGTGGTGGTGGTGGTATTGGAGGGCGAAGGAGACTGCCCATCCCATATTAGCACTACTGGACCTCTCGGAGTGGTAGGGTTTGGTTCTCTTGTCTGGGGCTTTGGTGGCTTATAAGGAGAATCGAGGGAGTGCTTGTTTACCCCTGCACCCTCCTCCCGGTGGATTCACATCAATATCCCGCATTAAACACCAGTGTCACACACTGTTTATGTGAGGGTGGCCTTCACATTCCTCCTTCTCCAAGAGCCGTGCTTTTTTTGCTATGAGCCATTGGGTTCCTTAAAGGGTAATCAGATTTTGTGGTAGGTGACCTTCCAGCCTGATGATGGCATTAATAGGGCAGGGTTTTTCTCTTATACCCCAGGAAATATTGGGTGGGGGTTCAAAGGGGTTGTTGGGTTTTTTTTTTCCTCTCCCCACCTATGGATTTAATTGGGTGGATTCTCCAACAGGATTCACTTGAGGGATAAGGAACTGAGGGACAATAAAGATCCCATGATGGAGTCAGCACCAGTGGATTGAGGGTGTTTTGTTTTTATACCCCTCCGGAGGTTCTTTCAATACATAAAGAGAGGCGGGCTAGGGACTCCTTGAGAGGGGCCTTCTGACCCTTCCACTTTGTGTGGAGTGTTGTTCCCTCTAGAGGGGAATTAGTTGTCCCCCCCCAACGTGCACCTGGGGGCCGACCGAGCTAAGATTCTTTTTTGGTGCGGTCAATGACCCAGGTTGCCGTAGATCTTATTTGCGACAACTGTCTGTTGTTGCACTCCCATAGGGGAGATAGGCCTGGTGCCATTGATGCTGGGCTCACAAGTTTTTGGATTAAGAGTGCATGTGAGTGGTTGTGATGTTTGATGTTCAATCTGTTCTCTTCTTTCTCTTTCTTTTTTATTCTTTTTTTACTTTTGGGAGAGTACCTCTTTGTGTGTTAGAATTCCAATATGTTCTGGTTGGGTGTAAGTTCAGTAAGAACGTTGTAATTTAGGGTACAAACGAGGTATGGCTGATTTGATTATAGGTTCCCTGAATGTTAAAGGGATTAATAATGTGGTTAAGCGTGCAAAGATATTGGCAGAATTTAACAGGGAAAGGTGTGACATTGCCTGCCTGCAGGAGACGAAGCTTACCCTGAGAGAGCCTATGAAATTACGCAGAGAATGGGAGGGTACGGTTCACTCTGATGAGCACCCACAATTCAAAAGAGGAGGGGTGGCAATCCTATTTCATAGGGGCCTTCCGTTTCAGATTCAAAAGGTGAACAAATCAGGGCATGGCCACCAACTGACAGTCTCGGGAGTTTATAAAGGGCAAACAATCCATTTGGTGGGAGTATACGCCCCCACTCCACCCTCGGGTGAGTTTTTCCGGTCTCTTTTTGATTCGGTTGCTGGCCTGCCCCCTGGCCAGGTTATTTTAATGGGGGATTGGAATTGTGTTGAGGATGTGAGCATGGATAGGAGTGCTACCAAAACCCCAGGGTCCAAGTCGTGTTCTCGCTCATTCGCAATCTGATTATGGAAGCCGGATTGATAGACCCGTATGCACAGTGTAATCCTCTATGAAGACTTTACTTTTTTCTCCCATCTTGAATTCATACTCAAGATTGGACAGATTTATACTCATAAAAACTCTGCGCATTCCTTTAGAGATATATCCATCCTCCCCATAACCATTTCCGATCATGCCATGATTAAAGCGAAGCTCGCCTGGGATGTTGATGGGGGGGGGGGATTATGGAGGTTTGACCCGGGATTAATTAATGATAAACAATACACTGATTCGACGAGGAGAGTTATCCAATGTTACCTTAAAGAAAATACTGAGGCAGTCTCAAGGCCTAAATTCCTGTGGGACGCCCTGAAGGCAGTAGTGAGAGGCCATCCGATTGCCTTTGCTTCCCACAGAAATAAACAGTTTCAGGCTCGCATTAAGGAGGCTCTTGCCCTATTGCAGCCCTAGAGGCAGTCCATAAATGTACTGGTTCCCAGAGGGTGTTGAAGAGATTAAGGGAAGTAAGGGAGACGTACAATTCCTTATTACAAAGGCGGGTGGAAAATTTTAGATATGCTGGGCAACGTTATTATGAGAGGGAGAGAGGCCGCAAATTGCTGGTGCTCAGACTGCAAACAGGTGGCTGATAGGTACGTGAGCTAGGGTAAGCTCAGATTATCCTAACCTCCCCTGCAGGACCCTCCCTGACGAAATTGCGCAGGAGTTTGCAAAGTTTTGTGAACAACTATATAAGAAAGAACAAACACCAGATCATAATAGGAAAATTAAGGAGTTTCTGCAGGAGGTAAAGCTCCCTGTATTATCTGATGTCCAAAGGGCAGCCTTGGAGGCTTCCTTTACGGAAACAGAGGTGCGAGCTGCCATTAAATCCCTGGGTTCTGGGAGGGCCCCCAGACCGGACGGGTTCACTTCTGAATTTTATAAGCAATTTCAGGAAGACCTGGTTCCTTTGTTTACTAGAGTTTGCAATGTGGCTGAGGAATCAGGTGCCTTGCCGGATACATGGGAGGAGGCCATTATCTCAGTTTTGCCGAAGGCCGGAAAGGACCCCACCTCCTGTGCAGGGTACAGACCCATTTCGCTACTTAACCAAGACATTAAGATTTTTGCTAAAATTATCAGCATGAGGTTGCAAGCAGTGGTCCACGCCTTCGTACACCCCGACCAAACTGGTTCATTCTGGATACATATCCAGGATAATATTAGGCTACTCCTCAATGTAATCTCCTCTGCGCAGCTCCCCTTTGACTCCCCTCTGTCAGCAGTACTATAGTTGGATGCAGAGAAAGCCTTCGACCACTTAAATTGGGAATATTTGGATTCAGTATTGGGGGTATTCGGGTTTGGAGAGAGATTTCGTGCTTGGATCTCTAATTTATACATCAAGCCGAGAGCTAGAGTCCAGGTGAATGGTATGATCTCCAGGCAATTTGGGATTGAGTGGGGTACTAGGCAGGGCTGCCCTCTCTCCCCTCTCCTGTTCGCCTCAGTCTGGAACCCATGGCTGCTTATATCCGCAATCAGATCTTTTGAGGGTTTGGAATTGGGGGTCGAGGTTAAGGTCTCGCCACGCAGACGATACTCATTATATATTTCAGATCCGTAGAAACAGTACCTAAGATCTTTAATTTTCTTTCTGAATTTGGTGCCTCTCAGGTTACAAGGTTAACCCAGACAAGTCTGAAGCTGTACCCACTGAGGGGCTAAGAATCAGCCCCTACCAGGGGTGCGGCAAATTAAATGGTGTAGGACGGGTTTTAGATAGCTGGGGATATGGGTTCCTAGGGATTTTAATGCTTTATATAACATTAATCATTTAAAGATCTTGGAGGATATCAGGGGCATTGTAACAGGTGGAAAGAACTTCCTTTTTCCATTTCTGGGAAGGGAGAGTCCATTCGCATGAATATTCTTCCCCAACTGTTGTTTGTACTGGGAGCCATTCCATTGAAGACCCCCAGGAATTTCTGGTGAGATCTAAGGTCCACGCTCTCCAGATTCCTATGGTCTGGGCGGAAATCCCGAGTGAAGTGGAAGATAATGGTCACCCCAAAGAGAGAAGGTGGTTTGGTATCCTGGATATCCAGAAATATTTTTGGGCGTCACAATTATTACCTCTAGTGACCATGACCCAAGACTCCCCACCCAGATGGGTCCAGATCGAGATGGCTGACTCCCCGCTGGCAAATATCTCAGATTTAATTTTCTTGGACATACCTAGGTTTGGTCAGTTAGATTTCAGAAACCCTTTCACAAAATTTATTTTGCAGGTGTGGAAAGATATGAACCTTAAATTAGGCATTAGTCTAAAGCTTAATCCATGCACGACCATCCAGAGCTGCTTGGATTTTGGCCCACTAAGATCTGCTATGGGCTTCCACTATTGGGCAAAAATGGGGTTGGTTAATCTAGGCCAGCTTTTTAATCAGAATTCATTCAAATTGTTTCAGCAACTAAAAACGGAATTTAACCTTAATAACAAGGATTTTTTCCTTTATCTTCAGATTAGACACTATGCCCATATAAACGAACAACAAATTGAGATGGGCTCAGTGCTGGGGGGCAACCCGGTACTTCAGTCCATCTCTCTCTTGACCAGACAGTCAGCCCACGAAAAGAAAATAATCTCTAGGTTGGTCATAGGGATGTATCAGGCAGAAGGAGATTTCTTACAATTGGTCAAGGAGAAATGGCACAGGGAGATGGGGACGGTCTTGTCGGATGTTGATTGGAACTCCACTTGGAGGTCCATTCACACTACAACATCTTCCCTTTTCTGGCGAGAATTTCACTGGAAAATAGCCACTAGATTTTTTTAGAGCTCCTGTGACGACAAAACATTTTGGTTTGCACCTCTCCGATCTTTGTTGGAGACACTGTCGGTTGGTTAGCACCTACTTTCATATATTTTGGGAATGCAATGTTATACAAGAGTTTTGGAGGGAAATAGATAAATTCAACAATATTTGTTAACTAACATTACCTAGCTCTCTGCAGCATTGGTTACTAGGATTGCCGGCCCCCTCAGTTGGTTTCTAGATCCGCTCGTCTCCTGTTCGGAATTCTTGTGGCAGCAGCTCTTAAAGCTATCACTCTCTCATGGCTCACCCCGGGTAAGCCTACTCTCACAACATGGATGGGTATCTGTACCAGGATAATAGATATGGAATATCTGACAGCCAAATTAAGACTGTCTGTAGATAAGTTCAAAATGAGATGGCTACCTTTTCTGCACTTCATGGCTGCGCAAGAGGGGAGGCCAATAATGGAGTTGCTCGCTAAGTATGCTTAAATTGTACTTGGTCCCTCATGGTGACCATGTTAACTTTTTATCTGACATTGCTTTTATGTTGGACAATATGAACAGGGGAACCTGTTGCGTGGCACCTTTAGGGATGAGTATGCCCTGGTGTCCAGTAGGGGGACACTCCTGGGCCTCCATATCAGCTGCACTTTTGTCTGTTTTGCTGCTTGTTTATCTGTTCTCTTTAACTTTCTCTTTTACTCCCTCCTTGTCTTCTTCCTCTTGTATGTGATCTTTCGATTTTAGACGGTACTCTTCCACCCTTCCCTTTTTTTTTGTGCTGTGTTTCTACTATACTCTTCAAATAATAACTCTTACCACCTTTCCTTTGCCTATGTCTCACATTTTAATAATCCTTCTTGGACTTCCGACTACTGTTTCTCTTTCTTTTCTTTCCAGTGTTGGACCTATATCTCTCTATCTTTCCTTATAAACAATGATGGTTTTCATGGCATTTAATGATTGTGGAATTGCAATGTCAAAATGTCTACTTCCAACTGTACCTCCTTTGAAAATACTTCTCAGTAAATTGCTATTTCAAAAAAAAAAAAGAAATAGCATGGGACCCTTATCACTCTTCGTGGGTTGTGGAAGCAGCATGCTTTTGCCTGCCATATCTAGATTATGGCAATGCATATTTTATTGGTTCTGATTAGTTGAGAAAGCAACAGAGCTGTAGTGAAATAACAGCTGCACAGGAATAACATGTTATTTCCACAGCAACTGGATAGCATGGCAAAATTATGCTTTTTACTGCTGCTCCATCAGCCCCATGGTATACGTCTGGTTCTCCTTTAAAGAATTCCAAGGCAAACAAAATTGTGCCTTAAAACTGACACTGCACATTGAAATGCTTATACATTATCACTCAGTTTGTCAGTTTAAGTATTATAGCCCACGTCATAGATCATATGTGCATCCCCAACCAATCACAGTGCTTCTTTAGTTGTGCACAAGGTACTCTTTTTTTTTTTTCTTTTTTTTTTGTATGACTACCCTACATATTGAACACTGTAACAGGCTTCTCAATGACTATGCTTGATGCTAACTTTATTAATCAAACACTTATTTTTTAATTTAATAAAGTTAGCGCTCTATAGTACCAGTTTATGGATTTGGTTGGAGGGTCTCTCATGGTTACAAGAGTGTTACCTCTTGCATCTCTAGGAGCACATAACCTGTTCCTTACAGCCATATCAGGCCCTCATACTTGCATCATATAGCTCTACGATGCATTTGTGACCTATCAATGCATCTCCTTTCCCTGAAGGTGAGGCACTCCTATTGTAAAGTGTGTTTTAAGTGCAGGTACCCTGCAAACAGATAACTGGAGAGGAAGATTTCTAAATATTTAACACTTTAATTACCCATAATCAATGTATTAGTACAACATCCAAGACTACTCTTATGGTTTTAAGAGATGTCTCACTTACACTCTCACATAGCGCATCAGACCCACTCACCCTCAGTTTCTAGTTATGATATTGAACCAATGCTCCAGACCACTTTTGCAGGCATAGAGTGATCTTGGAGGACGTATAAACTCATACAGTAGAAACAGATTTCTGACACATATTTTCTAGAATTAACTCCTCCAGTCCCTCAAAAAAGTACAACTGCTGGAGAATCAAACTGACCAGTGTTTTTGCTAGAGCTGACTAAAAGCTATACAAGGGTTCCAGAATAAAGCACAAGGTCACAACTGGGCCAGTCACAAGCAACTTTGTTTGTAACTCAAACTAAATTATGTAACTCCTTCAGCTCTGGACAGTCCTTCAGCAGAGATCTGCCTGATTTAAATATTTCTGGACCTCAGTTTAAGTCTTTAGAATCTCCTGCAAAGTTAATAGAGGAGGAAGAGCAAGGAATAGGGAAAGTGTTATTGAAAAACTGAGGACAAGGATTTAACTTCCAAGATGTAATGATAGGAAAAGTTAAAAGAGATTTATCCAAAATGAATATTTCTAAAGATATTTAAAAATAGGAGCAGATATCTTAGCACCCATGATTACTTATTTCATAAACTGGAATTTAAAAAGCGCAATTGTTCCTGAAATCTGGAAAACTGGTAAAATCATCCCAATTTTTAAAGTGGGAAATAACACCAATCCCTCAAATTATAGACCAGTAGTATTACTTCCAGTATTGTCAAAATTATTAGAGAACAAGTGAATAATCAATTTTATCAGTATTTAGAGCAACTAGGGTTATTGACATATCACCAACATGGATTCAGGGAAGGGAAGTCCACAAACACAGTCCTGTTCAATTTCAATAAATTAGTGGCTGCATCACTAAATGCAGGGGAAAAGACGGGAGCTGTGTTTCTGAACCTAAGTAAAGCTTTTGATTTGGTTGACCACAGTAAATTATTAGTTAGGATGGGTAAAATGGGAGTTCATGGGTGGAACTACTGTGGTTTCAATCATATTTGTCAACTATTACATAATGTGTTTCATATGGGAATATCCTCTCAGATCTGATACAAATAAAAAGAGGTGTTCCTCAGGGCTCAGTATTAGGCCCATTATTGTTTAATGTATTTGTGAACAATCTACCATCCATTATATCATACAGTGAAGTGAGACTTTATGCAGATGACACTATGTTAGTCTCACCAGCTGATCGCGAAGAACATCTTAATGTAAAATTGCAACATGATCTGTTAACACTAGAAAAATGGTTTAGAGATGTAGGCCTGGTGTTAAATGTCAAAAAAACACTGAGTTTGATATTTGGACTGGGAACCAAAAAACGAAGATGGATTTGAAACTGAATTTGGCAGATGGTCTGCCTATCATGAATACAAAGCAATATAAATATTTGGGAGTCTTAACTGACTCAAGATTAATTTATAGTGAATACATTTTTCAACAAGTTAAAAAAGTAAATCAGTGTTTAGGGGCCCTAAGAAGGGCTGCTAGATGTCTTAGCATAGAAACCAACAGTAAACTTGTGGCTCAAATGATTATTCCCATTTTGGAATATGGATCTTTTTTATATATGTTTTCCACCCAGGCAGCGCTGCAGAGTATTGAGCATACTTACTATAGATTAGGGAAATTTATAACAAAAAGCAAACACGGAATCCATCATTGCATTTTATTTGGAAAACTGAACTGGTTACAACCTAAGTCCAAAAGAACATACTTATGGCTATTGTTGTGTCAAAAATTGATATTTCATAAAGAAGTACATCCATTAAAATGTTTGGTAACAACTATACCTTCTGAATTCAAAATAGAAAAATTCAGGAAAAACAAGCAAATAATTCCAGGGGAAAGATCTTATAACAGAACAGGTAGCCTCATGCTACAGAATAGCTTATTAAAATACTGGAATGAGTTACTATATGATTTAAAAATTGTGCAAAGTTCTATCATTTTTAAAAAGTTATTGTTTAAGAACCTTAATTCAAAATGTACATGTTTAATTAATTCTTAAATTTTAAGTGTCATGTTGCATTTAAGTCTGTCTTTTGGATTTTTGAATGTTTTATTTATGTTACACAGGTCTTTGTTGAAAATGGGGGTCATTCCCTAACAAAAGTTTCCTATATAAACATAAAAATGTCATGATGATTTCCATATACAGAATGCATACAATATACTTGTGCTTTAGTGTCAGGGTGCTTGCTGCCAGTTCACTGTTCACTCAAGCACTGGGCTGGCTTATTTCTCTCCCAGCAGCTGATGAACACAAATGTAAAAAGAGCTACCATTCAAGAAAAACACTGCTGACTCCTCTGAAAGTTCGCTGTTGTGCCCCCTTCCAATTTGATCATCCTGCTTGTTTTTGCTCACTTATGGCTTCTATGCTCTCCTGCTGTCTCACAGTGAGTGACTTGTGGAGGGTCTCTGCTGAAATAATCAACCAGGCAGCCAGTAACAGGAACATGATGGCCATGAATCAGACTGGAGCTCCATCTTATCAACTGACGTGCAGTGCCATCGGTAACCACTGACATTTCTGATGGGTAAGCTGGTGACATACAGAACATTACTGGGGGGGGGGGCTTGTAATTGGAACTGGACTGGAACTGAACACCAAGATGCAGTATAAATAAATTTGTCAGTTTGTAGCACTCATTACTAGAGGTTTAAAAATGTAAATCGAAGTGCTGAGCCAAGTTCCCTCTCTGTCGGGCTGTGGCATTGCTGTGTCTCTTGTACCCTTCAAATACATAGCCACATGGGCATAATTGTCCCCCCCAGCCATCCTCAAACTAGGCATTGGTTCCCACTTCACGTGCCAGTGGCAGCTGAGGAGATGAGATCTTTACACTGTCTGTCCTGCAGAGTGCCACCACCACTGGCACTAATGAGGTTCAGCTTGAGTCACCCATGGACTCAGGTTCCAGCTCAAGGCTCCCTTTCCTTCAGGCTGTAGCCAGCACCACTGACCCTGATATTGGCCCTGACCCCTGCTCAAGTTTGGCAATATTGGAAGTGGAAAACAGGTGGCAGTCACCAGAACATGAGCCACCAGAGGGAGACAGAGAAGGGCTGTCCCTAAGCATGGCCATGCCCCCTTTCAGGCTCACCATACTAGTATCAGTAGCTGCACGGCAGCTTCATACCCCATCTCCCTGTTCCCTGCAGTGACTCCTTAATGTGACATTTGGGGGGGCTAGTCTTGCTGTTCTCTGTAAGAACACCTGTTTCAGATTATGTGGGGGGACTGCCCATTTGGGTTAAAGGGAAAAAAAAACAGAATGACCACGCATACAACACATTTGGTGAAAAGTAATCTCAGAAGTGTTGGTTGGTGTAATATTATGTGAGGAGGGTATTTTGTAGGTGTGAATATTAATGAATGAAATAATTGCATTCATTAAGTTTTGACTATGCCCTTAGTTTAACATTAAAGTCATATTTTATTATTGTTTTAAATAATGACAGCGGAACATCTCCATTTTTCATGCAGAGAATGCAACGGTAGGCTTCTCTCACTAAGCTGGGCACCTGGGATTTTGGGTGCCCAGAAAAAGTATTTATAGGTTAATAGTGAAATCAAACGCCAGAATTTAGCCAAATGAGGCCTGTTTAGCTAGGTTCTGGTGTTTGTTTTGTAAAATAACATTTTTTTCCCCACACTTTTTAGTTATTGGAAAAAATCAACACGGCGACTGACGAAAAAGGAATTTTTTCACACGAAAAAGGATTTTTGTTCTCATGAAAAAGAAAACACTCTCATGAGACTAAATCCTTTTTTGCAAGATCAAATCCTTTGACAAACTCAAGACATCTATCCTGAAAAGTGAACTTCTCATAAGATATAATGTAAACTAAAAAACTTAATAACTTTGCAACTTTTTAATATATTTGCACCAAACTAACAGTGGCAGTTGTGTTACCCAAGTTCTTTCTACCATAAAAAACACACCAAAATTCCACATCATCTGGGTGCAAAGGGACAAGGAAAAAACTGTGAAAAAGGGTGACTTTTTACTTTTTTTCACTATCTGGATCTCAGAATCTGCACATCTGACTGGAAGGAAACTTGCCACATCAAGAGATCTACCCTGCAGGACAGCACATACCAAATTTTGTGCAAATCCATTGATCATTTATGAAGTTACTAAAGTGCAAAGTTTGAGGTTTAACATTCAACAAGCTACTCAACCCTAACTATAGTGACATGACATTGCCCCTATAATATATTTATAGGGGCATGGTCACACCCTATAGTTAGGGTTGAGTAGGCACTTCAATGTTAAACTCAAAATTTTGCACTTTTATAACTTTGCAACTGTTCAACAGATTTGCATGCAAATTAACTTGCACCATCACCCAGGGCAGATCAATGGATGTGACAATTTACATTCCAATCACTCATTGACTGCTGAGATTTTTCTTTGAACTTGCCTATAGCCCAGACAGCTTGGAATCTTGGTCTGGAATTTTTAGGGCAGAAAGGACTAGCCCACAGATGTGCCTTTTGCTAGCCTGGTGAAAAATAATAGTCGCTTTTAAGTTATTTCATTTTAAAAATTTGAAAACTGGTTTTGAGCATGCTCAGTAAGCACTATAAGATAGCTTTATGAAACAAAAATAACTATTTTTCATATGATGTCATCCTTTTCATTTGAGGAAAATCCTTTTTGTATGGCCGCCATCTTGTTTTCAGTTTTGCCTGAGAAATTCAAATTTGGAAACCTCCAAAATAAAATTCTGGGAGGGACCAACACATGTAGCTTGCTTACCGGTACCCTCTTAGCTGAATTCTGTACTTTACTGCCCAAGAAATGCCTCTAAACTGTGTTTTTTAACACTGAAATTATTGTTTTCATATTGGTATCATATAAAAAAGATTTTGTTACGTATGACGACTCACGGAAAAATATATTTTTTTGTATGGAAAATCAATGTATTTCAATGGGATTTTCAATATTGTTGCTTGATTTTGCCATATTTGCATATTTTGACACCAAATTTTCAACATATCCTTTTTGAGACCCCTCCTCATAAACAATGGGGTGCCATTATGCAACTCCTGCCTAAAAGGTAATTTCACTGTCACTTGGCAAATTCACCTTTCAGGCAGGATTTGCATAATGACAGACATGTTGTTCATAAGATGGTATCATAAGAAGACTATCTTGAAAATGTAGGGTCAAAATATGTAACAATGGCAATGTTATGACCATTTGTTGCAATTTCACCATGCACGCTTTTAACTTTGGAAATTTAAAAGACTTTGACCCTAAATTTCCAGTATAGACTTCTTTTTACCCCCACCTCATTTATGTCATAGCTGTCATTTTTCAAATCTTAGTCAAAATGTGTTTTGCACCTGTGGCATGGAATGGTGTTGCAGTTGCATGGAATTACATATTGGCAGGGATTCAAAAATGTCCTGTACCAGGTACAGTACATAAGGTGGGGTAATAAGAAGGCTAGGCTGTCACTTGGTCACTGTTTTCCTATAAATGGAAGTGCAGGGCCCTTCAACAGCAACCAACTGTACCTATAAGCATCTACCTGTATGTGGGCCCTATGCTCCTACAGGCAAATAAGGCTATGATTACAGTATCTCAAAAAGTAAGGAAATTCTTTGCAAAAAACTACATTAATGCATCAGTTAGGGCTGATAGCAAACTGTAGAAAGGAGGGAAATATGACATTAGGGTTTCCAACCCTAACACCCCACCCCCAACCTGACACACCAACGAGGGTTGAGGTGTACCTGGAGTCTCATCAGGCCTAATGCTCACCCCATTCTCCTATACTGTACCAATCACAGCTTATTTAGTTATATAATGGGGTGAGTGTTAGGGCTGATGACCCCAAGGGACACCTCTGATGGCTGTTGGTGCATGCAGGACAATAAGGATATGATTACACTATCTGAAACATTAGGTATGCATGGGAGTGCAGGACCTGAAGGGTACTACTCTCCCACAGGCAAACAAGGATATGCTTATACCCTCTCAAAAAGTAAAGAAATTAATTGTAAAAAGCTTTGTTAATGCACTAGTTATTAGGGTTAAAGTGAAAAAAGTAAGGGAATGTGGCATTAGGGTTTACAACCATGACCTCCACTCCACCCTGCAGGCAGCCCAGCAGGTGTGGGGTGTGCCTTGGGGTTCTCAAGTCTAATTGTCACCCCTATTCCATCAGTTAATAAACTAAGATGTGTACAGTGTATAAGAATGGGGTGAGTGTTAGGCTTGAGAACTCCAAGGCACACCCCACACCTGTTGTGCTGCCTGCAGGGTGGGTAAAGGCTGAAACCCCACACCACCTTTCCCTACTTTTTTCACTTTAACCCTAACTAGTGCATTAACAAAGTTTCTGCAATGAATGCATATGTGTGTGTATATATATATATATATGTATATATATATATATATTTACTGCATATACAGGTATACAGAGTATATATATGGATATGGCATGGCCTGACTAAAATATCATATCTATCTTCACTCAAGGCCAATGATATCATAGTGGCGAAGCCACAAATGAGATATCTTGATGTCATTGGCCTCGAGTGAAGATAAATATGATATCTTCATTCAGGCTATGTCATGTTCTGTTTATACAACATGGGCCAGATATTCAAACTGCGCTATTTTGTGGAGCAAGCCCTTGGCGCTGCACAAAATAGTTGTGCAGGGTTGTGGTCAGAGTGATATTCAAAGGAGTTGCACCCTTGAGCAACTCCTTTGAATATCACCCCCCCGGCCACAGCCACTGTGCATGGCGCAGTGGAACTTGCACCACCGCAAGTGGACAGAGTGGAGCATTCAACTGTGGTGCGTAGTACCATTGCGCCATGCGCAAATCTCGATATTCAAAAGGTGACATGCAAATGGGGCCATAATTCATGCAAAGACACAGGGGGCCATTTGCATCTGATTATATCTCTATTTGCATGCCATTAGCATGCAAGTGCGCCCATCCTCGAGGACTTGCGCCTGGCGCCTGCCAGGCAGCAGCCGTCACCGACGCCTCTGCAGCCCGATCGCGGGCAGAAGAGTGTAAATCCCCACCACCCCACTGGCCCGATCAGGTAGTAGCTTAAATCCCCCCACCAGCCCAATCGCGGGCAGCAATGTGCCTCCCCACACATCCCTGGTGGTCCAGTGGACCTGATATCTGATCAGGGATGGAATATTAATCGCTCGAATAGCCCTGGTGCAGGATTCACTCTCACCACTCATGAAGCCCACCACTCCGCCTCCCTCCGTAGGCGGCATCCCACCCGCCAGCAGTCCCGCCGCCGCACGATCGACTGCCTGGTAGGCTGCACGCCCTTGGTGCAGAGCAAGAGCTACGGTTGTGCAGCTCATATTGTTATTAGTTCAGATTTGTGAATGAATACATTCATTCACCAAACTGACTGTTTTAGTATGGCTGCACGCCCATTGGCTCTTGCTCTGCACCATGGCGTGCAGGTTCTACCGGCAGTCAGTCGGCGGGCGTGGGGTGGCAGGCGGTGATACTGCCCGCCGCCGCCGGGGAGCGGGGGGGGGTGCGGTGGGTGGGTGGGGACACTAGGCACCAGGGCTATGTTCGGAGTGTTTAATTATTCCATCCCGCGATCGGGATTATCAGTCCACTGGACCACCAGGCTATTTTCGGGATGTTTACTATTACATCCTGCATCGATTATCGTCCACTGGACCACCAGGGCTATGTTCGGGGGTTAATTATTACATCCTGCAATCAGGATTATCGGTCTACTGGACCACCAGGCTACGCTCAGGGGGTGTTTAATTATTACATCCCGCGATCAGGATTATCGTCCACTGGACCACCAGGGATATGTTCAGGGGGAGGGTGTGTGTGTTTATTACTTCAGCCCACGATCGGGCTTATCGGTCCACTGGACCACCAGGGATGTGTTGGGGAGAGACCATTGCTGCCCGCGATTGGGCTGGTGGGGTTCAGCTATGCCCCAATCGGGCCAGTGGGGTGGTGGGGGATTTTACACTCTTTGCCCATGATCGGGCCATGGGGGCACAGGGAGTGGGTTAGCCAGCCACAGGTAGCTGCTGTGTTGCGCCTGCAATGCAGCAGCTCACCTGTGGGTGGCCCTCGCTTGAGCCTTTTTTTGTCTCAAAGTTGTGCAGGCGCAGGTTGGGGTTGCGCCTACACAACTCTGCACGGCCTGGCTGAATATCGGCTGTGCAGTTCATGCATGGTTCCTCCTCCAGTTCAGCATGCATTCATTTGCATTGCGCTGTTACTGAGCATGTTTTCTGTATGCAACTGCCTTCTGCTGAATATCGCAGAATGGAGCAAGTTCGACTTGCGAGGTGCAACCCTATTGCGCATGGCACAACCCTTTGAATATCTGGCCCCATATGTTTTGGGATCCCTCTACAGTAACCCCCATGCCCCCAAGGCAATTTCTCACATAGAGGTTTTCAATTCTCAGATACATAGAAGTTTTGGACCTCCTCCCTCCCAGACGATTTAGTTATGTTTTACTCCTCCCCCAACAAAGCTCTCCATACCCACCAACATAAAATACAGTATTTTTGATTTTAGTTATCTGCTTGATCCTACCATTTGTGCTGTGTTTTAAACTTGCACTTTCACTTTTTGTTCTGTTATGTACCAAGGTTTTCAATTGCCAAATAGAGGTTTTGGATCCTGTCCTTCCCAGGTTACTTAGTTATGTTTTACCCCCCACCAATCCCTCTCTAGGCTACTTAGTTATGTTTTACCCCCATCCCTTCTAGGTTACTTATTTATGTTTCACACCCCATCCCTCCCAGGTTACTTAGTTATGTTTTACCCCCATCCCTCCTAGGTTACTTAGTTATGTTTTACCCTCCTGTCCCTCCTAGGTTACTTAGCTACGTTTTACCCCATCCCTCCTAGGTTACTTAGTTCCCCATCCCTCCTAGGTTACTTAGTTATGTTTTACCCCCGTCCCTCCTAGGTTACTTAGTTATGTTTACGTCCCCATCCCTAGGGTACCTTAGTTATGTTTACCCTCTCCCCATCCCTGCTAGGTTACTTGGTTATGTTTTACCCCCGTCCCTCCTAGGTTACTTAGTTATGTTTTACGTCCCCATCCCCTAGGGTACTTGGTTATGTTTTACCTCTCCCGTCCCTGCTAGGTTACTTAGTTATGTTTTAAACCCCCGCCCTGCTAGGTTACTTAGTTATGTTTTACGCCCCATCCCTCCTAGGTTACTTAGTTATGTTTTATCCCTCCGTCCCTTCCAGGTTACTTAGTTATGTGTAACCCCCTTCCCTCCTAGGTTACTTAGTTATGTTTACCCCATCCCTCCTAGGTTACTTAGTTATGTTTTACCCCCACCCATCCACACACACACAGAACTCTTCATATCCCTACCCACCTCCACCACATACAGCATTTTTTATTTCAGTTATCTGGTTGATCCTGCAGTTTGAAACTATCAGTTTCCTTTTCCTGAAGTCATGTGTGTGACAAGTGGTGTCAATGATGTGGTGGCAGGGATTAAAATTAAAGCACTCTGTACTAAGAAAATTGAGAAAATGTGTGCGTTTTCATACTGTGGCTCAGTTTTGTTTAAAACAAGCCGACAGCTGTGGAGAGATGAGAGGGAGTGAGTCAGTGGCTTCAGAGTAGTAGACACGAGCCCGAGCAAGTGTTACTGTAGCAACACTCGCTCAGGCTTGCGCCTACTATTCTGAGGCCACCGACTTACTCCGTCTCCTCTATCCAAAATGGAGGATTGTTTTAAACAAAAGTGAGCCACAGCATAAAAACATGCACATTTTCTCAATTTTCTTAGTACAGAGTGCCTTAATTTTAATCCCTGCCCCCACATCATTGATACCACTCAGCCACACTACATGACAACAGGAAAAGGGAAACTGATAGTTTAAAAGATGGCACTAGTCATTTGTCTGTAGTCAGTAGATTATTTTACAGAAAAGTGAGCACATCATAAAAGACAGTTCTCTAAGATTTATTTTATTCTTTGCAGTACAGAGTACCTTAATTTCAAGCACTGTCACCACATAATTAATATTACTTGGTCACGCTTACATAACAGTAGGAACAGCTCCAAAATGAAAGCGTAGTTTAAAAGATAGCACAGATGGCAGGATCAACCAGATAAGTTAACAAGCATTTGTCAGTTCTGAATGTTGATTGCATTGGTCCTTTGCGCTCACTGCCCTGTGTCACTCGCTCGTTCTGTTTCTCCCAGTGCTGCAGGCTGCTCTTTTGTACTGGGCTCCTGCCTGTGTTGGCACATTTTTCTGCCCACAAAGAAATCTGTAGCTGTCCTGACAGAGCTCTGTTGAGGTGGGTCACTCCCCCTCTCTCACTCACTCATTCTGTTTCTGCTGGTGCTGCAGGCTGCCCTTTTGTACTAGGCTCCCACCTCTGTTGGTGGCTTTTTCTGCCCACAAAGAAATCTGCAGCAGTCCTGACACAGGTCTGTTGAGCTAGCTCACTCCCCTCTCTCACCGCTTGTTCTGTTTCTGCCAGCGCTGCAGGCTCAGCTTTTAACCGGGCTCCTGCTCTGCTTGCACCTTTTTCTGCCCACAAAGCAATCTGTAGCAGTCATGATAGAGGTCTGTTGAGCTCGCTTACCCCCCTCTCATTTGCTTGTTGTGTTTCTCCCGCACAGCGGGCTGCCCTTTTCTACTAAGCTCTGCCTGCATTGGCACCTTTTTCTTCCACAAAGAAATCTGCAGCTGTCCCAACAGAGCTCGAAGCTGAAACACATTTCGCCAGGATGTGAAAATGACAGCTGTACTGTTCATAAGGAGGTGTGAACAAATGCCAGTGTTGAAAATCTGAAGGAAAATATTACTCATTGCAAACTTACAAGGGTGCGTGGAAACTGCACAACACACACTTGTAACAGTCATTTTCTGGAGTTTCATCACAAAATTTTCAACATAGGCTTTTTAGGACCTCTGCTCATGAACAGTGTCAGTGTGATTTTCTTAATATGTCCTGAACACTGATTTCCCACAGCGACCACGCTATTGTGCACCAGAAGAGCAAAAACACATTTCGGCCAGGATGTGAAAAATGACAGCTGCACTGTTCATAAGGAGGTGTGGTAAAATGGCAATGCTGACAATCTGGAGTGAAAATATTGCAAAGTTGTGAAGGTATGAGCATGCATGGAAACTGCGCAATGCACATTCAACACACTCATTTATGGACTTTCATCACCAAATCATATTACATGACTGTGATAAATCGTCCAGCACACCCACTGTAAACGCTTTTATATCACTATAAAACAAAAAACAAGTTGAACATTGTATAATAGCAGATTTATATCCACACCCTCCTCCATGGCTCCTGGGCATAACCCCAGAGTTGTCTCTCCCTGACCAGCCTTTGTGTACACACTCCATCATCATTCAGGGACAGCTCGAATTTGGCTAGCTTGGCAAAAAGGTAGGTGAAATGGGTGAATCAATGTGGAGGAGCTGCATATAAGTAAATGTTAAAAATAATTTCAGTATACCTTACATTAGTCTTACAGGGATGTGCACTTGGTTTGAGTAATTAACCAATCATTGTAAATACACTTTGCTCTTCTCTTGCCTTCCACCACAGCAGGGCACATTGAGAAAAATGTTGCCAGCCCCTCCTCCCATATAGTAGGCTCACAGTTTGTTCCAGTTCTAGAACTGTCTCGGAGTGAAATGGTTAAAACCATTCCAAAATAGTTCTGTCTCATGGTAGGTGCATGCAGCTCAAAGTCCCCCCCACCACCACCACCCGTTCTGCTGGACTCACTTGGCATGTTCCTTTGCTCAGCTGAGAAACATGTCCAAGTCCCCATGCACTCTCTCAGCATACGGCAGTGCTAGAATGAGTATGACCACTGTCCCCAGAGTAGCTGAACATGATTTAGTGGCCACAGACTGTAACCCCAGTCCCCAGCGGTGCATGTCTGAGGTTCCAGAGAACAGAACACACACCAGGGCACAGACTTCCCCAAAAGGCCCAGAGAACTGCCTGCTGGTTACAGACTTTGCCCCCATGTAGCAGGGCATAGCCCCCCACACATACACACACATCTCTGCTGGTCGGGATCCATCTCACCTATAGCAAAGATTGGCTGCTCAAAATCTGGCTTGGCTACTCACATGGAGGCTCACACCAATCCACTGTGATCCAAAGCCTTGCCTCTGAAGCTCCTCCCCCACTTGTGCACAAATGGTCAGAAACTACATGGGGATTGGGAGAGCTCTTGCCTGCTGAGATCTCCTGAAACACAGGACCCAAGTAAACTGTAGCCAAGGAAGCCTGATGTATGCTATACAAGCAGCCGCACAAGAAGAAGAGAACACTTCGTTCTCCAACGGTCGAACTCAAGTGAGTCCGGATCCGTGGGCGGTCGGCGCCAGGCAGTGGCGCCCAGAAGGAGTGTCAAGGTAGACCAAACCAGAAGGGGTTGAGAAGGTACCTAGAGACCCGAGGGGCAAATACTACATTGACAGTCAGCCGGTGCTGAGAAGAAGCGGCTGGTGACTGCCAGGATCGGATAGATGCCTCCTGAAGGGGATTGGCCAGAAGGAACCACCTGTATGCATCTATGCATTTTATATTGATAGACAGACAGATAGACAGAAAGAACAGTTGTGAGTCTAGATTAGCCAAGATACAATTATTATACTGTATAGTGGTGTGTTGTTGTGCATGGAGGTCCATGCCTTTCAAAATGTTGTTGTACCACCGCTCAAAGATCATGAAACGGATTGTACCACCCTGTGATACAACATTCTGAAAATCTCTAGAGGCTCAACTAGTGCTAAGTGAGTGCATGAACCACACTGCCTTCCACAACAAAAACTAAAGGATCAACCAAATAGAAAGGGATGGCAGCAGCAGCAGCAGCACAATCTCACAAACTATTAGTCGGTAGACACGGATCACTCAGATATGAAAAAGCAGGCACAACCAGATAATTTTAATTTCAGACTAAAAAACAGCAAAACCACAGGATCAACCAGATAGAGACTCACAGCAGCAGCAGTATGATCACTGAACCTGAGACTTAAAACATGTGGGATTAACCAGATAAAAACAAAGTACGATCAACCAGATGTTTACAGTGGTACACCAAAATACAGTGCAGAATCAACCAGATATTTACAGTGGTACGCAAAAATACAATCCAGAATCAACTAGATATTTCAAATTACTCACTAAATGAAGCATAATTCCTTCCATAATACTCCCTTGATTGGCAAAAATATGGCTACCATGATTTTTCTTTGAAAAGCCCTCCCAAATTATACCAACAACTAACAGAAGATCTGCGCTGCACACATATGGATGTCATCTCCTAACAACCATACCATGGACCCTAGCAACCAGCCTTTAATTCTAGATTAAACAAAACAGAAAAATATTTGTTCTAAAAAAAATGTTCCATTGTTACTGCAATTGTACTCATACCTGTACTCACTCTATATTATCTGTATACTTTGTATTTTTCTTATCCTCACGCACTTCTCGGTCACACCAGGAGATGAGCAACTTGTTGTTCAGTGTGCCTTCCTGGTGAAACATTTCAATAATAAGATACCATCAGCCTGTTGTGCCAGCTCAGGATTCTGATGACATCAGAACTCTGTTTGGCACAACAGGCTGATTGTGCATGGTTGCCCATCCACTGTTCTCTATATATTATGGCCAACTTGTAAGATAGTACTGCTATCTCATATGTTCTGAGATGTAACTGCTATCTTGCAAGCTGGGTATGCCACAGTGGAATACTGAACCAATTAGAAAGCAGCTTTAACAATGCTGATGACATCACAATAGCCATGTGCAGCACTAAAGCCAGTAGATGCGAGATGCTTTGTAGACTTAGTTGATTTTCAGTTCACATCTATATTGATTGTATTGATTTGTACCTGTTGAAGATCAACTGCATGGGCACTGAGAGTATTCAACTAATGGGCCACCACTACTAAAACCGAGATAGATTGGCCATCGCCTGTAAAAAGATCTAAATGTCACACTGAGAAAGTTTTATGCTGAGGCTCGCACAACTGCAGGGATGGACTACGCTTATTTCGAGCTTCTGCAGTCTGCGAGCTGCCCTAACCGCCACCTGGTCGCCGAGCATCGGAAGGGCCTTCAACCTGATGACAGACCCTGAATTCATCAAGTAACGATGTTTAAAGCTGTTAAAATGTACAGAAAAAGCCAACAAGACAAATCGAGCCACCAGAAGCACTAACACAGCAAGATTTAAAACACTGAGAAACTCACCAGCTTGTTCTCTCATTGGACGCTACTGGCTTAGCTAGGAAAGTCTGACTAGATATTCAGCTGTATATGGCGGCGCAGCGCCGTGAAGGTTTTCGACAGTTAAAACCACAGCATTTCAGTTTAAAAAGAGACGAAATGGAGCAGAATTTATTATACTAAACTTTAACGAACAGACCAAAATCATACAAACCCTCGAACTAGGAAAATCAGGACACCGAGGATTTATGTACTCTCAGCCAGGAAATCCTCTTTGCCCAGTTGAAAGTTTTAAATTGTACATAAGTAAACTGCCTCCGAACCAAAAGCGTTATATTTGCACCTCCAAGACTACCTCAAATTCAACTAGATAGCCTTCCAGTATGGTATACATCGGACCCAATGGGAGTAAATTACCTGTCCACCAGGGTCTCGAATAACCTGCTGTCCACCCGCCCCGGACAGCCGGTTTTCATTTGGGACAGCTGTTTTTGTTCGCTTGTCCCTTGACAGGCAGTTTGTCCAATTCATTTTCGGCTGGCTGTGGAACAAAGCCTGAGGAATCCTGACGTCCTGCAGTCATGCGAAGCTCCGCCTCACCGAATTGTTATTTTGTCGCCTCCCGACCTTAAATAATTTAATTTGTCCCCTGAAATCTTACTCCATGAGCCGACTGCTGACTCTCAGTCTGAGGCGGGACAACGTCCGACAGTCCCCGTGGTAACCAGTGCCTCTACACTACCTGCTCTTTGTGGCACCACCGCAGAGGGCTCTGACGCTCGTGTGTGACCCCTGAACTTAAGCAGCTGAGAGTGCTGCAGCAACGGCTCACCCTGCCTTTCCCTGTGAACTTAATTTGGTGGGAGTCGGACGGATGTTTTCAGGAGAGAGAACTCAGTCTGTTATCTGACCGAGGAGTAGCCCAGCCCGATCAGATCTGGAGCTGGACCACAAGCGATCATCATCGAATGACGACAGCGGGAGGATGGAGCAAGCAGTGGTCAGACTCGGAGGTACTGTCAAGAGAGTGAACGCTGCATAGTCACCCTGCCCGCCTCCACATCACACAGCACAGGTCACCAGAGGAGGCCGATCAAGAGACAGTGCAGAAGCAGAACTTAGAAGGTAGTGCCCCCCAAAGGCAGAACGAAGACTTGTGGGTCGCGATGTCGGTGACTCAGGATAACTTGAGATTTGAAATTAGTTTGACAGCTTTCCTGAATGTTATTTTGAACAAACATTTGTGCAATAAAACTTATTATTTGTAGGAGTTGCATTGAAGTTTATTGATTTTTCTGGGAGGTGAAAATACTGGAAACCATGAGCCAATATTCTTAGTTTCTCAATGTTTTCACCTCCCAGAAGAATCAATAGCTGCAAACTCTAGTACAGGTACCACCACCAAAAGGATTAAGTTTTTATTTGCACAGAGTGACTTGTTCAAAATAAGCACATTTTTAGGGAGAAGCAGCAAGAGCTGAACTTTAAGATACATACAGCCCTTTAGAGTGTTTGAGACAGCAGTGAAAGTCTTACAACAATGTGGACAGGTAAAACTTTTGTCGGAAAGGCAAAATTTACACTCCCACCTGTCCTTCGACAGGCATCTCAAAAAATTATTTCTAGCCCTGCTGTCCACGATGATGTCCCGCTTGAGTGAGGAAGCCGCCTCTCTCAACGCTTATACCAATCACTGTCTCAGAGCAACAGCGGTGCAACTGTTGTCCGATGCGACTGCAAAGCCGAGAAATAATGTGTGTTACGGACACAGAAATGAATCCAGCCTACAGAGTTACTGGCGTGCAAGCCAGATGACAGAAAAAATGGAGCACTATCTTAGCCCTCAAAGCAGAAACAAGGAAATAGCATCAAGCAATCCCAATATGAAAATGACAACCTAATGTGCACCACACTGACACCCCAAGGCAATACAAACACAACAGTAACTACACAACTGGGCAAGTCACAAATGAAATTCATGAAAACCGAACCCAAAGTCCACAATTTGCAGGTGTAACCATGAATAACTGCAACATGACTTTCAATGGGACAGTTTATTTTGGAAAATAAATTAAAAGCAACAGTTAGATAGTTATTTTGGAAAATAAATTAAAAGCAACAGTTAAATAGTTAAAACGAATAGTTATAATAGTTCTACATTAAAGCTACACTAAATACTTGTGTGAAGTTTAAAAAATAGTTTTAAATCTTAAAAAATAGTTTTTTATCTTAAAATAAAGTTTAAATGCCTAGCTATATGGGACTATTTGATGTGTGAATGTTATGACACACCAAATAAACTAAGAAATCTTAACTTTTAAAAGTTTTCTAGTCTCATTATTTATTTCTATAATTTGATACACCATTTCATAAGCACAGTAAAACCACCCAGGGTGTAGCGTAGACAGTTTTATAAAATGGTCTGACAATGGAGTTTTCTGATTGGTTGCAAATATTTTAACAGTTTTATGTTAATTTTATTAACATACATGTAGAGTTTATCCATATGCTGAACACGGTTTAACACTGTTTAAAATATTTAAGCAATAAGGCATGACTCAGGGTTATGTTATCGTCTGTTAATCACCTTCTAGGGGTGTACTGTGGCACGAGGTACAGCCCAAGTGCCACATGCCCCTAGAGGGTGATTAACTGACCATTAACATAATCCCAGGGAGTGCCTTTATTGCTATTATAATAAAACTGTTTTAAACAGTGTTAAACCTTGTTCAGCATATGGTTAAGTTTCCATGTATGTTAATAAAAGATTAACATAAGGCTATTAGAATGTTTACAGCCAATCAGAAAGCTCCATTTCTCTGACCCTTTTATAATTTTTATTATATTAGTAATAGCATCCTTATGATTATGTTAATGGTCAATTAATCACCCCTAGGCATGTGGCACTCGGCTACACCTCGTGCCACAGCACACCCTAGAAGGTGATTAACAGACCATTAACATAACCCTTGGTCATGCCTTATTGTTATCAACACACTGCTAGAGATGGACGACCGCCATTGGCCTCGGCCTCACTCACGCCCAGCCGTGGTTAAAGTGTCTAACGCACACCCTGTCGTGGCTTATTGCTTACTGAACTGCTTCCTGTTTGCATGAACACTAACAAAGAAAATGCTGAAACTTTCTGAAATGTTAGTCATAGGAGTCAAAACTAGAAGGACTGGTCACCAGCTGTCATTGCATCCCAAGGACAATACAACTTTACAGGCTCTGGGCTGGTATGTGGCTGTCTTAGGGTGCAATGCATGGCATTTGCATTTACCCATACATGGGGGTAGGCGGTAGCACACCAGCACACCCTAAGGGGTAGCAGTGCATCCACTTGGTGTGCAGATCTGAAATCCTGGCTACACCCCTGATCCAGAATGACATTTAGAGAGCGAGCGCTGCTTAGCTAATGAAAATAAATAGCAGTAAAATAGCTTCTCACTTGTAATTTTTATTTAATATTGCATCAGCTCAGTAACCCTTTGCAAGTGTCATCTAATGTATCACTGCTGAGTCCCTGACTGGGGAACAGAATTAATGAAGGGCAGTGACTGAGTAACAACAGTGTGTATGGGACACCTGAGGCTCTGAAGGAAGCTATCAGTTTGATGTATCTATGATTTCATTCAGCTGAACTTTGATGAAAATGAAAGAATTGTTAGTTATTTCAAGATTCAAGACAGATTTTTGTGGTTTAAACCTGAAGTCCCTCCTCTCTCCCCTTGAAAACTGCTTAGAATTCTTCATGGTTCAACCTCTGGCAGAAAGGCTGAGATAAACTGTGGAATTCCAGCAAAATGCAGTGTTATTGTTTGTTATTTTACACAGCCTCACACCCTTAAATGCATGGTGCAACATCCTTACGGCTAGATTGCTTTGCCAGGTCAGGAACCGTCAGGTCAGGTCTGTCTCTCGGACTCTCTCTCGTCTCACCACCGCCTGCCTGTAAACTGCTGCCAACACTCCTTAAATTCTTGCCTTTTCTTTCAGTCTCGCCACTGCGCTTAGCGCCAGGCCGCTTCGCTAGTCGCCTCCGTCCGTCGCACTTTCTCGGCTTCTAGGTTCCCGCCGTTTCACTAGTGCAGTCCGCTGCTCCCGCCATCCAGTCAGGTGACCCAGTCTCAGACAGACAGTCGCCTCTCCACTCTCCTCCTCCGCTACTCGACAAGCCAATGAAATGCCATGTGGTGGAAACAGCCAGATGGACCACCCAGACCTGAGTGGTCGGGTGGCTGTGCTAACTAACGCACACATTTAAAGGAACAGCGCCCACGCTGTTGTACAGTCTGTACACATTTAAAATTAATTTTATGGTTTGTTTTTTCTGGGGTGCTTGAACACCCTAAACACCCCTGTCTCACGCCCTGTCCCCAGGTCCCTTTCCTTTTTGTTGTTGTTACTACCTCCCCCATTGTGTAATCTTCCCTGGTTTTGTTTCCTGGTGCATTATTTTGCACTTCTTTCATTGAATCCTAGCTGCCATACTTTGACCATTCCTCCAACCTTGCCAAGTCCCTTCTCATCCTTTCCACTCCTCCTGTGTATCAACCCTGTTGCAGATCTTTGTGTCATCTGCAAAGAGGCATACTTTTCCTTCCAGTCCCTCTGCAATATCACTTATAAAGACATTAAAAGGACTGGACCCAGTACTGAAGCTCATGTGTACCCCACCAGTAACCCTCTTTCTTCAGAGTGGACTCCATTTACAATTACCTTATGTGTCCTGTTGTCTAGCCAATGTTTTACCTAGGCTACCACCCTGGGACCCACTCCCAGGCTGGTTAATTTGGCTATTAATCTTTTGTGTGGGACTGTGTCAAATGCCTTGCTAAAGTCTAGGTAGGCCATGTACACAGCCCCTCCCTGGTCTACTACTTTGGTCACCCAGTCAAAGAAATCTATTAGATTCATCTGACATGACCTTCCTCTGTGAACCCATGCTGCCTTGGGTCCTCGCGCCCACTGGGCTTGAGGTACTCAACAGTTCTTTCCTTCAGAAGTGACTCCATCACTTTCCTACCACAGAGGTCAAACTGACAGGTATGTAGTTTCCTGCCTCTGTCTTGGTCCCACTTTTGTGAAGGGAATCACATCTGCCTTCCTCCAGTCCTCGGGTACCACACCATCTTCCCATGATTTATTAAAAGAGTAGTCAGTGGTTTCACTAGTTCCCTTTAATTATTTTAGATTTCTGGGGTGAATTCCATCAGGCCACATTGCTTTGTTCACCTTCAGTTTTAGGAGTTCTTTCAGAACCCTTTCTTCTGTGAAAGGGCTGATCGACTTCCCATCAAGAGTGCTTCTGTTAATTGGATTAGGCACTTTCCCTCCTCTTTGTGAATACTGAGCAGAAATATTTGTTCAGTATCCCTGCTTTTTCACTGCCCCTCTGCCCACCCACCATTCATTCTATTCAGCCTCACTATCCCTCCCTTTGTCTTTCTACGCTTCTGATGTACCTATAAAAGGTTTTAGAAAATGGGCAAGAAGAAGTCTTTGTACTGATTGGCTAAGGCTGCCAACCAGCCGATCCAGTATCAGGCAATAGAGACCAGAAAATAATGAGTCCCAGTCTGTATTACCTGATTACTTAAAATCACAGTGTCCATGGAATTTTACATTATAAAAACACCATGTTGTTGCATCGCTAATGAGAGATACAATTTCTGTCACATTTTACAACAGTACTGCTGCTCTCCTCTACTTAATGTCATGGGTGTTGGCAGTTTTAAAAATACTTCATTCTATATTTCTTTTTCTCGGCTGAACATTTCCGATCGCCCCGATGCAATATTATTTACATGACCTCGAGCTAGCCAGCATTTTGGTCAGAATGGGAGAATGTGTGCCTTTTGCTTCAAACAGCAACAGAATACAATATTTAATTTTCCTGTAGTGTCCAGTGAGGGTTGCTTCTGTCTACCTCAATACTGAAACATATTTTCATGACCGCGCAACCACAGGGTCCTTATCCAAGTCCCAGTAGCTGCAGGCACATTTTCACCAGCCAGATAAGTGTCCCTTTTCAGCATGCTCAGATCACACTACAGGCACACACAAAACCACAATTTACTCCCATGACCAAAATGGTTACATTTAAAAAAAACAACTTTCGCTTAGTTTGTCTGTGGTTAGCAGCAAACGCCATCAACTACTTCCTTGTTCCCTGAGCACGAAGTGACCGTCAGGTTAAGGAAAAGACTTTACGTATGCTCCTGACCCTGTTCAATCTTACCTAATGGAGTGCCATTCCTCAAGTCTGCAAGTCACAGAATGTAAGACGGAGATGGTTAAACGGGGAAAAGAACCAAAAAGAAAAACATTGAGACCGTAGCTATGTACCTCAAATTTCTCCAGCTCCACTTCCTGCTTTAATTACAGGGTCACGCGCATAACTGCCGATCTTATTCTGACTGCAAAATAAAAAATAATAAACTTACAGGAAGGGCAGAGAATTTCATAAAATGATAGCAAGAGAGTACTCAGAGAAAATTCTGTAGAAGCTACATGTCTTGTGCACATTGTGATGGGGATAAGTTAAAGAGAATGGCTCTGACAGTCATCTTCATGATCCTCCTGGTTGTGGCGATCTTGTTCAGTAACTCCGTAACAAGAGACAGAACAAAAAATAAATAAAACTCAGCTGCGTATGACAGATCGCTGGCGCCCTCCCTGTCTGTCTTGCAAACATTTTTGTTTGCTGCCACCTCGTTAATCTCCCTGTTAGCAGCTCCCAACCAGGCATTTAGGCAGTGTGTGTGTGTGTGTGTGTGCTACCATGAAAAAACAGGTGGAGGAACTATTTTGTTACAAAACTCATTTTTAACTAGTTTGAAATAACATTTTTTACTAAACAATTTTTTAAAAGATGCCCATTTCTAAAGCGCAATATACCCTCAGGGTGGGTAGTATAGGCAATACCGTACCTTCCAGGGCTATAAGGCCCTCCGCCTGCAGCGTCGGGCCTCATTACGCCCCTGGGCGGTCCGGCTGCCCATCACCGCCCACCCTGTTGCAGGCTATATTGCTTACTTATTCCGCTCTTAACTGAGTTGGCTATCTTTTCCTCAGTTAGGGCCTTTGCTATTCTGACTTCCTCCCTGCTTCCTTCTGCCTTAACTGGTACAGCTCTCTGTCCTGCTCTTTCTATGTTTCCTTATACTTCCTGAATGCTATCTTTTTCCTGACTTTCTGAGCCACCTCTTTTGAGAACCATAGTGGCTTTTCCTTTCATTTTGATTTGTTTATTTGCTTCACACAAAGGCTTGTTGCCCCTGTGATGGCAGTTTTGATGATTCCCCATTGTTGCTCCACCCTCCTTCTAGCCTGTTTGCTAGTGCTTTTCTGAGACACTCTCCCATCTTGCCAAAGTCAGCCCTCCTAAAGTCCAGTACTCTCACTTTTGTATGGCTTGACTCTGTAGCTGAATTTAACGTGAACCACACTGTTTGATGGTCACTTGTTCCCAGATGGCAACCCACTTCTAGATATGAGATCCTCTCACTGCCCCATTTCAGAGTACAAGGTCTAAGATTGCTCCTCATGAGTGACCATATTATATGGTGACTTCGGTCATTCACATCATAGTACTTCAGTATTGGGTGGTTAGTCACAAGATGTTTGATGCATTCAGTGGCTGCCTCGTGCTGTGATAGCCATGTCCATGTTGTATCTTTGTCTGTCAGGCATCTTAGAAGTTTACAGACATCAGAGAGCTGTGGAAGGAATTTTGTCAAATACTTTATGCATCCTAGTAGTCACTGCACTGACTTCATATCTGTTGGTTTAGGCATTTCTTGTATGCCTTTGACTTTTCTGGGTCTGGACAGAAGTCATTGGCAGTGAGAAGATGTACCGTACATGCTACGCTATGCAGTCAACATCTAATTTTCTTCTTGTTTTGTTTAAGAATGACTTTCTAGCCCTTTCTAGATGGCTAATACGATTGTGGTCACGGTCTGCCATTGCTTGTTCAGTGTTATCTCCACAGCTATAAACTAGAATATTTGTTTATTTGAAATTTGGGTAACACCTTTGAGCACAAGTGGTCTTTTCCAAAGGTTCCACATCAGTAACAAACAGGTATACACAACATTAATACACAGGAGCCACATCAGTAGCAAAGATAACTTAGACTACTGTAGGTATGGTATATACTGCAAGATGTCACCGCCTAGGGGAGCCAAGCTGGCACAGACATTTGTTTCAAACAAGGTATAGCAGCATACAGTTCAGTCAGATGGCAGCCAAGCCACAGCATTATACAGAGAGGTATTTGGTAATATAAAACAAAAGCATGTGGATTTCAAAGCACACTGTCAAATGCCTACAATAGAAAAAATTCTACCTGACTTTGGCAAAGCAAATCGCCTGCTATAACACTGACTCTTTAAGTCCTTTGAGTGCATCTTGCTGTCTGTGCTGTTATTCTTGTTGCAGGTTTAATGCCAAAGGCATTCTTAACCAGCCATAGTAGCCCACTAGTGTCCAGAAAGTGGTGAGCTACCTGCTTTCTTCATCCAGGCCAATCTGCTAATAACCATCTTTGGTGGCAAGTACAGAAAATACCTTTGATTGGCTAAGTCGGGTAGAATTTTTCTGTTGTAGGCATCTGATAGTGTGCTCTCCTTAAGGCTTTAAGTCACTTGGTCTATACATATGCAGAGTTTGCCTGATTTCTTCCACCATGGCAATATTGTTGATGCAGTTAGTAGGCTCTGTTACTTTGGCAATGATTCTCTTTTCAATTTTTTCAGTTGCTGCCATTACTTGTTTCTTGAGTGGAATGGGCATTCTGTGGGATATGTGCTGTACCGGTGTGACTGTCTTGCCAAGTTCAAGATAAAGTGTACCAAAAGACAGCCCAGTCCTTCAAACATGTCTTTATAGTCCTTAAGAATTGTGGTAGTGAAATGCTTCTTTCTGTGTTTTGGCTTTATAATGTGTTTTTTCTTTGCTGATTCCACTTGGTGGACTAGCTGCTGATGGTTCTCTTTCACAAGATCCATCTGTTAACAGGTGGTAGCTGAAAGTAGTTCTTTCTATGTGGTTTCCATGACTTGGTATTCTAGTATATACAGTACTTGTGACCATGGTATTCTGCATGCATCTTGCATTGCCTAGGGCTTTATTATGATGACATCATATAGCTTCAGTTTTGCTCTGCTTGGCTCCTGCTTTGCTGCTCTGTCTTGCATGATGGTGAGGAAATATTTATGGCTCATCACATTTACAGATGACCCACTATCTAGCTGGCATTTATAAAAGAATTCAATCTTGTGTATCATGTCATAGCTATACTGGTCATTTTCTTCAATAGTGAGCTTCAGGTTTGTGGAGCCACTTGTCTGCTCCATACTGCACAGACTTAATATATATGTAGAAGATTTCAGGGTCAGAGTCATTACTAGCTTTTTAGTCACCAGATGCATTGGCTTTTATGGTGTCTGTCTTCCTTTGGCATGCACTAGATTGTGCTGCTTCTTTATTTTGTTATTTGTCACCTTTGTCCTTGGTTCCTTGCTTCTTGTGTGTGATGAAATGGATGGTTTCATTTTCTGCTGAGCTTAGGTTTTTAGTTGAATTTGTACTTGTTCACTGGTCTTGCACATTTCTAAGGCTTTTGCTAAAATTAGGTTTGGTTCATACAGAATTCTGGCTCTGGTTCCACCATCTTTGTGCCAATAACAAGTCTATCACATATCAGATCATCTTTCAAAGCTCTATATTTGCACAAATCAGTCATTTTGTGCAATTTTGCAATATACTGCTTTGCTGTTTCTGTTTGACTTTGCTCACACGTGTTAAACAGATACCTTTCATATATTACATTCTTTGTAGGCTCAAAATGCTTTGCAGTGCATCTAGAATTGTATTAGGATCCTTTCTGTCCCCTTCAGCCTTATCTATGCTATTGCAGCATGTGGCATTCTTTTCCTAAACAGTCTGTAGGGTTGCCACTCTAATCTTTGTGTCTTTTTCATTGATGCCTATAGCTATTTTGTAATTTCCCATTGAGACCCAAATAATGTCCAGTTATTATAGATGTCACTCTTCATGTCTATAGCAGCTGGCACTAGAATCTGACTAGTAGCCATTGAGTGCAGTCACTGTTTGCTGGTTGTAAACTTTAACTTTTTGTTTTTGAATCAGCAGTATTTTGATTACTTACATTTTATTTCTCATTGTATTTTAGTAAATTGACATTCTCTCATACCTGCACAAGTTCAGGACTTCTGACACCATGTTTCAGTATGCAATAAATGGCCAGAACATTTTGATTGCAAAAGATTTATTTTTGGCGAGCTCACACACAGCATGTATAGTCAAACACCTTAGTCATTAGTACAGGAAAGAAGACACTATCTGGCTTCCCTAGATCAACTAGGTCTGAGTCATTAAACTAGATGGGGTTAAATAAATATAGAGGTAGAGAGCCCCTAGTGACTTGGAAACCATATATCGTAACAACTCTGAAAAAAAAAAGGAGCTTGATATGATACTGATCTTCTCAGCGTAATCTATACTTTTCTTTTTCCCACAACCATCTTTATATACCTGTCTGTAATTTGTAATTTTTGCTTGTATTAATCAGTTAAAGGAGGAAGGCTTGCTTCAGATATCAGACATGCAGATTATTTCTCCTTTAACAAAAATAACTGCAAGTTTATTGATTAATTTAAGCTCATTTTTACTGTACTTATCTTCTCCCAACAGGTTTAGGACTTCTCCGACAGTCTCTTGTCTTCTCATATTGCTGTATTGCTGTGTCTCCTGCTCAAATTCTCAGCATTACAACTATAGAAGTTTAGAAACTGAGAAAAATGGAGAGGCATGTGGAGTAAGGAATATACTGTTTTGCTACGCCACATGAAATCTTGCTCATCTTCTAGACATATTATATTAAGTGCATTATCTCTCTCAGGTTGCATCACCCAGTTGTCCATGTCTCATTGAGGAGTGTCACTGACCCACTCCACAATTCATGAAGAATGAAAAGGACTGCAGTGGTAATGACCAGAGAATCAGGGAACTAGTGATGGGCAGGAGGGCCTCAAGACAACTGTGTCAACTTTCCAACCAACTTTGCTTTCAGGCAAAAATGTAGCTGGAGCTCTGGTTTCTCATGGGGCTTAAACTGTGCAAACCAGCTTGTCTCATTTGCTTAGCAGTTCTGGGAGAAACAACCCAACGTGGAGCAGATAAGCTGATGGTCTCGCATGCAAACTATGAAGTTTATTTTCTTCATTTCTCCATTCTCTCCTCCTTAATCACTCAAGGCAAGAGATTTTAAAAGCCAACTTTATCAAATAAACTTTGTGCTCTTAGAGGTTCATTTTGCACTCTGCTTTTCACATGCAAAGAGATGCAGCTCCTGCTACCTAATGTGTGTGTGCATGCTCAGCACAGACTCTAGCCCTCCCTGCCAATGCTTTGCCCTGAGAGAATAAGCAGAGACCTGAGAAAACTCAAAAAGTGGTCAAGGGTAGGAGTTGGTTTCAGTGCAAACATGCAAAATCATGCACTTAAGGCACAGAAACCCAGAGGTGGGGTATAGAATGGAGAAATAGGTGTTGATGGTTACTAAACAGGAAAAGGGACTTGGGGTCATTGTACTGGAGGAAGACCTCAGGGTGGGGAGGCAGTGTATCAAGGCAGAAAGCAGGGCCAGTGAGATGCTGGGTTACATGCGAATGGGTAGCACCAGCAGAAAGAGAGAGGTGGTGTTACCATTATATCCATCATTGACAAAACCTCGCCTACAGTACTGTGTACAGTTCTGGAGAGCACATCTCAGGAAGGACATAGACAGGATAGAGGTTGTGCAGAGGAGGTGATGCTATAAATATCTCATGGGGTAAATAAGGGATAGGAGGGGAGTATTTTTCAGAAACGAATGTGCACAAGGACAAGGAGGCATGCAATGAAGATGGAAGGTGGGAAATTTAGGAGGATATAATGAAGTACTTCTTCACTGAAAGAGTGGTGGATGCCTGGAACAGTCTTCCAGCAGAGGTAGTAAGCCAAAATAGTGGGAGGCTTCAAGCATGCATGGAAGAGGCACAATGCAATCTTGGTAGGAAGGAGGGGTAGCTAGAGATCAGACAGGGTTGCAGTGACAGTACAGGCAGGGAAAAATGGACAGACTAGGTGGGCTAAGTGTTGCATATCTACTTACAAATTCTATGTTTCTATTCATTGGAACCCTTGTTTCTGAATTCAAGTGGAATAAAATATTGCAGGGTGAAGCTTTTATTAACTCCACTCCAAGTATTTGGCAATGTCTTGTGCTTCAGTTCCCTCGGGCTAGGGAGTGATCTTTAATGTTGTTTTTGAAGATTACATCATTTGCATTAGTCATTCTTAGCCAAAAGGTAAAACAACAGAAAGTATGATAGTTATGAAGCCTTGATAACTATTTTCCTTTACTAATTTTTCTACTACATCTTTCAATAACATTACATTTTGTAGTACATCAATGTAATATTCTTTGACACAAAATAGTTACCTAGCCATCCTGCTTTTCCCATTCTTATGAATTAGGTCTCCTACACTTTTGATTGTTTATGGCCCAATACATTTCTGAATTTTTATTTTGTCACCTATGTGACTAAGGATTTCTGATATTAATGTTGGTCCCCAAAGCTAATTGCTCCACAAGTTATTATTTGCTCCTCACATCCTATGTTTAAGGTCCCATGCTTGAGATGAAATGTTAAACAAAGGTTCCTTGTGCACATGCCTGGGTGTAGTCCAAATGTACGTAAAAGATTCAATGGCACTTCTTACCCCAAGATAATCCCAATTATCCATAAAACAGATTGTAGTGCAATTTCCCATGTCTGTGAATGGATGCTAATGCTGCATGTCTGCATACAGCTCCATACTACCAGAATTTAATGCACTGCTGTGTACAGTGATTGAAAGACAGATTCCGTATGAATCACTAACATAACCAACAAAAAGTCCTTCATTCATTCATTCATTCATTTTATTCTGTCAAGTACTCAGAAACAGTCAGTGATGCACTAAGAGCTGATATTGTCCCATATATTCAGTTAAGTGTATCTGAAGTATTGGCACTTATATAAATGGGCAGGTGGAGTTGAGGGCAGACTGCAACAGAGGTATAGGTTAGGGATTATAGGATGCTGGATTCAGTGGCTACTGGAGATGATGCCATATCACGTGACTGCAGCTTGCAAGTAGTATGGCTGCAGGCTCCTGTATATTTCCTCAGGCCAAGCAACCCTGAAGTAGAACAACATGGATACTTTTTTATATTCTTTGTTTATGCCTCTTACTCATCACTCAGGACCCTATCCTCTGGGATCCTAGGCTGTGCACACTCCTGTAGGTCCTCCACACGATCTCCTTCGGGTCCTGGCAGCACTACCCCATCTGGTGTTGGTTTTCACCTGGGCGTGGAGGAGGAGGACCCCCAGTAGTCCCCTCCAGTCCATGAGACTGTGTCCAGTATGCTGCACGAGCCCAGCTGGAGCTTGGTTATGGATTTTCTCAGGCAGCCAGGTCCCATCTCCAGGCATCTGTTGTGGGGCTTTTCTCATTTTTCTGGACCCATCCTCAGGACGCGGGCATGCTAGGGAAGCCAAGGGACAGAGCACGCCACAGTGTGCAAGTGCTCCAGCTCCTGGCCGATGTCCTCCCACACTGCTGCATGCTGTCTTGCTGCACCTCCACCCTTGGTCACCCAGGTGGCAGTAGAGCAGTGGGACATATAACCCATCCCCCTGGAGGAGGAAAGTGGTCCTGGGTGCTCAGTCCTCCTCCCCTGCCATCCCCTCCAGCTGCCTGAGTCTGTTTCTGAACCCAGGTTGCTGACACCTGAGCAGTAGCCCTACTGCTGTGCCAGCAGGTCGGGCCAACAACATAGATACTTGGGTGCATTAAGCAAGTAGGGACTTCTGCAGAGTTGACTGCAGGCCCACAGGAGACTCTGCCCAACAGAGTCCAGGTAAGTGGACTGTGATAGAAGAGGGAGGGGGCTAGAGATACTGGTGGCAAACAATCCTAAACCAGATTGCCTGAAGAAGGCAGGGTAGGCCTGCAAACCAGGTTGATGAAATGTGACTACTCCCTATCTGGGAAAGGCCTGTGGAGGCTGGTTGGGCAGTGTTTGGGACTACCTATACAGGAGTGATGGCCTGTATGTATACAGCAGAGGAACTAGGATCCTCAAGTGAGATGTTTAAATGTTTCCATCGGCAAGCATTTAAACTAGCCAAGGAGGTGGCAGAAGTAAGCATAGAGAAGCACACAGTCCCACCTCACCCCACAGAATGAAACAGTCAGTAGAGATGACCCTAAGGTTGAGAAATCAACAAAGATACCTAAAACCAGAATAGGCAGAATGGCAGAGATAAGGCAGAATAGGAGTAAGTAGAAGAGGGGTATGGAGGAAGACATGAGAAAGGAGGGGAATTGTTAGGAGAGGAGGAAGTAAAACTAGAAGGCCATTTGCATGAAAGCCTGCAGCCTGGGAAATAAAATCCCAGACCTAGTGGCCGTGATGGCTGAGGTGGACCTAGATATTGTCACTGTTACTGAGACATGGTTCATGGGGAACCATGACTGAGATATAGCCATACCAGGTTATATTCTATTCAGGAAGGATAGGATGGGTACAAAGGAGGAGGAGGAGGAGTGGCTATCTATGTCAGGGAGGAAATTGAAGTAACTGAGGTACAGGGAATGCAGGAAGAGGCAGAGGCACTCTGGGTCACCCTGAGATGGGAAATGGCACTGCCATTTGTATTAGCATGATCTGCAGACCTCCTGCACAAGGGAAGAGATGGACAGGGTACTTGTAGAAGCCAACCACAGAATGCTTGCTAAAGGGGAGGTGCTGCTAGTGGAGACTCCAATTTACTGGATGCAGATTGGAGCAACCTGGCAGCAGCCACAGCCAGGAGTACAGATATCCTGGATGATCCTGCAGGGGCATTTCTCAGACAACTAGTAGTGGAGACCACCCAAGAGGGAGTGATTTTGGACCTGGTGCTCACCAATGGGGACAAAATTACAGATGTAAGGTGGGTAGCCACCTGGGATCAAGCGATCACAGTATGGTATGATTCAATGTGAGAACAGCAGAAGAATCAGACCACATGAAAACAAGAGTCCTGATGTCAGGAGGGCTGACTTTGCGAAGATGGGGAAAAGCTCTAGGAAATTATTACGGGAAGGTGGAAAAGGGGAGGTAGAGGAACAATGGGTGAATCTTATGAAGCTGTAACGAAAGCAAGAAGCCTTTGCATTAGGCAGGTAAGCAAAACAAAGAGAAAGAAAAGAGCATGATGGTTCTCAAAGGAAGTTACAATAAAGTATGGGAGAAATGGTAGCATTCTGAGGTACAACGAAACACAGAGGGAAGAAGACAGGGAACTATGTTTGGAAAAGCAGAGGGAGGTGGAGAAAGCAGACAGGAGCACAAAGCCACAAATGAAAGAAAAAATAGCCCAGGTAATAACAAAATGGGACAAGAACTTTTTAGGTACTGTATGTCAGTGAAAGAAAAAAGACTAACGGAGTGATTGTGAGACTAAAAAAGGAAGGGTGGGGAGTGTGCAGAGGGGACCAAGAAAAGCAGAAATCCCAAACAAATATTTTTTGTTTTGTATTCACAGAAGATGAAGAAGGAGGGACTACAATTAGACAACAGAAGCACCACCTAACACACGGAGGTGCTGGCAACACAACTGACAGACCTGTTCAACAGATCACTGGAAACAGATGTGGTACCAAAAGACTGGAGAAGCAACGAATGTAGTCCCTCTCCTCAAAAATGGCAGCAAGGAGGAGGCCAGCAATTACAAGTCCAGTCAGCCTGACCTCGGTGGTGGGGACATGAATGGCATCACTACTAAAAGAAAGGTTTGTGGTATATCTCAATCCATTGGAACACAAGATCCTAGGCAGGATGGATTCATATTAGGAAGATCTTGTCAAACTTATCTGATAGATTTCTTTGACTGGTTGACTAGGAGGTGGATCAGGAGGGTGGTGGATGTGGCCTATCTGATTTCAGCAAGGTCTTTGACACTGTCCCACATAGTAGGCTTGTAAACAATCTGGGTAGCCTGGGATTGGGTTTCATGGTAGTAAACTGGGTCAAAATGGGCTGACGATAGGACACAGAGGGTGGTGTTGAACAGAGTTCAATCCAAAGAAAGGGGGGTTACCAGTGGAATCCATAGGGATCAGTCCAGGACCGGTCCTCTTTAATGTCTTCATAAGTGAAATTGCAGGAGGGCTGGAAGGGATGGTATGTCTCTTTGTAGATGACACAAAATCTGCAGCAGGGTTGACATTCTTGAACGGGTGGAGAAATGAGAAGGGATCTAAGCAAGCTTGAGGAGTGGTCAAGGGTAAGTCAGCTAGATTCAGTGCAAAGAAGTGCAAGATCATGCACTTGGGGCACAGAAATGCAGAGGAGGAGTACATGGTGGGGTGGAGGTACTGATGGCCATGAAACAATAAAGGGACCTGTGAGTAATCATATCTGATGACCTAAAGGTTACCAAACCATGTGAGAAGGCTGTGAGAGAGGAAGAGGAATGCTAGAGTGCATAGGGAAAGATATCTCAGCCCAGTGGGCAATTGTAGGGTTGGCCTGAGCCATCCAATGTTGGGCCAAAATCTGCTTGCCCACCACCAGGGCCAATCTCAACAAAATATCTACTGGATCTAACTGGATTTCACACTCAGGACCTTATTAATTAGATGGTTAATCTCATTCCAATAAGACATTACTCTGGAGCGAGCGCATACCAGATGAAAGAATGAGCACCCTTGTAGAAAACATTTTGGCCATTGATTTGGGATCTGGGGTTTATCTTATGTGCCAAAGCTGGAGTGTAATAGACTCTATGAATAATATTATAGTGAATGTTTCTAAGCCTATTATTTACTGAAACGGCCTTACTACTTCAGCAGAGCCAAATTCCAATCTCCCTCACAAAAATCCGCCTCCCAAATCCCTTTCCCATCTAATCTTTAATTTCTGAAGCTTGTCTGGCTGAGTCCCTAACAGAGCTTTATAAAGTGTACTTAGAGGTTTCACATTGATATGCAGTTTACAATGTTGAAAGATCTCCAAAGATGTTCTGCTCAAAGAGGATCACCCCTTCTGACCTGGTTAACCTAAGTAATCTGGACCTTATCTGAAGATAAATAAAATAATGGGAAGGATGGATGTTATATCATTGTCTTAACTCAGAAAACTTGAAAGGAGTCACTATGAAATAAGTGAGCGAGGAGGAAAACACCCTGCCTTTCCACTGCCCCAGGGTTTCTCATGACCGGAGAGGGGACCCCCATCTTTCCATAGACTATGTAAATGGAACCATCAGGTGACAGGCCCCCCTTCTCCCCATAATCTGTAGAGTCAATCTCCACATCTTAAGCATATTTTGGTGAATGGATTTCGAGGCTTCTCTCCCTCCCTCCCACACCCCGAGCTTAAAGGCAAAAGGTATTGAGCAAAGGGTGAGATCACCGGGAGTATGACTCCATAGGAACCCAAGCCCTTGACCGTTCTCCCATCTCCTGGCATTCCAAATGTGTTAACTGTGCTGCAAGGCATAAAGCTTCAAGTTGGGGAGTGCCAAACCCCTCTATGGATTGGCAACCATAATACCTCTTTCCAAATTCTAGGTCTATGATTTGCCCAAATGAGGGAAGTTATTGAGCCCTTCAGTGACCTCAAGTAACATAGAGGAAGCATAACAGGCAAGGTTTGAAAGTAAAAGCACTGGGGCAGTATTTGCATCTTTACTAAATGCACTCTTCCCATCAAAGACAAGGGAAGCGATTTCCATCTATTACATTGTTCCTTAATTTTCATTGTCAGTGGTTTATAATTTAAGTGGCCCACTTCTGTTAATTTCTGAGAGTGTAGTATTCCCAGATATTTTATTACCAGTTAAGGGGTATATCTACACCATCAATATGTATTAGCCCACCAGTATCTCTCAAAGGGAGCCACTCACTCTTACTCCAGTTAATCTTGTGCCCAGAGAGAGGCCATATTCCTTAAACAGAGAGGTCAGAGCAGGCATAGCCTTTACTGGGTCAGCCAAAAATAGGAGAACATCATCAGCAAAAGAGAAATGACATGTTCTTCCCATTTATCATGAAGCCTTCTATCCTTGGTGGCTTCTAATAGCTGCTACCAAGGCCCTTTATAGTAAGGACATACAGTATATCAGGGCAAGAGGGGCAGCCTTGTCTAGTACCTCTAAAGAGCTGAAAGGGGCTTGTCAGAGTGTTATTAGTGAGTGTTTGAACCCATGGGGACTGGTATAAACATTCTACCCATCGACTAAAGACCGGGTAAACCACATTTTTAATACAGCAAACATGAAGGGTCATTCGACCTGTCAAAGGCCTTTTCCATGTCTAGGCGAGAAGGCCCCCAGAACCGCTCCTTCCTCTTGACCCATGCCAGATGATGTTCAGTACCCATCTTAAATTATGTCTAGCCTGCCTGTCCCTGACAAAGCCCCTCTGATCAGGGTGGATAATCTCTGGCAAGATACCTCTAGTCTCCTTGCCAAAACCTTTGCTATTATCTTATAATCTGCATTAGGCAGCGAAATAGGGTGGTAGGAGCCACACTTTTTGGGTCTTTGCCTGGTTTAGGGAGAACTGTTATAGTGACCAACTGTTGAGATGGTGTCAGGCATTCCCCTCACGCACCTCCTGGAGCATACCCATGAACAACTGGTTCAGCTCTCCCAAAACTTTTGTAAAATTCCAAGGGTAGACCATCCGAACCCGGTGCTCTGCTTGATCTTGGCATCCAAATTGCCTCCTTAACCTCCTGCATAGTGAGAGCTCGGCTGAGCTTCTCATTTTCCACCTTTGATGTGACAGGCAGGGCAGTACTGTGCAGAAAACTCTCCGATTTGCTCTTTGAGGATTTCTGAGGTATATAATTTTCATAAATGGACTTAAAATATTATTTATCCCTCGGGCAGAGGAGGTACTCTCCCCATCCTCATTTTCTATAGCAATAATAGATCTCTCTGTCCTTTTCCCATCCTCATTTTCTATAGCAATAATAGATCTCTCTGCCCTTTATTTTTAATTAACCAGGCCATCCACTTACCTGACTTACCTCCTCAAAGTACTATCCCGCTCTAGACACAAAATATCCCTCTCTATACATTTAGAGCTTATCTGGTTATATTCCCTTTCAAACTCTTCAGCAACGCCAAGTCCTTAGGAGACTGATTTCTCATAACTGGCTTTTATACCGTCATTATATGAGACTCTAACTCAGTCTCCCTCCTCTTCTTTGTTTTCCTTTGAAGGTTGCATAGGAAATAGATTCTCCCCTGACAAATGCTTTAAGAGCCTCCCATGTGACCCTTGCAGAAGTGTCTTCTACCTTACTGTTCCAGAGTCAACTGGACATTTGCTGGACAAAATAAGGGTCATTCAATAAAGTAGGGTCTAGTCTCCACTGTCGGTATTCCCTTCCTCTGTTTCCCTTTTCACTTTGAAGTATAGAAGAGCATGATCCGACACTAGAATAGGACCATATTGGACCACTCTATTCGATCCAAGAAAGTAGGGGAAACAAAAATAATCTAGCCTAGTGTAAATTTTATGGGCATGGGAATAAAAGAGAACTCCTCTGTATCTGGGTGCTTAAATCGCCACACTTCCTGCATGGCCCTTCCTCTGCTAGTATTCGTAAGGCCATCACACTCCTAGGGTATCGCCTGAAGCCAGGCTTTGAGTGGTCCAGCAAGGGATCCCAGTAAGTATTAAAATTACCACCTATAATCATCTTATCAGGAAGCGGCGCTAGTGTAATAGCTAAGTGTTCAAAAACTCTGGGCAGTCAAATGCAGGTCCATAAAGAGACCCCAGAACTAGCAGTTCTTCCACAGTGGCCTGTACTACTACATATCTTCCCTGGCCATCTACCTAAGATGAGTGAATCTGAACCCTGATCCCTGGTCTAAACCATATACAGGTACCTCTGGCTTGGATGTAAAATGAGATGCTATCAAAATGCCCCCATTTGCTTTCCAGTCGCTTAGTCTCCTCACGTGTTAGGTGTAGTTCTTGCAACATCACTACATCTGCCTTTCTTTTCTTAACATAAGCCCATACACATTTTGCTTGCTGCTTTTTAAGCCCATTTACATTCAGGATAGCAGTTTTAAACTAGCCATCCAGGAGTACAGAGTTATAGCCCAGTCCCGAGACACCCCCACACACCGCACAACATTTAAGTAGACCAGTCCTGTTCCACATGACTCTTGTCCATTTTATTTTTAATCCCACTAAAAACACCCTCCTGCACTCCTCCCAACTGAAAACCCCTATCTCCTCTATATCTAAAAGTTTCCCTTCTCCCTGTAAGGCATTTAGGCCTCAAACTGTAAGAAAACCTGCACAACAGGTGCTAACTAAAGCTAGTAACTCTACTCCCAACAAGACTTGACCGAGGCAGCAACAGAGATTCCCTCATCCCCATTTCCTCCTCCCACCCTTGTACTACCTTAGTGATGGTCCCCTTTAGTATCGTGAGTTAGCTTTCTGGCCACACCGCTCTTCCCTTATATTAATGCAGCATGCGGCAGCCGAGACTCCACCCAGGGCCCAGTCCCTGAATCACTATAAGGAACACCTGAAGACCAAGCCACCCTGAAAAAACTTTAAGAAACCTATGAGGAGACACCTCAGGGTCTTTCCCACACAGGAAAACTCCTGATTGAGAATCCCATCGGGCAAGATCTGGCCCCAACATGTAATTTTTCATACAGTCCCATTATAGCTCATACATCCTTTCAGTCCCTTGGTGCCCCTGCTCCCCACTTCTTTGCTAAGTCACTCAGCCCATTTCTAAAATTAAGGAAAATCCAATTAAACTCCCTGTGCAGTTCCCGCTCATCCCACACAGAAAAAGAAGCATTTGACCTCCGGGACCCCTTCCTTTGGAAACATTCAACATGCACAAAAATTTGTTATGTCAATTCAATAAAGAATTCTAGCATAAAACTGTTTGTTATCAAGTCCACCAAATCAAAGTCCAGACACTGAACTCGAACAAAGTTGGCCCATATTCAAAGTCATAGTATAGGGCTTAAAACAGCAGAGGCCCTCGGAGAACATCTTGGGAAGACTAAGATTAAATGTGGATCAAGGGAAAACAGGGAGGCAGCCTGACCCAGCCATTATAGGCCTCAGACGAGTTACAGATCAGGTCGGGCAAAGCCCAACTCCACCCGATCCATCTCCCAGTGTCTCTGAAGCATAGCAAGCAAGCCCTGCAAACTCCCAGCACTACCTTATGAAGATTATTTCCAGTACATAAAAGAGAGTCAACCAGCAGCGTTATCCTGTTGCTTTGATTCCTGATCGATATACTGCATCGCCGCATCAAGGCTTGTAAAGGCCTCTGAGCAGTGTCTTTTCTTCTTATAATCAGTCGAGCAGAATAGGCCAATGCAAAGGGCCAGTCGAGCTGGTGCAGTCATCGTTTCACAGGCATAAAGACATTCCACTCAGTCTGCACCATTTGGGAGAAATATTGAAAAATACTAACAGGCTGAGATTCTACATGGATACAGCCTGCTTTCCTTGTGGCATCCAGTACCACCATCCTGTCCTGATAGTGTAAAAATTTCACTATAATGTGAAGGGCCTTTCATTTGGAGCAGGGCGGCGACTGGGGTTCTATCGCTCGTTGTACTTCCAGTGTGCACTCAGGTGGTAAGTCTAAGTGTGCTTTCAGCCATGTTTGGCAGTAGGCTGCACAGTCGGGGCTCAGCTCCCTCAGCCAAGCCCACAATTAGGATGTTTGTTTGCCTCTCCCTGTTCTCATGATCATCCAGAACTACCTTCAATTTCTCAATTTTGGCCAGGGCGGACTGTAGCTAGGGGTTCATCTGAGTATAGCGATCCTCCTGTGTGCTCAACCTTTCTTCCACCTCTGTTAGCCGAGCTTGTTGCTCTGTCATTTCACCCAGAGTGTTTACTGTAGTTTGAAGATGCGCTTAACTGAGTGGAAACATTTTCAAAACCAGCGCTCATTTTGCATGTGAGATCATATTTTAGATCATTAAATAACTTTTCCAGGGCCAGGAGCGGAGGACTCACTGCATTCTCGTCCTTGTTAGCAGTTTGTCGTGTTGCGGCCGCATTAACTGTAGCTTCAGCTCGTGGTGGCAGGCCTCAGACCCAAATTCTATAGAACCGCTGTTGAACTTTTGAAAGTTAGATGTCCCTTGTTTTTGACATTTTTGGCATACCAATTTTTCCAATAAATTTTTCAATTTTATCAGCTAAATGGGTCCCAGAAAGCCAGGGGAGACAATTTTCTCGATGATTTAGGCACAGAGCTCCAGAGTTATGCTGCCATTCTGATGCCGCTTGGCCACGCCTCTTCCTTACCTATTGGATAAGCTGCAGATCCTAGTTAATCAACAGCTTATTTCTTCTTACCTACAAGAATTGCTCTATGTCTGTCCCATGCATTCTTGAATTCCCCACTGTTTTTGAACCCACAACCTCCTCAGGAAGGCCATTCCATGCATCCACCACCCTCTACGTGAAAAAATTCTTCCTCACATTGTCCCTAAGCCATCTCCCTCTATCTTCAAATTGTGGCCCTTGTTCTTGTACATCTTTTTCTAAAAGATGCTACCCTCTCGGACTTTGTTGATTCCCTTGAGGTACTTAAATGTTTCTATCATGTCCCCAATCTCCTTCTTTCCACAAGGGTATACATATTAAGCTCCTTTAGTCTCTTTTAGTATGGCTTCTGGTGCAGACCCTGCACCATTTTAGTTGCCCTCCTCTGGGCTGCCTCCATCCTGTCTATGTTCTTGCGGAGATGGGGTCTCCAGAACTGCATGCAGTATTCCAGATGGGGTCTCACCAACTGTCTGTACCGAGGGATAACAACTTCTTGTTTTATACTGGTGATGCCTCTCCTATGCATCCCAGCATCTCCCAGCTCTCCTTACTGCCTTCTCACATTACTTGCCTACCTTAAAGTCATCTGATATGACTACCCCCAGGTCCCTTTCCATTTCTTGTTGTTGTTAGTGTGACGGATAGCCATCTGCTTGTTATTATTTGTATTATATTTGTGACAAATGGTAGGCTTTTAAGATGGAGCCTTGCCTTGAGAGTTAGTGACGTGACTGTCACCACAGGGCAGGGGCAGCAATTGCAAACACAGATGGGCTATCGCATCAGTTAGAGCAGTGAACTGAATTTGGGAAACTCATCCATTGCCTAGGAATACATTCCCCAAATTCAGTCTATGAGGGAGGACTGTGGCAGATGGCCATCTGCTTATTATTTGTATTATATTTGTGATATAAATATATGTTTAGACTTCTGCTTAGAAATGCAGACCAAGCAGAAAAGCCTCATGGGATATTGGATTTTAAAAGGAAAAAATGTGCTGGCCTTGCTTGTTGTCACAGCTAGCTTGAAAAGTTGACTTCAGGGACTATAATAAAACAGATTATAAAACAACCATTTACATTGAATCTAGGAAGCTGGCCATAACAGTCTGCATTTTATGACCTATCAGGAGGTAAGCCAACTTCTGACAGATACCTTTAAAAATCCTCACAGATAGGGAAAAATAGCTTTCAGGATATAATTCTGAAGATCAATGGGTAATTTGACCTGCCATAAAGCAGGCTTACTAATTAAAAACATTTTTAAGTGGGATGCTTAGAAAATGCAAATGTCTGTGACTAATTTGGTATGCAGGAACAAGAGTGACCTCACAGCCAGCATCAGCACGGAGCTGTGAGCTCACAAGCTGGTGGGACCCTTTTTCCCTCAGATATTGTCAAGGCTGAGTGAACATTGTGCTTTTATTTTCTGGACTCTTGAAAGAACACACTCTTGTTCCAACTTTACAAGACTTAGCATACTTGTGTTTGGACTTTGAAGAGACACTTTACACCTGGACTCTTAAGAAGCACTTCTACCAAAGTTAAATAACTTCAGCAGCACTAATTACTAATTGAAACTGGGGTAGGATTAGTTACTTACTAAAAAAGGTGCTTGGTTTGTAATTCCTTTACTTTGTTTGACTGTACCATTAATGTTATATGTTCTGTGTTTTGTATTTCATTTACTATTTTAATTTTAGTAAATTTTGTTTTCCTTGAAACCCTGCCTGGGTGTTTTTCATTTTGAGGTGAATACTGGGCCAGTGTTGATAATTCTGACAGAACTGTTACGTGCTTATAGTGTGTTACCATATGCACCAAGGTAAGGTACTAAGGTAACAACTGAGTCGGAAGGGGGATTGTGAACCAGGTTGGGTGCCCATTGGGTTAAGTATTGCACTGCATTTCCCAAAGAGGGTGTGATATTTAGACCTGTTACTTGGGTGCTTAGCAAAAAGGGTTCATATTTGACTCCAGGACTCAAGATTGGTAGTTGTTCAGACCCAAAACAGGCAGGAGGGCTACCCTATTTGTCTCCTGTTCACATATTGCACTTTGAGGTTGGGCACAGAGGGAGCAGAGAGCCTGACCCTTGAGTGTGTTTGTGACAGACCTGTCTGGCAGCAGTACGATCTAAAAGATTTGGTTTGCAGTGCTGCAATCAAACAGATTTGTTTGCATACTGTGAAATAATTTGGTGACATGAGCATTAACTGTCCAGTGTGTTGGATTGGCAACTGTAACAGTTCACACACAAAATAAGGCAGTGAGTTGAAAGAAAAGAGAAAGAAATATATAATTGTGGTTAAAGTCTAAGTTCCCTACCTGTTTTATATTTTTTGAGTGCAAGCTAGTGTAGCCATAGATAGGTTCATAGGTTCATAGTTAATTTTCAAGTTCAGAAGACAATTTGTCCTTATTTGAACTTGCCACCTATTTACTGTTATCGGTGGTACAACAATTTTTATTTCCATATATTTATCTAATTCATGTTTAAAACATCTCATTGTCTCACTATTTACTATGTGTCTAGGTAATTCATTCCAACTATTTATTATTCTCTGAGTAAAGAATTCCATATGCTTTTGTTTTATTAATATCACCTTTAGCCGTAAATATGAGATCCAGTTTTTTTGTTTTGTTCCTCACATTTCTTAAGTGCTAATACTTCCATTAATTCCTTATCTCTTGCCGCCCTATATACAAGACAAAGGTCACTTCTTAATTGTTCATATTCAACTGAATATAGCCCTAAATTCAGTAGTCTATCACTATATGTCATATTATATTGTCCTTTTATTTTCTTTGTTATTTTCTCTGCACTCCTTCTTTCAATTTTTTACTCTTAATATTATTTGCTGTGGCAAACTGGGAACAATATTCCATATGTGGATGAATTAGATTAGTATACATTAGTAAAATAACCTGACTGTCTCTGCTCTTGATATTTGCTAATATACATCCCAATATTTTTGACATTTTTAACTGTATGATTTATACGTACTATCTGTGGTCGGTGTATTTGAAATATTTACTCCCAAGTCCTCTCTTCAGAGGTTGTCTCCAATATTTGATCATATAGAGTATACAAACAATTTGATTTCTAGCACCAAAGTGCATCACTTTGCATTTGGAGACATTAAACTTTTTGCCCAATCTTCAAGACCATAAAGGTTTTCTTGTAATTTCTTACTGTTTGAACTATTTTGGACTATTCCCCTAGTTTGCGGTCATCTGCATATTTACATATCCATGCATTATTCTTTGTTTGAAGTGCACTGACTAATATATTAAATAATTTGTCCCCAGTACAGATCCCTAGGGAACCCCACTTGTCACATAACCCCAGTTGGATTGGTATCCTTTCACAATCACCCTTTGCTTTCTGTTTCTAACCAGGAAAGAAGATGACTTCCACCTACAGCGAGTATACTGCATAATACCTAAGGCAGTTGTGCCAGGAGAGAGTCTGTTGTAAGGAGTGAAACAAACAGCAACTCGTGGAGGCTCTTTTGCAGCCGATGCCCAAGACCACTGGTCACAGTTGGTGACTGAAAGGGACCAGACCTTGGGCATGGAGGGGCCAGGGTCCACCACAGTGTCAAGTCCCATACAGGAGGACAGTGGGACCAGAGAGACCCAAAACCACAACACAGGGGAAGGTCACCACCATGCTGGAGCAAGAAGGGATCAGGCTGCAGACAGAGTTGAAGAAAATGGAGCTAGAATTGACGAGATGAGAAGTGAGAGCAGTGAGTGGCCTAGGAAAAGAAAACCAGTGTCGAGAGAGGCCAAGTGAGAAGAGAGAGGCCGTCAAATGAAATTTGAACTGGATAAATGACAACTTCAAATACCAGCACCAGAGCAGGTAAGCTGCATGGGTGAACCTGGACATCTAGTACTTGGTTACAAATTAAATTCTAAATTGATAGCTGTATTTAAAGAGGGGAAGATATGGACACATTTTAAATTTATTTGCAAAAGTATGCATTCAGCAGAAATTCCCAGAGAGTCTAGGAGCTCCAGCTATCCTCCGCTGTTTACTGGGAAAGCTTGTGATGCATTGGGTCAAATGGACAATCAGGGTAGTAATGATTATGGAAATGTAAAGCTGGGTTGTTAAAAAGTATGACTTGACAGCTGAAGTATACAGAGTTAAGTTCTGTAAGCTCAGGAGAAGCCCTGACATGAGCTACAAGGAGCTGGACACTAAACAACGTCAGTTTTTGAAATGTTGGTGGAAAGGGTTAAAGCAGATTCTGTAGAGAAAATTGAAGATGTTTTACTTTTGGAACTGTTCTTTGGGCTTGCCCAGACAAGCTGAAAACCCGACTAGAGGACTAAGATCCAAAAAGTGCAGGAGGCTGCTGATCTCTCAGACTGCTATGCCAGGAGCAGACCTGCTCTGAGAGGGAGTAAGCATGGCAGTGCAGAAAGGAAAAAGCCCACCAGAGCAGTTGAAACCTCACTGCCTCTCCAGAAAGTGGTCAGTTCTAGGTTACAAAAAGGATTTGCCTGACAAAATAAATGATTGTTGGTTTTGCAAACATCCTGGACATTTTGAAAGACAGTTTCCTAATAAGGCAGAGAGTGCACAAAGTTGTGCTGGGAAAGTGTTTTTTTTTGTGTATCTCTGAAAGCATGCCAGTAAACATGAGTAGCACATACACCCACTTACTGTGTATGGGGTGCAAACCCCTTGGTTTAAAGGACATGGGGCTTCCTTGCTTGTAAAAGGGGATTTGGTTGAGCCTGAACAGCTTATACCAAATCATTTTTTATAATATGGAGATTCACTGGGAGGAGAAACCTGCCACTTGCTAGTGTTCTTCTGGACTGGGGTGAGGCAGGAGAGACTGTGCAAAAAGTTGCAGTGTTAGAAAATCTGGCCCTGATGTGATTATAGGGAACAATCTCCAAAAGGAGATGGTATGAGCAGTTACCCACAGTTAGGTGGCAAAGGCAAATTGTGGTTCCTTGGACCACATAGAAGCACCTGTGAGAACACTGGGAGGCTGGTTCCCCAGCCTGTGTCTCCTGATATGGAGAATAGAGAAAGGGGTTGAAATTCTATTAAGCAGTTAACAGAACAGCTATAGAAGGTTACTCTGAGGAGGAGGGGTAGCCACTTGTCAGAGGGTTAGAGATGTCCAGTGACCCTAAATGCCATGATGCTAGAGCTAGGGACCCTAGTTTAGAAACTGGAGGGGACCTGTCCTATGCCTTGGGAATGTGTAAAGATCAGCAGCTGCTCAGAAAACAGACCATAGTTTGGAGGCTGAGGGCTTGGGCAGAATCTGATGGAGCACAGGGAGATGATGAGACATAGAGTATACTGGGACAAGGGCCTGCTGTATATGCAGGATGTAAGGACAGAGGGAGGGGTGATGGGTAGGCAGCTTGTCGTTTTCCAGGGGTACCGTGAGCTCATGATAGTCCCATGTCTGGACATCTGGAAATCCCATGCACTATGCAGTGATTGGCCCAGAATTTCTATTGGCCCAACTTCACCCAGAAGGTAAAGGAATATTGCAGGTCTTGCCACTGGTGCCAAGAAATAGGGAAGGTGGGTAAAACCCAAGCCACCCTAATATCCTTACCCATGATGGAGGAGTCATTCTAGAGGGTAGGAATGGATATTGTGGGGCCTTTGAATGCCTCCAGATCCTCTGGGAAGAGGTTTATCCTAACAATGGTGAATTATGCCACCCTGTACCCAGAGGCAGTCACCCTATCCTCACTAAGAACAGACAAAGCGACAGATGCCTTGCTAGGGATTTTCTCCGTGTTGGGTTCCACAGGAGTTTATCACTGATCAAGGGGATTCCTTCATGTCAGACTGATGAATTGTTTGTAAGAAAAGTGTGGTGGTGCAGAGACACATGACACCTTATCACCCGAAGCCAATGGGTTGTGGAAAGATTTAATGGTACTGTACCCTTAAATCTATGCTCCAAGCATTTGCTGAACAGCATGGGAGAGACTGGGAGAAAATACCTTCCCTCATGTTGTTTGTGTACAGGAGGTGCCCCAAGAGTCAACAGAGTTCTCCCCTTCAAGCTCTTTTACGGATGCAGGTGTGGGCTCCTAGACTTGATCTGGGAGGACTGGGAAGGCAAGTATGCCACCCAAGGAACTCCCTAGTGGATTATGTCCTTAGGTTTAGGAAAAGCTGAAGGAGCTGATGAGAACAGCCCAGAGCAACCTGGCAGCTGCCTGGCAGAAGCAAAGGTATGGTACGACTGCAGAGCCTGAGCTCGCTCATACACTGTGGGTCAGGAGATCATGGTCTTAATCCCAGTCTGGAAAGATAAGCTACAGTCCTAGTTGGCAGGATCATTCAAAGTAGTCAGACAGGTGTATGATGTAAATTACATTCTAGAACTGCCTGACGGAGACATACCAAAGGATATACCATGTCAACATAATAAAGCCATATGCAAATAGGGCTGACATGATCTTTGCAGTGTGTAGTCCTGGGGAGGGACAGACGAGGAAGACCCCTTCTGACTTGCTGGAATAAAACAAGTGGGAGTCCTTTGTGGAGGCAATCAAAATGTTGCCCCAGTTGACCCCAGAACAGGTCCAGGAAGTAAGGGAGGTTTTAGCTAACTTTGCCCCATTGTTTAATGCCAAGCCTGGACTGACCCCTTAGCGATGCATGATGTAGAGAAGGGTGCCAGCGCCCATACGGTGAACAGCATATCGAGTGTCAGAGACCATCCAAAAGGACATTATGAGGGAGGTGGAGGAACTTATGGATTGAGGGTAATCCAGAAATCTCATAGCCCTGGGCCTCACCTGTCATCCTCGTTCCCAAGCCAGATGGCACTACTCATTTTTGTGTAGACTATCATGGGTTCAATGCAGTCATGAAGTCTGATGCCCACCCAATGCCATGGACAGACCACTATTGGACAAGTTGATGGTGATATACCTTGCCACTATTGACCTGACGGAAGGGTATTTGCGGTGGAGTTAACTGCCAGAGCTAAGGAAAGGTTGGCCTTCATCACGCTGATAGGGCTATTTGAGTTTAAAGTAATATATTTCAGAATGAAGAACACCCCTCCACCTTCCAAAGGTTGGTGAACCAGGTGTTAAATGGTACTGAAGAGTACGCCATGGCATATCTGGATGATATTGCCATCTTCAGTGCCAGCTGGAAGGAACACCTGTCCCACCTTAGGGAAGTGTTGGGTAGGATAGAGTGGGCTGGGCTCATTGTAAAAGCTGAAAAGTGCCAGGTGGCCATGGCTGAGGTGACATACCTGGGACAGCTCCATCCTAATCAAGCAAAGATTGAGGCAATCAAGGCATTTCCCAGACTTGAAACACAGAAGTGGGTTCAGAGTTTTCTAGGGACTGCAGGGTACTATAGAAAATTTGTATCAAACTACAGTGCCCTGGCAGCTCCCCTATCCAGCCTGCTAAAGAAAAGAATGCCTAAAATGGTAAACTGGGATCCAACCTGTGAAAAGCTATTACATGGCTAAAGGAGGCACTGTGCAGTGCTCCTGTATTAGCCAGTCCAGACTACAGTAAACCATTTGTAGTGCAGACAGATGCCTCAGATGTGGGTATTGGGGCAGTACTTAGTCAGACTTCTTTTTTTTGCTATATACTTTTTATCTCCTCTGTGGCTGGGGGTGTTACTAATGGTTCCCCAGTCCAGCCCAACCTTCAGCCCTGCTCTGTCCCACATCCCCAAGCTCTACCCCTTACCTCTGTCCTGCACAATGATCTGCCATGGTGGGTATGCAACCACCACCATGGGATCTGGGTGGTCAGATCAGGGGAGCATCCACGTAGAAGCTGGTGGTGCTGCTTGTCCAGCCATCAGGTAGCATGCCGAGGATTTTTCTTTCTCCCATACATCTGTGGCATGCAATGATGCCAAGGGACCAGAGCGCACGCTACTGCATGTGCCCCATCCCACTGTCTGCCACAGCATGTCCCTCCAGTTCTGCCCATGACCTGCCATAGCCCCCAGCCACTGCTAGAAGCCACCAGGCCACCGAGGCATCTCATCCCTCCCTGGAGAAGGAGAGCAGTCCTACTCCCTGTCGACCCTCGATGACCCAGGCTCATTCCCGAACCTGGGTTGCTGGTGTAGCGTGAGGTGTGGCATCCAGTGCCTCAACTCTCAGTGCCACCAGGCCGGCACTTAGTCAGAGTTCTAAATCCAAGGGAAAGATCACCCAATAGTGTACCTCAGTAAGAAGTTACTTCCCAGGAGTAGGCTTATTCTACAGTAGAGAAATAATGCCTTGCAATGGTGTGGGTACTAAAGAAATTAGAGCTTACACCTATATCGGGCAGCTTTTGAGGTACAGACAGATCATAACCCCTTATTTGGTGGGCACAAATGGGTAAAACAAACGGTAGGCTTTTAAGATGGAGCCTTGCCTTACAGGGTTACAACATGACTGTCACCACAGGGTAGGGGCAGCAATCACAACACAGGTGGGCTATCACGTCAGTTAGAGCAGTGAACTGAATTTGGGAAACTCATCCTATGCCTTGGAATAGATTCTCCCAGATTCAGTCTAGGAGGGAGTACTGTGACAGATAGCCATCTGCTTATTATTTGTATTATATTTGTGATATAAATATATGTTTGGACTTCTGCTTAGAAATGCAGGCCAAGCAGAAAAGCCTCATGTGATATTGGAGTTTTAAAAGAAAAAATGTGCTGGTCTTGCCTGTTGTCACAGCTAGCTTAAGAAAGCTGACTCCTGGGACTATAATAAAACCAGGCTATAAAACAACCATTTACTTTGAATCTAGGAAGCTGGCCATAACAGTCTGCATTTTATGACCTATCAGGAGGTAAGCCAACTTCTGACAGATACCTTTAAAAATCCTCACATAGATAGGGAAATAGCTTTCAGGATATCATTCTGAAGATCAAGGTAATTCTGACCTGCCATAAAGCAGGCTCACTAATTAAAAAAATATATGTATTTTTTTAAGTGGGTGCTTAGAAAATGCAGATGCCGATGACTAATTTGGTATGCAGGAATGAGAGTGACCTCACAGCCAGCATTACCAAAGAGCTGCAACCTCACAACTTGGTGAGACCTTTTTCAAATATTGTCAAGGCTGAGAGAACATTGTACTTTTAATTTTCTGGACTCCTGAAAGCACACATTCTAGTTCCAACTTTACAAGACTTAGCATATGTGTGTTTGACTTTGAAGAGACACATTTACAACTGGACTCTTAAGAAGCACTTATACCAAAGTTGGATAACTTCAGCATCACTAATTACTAATAATTGAAACTGGGGTAAGATTAGTTACTAAGTAAAAGGTGTTTGTTTGTAATTTCCATTACTTTATTAGACTGTACCATTAATGTTATATGTTCTGTGTTTTGTATTTCATTTACCATTTTTAATTTTAGTAAACTTTGCTTTCCTAGAAATCCTGCCTAAGCCTTTTCCTCATTTTGAGTGTAAATGCTGGGACAGTGTTGATAATTCTGACAGAACTGTTAAGCACTTACAGTGTGTTACCATATGCACCAAGGTAAGGTACCAAGGTCTCAAATGAGTCAGAAGGGGACTATGAACCTGGTTGGGTGCCTGCTCGGTTGAGTATTGCACTGCATTTCCAAAAGAGGGTGTGATATCTGGCCTTATTACCTGGTCACAGTAGTGAAAAGGGTTCTGATTTGACCCCAGGGCTTGAGACTGGTAGTTGTTCGGACCCAAAACAGTCAGGAGGGTTACTCTGTTTGTCTCCTGTTCACATATTGCACATCAGGGTTGGGCACTGTTGGAGCAGAGGGCCTGACCCCGTAGTGCATTTGTGAAAGTACCTCCCAGCACATTGTGTACTCTTTCCCCTGGTTTTGTTTCTCAGGTGCATTACTTTGCACTCTTTGTACTGAATCCATGTGGATTGTGGTGCCATTTCCTGTCTCCAGAGTGACCCAAAGTGCCTCCTCTCTCCCTGTTTACCTTTTAGTTCTATTGCTTTGATCCATTTCCCTACATAGAGAGCTACCTCCTCCTCCTCCTCTTTACCCTTCCTGTCCCTCCTGTAGATTGTGCACTCTGGTATGTGACATCCCAGTCATGGTTCTCTGTGTACCATGTTTCTGTGACTGCCACGATATCCAGGCATCCCTCTTCCATCAAGGCCACTAGTTCAGGGAGCTTGTTACCCAGACTACGGGCAATGGTATCCATCACTTCCATTTTTGATGGCCTTACCTTTTAGCCCCATCCCTGTCCTGACTGCCATTGCCTTTTCTCCATTTACCCCATCCTGCTCCCTATTGACTTCTCTACCTTGGTATTTACCTCACTAACTACCCTGTTTTGTGGAGAACGGCTGATTTCCTGCTTCTTTTCAGTGCCTCCTCTTGGCTAGTTTAAACACTTGCAAATAAAGCATTTAAACCTATTACCTTGGATCCTGGTTCCCTTCCAGACAGATGTTGACCATTGTACCAGTATAGGCCTGTATGCCTTCAGGTGGAACCACAGTCCCAAATGAACCCAAAACCCTGAGCTCTGTACCAGTTTTTCAACCATTCATTGAATCCCTTGGTGCGGGGTACCTTAGCATCACCCTTTGCCATAGACAGGCAGCACCTCCAAGAAGGTTATCTTACATGCTACTTGTCTAATGCCCCTCCCCAACTCCACAAACTCCTCTTGCACTGCTCTGATCCCATTCCCAGCCAGCTCATTTGTCCCTGGGTGGACAATGATATCCAGCTCCCTCCCCATGCAGCAGCTCCCATGATCCTGAGGATTCGCTCTCTGTCCCTCAAGCCATGGCACCTGGCAGACACCTTACATCCTTCTCCCCTTCCTCCCTCAGTTCTACCCCTCAATGATTGAGTCCTCCACCAGGAGTTGTTTCTTCCCTGTGGGGTCCTGTGCCACCCTCCTGTGGGTCTCCTTTGTGGAGGTTTCCAGCATCCTCCTTGGTCTCCACTGCATGTGCCTCTATAGAGGAACCACTCTCCACCAGAACAACGATGAATTGCAGAGAGGTACAACTGGAGAGATGCTCCTCTGTTCCACCACCTCACCCTCCCTGAGCCCACCTTGGTCCAACCACTCCTTTTCTTTGCAAACTCTGAGGCTGCAGTGGTGGCCCTTAGTCCCTGGGTGGGTGAGGAGGTTTCACAAATCCTAGCTGTTACGGCCTGGAGATGGGCAACTTCTCCCTCAGACCAGAGAGGTGCCTGCAAATAGGGCAGGATTGCAGCTTCCAGAACGTCTCCCAGAACACTGCCACCCCACTGCCATTGCACTGCACAACTCCCATCATGTCTTATTTTGTGGCCCCTCTCCTGTTGCTTTATATGCTTACTCTCTCTCTCTCTGTTTATTTTTCCATCTAATTTCCTACTGTCTATGTGCCGTTACAGCTCTCATCCTTCCTGTTTGGAGACAGGAATTTCTGTATTCTTGGTAGTCTCCTTCTTCCTTGCTCAGAGTTAGACCTCCAGCAGCTGTGGGAGGAGAGCTACCTCTCAGGTTGGCAAAATGGTGCAGGGCTACACCAAAATTCATATGAAGGGAGACTGGAGGACTACAGTATGTATTACCTTAAAGAGAGGAGGGGATATGATAGAGACTTTCAGATACCTCAAGGATATAAATAAGGTAGAAGAGGGTAGCATCTTTCAGAAAGAAAATATTCAAGAATAAGGGGCCATAATATGAGAACGGAGGGGTAGACTCAAGGGTAATGTGAAAGTATTTTTTCATGGAAAGGGTGGAACAGCCTCTCTGCAGAGGTTGTGGGGAAAAATGGCAGAGGAATTAAAAATGCATGGAATAGTCATAAAGGAACCCTAGCAATAGAAAGAGAGGGTGAGCTGCAGCTCAGTTAGGATCTGTGATATATGAAACAGGTAGGGAAAATGGGCAGAATAGGTGTTCCAAGCGGTCATTATCTGCTGTCAGATTCTATGTTTCTATTCTTCTATGTACTTTTTATCTGGGGTAGGCCTGCTGAGGCAGGTTGGGGCAGTGATTAGGACTACTCCCTATCTTGGTTAGTTCTATGGAGGCAGGTTTGGGCAATGTTTGGGACTACTCCTTATCTGGGGTAGGCATGTGGAGGCAGATTGATAGTGTTTGGTACTACTTCCTGTCTGGGGTATGACTGGGGAGGCAGGTTGGGGCAGTATTTGGCATTACTCTCTATCTGGGGTAGACCTGCTGAGGCAGGTTGGGGCAGTGTTTAAGACTACTCCCTATCTTGGTTAGTTCTATGGAGGCAGGTTTGGTCAGTGTTTGAGACTACCCCTGATCTGTGGTAGCCCTATGAAGGCAGGTTGGAGCAATGTTTGGGACTACTCCTATCTAGTAATAGACTTCTGGGGCAGTTTGGTGCAATGTTTGGGATGATTCCCTATCTGGATTATGCTTGTGGAGGTAGGTTGGGGAGTGTCTGGGATTACTGCCTATCTAAGAGGGAGCTAAAAAGGCAGCAAAGGGTAATTGCTATCTGTTGTCAAAGGATAGGCTCACAGGGTAGATAGGAGTGATGTATAAGAAAAGAATCCTGAGGCAAGAGACAGTAAGGAGGATGGGGTTGCCCAGTATGCAGGAAACTAGGATTTCTGGTGGCTGAGGTCCATATGTTAAGGAAAGCGAAAGGGAGAACATTGGCATGGAAAAAGGAGAGCTAGGCTGGGCAAGGGGGGTACAATGAGTAGGAGGAGGGATGTGGGTTGGGGTCCAGATGCAATGAGACCCACTTTCTCAGAGGGAGAGGAAGCCTAGCGAAGCAGGATGGATGACTGTGGGGGCTCAGCATGGCAAGGGAGGGTGGATGCTTCCATGGTGGTACCAGTAAGGAATCTATTTGAATCATTCTGTACTGAAGAGGATGGGGTGACCTAGGTGGGACACAGAGGATGGGGGTCAGCTGATCTGTAGAGGGCATTCGGAGTAGGCTGCAGGGATCAGAAGAGGAAAGGGGAAGAGGTAGGACACTATTAGACATATAAATTCAATGAATTTATTTCTCTTTGTGAATATTGCTGTATGTCTTGTATACTTCTGTACCCTGTACCATTGCCTGTAGCATTGTGTTTTCCTGTCCTACCCAGGACCTACTTGTAAATGAGCTTGCTCAACTGAGCCTTTTCCTGGTAAAAAGAAATACAAATACAAAATACAACAGGAATAGAAGGGGCATTCTTTGGAGGGTAAGTCGAGAGCCAGGGAGGACAGTCTAATTGGAGCTGGGGAGGAAGGGGAGTAGATGAAAAGGGTAGGAACGATAGGTAGATAGCAGATGAAGAGAAGGAGGAAGGATGGGGTAGAAGTAAGGGGTAGGCAGAATACAAGTCAAGAAGTCTAAAGGAGTGTCTGGGTTTTAACTTTTTTCACTGTCTTTATTTCTCAATGTTGACAATTCATACCTGACTCACGTGAGTTAATCTTTGTGATATTATCACATAATACTGTTCTCAGTTGATGCTAAAATGTTTAAGTATCTTAGGTTGATAATCCAGTTATCCTTGAAAGTCAATCAAATGAGGAACCAACTGTTGATAAACCATGGTTTCAATGTTGAGAACGGTACTAAAGACTGCAGCATGTCGCTAGCAACAAAACAATGACACTGTTGTGTTTAATGAGCTCCTGTGATTCATTTTTCCACTATCTCATCTGGCATGTGTCATAGATGTTTGGATACATGGAAGACCATTCCTGATGTTTTCTCTATACTGTTGATGTACTTGAACTTTCAATATGCTGTTGCTGCAAGCCCATGTAGTTATCTTTAGAAGCAACTGCCGGAATCTCATGCACTTGAAATCTCACTAAGCCTTTGCCCCTGCTCCAAAGTGTACATATGTGTATGTTGCTACTGCCTCTTGGTCACCATTACAATTGTTGTCTTAACTTGTTTGTATATGTTCTGTTGGCATCGATTGTCAACCATGTACACTGTATTCTCCAAGGATGAGTTGCAATGTCTCAGTGTCCTACATGACAGAAATGGCTTCCTCCTGACAGAAATGTCCTTGTTTCCTGCAGTAAATATTCTGAATAGGGTTTTGTTGTGTGGACTGTAGTTCATTTGGAATTCTCTGAAGGTAACCTACTGCATTGTTCTGGTATTACAGGCTATTGCATCATTGAAACAGTATTGGATGTGCATTGTGTAATCAATGCATATGAAGGTTGCTTGGCCTACTGTAACTGCTGACTCCACTTCTGTATAAATAGTACACTGTTTTCCAAGAATGACATGTCAATTATTATGTTATGTTTACAGGTATACTGTGTAATCCTCCCACTGAAGAAGCACAAGAACCAAGTTCAGAGCATGGACCCAAATGGTAGGTGTACCAAAAGTCTTAATTATAATATGTTCTGTGCAGTATTACTTAAGCAGTAGTGCACGACAGGGCATGTGTTGTGTGGATTTACACATGCCTTGGGTGGTGTGTCACGAGGTCCAGCTCTAGTGACTTTAACTATCTAAGAAGTGTGTAAATCCCACCACTACGCATGTACTGCGGTACATTATTGTGATTATAAAATTAACCTGTCATTAAAAATTAAAATAACAATGAATTATGTTCAAAGAAAGTAAACATTTGATTACTGGATATTTACTGGATGTCTGTTGCAGGATTTACACACAGTCATGTGACATGTTTTGACCAATGAGGTTACAGGATTTTGAGAACTATTTTATAATTCATAATTGATGTAATTACTAAGCATGTCATCTGTAATCATTTAGAGTTCATTGAACAGGCTGAAAGTATGTCTGAGTCATATAATTACTGACCCCGAATGATACTTGATCTACTTACAGCCATGCAAAGCATATATCAATTGTTTCCAATATTCAACATCGCAGCCATCACACTCACCACAATGTGTTCTGTGAGGTGCATGAAATGACACTTGAAAACTTAATCTTGTTCCACCTCTTTGTGATCAAATATCTGCCTCTCTCCCATCAGCTAAAAGACAAACAAAGAATATGTTACTGATCCTATATGGGTGATGGCCAACACATCCAATCACTTCTCGTGTTGCACACAACATATTAGTCTTTATAAAGTCCTTGTGTGTAAGGTGATTTTAGCACATGCTCTGTGTGTACTGTGGCTATCTGAATTATATGACTTCAGTAGTTTGTGTTTCCTGCAGCTCCTTGCAGTTTGTACTGTTGCTGCCATGATATCAAACATGCATGACTGTGTCTCACCCTGTACCAGTATTGCAATGGAAGTCAAGGAGTACTTTGTGAAACAATGTCATGTAATGATAAGAACATGATTTTTGGCTATTGCATGTATATCCTGCTTATGTTACTTAAGTTTCTGGTGCTGGACACATGCTATGTGTGTAATAAAGCAGTCTGGGTGATAGCATGATGCTCATAAATAATACACCTCCCTCTGTTGTTGTAAAGGCAGTTGGTGTGGGTGCCATGTGCTGAACAACACCCTCTATAGGTGTGTCATTATTGTCCCATTATCATACACCGTACACTGTGGTACTGTTTCTAAGTGAGACACATCAGGGTGAGGCTTGTTCCTAATAACTGCATGCCCCAGGTGTGTCGCAAGGCATGACTTGTTGTCAATGACTGCCTTCAGCAGCTTGGAAGTGCTCTTACCAGGCAACAGCACTCATCCCAGGACTGTGTTATTCCACTTACGAAATGTGCACTTTGAAAGTGTTGGATGTGTATCACCCAACCAACAGTGCTGTAGACAGAAATGCCTGTTTTATATGGACTCCATCCAACTGCTCCCTATTTAAACAAGATCTAGTCAGAACCGATAGGACTGTGAAGAGCTACCAAATTACCAAATTTACAAATGTATAGAAATTATGCAATGCCTGGTGTAACTTGGCCATTTTTGAGGTATTGCACCAAATTATCAACATGGCTTTTTGGGACCCCTCCTCATGAAGAGTGCCAGTGTCATTTTGTTCACTTGTCCTGAAAGGTGATTTCACAGAGAGAATGCGCTATTCTGTGCCACAGGTGCAAAACACATTTGGGCAGGTTGTGGAAAATGATAGCTATCCTGTTTTGAAGTAGGTGTGCAAAATGGCAATGTTGAAATGTGGAGTGAAAATATGAAAAATTGACAAAGTTAGAGCTTATGTAGAAATTGTGCAATGCACACTCACAACAGTCTTTTTGGAACTTTTAACCAAATTTGCAACATGAGCTTTTTGGGACCTCACCTCATGAACAGTAGCACTGTCATTTTGTGAATCGATCCTGAAAGGTGGCGGGCAGTTCAAAACTTGGCCCAAGAGCAGTGCTCAGATTCTTGTGCTTACATTCGAGTGAGTCTCTTGTTGCTGGTAAGTATGATTTGCTGTTCATCTCTTCTGCTACAGCAAGCCTGCCTGGTAGTGTGGTCAGCCAGAAGGAGTTGCAGTGTCATGCTGAGATAGAGAGAGATCACTCAGTGATTAAACTAGTCTCTCTCACGATCACTGAGTCAAAGAATACTGTCGCCAGTCCAAACACCAACTGGTAAGTTAATTTTCATATTCTGTGTAAATGTGACCCCAGGGATGCAGCCACACCAGATGGAGGCTGTTTAGTACAACTGAGGCATTTTAGGACTTCTTGCTTCCAGTTTCTGGGATTTGCAAGCTATAGGGATGGACATACAGTATATGTGTGTGTGTATGCAGCTCTACTAGCCCTGTGAGAGGCTTTCTGGCAAAGAGAGGGTTAAAGAAATCCCGGGGAATGCAGCCAGGTTTATAACATCAGAGAAAGGAAGACACATGGGAACATAAAGTGGTTGTAAACAGAGAAGGGTGGCTAGTTTTCAAGATGGGGAGCTTAGCCGAGAAAATTTACTTCATGGCAGTGCTGTGTGTCACAACCCCACTCAGCAGATCAGGCCCTCTGCTCCCACAGTGCCAACCTCCGAGTGCAATACTGTGAACAGGAACAGAAACAGGGTAACCATCCTGTCTGTTTTGTGGGTTCAATTAACCTTTGATCTCACATTCTGGAGGATTCAAACTATGAACCTCTTGCTAGTGTACTCAAGTGTACAGGCTCAGATAATTCTGCTCGGGAAATGCCAGATATCTTGCCTATGGGCACCTAACCAGGTGTACAAAATAAACCCTTAAAAACTCTGTTAAAGACCTCAGATAAACTCTTACCTTTTCCAGTTTGGTAAACCAGTAAGCTATGCACAGTGTCAACATTAACCATATATGCTTCACTTGTTAAATAAAGAATTTCAAAGGCACACCAAGTAGTCTCTTAAAATAGAGGTTTATTTTAAATAGATAAAAGTATGTAAATGTAAATACAGGACAAAATATCACAATTGCATGCAATCACTTAAAAGAACAAGGTTTAAAAGTGCAAATTCCTGCCAACCATACACTTAGACTGGTCTATCTAATGTATATCTTCTAATAGTGCTGATAGATGTTTCTTCTTCAGAGACCAAACATGTATATTTCTAAAGGTCAGTCGGCATAATTAAACACTGTCTTGAACCTGCCTTCTCCATGATGTCACCCAGCTCCTCCTCTGTTTATTAAAATTATACAACCAGGATATCTCATCATTCAGAAAGTAAATTAAATAGGTGACATCACTTCTCCATACCCTTTGATCTAGTGTGTCTTTTTGCCCTTCACCAACATCAAAGGAGCATTTATGACTTAGCACCTAAGTGACATAACCTGTATCCTTTCTCTAAACATCATAAAGTTTATGATTTCCATCCTAGCAGCTGGCAGCTACAATTAAGCCAGATAAACAGGAGATCCTTAATTTGTGTCTCTTCTAGCCTGTAATTATAGCCTGATTTTAGGTTAACAGCTTGTAGTTTAAATCTGGGGGATATCCTAGGAATACAGCATGTCTCAAGAGAGACATTCAATAACACATTTTCATATTACAAAAGCATAGATTAATCAGAACCAGCTGTCCAAGTATCACAATCCTCCCACCTAGACTGAATTTAGGTGCTCTATCCTCTGCATGGGATGAGCTTCCCAAATCAGTTCATTCCTCACAGACATGAGACAACCCATCCGAGTTCTAATTTTTGCTCCAGCCCTATGTAGGATTGTCATATCATACCCTTGCAAAGCAAGACTCCATCTTAGCAATCTATCATTGTTTTTCCCATCTGTGTCAGCCAAACCAGGGGTTGTGGTCAGTCTGTACCACAAAATGCTCCCTATATAAGTATGGCTCTAACTTCTTTAGGGCTCACACTATGGCAAGACACCTTTTCCACTGTGGAGTATGCCTGCTTCCTGGGAAGTAACTTTTATTTAGATACGCCACCGGGTGATCTTTCCTTGACTGAATGTCTGACTCAGTTCTGCCCCAATCTCCACGTCTGAGGCATCAGTCTAAACTATAAAGGGTTTGCTATAGTCAGGACTTGTCAATACAGGAGCACTGCACAGTGCCTCCTTCAGCCTAGTAAAGGCTTTTTCACAGACTGGGTCCCAAGTAATTTTCTTTGGCATCCTTTTCTTTACCAGGTCAGATAGGGAGCAGCCAGGGCACTGTAATTGGGTACAAATTTCCTATAGTACCCTGCTGTCCCTAGAAAACTCCTGACCTGCTTCTGCATTTCTGGTCTGGGCCACGCCTGGATTACTCTCTTTTATTTGGTTAGGACGGAGCTGCCTCTGGCTTACCACATGCCCAAGGTATGCCACTTCTCCCATGGCCACCTGGCACTTGCCAACTTTGACAGTGAGCCCAGCCCTCTGTATCCTGACCAGCACTTCCCTAAGTTGGGACAGATGTTCCTCCCAGCTGGCACTAAAGATGGCAACATCATCCAGGTATTCCACAGCGCACTCCTCAGCATCATTTAACACCTGGTTCACCAACCTTTAGAAAGTGGCTGAGTTGTTCTTCATTCTGAAAGGCATTACTTTAAATTCAAATGTCTATCAGAATGATGAAGGCTGACTCTCCCTAGCTCTGCCTTAACTCTACCTGCCAATACCCTTGGTCAGGTCAATGGTCGTAAGGTAGGTCGCTCCTCCCAACTTGTCCAGGAGTTTGTCCATCTGGGGCATCAGGTGGGCATCTGACTTTCGTGACTGCATTCAGTCCATGATAGTCCACACAGAAACAAGTAGAGCCATCTGGCTTGGGCACGAGGACTACGGGTGAGGCCCAGGGGCTGTGGGATCTCTGGATTACCCCTAAATACAGCAACTCCTCCATTTCCTCCTAATGTCCTTTTGGACAGCCTCTGACACCTGATATGTTGTCCTGCGGTGGGCGCTCTGTGTCCCTGTCTCCACATCGTGTTGCTAAGAGGGTTAGTCCAGGCTTGGCGCTAAACAATGGGACAAAGTCTGCTAAAACCTCCCTTACTTCCTGGATCTGGTCCGGGGCCAGCTGGGGAGACAATTTTACTGCCTCACAGAGGACTCCCTTGCTTTCTTCCAGCAAGTCCAGAAGGGGTCTCCTTCGTCTGTCCCTCCCAGGACTACACACTGCAAACACCATGTCAGCCCTATTAGCATATGGCTTCATCATGTTGACATGGTACATCCTTTCTGTTCTCTTTTGTGTCCATCAGCTGCTGGAGAGAAATAAGCCAGCCCGGTGTTTGAGTGAACAGTGAACTGGCAGCAAGCACCTGACACTAAAGCACAAGTATATTGTGTGCATTCTGTACATGGAAATAGGCTCCGCTGAAGGATTGTCCACAGAGCTGGAAGGAGTTACATAATTTAGTTTGAGTTACAAAAAGTTGCTTGTGACTGGCCCAGTTGTGTCCTTGTGCTTTATTCTAGAACCCTTGTATAGATTTTAGTCAGCTCTAGCAAAACACTGGCAGTTTGATCCTCCAGCAGTTGAACTTTTGAGGGGCTAAAGGAGTTAATTCTAGAAAATATGTGTCAGAAATCTGTTGATACTGTATGTGTTTATATGTCCTCCAAGATCACTTTATGCCTGCAAAAGTGGCCTGGAGTATTGTTTCAATATCATAACTAGGAACTGAGGGTGAGTGGGTCTGATATGCTATGTGAGAGTGTAAATGAGACATCTCTTAAAACCATAAGAGTAGTCTTGATGATGCATTAATACATTAATTGTGGGTAATTAATGTATTAAACATTTAAAATCCTTCTCCCCAGTTGTCTGTTTGCAGGGTACCTGCACTTAAGACACACTTTACAATAGGCGTGCCTCACCTTCAGGGAAAGGAGATGCATTGATAGGTCACAAGTGCTCTGTAGAGCTATATGGTATGAGTATGTGGGTCCAGTTGGACAGCCTCATATGGCTGTAATGAACAGGTTATGTGTTCTAGGGATGCAAGAGGCAAGACTCTTGTAGCCATATCAGACCCTCTTCCCAGATCCATAAACTGGTACTATGGATCACTAACTTTAATAAATGAAAAAACTTTTTGGTTAATAAAGTTAGTGTCAGGAGCAGTTATTGAGAAGCCTGTTACAGTGTTCAGTGTGTAGGTACTCTTACAAAAAAAAAAAGAGTACCGTGCACAACTAAAGGAAGTGCTGTGATTGGTTGGAGATGCACATATGATCTATAATGTGGGCTACAATACTTACACTGACAAACTGAGTAAAATGTATAAGCATTTCAATGTGCAGTGTCAGTTTTAAGGCACAATTTTGTTTGCCTCAGACTTCTTTAAAGGAGAACCACACGATACCATGGGGCTGATGAACAGCAGCAGTAAATAAAAAGCATAATTTTGCCTTGCTATCCAGTTGCTGTGGAAATAACATGTTATTCTTGTGCAGCTGTTATTTCCACTACAGCCCTGTCGCTTTCTACTAATCAGAACCAATAAAATATGCATTGGCGTAACCTAGATATGGCAGGCAAAATCATGCTGCTTCCACAACCCACCAAGAGTGATAAGGGTCCCATGCTATTTCTGGTTACTGGTGACCATTTAGCAACTGTGATATTTTGGGGAGGACCTGTATAAAAAGTAAAATGGACCACATAGTAATGTTAACATTCAACCCACACAAAATAACAATTTGTCCTTTTAATGTACTAAGCATTGAAAAGACTTCCAACATAAGCCGCTCTCCATGGATTACATATGACATACCATGGATTGATCACAAATGGGCTTTGTATTCGTTCTTTCATTATGCCAGCAGTGTAGCCTGGCACTAACGGCTTTGCCAGGTAGAATTGTTGGTAATATTCCAGAGTGAGTGGGAGCTTATTTGTGATCAAACCATTAAATATTCTCTATTTATGCAGTACCTGTGACAATAAATTGTGGCATATATCAGTGATATTTTTGCCATTATATGGATATACAGAGAGAATATCTTGATACTCTTACTCAGGGTGCATATAGTGGCAAACATATTCTCACTGTAGCTCATGACTGACTGAAGCCAGTGGCTAAATAGCAAGCTTTCAAGTTCAGTGAGCCCCATTGACTTGCACACCAACACCAACTCACTTGCAGCAGAAACCCTCCCTTACACCGCCAGGCTCCTCACTTGGGAAAAACATAAACAAGACACCCTTTTATGTTGTGAAGTACATTACAGCAGAACAGTCTGCCAGTACTCACTGCCACAAGTTATCTCATCTTTATCTGGCACTCATGAGACCACTCATTTTCGAGCACTGACCACCTCCTGGGATTGCCACTATCATGTACCCTCTGCCACCATGGAGTCTCCAACTCCCAGACTGTGTACATTAGTGGCTCTGTCTCCTGAGTAGGCTACATATACCACAATCACTGTACTTGCCCCGCTGCTCAGTCAAAACTCACAACATTGATCTGATGCAATTAAAGTGTCACAACCCAGTCGGTCATCCTGAAACTGCTGCAGCCACAAGTAAAAGGAATCATACAATTTAAAACATCTTATTCATTAAAAAAGAAAGGCAATGCAAAAGTCAGACAGATGGCATTGCATTAATTGAGTAATGCCATGGCCTACCAGAGGTATGTCTGTTGTTCCTGCCTTGTGTAGTTTGACCTTGCCACCTGTGCTGTCAAGGGTCAAGCTTGGGGGAAATGTTGGCAGTGTTTCTGGTAGGACCATGGCATATCCTTTGCTTATGTCATAAGAGTAATGAATGACAGTGCAGAATAAACAATGTTATTTTTGCCCATTATTCAGCTGCATTGGAAATAACATGTAACCCCTGTTACCCGGGGTTACTAGAATCCCACTTAGATCTAGTGGCAGACAGGGAAAGGCAGCTTGTGAGACTCCAGTTAAATGGATTTCACACTGTTTCACTCTGTCCTCAGTCTCAGCTGAGCTGGAGGGATGACATCATTTAGAATTCTCGTGAGCAGCAAAAGCCGCAGTGGAATGTTGCAGCAGGAGTTAGGTTAGAATGTTGGGGTTTTCAAAGTCAGTCTAGTGGGAGACTCAGTGGAAGGAGGAGGTGTGCTGCAGTTGGCAGTCCCTCAGAGCCTAGCTCTGTAATAGAGCTACAACAGGAACAGGGAGTGTGTTCTCGCCAGACAAGGACACAGAAGAAACCAGTAGAAGTGGTTGAGACCGTTCCCCAGTTTGTTCCAGTGCCCCATGCCTGGAGGGATGGGGGAAACAGCATTTCAGGGCAATCCCTGGCCCTGCTGGAAGAGGAAAAGCTGCCTAACTAGAGAATTTGTATGAGGTACCAGATGTGTGTTTTCTGTGTGAGAAGCCCTGGGGCACCCAGAACCATGGTGAGTCTGCTCTGACATAGAGCTTATGTTTCACCAAGAGAGTTGTGTAAAATATCTGCTTCTGTGGGGTCAGGAAAGGACAGCTCCGTGCAGTACTTTAAGATATGTGTATGGCTTGAAATGCATCTAACCAGTGGGGTCTATAGGGATGGACAGTCACTTAGAGAATGTTGCAAGTCAGGACACCAGTTACATGGAAAGTAGATTGTTAAATGATATACATTTCAAGATAGCAGTTACAAACAGAGAGTTCAAGGAAAGGTGTTGACTCCAAATGAATGGCTCGGTATGGATTTGGGAACAAGAGGTGGAGACCCCCATCTGGAGTAACCAGATTTACCTCTCTGGATTCACTTTGGGCATCTATAGCTTTCTCCCAGGCACTTGGCCAGTGTCTGCAGAAAATACCCAGACATGGGATTAAGGATGTTTTATCCCTTTAGAGCTAGAAGCGCTCATGGGTGGTTGAGGGAGCCACCACCAAAGTCCATGACATATGGAAAAGTGTACTAGTGCTGGCCGAGTGCCATGCCAGGGAATCCAAGAGTGAGAGTACCAGTTCGGGCGTGGGAGCCCAGATGTGTTCAGAACCTGAAGGTTGTTGTGTGATGAAGAAGATGTGTTCTGACCTCTATAGATCTGCATATCCAGTGAGTGTAGCCCCGTGGGGTCCATCTTACTTTGTATTCGTGTGTTGAAGTGAATAAAAGCCCCACTTTAGAATCCCACTTCTGGTTTGGACATTTTCAGTTATTGCTTCCTGTGTCCGGAATTACTTGGGTGCCCTGATCAGAAGTGCAAACCTAGCCCTGATGCTGACCGATGTTTTTCTACCTGAACCCAGGCTAGCCAGGTAGTGGGCTACAAAAACGGAGGCACCACGCATAACTCACACACCCCCACCCGAACCCCTGGTTACAAATTGGAGACACCGCTGAGGATTTGGATTTGAATCTAGGGAGAGAACAAGAAAGATTTGCTCGGATTAGGCTAGCGTTTTCGCTGTCTGGCAGTAGGTAGCCCAAAAGTGGAAGCACTGCCACCCAAATGTCCCACTGTGTGCTGCTGAAATTGTGCCACCAGTTTACCAATGAGTAGTAAAGTCCGAGAGTGTGTGCCCCTTGTCCTGTATCAAAGTGATAACGTTTACCAGCTTTCTAAATTTATGTGTGACAAGAAAAGTGTGGAAAACTGGGGAAACAAACAGAGATTTGTGCCCTAGACATTGGAAGTGTTTGTTGTATGGATAGAGAGTCGCTGAGTGAAATGCCATGAAAAATGGTCTGAAATGGTGCTCCTGCCGAGGAGCTACAGTTGAAAAAAAAAGTGTGGTTTGCAGTTTAAATTTTGCCTGCTCGATGATTGCCGTGGAGGAGAAGAGCACAAGAAGAAAGAGGCTCATTTGCATGGCGCTGAATGATTGGTCAGACTGCAATTGGTCCCGCCTCCAACTGACTTGCCAGGAGGAGGTCATGGTGACTGAAAAACATTATAAAAGTGGTAAAATCTGACTTTTCCATTAAAAATCGGCTCAACCCACATTTCGATTCATCTGGGAAGAGAGCGGTGTTCGGAGGAAAATCAGCAGGACTGCCAGCCCACTTCATTCCAGAGGCCTCCAAGACCATCTGTAGGCCGAATTTTCCATCGCAATAACCAGCTACTGATTAAGTGAGTACCATCTTAAAACAACTCAAACTGTGAGTGATTTTAACTAAAGCCAGCTGAATCTGTGTGTAGCAGTGTGATCATTTTGTAAAGAAGGACTGTGTTATAATTGTGGGTTCAGCAACAGTATAATTTTCAAAGCCATGTGAGAGACTGTGGGTTGTATGAAAGATGCAACAAGAAATACAGGCAATCCTGTGCAATGAAATACTGTGGTTTAGGACTTTTAAGCAAGATCAGTGAGTTACAGCAAATAAAAAGTCCAGTAAAAACATATAAATGTGCTAAGAGAACAGACAGTGCAGTTTATATAGTTTGAATAAACTTTATCAGTAGAGTGTGTAAATTGAATGTGCAGTGGCTTGAGTCAGAAACAGAACATTGATGCGCAGGAGTGCTGCCGCCACCATTACAGGGTGGGGTAGTAAAGTAAACACAGCAGCAGGGGAGCCATTTGTAAAAGTTTTTCCAACAAAGTGGGACTTGAGATAACAATGAACTTTTGTTTTTCTCTGCAGACATGGCTTCAGGATCAGCCCACTACCTGGATCATGCCCGGCTATGATAGTAGAAGTTAACAGATTGAAAGATATTGAGATGTTACAATGGGGACGTTGGCTCCTCATGTGGCGATTCCTGGATATCCAGTAAGAGTGTGCATAATGTGCTTAAAGGCTGGAAGGACGCTTCATGGTTCCTCACTGTTCTGGGTGCCTAGGAGACATGGTCTCAACCAAAGCACCCAAGATTCATTTTGCTCCATATGGACAAAGCTTCAAGAACCTGCAGTTGGTAGCACACAGCACCAGGTACAGCCTGTTGGAGGAGGCTCAGCAGAGTGTGGCATGAAGCAAGAGGTGCAGATCTACAGGCAGAGCAAAGTACTGATGTATCTGAGACCGGGTCACAGAGAGTCACTGCGTGAGGAAGCATCAGCAGATCCTTGGAGAGAGGGGCCTAGCCCAAGTCTCATAGGAGAAGATGAGATGAGGGAGGCCCTTGAATGGGAGGTGTTGACCTCCATGCCCAGTGAAGAATGGATAGTCTCAGGAGTGAGAACAACTGTTCACTCCTGGGCTCAGATCCTCAGCGAGGAAAAGATGAGGGGAACCTATGTTGCCTTATGAGGAAGGTACAGATCCACAGCCTTGGGCTCTTGCCTAGGAGGAGCGAATAGAAGGAGAGATTGGTGACTCCACAGCCCTGTCCCCACAAGGAGGAGTCAAAGATCCATTTTACGTTGCATTAAGTATACGTGAGCTGGCAGAATCAGGACTGGCCTACCCCAAGCCAGGCCAGAGGTCTCAAGTTGACAAAGTGTAGTAAAGAGGAAAGACTGGTTCGTAGGAAGGCAAATGAGATCTATGGGATATCCTTTCCTACCTTTCCTCGGAGAGTCTGGGAGGAGATAGAAAGAAACAGGAAATCCTGGATAATGGAAGAGGCAACAGGATATGTGCATCCTGGTGCAAGTTGGTATGTCCGACAGAGTGTTACAAGAGAAATTCAGATAATGGAAAGTGGGCAGAACACTGTTTATAGACACTGTTCAGATCGTGGATGGAGAGGACATGAATCCTTCTTTAATGTGAATTATGATCGCCCAGATAGGGTAATACCTTGCACCTGACCCATTGTGTTACTTCCCGCAATGCAGGCAACTTCCTGTGAATGTGCCCATGCCTACCAAGTGGAAAGCAGAGCAGTGGTAGCCAGTGCTGCCATCCAGCCATTGCCATACCTATGTTGTTCCACCAGACTGGTGTTCCAGGAACCAGGTGCCTCAGATTTGTCAGCCTTGCAGTGTACTGGCTTTCCAGATTCCATCGACTGGCCTTCCAGATGACTTCATAACCAGAGAGGACACCAGCCCTGCTGTATCCTGATTCATCGCCTGGGATTTTGGATGACTTCAGACCAGCTGTTTTTCTTGTCCAGTCCTGTTCCAGGTTCCATCTCTAGATGACATCATCCCAGCAGTTTCCAGATGTGCCATCCTGTCATTTTCGGAAGATGTCCACCCAGCTGTGTCCGAAGAATGCTGCCAGGGAGAGTCTCCGGCTGGAAATCCAGGTGTTGTATTGATTTATTCTTCAAGGGACTGGTAAATCCAGACTTTTCTATTTTAATGATATTGCAGTACACACCCACACCTAGCAGACTTCAGACTGTTTGAACTGTCCTCAAAGACTCTCCCTTTGGGATTACAGTTCTACCAGAACTGTGCTTCACCAGGCTCTGACCCAGGAGAGACTCTTTCTTGGACTTACCTTCGGGCACTGTTGTCACTAGATGGGACTTTTAGGGCACTCCATCCCCAAAAATGTGTATTGTAAATAATGTTGTTGTTTTCTCCTGTTTCTACTGTTTTCTACTTTTCTAAAAATATATTTTTGGGGATTCTCCAGTGTTCTGATGGTGGAGGTTAGATAGTACTGTGTTTGCAGATTAGGGATTGTTTTGCCTTTTTCTCTTGCAGGTGATCCTGAAGAAGGCAAGAAGAGGAAGAGGGACTCATGGAGTCTTCCATGTGCTTTAAAGTAGAAGTGTTTAAAGTGCAGTGTTGTTGTTTACTGTGTTTATCTTTTCCTTCCACAGGTATGGTTGTGAGGAGTGGGAGTAATACCCAGGGTATAGTATTAGCTCCTTGTGTGTTTGGTTGCAGGTGTCCAGGGTTGGGGAGGTTCCCTGTTTTGGGTAATTTGGGATATGGTCAGCTAGGGTTTCCCTAGAGGGCTGGGGGATAGACAGACTGTGGTCCTGACCTGCAGTAGACAGCTATTAGGGCTATGCTCTGGGCAATTCTACCAGGTCCACTAGGTAACCATAGAAAGATAGCAGAATAATAATAATATTAATAATAAACTTTTTTATATTGCGCCTTTCAAAACCAAGGCGATTCCAAAAGATTAAATACAAACAAAACAAACAAACAGTAATATAAAAACTGTTAAGAACAAATACAAAACATTAATCAAGGACACCATATGCCTTATTCCATAAAAAGGATTTAAGAGCTTGTTTAAAGCTCCTCATGGTCGAACACCCTTATCCGACATGGTAGAGAATTCAAAGAGTTGGTGCCACAAACATAAAAGCCCGGCACCAGCTGATTTCAATGTAACCCTAGGAATTCTAGCAACCCCTCATTGGCTGAGCGGAGGACCTCACAGGGAGGTAAGGAGTCAGAGATCTTTCAGGTAGTCAGGGCCCAGATCATGTAGGGCTTTAAAAGTCAGTAATCCAACTTTGAAGGTGATCCGCCACATGAATCCGGTAACCAGTGCAGATCCCGCAGCACTGGAGTAATATGAGATGTTCTAGGAATACCTGTAAGTACTCAAGCTGCGGAATTCTGCACCAGCTGAAGGTGGTGGATATCAACCCCTGGAAGCCCAAGGTAAAGCAAGTTGCAATAGTTCAGGCGTGAGGTCATGAAGGCATGGATCAAAGTTGGCAGATAGCGGACAGAATGAGGTGCTTGATTCTGGCGATGTTTCTCAGATGATAAAACTAAGATTTTACCAATGCTGACACTTGAGATCATAAAGTCAGCCCAACATCTAAGATCATCCCCAGATCTCGCACCCATTCAGAGACCAGTAACTCGACATCCCCACAAAACACCCCAGAGGGGAGCCAGCCACAGGTCCCCCATCCGGGATCCAGATCTAAAACCAACACCTCGGTCTTCCCAGAATTCAACTTCAACCAACTGGACCTCATCCAATCTTGGTTTCCTCCAGACAGCTATTAAATACCGAGACAGCTCCTTCCTGGTCAGGTACAAAGGACAGGTACAGTTTGGTATCATTTTCATAACAGTGAAAACCCAACCTGCACCATCTCACAATATCTCCGAGGGAAGCATGTACACTGCAAACAGCATGGGGGACAATATAGAGCCCTGAGGGACCCCACAAAAGAGAGAAGGGATCAGAGGAAAACCCTGACACCACCTCTGAGATCTTCCGTGAGGTATGATGTGAACCATCTGAGCACAACCCCAGAGAGTCCATAATACATCTCAGGTGCTCAAAAGAACCCCATGGTCGATGGTGTCAAATGCTGAAGATAGATCCAGTAACACCAGAATAGACCGCTTTCTGGTCTTCGCCATCAGGAGATCATTGAGCACCCAAACCAGTGCAGTCTCGGTACTATGCCTCTTACGGAAACCTGATTGAGAGGTTCATAGATGCTATGGATGGTCAAGTGGTTCTCCAATTGGGCTGCTACCACCTTCTCGATCACCTTCCCTGCAAAGGGAGGTTTGAGATAGGTTCGTAGTTAACCAGATATTCTGGGTCCAAAGATGGTTTCTTCAACAAGGGTGTCACCACTGCCTCTTTCAAGGACAGGGATATTCACCCGAGTCAAGAGAGGACCAGACTATCTGTGCTAGAGCCAGTAGAATAGAATCTCCACACCCTAAGATTAAGGGTGTGGGACCTGGATCTAAACTACAGGAGGTAGGACGCAGCCCTGGAAAATCCGTATAACATCCATGATTTCTGGGTCAGGGTACTCCGAGGAAAACAACGGATAGTGACCCGTCCTGGCACCCACAACTAGCATAGAACATGCCAATCCGATGTCTTCCCTAATGTCGGCCACCTTATCAGCGAAGAACCAAGCAATCTCATCACACTGTGTGACGACAATGCTCTCACGGAGCTGTAGTCAGGTTGGTTTGCACAATCTGTCCACAGTTCTGAAGAGCTGAGAAGGTTGGTTCTGCGTGGCAGAAATTTCCCGGACAGGAACTCTGCCTTCTTATGGGAGATTTCTGACTGATAGAATTGATAATGTTCTAGCAGTCTGAGGTGGTCGGCATCCAGGCCAGACCTCCTCCAGCAACGTTCTAACCTGCGTCCACTCCAGCAAACTCCTCAAAACCCCATCAAACCATGGAGTTTGAGGTTGGATGGAGAGAGGACGTATGAACTGGAGCAATCAGAATCCAGGGCAGAGGTAATGGCAGTATTATAAGCCACAACCAATGCCTCTGGATCATTGCTATGCACAGGAAGTTCTGATAGGTCAAGAACCGACGCAAGGCCATTAGAGGAAACATTCCACAAGGCGGAACTTGACCATCTCCACAGGGTCTGCCTATAGGAGGGGCACCAAAATTTAATCTCACAGTGTAGTGATCTCGACCAACTGACTGGTTCCACCCCGCATCAGAAGCCTCGATCCCCAGGAGGAAGACCAAGTCAAGAGAATGGCCAGCTTTATGAGTAGCAGTGGTAACCACCTGTGTTAGGCCCAGTGAATCCATTAACTGGAGGAATTGTTGTCCAAATTGCAAGAGTTCATCGTCGATCCATGCATTAAAGTCACCCAGGACCATCAGCCTGGCCGACTCAAATGCCAGGTCGACAATGAAGTCTGCTACTTGCTAAGAAATTGCTTCTCATCTCCTGGTGGACGGTAGATGAGAGCAATTTGATAGCCCACACCTGCTACAATGGCACATTCAAAAGAAGAGGTCTCCTCAACTGGAACACTGATGAGATCCATTCGGTCTTAAAGCAGACTGCACCACCCCCATGGTCCAACCTCGGCGTATATCACCGAATACCTGGATGGAATTGAGGCCTCCAATATCGGTCCCGCATTGTTATCCAGCCAGGTCTCGTGATGCAAGCCAGGTCCGTTGAGGCAACAAGATCCGAAATTATTGCTGTCTTGCTCCAGATGGACCTGGCATTGCACATCACCTGGTTGGACAGGACTCCTGGACTGCCCCAACCACCTGCCCATCACTAAGGATGGTGCCTTGGGTATGGGGACCAAACAGGATGGCCCACGCCTAGGCTCCACTTCTCCCCAGTGCACCTCCTGGGCTTAGTCACCCTAATGGGAGCACTCCGCTCATCTCGCCTCAGTGTTCACCCCCCTGCCCCCGCGAGTAGAGGCTGATGCGTTAGCCGATGGCCTCTGGGCATTTAGTGTTGCCTGTCTGTTGCCCGCCCATGCCTGGCACATGGTGGGGAGAAGGTAACGCCACTCCCTGTAGTCAACACATAGGGTAAGATGGCCTGGCCAGGTAAGTAGTGACTGTGGACAGTCATTTTCCTGGCGAGGGTGGGTGTAACCCCTGTTAGCGGGGTTACTAGAATCCCACTTAGATCTAGTGGAAGGCAGGAAAGGCAGCTTGTGAGACACCAGTTAAATGGGTTTCACACTGTCTCACTCTGTCCTCAGTCTCAGCTGAACTGGAGGGATGACATCACTTAGAATTCTCGCAGCAGCATAAGCCACAGTGGAATGTTGCAGCAGGGAGTTAGGTTAGTGGGAGACTCAGTGGAAGAGGAGGGTGTGCTGCAGTTGGCAGCCCTCAAGCCTAGCTCTGTAATAGAGCTACAACAGGAAGAGGATGTGTGTTCTCGCCCTAGAGAAGGACACAGAAGAAACCAGTAGAAGTGGTTGAGACCATTCCCTGGTTTGTTCCAGTGCCCTATCCCAGGAGGGATGGGGTGGGGAGACCAGCATTTCAGCGGCAATCCACTGGCCTTGCTGGAAGAGGAAAAGCTGCCTAACTAGAGAATTTGCACTGAGGTACCAGATGTGTGTTTTCTGTGTGAGAAGCCCTGGGGCACCCAAGTAACCATGGTGAGTCTGCTCTGGTATAGAGCTTATGTTTCACCTAGAGAGTTGTGAAAAGTATCTGCTTCTGTGGGGTCAGGAAAGGACAGCCCAGTACAGTACTTTAAGATATGTGTATGGCTTGAAATGCATCTAATCAGTGGGGTCTACAGGGATTGACATAGCCACTTAGAGAACGTTGCAAGTCAGGACACCAGTTACATGGAAAGTAGATTGTTAAATGTGATATACATTTCGAGATAGCAGCTACAAACAGACAGTTCAAGGAAAGGTGTTGACTCCAAATGAATAGCCGGGTATGGATTTGGGAACAAGAGGTGGAGACCCCATCTGGAGTAACCAGATTTACCTCTACGGATTCACTTTTGGTACCTATAGCTTTCTCCCAGGCACTTGGCCAGTGTCTGCAGAAAGTACCCAGACATGGGATTAAGGATGTGTTTTATCCTTTAGAGCTAGAAGCGCCATGGGTGGTTGAGGGAGCCACCACCAAAAGTCCATGACATATGGAAAAGTGTACTAGTGCTGGCCGAGTGCCATGCCGGGAATCCAAGAGTGAAAGTACCAGTTCGGCAAGGGAGCCCAGATGTGTTCAGAACCTGAGGGTTGTTGTGTGATGAAGAAGATGTGTTCTGACCTCTATAGATCCGCATATCCAGTGAGTGTAGCCCGGGGTCCATCTTACTTTGTATTCATGTGTTGAAGTGAATAAAAGCCCCACTTTAGTATCCCACCCTGGTTTGACCATTTTCAGTTATTGCTTCCTGTGTCCAGAATTACTTGGGTGCCCTTCACCAGAAGTGCAAACCTAGCCCTGATGCTGAGTGAATGTTTTCTCCCCAACCCAGGCTAGCCAGGTTGTGGATTACAAAAATGGAGGCACCACGCACTAATAACTAATAACACCCCACCCGAACCCTGGTTACAAACATATTTATTTTCACTGCAGCTCATGTTTTTTCCACTACAGCCTTGTCACAGTGGCAACACAGAACTCATGTTATAACTAAGACATTCGAAGGGCATCGCTGAATAGGCTTTGTGTTCAGTCTGGAATGTTGTCAGCAATGCAGCTTAGCACTGGAGGCTTTGCTTCATTTAGCCACTCGTTGCTGGGGTATCCTGTGAGGTGGGCACATGGGAAGGCGCCGCGATCACGTGGCGACTCCTTCCCGGTGAAATCCCCTCTTGGCGAAGGAGGTAGGGCGACGGATGAGGGGTAGGTGAACTGGGTGACATGATGTCGCTATGTTTTAGCTGTGGGGAGCGAGCATGGCAAGCGTGGGCTGGGAGGGGGCAGAGGAGCTGTAGGGGGTGGCGCTGTGGTGGATTGCTGAGCTGCATCATGGCATTGGGGATTGGCTAGTGGTTGAGGTTGGTGAGGTATTGGGTTTGGGTCCGGTGTGCTGGCAATTTTATTGAGCCCATCCCGAACCTTTATTTTTAATGCTTTCACCCTCCCGACATGCACCCCGTGGAGTTGAGAATCCATTAGTGGGAGGGTGTGGGGGCACCCCCAACAGAATCCATTAAAATACATGTCCCGGTGCTGTTGTCCTGTTGTCAGAGTGCCCAAAGTGTTTTCGGGATTTTACTGTGCGATAACAGTGATTGCTTTAGGTATTCGCCATTATCACATAGAACCGCTGTTGGGCGCATTGTTGGCAGTATTGCAGATTGAATAGGAGCTTGTTCCTGGATGCCCCATGGAATATCCCATAGAGGTATATAATAATACACATCTCTATCCTGTAAAGCATAATGGCAATAAAAAAGCAACAGGAATAATATGGGCTATAAATAAAATAGAATGTTTAGGACAGTGGAGTTATGATGCCACTTTTCAGGCCTATGTCTGCCCTCACTTGGAGTTTGTCTCACAAGTGTGGAACTTTCAAGAAAAAGAAATAAACAGTATTGAAAATGTCCAAAGAAATTTTACAAATACAATAATTGGACTTAAAGGACAAAAATATGAGAAGAGTCTGAAATCACTTAACTTGATGTCATTAACTACCAGACTAATACGAGGGAGATGTATTACTTAGATTTGATATTATGCAGGACCTAGTACTGTTACATGAGTTGAACATCGGATTTAAAGAAGGTCAAATGGAGACTAGAGGTCATCCCTTACAAATCTTGAGAATACAATTTTACATATTCAATGAAAGTATTTTTACACATCAGGGGCCAGATATTCAAAAGTTAGCCCTGGGGCATGCTAAATTAGTCCTGAACCAGTAGCAAGCTATATTCAAAGGAATAGCCCAGGGCTAAACCTGCAGAATATGGCATGCAAAGGAAGCTGTACAAACAGGGCAGGGAGTGCAGTGCAAAATAGCCCGGAAATAAGACAACTCTGAATATGGCAACAGGAAGTGCAAATGCAACAGCAGATCAGTGGACACAGAGGTGGAGTAAGGCAGAGCTGAAGTTGATGGACAATGCGGTGATAGCAATGAAGGGTTGCACAACAACTGCAAACGATAATGCAGGCCACACACTGCAGAACTGTGCTATTCTTTTGAGAACATTGCACGGGCTAATCCAATTGCCCAGTGCTAACAAATTAGCCTGGTGCAAACACATTAGCCTGGGGAAACATTTGCTATATTCAAAGCACCAATGCAAATGAACCTACTTAAGCAATCCATGTGCAAACAGCCACATTAGCATCTCATTAAGGCCTGTTTAGCATACATTAGCATGAAGATTGCCCAGTGCTATTCCATGGTGCACACAGCTCCACCTGTAGGTCAGACTGGACGTACAGGCTAAAAGTCGTGAGGCCAGGGTGTGCACACAGCTCCACCTGTATGCCAGCCTTGAGAAACAGTATGTTAGCTGCAGGCCATGGGTGTTGGCAGGCATATGCAGTGCATACCTCCCATCCAGTCAGCACTGGAATGAGGGACACAGACACTCTGAATGTGGAACGTAGGGACACTGATCCCCATAATGAGAGGCACATCCGCAAACATGGAGACACAAATGCAGGACACAAAGGAAACCATTACCTTTGTATGCACACAGGGTAAGAGTTATGTAGCACCATAGAATAATATGACTCCCTGCTTGAAAGTCTGGCTGTACAGTACAGTCTCTGTGTGTGCACCACTGTTCCCAGGAGGGACGAATGCAGGTCAGGGCTATAGTGAGTGGAACACAGAGGGATGTCCGCTGTACTGATGGCTACTGTAGAGGTCTGTATAACTGTGTGTATCTATCTATCTATCTATCTATCTATCTATCTATCTATCTATCTATCTATCTATCTATCTATCTATCAATAAATTATAGTGGCACAGTAGTATAGTGCCACTTTAGTTAGGTTGAGTACCCCATTTAAGGTTAAATCTGAAATTTGCAGCTTAATAACTTTGCACCATACGACGGATGTGCCTGAAATTTGGAATTCATGGTCTGGTACCATAGATCTCCGGATCTAGCAAGTTGTGTTATGGTTGGATGTACTGTTGTGGAGCTACAGAGCACCAAAAACACATAAATTATGGGTTTTATGTGTTTTTGCTCCCGCCTACAGCCCGCAAGTTTTGCGCGGTCAGTCCGAAAACATCAGGGAACATGCAGCCGGGTCTCCTTTTTGAAGACTTCGAAAACATATTAAATGGTTCAAAAGTTATTCAAAAACATTGAACTTTGTAGTCTATGGAAAAAGTTAAAATATTCGACACTGTCGCAAATGCAGTTTTACTGTCGCCAATGACCTCTTTACTCATGATTCAGCCAATTTGTGTTCAGTTGGTGGTCAGAGAAATGCTTGGCATTTAAATTTGGGACCCTCTAGGGACACAATTCTTGTTGTGTTCACATAGTCGAGCCCTGAGGATGCTACCCATGTCTTTTTGGGGTAAACACCCCAGAAATATGCTTTTAAATTTTATGAATAGTCGTGTTACAAAGTACTGTCGCAAATGCGACACTTTCATGATTTTTTTTTTGCAAAAGTGTCGTGATTTGCAAAAATACTTTGCAGCACTATGCCCAAAACAATAGGAAATCTTTGCCACCCTGCTGCAAACCAATAGTTTGGTCTTTTGGCTGAAATCTGCAGGGAGGACAGCCAACATCTCACAGATATGCCTTTTGGTGGTTTGGTGCCAAAACATTACTGGGTTTCAAAGTTCTGACGCCAGTTGACAAATTTTCCCATAGGATAACATTGCGCTGTCCACCGTGCTTTTCAGGTCCTGTATCTCAAATGGTTTGAGATACAGACTTTCGTCATTAAAAGTCTTAGCCCCACTAGGGGCTAAGACAAAACTAGCCTGGACAGTCGTAAATAATATGAGATTTTAATTTTTTCTACAGCATATAGTTCCTGAGATATAAGCAATTTAATATTCCAAGTACTCATTTTCTGGTACGAGGCCCATTATTATAGCCACATTTTTGTATTCACTGTGCTTCTGAATGCACCTTTTGGGACACAAAGCGTGTGCGTTTGCATTAGTTTACCGTTAGCGTTTGTGTTCACATTTCTGTTTGCGGTCCCATTACAGTTTGCATTAAGCGTTTTCGTTTGCATCACTGTGTGAGTTACCATTTGCGTTTGTGTTTTCACTTGCGTTGCATTTCCATTTGTGTTACTGTTTCCTTGCGTCACCATTGCCGTTAACCTTACCGTTTGCATTTGCATTACCATTACCGTTGTGTTTTCATTACCGTTTGCATTACCATTTGTGTTTCGCGTTCCTTTACTGTTAGTGCTTGCATTTGCATGCGTTTCCATTGTCCTTTGCACTACTGTTTCCTTGTGCACTACTTTGCTGTTACAGTTTGCATTTCCTTTTGTGTTTCTGTTTCTGTTTGCATTTTCATTATCATTTGTGTTACAATTACTGTTTGCATTAGTGTTGCACTTACGCTTCCATTACCGCTTATGTAATCGCTTATGCCATCGTGCATTACCGCTTATGCTTACGCTTTGCTACCATTAGCATTGCTGTTTCCTTTTGATTCACCACTGGCGTTACCGTTTGTGTTTGCTTTACCAATACCATTTGCATTTCTGGTACCATTTTCATTAGTGTTTTCGTCACGCCACCATGTGCTTTATCATTTGCGTTTGTAGTTGCACTTGCATTTGCGTTTCTGTTTGTCTTGCCGTTACTGTTTTGGTTTTCATTGCCATTTCCATTACCATTTCTGTTTGTGCTCACGTTTGTGGTTGCGTTGCATTACTGTTTGCATTACCATTTATGTGAGCATTTTCGCTACTCATTACTATTGTCATACTATTACTGTTATCTTAGCATTACTGTTAGCTTAACGCTCTCATTAGGATTACTGTTATCATTGCTATTACCATTACTGTTAGCATTACCATTACTGTAAGGGTTATTACACACAAATAGGAAGCATGGTGGGAGTGGGGCTACTATTTATAGTGCACATTCTCAAAAGAAGGGAATTCATGGCAAAAACTCCATTTAATGCATCAGTTAGGGTTGTTCCACAGTGGCAAAAGTGAGCAAATTTGGTGTTAGGATTGCCACCCCTACCATCCACCACCACCCCACCACCACTAACAGGCATCAGGGTGTGCGTTGGTGTTGTTGTGCCTAACTCTCACACCATTCTCCTATAGTCCACCACCTCAGCTTCTTTACACATGGAAGGGGTGAGAGTTAGGTCGATGACCACACTGCACACCCGATGCCTGTTTGTGGGAGTGGGTTGGGTGGAATGGGTGCAATGCCACTATTCCCAAGACCAGGTATTGGATTGTGAGTGCAGAGCTACAGCCCAAATGAAGGTATAGACCTCAACATTATTCATCCCTGATTGCAGGTGCAGACAAATTAGGACATTGAACAGTTGCATGGGCACAGCCAGGCAATGCCTCCACCCTCAAGAACAGGTATTGGATCCTGAGTGGCAAACTACAGCCCAAATGAAGGCATAGCCATCACTATTATACCTCCCTGATATCAGTTGCTGACAAATTAGCACATTGAGCAGTTGTATGGCCTCAGCCAGGCAATGCCTCCACAACCCCAAAACCAGGTATGGGACCCTGAACGTTGAACTACATCCCAAATGAAGGCATAGACATCAATGTTATACCTCCCAGATACCAGCTGCTGAGAAATTAGGACATTGAGGAGTTGCATGCTCTCAGGCAGGCAATGCCCCACACCCCAAGAACAGGGACTGGATCCAGAGCGTAGAAGTACAGCCTAATGAAGCTATAGACATCAATGTTATTCCTCCCTGATACCAGGTGCAGACAAATTAGGACATTGAGCAGTTGCACGGTGTCAGCCAGGCAATGCCCTCACCACCCAAAAACAAGTATTGGACCCGAGTGTTAAACTACAGCTTAAATGAAGGCATAGACATCAAGGTTATACCTTCTTGATATCAGGTGCAGAGAAATTAGGACATTGAGGAGTTGCATGGGCTCACCCAGGCAATGTCCCTACCCACAAAGATCAGGTATTGGACCGTGAGTGCAGAGCTACAGCCAAATTGAAGGCATAGAGCTCAGGGTTATACCTCTTTGATTGCAGGTGCAGACAAATTAGGACATTGAGCAGTTGCATGGGCTCAGTCAGGCAATGCTCCCACCCCCAAGAACAGGTATTGGATCCTGAGTGGCGAACTACAGCCCAAATGAAGGCATAGACATCACCGTTATACCTCCCTGATAGCAGTTGCTGACAAATGAGCACATTGAGAAGTTGTGCAGCCTAAGCCAGGCAATGTCTCCACCCCCAAAACCAGGTACTGGACCCTGAGAGTTGAACTACATCCCAAATGAAGGCATAGACATCACTGTTATACCTCTCTGATACCAGTTGCTGACAAATTAGCACATTAAGCAGTTGCATGGACTCAGCCAGGCAAAGCCCCTACTGCCAAAGATCAGGTATTGGACCCTGAGTTCAGAGCTACAGCTTAATTAAGGGTACAGATATCAATATTATACCTTCTAGATAGCAGCTGCTGAGAAATTAGAACATTGAGCACTTGCATGCCCTTAGACAGGCAATGCCCCCACCACCCCAAGACCAAGTACTGTACCCTGAACATTGAACTACATCCCAAATGAAGGCATAGACATCAACATTACACCTCCCATATACCAGCTGCTCAGAAATTAGGACATTGAGGAGTTTCACGCCCTCAGGCAGGCAATGCCCCGCCCCAAGAACAGGGATTGTACCCTGAGTGTAGCACTACAGCCCAAATGAAGGCATAGACATCAAGGTTATACTTCCTTGATATCAAGTGCAGAGAAATTAGGACATTGATGAGTTGCACGGCTAATCCAGGCAATGCCCCTAACCCCAAAGATCAGGTATTGCATCGTGAGTGCAGAGCTACAGCCGAAATGAAGGCATAGAGCTCAATGTTATACCTCCCGATTGCAGTTGCAGACAAATTAGGACATTGAGCAGTTGCATGGGCTCAGACAGGCAATGCCACCACCCCCAAGAACAGGTATTGGATCCTGAGTGGCAAACTACAGCCCAAATGAAGGCATAGACATCACCGTATACTCCCTGATACCAGTTGCTGACAAATTAGCACATTGAGCAGTTGCATGGCCTCAGCCAGGCAATGCCTCCACCCCCAAAACCAGGTACGGGACCCTGAGAGTTGAACTACATCTCAAATGAAGGCATAGACATCACCTTTATACCTCTCTGATACCAGTTGCTGACAAATTAGCACATTGAGCAGTTGCAGGGCTCAGCCAGGCAATGCCCCTACTACCAAAGATTAGGTATTGGACCCTGAGTTCAGAGTTACAGCTCAACTGAAGGTACAGATATCAATGTTATACCTTCTAGATAGCAGCTGTTGAGAAATTAGAACATTGAGCATTTGCATGCCCTCAGACAGGCAATGCCCCCACCACCCAAGACCAGGTACTGTACCCTGAGCATTGAACTACATCCCAAATGAAGGCATAGACATCAACGTTATACCTCCCATATACCAGTTGGTGAGAAATTAGGACATTGAGGAGTTGCACGTTCTCAGGCAGGCAATGTCCTCCCCAAGAACAGGGATTGTACCCTGAGCATAGAACTACAGCCCAAATGAAGCTATAGACATCAGTGTTATACCTCCTGATACCAGGTGCAGACAAATTAGGATATTGAGCAGTTGCACGGTGTCAGCCAGGCATGCCCCACCACCCAAAAAGCAGGTATTAGACTCAGAGCATTGAACTATAGCCCAAATGAAGGCATAGACATCAAGGTCATACCTCCTTGATATCAGGTGCAGTGAAATTAGGACATTGAGGAGTTGCATGGGCTCAGCCAGGCAATGTCCCTACCCAAAGATCAGGTATTGGACCCTGAGTGCAGAGCTACAGCCTAATTGAAGGCATAGATATCAACATTATACCTTCCAGATACCAGTTGCTGAGAAATTAGGTCATTGAAAATTGCACACCTCAGGCTGGCAATGCCCCCACCCCCAGAATATGGATTGGACCCTGAGTGTAGAACTACAGCCCAAATGAAACTATAGAAATCAATGTTATACCTCCTGATACCAGGTGCAGACAAATGAGGACATTGAGGAGTTTCATGGCCTCAGCCAGGCAATGCCCCTACCCCCAAAGATCAGATATTGTACCCTGAGCATTGAACTATGGCCCAAATGAAGGCATAGACATCAGTGTTATACCTCCTTGCTACCAGTTGCTCACAAATGAAGACATTGAGGAGTTGCATAGGCTCAGCCAGGCAATGCCCCCACCCCGCAAGAACAGGTAATGGATTCTGAGCATTGAATTACAGCCCAAATGAAGATATAGACATCACTGTTATACCTTCCTGATACCAGTGGCTGACAAATTAGCACATTCAGCAGTTGCATGGCCTCAGCCAGGCAAGCCCCCACACCCCAAGACCAGGTACTGGATCCTGAGTGTTGAACTACAGCACAAATGAAGCTACAGACATCAATGCTATACCTCCCTGATACCAGGTGCAGACAAATTTGGACATTGAGGAGTTGTATGGGCTTATCCAGGCAATGCACCCACCCCCAAGACCAGGTATTGGACCCTGACTGCAGATCTACAGCTCAAATGAAGCCATAGAGATCAACGTTGTGCCTCAGTAATTCCAGCTGCACACATGTTAGGACACTGAGGAGTTGTAAGGCCTCAGTCATGCAATGTCCCCACCCCTTGACCAGGTATTGGAACTTGATTGCAGAGCTACAGCCCAAATGAAGCCATAGACATGAGCATTACATTTCCTGATCGAGCTGCAGAGAAATTTGGACACTGAGGAGTTGCACGGCATCAGCTAGGCAATGCCCCCACCCCCACAGCAGCTATTGAAACTTGAGTGCAGAGCTCAGCCCAAATGAAGTCATAGACATAAGCATTATACCTCTTTGATAGCAGCTGTACACAAGTAAGGACACTTCAGAGTTGCACATCGTCAGCCAGGCAATGCCTCCACTACCCAAGACCGGTTTTTGACCCTGAGTGCAGAGCTACAGCTCAAATGATGCCATATACATCAATGTTATACCTCCTGATAGCAGCTGCAGAGAAGTTAGCACATTGAGGAGTGGCACTGCCCCAGCCAGGCAATGCCCCCACCCTTCTAGACCAGGTGTTGGAAATTGAGTGCAGAGGTACAGCTGAAATAAAGCCATAGACATCAACGTTATACCTCATTGATACCAGGTGCACAGAAGTTAGGACTGTGCCGAAGTTGCACACACTTAGCCAGGGAATGGCCCCACCTCTCAGAACAAATTTACACTCATGCTGCTCTGCAACCATTGAAGAGATTTGGATATGATTTGGTATACATGGAGTGAAATGGTACATCTATTTATTTACCAATTTCTATTTCACTGGTACATACGCTTTTTGTGCAGTGAACTACAAAAAATGCAGTCTTTGCTAATTTTTTCACTGTCTTGCGATGCATAGCACAGCCACTGTGTGGTATATTGGTATGAAGCTTGGCTCATAGAAAGCCCTTTTTCAAGGAACATGCCAGGTTATTTTGGTGAAAAAATGTTGTCCGCTCCAGAGTTATAAGCGGCTGAATTTGGTGTCCCCACTTGGTGTTACTGCTTGCATTTGTGCTTAAACATCACATTCTTTGAGTGATTATTACTTCACAACTGTTGAACTGATTTGTGTGACATTTGTAACATTTGGCCTACTATGGGACCTCTGTGCATTTTCCAATTTTCATTTGACATCTGCATATGTTTTTTGCACATTTAAGCGCCAAAATGTATTTTTCGCCACTGTAGTCAGTTTTACACTCATGCTGCTCTGCAACCATTGAGATTTGGATCAGATTTGGTATACATGGGTGGAATGGTACATCTACTTATTTACCAATTTCTATTTCAGTGGTACATATGGTTTCTGCTCAGTGAACTGCAAAAATGCAGTTTTCCTATTTTTCTGCACTGTCTTGCATTACGCATAGCTCAGCCACTGTGTGATTTATTGATCTGAAACTTGGGACTTAGTGAGTCCTTTCTTCAAGGAACATGCCACTTTTGTTTGGTGAAACAATCTTGTTCCATTCCAGAGTTATTGCCATTTGAAGTTGCCCTCCTTGTGGCTAAAGATTTTTGGCTGCCATGTTTGCCATTTTAGATAATTTTCAGCCGTGAGTGCCGCCATTTGTGGTGGAAGACTTCTTAAAGGTGTACAAACTTTAAAATTGAATATCTCTGGAACAGTTTGGTCTTTAATAAGAAATTTGGAGGGTGTGGAGTGGATGTCCTGGAGATATGAATTATGTTGTTTACATGTTGGGAAACTAAGTCACAAGCGTAGATACTGCATGACGAGTTAACATTTTGCGTATTCAGTATGCATGGTGCTAGTGGCTTGAAATTTATATCGCAGGTAGCCCTAGTGGAATGGAGGTGCCTTTCAGTAGTTTGCTTCACATTAGCCATTGTGCTGTTATCTTGGAAATGAAGCGAGATATAGACTTTTTGACTAATGTTGGCTCACATCACCTTCTTGGATATCTTGGAAGCGAAGCAAGATATACACTCACTACTGTTGACTCACATTGCCTTTGGTGCCGTTATCTCGGAAACAAAGCGAGATACAGACTTTTGGTACTGTTGGCTCAGATCACCTTTGTGCCGTATCTCAGAAACAAAGTGGGTACACACTTTTCGTTACTGTTGCGTTACATTACCTTACTATTACTGTTTTACCATTACGTTGCATTTGCATTTTCATTTGCGGCACTATTACCATTACTGTTTGCATTTGCAAAACCATTTGCATTGCCACTTGTGTTTGCATTTATTCGTAGACCATAAAAGTTACTGCTTGTGTTTGCATTCACATTTATGTTGGTGTTACAGTTACCATTAGCATTTGCGCTTTCACCACCGCTACTGTTGCCATGCTACTGTTACCGCTATGGTTCTTACGCAGACATGGGGCAGCATGGTGGGAGCACGGTGCACAAAGGTCCCTGTGCTCCCACCACCACATTCCATTCATTATTTATATTGCACATTCTCAAAAGAATGGAAATTCATGGCAAAAACTCTGTTTAATGCATCAGTTAGAGTTGTTCCACAGCGACAAAATCAAGGAAATTCAGTGTTGGGGTTGAAAACCTAACTCTGCATCCCCCACCCCAGCACCACACACACACACACACATATGCAAGTGGGGGGAGATCAAGGCAACATAACCAATTACAGACAACCAGCAGCAGGTAACAGAAATAACATACAACTGTCTAAACGTACTACAAGACACATCCGCATCATGGTGGGCTTAAATGTCACATTCTTTGTGTGATTATAACTTTACAACTGTTTAATGGATTTGTATCACATTTTCAATAGTTGGTCTACTGTGGTACTTCTGTGCACTTACCAATTTTCATTTAACATCTGGTGTACATGGAGTGGAATGGTACATCTATTTATTTACCAATTTCTATTTCACTGGTACATATGTTTTTATGCAGGAACTGCAAAATGCAGTTTTTCCTATTTTTTTACACTGTCTTATGTGATGCATAGTGTGCAGCCACTGTGTGGTTTATTGATCTGAAACTTGGGTCACTTAGAGCCCTTTTTCAAGGAACATGCCACTTTTGTTTGGTGAAAAATCTTGTTCTGTTTCAGAATTATTGCCATTTGAAGTTGCCCTCCTTGTGGTTAAAGATTTTTTGCCACCTGGTCTGCCATTTTAGATAATTTTTTTTTTATTTAGTTGTTTAACCAGGTATAGCACACTAAGCTGAAAGCTTTTTACAGAGCGACCTGGGAGCACAAGGAGGTTAAGTGACTTGCTCAGGGTCACACAGTATGCAAGTGGAAGTTGTGGGATTCAAACCCAGGTCTGGTCTGCTGGATGTCACCAAATTTGCAGCTCAGAGCCTTAGACCACTGTACTATACTGCCTTTTGCATTTTTCGGGTGCAAGTTCCGCCATTTTGTAGTGGAAGACTTCTTAAAGGTCCACAACATTAAAATTGAATATCTCTGGAACAGTTTGGTCTTTTAACATGAAATTTGGAGGTGTGGAGTGGATGTGCTGGAGATGTGAATTATGCTGTTTACATGTTGGAAAACTAATTTGTTGCAGAGATACTGCATAAAGCAGTTAACATTTTGCATAGTGTTATGCATGGTGCTAGTGGCTTGAAATGTATAGCGAGGCAGCCCTAGTGGTATGGAGGTGCCTTTCAGTGGTTTACTTCATATTAGCCTTTGTGCAGTTATCTCAGAAATGAAGTGAGATACAGACTTTTCGCCACTGTTGCCTCGATCACCTTTGCACTTCTATCTCGAAATGAAGTGAGATACAGACTTTTCGCTATTGCTGGATCACATCACCTTTGTGCCTTTATGTCAGAAACAAAGCGATATATAGACTTTTCGCTACTGTTACCTCAGATCGCCTTTTGCCCTGTTATCTCGAAACAAAGTGAGATACAGATGTTTTACTACTGTTGACTCACATCGCCTGTGCTGTTATCTCAGAAACAAAGCGAGATACAGAGTTTTCACTCCTGTTGACTCACATCGCCTTTGCGCTGTTATCTCAGAAATGAAGCGAGATACAGAATTTTCAATACTGTCAGCTCAGATCACCTTTGTGCAGTTATCTCGAAACTAAGTGAGATTCAGGCGTTTTGCTACTGTTGGCTCAGATCACCTTTGTGCAGTTATTTCAGAAACGAAGCAAGATACAGACTTTTCACTACTGTTGGATCACATCACCTTTGTGCTGTCATCTCAGAAACAAAGCGAGATACAGACTTTTGCTACTGTTGGCTCAGATCATCTTTGCACCATTATCTCAGAAACAAAGTGAGATACAGACTTTTCACTACTGTTGGATCACATCACCTTTGTGCCGCTTATCTCAGAAACAAAGTGGATACAGACTTTTGGTACTGCTGGCTCACATCACCTTTTGACCATCCTTTCTGTATGTTAATGCCTTGTGATATTATCCCAGCAGAACCAAATGATGTATATCTTAAGTGTTGCATGGAGAGTACCTGTTCTGGTATCTTACCCAGTGCAACTGCCCAGCATGCCTGTGTACCCCATGGCAGCAAAACTCATACAGTTGGTGTACCATCATGATGGATGTGTCTTGTGTACATTTAGACAGTTGTATGTTATTTCTGTTACCTGCTGCTGGTTGTCTGTGATTGGTTGTGTTGCTTTGATCCCCACTTGCATGTGCGTGTGTGTGTGGTGCTGGGGTGGGGGATGCAGAGTTAGGGTTTTCAACCCTACACTGAATTTCCTCACTTTTGTTGCTGTGGAACAACCCTAGCTGATGCATTAAATGGAGTTTTGCCATAAATATATATATTCATAGAAACAAATCTGTTAATGCATCATTTAGGGTAAATAATATATGACAAAAGCAGGGAAATGAGGCATTAGGGTTTCCAATACTAATGCCTCACCCAGGATTCCAGTCCTGCCACCCACCCTCACACACCAACAGGTGTCTGGGTGTGCATTGGGGTCGAAGGCCTAACTCTCACCCCATTCCATGTAAACAAGCTGGGGTGGTGCAGTATTGGAGAATGGGGTGAAAGTTAGGCTGACGATCCCAATGCACACCCAGACACCTGTTGGTGTGTGGAGGGATGGGTGGAGTAGTAGGGTGGGAACCCTGGAGGTGGGTGTTAGGGTTGGAAACCCTATGCCTCATTTCCCAGCTATTGTTGCTATAGTATTCACCCTAACTGATGCATTAATGGAGCTTTTGCAATGAATTTCCTTCATTTTCAGATAATATAATTGTATCCTCATTTTGCTGTGGTAGCGCGGGTCCAATTCATCCCTCCGTCCAGATAGTTCAACATTATCCATATGTCACAGTGAGAGCACAGTGGTCCTTTGACCCTGCACTTCCATCCTCCACAGATGCACATATAGTATCTAGCTGTGGAAACACAGGGGTCTCTGGACCCCTGCTCCACACATAATGTTATGAGCAGGCATAGTGAAATGGCACAAATAGTCATAACTGTGCCATCTTAAATAATTCTCACCCCAAATGTTCAACATAATCTTCTTATTACCTCACCACATGTACCAGTACAGAAAACCTTCAAATTCCTATGGAAATATAATTTGCACAACTGTAACACCATATTGCACCATAGATGCAGAAAAACATTTTTGGCAGAAGTCGAAACATTAAAGCTGTACTGTTCATGAGGTGGTGTGAAAATGGTAATGTTGAATATCTGGAGTGAAAACATAAACAATTGAAGAAGTGATCGGAAAGCATGCGTAGAAACCATGCTAACGCCGTTCGTAACGCTGTCATTTTTTGGAATGTTTACCATATTGTCAACATGGGTTTTTGGGACTTCCCTCATGAACAGTTGCACTGTGATTTTGTTAATCCATCACAAAAGTTGATTTTCGCACAATGACCATGCCAAACTGCTACAGGTGCAAAAATACATTTCGGCAAGATGTGAAAATGACAACTGTGCTGGCTCATGAGAAGATGCAAATAAATGGCAATGTTGAAAATCTGGAGTGCAAATATAAAACTTGGTGAAGTTACAAGCTTAAGCAGAAATTGAGCAATGCACGCCATAATGCAGTCATTTTTTTGACTTTTGGCACCAAATGTGCAACATAGGCATTTTGAGACCCCACCTCATGGCACTGTTGTTTCTATTAATTGGTCCCAAAAGGTTATCCCATGCAGTGACTGTGAATTCACCTTTGGCAATGAGTAACGGATTGTTTTATATATTTATTTAGTTTTGTTTACTGGTAGGTGTACTAGCCAAAAATTTACTATTTTCAGACTTGACCTGGGAGAGTGCATACAAAATTGATAGACAAATACATACCATTAATACAATTGACATACTGTACATGTGGATAAGACAGTACTAGGGATAATACATATAACCAAGAATTGTAACATAAGGTGGAACTTATCACATTAAAAGTAGCATAAGGGGATAGTGGGCAATTCAAATGAGAGATACAATTAACCAGAGATACAATGTGCATAGCATTTCAAAAGTAGTATAGTGTGGTAGGCATAGAGAAGGAGATCAGGGGAGGTAGAGATAGGAAGGTGGGCAGGGTGGTATTTAATTAGTATATGCATATTCCAGGATGAGCATTATGGAGGGCAAGAGTTAGTCTGAAGGTGGTAGGGGTAGCTAGGTGGGGTCAAACAAGTGCAGGGATCATGGGATAGATGGTAAAGTAGCTCCTTTTAAAGATTGGTGGAGCTGGCTTGCCTAAGAGCTAGAGGGATGGAGTTCCCAGCTGGTGCCATCCTCTCAGTTTTAAGCAAGATACTGGAAAAGCTTGTTATTAAACAAACCATCGACTGTCTCACAAAGAGCAACCTTATCTCTGACACTCAACATGGATTCAGAAAAGGCCACAGCACCTCAACTGCTCTTTAAATTCATCACGCTATCCAACATGGATGCAGGTTTACTCACTGGAGATATGTTCATCAACCTTATGAAGGCTTTTGACCTTGTTGATCACCCCTGCTTCTCTCCACCCTTCATAAACTTAACTTCTCACCCACAGTGGTCAACTGGTTTAACAGCTATCTGTCAAATTGAACCCAAGTTGTTAAATTCAACTCCTCGCTCTCTAATGAGACAAATGTCAACATTGGTGTACCCCAAGGCTGTGTTGTACTCATGGTACCCTGTTCTTTTCTCTCTTTATAAACAAGATTGATGATGCTCTTCTCTCCTGCTACATTGACAGTGTTCAGGAGGTGGGGGTCCCAAGAACCCCATGTTGAAATTCTTGGTGTCAAAGTCCTACAAATGACTAAGATCATCAGAAGGTGAAACCCCTTTGACATCTATTATACTGCACTTACCTTTGATTCTTCATTTTGCAGTAGGGTTTTGAAGAGTGCAGACATGTCCAAGTCCTCAGAAGATGACAGCACAAGCCTCGGAGGTATGCATGGGGTAACAGGAGGGTGCAAGGAGGTGGTTGCTCAGTGGGAGGGTGGGGATGGGGACTGGGAAGATGATGAGGCACTGTTTTCTGTTTTCCAGGTTGAAAACAAATATAACACATCAAGGGATGGTTTTCTTTATTTACAGATACATCAACCAAATAAATTATTTTGGGCATGCTGGTGTGGGCTCCCAGTGTGCCACATGAGTTAGGGGTTTACATGCTGCTGACAGGGGATTGGGCACCACCATCGACAATGCACAGAAAACAAATAACAAATAATATAACTTTTGGGCACACTGGTGTGGCTACCAGTGTGCCACATGAGTTGGGGATACATACTACCAACAGGGGCATGGGACCCCTGTTGACAAGCACAGAAAACAAATAACATAACTTTTGGGCACATTAGGTGGGCTCCCAGTGTGCCATGAGTTGGGGATACATGCTGCCAACAGGGGTTAGGTACCCCATCAGCAAGGCACAGAAAACAAATTATATAACTTTTGGGCACATGGGGTGGGCTCCCAGTGTGCCACATGAGTAGTGGGGTGGGAACATGATGCTGACAGAATGGGAGTGCCGCATTACTGCATGCTTTTGCAGGCAATATTTAGCACTGTGCTACAGGTGGCTCAAAACCTATAGCATGGCACTATTATTTTGAATATGCTGGTGCACCAGCATCCATGGCCACTCTTCTCACCTCCCTGAATATATTAACATTTAGTGTCAGTGCTATCACTCGGTGCTGGCACTAAAAGGCTTCTGAATACTGCAGCCTGGCACAAATTCAGCACTATTCCAGCACAATGGATTTGTGCCAGGTGCAAAGCTTTGAATATCTGGCTCCAAAGGTGGTAAATTGTGGAACAATCTTCCACTGAAGTTGTGATAAATGAGACAAAACTGAATTCAGAAGGAAGCTTGATAGTCAATTTTGCCCAGATTTTGTTACCCTTAGTAATCTAACATTTACCTCCTAAATCCTTTTTTATTGCTTCAGAGGATTTGTTTGGATTTCCTTTGGAGGGGAAGGCCTCATGTATGGCCTACAGGAAACTTACCCACCCTAGGGCATTGGGGCTTCACTACCTGACTACTATGTTTATATCTGGCAATCATGCTAATAGATTTTTACATTGGTTTACATCTAGGCCGATATATTGAGAGCCCCATGGCTGCTCTTAGACAACCAACAGGCTTGTTCTTGTAATATGGCCCTCAGGGCTTTGTTGTTCAATCCATGGTCAAATATTCCATTAAAACTCAGGAATTCTCCTCGGGTGGGATGTGAGAGCTTTACAGCAATTATGCTCTCTGCTTCAAATCTTCACTACAAAAGACCTGAAACAACCCTTGCTTAATAACCCAAACTTAAAAATAGACAAGAAAACAATTAAAACCTTTTTAGAGGATCCCACAATGAGTTATGCCTAGCTGAATTTGTTTCTGGTAACTCAGCCCTATCTATTTCTACTCTGCAAACAAAGTTTAAGGTGCCTCTAAAAAATTGGTTTCAGTTATTTCAAACAACGTCAGTGTATTAAACACTTTCTGGAACCTCCATGGTCGGACAATGAGGGGTAGTATTAAATAACCTCTGGTTAATATCTAAGGGTCAGAAAGTGATAGCTAAATTGTACAAGAAAATCATAAGCCATATAGTGTTAAAGGTTCCCCATAGCCTATTGTTGGAAAAACAATTACAGTAAGGACTTCCCAGATAAAATATGGGAAAAGATCTGGACGGATAATTATCTTTTAATTAAACAAGACCGATTAAGAAACATTCAGTTCAATATTCTCACAATTTATATTTTACGCCGCTAAATTATTCGGATAGGGAGGCTGGCTTCAGCAGAATGTAAAGAATGTGGCTCTGAGTTTGCTACATTACATCATAAACTATGGTCTTGCCCTTGAATAGTTAAATTCTGAACTTGGTCAAAAAGGGTGGCGTCCTATCTTAAAATTGCCTGTACTTTAATGGGGACACTTGTCTGTTAGGTATGTATTCAATGATCCCTACCTATTCTCAAAAGTGCAGTTAGCACTGGTGGCTACGATCACTAAGTTAGTAATACTTAAACACTGGAAGGAGGAATGGGAACCTTCATTTAAAGAATGGTGGGGAATTTCTTCCACTCTAAATGCAGAAAGATGTGTAGCCTGGTTCTCCACTCTAGTGAGAAGTTCCAGGAATGCTGGGTGAACTTTTTCAATTCTAAGGACAAATTTGGTTACTGAACCAACACCCACCAGTCCTTTCCCTTTCTCTATTAAGGTCTATGATCCTCTGTTATATGTTTACTTTAGATGTTTGCTGTGCTAGATGACCTTTTGTTTAGGGTTAGATATATTTCTAGGCTTTTATAGGGGGGCATAGTAACTTCCAGTATGTTCTTTTTAACTTATTTTTAATAGTTTTTTTTACCTTTCTTTCTTTGTTCCCTCCTTTTACTACATTTCATGTTGGATTGGTTAAGGGTTGTGCCATGAACCTCTACTTGTACTACTTAAAGGACCCTTACACAGGCCTATATGGTTTATATAATATCAGTTATAGATGCATCTAGGTTACAGTAAAGGGCTGCTGCTGGTTGGGTGGGTTTTTGTTTTGTTTTTCTCTTACTTTCCTGCAGGGTGGGAAGGGTTTTGTTTTGGTTATATTTAGTTTTTTTTTCCGTTTTTCATGTTGTTTTATTTTATTGTAATATGAACAAGTCTGTGATTGCCTAGCCAAGATAGAATATTGTTTTGTGTTTTTTTTATTTCATGAGCTATGTAAACTTGTTTTCTGAAAATAATGTTATTTGCAAAAAAAGAAAGCTTGATAATTGTATTTTGAATAAGGGCTGTCCTAGGTATTTCTGAGATCTGACCAATAGGAGCAACAATGAGCTATGCCTTCTAGCTCCTGACAAATCTTAGCATGAACCTTAGTATAATGTAATGGTGTAATTCTGTATGTATCGATTATTGTGTTAATGTATGATATGTTTACATAATAATATCTTAGGTGTGCATGGATTCTTCTTTTGCAGCCAAAGTAGATCTACAAAGTAGATCCAGCTAGGTACATGAGGGATTATCAAGAGACAGACAGAGGAGTTGAAGTAGAAGAACTCTATTCTGTTCAGCCAAGGCTGCACAGCAAGCATCTACCTCTTTGTCTCTGATGTTACTGCCTATACTATTAGTGTAGCATAAAAAGTGTTGTTTTCAGGGTGTCATGATAGAAACATTCAAAGTACCTTAAAGACATAAACAAGGTGCAGGGGTGACATCTTCCAATATAGGAGGAGTACTGTAATGAGGGGCATGATATGAAATTGGAAGGTGGCAGGTTAAGAAAAAAATGTGTGGAAGCTTTTCTTCATGGACAGGGTGGTGGATGCATGGAATAGTTTGCCAGGAGGTGGTGGGAATGAGCACAGTGGAGGGATTTAAACATGTATGGGACAGACATAAAGGGACCATAGAAGTGGAAAGGAGAGGAAAAAGCTGTTGATCTAGTAGGGTCAGACACCACAAAAGGGGAGTGCTTATGGGCAGACTGTATGGGCATAGTGGTCCTTCTCTGCCAACAATTTCTATGTTTCTATGTAACAGCAATTTTATTTAAATCTACAACTGCAGCTGAACTCCTGCTGCCAGCTGCAGCGTGAGTTGTGAGAGCTCCCATTTTCCCTGGTGTTTAGTGGCACCCTGACTCCCTGATCACTGTTCCCATATTTCATGGTGTCTAGTAGCACCCCTTCCGGTCACCATTCCTAGTCCCTTTATTACTTATTAATTGTAATTCAACACCAGGATACCCACCTCCAGTGTCGGATGCCCCCATTCCTGTCCATTGCTTTATTTCATTAGCCTACACCAGGGGCCCAATACCCGTGTTGGCATTTAGACCCCAAGCAATGTGGGACACTGGAGTCCATGCCCAGTGACCTGAAATATTTAATTTAATGTAACCTGTAAAAGAAACAGTCCCTCTAATTTTTTTATTTTTACCTCAAAAACAAAGAAAAGCAGTCCCTCATCATCCCCACTGTCCCTTCCCCATCCCAACCCTCCCACTGAACATCCACTACCCCACACTCCCCTTACCTATACTTACCACCAGAGATCACAGGCTGTCATCTTCTGTGGACTGGGACATGTCTGCACTTTTCAAAGCCAAACAGGGAATAGAGGACTAAAGGAAAGTGCTGTATAATGTATTTCTTTTTCTATCAACCATTTGACCCCGTTACCACCTCCACCTACTTGGCAACATGAGTACATGATGGAGCTGGCATATGGCTCTGGCCTCTCCTTCCTCCCTCGGAGGGGCTCAGCCTTGAGACCTCCATTGTCACCATGCCCGACCCTCCCAGCAATTCCCACTGGGTTTGCCCCTGACAGGGCAGAGTGTGAAGGCATTGACTTTCCCTTCCCCTCCAGAGACCAACATTTAGAATCTGGGGGCCAATGTGGGTGCTATGGGCCATCATGGAGCCTGCCAGCTCCATATTTAAAAATGTTTTCTCCTGCCCCTTGCCCTTATTGCTCACATGTGTGGAGGCACCCACATGCAGTGACCCCAGGCACCCTCTACTCTAGTCACTCCTGACTGCACTACCTCTGGGCCTTCAAGTAGGGCCACCCTGCAGCAGGTGTGGCTGGATCCCCACCCAGGAGGGAGGCTGCCTTATGGCTGCTCAATCCATCCCAAGACCTAACCCCTTGACCTCAGATGACCTGGGCTCATTCCCAAACCCAGGTAGCCAGCATGGTGCTAGTGAAGTGTCCAGCACCTCAACCTCAGCTATGTGTGGCTGTGTCTGTGAGTAATATATTTCAATGGTATTTTTGAACTTACATATTAACTTTCCCATTTTTTTTAACTTTTACACTAAATTTTTAACAAAGCCTTTTTTGTAAATTACATTTTTCCCTCCTATTCATCCTCGCCATTCCACTCAATTGGGTTGCTCAATGTCTCCCATCCCTCACAGAGTCTGCCCCTAGAGAGCCTCTTGGTGGCTCCTACCTGCTTCTTCCTCCACAGAGCACCTGCACAGCAGGGTCTGCCCATGATGCAGACTGGAAGGCTGGAGTGGCTGTCACCCAGGAGCAGCGAGGTTTTTCCACTTTTCTTGTCCCTCCCTCTCCCTCCCACTGAGGATGCCTGGCTCGGGTGGAACATGTATGCACACCTGCCAAGTGCCTGATGGCATCCTCCCTCCCCAACTCCCCACTGGAAGCCGCCATTGCCCTGAGTCGGTGCTTCCACCGTCTCTCCCTGACGCAGGGTGTTAAACACCCCTGGTATCCTCCCTGAGGAGGAGAGCATCCATGGGGATGCTCAATCCTCCTTCCCCTGCTTGATCCCTGGTGGCCGAGTCCGTTCCTGAACCCGGGTCACGGTGTGGTGCAGTGTGGCATCCAGTGCCTCAACCCTCAGCGCCACGGGCCGGCTAACAGAGCCTTTTAGGACCCCATCTCATGAACACTGTCACTGTCATCTCATTAATTGGGCTGGGAATGTAATTTTGTTGTTGCTGCATGAAATCCCTTTCAGACCTGATTAACAAAATGACAGTGCCAGTGTTATGGTGGGATCTAAAAACCATGTTAATTATTGAAACAATTCCTAAAATGGATGAGTCATAAGCAATAGTTAAAATTTTTCACGCATGTGCATAACTGGTAATTTTCAATATTTTGAGTCCAAATTTTTCACATAGCCATTTTTTTTCACACCACCTCATGAACAGTTTACTGTCATTTTTCACATCCTGTCTAAAACATGTTTTTGCTCTGTGATGTTGACTGGCATTTTGGCACAGATTTCAACATTTTGACCTATGGGGTTTATGAGGTAGGGTCATAGAAGTCTATGTTGACCATTTGGGGTCAATATATGAACAAAGGTATGACCATTTGTTGTAATTTTGATATGCTCACTTGTAACTTTTGACATTTTTAATATTTTGATGCTAGATTTTCAACATAGCCTTCTTTTATCCCACTTCATGTATGCCACAACTGTCATTTTCAAATCCTGCCCAAAATGTTTCTATGCAGCTATGTGTGGAATTTGGTCAAATGAAAAGGTTCTTTTTCATTTGGGGCCAATCCTTTTCATGAGAAAACATTCCTTGTTTGTTTTCTGCAATCTTGTTTTCAGTTTAAAAAAATATATATATATATTGACAACCAACAAAATGACCTGCTCCATAGACATCAACAGATATATCTTTCTCATTGGACTTCCATTAGGTGGATTATGGACTTGTCTGGTGGAAAAATTACCCTGGAATGTTTTTTTCTTTTTGCAACATTATAAATCTTTTTGTCACTGCTAAGAACCTTTTTTGTGAATCCTTTTTTGTTCAAAGGGTAATCACAATACAGAATATCTTGCACATAATATTGACATCCCCAAAACACACAAAGATGCAATTTAATTTCACAAAATGGTTTACAGCTCGGGCAACTAAAAAGAATTAAATGATGCACCCCATACCCTGACAGAACAGGGTTCAATCCAAGCAAATCACTTAGGCACAATATACCATAGTTACTTATGGGCAATTATGAACTGGATAAATATGTCCAAGGACAAACACTGTCTTTTAATCCCACATGGCCCTATAGACGAACCAGGGAGTGGTAACAAATAATGTGAAGTAAGCAGTGTTCCATGACTAGCCTGACCCAGTGCCACCATAGGAGTAAAAGGTATGCCCCACTTAAAGGCATCTCATTATACCCTTATGTCTCGACAGATGTTCAAGATGAGAGAATGCCTGACATGTGGCGTATTGCTAATTAACCTCCCAGAATGGACCACAGTACCATATCTACAAAACTGAAAGCCTGGAATCTGCAGTGGATTTAATGACCCCACTAGAGACCTCCACAACAGGAGAAGGACCATCTAGAATAGGCTGGTAAACAGACCCTGCCACAGTAATGCTGCAAAAGCCACCACAGCAATGATTCTAAATCATGTGGTAGCAATGGCAAATCCCAGGCCAATAGTAGCAGGGAATGGCAGTACATCATCAGTGGGCACAGAGAAAAGTCCTACCATGACAGGTCCAACAGCCAACAGTGGCACTGTAGCTCCATCTACCCATACAACTGAGACAGCTAACAACACAGAAGAAGAGAGGAACAGAACTAGGACAGGGTTTGCCAACATGGTTCAGATGGTGAGAAGAACCAACAGCAGCAAAGAGCCATCCCTGACATCTAAATTATGCTTTTAATGTCATATCAGACCTGTTAATGTGGATCAATCAACCATAGCATTTGACCTACCAGCACCCTGAACAGAAAATAAACAGGATCCAATGACCCTACAGAAACAAAAGTAGGATGATTTCTTTTTATCTGTCTAGTTATTGAAGATGTCATCACAAAAGAGTGGGAAGCAATGAAGCCATCCCAAATCCCAGAAAGGAGGTCCCTAGATAGGATGTACTCTAACCATAAAGATAAGCTAAAGTTGTGGTGCATGGTCCCTCATATAGCACCCTAATTAAAAGACTATATTACCAGTAGAACAATGACTGCAATTCACAACTGCAAGTTCCAGTTTAAGGGAGGCTGTGTGTCTGGAGAGGGACTATAAGAGTTTCTCAAGCAAAAGGATCAGGAAAAGATCTGGATAAGGGCAAAGCAAGCTCATCCTACCTACCATCCTTTTGTAGCTGCTCCCAAGGCTACAGACCACAGCAGAACAGGAGAAGTATCTCAGTATTGGTGGAAGAGTTGGTTTCAATAAGAACAAATCAGCATACTCAATCAATAACAATAACAGCTTCAAGAGCAAAGGAGGATTGACTAGAGGCAGATTCAACACCAATAGAGGCAGGCACTTTAAAGGTCACAACAATGGCTACACTGACTCCTTAATACCCCAGAAAATGCATCATCTGCATCATGAACAATTCCCTCCGTTGGAGGGCTGCCCAAAGTTATTTAAGTCGGCATGACTCAAGACAAATATAGGCAAAATGGGTACAGAAGGCAACAAAAGAAGGGTGCGAGATCAATTCAAAGAAAAAATCTGATCAGGGACAGAGTACTATTGTCATTTGTATCAAAAGAAAATTCAAAGCACAGCAGGTTAAAGAAACTCTGGACAAGCTATTCGGAATTCAAGCCATACAAGTAGTCCTGAAGGAAGAAAGAGGAAAAGGCATCTACTCAGTCATCATTATGGTACCAAAGAAGGCGGCAGACCTCACCCACAATACTAGATCAATGCATGACACCATGCATCCCAACATAAGCGACCAGTGCTAGACATAAGTTCCTAAACAAATTCATTCAGACAAAGAAACTAACAATGGAAACAATGAGATACACTACAGTTCAATCAGACAAGGTGATTTCCTCATGACCATAGACTTAAAGGATGCATACCTCCATGTACCAATTTGGCCGTCACGTAAAATGCAGTATGTGAGATTCCACATATTAGGACAACACTTTCCATATCATGTGCTGCTGTTTGGATTGGCCTCAGCTCTGAGAGTGTTCACAGAAATGTCTATAGTAATGGCAGCCAGCCTGAGAGAACAAGACGTACACATCATACCTTATCTGGACGATTGACTAACCTGAACCAGGCAACAGGAAGGATCACACAGATACGGTAAAGGTAATGAAGACCCTAGCAGACAATGGCTGGGTGGTCAACACACAGAAGAGTTGTCTACTTTCAACACAACAGATAGAACATCGAAGTACAATGACAGATATTCTAGAGGGCAAAGTCAGGCCCTCCAGGAAGAGGATAGCAACATGAAACATAGAATTTGATGGCAGATAAGGACTGCTTGGCCCACCTAGTCTGCCCATTTTCCTACCTAACAGATAAGCTGCAGATCCTAGTTAACCAACAGCTTACTTCCTCCTACCGCCCACTAGGACTGCCTTATGTCTGTCCATGCATTCTTGAATTCCCCACTGTACTTAACTCCATGACCTCCTCAGGAGGCTGTTCCATCATCCACAACCCTCTCCATTGAAAAATACTTCTCACATTACCTCTGAGCCGTCCCCTCTATCTTCAAATTGTGCCCCTTGTTCTTAGCATCTCTTTTCCTGAATGATGCTACCATTCTGGACTTTGTTGATTCCCTTGAGGTACTTGAAAGTTTCTATCATGTCCCTCTCTCCTTAATTTTCTCAAGGGCATACATATTAAGCTCCTTTAGTCTTTCTTTGTATATCTTCTGGTGCAGGCCCTGCACTATTTTAGTTACCTCCTCTGGACAGCCTCACTCTGTATGTCTTTGTGAAGATGGGGTCTCCAGAACTGCACACAGTACTCAGATGGGGTCTCACTAACACTGTCTGTACAAAGGGATAACAACTTCCTGTTTTCTACTATTAATGCCTCTCCCTATGCATCCCAGTATCCCCCAGCCTTCCTTACTGCCTTCTCACATTGCTTGCCACCTTTAGATCATCTGATATAATTATCCCAGATAATTCAACATTGCCATTTAACCACACCTCCTTATGAACAGTATAGCTGTCATTTTTCTCATACCACTAAAATGTGTTTTTTGCATATGTAGCTCACATTAGCACGGTCGTGTGAAATCAATGTTCGGGACACATTAAGAAAATTAAGGACACTGGTCATGAGCAGAGGTGGCAAATGGCTATGTTTAAAATTTGGAGACAAAGTCCATAAAATGACTTGTCACTATGTGCATTGCACAGTTTGCCGCACCCATGTAAGTTGACGAATTAGTAATATTTTCAGTCAGATTTTCAACATTGACATTTCCACACCTCATATGAAGAGTACAGCTGTCATTTTCACACTCTGGCCGAGAATGTGTTTTCGCACTTCTGGCGCAGAATAGCTGGTCACTGTAGGAATTTAGTGTTCGCATAGATTATGAAAAATACAGTGACACTGTTTATGAGCAGAGGTGCAAAATGCCTGTGTTGAAAATCTGCTGTAAAAAATCCCAAACTACTTACATTATGGGTGTATGTTGTGCAGTTCCTATGCCGCTCATGACTTCACCAGGTTTTGTATATTTTCACTCCAGATTTTCAACAATGCCATTTTTCACCTCCTCATGAACAGTACACCTGTCACATTTCACATCCTGTTTGAAATGTGTTTTGCCTCATGATGCCAAATGGCGCAGTTGCTCTGCAAAATCACCTCAACGTAATCAACTAATAGTGTCACTGTTCATGTGGTGGGGTCACAAAAACACATGTGGAAAACTTGGAGTAAAAATACCAAGAACTCCCAGGGCGTTAGGGTTTTGACCATAATGCCCTACCTTGTAGGGACTGGCAGGCGTCAGGGGTGACTTGGGATTATCGACAGTAATGCTCACGCCACTCTCACCCCCCACTTCCACCCTGCAGCCAGTGACAGCCATCGAGGTGCACTGTGGACCCTTTGCCCCCAGAGTTCACCCCATTCTCCTATACTGCACCCATTTCAGGGTATTTCCTTATGGAATAAGGTGACTGTAAAGGCAAAACACCCCAAGGCACACCTCGACACTTGTCGGTGTCTGAAGAGTAGGATGAGGTGAAATGTCATGGACCGCCATGGGTGATGACCCAAAGGCACACCCCAATGCCTGTCTATCTCTGCAGAGTGAGGATGGAGTTGGTGTCAGTTCAATATTTCAATGCCATTCCTGTAATGCATCTGTCTAACTCCTGCACTTCCTGCTAATGCCAGCAAGCTTTTTTCACTTTCTATTATTTACTTTCATTAATTGCCTGCCACTTCTAGTGCATCGCACCAAAGACTACTTAAAGACCAGTAAAGTGTGCAATGACCACAAAAAGCATACAAATATTGTGCAAAACACAGAGTTACAGACAGTAACAGACTACAATAGTAATTTCTGGCCCTAATATATTAACACAGTTTTAGAATCTTTTAAGCTATGGTGTTAAGATTAAGGAATATTAGTATGGACATAGAAATTGCCAGAAGATACAGGCCATTAAGTCTATCTAGTCTGCTTGAGTGTGCAGCACTTCAGTCGATTAGACTGCAGCTCCCCCCATATGCCCTCCCTCCATCTCCCGCCCCTCACGGTTTGTACCCTCCCCTTGAATCTGTCCGCCCTCTCTTGAAGCCCCCAACACTCTGCAGCGATATGACTTCCTCTGACATTCTATCCTGCCACCACCCTTTCTGTGATATAGTGCCTCCTCAGTTCCCACTTGAACCTGCCCCTTCCAACTTCATTGAGTGTTCCCTGGTTTCCTTCCACCCTTCAGATTCAACATACACCTGGTGTCTACTCTGTTCAAACCCTTCAAGTACTTGAAGATCTCAATCATGTCCCCTCTCCCTTCTTTCCTCTAGTGTAACATATTGAGCTGTCTCAGTCTCTCCTCATATGGTCAGTCCCACAACCCCAGGATCATTTTGTTGCCCTGGCTGTAACCCTCCTGTAGTTTGATGTCCCTTTTCAAGTAGAGGGCACCAGAGTTGCATGCAGTATTCTAGGTGTGGTCTCACCAGGGTCTTGTACAGAGGCAAAATGACCTCCCACTCCTAAAGTAATCCCCTTGCTATGCCTTAGCATCCTGTTTGCCTTCGCTGCTGCCTTCCTGCATTGAGCAGAGTAGTTCACCTCCCCAGTTACCAGCACTCACAGACCCTTCTCCTCCTTGGATTTTGTTAACAGGACACCCTCCAGACAATAATTGTGTCCTGGGTTCTTGCCTCAAATACATCACTTTGCACTTCTTGGCATTGAAACCAAGCTGCCAAGTGTGAGACCAATCCTCAGTTTTGCCAAATCCTCCTGAAGTACTTTTGCTCCCTCCCCCATCTACCTCAGCACAAATCTTTGTGTCATCTATCGAAGACTGATCTTGCTCTTAATCCTACTGCAATGTCAGCTATGAAATGTTTAACAGAACTGTTCCCAGCACCGAGCCCTATGACAGACAGAGTTTGTTTAACAGATTTATCTTGCCATCTCGATGTTAAGGAACATTAGTGACCCATAGAGTCTGTTTAACAGCTTTATCTTGCTGCCTGAGTAAATATATGGGAAATGTTCAAATATTTATGCTGTTCGAATCTGAGGCCCAGATATAATAACAAGTTGAAACAATATACTTTCCTGTTAATAAAGAGCATCATGCCCAGATTAGCGCTTGCGGCTCTGCAGAAACACTATTAATGTCCTTTGTTCCTGTGGCCTCAAGGGATTAAAACAATTATCTTCCACCTACCAGGCTAACTGCATATAGACAGATCTATCAAACTGTGTTTCCCAGCTCTGCTTCTCACAAACATTGCAGTTTGCTGTTTCAACCTGCTTAGTGTAGTTGCTCTGTTAAGTAACCAACTGGCAGTGGTATACACTACATCACCACATGGTGATACTGAACATCACGATGAAGCCAGCAGAAGGCCATTTGATCTATCTAGTCTGCTTCTCGTGCAGGGTCCACAGCTTTAGCTACTGTCCCTGCCCCTCCTCCCTCCTCCCATCCTCCACCCATGATCCTTACCTCCCTACTATGCCTATTCCAGGCTGTTTTAAGCTGCCACTGTCTTTAATGAGATGACCTCCTCCTGTAGTGCATTCCAAGAGTCCACCACTGGCACCACTCCATGAAGAAGGGCTTCCTGACCTCCCTCCTAACCCCACGCTTAAAACTGTTCCCCTTGTGTTATTGTTGCCACTCAGCTTAAAGAGACCCTCCTTATCCACCTTATTTATCCCTTTCAAGTATTTGATGGTCCCAATTGTGTCTCTTCTCTCCTGTCCTCCAGGAGTACATGTTCAGTTCCCTCAACCTTTCCTCATATGCCTTATCATGATTACCTGCTATCATCTTTGTAGCCCTCCTCTGGACCTTCTTCAGCAGGTTAATGTCCTTTTTAAGGTGTGGGACCAGTACTGAACTCCATACTCTAGACTACAGTGATCCAATTGGGTGATTCAAAATGTAAAGTAAATCCTCTCAGTTTGTTAATATATCACTATAAAACCAAATAATAAAGTCATAATATCCTATGGGTCAGAAATGAAAATGAAAATAAAACATGCATAAAGCTAAAGGTTTTATGTCACATGGTCACTGTACCACTCACGCAACAGCAGTCTACAACTACAGTAAGGAGAGATTCAGCTGAGCTTTTTAATTATTCATCTTTTCTTAAGTTAACTTTGTTTTACTTGTTTTGCTGGCTTACTCAGAGTGCAGTCCAATGTCCATGTCAGCCTAATAGAAAGTTTTCCTTCATTTGCCAATTTTATATCAGAGAAACTGTGAGGGTGGGGTGGGGTGGGGCTTTTCTCCTGTATCCACTCTGACTTGCAGGTAGCTCCTGGAAGTTCTCTTCTGCCCAGTGTATATTCCAAATTCCAATCTTCAACCATAGCTATGGTTCTGATTTCTCTCTCCCAATCCTTCTTGTTCCTTAGCTCCATGTAAACTCTGTTTGCTGCATTACCTCCCCCACCCACTTAGTCTCTAAGCTCCAGCTCCTTGCTCCCAGCCATTCAACACATGTCAGGGGATCCGAGGCTCTCCAGGTGCTCCAAGCTTAGTTAGCAGGCATAAAAACTACATGGAAAAAACAGCAAAAGACTCTAAGTGCAGCAGTAAATACAAGCACCACTAGACAAAGATAAAAATCCTTCAGTTATTCAGCATGCGGGATTGAAGATACAGTTGAGCATACAAAGGTCCACTGATCAGCTACTCCATAACTTTACTCAGTTCACCTTCAGTCCTCCATCGTGCCACCATCTATCATGAGATCTCAGTCTTCATGAGTATTAAACATGTTGGTGTAGTGTTATGCTAGAAGGAAAAAGAAAAAGCGTCCAAAGGGTTATGTGTTTCACACACTCGGTTGTTGTCAGTTCTGCTCCACTGTCTATCTCAGACAGGACCGGTTTCACATTTCTCTAACATAGTGCAGGTGATCTTTGCTGTGGATCTGGTCTAACACTGGATTTTGGCAAGCTTAAATGGGCTGCCAGATCTTGGACACTCATTTTGGGTAGCATTTCCATTTGCCACAGAATCTCCACTTTGTCGGCCAAGGGGATGGCAGCACATCTAGAAGAATTCATGTCAGGTAAGGTGAAGTCTGATTTCAAAGGAGCAGCAGGACTGTCAGGATGGGAGAGAGATGGCAGAACTGTACAGCACTCCAGTAATGCCATTGATACCAGCTGACAAGGTGCAAACAGGGTAGAAAAGCTGATTACTGTAATAAAGTGTCTGCAATAAGTGCAATACAGCATCTGCTTAAGCAGAGTAAATTAACACTGTAGTCTATGGAAGCAGTTTGGGCAGCTCAGTTTTGTCGCTTTAAACTGACTGCCAGTTTAACTTCGTCTGCTGTAAGTGGACTACACTGTATAGGGAGGCAGTATAGCACAGTGGTTTAAGGCTCTGAGCTGCAAACCTGGAGATCTGGGATTGAATTCCACAGCCCCACTTGCAAGTCACTGCACTTCCTTGTGTTCCCAGGTCGCAATTGGAAGCTTTGGCTTGTTGTGCCTCTCCTGTTTAAACAATTTCCCTTCTGTTCCCCTGTATTTATAGATATTCCAGTAGTTATAGGTCTAAGCATCTAAGAGCATTTGAGGAAGAGTTTCAGTATTGGTAGTTAACTCATTTGGGGTGATTGGGTGCCTGTATATCCATGGCACTCACCTCTTTCAGCTACAGTTCTGTTCACCTGATAGGCTGACAGAGCCAGGATCAAATTTCGACCCTTTCACCTAAGCCCTAAGCTCACATTGTCTCCAGTCAGACACTTCCCAAGCTAATAATAACTCACAAATAGAATCACACAGACTGTGACATTGTAGACCATACCCTGGTTACATAACCATTCTTATTTAATTCCCATTCTATCACATACCATTGTTTGTGGCATATCAGTTACACATACAAGTTGTGGGCATATTCATCTTGTTGAGTTATTGATCACTTTAGTCAGGTACTACATTGACTGCTCTGCTGGGTTGCATCTGGAATGCTATGGATATACAGGCACTTAGTCACCATTACCAGGTGAGCAAACTACCATTGTGTTGTTGCTATATCCATGGCCTCTACCTTTTACAGCTAGGGGACATAAAAGCAGTACCCATCAAGTAGGAGGGACAGAGTTAGTGAATTTGGCACCCGCAAAGGTTGTGACTATCAGTACTTTAGTTTCAAATGCTGCTTTGTTGGGAACTGTAGTGTCCAATCTGTAATGCCTCATAAAGGTATGAATAGATGTCCATGTTGCCACTGCACTTATTTCTTGTGCAGTTGTACAGTTCCTTTTTCACCCAGGACATAGCCACCAGCCTAGTGGGTGGGCTTTGACTTCTTCTGGTGTAGTCTTGTTTTGGTGCTTATACACCTCTTGGATTGTTCTTTTCAACCAGAAAGCAATAGCCCCTTTTGCCACCGCCATATCTTTCTTGTGTTCCTGTGAAACTTTGAATAGTGTCTCTGTCTGAATGGTCTCACTCTATCTATGTACATGACTAGTGCCCTTTTATGTCTAGTGCATGTAGGGCTTTCTCTTTCACTCTCTACATGCTTGGTGTAGAATGTTGGGAGTTCTATAGTCAGATGTATTTGGAAGGAGGAGTTTATTTTTGGTAGGAAGGAAGGGACTGTCCTTAGTGTAACCACTTCCAGTGTGAAAGTTGTAAATGGTTCCTTGCATGAGAGTGCTAGTTTTCCTATTCTCCACAAGGAACATATTGCCACTAGGAATGATCTTTTCAGGCCCAGCCAGTATATGTTCCCCACGCTACGTGGATCAAATGGCTGTGTGAGAGCATTGAGTACAGGAGTTAAGTCCCATGGGGTGATTACTGATTGCTTTCGTGGCCTGGCATGTGTTGTTGGCAGCTCTTAAGAATATCAGGATAGCTGGTGGGCACCTGGGGCTGCATCACCTAAAAGCCCCAGTGCTGCTGTAATGGCCGATAGCTAAGCCCTCAGTGACGCAGGAGACAGACCTTTCTCCAGTCCTTGTTCCAACTATAACAATATGTCTGATATAGATATTTATAGGTTAATAGATCGTCTGAGTTCTATAGACATTTAGTCCTTTTTGTACTCACCACCATTAATTACTACTGGTGGAACAAATATTTTTTCACCCATATACTGATCTAATCTGTGCTTAAATAGTTCTATACCTTTACTTTCCACTATGTAATTAGGTAATGAGTTCCAAGTACTTATAATCCTCTAATAAAAGTAGCCAGGATCTTTTCTTGGTTTTACTTGTGTCTCCTTTCAGTCTGTTCCTGTGAGATCTTGTGTTTTTATTGGGTTGCTGAAATTTTTGTAAACCAATAGTTTCCAATAGTCCAGGTTCCTGAAAAGCCTTAAAGGTAAGACATAGATCCCCCTTATCTGTCTATATTCAGTGGAGAAACGTCCAAGATGTGTCATCCTATCTTTGTAACCATGTTGTTGTAGGCTCTTGATTTTTTATCTTCCTCTGTACACCTTCCTTTATTGTTTTACTTTTGACTGTGTTTGCCAATGAAAACTGTGAGCAATATTCAAAATGTGGATGTACTAGGCTGATATATAATGGGATGATGACATTTTCTTCTCTACTTTTAATATGTATGAGATACATCCCAAAATTGTGTGACCTTTTTAACCATCATTCCTGTATGTACATCTGAAGACAGTTTGTTTGCAACTATTATCCCCACATCTCTTTCTTCTGCTGTGGTTTGTAGGACTTATCATCCATTGTATAGGAACAAAGCAGATTTATGGATCCAAAATGCATGACCTTACATTTTGCTTCATTGTACATCATTTATTATGTTTTGCCCATGCACATAAATTGCTCAGCTTTTTCTGGAGTTTTTCCTCATCATCTTGGTTTTGTACCAAACCCACCAGTTTACAGTCGCCTGCATACTTACTTAACCATGCATTTTCAGTTGTATTTAATGATGTTACCAAAATATTAAATAATGTTGGTCCCAGCACAGAACCTAGAGGGACCCCACTTGTCCACATCCCCCAATCTGACTGATACTCCTTTATTGATAATTTTCGTTTTCTATTCTGCAACCATACTGAAACTATTTGTTTCCCAGGTGCATTGTTTTGCACTTCTTTGCATTGAATCTAAGCTGCCATACCATTGACCATTCCTCCAATCTTGCCAAGTCCCTTTGCATCCTTTCTACCCCACCTTCTGTATCAACCTTGTTGCAGATCTTTGTGTCATCTGCAAGAGACATACTTTTCCTTCAGTTCATCTGCAATGTCACTTATAAAGACATTAAAGAGGACGGTCCCAGTACTGAACCCTGTGGTACCCCACTAGTACCCCTTTCTTCAGCATGGACTCCGATAACTATTACCCTCCGTCCTGTTGTCCAGCCAATTTTTACCCAGGCTACCACCTTGGGGCCCACTCCCAGGCTGGCTAACTTGTATATTAATCTTTGTGTGGGACTGTGTCAAATGCCTTGCTAAAGTCTAGGTAGGCCATGTCCACAGCCCCTCCCTGGAACTATCCCTTTGTCTAGGTCTTATGAGGCAGTCATGAATTGGTTTCTATACTTAAAAACTGAGCATTAGTAAAGGACGGACAGGCTTCACAGTCAGTGGTTTTGGAAGCAGGTAATTGCAAAATTAGATGGAGGAAGTAAAGCGCTAAGGAATACCAGTTTTCAGATATTATTACGCCCAATACACCTCTGAAGGAAACTAATAACATAACAAAAGCAAAAACTTAAACAAAGGGAGCAAGGCAGGAAAAGAATGCAAAAAATGGGAATCACAGTTAATTCTTTACAGACAGAAAATCAAGTAAGAAAAAGCAAGCAACCAGGATGAAAACATCAGGGTGAAGTAAGGGATGGAAATATGAAAGAGACATCTACTGTATATGCATCAAAAGCCAAACTGTTAACATTAAATGACTGAAGCACCTACATGTGTCAGAAGACTTAAATGTTATAGCTGAACCTAGGACATCAAGTATTGAATTGTATGATGGTAGAGATAACATACAAGCTTCCATAAGAAATAAGCGTTAAAGAGCTCTTCATTAAAGGTAAGATGGTAATCAAGATTATATGTATTTAAAAAACTTATGAAGATTTAGACAGTCTGAGAGCTTTAATTCACTTTCTCATAGTTGCTGAACTTGATATTCCATAGGGTAAGAACTCTACAATACTGGCCTTTCATACTGTGTATGACAATATGGACCCCACATATGCTAAGGACCCCACATATGCAATCATAGAGAAGATGTAAATAAAATTAATGTGGCGTTCATTGCAAAGACTGGATGAGTTAGGTTTAGTAATTATGCCACCGCTGTTCAGGCAACCTAACATAACAGATAAAGCTCCAGTGTTGCTCAGACTGGAACTAGAGATATCTAAAATTACTGAGCTAGTTTGTGGCTTTAACTGGTATTTTCAGATTCCCCTTGAGGCAAACATACATGCCTGATTCTAATGAACCTGTTATTCTCTTCGTATTCGAATAGAACCTCAAAGAAATTATCTCCGTCTACTGCATCATGTGTGCTTCTTGTTATCAAAGGTGTACATTACCAGGGATAAAACTGGGCTGTAGAGGAGTTATTAGAGCCTATGAGATCTAATATTAATGTAAGTAGTCAAATCGATATATGGGTAGAAGATAGAGAACTGGCCATATAGATACTCTGAAAAGAATAGATTTAGGCAGTATAAGTATACATATCACACATTTGTTAAATTACTGCAACTGTAGGCAACAGAAAATACAGCAAAGTGCTGTCATAGGGTATGGGATTTCACACAAACAGGCAGACAAAATGTTAGGTGCATAAAAATGCATAAAAACATTTAGCATTTTATTTTTGTAGAAATTGAAATAATAAAATAAATCTTTACAGAAAAGAACATACATTGTTAATTCAGGACACCTACATGCCCAGTTATAGCTTTCTTCAGCCATATCACTTCTAAAGACGCCTCTCTGGTCTCAACTTTAAACTCAGTACAGTGTTGAAACACACAGCTTCTCTCTGAGGACAGCTACACACTGGCCCACCTATCTGAATTTCACCACTGGGGTCAGTTTATATACTCTGCTACTCATGACATTATTAGTCAGGTGGTTAGACACTGAAGCTGTTACTCTGTCTTTCTATCCCTGACTTTATAATATCAGGCAGAATGACCCAGGATCATAAACCATTCTGTATTAGTTTTAACATCAGGTAGGTAATGTGGTAACAACAGACATCTAGGACTACTAAAACAGCCATGAATAACAAATTAGGTTCTAATGAGCCTTAGCCCCACCCATTCTCTTGAGTGACAGCACTTTGTAGTATAAAGTATGGCACTAGAGGGCGCTGCCTCCCCTATAGGAAATCATTCCATCAGCCCCTGACTACAGGTAAGCCTTGCACATGTGAATGGGTAAGTTGCAGAAAAATGGATGGTTTACAGCAAGACATTTTGTAAAACAGTAAAGGACGTTTAAGTGCTTAAATTAGTATCACGTGTTCAGAAACCTTTGCTCCTTATCCCTGTTCAGAGTACAGCCAATTATATAGCTCTTGTATCTTTTATTTCTTTATATGCTAAAGAAACCTTGTACTATGTCTTCACAAGCTGCTTTATTGTCAAGTTCATACTAAACACTGACAAACAGAAAGGGCATTTGTGTGTTACTGGCGGCTGCTTTTGGAAGTCATCAACTCAAACTTTCCTTTTGCGCCTTTCTTGGATTTGGGGCTTCTGAAAACAAATGTCAAGAGAGCCACATACCTCATATATGTTATTATTGTTTGTGGCTCCTCTTTACTTTTGAGCTCACAACTAGGACAAGAGCAGCAGGAAGGAACAGAAAGAAAACAGGAGTTGTTGCTCCTGTCCACCCAGTCCTTATATAATACTTCATTTTCAGATATATAAGGGGAACTTGGGGGGCAAGGCAACCTCAACTGTATTCATTCTTAGGATTTCCACTTGCCAGCCAGGAGTCCCTTTCTCAACATCTCCTATTTCTAATTAATTATGACAATACCCTTTAATAATGTTTGTTATGCATAACATTTGTATGAATTTTACGTTTGCACATAAACACCTGACACTTTATTGCTTCATATGAGCACTTCATCTACAGGCATTTACAAAATGCTATACAGTACTTGATTTAATCAGCCAGCAAATAAGTCTGTTAAGTTAGCTATCTCTGTGCTTTCTTCACTTAAAGCAAGGTTATGGGAGGTCAAGGTGAGGACAGAAGGTGAAAAAAATATCAAAGGTGGACAAAGATTCAGAAAGACAAAGTAAGGAGTGTCATAGATGGCCAACTTATGTCAGTTGAAAACAAGCATTTGTCAATGCCGAATGTTTACTTGCTGGCATTGGCATTGGTTAATGTAGAAGTAACAGAGCTGCATAACAGAAATGGCAGCGAAGTATTGAACAAACCAACCACCACCACCTGCAGAGAGTGACAGGCATTGGGGTGTGCCTTTGGGTCATCAGTTATAACGGCCATGCCATTCACCACACCCTACCCTGCAGACACTGACAAGTGTCACGGTGTGCTGTAAGGGTCTTTGGCCCTTATCGCACCCATTCCATCAGGAAATACAGTGAGGTGAGTGCGGTATAGGAGAATGGGGTGGACTTTGGGGCTGAAGAGTCAAGGCATACCTCGATGCCTCTCACTGGCTGCAGGGTGTGGAATGGTATGAGCATTACAGGCAAGAATCCCAAGTCACACCCTGATGCCTGTCATTCTCTACAGGGTGGGGTGTTATGGTTGGAAACCCTAACACCTCAGGCATTCGTTGGTATTTTCACTCCAAATTTTGAACATGATATTTTGTGACCCCACCTCATGAACAGTGGCAATATCAGTTTGTTAGCGCGAAGATGCTTTTGCTCAGCGACTACGGCATTTAGCACCACAGGTGCAAAAACACATTCTGAACAGGATGTGAAAATGACAGCTATACTGTTCATGGGGAGGTGTAAAATGGCAATGTTGCAAATCTCAGTAAAAATATTAAAAACTGGTGAAGTCACGCGAGCATAGAAATTGTGCAATGCACAACCGTAATGTAATTAGTTTGGGGATTTTTACAGCAGATTGTCAACACAGGCATTTTGGGACCTCCGATCATGAACAGTGTCACTGTGATTTTCTTTATCTGTCCCAAACAATGATTTCCCACAGCGACCACGCATCTCTGCACTGAAAGTGTGAAAACACATTTCGGCCATGTTGTGAAAAATGACAGCTGTACTGTTCATAAGGAAGTGTGGAAAAATGCCACTGGTGAAAATCTGGACTGAAAATATTACAGAGTCATGAACTTATGATGGTGCGTGGAAACTGCAAATGCTCACTCATAACACAGTCATTTTATGGAATTTTGTCACCAAATTTTCAACATAGTCATTTTAAGACCTCTGCTCATGAACAGTGTAACTGTGATTTTAATCTGTCCCAAACATTGCTTTCGCACACCGACTACGCCATTATGCATAACATGTGTGGAAACACATTTTAGGTGACGATGTGAAAAATGGCAGCTATACTGTTCATAAGGAAGTGTAATAAAATGGCAATGTGGAAATCTGGAGGAAAATATAGAAAATTCGCAAACTCTGACGTGCGTAGGAACTGCGCTCACACCGCTCGTAAAACAGTCATTTCTAGGAATTTTTCACCAAATTTTCAACATAGCCATTTTAGACCTCTGCTCATGGACAGTGTCACTGTGGTTTTCTTAATGTGTCCATACATTGATTTCGCACATCGACTGCGCCATTGTGTGCTACATGGGTGGAAACACGTTTTGGGCAAGATGTGAAAATGACAGCTGCACTGCTCATAAGGAAGTGTAATAAAATGGCAATGTTGAAAATCTGGAGTGAAAATATTGAAAATTCGCAAACTTACTAGTGTGCGTAGGAACTGCTAGCGCTGCGCTAAGTAAAACAGTCATTTCTAGAATTTTTTCACCAAATTTTCAACATAGCCATTTTAAGACCTCTGCTCATGGACAGTGTCACTGTGGTTTTCTTAATGTGTCCCATACATTGATTTAGCACACCGACTGTGCCATTGTGCTACATGGGTGAAACACGTTTTGGGCAAGATGTGAAAATGACAGCTGTACTGCTCATAAGGAGGTGTGGTAAAATGGCAATGTTGAAAATCTGGAGTGAAAATATTGAAAATTTGCAAACTACGGCGTGCGTAGGAACTGAAACAACACCAGTAAAACAGTCATTTTTAGAATTCTTCCACCACAAATTTTCAACATAAGCTTTTTGAGAGCCCACCTTATGAACAGTGGCAGTGTCGTTTGTTACTCAGTCCAAAGGTGATTTCACACAGTGACTGCAAAATCACTCTTGGGGCCGATAACGCCATGACAGTGAGATCATTCATGAGAAGGGTCCCAAAACCCCATGTTGAAAATTTAGTGCAAAAATTCAAAAAATGCCTGAGATATGCAGCAAGTTGAAAAATCCTATCTATCCCATTATACAGCTTACCAGCATTTCCTCAGTTCACGGTCAGCTTTGAAGATTGCAGACGTGTTCCGGTCCACGAAGATCATCACGCCGGAGTCCGGAGGTAAGTATGGGGTGAAGTGTGTGTGGAAGCAGGGTGCACAGTGGGTGGGCACGGGTGGGGACAGAGACACCGAGGACCGTTTTTGAGTTTCAGGTGTTTTTTTAAATGGCGACGACGGAACATTTGCCCACTGGGTGGGCTCAGCGCGTGGCAGAGGATGCTGGTGGGGGGGCGTGGAGCTGATGGGGATTGGGCATCCCCATCGGCGTAGCATGTGTTGCCACGCTGGGTTGGGCTCCCAGCATGGCACCTGTGCTTTTGGGAGGCGAAGACCAGTGGAGCCGGCGAAGTTAACCCGTTGGCTATACTGATGTGTAGCCACGCTGGGGTGGGCACCCAGCGTGGCATATAGAACTCTGTTTTGAGGCACAGCACAGCTGGACGGGTGTTGGGCACCCCCATTGGCTTGCACAGTGTGTGTGGAGGAAGTAGCACGCAGTATGCGGCGTGTGTGTGTGTGTGTGTGTGTGTGTGTGTGTGGGGGGCTGGCATGAGGCAGGCGATATCGCTGCTCACTGAAGCATAACTCCCCCCTTTCAACTGTATGCCACTGCATTTGGACTGGTCATAGATGGCTCGAGCAGGCATTGGAGAACTGCGACGCGCCTGCAAACACACTGCCTAATTGGAAGAGGGCTGCCACACCTCGAAAACTCGGATGATGGCACTATGTTTCTGCACATGCATGCAAGCAAACATAAAAAGAATAGGAAAGGCATTCAGGGCACTGTTGCAACAGGTTTTATAGAAAGAAGAACAAGAGAACAAGATGACATCCCTCCTCCTTTGCATGCGGACTGATAGAACACAGTTCTACCACAAGTGTATTTGAAGTATGTGATTTTTTTATTGCTGAGGGCAGGCTTGTCCTACTAGTATAATCATGAATAATTAGAGGCATTATGCAGAACCCTAGAAGTAATTTTACAATGACTCTTCCCTCTGCATATAAAGGTGTACCACCAAAGCAAATCTATAGAGCTTTTTCATGGAACATTGGAGGACTGGCTGCTAAAACCTCTGACTCAGAGTGGTTGAAAGTTATAACCAAATTACATCATGAATTCTTCTACAGGAGACATGGTTATTTCATGAACATAAAATAAACGGTTTCAAGGCTTGTATTCATCCACAAAAGAACAAGAAAACATAGCAGAAATGTTGGGGACTGACTATATTGGTGAAAATCAATCAATGCTTAATTTGTAAAGTGTTTATCCCAGGGAGACTATCATCAACTTGCATATATTATTTTTCAAGTAGCCTAGTGCTGAATGGCCTCAAGATCTTCAAATCAGTTTAGTGATTTGTTATGATGATTTTGAAAAAATAAAATAAAATAGTGGAGGCTCTAGAATGCAATGATAAAGTTAAAGTTATAATAGCCAGGGATTTTAATTCATGTATTGCAAGTCATAATAATTTGCAAGATACTTATGTCAGTCATTTCTTTAAAGTTAATATACAGAGATGTTGTTTGGGTAAACTTACAATGAGAATGGCAGGAAAACTAATATCAATACTAGAGAGTCACAACCTAAATATTTTAAATAGCGCACTGAAGAAGAGGGAGAGGAAATTTCACATTCTATTTAAGTAATGGTATAAGTGCAATTGATTTTTTTATAACCGATTCTAGACTTGTTTGTGATTAGGAATTTGTTAGTATATATCCATACAGAGAGTGATTTATAGCTCTTGCAGTCACATTAGAATTGGATCCAGTGATTATTCATGTAGAGGACCCACATAGGTCAAGCAGGTATGCCCACCCGACGCGACACCATTACAGCGAGCAGCGTCGATGCCAACAACATCGACAAAGTTCACTGTAATGGTGCCCAAGATTTCGGCACTCTGGTGGAGCAGCTAGCAGTATTTGCAAATAAATGATTACAGACTGACTCTATTATCCAGATTCAAATGGGAGAGATTCTTTCTTCTACTAAGAAGAAATTCTTTTGTCTGTACTAAAATATTATACTAATGGAACATAATAAAATGACAGCTTCCTCTCAAGTGGCTTATAATGACCTCATAAAATTTTTTCCAAAGTTAATGTCAGTTCTATATAAAAGGAAAGGTGGTAAAATGATCAAATCCTGCTTTAATAAGGTGTGTATCTCACCAAAAGAGCCTTAGCAAAGTGGTAAGTGCAAACAAAAACTAATCCATCCAGAAAAAAAACCTTCACAGCTTAATATAATCTGAAAACAATATAACTGCATACTGGCAAAGAAAAAGAAAATTCAAGGAAGATTCCTGGGTGATAATGAGAAGAATTATAGAAACTAAACCTTCAAACTCTTTGAAAACTATGATAGCAAAAGTATTAATCCCATTGGATAAATGGGTTACTTATTTTACAAATATACTTCTTAACTCTTCAGTTGTACAAAAGCAAATTGACTTTGAGAAAGTTTAGATTATGGGTTTGAACCATTAATGCTAACTTTCCAAAAACAGAAGATGCTGTTATTTCACCTAAATCAAATAAAGCCCTGGTATGGCGTTATTGTTTCAAATGTTTACAAAGCTCATGTTAATATTTGAATACTTATGTTGAATTTATGTAATAAATGTGCTAAAACTAATATACCCTGGACAATTGGAAAATAAATGAAATAGTGCCATTGTTCAAAAAGGAGATTTGAAAGAACCTTAAAGTTATAGACCCATTAGTTTGTTAGGTGCTATTTCAATTAATATTCCAAAATGTTATTGAACAGATCACAACATTGGGTGGACAGCAGTAAATTGCTGTGTAATCTTCAAGCAGACTTTAAGCATAATACATCTACTATTTATTTCCTGGTTACCAAATTTTTAAATAAATAAATAAATAAATTGATCATATTTTACTCTTGCATATTTAATAGAAAAATATATTTTATCAAAACACTTAAACTTTATGCTGCCTTTATTGGCATTTGATTCCATAGACAGAACACTGTTATGGCAGAAGCTAATTCAATAGGGAATTAGCATGAAGCTATGAGTTCCTGTTGTACAGTTATATTCTGATAATAGCACATGCACAAGATTTGATATATTAGATAATCTCACTTCATCTTTCAGATCCAACTGTGGGTAAAACAAGGGTGCTTATTTGCTCAGTGCTATTTAATTTATGCATCAATGACATTTTACTAGAACTGGAAGCTAAAAGTATCATTCCCCAAATATGATGAATGTCCCATGTCCAGGTTTGGCATATGGGGCAATATGATTCTTCTGTTGCTCTCTCCTGGCAGTCTGCAGTGTAAATTATTTATCAGTTATGCCACAATTGCAAAATAACTGTAAGTTACGACAAAGCAAACATAATTACATTTGGATGGAAAACACATGGGCCTGGATATTCGAAATGCGCCATTCCCTGGTGCAAGACCATCCATGAGGCAAGTAAATTGCACCATGGTGCACCTGGAGCCATATTCAGCAGATGTGCACCTGGAACAGCCATGCACAAGAAGGCTGAATATGGCTAAATGCACCATGGTGCAGCCAAGGATGCAACAGCCAACCAGGAGGTGCAGAGCTGAGCACAACTCCAATGAGCAGGGCAGGAGCAACAGGCAGTAGAAAAGACACAGAACTAAGGCAGCACAGGAGAAGGACAGCAGACGCTCACAGAGCACACTTCAGACACAGTGACCCCCGCTCCCTGGCACAATGACACCCATGCCCTCCACCCCTCACACCAGTGCAGCAACAACCCTGCATGATGCCACAGGCCACCCCCGTGCAGTACAGCCATGGAGGCAGAAGTCCAATAACCCCAGGGGTGTCAAACCACCAAGGGGACCTGGACCCCGACCATGCACCCCTACCACCATGGCAGTGAGACAGCACCGATGGCCCCATGGAGCCTGCACGTCCTACCAGTGCACCCAGGTACACACACCAGGCCATGGGACACAGTGGTACACCCCAATACAGACCCCACAGCTGCCAAGGCACTGCCAGTGACCCACCCTGCACCCATGGTGACCCCAAGAACAGGAACAAACAGCTGCAGCATGGCTGCCCATGCCACCTGCAAATCAGACACAGACACAGACATGTACCACAAATGCACTTATAGAAAACAAAGAGGAAGTACAAAAGCAAACATCGGGGCAAGAGAGGGGTGAGGAGAGGAGGACATGGAGAGGGATCTGTACAGTTGCAGGAGGAAATGCTGAGAACAGGAATGGCAGGAGAGAGGGCAATGATGGCTGGACCCATCAATGATGGGCCAGGGACCTCTCCAGGCCCGCAGTGCACTGGATCCCCACAGCCACACGCAGGGTTCCTCCGCTGTAGTGTGATCACCATCGCCAGGCCCTGTGGTCACAGTAGGGCTGCCCTCCTTGCAGCAGGCTGATGTGCACCTAGGGAAGGGACAAGAGAGGCAATCAGTGCACTGCACAAATGACACCCCACCCACCCATGGTGCTGCAGACAGTGGGGAAAGCACTACAGGATAAGCAACATACCCATGCCATGTTGTTCCACCCAACAATCCAAACGGTACACCCAATGGTGCAGACAGCTAGACAGTGTAGCCCGCTGGCATCATTCGCACATGGACATGGGCACATGGCACAGGGTGGCAGCACTGATGCAACACACAAGGTGGTGGCAGGTGCAGAGACCCTCAATGGCTGACCACATGCCACCAATGGACATGCCATGGTGGAATGACAAATGGACCATGTGCACACACAGCCAACCTGACACAAGGCTGGTCCCACCATGGCCCATACCTGCACCCTCTGCCCACCCACAGTGACAGGCACCACCACAGTGATCACCCTCAACTGCACCTCTCCGACCCCTGCGAGCACTGTCCTGTGGCCTATCCTGGTCCCTCACGCTGTCCGTGGCCTCCCTGGCCCACCTGTGGTCCTCCAGCCCTGTGGATGACATGTGAGAGGAGGACTTGAGTACACATGTGTGGAAGGTCCCTCGCCACCCTAGAGCCCACAATGTGTATGGCCAAGACCCAGCACAGCCCATGACCAACACACCAGCATACGCACCACATGTGCTGTGGACATGCATGATGACTGTGTCACAGGACAGTCCCACCCAGCAGCAAAGCATGCTGCACAAACCTGTGCAAACCACAGTTGGGCACATGGGCATGCATGCCAGCAGCACACACCTACCTGGCTGTGGGACAGCCACGCTGCACCCTCGACTGCAGCTGTCACATCACATCAGGGCTCCTGTGCTGCAAGTCTCTTACTGGTGGTGATACTGCTCGGCAGACCGTGCCCACCCGTGTGCCTTTCGAGGGCCTGCAACACATTCTGCCACACCTGCCCTGTGCCTGCTGGAGTGGCACCCTGACCATACAGCTGGTCACAAGGGTGGACCACAGCCACTGGAGTTCCTAGCTCGAATGTCTGACCAATTTGTGCCCAATGGTCACATCTGCTTGCCATTGTCGATCACAATGCAGTTCTGGGCCTCTGCGGTGGAAATGCATGGTGGCAGCATGTGTGCAGTGCGCGATAGGGTGCAACGGCATGCAATTGTGCATCGGGAAGATGCGCAATATGGATGCACAATGCCAGTTGACAGTGTGTGTCTGGGATGTGCACCTATGTGCATGACCCACCCCATGTGGTGTCATGACCCGAGCCAGAGGTGACAGGTTCTGACCCCGCACAGTGTCGCATGTGTGTGGATTGCGTGGTATGCCACAAGGCATGCTGTGTGTGCAACAGGCTCATGGGGGCGCACATGCGCAGAGCGGGACCGCACACCATGCATGTACAGGACATGCACCATGAAGTTGCTCCAGTGCAACACAGCTGAGCACAGTGCAAATTCTCAATATTCAGCGAGTTATGCAAATGACCTCATCAGCCAATGTGTGGCATGGTCAGGTGCATTAGCATATCATTACCGTTGCACAAAGCTAATTTGTATACGATGTGCCATAAAAGCGCGCGGGAACAGCACAAATAAGGACCAGTATTGCAGCCTTGACAGGTAAGTGGAGGCTGCTGCAGCAACACACAGGGATGTTGCAGCAATGCAAGGTGGGCAGCCCAGGGCCATGCTGGCACTGACACGTGTGCAGTCCATGTTCGCAGGTGGTGACATGTCAGGACAAGAGGAGGGCGAGGAGCGTGGGCCTTTTCACAAGAGCAGGCCCAACTTTACTAAGGGGAGACTGATGCCCTGTTTGAGGCATACCTGGACAGGGATGCCCTGTTGAGCAGTGCCATGAGCACAATGCATGACAGGGCCATCGGATGGGAATGATGGTAGGCTATGTGGCAGTCACCAGCGTCAGCACAGGAGTGCCGCAAAAGGCTGGGACAGAGAGGTGGTTCATCAAGGAGAAGGTGGCGGCTATTGAGTGTCCCAGAGTGCCACAGTGGATGGCCATCAACCGCACCCACACTGATGCCAACAGAGGAGTTAGTGGCGGCCACCATCCATTGCACCTCAGTGGAGGTGTGTCCAGAGGGGCTTCCAGATTGGTGGCTGCCCATCACTGCATGGTATGTATATAACTCACGCCATGTACTGGCCTGGAGGGTGTGTACATGGGCATGCCGGTGTGCATGCCATTGTCCCAGCATGCACGCACGCACTCTGCACATGGTACACTGCTGGCCACATACACCAGTGGTGTACACAGGGGCACATGAGGGCTATGCACACTGACACCCCTTCCTCTCTTGCAGCACCAGTACAACTCCGTGCAGAGGAAGGGGATGGCAGTGTCCACAGCATGTGGATGGCAACATGGCCCCTGTGGATGGACCATCAATGTGCACCAGCATCCTTGGCCCCGACAGGCCACAGCTGAGCACCACAGTGCCGTGGACATCCTTGGCCTGGGGTCAGATGAGGCCCTGGATGTGTTTCTGCAGGATTCCAGCCTTGGTGTGTTGTGCGCAGAGACACAGGTCAGGGTGGGTCGACTCAAGGATGACATCCAACTGATTCTGGACAGTGTGGGCGACATTGCAAGGTAGCCCTGCCCGCATCACAGGTGGCGTCAAGGCCCTGCACCGTACCCATGGCTGCACAGCTGCCTGCCAGCACTGCAGGTGCAGCAGTGTGTGGCACCACTGCTGTTCCCTGCATGGGTGGTGGTGCTGCCACAGCTGCACAGGCACAGGGCAACACTCTGCAGGCAGGACGGGTGGCAGCATCAGGCTGCGGGTGCCACCGGGCAGCTGGACCAGGTCCCGCCACCGGAGTGCCTGCTGTACCCCTTCCCACTGTAGGCCTCACCATGCAGCATCCACCACAGAGAGAGGCTGGATCAGTGGCAGATCACCCACAGCTGTTTGGCGTCCTGGCTGGGAGGCACAGGATGCGGACTGGCTGGCTGAGCACACCCAGTTGCTGTGGGCATCTATTGAGCAACAGGTGCTGCTCGCCACCAGGGTGCATGCACTGCAGGCAGAGGTACGCCAGCTAGCTGAGCAGCAGGACAGGGGCACTGCGCCCAGATCCTGGAGGGGCTTCAACGCATGCAGGAGGCCATGACTGTGGCCATGGACCACATTGCGGTGCCATTGCGGATGGCTTTGCATTGCTGGCTGCCACTGGGAAGGGCCTTGCACAGGAGACCTTCCACAGCGTGCTGTCTACCCATGGGCCCGGCGTCAGGCGACCCCCATCACAGTGGACCCTGGGCTTGGATGTAAGTGTCCCTGGCATGCCTAGGGCTGGCCTGTTTGGCTGCCTACTTACCCCATGAGGACTCAGTCACAGTCACCACGTCTACCCCTGGGGTGTCAGACACACATCTGTTGCCGATGTGCAGCCTGCAGCTGCTGGTAGGCCCCAGCATGGCTGCCCATGTGGTGGCCTTGGAACCACGGGGCTGGCCTGAGTGTGGTCTGCCCTGTCTCGCTGCTGCTGCCCTGTGTGCACATTGGTGGTGTGTGTGCATCATTCATATGGTGGCGCGCGTGCATGTTGTGCTGCATGCTGCCTGTGTGTGTGCATGCCGTGCTTCTGGGACATGTGGCATAGGCGTGATGAGGGCAGCCTAGTGCCAGTTGCTCCTGTGCACCAGTGACATGTGTCTGATCCATGGCACGTTCCACTGCCTCTGTGTGTGTGTGTGTGTGTGTGTGTGTGTGTCTGTGTGCAAAGTCTTGCGGCATGTGTGTATGTGTTGCTGTGTGTGGTGTGCCACTGCCTCCTATCCCTGCTGAGGAGCCACATTCTGTGCATGCCTCTCACCATACATGTCCCTGCATGTGTGTGGTGTGCTGGTCTGTGTGGCCCATGCATGTGTGCCACACCACCTACCTGCATTCTCCATAGTGTTCCTGTGCGAACCATGTCCATGATGGTCGAGCCTGCTGTATGAGTTGGGGTCCTCTGCCGGGGCTGCACACACCCCTCTGGTCCATTGTCACTGTCATCCCGCTACTGTCGCCCTCCTCAGCCTTGACAACTATCCCACAGTCAATGGCCATGTTGTGCAGTATGCAGCAGGCCAGGAATGGGCCACAGGCTTTCGAGGGGCTGTACTGAGGGCACTGCCTGACCTGTTTAGGCACCAGAATCATGCCTTCAGCATACTAAAGACATGCTCAATGATGCTGCGTTTGCTGGCGTGTGCCTTGCTGTAATGTTCCTCTGCAGGGGACAATGGTCACTGGTAGGGGTGAGCAGCCAGGGCCTTAGTGGGTCGCACTGTCACCTGTGTGGAGATTGACATGGTTAGCCCTATGCTATGCTGTGCTGTGCCTTGCCCTGTCCATGGCACCCACACCACGACACAGACCCTGCCTCCCCATCCCCAGGTCTGCCACAACACACGCCCCTGGCCCATGCCATACTCACCCACAAGGTGGCCCTTGGGGATGTCCCCACATTTGAACCTGTGGCACAGCGCAGAGCTGTGCCAGATGAATGTATCATGTGCACTCCCAGGGTGTGTGGCACAGACATTGATGATGCACCCAGGGCGATCGCACATCATCTGGCAGTTGATGCTCTGGCTCCCCTTCATGTTGATGTACGTCATGCCTTTGGGGCCAGGTGGCATGCGGATGCTCACGTGGGTGCAGTCAATGGCCCCAGTCATGCCAGGCATGCGTGCAACCCTGTGGAAGTCCTGCATGTTTGCTGTACGCTCTGCCTGTGTGCTGGGGAACCATATATACTCTGAAGCATGTGGCAGCAGGGCGTTGAGGAACTGTGTGAGGAGGCGGGACGTGGCTGACTGGGTGATACCCGTGGTGTCCCCTGTTGGTCGTTGGAAGGTGCCCATGGCAAGCAGGCACATCATGGCGGTCTGCTTGGTCTCCATGGACATGTGATGACTACATCTGGTGGGTGCCTGCTTCTCCTCACTGCACAGCTCACAGAGCTGCCTCAGAATGGCCCTGTTCAGGTGGTACCAGCCCACAATCTCGGTGTCACTATGGTTCTAGAATGTGATGCGGGCACTGGTACCACCCTGTGTCGCATGCTCTGCCACCCGGCCTCTTCGTCTGCCATGTAGCTGTTCCCCTGCCTCCTCCACCCCTCATTAGCGCCTCCATCAGGAAAGGCACACTCTCCATCCCTTCTTCTCTTTGTGTGTCTCACTGGGTAGATGGATGCCTGTCTGCCTCCCTCATTGCTGTTAGTGTGTTTGTCTTCCCCCTCTCTCTCTCTCTCTCTCTGCCCCTCTCTCCTTTCTCATTCCACTTCTCTGTCTCTTTCTCCCTCTGTGTTACTCGGTGCAGGGTTGCACATCTGCAGTTTGTGTGTTTTGCCCTGTTTTTATGGGAACAAGTCTGGGCGGCGTATCTTGGGTTTGCTCGGACTGCGCCATAACTTCAGGTTGAATGTCACGTTTTGCTGCATATTCATGAGCAGCCCCTGCACTTGTGCTGCATACATTTGGTTGCACATTGATGCACTGGGATTTGTGCTGCCCTCGGCTCCCTTGAATATCGCCAGGCGCATCTTCGTGACTTGTGCTGGCGCAACTCGTTGTGCCATGCGTAATGCTCTGAATATCCAGGCCATACTGTTTCAGAATGAATGGAACCAAAACTGAAGTGCTTAAAGGAGATAGGACATGATTTTCTAATGTTTTATTTACTTATTTTTTATTTTTTTATGCGTGTTTTTCCTCCTCGGACTGCCGACATGCTTCTGACCTCCTCAGCCCCAGTCACCGCCTCACCTCTCAGCATCTCCCAAGCTCCTGAATCCCCATGGCTTCCCCTGTGGAGGGCAGAGCCATCCCCCCTCCGAGACAATCCAGAGCAGGCCTGGGGTTCCTCGAGGAGGCTGCGCCGGAGTACTGGAAGGGCTTCATAGAGTTGTCAGCTGTTTTCTCTATTTCCTTGATCCCTTTCCCTCGCGGCCATGAATATGCATGTGTGGAGGTGCACCACGCTTGTCATAGAAGCCACATTCCTTGTCTCCCTTAACTCTGATGCTACCCCATCCTCCACTGGGGGCAGCCAAGGAGCAGGATGACATATACAGTACACCATTCCTGGGAGAAGAGCAGTCATCAGATGCTCGATCCTCTCACTCCCTGCTGACCTCTGGCAGCCACCGCTCATTCCTGAACATGGGTTGCCAGTGCATGGCATGAGTTGGTGTCCAGCACCTCAACTCTCAGTGCCACTAGGCCAGCCAGTTTTCTAATGTTTTAAACTGTTAAATAAATCAGAAATATTCACCAATGGCCTGTGTGTGTCTTTTTATTGTAAATGCCTAAAATGTATTTTTATATGCTTCTTATATTATTGAAACCCCATCAGTGTCACAGATTTTTTTCCAGTATTGAGAGTTAGTGCATGTCTAGTTCTGGAAATGCTCACATCACTGACTCCTTATTCAGCATGAAGATAATGTGTATGCTGGTCCCTAAAACTGTTTCAGACAGCAACTACACAAATGATGATACCATACTCCCCTCATCTCTAAAGGATGCCAGACTCAAAAAATAACATGATTTGTTGGTGACTGGTGACCAGCTATCCTACCCTTTTCTCCTCAGCTAGTCTCCTTACATATTCCTGAAAATTCATTATCACAAACAGTATATCTTTTTAGAAGTAAAACCTTATGTTGACGTCACGTGATGGCTGCCTGAGTGGCTGGAACATCTGCTTATCCTGCCCCTCAACTAGGTTTACTTTTCGTTTTCTCTCACGCTTACGGTGATTATTTCTCTAACCGGCTAGGCAGTCTGTCTGGTTGCAGTTGTGAGCATTTAAAACTGCCACAATGGATGCTGACATACAGAATCCTCCCGAGCATACACCACCATGCGCCTGATAAAGCCCGAAGTGCACCAAAGAGCAGGCCATGTTGAAATCTACTGTTACCTCTAGGGCCCTGTCTGAATAATGCTTCTTGAAGACCTGGAGCCACTTAAATGGCCCTGCTCACAATCTCGGAGACCATCCAGCAGCTGAAGGGTCCATGGACCAGCTTACTCACCACATGGGAGATGCTGAAACCAGGACATCCTCATTACAGGATTGGAGAGCAAAAGCAGAGCCTGACATGGTCCACCTGAGGCAATGTTGTACAAAGCTAGAATATCATTTAGAGGGTCTAGAAGCCTACTGTAGACAAAATAATCTGGTAGTACTGGGGCTCCCTGAATGGGTAGAGGCCCCAACACCATTTGTTTATTCAAAAGCTTTGCAAGAAAATTGTGAGGCAGTCTCCCAATGACCTCGCTTACATTATAGAGAGGGCTCACCTATCACTCTGGCCCATTCCTCTGGATGGTGCCGCTCCTAACCCATCATATTCAAATGCTTGAATTTTTGGAAGAGCACATACTGGCCAGAATACAGGGCACCAAAGCCATTACTTGGGAGGGTTCTGCACTTAGGGTCTCCCAGGACTTCCCTGCACCTGTCAGGCAAAGGCGGTGGGATTTTCACCCTACAGTTTCCAAGCTGATTGATGTGGACATCCACTTCAGAATACAGTACCCAGTCTTATTACAGATGCACCATAACGGAATCTGGCACTGTTCTGAGAGCCCCCATTCAAGCTAGTAAGGAGCTCCTATGATGCTTCCGAATTATTGAGCTGGTCTGAGACTTTACTGCAGGGTGACTAGGAGACCAAGTTTTGTGCCTGCCAGGACTCTATCAGAAATGCTCCTTCTACCTGTTCTATGTTTTCTGTTTGCAAGCTGGGGCTAGCTTTTGCTTTATCTGGTACTGCTCCCTGCCTCACTGGGTTTTCTATATTTGATATGCCCCCATTACTTCTTCTTAAAGTGTGACTGGGCTGGCTTTCGGGCACTCTAATTACTACAGTTTGGAAGGCACGGTTTTGGACTACTGCCACGGCACCTACTGAAAGAAAGGGGTGCCAGGTTTCCTCTGCACAGTTGCTCCCTGATTTCCCTTGGGTGGTTACCACGTCTATACCCTGTGGCAGTTCCTGACAGAAAGCATAATTACAGATATAGTGTATGGTAAGCATGCGTTGAGCATGGAAATCCATGCTCCCAACAAGCGTGTTATGCTACATGAGCTACGTCATCGTAGCTGTTGTGCAACTAGTGCAGCATAACACCTAGAAGGTGTCGGCGCATGCGTGGAAGCTGAGTGCACATGCGCAGCTGGGTGACTGGTGATGTGATAAGAATGGCCATGGTGGTGAAACAGGCCAGAGGAAGTGAGAACCACACATAAATCCAAAAGAAAGTAAGGACAATCTTTTATGGCGACCATACACTATAAAAGACTGTGTATGATTGATCGCATACTTACTTCAGGTATTTTCAACTCTCGAAGTTTCCATAGTAGCGAGACCTTTGAACTGCACTCTTGGGGTCTCCAGTTACCATGTAAGCCTCTCGAGTAAAAATACCCTTATTTGGCTAATATGAGTGCTCATCTACAATCCTCTATGTTATAGCCAGGCTGTCCGTTCACATCTAGCGGTTTGTGGATTTTGTTTTCTCTTGGGGGCCTGTTCAGGACTCCTAATGATATTTCCTTGTAGGAGCTCAGTCTGCTTTTCATGCTGTCTGGACTGTATGGGCTCTCCAATGTCCAGGTTGAGGAACAACTGGGACTCTCATCTTATTATGTTTCCTGCTTCACAAGCAGACTTCTCCTGTCCCCACCTCTCTGATTTTGGGACCTACAGGCTTTTGCAGCCCTTTGGTGTCCAGGACTTGAAATATTAAGTATCTTTATTTTATCTATAGCCCTCGTACCTACCTTCTGCCATCAGGGGTTTGCACAGTAAATGCAAGTTCTCCGGTTTGGATGATTTCTGCTACTCTTGGATCCATTTCTGACAGACATTTTGAACCTATCAGAGGACTACCCCTGCTCTGATTTTCATGTGGCCAGCTATTGTTTTGCCCCAGGCAGAAATATATACTTACGGATTTGTAGGGACCTGTGCTGAACTTTACCCTTTCATTTCCTATTCTGGATTTACTTTTCCATGAGTTCCTTGGTTTTGTTTTCACTTACTCCAGATATGTTGTTGCTGGTGGGCATGTTGTTGTGATGTTTTCTGAGGTGGGGCTGGTATGGTAAATTGCAGGGGAGGGTTCTGGTTTGCAGTGTTTTACCTATTTGCCTAAATACACTTACAGAATTACTTTGTGATTGTGTGCGAGAGGGGATGGTGGAGAGTGCGGATGGGAGGGTGGTTTGTCGATCATAATGGATGGGATGATGGTGGGAGTGCCGTCTTTGAGACCATGGGGTTTGGTCTATATATAGTTCTTGGGTGTCATTTTGGTTGCTTTTTATGTAAATGCTGATATGGGAGGTTTGTTGGGCGGGTGGGGCCCAGATCACATCGTGGGTATTGGTCATACTATGTTTCAGAGTTTACCTTCCTTCACTTTGGTATGTTTGGTTTACACCAATCTATAACTCATACTGTATATAGATTTGATTCTTGAACATCAAGGGTGCCAAGACAAGAAGAAACATTATGTGGTATTGAGGCACCTTAAAAGCTCCAACCAAGTGTGGCCTTACTACAAGAAACTTATTTACGTAAGGATGATGTCCACTACTTCTGTAGAGAATGGGTGGGGCATGTGGTTGGTGTGGTTCCATTAATAAGAGAGGCGGGGATTGCCATTCTTATTGACAGGAAGGTTACTTTCAACCTGCTGTGAGAGATCTGGGACCGGAGGTCATTTCATTTTCTGCACTGTCGACTGGAACTGTTGGAATTGGTACTGGGTTTGGGTTTACAGCCCCAGTGCAGATTCACTCAGTTTTCACTAATCTCTTGGCCCTGCTTGCCCCTTTTACACTTGCCGATAATTTTGGGAGGGGTTTGGAACATGGTGTGTGACCTAACCTTGACCGGTATGGAATGACTAGGAAAGGGCATTCCTCGAAGAATGAGGCCTGCATGACCTCCTAGATACGGCTGGTTTAGTAGACCCTGGCGTCGGTTATATCCTTTCCGCGACAGTACACATTTCATTCCATACCACATGCCTTGCAGTTCAAATTGATTACTTCCTCCTTAGTACTTCAATCATATCTGGTCTGCAGTCCTGTGATATTCAACGTATGTTGGTTTCTGACCATGCTGTTGTATCCCTAGATCATAGTTTACATGGGCTGGAAGAGCGGGACTCATATGGCGGCTCAGCGTTACTCTGCTCTGGAAGCGGATGATCTTGCAGCAGTTAAAATCTTCCTACAAATTTTTTCCTGGTTAATAAGGACTCTGTCACCTCCGAGATATGTTGTGGGGTGCTGCCAAGTGTGCCTTATGGGGGGATTTATACAACTCGCCTCCATGCTTAAAAAACAGAAGGTGGGCAAGATGGCCAGTTTACTGCAGCAAATTCAAACCCTTGAAGGGTCCTTCTCTGCATCCTCAGATCCTGCTGTTTGACAACAGTTGAATGCCCTGAGAGCTCAATATTTCAGTCTCCTTGCCAATTAGGCTGGCTTAGCTCTACAGCACACAAGGATGTGCAATTTGGAATCAGGGAAAGGGCCAGGTGGCTTTGGGTCTTGCATCTCTGACAGTCTGATGCAAAGAAGGCAATACACTCCCTTCAGCCAGACCATGAGGCAGATTCTCACCAGCCTCAGGAGACTGTGAATGCATTTGGTCAGTATAATCAGTCCCTATATGCTGCTGACTCTTCTTCCTTGACCTCCTGACCTAATTACGGAATATTTGCAGGACCTGCACATCCCACAACTTTCCCACTCTCAGTGAAATATTTTGGATTCCCCATAATCGAGGAGGAGGTGAGGGCGGCTACTAGGTCTCTCCTAACAATAAAGCTCCAGGCCCTGACAACTTCCTCAATAAATTCTATACTGAGTGTGAAGCATTAGTGACCACTGTTCTTACTCGTCTGTTTAGTTACTTGCACTCATCAGGCTCTCTGTCTCTTCATTCACCCAGGCTTGGATTTCCCTCATTCCAAAGCCTGGCAGGAATCCTTGTTACCCAGTAATTACAGGCCCATTTCCTGCTCAGTTCTGATTTGAAGCTTATGGCGAAGGTCCTGGCCAATTATCTGCTCCATGGTGGTCGGGTCTCACTAGCATGACATAAGTTGGATTTATGGCTGGCCGATCCTCATCTGACCACCTCCAAAAGCTTTGGTATTTGATTTCTGCATCAGCGAGGGCAAGGTCTCAGCTGACTTTGGTCTCGCTAAAAGTAGAAAAAGCTTTTGATTAGGTTTCATGGCCTTTTCTTTTTGCCACTCTCTGAAAATTTGGTTTCCCTGATGGTTTTGTGATTGTGTGAGTCCTATACTCCAATCCCACAGCCAGGATCCACTGTAATGGGATTCTGTCTGTTCAATTACCCTGCAGCATGGTACATGGCAGGATGTCCCCATCCCATTTTGTTCCTCCCTATCTTGAACCCCTCCTGCATCATCTTTAGGAGAACCCGTGGTTGAAGGAATCCAGGTCGGTGATATTAGTTGTAAATTCTCGGCCTCGCTGATGATTTATTGCTACATTTAATAAATCCTCAGTCCTCCATCCCCATGGCCATTGATAAATTGTAGATTCTGAGGTGTGGCGGGTTACAAACTTAACATGGACAAATCCAAGGTCCTGCCACTCAGTGTATTGGTCCCTCGTCAGCTGATCCTGGATCTTGGCTCACTTTGGGAACCCAACAATCTGGTCCCTCTCCTGAAAGCTGTTTTCCACAGATCTGCAAAGATGGATGCATCTTCCCTCTCCCTCTGGGGTAGGGTGAATGTTATCAAGATGAGTATCTTGCCTCGCATCCTTTACCCCTTGGAATGTTGGGTCTTTACTTACCCAAGGTCTGGTTTGCCAAGCTTAATTCATCTGTTTCAGCCTTTCTTTGGAAACAAGAGGCCCCACAGGGCTTATTTCAACCTCACCCTATCCAAGAGGGCTCTCGATGCCAAGTCAACAACAAACTCGTCGACTGGCATCACAGTGCCAGGCTCCTATTGACCACAATTCCAGTCAGCAGGGAGCCTGCACAGCAGGATCTGTTTTTTCTTCAGGGGCTCTGCCCCACACCCCACCTAAGGATACCAACTCCAGGTCACAGTTGGTTCAGGGAAGGGTGCAAGACAGGGAAAGTGTTGCTGGGTCCTGGGCGCAACTCCTTCAGCAACATGTCGCTATTATCGGTAGCGACATGTATCACTGTAGGGGTTTCTGCCATGGGGATGCATACTCCAGGAGGGGTGGTCACTGTCTCACCAGTTTCTTTCTATATTATTGTGCTCTGCTTAGTTCTAAAATTTTCCTTTCGGACTCCCCTCTCTCCCCAATGCCCCAGACTATCACCCACTATGGCTTTCATTGGAACAGCGACTCTATGAATGGGCAGGTCTCCAGCTCTCAAGCCTTCAGTTCCTCAAACCTTTTCAGTTACCTCCTAAACTCCATAGAACTCCCCGTGGTGGTATCTCAGAGTTCTCAGGCAGCTCTCTTTGTACATGGGCTGGGAGTAGGGCAGGGACCTGTCTCAGCCAATTTTGGGAACTCAAACATTCAGATTGCATACCGGTCAATCCCTCTCCATTTTGCCCTCGACTTAGGTCTGCCACCCTCTTGTCCTTTCTTGATGGAGATGCAGTCGTCCCAATCCCTATTGTACAAAATAGGTTTGCCCTTTTGGTGTTTCCTCCTTTTAAATATTTGCAAATTACCTGAGCCCTAGCCTCCTTCCTAGGCCACCATCCCTGGTCCCCGTCACCTGTGGGGTTCTCCTGACCTCCTTCACCTAGCAGCTCAGCCCACATGCTTTCGGGTATTATTGGTTCTTCAGTTGAGGGATCTGGCTAGCTTGGATGACATCTGTTACTATTAGAAGCAGGTCTTACACCTAATCGGAGGTTAAGGTCTGGCAGGGGGCTTGCTACATGTATACTAATTCATTAAACAGAATTGGTACCACTTGTTTCAATTTCAGATCTTACACAATCTCTATTTTATGCCCGTTAGGCTTCACAAGCTGGGCAAATAAGCATCTCCCACCTGCTCCTGCTGTGGTATGTTGAAGAGCCATTTGAAACACATCCTGTAGGATTGCCCAAGGGTTATCCCTTTTGGAATGATATTTGACTCTCCTCAGACCCTCTTCTGGGGTTGGAATCTTTCTTTACCCCTGAAGTCTGTCTTTTTGGTATTTTCCCAGATGAGCTCCTTGTTTCCCACCGAGCCTACATGTCTCCGATTGCTGTAACAGAGAAGTTAATATCTGCCACCATTGGTTGGATGATGCCATCCCATCTTATAAGGAGTAGCACCAGGAGATCCTGATGGCACTCGAGATGGAAAAGCTGACCACCAGTAGGCAAGGCAGATCTCACCACTTTAAATCTCACTGAGAGCCAGCTTTATGCCCGTTTGTCCATCTCAGCTACTCCACAGGAACCCCAGCATACTTCTTCCTTGGATTGTCCTCCTGCACATCCCCATCCGGGCACCCTGCTGATAGCTAATGGTTTTATCATCTTATTAGGTCAGGTTGCAGTCACTGGTCTACTGGTGTGTTCTGGGGATGAGGAAGGATTGGGGTTGGGGGTTTATTTTTCGGGGTTGGGAGGCTGTTGGGTTGTTACCTTTATCCATTCCTGTATGCTTGTTCTCTGTCTCTTGGAGGTTGAGCTTTGTTTAGGTTTGTTGATGTACTGTTAAAATGTCATAAGTTTAGTAAATTAAAAAAAAAATAAAACTTTACTTGCTTTTCCCCAGTGTCTCATTGGTACATACCCTGACCCAGTGTCCACACACTCTACCCTCTTGTTTAGTGTAACCCCCCATAGGAAGCTTAGCTTACCTTGATCTCATTCATATATTAAAGCAGCCCCATGAGCCTCTGCTGCAATCAGGGCCAGGAGCACAGGAAATGTCAGCAGACACTCAGCGGTGCCAGAGAATTTTGCCCACTGGTTTGTTGTGCTCCTGCCATACTGTGCAGTATCTGTGGCTAAGCAAAAAATCTTGGGTGACTGCATGTCTGGCTCACTGATACACAGAAGACATTATGGTGCATGCTCCCACCCACTGTTGAATGCCACTGGGGCTAATATCGCTGGCGGAGAAGTGAGAAACTGTGGCTCTTCTGGCCACCAAGAAAAGCTGGCATGATATTATGTTTCCCAACCCTACTTTTCAGAGTTCATGGGGGCTTGGTTCACTCCTTGAATGACTTGCACATCACAGGTGAAATTGGGGCACTGTGGTGCCTGCCAGCTTTCCTGTGCTCCGTGGCCCTGATGCAGTTCAGAAGAGGGCGGGGAGTGAAGACCGGTGGCTGCCAGCCAGAAAAGAAATGATGTTGGCAGAGGCTGATGGTGCTGCTGGGCCACATGAATGGTGCCAGAGGTAAGCTAGCAGCCCACTGGCAGGGCTGGGGGGTTACACAAAGCAAAGGTTAGGGTATGGACAATGGGACACTGGGGAAAAGCAAGTAAGTTATTAATTCTAACAAAATAAACTGTTTGTGATAATGACTTTTCAGGAATTTTTAAGCTGTGGAGAGCCAGTCGACAGTTGCTGAAGAGTGATATTACTTTTTAGTCATATGTTCTTTGTGAAAATTAGGGAGTATTGAATCAGCATTTGTGTAGTTGCTGTCTGAAACAGTTTTAGAGACCAGTGCCCACACAATCTGTATACTGAATTGGGAGCCTGTGATGTCAGCATTTCATAACTCGACACCGCCGATTCCCAATACAAAAAAAAATTAATCTGTGGAGCAGGTGATGGTTTCAACAATATAAAGAGCATATAACAATATGCTTTGTAAAAGACATGCATACAGGCCATTGTTGGTTAGTTTTGATTTTTTTTATCATAGAGGATTTTATTGTGATTTTAGATTTTCCATTCACAGTGATGAACATATATCAGATAACAAGTACGTGGGTAAAATTTGGAGACAGGCAATGGCACCACAATCCACACAGGTGTTAGATACAGACCCCTTCTCAGGGGAGGAAATGGACAAGGAAATAATAGAAAGTATACTTAGAATGGCAGAAAAAGGGGAGATATTGCTGATGGGTGATCTGAATATGCCAGATGTTAACTGGAGTGCAGTTGCAGCAGCCACTGAAGAGTGGGGTTATTCTAGATGCCCTACAGGGGGCATGCCTTAGACAACTAGTATTGGAGCCCACTCGAGGAGGGAGCAATCTTAGACCTGGTTCTCTCAAATGGAGATGGAGAGCATCACAGATGTAGAAGTGGGTAGCCATCTGGGCACTAGCAACCATCGAACAGTATGGTTCACAATAAACACAGCAATAGAGTCAAGCCATACAAAGGCAAAAGTACTGGACTTTAGGAGGGCTGACTTTGCCAAAATGGGTGAGTGCCTAAGGAATGCACTAGCAAATGGGCAGGAAGGAGGGGTGGAAGAACAATGGGGAATAATAAAACTGCCATCACAGAGGTAACAAGCCTTTGTGTGAAGCAAATAAACAAAACAAAAGCGATGTAAGAAACCACAATGGTTCTCAAAGGAAGTAGCAGTGAAGGTTCAAGAAAAGAAAGCATTCAAGAAGTACAAGGAATCACAGAAGGAGCAGGACAGAGAACTGTATCAGTTAAAGCAAAAGGAAGCTGGAAGGCAGTCAGAGCAGCAAAGGCCAAACCGAGGAAAAGATAGCCAACCCAGTTAAGAAGAGGATAAAACCTTTATAGGTACATCAGGGAGCGAAGGAAGACCAAAGGAGGGATAGTGAGGCTTAATAAAGGGAGGAGGGTGGGCGAGGGTGACTGTGAAAAGGCAGAGATACTAAACAAATATTTTGCTCAGTATTTACAAATGAAGAGGGAGGTACCTAAAACAAACAGTAGAAACACTCTGGATATTGAAGTTGATACCAGCCCATTTACAGAAGAAAGGGTTCTGAAAGAACTCTTAAAACTGAAGGTGGACAAAGCAATGGGGCCTGATGGGATTCATCCCAGAATTCTAAAAAGAACTAAGGGTAGAACTAGTGACACCACTGACTACCCTCTTTAACAAATCATGGGAGGATGGGGTGGTGCCCGAGGACTGGAGGAGGGCAGATGTGATTCCCTTCACAAAAGTGGGAGCAAGGCAGAAGCAGGAAACTACGTACCTGTTAGTTTAACCTCAGTGATAGGAAAATGATGGAATCACTTCTGAAGGAAAGAATTGTCGAGTATCTAGAGGCCAGAGGGCGGGACCCAAGACAGCATGGATTCACAGTGGGAAGGTCATGCCAGATGAATCTGATGAGATTTCTTTGACTGGGTGACCAAAGTAGTAGATCAGGGAGGGCTGTGGACATGGCCTACCTGAACTTTAGCAAGGCATTTGACACAGTCCACACAAAAGATTAATATACAAGTTAGCCAGCCTGGGGTGAGTCCCATGATGACAGCCTGGGTAAAGGGTTGGCTGGAGAATAGGACACAGAGAGTAATAGTAAATGGGTCACTCTGAAGAGGGGTTACTAGTGGGGTGACGCAGGGTTCAGTATGAGGACGGTCCTCTTCAATATCTTTATAAGTGACATTGCAGAGGGACTGGAAGGAAAAGTATGTCTCTTTGCAGACGACACAAAGATCTGCAACAGAGTTGAACACAAGGTGGGGTGGAAAGGATGAGAAGGACTTGGCAAGGTTAGAGGAATGGTCAAATGTATGGCAGCTTAGATTCAATGCTAAGAACGTAAGGCAATGCCTGGAAACAAAACCCAGGGAAGAGTACACAATGGGGTGAGATACTAACAACAACAAAAATGGAAAGGGACCTGGGGTAGTCATATCAGATGACCTAAAGGTGGGCAAGCAATGTGAGAGGGCAGCAAGGAGGCTGGGGGATGCTGGGATGCATGGGAGGCATCACCAGTAGAAAACAGGAAGTTATATCCCTCTGTACAGACAGCTGGTGAGACCCCATCTGGAGTCTCGTGCAGTTCTGGAACCAATCTCCACAAAGACATAGACAGGATGGAAGCTGTCCAGAGGAGGGCAACTAAAATGGTGCAAGGTCTGCACCGGGAAGACATATGAAGAGAGAGACTTAAGGAGCTTAATATGTATAGCCCTGAGGAAAGGAGGGAGAGGGGACATGATAGAAACTTTCAAGTACCTCAAGGGAATCAACAAAGTCCAAGAGGTAACATCTTTCAAAAAGAGGTGGCAAGAACAAGTGGGCACAATTTGAAGATGAGGAGGCAGCTCAGAGGTAATTTAAGAGTATTTTTCACAGAGAGGTTGTAGATGCATGGAACAGCCTTCGGAGGAGGTTGTGGAGTCAAAAACAGTGGTGGAATTCAAGCATGCATGGGACAGTCATAAGGCAATTCTAGGGTGGGGGTAGGAAGAAGTAGGCTGCTGGTTAACTAGGATCTGCAGCTTATCCAGTAGGTAGGAAATGGGCAGACTGGGTGGGCCAAGTGGTCCTTATCTGCTGTCAAATTCTGTGTTTCTATGTTTCTATGTATGATACCATGAAGAGCCATGGGGCTCCAGGAACAGGTAATACATAAACTTTCAATAACAAGATAATACACATCCAGGTCCAGCTACTCCAACACAAGGAAGTCCAAGCCTCACTCCCTACAAATCCCATGGTGTCATACTACCCAAGGACAAAGATCATTTGCTTACAGGGCACCCTACTGGCTAAATTCCTTAGTAGCAACATCTTTGCTGCACCAACTGTCAGTGTCTTCAAGTCCAGACTTTGACTCTCCCTGCTTGCTTCCAGCTCCTGTGACTGCTCGCTCTAGTAGTCTCCTGTACTCTTGCCTTTCCCCTGTATCAAGCACTTCGACAAAATACTGCTCCTAACCTGGCACTTACACCTGTCTGTCCATGACAAGGCCCTCAGGCCACCCCACCTCCCTCCCTAGCTCCTCCTATCCACTCTCTCCTCCCCTACCACTTAAACTCTGTGTTCTCCCTCCCCACCCTCACACCTTCTTACCTCTGTCCCTAGTCCCCTGCCTCATTCCCCTCTTGTACTCCTTGTTGCTGCATTCGCATGTTCGTCAAATATTAACGATCATTTACTGTTTCATACTGTATACTGTACTATTTCTGACATGGAACCTTTGTAAAGAGCCTCGGCTCAAAGGTATTGTGTAATCCTAGACTTAAATAAATAAATAAATAAAATACAAGCATGAACATAAGGAAGTAATATCTCAGTACACATAGGGACCTCTAATATTTCAGGAAGCATGTACAATATGAGTCTTATTCTATAAATACATTAACTGAGAGGTTTCGTTGTGGAGTAATTTTCAAGAGAGGAGAATGGAGTAAGCTCCCCATTTCTTGTGGAAAAGTTCAATTTAATTACGGTGAGAGTAAGTCAGTCTCTCAAAGCGTAGCTAGGTGAGCCAGGGCTGCATGCCATTGACTCATATTTGGAATGTTATTCTGTCGCCAGTGCATTAGCAAGAGCCTTTTAGCTTCCAGTAGTGCTAGCATGGCTCTACTCGCCCTGTTGGGGTCACCGCAGCACTCCGCATGGCTCTTTGGACCTCACCAACTCACCTTGAAGCCAGCAAGGCTCCTAGTCACCCTGTTGGGGTCACTGCAGCACTCCCCACTGGCTCTTTGGATCTCACCAACCCACCTCGAAGTCAGCAAGGCTCTAGTTGCCCCTGTTGGGGTCACTGTGGTGCTCCCCATGGCTCTTTGGACCTCACCAATCCACCTCAAAGCCAACTAGGGCTCCTAGTTGCCCCTGTTGGGGTCACTGTGGCACTCTCCATGGCTCTTTGGAGCTCACCACCCCACCTTGAAGCCAGCAAGGCTCCTAGTCTCCCTGTTGGGGTCACTGCGTGCTCCTCATGGCTCTTTGGACCTCACCAACCCACCTTGAAGACAGCAAGCCTCCTAGTCACCCTGTTGGGGTAACCAGTGCTCACCATGGCTCTTTGGACCTCACCAACCCACCTCAAAGCCAGCAAGGTACTGTAGCCAGCAGGTTCCATCTCAAGTCCTCAGGCAGCCTAGCTTTGAATTCTGGCACCTTTCTAAGTGGCTCCCTGCCTTCAAGCTGTGGCTGAATTTCTACCTCAACTACCTCTGCACTATTGCAGACTAGAGGCGACCACAAAACCCCTGTACAGACTGACTTAAATGTGCCTCTGTCCAGCCGAGCTGTAAACTGAATTTGTGCCTGGCATTGCAGCTCCTGGTATTTATAGCATTTCTGTGTGCACTACAATCTTGGAGTTTATGGCACTGTTTCTGATTTAATTGTATGCTCTAAGCCTTTTTTCTGTGAGAGACACTGAAGTCAAATTTAAAAATTATTTCATTTAAGTGCTACTGTATTTTCCTTTTGTGCATTTAGTAATTAACTATTTTTCTGATGATTCTATGATTAATAAGGAGTGATTTAAACTCTTAGAATGTACTGGCTGACTGCTCACCAATTAACTGTTTAAGGAATAATGTAGAGTAGGATTTTTATTTCTTAAAGTCTACTGGCTTTCTACTTTTGGTGTGGGATTTCCTTTCTCATCTGTACTGCTGATTCTTGCCCCTCCCTACTTTCAGTAGTACCCCTCCCTCAAGCTAATCACTTCTGTCCATCCCTTCCAGTTAATTGCTCAGTCTGACTCTCTGTCCCGCCTCCTTCTTCTGTCCCCTGACTAAATATAATCTTCTACCCCTCTTCTCTCCCTAGGCTCCTAGTCACCCTGTTGGGTCACTCGGCCTCCCCATGGCTTTTGGACCTCACCAACCCACCTCGAAGTCAGCAAGGTACTGTAGCCACACCTTCCATCTCAAGTCCTCAGGCAGCCTAGCTTTGAATTCTGGCACCTTTTCTAAGTGGCTCCCTGCCTTCCAAGATGTGGCTGAATTTCTACCTCAACTTACCTCTGCACTATTGCAGACTAGAGGAGACTGCAAAACCCCTGTACAGACTGACTTAAATGTGCCTCTGTCCAGCCGAGCTGTAAACTGAATTTGTGCCTTGCATTGCAGCTCCCTGGTATTCTGAGCATTTCTGTGTGCACTGTAATCTTGGAGTTTATGGTGCTGTTTCTGATTAATTGTATGCTTCTAGCCTGTTTTCTGTGAGAGACTCTGAAGTCAAATTTTCTCCCTCCTCTCCTCCTCACGTCTTATCAAATGCTTGTTCCTTGAGGGGCGGATATTCTTTTTCCCTCAGTGCTTGGACCATTTCTTCTGGGGTGAGGATCTCAAGGCAGCTAGTTTGTGAATTTCATTGTTGGGTTGCCCCAGGAATCTGGTGAATATCTCACACTTAGCAAAAGCCTTTATAAGGTTTCTAGTTGTAGCTCTATATCTTTGTCTACTGGATAGTTTCATCCTTGGACTTAGTTACTGCCTCACTCCTGCAGTTAACTGCACATTTGCTTCAGTCCCATCTCTAGTCCTGAATTCGCTGCTTTCTCTCTTTTTCCCTAGTTCTCGATCCCTTCTTTTCCTTACCAGTGTACACTATGGGGTGATCTCACTTCACTGAAGCTTTGTAGGGTATTTTCCCTTCTGCTAGCCCTCCAACTCTCAGTAGATCTTCTCTGCCAGCCATCTACTGACTCTGGCTACTCAAATAAAGCCGAGGACTGGAGCTATTTTTCTCAAACCTAATTATCAGGGTAATACCTCTATCCCTGAAACCCGGCTCCTAAAGCTTATCCCATTTGCTAGTATACCTGACTACCTAAGCCATTCCCTTTTTATATGCACTTGAGGGCAAACTCCAAACCTCTCGCCTTGAGATCTGGGAACCCATGTAATTTCTCTCTCTCTCTCGGTGATATTGAACCTAACCCAGGCCCTCCTGATGGAATCGCTCCTAAGAACCTATCTTATTGATTCACAGAAAAGGGGCTTAGGCTTGCACATATGAACATTAGAAGTCTGTCAGCTAATTTTGAACAGCTTGAAGCCTGGATTGCTCACAACTCCCTAATGTCTTAGGTCTAACTGAGACTTGGTTAAAACCCATATACCAGATTCATTATGTAGGATCAAAGGATATAAACTTCACAGATGTGATCGTCCAAATGTTAAAAATGTTGGTGGTGTTTTGTTTTATACCAGACAGGACCTTGACATTACGGTCCTCCGGTCAACATTACCTGTCTCGTGAAACTATTCATGTAGTTATTACCTTAGGTCTCACTAAGAAGCTAAATGTAGTGTGCATCTATAACCATCCTAAAAATGGACTAACAGGCCTGACTAAGGTAATTGACCATCTTTCCTCACCAAAGGGTAGACAAGAACTCATTGTTATGAGGGACCTCAACCTGGATTGGCTGGGAAAACTCTAATCTCTATGCTGCTGAACTCAGTAGTTACACCTGTCTCAACTGGTCACTCTCCCCACCAGACAGGCTAGTAACAGCGGTCTCGAGTCTCTTCTAGACTGGGTCATCTCTCCAACAGGCCTGAGAGGGGATCAGTGCTGTTGGGTTTACCAGACTCAGTCAGTGACCACTCCCAGTTTACTGTGTTTGAAAGCTAGGCCCCTAAATCACCCCAGAGAAATTATTTTCAGGATTTTTCAAAATGGATAGAGAGCCCTAATCTTGGAGCTACAGAACACGGATTGGGCACCTCTATATAATACTTGTAATGTGGACGTGCTGCTCAATACCTTCTTACCATGCTTTTGAACCTTCAAGACAAATATATTCCAGTAAAAGGCGCCATATCTGAGGATCTGCTACCCGTTGGTTAAATTCTTCCTCCTGTCCTCTCTCAAAAGAGGATAAAGCCTGGAGCAAAGCTAAGCTAACCCAGTCCCCATCGGACTGGGCGGAGTACAAAGACTCTGAAACCTATGTAAGGTTTCCATCAGATCTGCTAAGAGAAATTACTACTGTCAGCTCCTTATTACTGTACCTCTATCAGTGACTCTCATGGTTTTGGAGTCATGTTAACACCATCATGGGGAAAAACAAGCGCAATACCATCTCTGATATGGTCATGGATGGTTGTAATTACACAATAACCTGCTCACTATCGCCGAGGCTCTGACTCAGATTCACTGACCTCTCCTCTTATACTGCACCTCCTGGGACTTTACCTGTCACTCCACAGGATAACCTAAGCCTTCCAACCCATTTTTCACCTCTTACCCAATCTCTGAGAGTGAAATCTATGCTTACTTAAGTTCATCTCTCCTGCTGGATCAGCAGGGGCAGATGGACTTTACCAAAATTCTTAAGAACCATTGCACCATCTATAGTCTCTTCAGTGACTAGACTTTTCAACCTGTCTCTTCTTACAGGACATGTCCCTTCCTCTGTAAGATTGCTGGAGTTGTACCGGTCTACAACATAGAAACATAATTTGATGGCAGATAAGGACCGCTTGGCCCACCCAGTCTGCCCATTTCCCTACCTAATGGATAAGCTGTAGATCCTAGTTAACCAGCAGCCTACTTCCTTCTACCCCCAGAATTGCCTTATGACTGTCCCATGCATGCTTGAATTCAACCACTGTTTTTGACTCTACAACCTCCTCGGATGGCCATTCCATGCATCCATAACCTCTCTGTGAAAAATACTTCTTACATTACCTCTGAGGCTGCCCCCATCTTCAAATTGTACTTCCTTGTTCTTGCAACCTCTTTTTTGAAAGATGCTACCCTCTTGGACTTTGATGATTCTCTTGAGGTACTTGAAGGTTCTATCATGTCCCCCTCCTCCTTTCCTCGAGGCTATACATATTAAGCTCCTTTAGCTCTCTTCTATATGTCTTCCAGTGCAGACCCTGCACCATTTTAGTTGCCCTCCTCTGGACAGCTTCCATCTTGTCTATGTCCTGTGGTGATTGGGTCTCCAGAACTGCACACAGTACTCCAGATGGGGTCTCACCAGCTGTCTGTACAGAGGGATAACAACTTCCTGTTTTCTACTGGTGATGCCTCTCCTATGCACCACTAACCTGGATAACTACCACCCTATTGCCATCCTCTTCACCCTCTCTAAAATACTGGAGAAAATTGTTGCTACCCAGGTCTCAGATTACCTATACTCCTTCAAACTCCTCACCCTGATCAACATGGTTTCCGATGTGGGCACAGTACATCCACTGCTCTCATACAGTTTACAAATGATGTCAGACTCATTATGGACAAAGGCTCTTTCACTGGGGCTACTTTTGTTGATTTTGCAAAGCATTTGATTTAGTTGACCACCCACTATTCCTATCAAAGTTATCATCCTAGGCTTCTCACCCTCTGTCACCGCCTGGTTCCAAAATTATCTTTGAAAGCGGCAACAATTTGTCCAGATCAGAGATGCTAAGTCCCTCTTGCTCCTACTTGGATCGGTGCCCCAGGGTTTGATGCTTGGTCCACTCCTGTTTACAGTCTTCATAAATGACATCCCACCACTCACTGGTGCTTGCTCAGGTCTGCTATATGCAGACAATCTTATTCTTACTCATCCTTCTCAAACCTCTCAGATATCAACCTGAATCTCAATTGTAACTTCAGTACCTTTCAGAGCTGGCTATTGCAAAACAAGCTTGTCTTAAATAAAATAAAACAGTGACTATGCTATTCGGTTCCAGTTCATAAATTTGGTCCTGCACCCAACCATTAAGTATCAAAGTGCTTGATGGCTCTCCCTTAACACAGTTACCTCTTTTAAATACCTAGAGTAACCCCTTGATCCCACCTTGGATTTTGACCTGCATCTAGCCTCAGTCATTAAATCTGTCAATATTCAACTTGGACTGGCATATCAGGTGAGGCATAGCCTAACATTCCACGGCAGGGATGATCATTGCACTGGGGATCCTGAGACCCAAACTGGCGTATGGTTAATAGCCTATCTGGCAACTATTGGACGGCTCCTCCAAAGTGGGATGTCTGCTACAACAGCATTTGCCATTTTGCTTTGTCTTTGCTCAAACTGACTCACCAATCACACTATACTCCAGTCTGGGATGGTTTACCCCTCAGCCTTCTGAGTTACTTCTTACTGTTTTATAAAGAATATAATCTCCTTCCAGATACCTGACAAACTGGCTCTGCTGCTCAAACCTGTGACCTCTGCCTACCCACTGAGATCAGCTGACAAATCCTGTCTTGTCCAACCAAGATGTAAAACCAAAATGGGGAGAATGTTTTCTTTAGCTGGGCCCTAAACTATGGAACTCCCTTCCACTGAGTCTAAGAATTTCCCCTTTCCACACAGCTTCAAACAGGAGCTTGTGGCTCTTCTAAGCTCTGAACCCTGTTCCTGTCCTCTATCCACCACTCCTGTACTGGTTCCTCCTAGTTGGCTCCAACCTCTACTACTCTCAAACCTGCCTGGAAATTTTGTTATTTCCTCTCTTCTAACTTACTCACTGGTTGTATGACTTATGACTGTTGAGTTGTTGCACTTATATTCTGTTTTGTTACTACATATAGATTCCTGAAAATGTACTGCATTGCTGAACATTTTGTCTAAGTGTACTGTGTCTGACTTCTACTTGTTCCCATGATGTTTCTTGTATCTACTATTGTCTCGTATCCTTTGTTGTAATCTCCTGGTTCGTACCTGAAAATAGGCAGCTATGCTGTCTAGTGTACCTACCTGGTTAACAAAAACTAAATAAAAATGGTCCATTCTCTGTGTACGGGGCAGGGGCTAGACTAGTCAGATCACCCAGGAGCAATTTAGGGTCTAGAGGAGGCAGTGTAATGCCCAGGATCATTGAGCACTCTTGAGCAATAGTAGTCCAAAGGTTGTTATCTGTGGGCAGGACCACAGGATGTGGAGCAAGTTTGCCTCAGGCTGCTGACATCTCCAGCATTTAGGTGAGAGAGCTCCAGTTGCATGAAGAAGGGCTGGGGTTCTATACCAACGTAGGAGTATTTTAAGCTGTAAAGCTGCTCTTAGAATTCTTGGCACAACTTTTGAGTATCACTAAGACAACGAGACCACACTGTTGGTGAGATAGCTATACCAAGGTCAGTCTCCCATTTAGTCTTGCAAGATGCAGTGGGGTCATTTGGGCACCCTGAAGGTGGCATAAAACCTATTTATGAGGCCTTTGGAGGAAGTGGATTTGTGTAGCAAGCCAGCCATTGCCATTTTTATCGGACTTTGTCTGTGAGGAGGAGAGAAGTAATGGTACTGCACATTTGGAGGAACTTCCTGAAGTCGGTAGAAGGAGATGGAATTTCTGTTGGATCTGATTAAAGGATAGCATGGTGCCTGAGTCAGGAATCAAAAGATCCTGCATGTAACAAATTCCGTTGGACTCCACGTGGCCACGTAACAGGTTCTCCTCCAATGGTGATAAAATTATTGTGCCATAGAGCTGCATACCTTATGGGAGGACTCCAGGCTACTTTGGGAGTGTGCAATTGTCATACATCTGCAGTAGGCATAACAAGATTAATCCATGTTAGAGGAAAGTTTGGTGTCACAAGAGGGCCACATCTCAGCAGAGACTGAAGTGGGGTAGGTGATACTATACTGGACTCCAAACCTACCCATAATGGAGAAGATGACTTCAGGGTGGTGAACCATTTGTAGTCTGTGCTGCTACACACCGGCTAGATGGTAACCCCTGAAACCAAGGGACCCCAAGGCCTCCTTGGACCCGTGTGCCGTAGTTTGTGCTTCCCTCACCTGTGTGATTTACCCTTCCATAGAAGAAGCTACTAGTTTCTCGGCGAGGAAAAAAGTTTGTGGAGAGATGGATCGGAAAGTTGTTAAATAAATATGTAATCCTAGGAGGAGGAGCATGCGTATGGCTGCCACCTTGCCTGGCAATGAAAGGTGTAGTCTATGCCAGTGGTCCACTTCTGTAGTCAACTGTTTTTGAGGGGAGCAAAGTTGAAGGATTCAAGATCCGTCCACCTACTGGAGATGAAGATCCTGAGATATGTAAACCCTTGGGTAGCCCATCAGTTCTGTACCTGACAGACAATCTTGTGTGCAGAGTGGGTTAAGAGGGCCAAAATGGTTTCCTCTTGTTAACTGGTAGGCCAGAGAGTGAGGTGAACTCTTGAAGAACTGCAAGCGCCATCGGGAGTGACAAGTGAGGGTGTGAGAGGGCATTAAGTCATCAGCGCACGCAGCCAGCACCATGTGCCATGTGCTGGAATACAAGTAAGCCCTCCGCATTGTGCAGGGCCCTGATTAAGGAGTATAGGACAATTAAAAGAAGAAGGCGGGACAAGGGGCATCCTTGTTGGGTGCCTCTGTGTAGTGGAAAGAGGATATTCGAATTTGTTAATATTCAGGCCCTGGGAGAGTTATAAAGAGTCACTACCATGAGCGAAATTGAGGACCAAAACCGTACTGGAGGAGGACTTCATGTAAATAGTTCCATTCAATAGAATCGACGCTTTAGTGAAGTCAACGGCCAAAGTAGCATAGGGTCTTAGACCTAGCTGCTAACCATTTTAGGTTCAATAGTAGCCTTGTGTTATCGGAGCCTACTTTCCTGGCATGAACCCCACTTGTGAAGGATGTATGAGATGCAAGGATAGCATGTAGTTTCATAGCCAGTACTTTGCCAAGATCTTAGTGTCACGGGTATTAGTGAGATGGGGCAGAAGTTGGCAGCAATTCAGGAGGTCATTAGATTTCTTGGGTAAGAAGGTAATCAGCGCTCGTTCATTGATGGTGGAAGTGAACGTGTGGCCTGGGCTGCTTGCAAAACTCGTAGCATGGGTGGGTGATTTTGTGTTCCAGGACTTGATAAAGTTCAACAGTTATCCATCCGGACCTGGGGCTTTGCCTTTAGCCAATTGAAACATTGCCTGGTGGAGTTCAGAGGCATAATTGGGGCATCCAATAATGTGGCCTGTTCAGAGATAGGGTAGGGGTATTGAAGCTCCGACAGAACTGCGAGAGGCCTAGTGACAGCTAAGATGGTGTCAAATCAGACTGGGATTTGTACAATGGCTGATAAAAGGCCATCATAGTTTCATTGATACCAACAGGGTCTGTGATAATTGAGCCTGAGGCTGAATGAAGGGCATGGATTTTAGTTGATGCCTGCTGCTACAGCAGTTGATAGGCTAACAGTTTCCCTCCCTTACCCCCTTCCCAGTATGAATGCTACGAGCATAGTAGAGCCATTCGGCCTTAGAGTGGAGCAAGGTGTTGATCTGATATTTGAGACCTGTAATACTGCAGATCAGGGATGCATCCTGGTGGTAGATGGGGAGGCCTTAAAATACATTTCTAAGACAACAAGTTCATTTTGTAGCCTATCTAGAGATGTATTCCTGGCTTTGTTTCTTTGAGCAGCAAGGTGATAATGTGACCCCTAAAGTGGCTTTAAAAGCCTCCCATAATGTACCTACTGAAACACCACAGTCCAAATTAAGGGCAAAATAATCCTGAACAGCCTTACACATTATGCAGTGAAACTCTGGATCTTTTACCAGGATGGGCTACACCACCATCTCATACCTGTAGGATGAGACCCTGAGAGGGTATATATAGTTGACACGGGTGCAAGGTCTGAAATAATAATACTACATACGGTATTGTTAGATAAAGCACCAGACATAACATTATTAGCCAGCCAATAATCAGTCCGACTATGAACCCTGTGCGAGGCCAAGAAGTATGAGTAATCCCAACCAGAGGGATTATCCTGCCTCAAAGATCGACCAGGCACATTTTGGCTTGCAACTCTAGGAGAGTGGCATGAGATTTGGGATATGCCTGGGAGTGGGTTTAGATTTATCCAAAAGATGTCAGACACCATGTTGAAATCCTCTCCTAATAGTAGGGGATAGAGGCATTAGGCTGTTCAAAGGTGGAGATGGCTTGACTCAAGCTGGGAAAAAAATCACCCTGATCTGTGTTGGGAATGTACACATTTCCCAGAATCAGTTTGCCAGCTGGGGAGGCCAGTTTAATCAAGATCAAGTGCCCTGGGTATCAGATCTGGACTTCTCCATGACTCATGCAGTGGAGCACCGTATAAGAATGGCACTCCTTTTGCTTTGGTAGTGGCTGAGCTGGCATGTCACACCCTCCCAAGAATTTTGAGCCACGAGGTGGATTTACTAAGGAGGTGTGTCTCATGTAATAAGGCCACGTCTGTATGGAGAGACCAAGGTACTGTATTACTTTAGTATGTTTTATGGGATGGTTGAGGGCTTTCACATTCCATGATACCAGCCTGCAGACCTGAAGTTTTAACAGCCATGGTGACTAACTGAGGTAAAAGGATGGAGGGATATACTATCTACCCAGTAGAACAACTCGAGGAAATAGCACTAGGAAAACAAATTAGTGTTACTTCCTGAGGGCTGTCACATATATCAGGTGAAGCACAATAACACTTAAACCCAGTATTGTATACAAGAAAATGAGCAAACAACGAGGTCCAGAAGATAACAAACAAGTTATCTGACAATTAACAATATGTATCACCTGCCTGAATCTATAAGCCAAGCTAGATCCAAGCTAGTAGCCAGACACTATTAATAGAACAAGAACAACAAGCGTTTATCGCTAAGAGCAGATAATGCTTTTGCGAAAGAGAACTACAAAAGGAAGTGTACCTCAGCTTCGTGGCGTCCATGCTCAAGGGCAGAAGAGGAGAAAGCAACCAACAGAAATGTTCTCTATTCATCTGGTAAACAATCCAAGGGTGCCAGAGTAACCCCTGGCTGGGGGAGGGTGATGGAAAAGGGTAGGGTAAAGAGGATAAGGGCGATGGTGGAGGATAGGAGGAGGAGGAGGGAAAAAGAAAAAGGGGGTTGGGTAACTCACCCCTATCGTATGCCTATTAGAGCTGTTCAGCTGCGCCTTGCGTTGCTTAGAATCTGAACCCAGTGGAAAAGCCAGATTGAATCAGGCCCAATTTGGGTTCTGTCTGAGAAAAAACAGTAAGGAACTGCAAGGAGTAGTACACTACTAAGTTCCCTTCTAGCTTTGGCCGGTGGATCATGAGATACAAAAAACATATCCAGCCCAAGGGCAGTTTCTTAACCTGTGAAAATATGCCCCATATCAGTAATCCCATATACGCAACAATCAACATAATCTTAATATGATAAAACATTAATTGACAGTGAACAGGAAACTGCAGTGCACATTACTGAGTTCAGCCAGAAGGGCCCATTACCCATAGGGGATGGTTTGGCATCTGCTGGTGATTGAGAAGACCACTATAGAATCCGGGGAGGTTAAAATGACAGCAGCATATGTTTTTCCCGGTTTGACTTCCCGGATAAATCCACAACCTCTACCAAAGATGAGTCAGAATGTCAGCCCAGTCCATTGAGGATCTTTATACATTTCTGGACCAGATGAATAGCCATTCCTAAATGGCTGAGAGGAATCCTCCCTAGGTATCTTGTCAGGTTGGGTGATTTCTGACTGATCTGCTGGGGTGACAGACCACTTCTAGGGCACTGACTAGAATGAACATGCACCCCTAGTGCTCTGGGAGGAAGGACTGAATGGTCAGCTGTGGAGACAGGACTAGAGGTAGCCAGTGGAGTTCTGCGAAAGATTCCCACCCATGGGAGAATTATTACAAGGGAGAGCTGGTCTGGCTGAATGACATTACCCCGAGACAGGTGGCAGTATATGAGTTCCTATGATCTGTCGAGTCATTGGGGCCCAGAGCTTTCTGGGAGATGTAGTTGAAAGAGGTAGGTTAGGCCAGAATTTGGTGATCCAGTGCTCCACGTCTGCAGGGCCATCCGCTGTGATTTGCCTTTTTCTTTGGAAACCAAGAGTTTGGTAAGACCTTTAAACCGGTAATGACAATTATGTGCAGCCAAGAACTTTTCAGAGGGCCATAACACTCTTCGTTTACTGGAAGTCTCTTGTGCAAAGTCCTGTAGATAGAGATGGTTGCCTTTGCTGTTAGTTTCCCCTAAGTCCTGAGCTATCCAAGTATTCGCTCTTTGGTGGAGTATCTAAGCAAGTAGGCCACAATTGGTCTTGGGGATGTGGTCAGTTTGTCTCTTCTCCCCACAATCGATGGGCCCTTTTGATCTCTAGCAGGCCTCTCCAGCGGTCCCTAGTATCCTGGGCAGCATATCATTAGAAAATGTTCCATTGAGGTACCCCAGCACCCTCTGGTACCCCAATCATGTGTAAATTATTACGGCGCTCTGTTCTTTGGTCTTCCACCCTTGCAGTCAGGATTTCAGTTTCTCTGCTTGCATCAGAACATTTTCCTGTAATTTGGCTTGTTGCATCTCAAGGATTCCGCTCATTGTTCCACTACATTTAGATGATCCTGAAGTGAGTGAACATCAGTGGTGGTTCCTGTCAAGGTAGTATTTATATCATCCACCCTTGAGAGCACTGTTTCCAGCATGCGGGTGATGTAGTTGAAAAGTCCCCCAATGAACCAACTTGCAGATTTGATGGCAGAGGTGATGAAATATCAGGAGGAGGGTGCTGTCACCATTATATATCAGGAGGGAGAGGTAGGAGAAGACAGTTAAAGCACAATATGCATCCAGAGGGTACACACTGAGTTCAGAGTCAGATATGCAAAGAGGCTGTGGCTACCTCTAACTGAGGAAAGCGATTTGCAAACAAATGGTGCTTGTACCCCACTCAAAAATCAGCCTTTTACCACAAAATAATTACACCGGATGACAGGAGTCCATTACCCAAGCACTGTAGTATAGTTTTTAAAGATCCTAGCCTCGGTTAGACTATTTAGCGGATTGTGACCGGATGCAGAGGAGCCTAGGATTAGGCAGCCATTTCCTCGTGGCCAGACCATGCCCTTGTTAGTTTTGATTTATTATTAGTTAAAAACATCAATAAATCATTTCCTACCTCTTTCAAAGAGTATTTATACCTTGGGGTTTTGTTCATATTGAATGATAAGTGGTGCAGACATGTAAAAGGCAGATACAAAAAGTCGAATCAGAATACAAATGCTATATTGCATTTCAACGATCACTAAGGAGGTGCCACAGTAGTCCCAGCTGTTACAGTAGAGGAGTCAAAACTCAACCCAATAATGCTGTATAGTTTTGAAGTGTGAGGTTATATTATACCACATGAGAAGGAAATCCATTTTTCTTTATTTTATCGCTCACTCTTAAAATTAAGAAGAATTGGCTAATATATTATAAGAGATCAGAACTGGTCCGAGTCCCTGTAAATGTCATAATTAAATCAAGGATGATCTGTTATTGGATAAGAATAATGAATCATAAATCTATTATTTGGGACTAACTGGTGCTTGCAAGAAACATTAAAATGGTTAAAATACCAAGCAGGTCTCCTTGGCTTGATCATTTTCAAATATTCTTGTAGTAAATAATTCAAAAAGCATATGGGATGACTTATTAAAAGGGATTATCATCTCACCATATTTTGATACAATTATTAAATCACGTGATTTTAATGGCATACAAAGAAAAGATATTCATGATGTATCAAACTCCAAAGTTTCTAAAACTATGCTGGCCAAGAGAAATGGCACGGTGCAAGCCTTATTTACAGTTACCCTAGTGCCAAAGAAGACAGATAATTAGATGCCATTTTGATTGCATTGGTCTGACACCAACAGAGGTTAGATACAATAATACTAATGAAAATAAAAATGTGGAATGTTATTGTAACCTAGGTCATGAGGAAACTTTGTTTTACATTATATTCCAGTGTCCTCTGTACTTAAAATGGATACATTTTATTTTAGACACATCATAGAGATGTAAGAAAAATTACTTACAACAGTAATCTTGTTTTTCCCAGTGATAATCAGGTATTCATAACTTCTGCAGTGTCCCATTAAGACAGAGCTGCCCGGAGAGATGGAACAGATGCAAATGATGGAATTTTTGTGCATGCCACTTTACAAATGTTGCCTTCTACTAACTGCCTTAGTTCTAAACCCCTTAGATTTCCTGGAAGCCTGGAAAGACAGGCCCATGAGGACTAAGTGTAATAATAATAACAACAATATTAATCATAATTAATAATAATTATTGTAGGAACTCCCTTAACACCCCAAAAGGCCTCCAACTGGAGAGTATAACATATTAAAGAATACCTTGAATGTCAGAATGACCTGAAAGGGGGACAACAATAGTGAACTCAATCACAACATATATGCCAGAGTGTAGCACAGATACTCCTGAGAACACAGTGCTTTTAGGAGTGCAGAGGCTACTGGTTCTAGAAGGGAGGTAGGGTGGAGAGTTATGAATACCTGAGTATCTTGGGAAGAAACAAGATTACTACGGTAAGTAATTTTTTTTTTCTAATCCCAGTAATACTCAGGTATTCCTAACTTGCAAACTATGAAGCAGTACCTTGGAGGTGGGCACAGAACCCACTTTGAAACAAGACAGTGCAGGACTGCTGCACCAAACCTGGCATCACCTCTTGACTGAATATCCAGACAGTAATGCTTTGTAAAGGTGTGTACTGTTTTCCAGGTAGCTGCTTGGCAGATGTCCACCATGGAAACATCACTGGCAGCCACTATGCTAGTAGCTGTGCCCTTTGTGTAATGGTACCTCAACCCTGTTAAGCATTCCTTTCCAGCCTTAGAGTAACAAACTAGATATGATGTATTATCCAGTGAGAAACTGACCTTTTAATACTGGGTTCTCTTTCCACATCCTCATAGGTCAGGAACAACTGTTTTCTATCCTGCCTATGGACTTTAGTGGCTGTCAGGTAGTAGCTAAGAGATCTTTGACAACCAGACTATGGAGTCTCCTTTCACCAGAACTAGAGTGTTCAGTGAAAAATACAGGTAAGGCAATGGTTTGGTTCAAATGGAAATCAGAAACCACTTTAGGAAGAAACTTTCTGTTTGTTCCCAGGACCACTTTGTCTCTGTGGAATGAAATGTAGTCCTGTTCAATGCAGAGAGACTGGAGCTCACATCATAGGAATCATAGGATATATCAAGCATCATAGACTACAGTCCTTATATCTTGCCAGTCCCTTATATTTTAGAACTCAGTAGTTCTATCCCTACAGAAAATGTCCAGTCTTGATTTAAAGGTATCCATATTAGGGCTATCTACTACTATAGCTGGAAGATCATCCATGATGATATTACCCTCTGGCTAAACCAATTTGTTCTAGCGGTTAAATTCCATCTGGACAAGAAGAGCTGCTTGTTATGCCTCCTACCACTACACTGATTGGTCTGGAGTGTAAATCCTAATTCTTCCTCAAGTTAATATCCCCATTGCTTTAAACAGCATGCACATGTCCCCCTATACCTCCTATATAGTGGTGTGAATAGAGGTTCAATGCTTCCAAACTTTCTCTGTATGATCTAGTTTTAAGGTTGACAATAGCTCTGGTGGCCTTCTCTGTACCCTCCACTTGAGGATGTCCTCCCTTTTATATGGGGACCAACTTGGATACAATATCTAAATGGGGCCTAACCAAAGCACTATACAGTGGAATCAGAACCCTCCTCCTTTCTGGATATGTGTCTCAAGATACAGTTGAGATTTTGGTTAGCCTTTTTGTTTTTCATTCTGTTCATTACAATGTGTACTAAATTTTAGATCAGTAGTAATCTTAACTCCCAGGTCTCTTCCTCGTGAATTACTATTAGTGCATAGTTCCAAGTTTATAAACTACTTCATTATTATGCCTACCCAGGTACATTATCTTGCATTTAGCTGTGTTCAACTCTAGTTTGTTCAACTTAGTCCACTCTAATATTTCACTTATTGCCCCTGTAAGCAAGTCCCTCCACAGAGTTATTGACAACCAACCCCACTCTACAGTCATCTGCAAACTTATAGAGCCAAATATTTGGGTTTTTTATTTTTAGGTGGAAATGTAGATATTGAATAGGCACAGCTCTCAAAACTGAACCCTGTGGAACCCCACCGTGATAGTTGCCCAGTCTGATAGTACTCCTTTATAATAACCTCTGCTTTCTGTCCTGTAACCATTCCGAGATCCAATATACAATATTATACAATGGCAAGAAAAATCCTGGACTCTGATTGGTCAGTCTTGGGCTGGACCTGTGATGTTATCCCAGCACAACATCACCGATCTAGTCTCAGCCTCACTGTGACATTACAGATGAGCTTGAGCATCATAGCCATTGAGCTTGGTTGTTTCATCTGCTCTTAAAAATCAAAAATATTTTCCACACAAAAACATCTTTAAAATGATTTTTTAATTCTGTATAACAATGAGCCATTGTATAATAGCAATAATGCCATCCAGGGTGTGTATCGTTTGGGATAACGTCTGCCTCAGTTGTTTGCATACCGCCCAGCCTTGTGCCCAAAACATCTGAGGCGTGACGTTATCCCCGCACAACACACATCCTGTTGGGCATTATTGCTTAATTGGTCTCCATCTTAATCGCTCTCATTGTGGTTAATAGCTCTAAGTGGAGTAGTTTATCAAATGCCTTAGCAAAGTCCATAAAGGCAACATCCACTGAATTCCCCCATCTATTTCTTTATTAAGGTTCTTGTAGAAGGTAAGGAGATTAGTCTGACAGGACCTTGACTTTGTGAATCTATGTTGTAGGGGATTGGTCAACTCCTGCTCCTCAAGAAAGGTTTGAATTTTTCTTTTAAAATACCCTCCAAGATTTTACCCATAATAGAAGTTAGACTTACTGGCCTAAAATTTGATGGATCTGTCTTAAGCCCTTTTTATGTTGGCATGCTTATGCAGCCAACATCTTATGATAGTGGAGATTTGGAAGTGTGGTGCTGTTAGGTTGAATGCAGGGCACGCTCCAGTAGGTACGATCCCTCATTCCCCAATCAGCCTGCATGCGGCTACCACACCATGCATACATAATGTGGTGAGCACATCTGAGGAAAGGTCTGCTGCAATGCGAGCAAAGCTTGTCTGCAGCAGACCTTCCTATATGCCACCAGCTACCTAACCTCTGACAGCACAGTGGCTGCTAAGACTGCTGACTTGAGGTGCCCAATTCTGCTAGATACACCCTGCCCTCATGTATGTGCTGACAGGGGCGCGCACTCCCCGCTGGGCATAATGTGTCCGCCCTCCTTTCTTGCTGGTAAGTTTCAAACCCTCGGCTCATGTACCCTCCCGCTTGTTGTTTGCCGACTGGGGTGCCCAACCCCGCCGGCATCCCTCCCCCTTTCCCCACTTTAATGTGCTGATGAGGGAGTCACTCCCCGTCAGCATGATGTCCCCCTTTTTCTGTGCTGAGGTAGCCCAATCCTCCTCGGCTAGTGTCCCCTCCCTATGTGCCAATGGGGTGCCCAATCCCCATCAGCTACTGTATCCCACCAAAATGGCTGTTTTATGAGACGTGCATTGTGCAGTTGCTATGCATGCTCATAAATTCATGAATTCACAATATTTTCACACCAGATTTTCGACATTGTCATTTTTCTACACCTCCTTGTGAATAGTACAGCTGTCATTTTCACATCCTGGCCAAAATGTGTTTCAGCACTTCCAGTGCACAATAGTAGGTCGCTGTGGAAATCAGTGTTTGGGGCAGATTATGAAAATGACAGTGACACTGTTCATGAGCAGAGGTCCTAAAATGCCTATGTTGAAAATTTGGTGACGATCTCCATAAAATGACTTGTGTTACGAGTGTGTTAGCAGTTTGCACGCATACTGTAACATTGTGCATTTGTAATATTTTCACTCTGGATTTTCACCAATGGCATTTTTCACACCTCTTGATGAACAGTACAGCTGTCATTTAACATATCCTGCCTGAAATGTGTTTTCGCATCTGTGGCGCGGGAATACGCGGTCAGCAGTGAAATCACTTTTAGGGACAGTTTGAGAAATGACAGTGACATCGTACATGACCAGAGGTGCTAAATGCCTATGTTGAAAATTTGGTGCTGAAAGTCCATAAATGACTGTGTTACAAGCGTGCTTTTATGCATTTCCCACACACCTTGTAACTTCGCAAATTTGCAATATTTTACATGCCACATTTTCACCACTGCCTTTTTTTACACCTCCTTATGAACAGTACAGCTGTCATTTTTCACATCCTGCCTAAAATGTGTTTCCGCACTGCACTACCAAAGCTAATGCCAGCGCGACAACATTTGGCATTGACAAATGCTAGTTTAATAGTGGAACCACGGTTGCAAGCTTCAATCTTGTGGAACCTCCCACTATCAAGGGAGGATTGAAAGATATGGGTTAGGGGTAGTACTATAAGATCTGCCAACTCATGTAACACTCTGGGTGTATATTATCTGGCCCTGATGATTTATTGATGTTCATCTTATGTAATCTCTCCAGAACCTCATCTGGCCATTATTATTTGTCCAGGGATGGGTGGTTGTTATTTATGAATGGGAATGAAGCTTTTTGTTAAAAACTGTGCAGAAATATATATTTTAGATGTCTGCCATTTGTTAATCTGAAGTTTACAATCCATTATTATTCATAAAGGGACCCACGGTACTAGACTACTTCTTAATTTATTAATGGCTAAAAAGGATTCCTTGTTATCCTTAACCTTAGTTGCTAAAAGGATCTCCTGCTGCACTTTTGCCTTTTTGATGACTGTTTTACCTTTCTTTGTACGATCCCTAAAGACTTGATGGTTAGCCTCAGTTTTGTCTCTTTATACTTTTTGAACATTCTATTCTTTTTACACTAATTGTCTGGCAGAAATCATTACCACAAAGAAAACAATGTTTCATGTGACATATGTCAAATGAGCTGAAGAAATAGGCTCAAAAAGGGGACCCATGAGCCTTGCTATACACACATTTAGGTCCCATGCTGGCATTGGTTACTGTGAGTGGGGTGCAAATGGGCCAGGCCTTTAAAGAACCTTTTGAAGATAGGGTCTGAGGCCAGAGAAACATTCTGTCCAACTGAAATGTAAGCAGATATTATGCTAGGTGGGCCTTTAAGGTAATGGACTGCAAGCCCAGTGATTGCAAATAGGTAGCTAGTTCAGCACAGCTGGGACACCAGCCTGTGCTGGTATCTCTCCCTCTGGTTGAACACCAGATAGAAAACCTTTTCCATTTTGCAGTATAGGTTTTCCTAGTGAAGGGCTTCCTGTAACCCCTTAAAATGTACAAGACAATTTCAGAAAGATGTAAGCCTGCATATTCTAGGTTCTCAAGAGCCCTGCTTTGAGACTGAGTGACTTGAGGTTCGATATAGGAGCTTTCCTGGTTGGAGGTTAGTAGATTGTGTCTCCGAGGAAGGTGTATTGGCTCGCCAAGGACATGGAGAATAGCAGAGAGTACCATGGCTGCTTGGCTCAATCTGGTGCTATCAAGATCATTGATGCTGACTGGGACCTGAGCTTGAGCAATACTCTGTACACCAGAGGGAAGGAAAGAAAAGCATACAGGTGCTTCCTGACCAATTCAGAGCCAATGCATCCCAAGGGATTGTTCCCCAATCTGATGGTCTGCACAATACTGTGGCAGGTGGAGGTTCTGGTAGGACGCTAACAAGTCTATCTCTGGGGTGCACCACCTTCTGAAGATCACTTGCACCACCTGATGTTCAAGGCCCATTCATGGTGGGCCTGGTTGATTTGACTCAGGTATCTGCCAAAGTATTGTCCTTGCCTGGCAGATGAATAGCCTGCAGGGAAACCCCATGTAGTATGCTAGACTTTATATTTTCATGACTTCTGTGCAGGGAAGGCTTGACCTTGTCCCTCCTGCTTGTTTATGTAGTACATTGCGGTGGTATTGTCTTTTCTGACCTCCACCACCTTTCCTGTACTAGTTGTGTGAAAGCCTTTAGTACTATTTTAACTCCAGCAGGTTTATGTGCAGGAGTGACTCTGAACTTGACCATGTGCATTGGGTGATGTGAAACCCCAGATGAGAGCCCTACCCTAGTAGAGATGCATCTGTTGTCAGAACAACTGATGGGGACTCTTGTTGAAAAGGAGCCACTTCCCTTAGGTTGGTTTCCTCTCTCCACCATTGGGGGCCTGTAACAATGTTTTTGTTACTGGAATTAGTTTTGATAGAGAGGATCCTTTCTCTGACACCAGTGTGCCCTGGGTGAAATTGATTGTCCTCATCTGGAACCTGAATCCAGGACTGTGCCAGTGGCAGCTGCCATGTGGCCCAGTAGCTGAAGAAACTGTCATGCAGTTCTTGGTTTATTCAGGCTGAATGAGCCTGCTATTAGTGGAATACTTCTTGCCCTGTCCAGAGGCAGGTAGGCCCTGCTGTGCAGATTATTTAGCTCTGCTCCCATGAACTGCAGTGCCTGAGCAGGCTGAAGGACAGACTTTTAGATTTATCAGGAACCCCAGAGACTCCAGGAACCCGTGGGGTGAATTGCAGATGCTCTCACACTTGCTGGGGTGATTTTCCGACCACCAGTCAGTCATCTAGGTATGGGAAAACTGTGACTTCTTGTGTTCAAGGGTGCCACAACCACTGCCAAGCACTTTGTGAACACTCTTGGAGCTGAAGTGAGACCGAAAGGCAGGGTTGAAAACTGGTAGTGACCTGATGAGAGTCTGAACCTGAGGTATTTTCTGTGAGACTCCTCGGGGATGTGGAAATAGGCATCTTTTAGATCCAGTGATGCCAACCAGTTCCCTTTTTGAGTGTTGGCAGAGTCAATGCCAAAGTCACCATTCTTAACTTTGGTTTTGTCATATGCCTGTTTAGTACCTGGAAGTCTAAGATAGGCTGCTACTCCCCAGTTTTCTTTGTGGTAAGAAGTATCTTTTTACAGGGTTTCTCTCTACATTTGTAGATGGTTTGAAAACTTGTTGCTGGAAGGAATTTGAAACTCAGAGACAATCTCTGACTCACTACATCAAGGACCCACTTGTCTGTAGTGATTTTTGCCAAGACTGGAAAACGTAAGTCAGTCTGCCTCCTACAAGTAGTGGGGAGGTGGCCTGGGGAGACATGTCAGGGCATCTGCTTTGTTTGAGGCTGGGCCTGGGACTGGGAACCATGCCTGGAACCCCTTATGCCCCTGTTCCTGAAGTACCCTTCTATGGGTCTGCTGATACTGAAGCGCAGCCCTGGCCTGGTATAAAAGGCTTGCTGAGAAATGATCAACCTCCCTTCCATAGGTTTTAGTAGATGTGGAAGCCCTTTCTTTGTAGAATTGTTTCTGTAGGTAGTTTTGTATTCATCCATTTTCACCTTGGTTTGGGTATTCTGAGTGAGGTTTGTGGCTCACAGCCAGGCAAACCTCTCTGAACCACTGTGTTTGCCATCCATCTGGCAGCAATGTCATTGGAGTCAGCAGCCATTTAAACCTGGTATTTGGTTGCTTCCAAATCAAATTTAGCTGTTTCAGCTAGATTATCTGACGGACAAGTCTGGGCTTTGACTGCAATAGCAAGGACAGACTGCCATAGTGACTTTGTTATTGAGCAGCATAAGCTTGAAAGTTTGCCTGCCTGATGGTCAAGGAAGCTGATAAATATCCTTTGTTGACCATGCTGTCAATTTTCCTTAAATCCTTATCAGGAGGATAGGATACCAGGAGTACCTTGGCCTTGTCACAGGCTGCCACTTGTACCACTCCCTGGTGGACAGGGTGAGAGAATAAAATTCAGATCCCTCCCTATCTAGCTGATATTTTCTTATCCAGCCTCTTATCAAGAGGGGAACAAAGCTTGAGTCTGTAAAATTTTTAAAGTATCTTTCTAGAATTTATTTACAGAAAGGAGAAGCTTTTGTTGGGTGTCAACCAAATTATTTCCAAGTGTTCAGCTTCCTCCTCATCCTCAATCACTTCACTGGTGGTGATGTCTAAAGAATCCACCATTCTTCCTACAAACGGAAGTGTGAGGAATAAACCTCAGATGCTGTGTGGGAGAGCCAACCTCCTGTTCAGGAACACCTCAGGTTCAATAGGTTCCCTTCCTCCATTTCATAATAATCACCATATTCTTCCTCTTAAATAATAGGAAGACTGAGCAGAGGAGACAAACTGCTTTGCAGGGTCTGCTGCTGGCTGAGATGGAAACAGCCCTTGTAAGCCTGAATGACCTTAAAGGCCTGTGCAATTTCTTCAGGAGTTGGCAGCTTTATAGCAGGCACAGAAGTCCCCAAATGCTATCCAGCAGGGAGTTCTGTGTGCTTGGTCTTTTTGATTTCTGACCAGAAAGTCAGCTGTTCAGCAAGCCTCTTAGGCTCCATCCACACTACACCACTTGAAATCTGTAACTGTTCCAAACCGCTACAGACCATAAACGTACAGTGTGTCCACCTCTGCTAGTGAACAGTTTGATAAAGGATTGAAAACGGTACAGCCTTTCCACATTGTGTGGTCCCAACCCCGTCGAATCAGAGCATATCCCATGGTGCACCTGGTGAGGACAGCTTTGATGAGAGGCACCCACCCACAATACATATGGGGTAGTATGCATCTGTAAGCCATAATGTGCAACATACAGTATGGCAATGATCTGTTACACTCCTATGGTGATGAGGCGACAGGAGAAGGCATGGGGCTGCATGGTGAATACAGGGAGGTACTGCTGTGAGAGGAGGGAGAGTGTGTGACATGGCAACATGTCCAACAGGGGTAGGGCACCGGGCATGACAGCTGGTCAGGTACTGCTGCCGAATGGCTGATGGCAGCCCCTCCACTACTGCCATCGGTGTACCCCACCACCCCTGTACACAGTGCCACACATCTATTGGCCACCACAGTGGTGTTACATGATGAACTGAGGAGCTCAACCACTGTATGTGTGCACTACTGGCACCGTTCCACAGGTAGTATTGATGCCACAGCTCTGATGGGCAGGCGGGTACTCCCAGCACTGGCTACAGTGAGAGGCGTCATCACGGACAGTATATGGATACTTCAGGAGGTGGCTCTCAGGGAGGCATGTGAGGACAGGGGTAGGTCAAGTGGGGACACATGGGTAACTCCAGGGGTGGGCATACCGCTGTAGGTTGGGTTACCCTGCTATGGAGACTGCCCAGTATTGCAGCCTACGTTCGTGCCTCCACATTGCCATTGGTATGCTCCTGGTAGCCTCCACCCCGCATGCATTACACCAGTGCTGCAATGCATGCAGATATGGTGGGGACTGAAGGCAACAAGGTGGAGCATTTAGACACACACCAATAATCGTTACAGAACAGCAACCGCTTCATGGACCGTTGTTGAAACCACTTCACAACAGGTTTCTATAATGGTTCTGAAAACATTCTGTAACGTTACTAGTGTAATGAAAACCATTACGTAACGGTTTAAGCCCTCTGTAACGTTACCGAACTGTTTTACTGGTGTAGTGTGGATAGGACCTTAGAAACTGATTGTATGCCCATCTCAGGGATAGCAGTTACAGTAGTTGTTGTTGTGGTTTCACCACAGTAATTTAGGGTGTCGACTGGTCAGAGCTCGTCTAACCCTTAGGTGGTAATAGTTTTCTCTTTAGCTGTATCCAAGCATTTTTCAATAGTTTTCTCAGGACATGTATGCAGATTTCACTCTGCTTTTAATGTTCATGTCTGCAAAATTTCACCACACTCAATACATGGTTTGAAACCGGGATCACCAGTTTTTCTTCTCGGTTTTCTAACATTCTTAATTTTAAACCGATAAAAGTTGCATCTGCTAAAAATGTTTTCAATTGAAAGTTTATTTAGCGGTTGCAGTCAGTTTCGAACCGATGAAGAACCAATCGGAAACAAGGAACTGAGGTAAAAGTGAACCGAGGCTATCGGTTCAGGAACCGTATTAGCGGTTTGAAAAACAAGTTCAATTAATAAAATGAAACATTACTGACAGAGTTTTTAGTCAGAGAACTCTTATAAATATAAATTAACCTCGGTTTATCCCCAGTTATACTGAACCAGGAGAAACCAAGAAAACTTGCAATTTAAACACTAAAACTACGGTTTAGCTTAAAATTACAAAAAGTAAAGGCAGAAAATGAAATGTAAAGAATACTTATATATATTTTATAAGTTTTCTTATGTCAAAACAAGATGATGAGGAGAGGATATCCAAGCGTCTTGTCTTGACAGGTGAACAGAAAATTCTGAGGAGTTTTGAACTAAAGCAGTTAGTAGAAGGCAGCATTTGAAAAAGTGGCATGCACAAAACATTCCATCATTTACATACGTTCCACCTCTCCGGCAGCTCTATCTTAAGGGACACTGCAGAAGTTAGGAATACCTGAGTATTACTGGGATTAGAAGCATTCTTTACAAGACCTCATGTAAATGTTGTTAAATCCATTATTCTTTAATGATGCGCTGATTCTGGCAAACTTCATTATAGTAGTTTCGAGACTTTGAAAAAAGTAGTAGCTATGAATGAATAAGTTAAATAGTGAGGCAGTGCAGTACCCTCTTATTCATGTAAAGATGTTATGTATCTGTTAATTGTGTGGAAATTTAATGGCCTCACGTCGAACAAATAAAATCAAATGGAATGAAATGAAAATGAACCCTGCTGGACGATGTTTGGTTGTTGATATCAGCGTGGGACAATGTGACCACATAGACTATTGTAAACTGCTTTAGCAAAGCTGGTTTTCCATCTGCTGTAGTCCCTGATTCACCAGATCATCTGAAACTTGAGACAGTTCAAGAAGAGCAGATCACCCCACCAGTTGAACTAACTGAGGCAGTCTGAAAGATTGTCACTGCATGGTGACAGTGATCCTGAACCCAAGTACTGATTAATGAGGTGACCCACATATTTCAAGCCCTAAAGCCCATGAAGAGCCCTGCTGAGGATGAGGAAGAAGGCATGAAAGATTAATAAATAGTCAAACTGACTCAGTTGCTCTACTGGAAACACCCTGAACTGGCTACAACCAAAACAGACTGGTTCTACAAGTGTCATAGGTGCAATACATGCACATCACACCATCTGGTAAGGAGTTTGTACATCCCCTAAATGACGAAAAGGTGGAGGTACGGAGTCCACTAAAGGACATTGTCAACCACTTTTGCATTATATTATTTCTAGTTAAAACACCACATTTTATGATTGCTTTCCTTTTCTAAAATGCATGGATGTTGCTGGTTGTTTTATCTGCATCCTTGTTTAGCAGAATTGAAATGCATGCCAATTTTAGTTATACCCAGCCTTGTTTTGTTTCAAAATAATCCTGGATCTACTGTTATTGTATACTTCCTGAACATTAGAAACACTCCAAACAGTGCAGCCATTTAAGATGCAATAGTCTCTTCTTTCAATACATAATGAGTGGCTAGGCTGTGTTTGGGGGGGATGTTAAGTGGAAGTTGATCAAGGAATATAAACAAAAAACCTGATGCCTGACTGACCAAGCTTGTTCACAGGCAAACTGACTCTGGTTCATGCCACTTTCTGATTGGCCAAAATTCAAGGGCAAAATTAAGTTGACCTTTGACCCCTTCCCATGATTCTCTGTGGCTCTGGTAGCTCATGGTGGCCACCATCTTTGTTTACATTTCAGTCTCTGCTTTGGCAGCTCACAGCCACTTCATTTATGGTCCCCAAACACTATTTTTAGCACGTTCTCAGCCCACTTGCAGTTCTGGCATCAAGTTGCTATCAGCATAAAAGAGCATGTTTTCAAATGTTCCTGACAGGTCAGTCAGCCCCTGTGAGAGGACTGTGTGTCAGGATGCTGGTGTACCACAGTGTGTCCAGGCTTGGCCTGCCTGGCAGACTAAATATATTGGGATCCCAGTAAACTGCAAGAGAGAAGAAAATAAGTTATCAGCAAAACTTTTATTCAAAAGGCAAGCTGGAGCTGGGTTTTACTGCCCTCCACAGACCTTCTCCTCAGGGAAATCCATCCTTCACTGTCTCCAGTCCAAGAAGGCACTTGCCTTAATCCAGGTCCCAAGGCTCAATGAGACAAGCAGAGTAGTGAAGTGGAGAAGAGCCACTAGCCAGTCTGGGGAAGCTAGCATCCCAAGAGCACCGCATCCAGTCAGCCTGTTCCAGCACCCTGTACCAGAGGTAATGTTTAAGGCCTCAGAATTATGAATGAAACCCAGGGTTTGACCCTGAAACTGGGAGAGAGAGTTAGTGTCTCTGGATCTAAAGGAGAAATTCTGGGCAGGACTGTGGCAGTTAGAAGAACCCAGGCAGAAGAGCTGTTGAGGCCATCTTGCCACAAAATCCTTTTGGGTTACAAACAGGGCCCCTTTAATTGTTTATTTATTTATTTGTAACCCCTTGTTACCGGTTACTAGAATCCCAGTAAGACCTAGTGGTAGGCAGGGAAGGCAGCTTGTGAAACTCCAGTTAAATGGGTTTCACACTGTCTCACTCTGTTCTCAGTCTCAGCTGAGACTGAGGGATGACATCACCAATAGAACTTTAGCAGCTGCATAGCCATATTGGAATCTGCAGCAGAGGGAGTAGATAGAACGTGGGAGTTTTCAAAGAGTACAGGGCAGTTCCAGTTTGCCTTCAGTAAGAAGGAGTCAGTGTCCAGTTTGTCTTGAGTAAGTGAAGGTGTGCTCAAGTGGTGGAGACCACTGTTCGGGTCCCAGTGCCCTCCCTCTGGGGGATGTAAAGATCCCCATGCAGATTCCTGGGGCAATCCCTTAATTCTGCCAAGAGGAAGAAAAGCTGCCTGTTCAGTTCAGCCTTTGTTTTGGAAAGTTGGAAGATTTGTGATTCGCCTGTGGGGCACCTGCAACTAAATGGTGAGTGTCTGCTCTGACAAAAGGGCAAAATGTTTTCTTCACCTGGGATATGTGTGAGAATCTAGGAATTGAGCTACATTTGGGAAGCCTATAGGACTAGGCCAAACAAGTGGAGTAGTGTTAAATGCTAGAGTGCTGTGTGATTCAAGTAATATGTAGAGGAGATGCGCCAGATCATCTACCATTTAATCTACATTCAGAAGTTTCAGTTTTCCCAGGAAATGGCGGGTATGGGCTGTGGGAGTTGGAGGTGGAAAACCCCCATCTTTAACCAGGTCCACCTCTACAGATTTCTGCTGTGGTTGCTACTTTGTCTCATGCACTTGGCCAGTGATGGGGAAGTACCCAGACGTGGGGTTGCAAAAGGAAAATCTCTCTAGGAGTCGCAGACTCTAAGTGGTGTGGGGAGCCACAACAAGTGTAAAGAAGAATTCTCTTTGTGAGATGGGGAGTCATAATAAGTAAGGAAGAAATTCTCTAGGAGTCACAGACTCTAAGTGGTGTGGGAGCCATGACAGGATAATTGGTTCATTCTTCCAGTGGACCGTGGATCAAGTGGCCGCGGGAGCCGGGCCAGTCGGGCTGTGTACCCAAAGCGTGCAAGTCCGGGCTGTGTGCCTGGTGGGTCCAGAGCCTGAAAACAGTATAATTGGTTCATTCTTCCAGTGGACCGCATTGTAGTCTCTAATCTGCATTACCAGGAAATGTAGCCCCATGGGGTCCGTCTATGCTTTGTTTTGTTCAGCTAGTATGTGAATAAAAGCCACACTGAAGAATCCCATTCCTGGTTCTGGACATTACAGTTATTGCTTCCTGTGTTCGATTTACTTGGGTGCCCTGTGCTGAGTAGCCAAACCTAGGTCCCCTGTGCAGAGTAACCTCATCCTCCCCGAACCCAGGTCCCCACCAGGTACTGCTGTCAGCTTCAACAGCATGCCACCTGTCGTTTTGGCAAAAAGGCAGGGTGAGGGTTACATATTTATTTATTTTATTTAGGAAATCGTTTCCAAGGGCTCCACGTCAGAATAAAACATAGACATTCATACAGTACATACATAGAATAAATGTGGGTGAGCAATCATACAGAGTATAAATACAATGAGCACAGGTTAATGCCGATACATTTGGTAGCTAAAACAGGGCAGAGCTATCGACATAGTTACCTAATGAGTGGTTAAGACCTATACAATTGGTTGCTAAAGCAATGCATGATATGAGTTGGTAGTAAGCCGCCTCAGGAGGCCTTGTCTTATACATAATACAATGCATTCATAGTCCAGTGCAACTATATGATAACTGAGGGAGGTGAGGAGCCTGTAGGCTAGAAATAGTAGGGGTCTCCACTGCCTGGCCAAGTGCAGGTGTGTGTCCTGGTGGGTGGTGCAGGATCCACAGGTTACTGGTTACACTGGCATTGATGTGAGGAGAGAATATGGGCCCTTAAGGCAGCTTTAAAAGGACCTAGATTGGTGATTGATGTGACAGCTGGTGGGAGGGCATTGTACCAGGATAGATCTCTAAGAGGAAGGATCGCTGGGCCAGGGTGGCCTGACCCTAGGCACCCTCCAGATAGTTTTGGGCAGCCTTGTGGACACTGAGATGGTGGCTGCCTGAAGAGAAGCCAAAACACCTATTGGGGTTAAACTCAGGTGGATTTTTTGGTGAAGAGACAGGTCTGGTATAATAGTCTTTCCTCAAGGGAGAGGATATTGGTGAGCAGGTATAGAGTGCAGGTATGTGTATTTCTGTCAGTACCAGAGAGGAGCCAGCAGGTCTTATTGATGAAGCGCTATAGGGTTGGCGCCAGCAAAGACCTGAGGAAATAGTCCACCAGCAATAAGACTGAGGAGGTAATGGCTAGGCAAAGTGCTTCAGGTGGTAGGCAGTCTTTATGTCTGTAAAGGAGACCAATGCAGGTGTTCATGGCGGAGATGAGGATTTTATATGTTCATGGAATGAGAGGAAGAGTCAAATGTAATACCTAAATACTTACACTTTTGGACCTGTTCCAGTGGGACGAGAGAGGGAGAGTATTTCCAGGAGAGATCCTTTAATCTGTTTTGGCAGTGGGCATAGAGCTTCAGCTTAGTTTTTAATGTTGACCACCAATCTGTATTCAACAAACTGAGTGTTCATTCTGAGAAGGTTTTGTAAGGTACACTGGAGAGAGAGAGAGAGAGAGAGAGAGAGATCATGATGTGCGGCATAAAGAACAGCATCGTCCATGTAGAGGAGAAGGTTGCGGGCATGATTTAGTCAGGGCATTGAGATAGATGCTGAATAGCAGGGACACAGGATAGATCCCTGGGGAACTCCTGAGTGCACAGGCAGCATAGTAGATATGGTATTATTAATTTTAACACATTGGGTTCTAGATGAAAGATAGCTGGAGAACCATGAGAGTGGACAATGAGAGACCCTAATTTGTTGAAATGTGTTAAGAAGGAGGGATGAGAAACCATGTTGAAGGCCTTTGAGAGGTCTATAAACACGGCCCCTCAGTAGGTGCCTGTCAAGCATGGAGTGCATGGAGTTAACAAATTCTGTGAGGGTAGTCATAGTGCTATGACTAGCTCTGAAACCATGTTGCTCCTGCATAAGAGGTTGTGTGTGAGGAAGTAGTCAGTGAGCCATGATCTTTTCAAGGGCTTTAGAGAGTGGGAGGAGAATCGAGATAGGCTGGTAGTTGTTTGAGAGGTAGCTGTCACCACATTTCAATATTGGTGTTATCACTGCCATTTTCCATGAGGTTGGGAACTAGCCCAGGCACAGGGACATATTTAGAAGGTCCGTGGTGGGAGTTAACTGAGTCTAGCCTTGATATAGGATACTCATATCAAGGCGTCTTTGCAGTAATGGAGCTCTGGAGGGCTTTGGACATGTAGACTTTCGCTTCTGTAGGGGTAATGACTCTGAGTTTGAAGGGGTGGAGCAGCTCAGGCAGTGGGGTAGGCTGAATTGAAATATAGAACATAGAAGTTGATGGCAGATAAGGACCGCAAGGCCCATCCAGTCTGCCCATTTCTTTTACTGCCTTATGAATGTGCCATCAGCCTTTGCTCTGTCAATGACCTATCTATTCATACTCATCCGTATTGCTCCCTTATGCGTATCCCATGCCTGTTTGAAGCCCTGCACTGTATTCATATCCACCACTTCCTGAGGTAGGCCATTCCATGCATCCACCACCCATTCTGTGAAAAGAACTTCCTCACATTACCCTTAATCAGCCTCCCTCTAATCTCATGCTTTGTCCTCTTGTTAGACTCTTTCACCTTGTTAATGCCCTTAAGGTGTTTGAATGTTTCGATCATATCACCTCTCTCCTCCTTTGCTCTAGGGTATACATATTGAGCTCCGCTAATCTGTCCTCTTATGTTTTTTTTTTTTAAGTATTTATTTATCCCTCCTTGGCCGCCTGAGCTGCTCCCCTTCAGGGTCATCCAGCCACCACCTGCCTCTGCCACGGACACCCAGACTCTGCAGCTTCCCCTGCAGTGGGACAGCAGGAGCCCTGGCTCATAACTCCACATGAGGCAGAATCAAGGCAGGTGCCACAGTGAAATTGTGGATGGCCATCAAGCCTCTTGCTTCAGGTGCAATTTTTTCCTGGTTTTCTTGTCCCATCAGTGCATACTCAGACAGTGCCCCAGACTCCACTGGGGCCGCTGCTGGCGATACATGCCCGATCCCACCCGCAAAGAGGAGAGCTGTCCTCCAGATGCTCAATCCTCTCCACCCCTGCTGACCCCAGCGCCTGAGTCATTCTGAACCCGGGTCACTGGTGTGGGTTGAGTGAGGCGCCAGCCCTCAGCCCTCTATGCCACGGACCCGGCTCTCATAAGTTTTCTTGCAGTCCCTGCACCATTTGGTTTCCTTCTCTGGACTGCCTCAATTTGGGTAATGTCCTTGTGAAGGTGTGGCCTCCAGTACTGCATGCAGTACTCCAGATGGGCCTAACCAGTGTCTTGTAAAGAGGGATTATTACCTCCTCTTCTGACTTGTGATACTCTTACTAATACACCCTAACATCCCTCTAGCCTTTCCTACTGCTTTAGTGGTCTGCTTGGATGATTTCAGGTCATCAATGATGATGATGCCCAAGTCTCTTTCTTCCTTGTGACTGCCAGCAACTCCTCCCAGCCTATAGATGGCTTCAGGGTTTCTCTTCCTATGTGCATGATCTTGCACTTCTTTGCATTAAACCCCAGTTGCCACTATTTGACCATTTTGCTAGTTATCCAGATCTCTTCTCATTCTGCCCACCCTATCTGGATCATCTACTCTGTTGCAGATCTTGGTGTCATCTGCAAACAGACAAATCTTACCCTCCAGTCCATCTGCAATGTCACTGATGAAGATATTGAAGAGGACAGGCCCCAGGACTGATCCCTGAGGTACCCTACTTGTGACTTTCATCTCTTCTGACTGTATACGTTACCACCACTCTTGTTTTCTGCCTGTCAACCAGTTTGCTACCCAGATGACCAATGTCTCACCCCGAGCCTACCCAGCTTATTAATCAATCTTCTATGTGGAACAGTATCGAAAGCTTTGCTGAAGTCAGGGTAGGCGACATCAACTGCTCCCTTGGTCCATCACTCTGGTTACCCAGTCAAAGAAATCTATCAGATTAGTTTGACAGGACCTTCCTTTTGTAAACCCATGCTGTCTTGGATCCTGTGTTCCTATGGATTCCAGGTGTTGCACTATCCTTTCCTTAAGAGTGCCTCCATAATCTTGCCACTACTGAAGTAAGACTGGCTGGTCTGCAGTTCCCTGCCTTCTCCCAGCTACTCCTTTTGTGGAGCGGGATCACATGAGCCCTTTTGCAGTCTTCTGGGACCTCTCCTGTGCTCCGAGACTCACTAAACAGTTCGATAATGGCTCTGCTAGTTTCACCCTTAGCTCCTTTAGTATCCTGGGATGTATGCTATCAGGTTCTTGCCTTGTCCACCCTGAGCTTATTGAGCTCTTGTAGGACCCTTTCTTTTGTGAAAGGACTAGAGCACCTCCCTCCCCCGCCCCCGTGTCCATGGTGCTGAGCTGTGAGCCCTGCCCTACCTTCTCTTCAGTAAATACTGAGCAGAAGTTTTAATTTAGGACAGATGCTTTACATTGTCCTCCTCCTCACATGCCTCCTTATCCCTTTGATCTTAGCAATACCCTTCTGCACTTTCTCCTTTCACTAATGTATTTATAGAAAGTCTTGTCACCTTTTTTACTGTTGTGCTAGTATTTCCTGGTTTCAGCCTTTTGCCTCCTTACTGCCTTCCCTTAGGGATGTTTGGTATGCCTCCCTATCTTTATTCTGCTGCATTCCTTATATTTCCTGAAAGCCAGCCTGACCCTTTCTCTACTGTTTTTGAGAACCAAAGTGGTTTCCTTCTTCTTTTGCATTTCCTTTTCTCTCTAACACAATGTGATGTTGCTTCAAGTATTGCATCCTTAATGCTTGCCCTCTTTGCCATACCCCTTCACCTATATTTCTTTTGCCAGTGCTAGTTTAACTCTGTTGGCCATCTTATCAAGGTCAGCTCCTCTGAAGTCCCATATTTTGCATAGGAATGGGATGATTTAGTTCTAGTGGCCAAATTGAAAATACCATGTGATGGTCACTGGCCCCAGGTGACCTTCTACCTGGAGATCTGTGCTCCTTTCCATGTTAGTAAGTGCTAGTCTAGGATAGCCCTGTCTCTTGTGGGTTGTTGTAGCAATTGTTTGAGGCCTCCCTCTGCAGGAATCCACCATATGTCTAGTTTTGCAGATGTTCCTGCTGGTATTCACCAATCTGTATCTAGCATGTTGAAGTCTCCCATAATCAGAATCTCCCTTTAGCTGTCATGTTTTGTATATCTTGTAACAGTAATGTGTCTATATCCTTGCCCTGGTCTGGAGGCCTGTAGACAACCCCAGTGCGTATGGCTGTCCCATTTCCTGCTTCCAGCATGACCCACAGTTCTTCTGGTTTCTTATGTGTATTCTGAATTTCTGTAGCTTTGATATTTTCATTGACATAAAGGCCACCTCCACCCCTTTTTGCGCCTCTGTCTCTTCTGAACAGTACACAGCCAGGTACTGAAGCCTCCCAAGTGTGGTTACTGGTAAACCATGTCTCACTAATGGCTACTATGTCCATTTTAGTCTCTGTCATTATTGCCTGCAGGTCTGGGATCTTGTTCCCAGACTACTGCGAGCATTTGTGTGTTTTCCATTGGCCAGATTTCGTGTGTTAGTTGTTGAGTGAGGTCTGCATTTCTGTGTGTCGGCGGGGAGCCAGACCTTTTTCCTTACCTGGTGATGCAACTGAACTACAAACTTTGGATCAAAAAAGTTGCTAGGAGGACTGAGCTGAGGTCTGAGAAGGTGGAGTTGAGACAGTTAGCTATATCAAGTGTGTTTGTGGTGGTAGTACCATTAACACTAAGTTGTGAGGGGATCAGGATTTACCATTAAGCTCCTTGATGTTATCCCAGAACTTTCTTGTGCTACCCCAGGAGGTGGCTAGGGTGGTTCTATAGCGTCCGTCTTGGCCTTGTGGATTGTCCAGGTACACTTATTGCGGGCAGCATTATAGGTCTGCCTATTGCTTAGCAAACCGGATGCAGTGGCATGATGCCAGAGGTTGTCACACATTTTGAACTGTTGTAGGAGTTCTGGGGTGATCCAGGGGCACTACATTTCTTACTGGTCAGTGAAAAGCATCACAGGCAGTATTAAGGGTGGTGGTGAAGTAGTGCAATGTATCATCTATGCTGGGCTTGGGAAATAGGGGACCAGTCCCAGTTAATTAGATATTGGTTGAGTTTGGCTATGCCTTCTGGGCATAGTCGATGTTGAGTGATTTTGGTGGTGGTTTAGGTAACTGACAGGACCAGCTGAAGATGTTTGGGAGTGGTTGCTTAAGGAGTTGGGTAGGACACCCAGGTCAGTAATATGGTGGGGACGATTAGTGAGCAGGATATGTAGCAGGGTGTGGATTCCATTAGTGGTGTTGGCCCTGGTAGGCTGGGATATCAGTTGGGTCATATCTAACGCAGCAAAGGTATCTTTGGCGTGTGTTGATGAGCTCACCAGCCAGTTTATGTTGTAATCCCCAACTAGGATTGTTCCGTTTTGTGGGGGTGCTGGCTAGATAGTCAGAGAGTGCTTTACAGGCAGGGGATTGGCTGCGGGTGGGATGTAGGCGACAGTGAGAGTAAGAGGAGAACAGTTTGGGTCGGTGAGAGTTTTATTGAGAGGGCTTGAGCACCATGGTCTAGGGAGGGTGCAGGTAGGGCTTGGTAATGCAGTGAGTCATTTACATAGAAGGCACAGCCACCACCTCTCTTTCTGTTACAATCAGCCTAAATGAGAGAGAAGCCAGGAATAGAGACAAATGAGTCTGGGGTCTTGGCTGACAGCCTAGGTTTCAGTTAATGCCAGAATGTCTGGTTGGTGCTGTGCTGTCCAGCAGTGCAGGGGTGCTGTTTTTTAGGTAGGCTGCAGATATTCATAGTGGCTATTCAAAGCCCGTGGGTGACCACAGTTGGGGGCACTGCTGGGCCAGGATTGGGGTGAACATTGCCAGATAGTAGAAGAAGCAAGTAGAAGATCCTGACAAGGGCCATGAATTGGTGGCATTTTGCTGGGTGCAGCGGCTGGCAAGCTTACAAAATGATGAACTGGGGATGGGCAGTTGTGAGGGGCTGGATGGCCAGGTGGAAGAACAGACAAGGAGGGCTCAAGGCACAGAGAGATGGGCGGAGGGTAGAAGGGAGTGGTGCAGGGGCCATGGGGAGCACAGGGTGATGAGAGGCTATGAGAGGTGAGGTGCTCCCCAACAGCAAAGGTGTGCACATACCAGAGGCAACTGGGGTTTGTTGCTGAGCAGGGTAAAGTTAGCAACAGTAGTATGATTGAGTTTGTGGGTGGGTGTTGTGAGGGAGTACAGTGTTGGTAGATGTGACCATGGGCAGGTATGAGTGGGTCTTGTTGACACCTAACATTGTAGCAGACACAGTGGCGCAGTGGTAGGGTTGATGCCTTTGGAGCTAAAGCGTGCCTGTTTTTTCAAGTGTTGTGCCAGTTTACAGTTTGTGTTCAGCAACAATGTGTTTAAAAGTATTTTTCCTGCAACTGTTTAAAGTGTGCTACCAAGTTCCACCCTTCCAGCAGCATTAGTGTCTCCATTGTAGTACCCACTGCATCTATTAAGGGATCCTCTCACCCATGGCCTTCGGGGAAATAAGATGGGTGCACCCACATTGGGGTTGAGGAACTGCTGGGGAGAGCAGAGCTGTGGGCAAAGTATTGAACTGTTTATTGCCTTTATTGCATAGAGTATAGATATGTTGCTACCACTATTTCATCCATTTATCCTTGCTGCCCCTTGTTCTTTTCATACTCTTCCTTTTGAACAAATTATTTGTGTTAACTCGCATTTTATGGTTTGGGAATTGACACGCTTACTGTGTCACTTGCTTTTGGGGAGGGACTGTGTAGGCAGATTATGCATTGCTTCCAGGAGGGCGATAGCATTATGTTTCAGCAGCCAGGTATCCCATATCACTTCCCAGGTGGAGGCACCATGCCATGTTAGACCAGCGAAGCAACTCCTTAGGGAATCCAGGCTGGCCTGTTCAGAAGAGGAGAAGTGAACCCCAGGGCCCTGGTATGGTGATCACTTACACTAGAGGCACTGATGTGATTTCTGCACCACAAGTGTGTCCCCAAACTGTGACTTTGAGAGAAAAAATAGCACCCTCAAATTTTTGAAAATTGTCATGGTGCTTCAGGAGTTGGAAGACTGGTGCCGAGGGAAATGCTTGGACCTGAAAAGTCAATCCAGTCACAGGGATCCCTAAAGTACTAGTACTAAAATGACTGCCATTTTGAGCCCTTGGATGCTCTGCAGTGTTTAGTAAATATAATGGCATATGTTGTGAAGCATGATGGTTCTAGGTAATAATAGTGACTGCACAAAGGTGATCGCTATTATCCCGACCTGCATTATCTCTGAAAACAATTTCGGTGATATGCAGAATAAGGCTACTGAGAATTGTGCATGCGTGGGTGGGGGGCTTTGTCCCCGCACCACCAAATAAAGATTCTCAACTCCAGGGGTGCATGTTGGGAGGGCACATCCCAGCTTAAAAAAAACTAAGTCCCAGCTGCTGCGGAATCGCAAAATAACACACCTGCCCCAGTCCCAAACCTGTGACCTGCTCTGTCGGAGTCATGCACCCTACCCACCACACCACATGGTTGGCTCAGAGGAAGCAGGTTCCACGTGGGTCACATCCCTGTCCCCATCCCTCCACATCCTGTCACCCACATTCCCTTCCCATTGCCCATCCTAGTTCCATGATGGAAGCAGTCACCATCCCACTACAGTCGCCCATGATGAAAGTTCCATTATATGGGTCATTGTTATGATGGCCGCCTATATTCAGTCGCCATCATCACGTGCTACCAGCATGACTGTGCCATTCAGATCACAACTGCTATAATTGGGGTGATTCAGAAATCGATGTGAGCAAACTGCCAGTCACAATCAAACTGGAAAGTTCCAAAGAAATATGTCACCTGTTTGGCGGGGGTAGTATACCATCCATTAACCCCCGTGAAGCCAATTGATTAGGTGGAAAAAGTCAGAATGTTGTTTGCGAACCTCAACTGTATTCATTCTGAGATTTCAATTGACAGCCAGAGTCCTTTCTCAACATCTCCCATTTCTAATTAATTATGACAATACCTTAATAATGTTTGTTATGCATAACATTTGTATGATCTCGTTGGCACATAAACACAGCACTTTATTGCTTCATATGAGCATCTATCTACAGGCATTTACAAATGCTTACAGTATGATTTAATCAGCCAGCAAATAAGTCTGTAGTTAGCTATCTGTGCTTTCTTCACTTAAGCAAGGTTATGGGAGGTCAAGGTGAGGCAGAAGGTGAAAAGAAATATCAAAAGTGGACAAAGATTCAGAAAGACAAGTAAAGAACATAGATGGCCAACTTAGTCAGTTGAAACAAGCATTTGTCAACCCGAATGTTTACTTGCTGGCTTGGCATTGGTGATAAAATAACAGAGCTGCACAAAGAAATGGCAGCGAAGTATTGAATTGACCAACCACACCACCCCAGCAGAGAGTGACAGGCAGGGGTGTGCCTTGGGTCATCAGTTATAACGGCCATGCCATTCACCACACCCTACCCTGCAGACACTGACAAGTGTCACGGTGCCTTAGGGTCTTTGGCCCTTATGCTTCCCATCCATGAAAATACAAAGAGATAAAAGGGTATAGGAGAATGGGTGGACTGGGGCTGAAGGTCAAGGATACCTCGATGCCTCTCACTGGCTGCAGGGTGTGGAATGGTATGGCATTACAGGCAAAACTCAAGTCACACCCCTGATGCTGTCATTCTCTAAGGTGGGGCATTATGGTTGGAAACCCTAACACCTCAGGCATCGTTGGCATTTTCACCCAAATTTTGAACATGATATATTTTACCTCGAACAGTGGCAATATCAGTTTGTTAGCGAGATGCTTTGCTCAGCGACTCGACATTTAGCACCAGGTGCAAAACACATTCTGAACAGGATCTGAAATAACTATACTGTTCATGGGAGGTAAAAACCGCAATGTTGCAACTCAGTAAAATATTAAAAACTGGTGAAGTCACGCAGCATAGAAATTGTGCAATGCACAACGTAATGTAATTAGTTTGGGATTTTTACAGCAGATTGTCAACACAGGCATTTGGGACTCCATCATGACAAAGTCACTGTGATTTTCTTTATTGTCCCAAACAATGATTTCCCAGCGACCACGCATCTCTGCACTGAAAGTAAAACACATTTCGCCATGTTGCGAAAAATGACAGCCACTGTTCATGAAAGTGAAAAATGCCACTGGTGAAAATCTGGACTGAAAATATTACAAAGTCATGAACTTATGATGGTAAATGAAACGAGCAATGCTCACTCAACACAGTCATTTATGGAATTTGTCACCAAATTTTCAACATAGCATTTAGAACCTTGCTAAGGAACAGTGTAACTGTGATTTTTAACTAACAAACATTGCTTTCGCACACCAACAGCACCATCGGCAACATGGTAAAACACATTTTGGGCAGCATATGAAAAATGACAGCTATACTGCTCATAAGAAGTGTAAAAAAATGGCAATATGAAATCTGGAGGAAAATATAGAAAAGTCGCAAACACTTGACGTACGTAGGAACTACGCATACACTCGTAAAACAGTCATTTCTAGGAATTTTTCACCAAATTTTCAACATAGCATTTAAAACCTCTGCTCATGGACAGTGTCACTGTAGTTTTCTAATGTGTCACAGTGATTTGCATTGACGACCGCGCCATTGTGCGCTACATGGGTGGAAACACGTTTTGGGCAAGATGTGAAAAATGACAGCTGCACTGCTCATAAGGAAGTGTAAAAAAATGGCAATGTTGAAAATCTGGAGTGAAAATATTGAAGATTCGCAAACCTATGAGCATGCGTGGGAACTTTACTCAATGCTGCGGCTAAATAAAACAGTCATTTTAGGAATTTTTCACAAAATTCAACATAGCCATTTTAAGACCTCTGCTCATGGACAGTGTCACTGTAGTTTTCTTAATGTGTCCCATACATTGATTTACACACCGACTGTGCCATTGTGTGACGGGTGGAAACACGTTTGGGCAAGATGTGAAAATGACAGCTGTACTGCTCATAAGGAGGTGTGGTAAAATGGCAATGTTGAAAATCTGCAAATGAAAATATTGAAAATTGCTAACTACGGCGTGCGTAGGAACTGAAACAACACTGCGCTAAACTAAGCAGTCATTTTAAGAATTCTTACCACAAATTTTCAACATAAGCTTTTGAGAGCCCACTTATGAACAGTGGCAGTGTCGTTTTGTTACTCAGTCCGAAGGTGATTCCACACAGTGACTGCAAAATCCTCTTAGGGGCCGATTACTGCTCATGACAGTGAGATCATTCATGAAGAAGGGGTCCCAAAAACCCCATGTTGAAAATTTAGTGCAAAAATTCAAAATGCCTGAGATATGCAAGTTGAAAAATCCTATCTATCCCATTATACAGCTTACCAGCATTTCCTCAGTTCACGGTCAGCTTTGAAGATTGCAGAGCGTGTTCCCGGTCCACCGAAGATCATCACGCCGGAGTCAGGAAAGTATGGAGTGGGGTGTGTGGAAACAGAAGGTGCACAGTCGGTGGGCAAGCAGGTGGGGACAGAGACACCGAGGACCGTTTTTGAGTTTCAGGTGTTTTTAAAAGCAGCGTGACTTGGAACATTTGCCACACTGGGTGGGCTCAGAGCGTGGCTGAAGAATAGCTGGTGGGGGCGTGGAGCTGATGGGGATTAGGCATCCCCATCGGCGTAGCATATGTTGCCACGCTGGGTTGGGCTCCCAGCTGGCACCTGTACTCTGGGAGGCGGGAACCAGTGGAGCCGGCCAGATTGGCACCCCGTTGGCTATACTGCTGTAGCCATGCTGGGGTGGACACCCAGCGTGGCATATAGAACTCTGTTTTGAGGCACAGCACAGCTGGCCAGGGTGTTAGGCACCCCCGTCAGCTTACACAGTGTGTGTGGGAAGCGAGGCACGCAGTATGCATGCGTGTGTGTGTGTGTGTGTGTGTGTAGTGTGAGCATGGAGCAGGCAGCGATATCGCTGCTCACTGAAGCATAGACTCCCCCTTCAACTGTATGCCACTGCATTTGGACTGGTCATAGATAGCTCGAGCAGGAGCATCTGCAAAGCGTGCCTGCAAAACACACTGCCTGAATTGGAAGAGGGCTGCCACACCTCCAAGCTAGGATGATGGCACTATGTTTCTTGCACACATGCATGCAAGCAAACATAAAAAGAATAGGAAGGCATTCAGGGCTACTGTTGCGCAACAGGTTTTATATAGAAAAGAAGAACAAGAGAACAAGATGAATCCCTCCTCCTTTGCATGCGGACTGATGAACACAGTTCTACCACAAGTGTATTTGAAGTATGTGATTTTTTTATTGCTGAGGGGCAGGCTTGTCCTACTAGTATAATCATGAATAATTAGAGGCATTATGCAGAACCCTAGAAGTAATTTTACAATGACTCTTCCCTCTGCATATAAAGGTGTACCACCAAAGCAAATCTATACAGCTTTTTCATGGAACATTGGTGGACTGGCTGCTAAAACCTCTGACTCAGAGTGGTTTGAAAGTTATAAGCAAATTTCACATTGAATTCTTCTACAGGAGACATGGTTATTTCATGAACATAAAAAAAAGCGGGTTTCAAAAGCATGTATTCATCCACAAAAGAACAAGAAAACATAGCAGAAATGTTGGGGGACTGACTATATTGGTGAAAATCAATCCAATGCTTAATCTGTCAAGTGTTTATCCCAGGGAGACTATCGTCAACTTGCATATATTATTTTTCAAGAATCACCTCTGCTAGTGCTGAATGGCCTCAAGATCTTCAAATCAGTTTAGTGATTTGATGTGGAGTGATTTTTGGAAAAAATAAAATAAAATAGTGGAGGCTCTAGAATGCGATGATAAAGTTAAAGTTATAATAGCCAGGAAGTTTAATTCATGTATTGCAAGTCATAATAATTGAAAGATACTTATATCAGTCATTTCTTTAAAGTTAATATACAGAGATGTTGTTTGGGTAAACTTACAATGAGAATGGCAGGAAAACTAATATCAATACTAGAGAGTCACAACCTAAATATTTTAAATGGCACGCACTGAAGAAAGGGAGAGGAAATTCACATTCTATTTAAGTAATGGTATAAGTGCAATTGATTTTATTATAACGATTCTAGACTTGTTTGTGATTGAATTTGTTAGTATATATCCATACAGAAGTGATCGTATAGCTCTTGCAGTCACATTAGGAATTGGATCAGTGATTATTCATGTGAGGACCCACATAGGTCAAGCAGGTATGCCCACCCGACAGCGACACCATTACAATGAGCAGCGTCGATGCCAACGCTCGATGATTCCCTTTCAATGGTATGTAAGACTCGGCACTCTGTTGGAGCACAGCTAGCAGTATTTGCAAATAAATGATTACAGACTGACTCTATTATCCAGATTCAAATGGGAGAGATTCTTTCTTCTACTTGAAGAAATTTTTTATCTGTACTAAAAATATTATACTAATGGAACATAATAAAATGACAGCTTCCTCTCAAGTGGCTTATAATGACCTCATAAAATTTTTTTCAAAGTTAATGTCAGTTCTATATAAAAAGGAAAGGTGGTAAAATGATCAAATCCTGCTTTAATAAGGTGTGTATCTCACCAAAAAGAGCCTTAGCAAAGGTGGTAACGGCAAACAAAAACTAATCCATCCAGAAAAAAAAACCTTCACAGCTTAATATAATCTGGAAAACAATATAACTGCATACTGGCAAAAGAAAAAAAGAAAATTCAAGGAAGATTCCTGGGTGATAATGAAAAGAATTATAGAAACTAAACCTTCAAACTCTTTGAAAACTATGATAGCAAAAGTATTAATCCCATTGGATAAATGGAGTTACTTATTTTACAAATATACTTCTTAACTCTTCAGTTTATACAAAAGCAAATTGACTTTGAGAAAGTTTAGATTATGAGGTTTGAACCATTAATGCTAACTTTCCAAAAAACAGAAGATGCTGTTATTTCATCTAAATCAAATAAAGCCCCTGGTATGGGCGTTATTGTTTCAAATGTTTACAAAGCTCATGTTAATATTTGAATACTTATGTTGAATTTATGTAATAAATGTGCTAAAACTAAATATACCCTGGACAATTGGAAAATAAATGAAATAGTGCCATTGTTCAAAAAAGGAGATTTGAAAGAACCTTAAAGTTATAGACCCATTAGTTTGTTAGGTGCTATTTCCAATTAATATTCCAAAATGTTATTGAACAGATCACAACATTGGGTGGACAGCAGTAAATTACTGTGTAATCTTCAAGCAGACTTAAGCATAATACATCTACTATTTATTTCCTGGTTACCAAATTTTAAATAAATAAATAAATAAATTGATCATATTTTACTCTTGCATATTTAATAGAAAATATATTTTATCAAAACACTTAAACTTTATACTGCCTTTATTGGCATTTGATTCCACAGACAGAACACTGTTATGGCAGAAGCTAATTCAATAGGGAATTAGCATGAAGCTATGAGTTCCTGTTGTACAGTTATACTCTGATAATAGCACATGCACAAGATTTGATATATTAGGTAATCTCACTTCATCTTTCAGATCCAACTGTGGGGTAAAACAAGGGTGCTTATTTGCTCAGTGCTATTTAATTTATGCATCAATGACATTTTACTAGAACTGGAAGCTAAAGAGTATCATTCCCCAAATATGATGAATGTCCCATGTCCAGGTTTGGCATATGGGGGCAATATGATTCTTCTGTTGCTCTCTCCTGGCAGTCTGCAGTGTAAATTATTTATCAGTTATGCCACAATTGCAAAATAACTGTAAGTTACGACAAAGCAAACATAATTACATTTGGATGGAAAACACATGGGCCTGGATATTTCGAAATGCGCCATTCCCTGGTGCAAGACCATACATGAGGCAAGTAAATTGCACCATGGGTGCACCTGGAGCCATATTCAGCAGATGCGCACCTGGAACAGCCATGCACAAGAAGGCTGAATATGGCTAAATGCACCATGGTGCAGCCAAGGATGCAACATGCGCAACCAGGAGGTGCAGAGCTGAGCACAACTCCAATGAGCAGGGCAGGAGCAAACAGGCAGTAGAAAGACACAGAACTAAGGCAGCACAGGAGAAGGGGCACAGAGACGCTCACAGACACTTCAGACACAGTGACCCCAGCTCCCTGGCACAATAACCTCCATGCCCTCCACCCCTCACACCAGTGCAGCAACAACCTGCATGATGCCACAGGCCACCCCGTGCAGTACAGCCATGGAGGCAGAAGTCCAAGCAACCCCAGGGTGTCAAACCACCAAGGGGACCTGGACCCCGACAGCAGCACCCCTACCACCATGGCAGTGGAACAGCACCCGATGGCCCCAGCAGGCCTGCTGCGTCCTACCGAGTACTTGGTACACCAGGCCATGGGACACAGTGGTACACCCAATACAGACCCCACAGCTGCCAAGGCACTGCCAGTGACCCACCCTGCACCCATGGTGACCCCAAGAACAGGGAACAAACAGCTGCAGCATGGCTGCCCATGCCACCTGCAAATCAGACACAGACACAGACATGTACCACAAATGCACTTATAGAAAACAAAAGAGGAAGTACAAAAAGCAAACATCGGGGCAAGAGAGGGAGTGAGGGAGAGGAGGACATGGAGAGGGATCTGTACAGTTGCAGGAGGAAATGCTGGGGAACAGGAATGGCAGGAGAGAGGGCAATGATGGCTGGACCCATCAACGTGGGCCAGGGACCTCCAGGGCCCGAGTGCACTGGATCCCTACAGCCACACGCGAGGTTCCTCCGCCAGTAGTGATCACCATCGCCAGGCCCTGTGGTCACAGTAGGGCTGCCCTGCCTTGCAGCAGGCTGATGTGCACCTAGGGAAGGGACAAGAGAGGCAATCAGTGCACTGCACAAATGACACCACCCACCCATGGTGCTGCAGACAGTGGGGGAAAGCACTACAGGGGTAAGCAACATACCCATGCCATGTTGTCCACTCCAACAATCCAAACGGTACACCCAATGGTGCAGACAGCTAGACAGTGTAGCCCGCTGGCATCATTCACACATGGACATGGGCACATGGCACAGGGTGGCAGCACTGATGCAGCACACAAGGTGGTGGCAGGGCGCAGAGCCCCTCAATGGCTGACCACATGCCACCAATGGACATGCCATGGTGGAATGACAAATGGACCATGTGCCACACACAGCCAACCTGACACAAGGCTGGTCCCACCATGGCCATACCTGCACCACCCCTGCCCACCCACAGTGACAGCCACCACAGTGATCACCCTCAACTGCCTCTCCGACCCCTGCAAGCACTGTCCTGTGGCCTATCCCAGTCCCTCACGCTGTCCGTGGCCTCCCTGGCCCACCTGTGGTCCTCCAGCCCTGTGGATGACATGTAGAGGAGGACTTGAGTACACATCGTGGAAGGTCCCCGCCACCCTAGGCCCACAATGTGTATGGCCAAGACCCAGACAGCCCGACCAACACACCAGCATCCGCACACATGTGCTGTGGACATGCATGATGACTGTGGTCACAGAGACAGTCCCACCCAGCAGCAAAGCATGCTGCACAAACCTGTGCAAACCACAGTTGGGCACATGGGCATGCATGCCAGCAGCACACCTACCTGGCTGTGGGACAGCCCCACGCTGCACCTGAGCTGCAGCTGTCACATCCATCAAGGTCCTGTGCTGTGCAAGTCCCTTTACTGGTGGTGATACTGCTCAGCCGACCGTGCCACACCCGTGTGCCTTTCGAGGGCCTGCAACACATTCTGCCACACCTGCCCTGTGCCTGCTGGAGTGGCACCCTGACCATACAGCTGGTCACAAGGGTGGACCACAGCCACTGGAGTTCCTAGCTGGAATGTCTGACCAATTTGTGCCCAGCGGTCACATCTGCTTGCCATTGTCGATCTACAATGCAGTTCTGGGCCCTCGCGGTGGAAAATGCACATGGTGGCAGCTGTGTGCAGTGTCGTAGGGGTGCAACGGCACAATTGTGCATCGGGAAGATGCACAATATGGATGCACAATGCCAGTTGACAGTGTGTGTCTGGGATGTGCACTATGTGCATGACCCACCCCATGTGGTGTCATGACCCGAGCCAGAGGTGACAGGTTCTGACCCCGCACAGTGTCGTGCATGTGTGTGGTGTGCATGGTATGCCACAAGGCATGCTGTGTGTGCAACAGGCTCATGGGCGCCACACACAGATGGGACCCACACCATGCATGTACAGGACATGCACCATGAAGTTGCTCCAGTGCAACACAGCTGAGCACAGTGCAAATTCTCAATATTCAGCGAGTTATGCAAATGACCTCATCAGCCAATGCGTGGCATGGTCAGGTGCATTAGCATATCATTACCAGTTGCACAAAAGCTAATTTGTATACGATGTGCCATAAAGCGCCGAGGAACAGCACAAATAAGGACCAGTATTGCAGCCTTGACAGGTAAGTGGAGGCTGCTGCAGCAACACACAGGGATGTTGCAGCAATGCAAGGTGGGCAGCCCAGGGCCATGCTGGCACTGACACGCTGTGCAGTCCATGTAGCTGGTGGTGACATGTCAGGACAAGAGGAGGGAGGAGCGTGGGCCTTTCACAAGAGCAGGCCCAACTTTACTAAGGGGAGACTGATGCCCTGTTTGAGGCATACCTGGACAGGGATGCCCTGTGTGAGCAGTGCCATGAGCACAACCGCATGACAGGGCCATTGGATGGGATGAGGTGGTGGCCTATGTGGCAGTCACCAGCGGTCAGCACAGGAGTGCCGCATAAAGGTTGGGACAGAGAGATGGTTCATCAAGGAGAAGGTGGCGGCTATTGGAGTGTCCCATAGTGCCACCAGTGGATGGCCATCAACCGCACTCACACTGATGCCAACGGAGGAGTTAGTGGCGGCCACCATCCATTGCACCTCAGTGGAGGGTGTGCCCAGAGGGGGCTTCCAGATGGGTGGCTGCCCATCACTGCATGGTATGTATGTAACTCACGCACATGTACTGGCCTGGAGGGTGTGTACATGGGCATGCCGGTGTGCATGCCATTGTCCCACATGCACGTGTACGCACCCTTGCGCATGGTACACTGCTGGCCACATACACCAGTGGTGTACATGGGGGGGGCACATGAGGGCTATGCACCACTGACACCCCCTTCCTCTCTTGCAGCACCAGTACAACTCTGTGCAGAGGAAGGGGCATGGCAGTGTCCACAGCCCCTGTGGATGGCAACATGGCCCCTGTGGATGGACCATCAATGTGCACCAGCATCCTTGGCCCCGACAGGCCACAGCTGAGCACCACAGTGCACGTGGACATCCTTGGCCTGGGGTCAGATGAGGCCCTGATGTGTTTCTGCAGGATTCCAGCCTTGGTGTGTTGTGCGCAGAGACACAGGTCAGGGTGGGGTACGACTCCAAGGATGACATCCAACTGATTCTGGACAGTGTGGGCGACATTGCAAAGTCGCCCTGCCCCTGCATCAGCGGTGGCGTCAAGCCCTGCACCGTGCCCATGGCTGCCAGCTGCCTGCCAGCACTGCAGGTGCGGCAGTGTGTGGCACCACTGCTGTTCCCTGCATGGGTGGTGGTGCTGCCACAGCTGCACAGGCACAGGGCAACACTCTGCAGGCAGGACGGGTGGCAGCATCAGGCTGCGGGTGCCACCGGGCAGCTGGACATGGGTCCCGCCACCGGAGTGCCTGCTGTACCCCTTCCCACTGTAGGCCCCACCGTGCAGCATCCACCACAGAGAGAGGCTGGATCATGGCAGATCACCCACAGCTGTTTGGCGTCCTGGCTAGGAGGCACAGGATGCGGACTGGCTGGCTGAGCACACCCAGTTGCTGTGGGCATCTATTGAGCAACAGGTGCTGCTCGCCACCAGGGTGCATGCACTGCAGGCAGAGGTACGCCAGCTAGCTGAGCAGCAGGACAGGGGCACTGCGCAGATCCTGGAGGGGCTTCAATGCATGCAGGAGGCCATGACTGTGGCCATGGACCACATTGCCGGTGCCATTGCGGATGGCTTTGCATTGCTGGCTGCCACTGGGAAGGGCCTTGCACAGGAGACCTTCCACAGCGTGCTGTCTACCCCATGGGCCCGGCGTCAGGCGACCCCATCACGGTGGACTCTGGGCTTGGATGTAAGTGTCCCTGGCATGCCTAGGGCTGGCCTGTTTGGCTGCCTACTTACCCCCATGAGGACTCAGTCACAGTCACACACGTCTACCCCTGGGGGGTGTCAGACACACATCCATTGCCGATGTGCAGCCTGCAGCTGCTGGTAGGCCCCAGCATGGCTGCCCATGTGGTGGCCTTGGAACCACGGGGCTGGCCTGAGGGTGTGGTCTGCCCTGTCCGCTGTCTGCTGCTGCCCTGTGTGCACATTGGTGGTGTGTGTGCATCATTCATATGGTGGCGTGCGTGCATGTTGTGCTGCATGCTGCCTGTGTGTGTGCATGCCGTGCTTCTGGGACATGTGGCATAGGCGTGATGAGGGCAGCCTAGTGCCAGTTGCTCCTGTGCACCAGTGACATGTGTCTGATCCATGGCACGTTCCACTGCCTCTGTGTGTGTGTGTGTGTGTGTGTGTGTGCAAAAGTCTGTGCGGCATGTGTGTATGTGTTGCTGTGTGTAGGTGTGTGCCACTGCCTCCCCTATCCCTGCTGAATGCCACGTTCTGTGCATGCCTCTCACCATGCATGTCCCTGCATGTGTGTGGTGCGGTGTGCTGGTCTGTGTGGCCCATGCATGTGTGCCACACCACCTACCTGCATTCACCATAGTGTTCCTGTGCGACCATGTCAGATGGTACTGAGCCTGCTGTATGAGTTGGGGGTCCTCTCCGGGCTGCACACCCCCTCTGGTCCATTGTCACTGTCATCCCGCTACTGTCCCCTCCTCAGCCTTGACAACTATCCCACAGTCAATGGCCATGTTGTGCAGTATGCAGCAGGCCAGGAATGGGCCACAGGCTTCGAGGGGCTGTACTGTAGGGCACTGCCTGACCTGTTTAGGCACCAGAATCATGCCTTCAGCATACTAAAGACATGCTCAATGATGCTGCGTTTGCTGGCGTGTGCCTTGCTGTAATGTTCCTCTGCAGGGGACAATGGTCACTGGTAGGGGTGAGCAGCCAGGGCCTTAGTGAGTCGCACTGTCACCTGTGTGGAGATTGACATGGTTAGCCCTATGCTATGCTGTGCTGTGCCTTGCCCTGTCCATGGCACCCACACCACGACACACACCCTGCCTCCCCATCCCCAGGTCTGCCACAACACCACGCCCCTGGCCCATGCCATACTCACCCACAAGGTGGCCCTTGGGGATGTCCCCACATTTGAACCTGTGGCACAGCGCAGAGCTGTGCCAGATGAATTATCATGTGCACTCCCAGGGTGTGTGGCACAGACATTGATGATGCGCCCAGGGCATCGCCATCATCTGGCAGTTGATGCTCTGGCTCCCCTTCATGTTGATGTACGTCATGCCTTTGGGGCCAGGTGGCATCACGGATGCTCACGTGGGTGCAGTCAATGGCCCCAGTCATGCCAGGCATGCGTGCAACCCTGTGGAAGTCCTGCATGTTTGCTGTACGCTCTGCCTGTGTGCTGGGGAACCATATATACTCTGAAGCATGTGGCAGCAGGGCGTTGAGGAACTGTGTGAGGAGGCGGGGCGTGGCTGACTGGGTGATACCTGTGGTGTCCCCTGTTGGTGGTTGGAAGGTGCCCATGGCAAGCAGGGCACATCATGGCGGTCACCTTGGTCTCCATGGACATGTGATGACTACATCTGGTGGGTGCCTGCTTCTCCTCACTGCACAGCTCACAGAGCTGCCTCAGAATGGCCCTGTTCAGGTGGTACCAGCCCACAATCTCGGTGTCACTATAGTTCTTGAATGTGATGCGGGCACGGTACCACCTGTGTCGGGCATACTGCTACCGGCCTCTTTGTCTGCCATGTAGCTGTTCCCCTGCCTCCTCACACCCCTCATTAGCGCCTCCATCAGGAAAGGCACACTCTCCATCCCTCCTTCTCTTTGTGTGTCTCACTGGGTGGATGGATGCCTGTCTGCCTCCCTGTTGTGCTGTTAGTGTGTTTGTCTCCCCCTCTCTCTCTCTCTCTCTCTCTCTGCCCCTCTCTCCCTTTCTCATTCCACTTCTCTGTCTCTTTCTCCCTCTGTGTTACTCGGTGCAGGGTTGCACATCTGCAGTTTGTGTGTTTTTGCCCTGTTTTTATGGGAACAAGTCTGGGCGGCGTATCTTGGGTTTGCTCCGGACTTGCGCCATGGCTTCAGGTTGAATATCCCATTTTGCTGCATTTTCAAGGGAGCGCCCCCTGTACTTGTGCTGCATGCATTTTAGTTCCGCATTGATGCACTGGGATTTGCGCTGTGCCTTGGCTCCCTTTGAATATCGCTTGGTGGCGCATCTTCGTACTTGTGCTGGCGCAACTCAGTTGTGCCATGCGCAATGCTCTGAATATCCAGGCCATACTGTTTCAGAATGAATGGAACCAAAACTGAAGTGCTTAAAGGAGATAGGACATGATTTTCTAATGTTTTATTTACTTATTTTTAATTTTTTTTTATGCGTGTTTTTCCTCCTCGGCCTGCCGACATGCTTCTGACCTCCTCCAGCCCCCAGTCACCGCCTCACCTCTCAGCATCTCCCAAGCTCTGACTCCCCCATGGCTTATACCCTGTGGAGGGGTAGAAGAGCCATCCCCCCCTCCCGAGGACAATCCAGAGCAGGCCTGGGAGTTCCTCGAGGAGGCTGCGCCGGAGTACTGGAAGGGCTTCATAGAGTTGTCAGCTGTTTTTCTCTATTTCCTTGATCCTTCCCTCGCGGCCATGAATATGCATGTGTGGAGGTGCACACGCATCGCAAAGCCACATTCCTTGTCTCCCTTAACTCTGATGCTACCCCCATCCTCCACTAGGGGGCAGCCAAGGAGCAGGATGACATATACAGTACACCATTCCCTGGGAAAAGAGAGCAGTCATCAGATGCTCGATCCTCTCACTCCCCTGCTGACCTCTGGCAGCCACCGCTCACTCCCGAACATGGGTCGCAATCAAGGCATGCAGTGTGGCGTCCAGCACCTCAATCCTCAGTGCCACTAGGCCAGCCAGTTTTCTAATGTTTTAAACTGTTAAATAAATCAGAAATATTCACCAATGGCCTGTGTGTGTCTTTTTTATTGTAAATGCCTAAAATGTATTTTTCATATGCTTCTTATATTGTTGAAACCCCCATCAGTGTCACAGATTTTTTTTTCCAGTACTGAGAGTTAGTGCATGTCTAGTTTTGAAATGCTCACATCACTGACTCCTTAATCAGCATGAAGATAATGTGTATGCTGGTCCCCTAAAACTGCTTCAGACAGCAACTACACAAATGCTGATACCATACTCCCCCTCATCTCTAAAGGATGCCAGACTCAAAAAAATAACATGATTTGTTGGTGACTGGTGACCAGCTATCCTTACCCTTTTCTCCTCAGCTAGTCTCCTTACATATTCCTGAAAATTCATTATCACAAACAGTATATCTTTTTAGAAGTAAAACCTTATGTTGACGTCACGTGATGGCTGCCTGAGTGGCTGGAACATCTGCTGTATCCTGCCCCTCAACTGCGGTTTACTTTTTCGTTTTTCACTCACGCTTACCGGTGATTATTTCTCCTAACCGGCTAGGCAGTCTGTCTGGTTGCAGTTGTGAGCATTTAAAACTGCCGCAATGGATGCTGACATACAGAATCCTCCCCGGAGCATACACCACCGGCATCGCCTGATAAAGCCCCGAAGCGCACCAAGGAGCAGGCCATGTTGAAATCTACTGTTACCTCTAGGGCCCTGTCTGAATAACGCTTCTTGGAAGACCTGGAGCCACTTAAAATGGCCCTGCTCACAATCTCGGAGACCATCCAGCAGCTGAAGGGGTCCATGGACCCGCTTACTCACCACATGGGAGATGCTGAAACCAGGACATCCTCGTTACAGGATTGGAGAGCAAAAGCAGAGCCTGACATGGTCCACCTGAGGCAATGTTGTACAAAGCTAGAATATCATTTAGAGGGTCTAGAAGCCAACTGTAGACAAAATAATCTGCTAGTACTGGTACTAGTACCTGAATGGGTGGAGATCCCCAACAGTTTATTCAAAAGCTTTGCAAGAAAATTGTGGGGCAGTCTCCCAATGACCTCGCTTACATTATAGAGAGGGCTCACCTATCACTCTGGCCCATTCCCTGGATGGTGCCGCTCCCTGGCCCATCATATTCAAATGCTTGAATTTTTTGGACGAAGAGCACATACTGGCCAGAATACAGGGCACCAAAGCCATTACTTGGGAGGGTTCTGCACTTAGGGTCTCCCAGGACCTCCCTGCACCTGTCAGGCAAAGACGGTGGGATTTTCACCCTACAGTTTCCAAGCTGATTGATGTGGACATCCACTTCAGAATACAGTACCCAGTCTTATTACAGATGCACCATAACGGAATCTGGCACTGTTCTGAGAGCCCCATTCAAGCTAGTAAGGAGCTCCCTATGATGCTTCCCGAATTATTTGAGCTGGTCTGAGACTTTACTGCAGGGTGACTAGGAGACCAAGTTTTGTGCCTGCCAGGACTCTATCAGAAATGCTCCTTCTACCTGTTCTATGTTTTCTGTTTGCAAGCTGGGGCTAGCTTTTTGCTTTATCTGGTACTGCTCCCTGCCTCACTGGGTTTTCTATATTTGATATGCCCCATTACTTCTTCTTAAAAGTGTGACTGGGCTGGCTTTCCGGCACTCTAATTACTACAGTTTTGGAAGGCACGGTTTTGGACTACTGCCACGGCACCTACTGAAAGGAAGGGGGTGCCAGGTTTCCTCTGCACAGTTGCTCCCTGATTTCCCTTGGGTGGTTACCACACGTCTATACCCTGTGGCAGTTCCTGACAGAAAGCATAATTACAGATATAGTGTATGGTAAACGGCCGTTGAGCATGGAAATCCATGCTCCCAACAGCGTTGTTATGCTACATGAGCTACGTCATCGTAGCTGTTGTGCAGCTAGTGCAGCATAACACCTAGAAGGTGTGCGCGCATGCGTGGAAGCTGAGTGCACATGCGCCAGCTGGGTGACTGGTGATGTGATAAGAATGGCCATGGTGGTGAAACAGGCCAGAGGAAGTGAGAACCACACATAAATCCAAAAGAAAGTAAGGACAATCTTTTTATGAGCGACCATACACTATAAAAGACTGTGTATGATCGATCATACACAACACGGGTATTTTTCAACTCTCGAAGTTTCCATGGTAACGAGACCTTTGAACTGCACTCTTGAGGTCTCCAGTTACCATGTAAACCTCTCGAGTAAAAAATACCCTTGTTGTGTATGAGTGCTCATACACAATCCTCTATGTTATAGCCAGGCTGTCCGTTCACATCTAGCGGTTTGTGGATTTTGTTTTCTCTTGGGGGCCTGTTCAGGACTCCTAATGATATTTCCTTGTGGGAGCTCAGTCTGCTTTTCATGCTGTCTGGACTGTATGGGCTCTCCAATGTCCAGGTTGAGGAACAACTGGGACTCTCATCTTGTTATGTTTCCTGCTTCTGAAAGCAGACTTCTCCTGTCCCCCCTCTGATTTTTGGGACCTACAGGCTTTTTGCAGCCCTTTGGTGTCCAGGACTTGAAATATTAAGTATCTTTATTTTATCTATAGCCCTCGTACCTACCTTCTGCCATCAGGGGTTTGCACAGTAAATGCAAGTTCTCCGGTTTGGATGATTTCTGCTACTCTTGGATCCATTTCCTGACAGACATTTTGAACCTATCAGAGGACTACCCCCTGCTCTGATTTTCATGTGGCCAGCTATTGTTTTTGGCCCCAGGCAGGAATATATGCCTTACGGATTTGCTTAGGGACCTGTGCTGAACTTTACCCTTTCATTTCCTATTCTGGATTTACTTTTTCCATGAGTTCCTTGGTTTTGTTTTTCACTTACTCCAGATATGTTGTTGCTGGTGGGCATGTTGTTGTGATGTTTTCTGAGGGGGGTGGGGCTGGTATGGTAAATTGCAGGGGGGAAGGGTTCTGGTTTGCAGTGTTTTACCTATTTGCCTAAATACACTTACAGAATTACTTTGTGATTGTGTGGCGAGAGGGGGATGGTGGAGAGTGCGGATGGGAGGGTGGTTTGTCGATCATAATGGATGGGATGATGGTGGGAGTGCCGTCTTTGAGACCATGGGGTTTGGTCTGTATATAGTTCTTGGGGGTGTCATTTTTGGGTTGCTTTTTTTTATGTAAATGCTGATATGGGAGGTTTGTTGGGCGGGTGGGGCCCAGATCACATCGTGGGGTATTGGTCATACTATGTTTCACGAGTTTACCTTCCTTCACTTTGGTATGTTTGGTTTACACCAATCTATAACTCATACTGTATGTATAGATTTGATTCTTGAACATCAAGGGTGCCCAAGACAAGAAGAAACATTATGTGGTATTGAGGCACCTTAAAAAGCTCCAACCAAGTGTGGCCTTACTACAAGAAACTTATTTACGTAAGGATGATGTCCACTACTTCTGTAGAGAATGGGTGGGGCATGTGGTTGGTGTGGGTTCCATTAACAGAGAGCGGGGATTGCCATTCTTATTGACAGGAAGGTTACTTTCAACCTGCTGAGAGATCTGGGACCCGAGGTCGTTTCATTTTCTGCACTGTCGACTGGAACTGTTGGAATTGGTACTGGGTTTGGGTTTACAGCCCCAGTGCAGATTCACCCATTTTTCACTAATCTCTTGGCCCTGCTTGCCCCCTTTTTACACTTGCCGATAATTTTGGGAGGGGTTTGGAACATGGTGTGTGACCCTAACCTTGACCGGTATGGAATGACTAGGAAAGGGCATTCCTCAAGGCAGTGGGGCCTGCATGACCTCCGAGATACGGCTGGTTTAGTAGACCCCTGGCTCCTGTTACATCCTTTCATGCGACAGTACACATTTCATTCCATACCACATGCCTTGCAGTTCAGAATTGATTACTTCCTCCTTAGTACTTCAATCATATCTGGTCTGCAGTCCTGTGATATTCAACGTATGTTGGTTTCTGACCATGCTGTTGCATCCCTAGATCATAGTTTACATGGGCTGGAAGAACGGGACTCCATATGGCGGCTCAGCGTTACTCTGCTCTGGAGCGGATGATCTTGCAGCAGTTAAAATCTTCCTACAAATTTTTCCTGGTTAATAAGGACTCTGTCACCTCCGAGATATGTTGTGGGGTGCTGCCAAGTGTGCCTTATGGAGGGATTTATACAACTCGCCTCCATGCTTAAAAAACAGAAGGTGGGCAAGATGGCCAATTTACTGCAGCAAATTCAAACCCTTGAAGGGTTCTTCTCTGCATCCTCAGATCCTGCTGTTTGACAACAGTTGAATGCCCTGAGAGCTCAATATTTCAGTCTCCTTGCCAATTAGGCTGGCTTAGCTCTACAGCACACAAGGATGTGCAATTTGGAATCCAGGGAAATGGCCAGGTGGCTTTGGGTCTTGCATCTCTGACAGTCTGATGCAAAGAAGGCAATACACTCCCTTCAGCCAGACCCGCAAGGGCCGATTCTCACCCAGCCTCAGGAGACTGTGGATGCATTTGGTCAGTATAATCAGTCCCTATATGCTGCTGACTCTTCTTCACTTGACCTCCCTGACCTAATTATGGAATATTTGCAGGACCTGCACATCCCACAGCTTTCCCACTCTCAGTGAAATATTTTGGATTCCCCCATAATCGAGGAGGAGGAGGTGAGGGCGGCTACTCGGTCTCTCCCTAACAATAAAGCTCCAGGCCCTGACAACTTTCAATAAATTCTATACTGAGTGTGAAGCATTAGTGACCACTGTTCTTACTCGTCTGTTTAGTTACTTGCACTCATCAGCTCTCTGTCTCTTCATTCACCCAGGCTTGGATTTCCCTCATTCCAAAGCCTGGCAGGAATCCTGTTACCCAGTAATTACAGGCCCATTTCCCTGCTCAGTTCTGATTTGAAGCTTATGGCGAAGGTCCTGGCCAATCATCTGCTCCACGTATGGTCAGGTCTCACTAGCATGACATAAGTTGGATTTATGGCTGGCCGATCCTCATCTGACCACCTCCAAAAGCTTTGGTATTTGATTTCTGCATCAAGCGAGGGCAAGGTCTCAGCGACTTTGGTCTCGCTAAAAGTGGAAAAGGCTTTTGATTAGGTTTCATGGCCTTTTCTTTTTGCCACTCTCTGAAAATTTGGTTTCCCTGATGGTTTTTGTGATTGTGTGCGAGTCCTATACTCCAATCCCACAGCCAGGATCCACTGTAATGGGATTCTGTCTGTTCAATTTACCCTGCAGCATGGTACATGGCAGGGATGTCCCCATCCCCAATTTTGTTCACTCCCTATCTTGAACCCCCTCCTGCATCATCTTTAGGAGAACCCCGTGGTTGAAGGAATCCAGGTCGGTGATATTAGTTGTAAATTCTCGGCCTACGCTGATGATTTATTGCTACATTTAATAAATCCTCAGTCCTCCATCCCCATGGCCATTGATAAAATTGTAGATTCTGAGGTGTGGCGGGTTACAAACTTAACATGGACAAATCCAAGGTCCTGCCACTCAGTGTATTGGTCCCTCGTCAGCTGATCCTGGATCTTGGCTCACTTTGGGAACCCAATAATCTAGTCCCTCTCCTGAAAGCTGTTTTTCCACAGATCTGCAAAGATGGATGCATCTTCCCCTCTCCCTCTGGGGTAGGGTGAATGTTATCAAGATGAGTATCTTGCCTCGCATCCTTTACCCCTTGGAATGTTGGGTCTTTACTTACCGAAGGTCTGGTTTGCAAGCTTAATTCATCTGTTTCAGCCTTTCTTTGAAACAAGGGGCCCCCATCTGGCTTATTTCAACCTCACCCTATCCAAGAGGGCTCTTGATGCGAGTCAACAACAAACTCGTTCGACTGGCATCACAGTGCCAAGCTCCTATTGACCACAATTTCCAGTCAGCAGGGAGCCATGCACAGCAGGATCTGTTTTTTCTTCAGGGGCTCTGCCCCACACCCCCCACCTAAGGATACCAACTCCAGGTCACAGTTGGTTCAGGGAAGAGGTGCAAGACAGGGGAAAGTGTTGCCGGATCCCGGGCGCAACTCCTTCAGCAACACGTCGCTGTTATCGGTAGTGACATGTATCACTGTAGGGGTTTCGCCACAGGGATGCATACCTCCAGGGGGAAGGGTGGTCACTGTCTCACCAGTTTCTTTCTATATTATTGTGCTCTGCTTAGTTCTAAAATTTTCCTTTCGGACTCCCCCCTCTCTCCCCCAATGCCCCAGACTATCGCCCACTATGGCTTTCATTGGAACAGCGACTCTATGAACGGGCAGGTCTCCAGCTCTCAAGCCTTCAGTTTCCTCAAACCTTTTCAGTTACCTCCTAAACTCCATAGAACTCCCCTGTGCTGGTATCTCAGAGTTCTCAGGCAGCTCTCTTTGCACATGGGCTGGGAGTAGGGCAGGGACCTGTCTCAGCCAATTTTTGAGGAACTCAAACATTCAGATTGCATACCGGTCAATCCCTCTCCATTTTGCCCTCGACTTAGGTCTGCCACCCTCTTGTCCTTTCTTGATGGAGATGCAGTCGTCCCAATCCCTATTGTACAAAATAGGTTTGCCCTTTTCGGTGTTTCCTCCTTTTAAATATTTGCAAATTACCTGAGCCCTAGCCTCCTTCCTAGGCCACCATCCCTGGTCCCCGTCACCTGTGGGGGTTCTCCCTGACCTCCTTCACCTAGCAGCTCAGCCCCACATGCTTTCCGGGTATTATTGGTTCTTCCAGTTGAGGGATCTGGCTAGCTTGGATGACATCTGTTACTATTAGAAGCAGGTCTTACACCTCCAATCGGAGGTTAAGGTCTGGCAGGGGGCTTGGCTACATGTATACTAATTCATTAAACAGGATTGGTACCGCTTGTCGCAATTTCAGATCTTACACAATCTCTATTTTATGCCCGTTAGGCTTCACAAGATGGGTAAACAAGCATCTCCCGCCTGCTCCCGCTGTGGTATGTTGAAGAGCCATTTGAAACACATCCTGTAGGATTGCCCAAGGGTTATCCCCTTTTGGAATGATATTTGACTCTCCCTAGACCCTCTTCTGGGGTTGGAATCTTTCTTTACCCCTGAAGTCTGTCTTTTTGGTATTTTCCCAGATGAGCTCCTTGGTTCCCACCGAGCCTACATGTCTCCGATTGCTGTAACAGAGAAGTTAATATCTGCCACCATTGGTTGGATGATGCCATCCCATCTTATAAGGAGTAGCACCAGGAGATCCTGATGGCACTCGAGATGGAAAAGCTGACCACCAGTAGGCAAGGCAGATCTCACCACTTTAAATCTCACTGAGAGCCGCTTTATGCCCTTTTGTCCATCTCAGCTACTCCACAGGAACCCCAGCATACTTCTTCCTTGGATTGTCCTCCCTGCACATCCCCATCCGGGCACCCTGCTGATAGCTAATGGTTTTATCATCTTATTAGGTCAGGTTGCAGTCACTGGTCTACTGGTGTGTTCTGGGGATGAGGAAGGATTGGGGTTGGGGGTTTATTTTTCGGGGTTGGGGAGGCTGTTGGGTTGTTACCTTTATCCATTCCTGTATGCTTGTTCTCTGTCTCTTGGAGGTTGAGCTTTGTTTAGGTTTTGTTGATGTACTGTTAAAAATGTCATAAAGTTTAGTAAAAAAAAGAAATAAAACTTTACTTGCTTTTCCCCAGTGTCTCATTGGTACATACCCTGACCCAGTGTCCACACTCTACCCTCTTGTTTAGTGTAACCCCCCATAGGAAGCTTAGCTTACCTTGATCTCATTCATATAGTCAAACAGCCCCATGAGCCTCTGCTGAAATCAGGGCCAGGAGCACAGGAAATGTCAGCAGACACTCAGCGGTGCCAGAGAAATTTTGCCCCACTGGTTTGTTGTGCTCCCTGCCATACTGTGCAGTATCTGTGGCTAGAGAGCAAAAATCTTGGGTGACTGCATGTCTGTGGCTCACTGATACACAGAAGACATTATGGTGCATGCTCTCCATCCCACTGTTGAATGCCACTGGAGGCTAATATTGCTGGCGGAGGGAAGTGAGAAACTGTGTGGCTCTTCTGGCCACCAAGAAAAGCTGGCATGATATTATGTTTCCCAACCCTACTTTTCAGAGTTCATGGGGGGCTTGGTTCACTCCTTGAATGACTTGCACATCACAGGTGAAATTGGGGCACTGTGGTGCCTGCCAGCTTTCCTGTGCTCCGTGGCCCTGATGCAGTTCAGAAGAGGGCCGGGGGAGTGAAGACCGGTGGCTGCCAGCCAGAAAAGAAATGATGTTGGCAGAGGCTGATGGTGCTGCTGGGCCACATGAATGGTGCCAGAGGTAAGCTAAGCGCCCACTGGCAGGGGCTGGGGGGGGTTACACAAAGCGAAAGGTTAGGGTATGGACCAATGGGACACTGGGAAAGCAAGTAAGGTATTAACTCTAACAAAATAAACTGTGATAATGACTTTTCAGGAATTTTTAACGCTGGGGGGGGGGGGAGCCAGTCGACAGTTGCTGAAGAGTGATATTACTTTTTAGTCATATGTCCTTTATGAAAATTAGCAGGAGTATTGAATCAGCATTTGTGTAGTTGCTGTCTGAAACAGTTTTAGGAGACCAGTGCCCACACAATCTGTATACTGAATTGGGAGCCTGTGATGTCAGCATTTCATAACTTGACACACTGATTCCCAATACAAAAAAAATTAATCTGTGGAGCAGGTGATGGTTTCAACAATATAAAGAGCATATAACAATATGCTTTGTAAAAGACATGCATACAGGCCATTGTTGGTTAGTTTTGATTTTTTTTTTTATCATAGAGGATTTTATTGTGATTTTTAGATTTTCCATTCACAGTGATGAACATATATCAGATAACAAGTACGTGGGTAAATTTGGAGACAGGCAATGGCACCACAATCCACACAGGTGTTGTATACAGACCCCCTTCTCAGGGGGAGGAAATGGACAAGGAAATAATAGAAAGTATACTTAGAATGGCAGAAAAAGGGGAGATATTGCTGATGGGTGATCTGAATATGCCAGATGTTAACTGGAGTGCAGTTGCAGCAGCCACTTCGAAGAGTGGGGTTATTCTAGATGCCCTACAGGGGGCATGCCTTAGACAACTAGTATTGGAGCCCACTCGAGAGGGAGCAATCTTAGACCTGGTTCTCTCAAATGGAGATGGAGAGAGCATCACAGATGTAGAAGTGGGTAGCCATCTGGGCATTAGCAACCATGAACAGTATGGTTCACAATAAACACAGCAATAGAGTCAAGCCATACAAAGGCAAAAGTACTGGACTTTAGGAGGGCTGACTTTGCCAAAATGGGTGAGTGCCTAAGGAATGCACTAGCAAATGGGCAGGAAGGAGGGGTGGAAGAACAATGGGAATAATAAAAACTGCCATCACAGAGGTAACAAGCCTTTGTGTGAAGCAAATAAACAAAACAAAACGATGTAAGAAACCACAATGGTTCTCAAAGGAAGTGGCAGTGAAGGTTCAAGAGAAAAAGAAAGCATTCAGGAAGTACAAGGAATCACAGAAGGAGCAGGACAGAGAACTGTATCAGTTAAAGCAAAGGAAGCTGGAAGGCAGTCAGAGCAACAAAGGCCCAAACCGAGGAAAAGATAGCCAACTCCAGTTAAGAAGGGGATAAAACCTTTTATAGGTACATCAGGGAGCGAAGGAAGACCAAAGGAGGGATAGTGAGGCTTAATAAAGGGTGAGGGAGAGTGGGCAGAGGGAGACTGTGAAAAGGCAGAGATACTAAACAAATATTTTTGCTCAGTATTTACAAATGAAGAGGGGGGGGTACCTAAAACAAACAGTAGAAACACTCTGGATATTGAAGTTGATACCAGCCCATTTACAGAAGAAAGGGTTCTGAAAGAACTCTTAAAACTGAAGGTGGACAAAGCAATGGGGCCTGATGGGATTCATCCCAGAATTCTAAAAGAACTAAGGGTAGAACTAGTGACACCACTGACTACCCTCTTTAACAAATCATGGGAGGATGGGGTGGTGCCCGAGGACTGGAGGAGGGCAGATGTGATTCCCCTTCACAAAAGTGGGAGCAAGGCAGAAGCAGGAAACTACGTACCTGTTAGTTTAACCTCAGTGATAGGGAAAATGATGGAATCACTTCTGAAGGAAAGAATTGTCGAGTATCTAGAGGCCAGAGGGGCACAGGACCCAAGACAGCATGGATTCACAGTGGGAAGGTCATGCCAGATGAATCTGATAGATTTCTTTGACTGGGTGACCAAAGTAGTAGATCAGGGAGGGGCTGTGGACATGGCCTACCTAGACTTTAGCAAGGCATTTGACACAGTTCCACACAAAGATTAATATACAGTTAGCCAGCCTGGGAGTGAGTCCCATGATGACAGCCTGGGTAAAGGATGGCTGGAGAATAGGACACAGAGAGTAATAGTAAATGGGTCCACTCTGAAGGGGGTTACTAGTGGGGTACCGCAGGGTTCAGTATGAGGACGGTCCTCTTCAATATCTTTATAAGGACATTGCAGAGGGACTGGAAGGAAAAGTATGTCTCTTTGCAGACGACACAAAGATCTGCAACAGAGTTGATGCACAAGGTGGGGTGGAAAGGATGAGAAGGACTTGGCAAGGTTAGAGGAATGGTCAAATGTATGGCAGCTTAGATTCAATGCTAAGAGCAAGTAATGCACCTGGAAACAAAACCCAGGGAAGAGTACACAATGGGGTGAGAATACTAACAACAACAAAAATGGAAAGAGACCTGGGGTAGTCATATCAGATGACCTAAAGGTGGGCAAGCAATGTGAGAGGGCAGCAAGGAGGCTGGGGGATGCTGGGATGCATAGGGAGGCATCACCAGTAGAAAACGAAGTTATTATCCCTCTGTACAGACAGCTGGTGAGACCCCATCTGGAGTACTGCGTGCAGTTCTGGAGACCAATCTCCATAAAGACATAGACAGGATGGAAGCTGTCCAGAGGAGGGCAACTAAAATGGTGCAAGGTCTGCACCGGAAGACATATGAAGAGAGAGACTTAAGGAGCTTAATATGTATAGCCCTGAGAAAGGAGGGAGAGGGGACATGATAGAAACTTTCAAGTACCTCAAGGGAATCAACAAAGTCAAGAGGTAACATCTTTCAAAAAGAGGTGTGCAAGAACAAGTGGGCACAATTTGAAGATAGAGGGGCAGCTCAGAGGTAATTTAAGAGTATTTTTCACAGAGAGGGTTGTAGATGCATGGAACAGCCTTCCGGAGGAGGTTGTGGAGTCAAAACAGTGGTGGAATTCAAGCATGCATGGGACAGTCATAAGGCAATTCTAGGGTGGGGGTAGGAAGAGTAGGCTGCTGGTTAACTAGGATCTGCAGCTTATCCAGTAGGTGGAAATGGGCAGACTGGGTGGGCCAGAGGTCCTTATCTGCTGTCAAATTCTGTGTTTCTATGTTTCTATGTATGATACCATGAAGAGCCATAGGGGCTCCAGGAACAGGTAATACATAAACTTTCAATAACAAGATAATACACATCCAGGTCCAGCTACTCCAACACAAGGAAGTCCAAGCCTCACTCCCTACAAATCCCATGGTGTCATACTACCCAAGGACAAAGATCATTTGCTTACAGGGCACCCTACTGGCTAAATTCCCTTAGTAGCAACATCTTTGCTGCACTCAACTGTCGGTGTCTTCAAGTCCAGACTTTGACTCTCCCTGCTTGCTTCCAGCTCCTGTGACTGCTCGCTCTAGTAGTCTCCTGTTCTCTTGCCTTTCCCCTGTATCAAGCACTTCGACAAAATACTGCTCCTAACCTGGCACTTACACCTGTCTGTCCATGACAAGGCCCTCGGGCCACCCCACCTCCTTCCTCCTAGCTCCTACTATCCTCTCTCTCCCCTACCACTTAAACTCTGTGTTCTCCTCCCCCACCCTCACACCTTCTTACCTCTGTCCCTAGTTCCCTGCCTCATTCCCCCTCTTGTACTCTTGTTGCTGCATTCGCATAGTTCGTCAAATATTAACGATCATTTACTGTCTCATACTGTATACTGTACTATTTCTGACATGGAACCTTTGTAAAGAGCCTCGGCTCAAAGGTATTGTGTAATCCTAGACTTAAATAAATAAATAAATAAAATACAAGCATGAACATAAGGAAGTAATATCTCAGTACACATAGGGACCTCTAATATTTCAGGAAGCATGTACAATATGAGTCTTATTCTATAAATACATTAACTGAGAGGTTTCGTTGTGGAGTAATTTTCAAGAGAGGAGAATGGAGGTAAGCTCCCCATTTCTTGTGGAAAAGTTCAATTTAATTACGGTGAGAGTAAGTCAGTCTCTCAAACGTAGCTAGGTGGGCCAGGGCTGCATGCCATTGACTCATATTTGGAATGTTATTCTGTCGCCAGTGCATTAGCAAGAGCCTTTTAGCTTCCAGTAGTGCTAGCATGGCTCCTACTCGCTCCTGTTGGGGTCACCGCAGCACTCCCCATGGCTCTTTGGACCTCACCAACTCACCTTGAAGCCAGCAAGGCTCCTAGTCACCCCTGTTGGGGTCACTGCAGCACTCCCCACGGCTCTTTGGATCTCACCAACCCACCTCGAAGTCAGCAAGGCTCCTAGTTGCCCCTGTTGGGGTCACTGTGGTGCTCCCCATGGCTCTTTGGACCTCACCAATCCACCTCAAAGCCAGCTAGGCTCCTAGTTGCCCCTGTTGGGGTCACTGTGGCACTCTCCATGGCTCTTTGGAGCTCGCCACCCCACCTTGAAGCCAGCAAGGCTCCTAGTCTCCCCTGTTGGGGTCACTGCGGTGCTCCTCATGGCTCTTTGGACCTCACCAACCCACCTTGAAGACAGCAAGCCTCCTAGTCACCCTGTTGGGGTAACCACGGTGCTCACCATGGCTCTTTGGACCTCACCAACCCACCTCAAAGCCAGCAAGGTACTGTAGCCAGCAGGTTCCATCTCAAGTCCTCAGGCAGCCTAGCTTTGAATTCTGGCACCTTTTCTAAGTGGCTCCCTGCCTTCCAAGCTGTGGCTGAATTTCTACCTCAACTTACCTCTGCACTATTGCAGACTAGAGGCGACCACAAAAACCCCTGTACAGACTGACTTAAATGTGCCTCTGTCCAGCCGAGCTGTAAACTGAATTTGTGCCTGGCATTGCAGCTCCCTGGTATTTATGGCATTTCTGTGCACTACAATCTTGGGTTTATGGCACTGTTTCTGATTTAATTGTATGCTCTATAGCCTGTTTTCTGTGAGAGACACTGAAGTCAAATTTAAAATTATTTCATTTAAGTGCTACTGTATTTTCCTTTTGTGCATTTAGTAATTAACTATTTTTCTGATGATTCTATGATTAATAAAGGGTGATTTAAACTCTTAGAATGTACTGGCTGACTGCTCCCAATTAACTGTTTAAGGAATAATGTAGAGTAGGATTTTTATTTCTTAAAGTCTACTGGCTTTCTACTTTTGGTGTGGGATTTCCTTTCTCATCTGTACTGCTGATTCTCGCCCCCTTCCCCTACTTTCAGTAGTACCCCTCCCTTCGAAGCTAATCACTTCTGTCCATCCCTTCCAGTTAATTGCTCAGTCTGACTCTCTGTCCCCGCCTCCTTCTTCTGTCCCCTGACTAAATGTAAACTTCTACCCCTCTTCTCTCCCTAGGCTCCTAGTCACCCCTGTTGGGTCACTGCGGCACTCCCCATGGCTCTTTGGACCTCACCAACCCACCTCGAAGTCAGCAAGGTACTGTAGCCAGCACCTTCCATCTCAAGTCCTCAGGCAGCCTAGCTTTGAATTCTGGCACCTTTTCTAAGTGGCTCCCTGCCTTCCAAGATGTGGCTGAATTTCTACCTCAACTTACCTCTGCACTATTGCAGACTAGAGGAGACTGCAAATACCCCTGTACAGACTGACTTAAATGTGCCTCTGTCCAGCCGAGCTGTAAACTGAATTTGTGCCTTGCATTGCAGCTCCCTGGTATTTATGGCATTTCTGTGTGCACTGTAATCTTGGAGTTTATGGTGCTGTTTCTGATTTAATTGTATGCTTCTAGCCTGTTTTCTGTGAGAGACTCTGAAGTCAAATTTTTCTCCCTCCTCTCCTCCTCCACGTCTTATCAAATGCTTGTTCCTTGGGGGCGGATATTCTTTTTTCCCTCAGTGATTGGACCATTTCTTCTGGGGTGAGGATCTCAAGGCAGCTAGTTTGTGAATTTCATTGTTGGGTTGCCCCAGAAATCTGGTGAATATCTCCACACTTAGAAAAAGCCTTTATAAGGTTTCTAGTTGTAGCTCTATATCTCTGTCTACTGGATAGTTTCATCCTTGGACTTAGTTACTGTCTCACTCCTGCAGTTAACTGCACATTTGCTTCAGTCCCATCTCTAGTCCTGAATTCGCTGCTTTCTCTCTTTTTCCCTAGTTCTACGATCCCTTCTTTTCCTTACCAGTGTACACTATGGGGGTGATCTCACTTCACTGAAGCTTTGTAGGAGTATTTTCCCTTCTGCTAGCCCTCCAACTCTCAGTAGATCTTCTCTGCCAGCCATCTACTGACTCTGGCTACTCAAATAAAGCCGAGGACTGGAGCTATTTTTTCTCAAACCTAATTATCAGGGGTAATACCTCTATCCCTGAAACCCGGCTCCTAAAGCTTATCCCATTTGCTAGTATACCTGACTACCTAAGCCATTCCCCTTTTTATATGCCACTTGAGGGCAAACTCCAAACCTCTCACCTTGAGATCTGGGAACCCATATGTAATTTCTCTCTCTCTCTCCGGTGATATTGAACCTAACCCAGGCCCTCCTGATGGAATCGCTCCTAAGAACCTGTCTTATTGGTTCACAGAAAAGAGGCTTAGGCTTGCACATATGAACATTAGAAGTCTGTCAGTTAATTTTGAACAGCTTGAAGCCTGGATTGCTCACAACTCCCCTAATGTCTTAGGTCTAACTGAGACTTGGTTAAAACCCCATATACCAGATTCATTATGTAGGATCAATGGATATAAACTTCACAGATGTGATCGTCCAAATGCTAAAAATGTTGGTGGTGTTTTGTTTTATACCAGACAGGACCTTGACATTACGGTCCTCCTGGTCAACATTACCTGTCTACGTGAAACTATTCATGTAGTTATTACCTTAGGTCTCACTAAGAAGCTAAATGTAGTGTGCATCTATAACCATCCTAAAAATGGACTAACAGGCCTGACTAAGGTAATTGACCATCTTTCCTCACCAAAGGGTAGACAAGAGCTCATTGTTATGAGGGACCTCAACCTGGATTGGCTAGGGAAAAACTCTAATCTCTATGCTGCTGAACTCAGTAGGTTACACCTGTCTCAATTGGTCACTCTCCCCACCAGACAGGCTAGTAACAGCAGTCTCCAGTGAGAGGATCAGTGCTGTTGGAGTTTTACCAGACTCAGTCAGTGACCACTCCCCAGTTTACTGTGTTTGGAAGGCTAGGGCCCCTAAATCACCCCCCAGAGAAATTATTTTCAGGTATTTTTCAAAAATGGATGAGAGAGCCCTAGTCTTGGAGCTACAGAACACGGATTGGGCACCTCTATATAATACTTGTAATGTGGAACGTGCTGCTCAATACCTCCTTACCATGCTTTTGAACCTTCAAGACAAATATATTCCAGTAAAAAGGTGCCGTATCTGGGGATCTGCTACCCGCTGGTTAAATTCTTCACTCCTGTCCTCTCTCAAAAAGAGGGATAAAGCCTGGAGCAAAGCTAAGCTAACCCAGTCCCCATCGGACTGGGCGGAGTACAGAAGACTCTGAAACCTATGTAAGGTTTCCATCAGATCTGCTAAGGGAAATTACTACTGTCAGCTCCTTATTACTGTACCTCTATCAGTGACTCTCATGGTTTTTGGAGTCATGTTAACACCATCATGGGGAAAAACAAGCGCAATACCATCTCTGATATGGTCATGGATGGTTGTAATTGCAATAACCTGCTCACTATCGCCGAGGCTCTTAACTCCAGATTCACTGACCTCTCCTCTTATACTGCACCTCCTGGGCCTTTACCTGTCACTCCGCAGGATAACCTTAAGCCTTCCAACCCATTTTTCACCCTTCGCCCAATCTCTGAGAGTGAAATCTTATGCTTACTTAAGTTCATCTCTCCTGCTGGATCAGCAGGGGCAGATGGACTTTTACCAAAATTCTTAAGAACCATTGCACCATCTATAGTCTCTTCAGTGACTAGACTTTTCAACCTGTCTCTTCTTACAGGACATGTCCCTTCCTCTGTAAGATTGCTGGAGTTGTACCGGTCTACAACATAGAAACATAAATTTGATGGCAGATAAGGACCTTGGCCCACCCAGTCTGCCATTTCCCTACCTAATGGATAAGCTGCAGATCCTAGTTAACCAGCAGCCTACTTCTTTCTACCCCCAGAATTGCCTTATGACTGTCCATGCATGCTTGAATTCAACCACTGTTTTTGACTCTACAGCCTCCTCGGATGGCCATTCCATGCATCCATAACCCTCTCTGTGAAAAATACTTCCTTACATTACCTCTGAGGCTGCCCCCATCTTCAAATTGTACTTGCTTGTTCTTGCACCTCTTTTTTGAAGATGCTACCCTCTTGGACTTTGATGATTCTCTTGAGGTACTTGAAGTTCTATCATGTCCCCCCTTTCCTTCGAGGCTATACATATTAGCTCCTTTAGTCTCTCTTCTATATGTCTTCCGGTGCAGACCCTGCACCATTTTAGTTGCCCTCCTCTGGACAGCTTCCATCTTGTCTATGTCCTTGTGGAGATTGGATTTCCAGAACTGCACACAGTACTCCAGATGGGGTCTCACCAGCTGTCTGTACAGAGGGATAACAACTTCCTGTTTTCTACTGGTGATGCCTCTCCCTATGCACCACTAACCTGGATAACTACCACCCTATTGCCATCCTTTTCACCCTCTCTAAAATACTGGAGAAAATTGTTGCTACCCAGGTCTCGGATTACCTATACTCCTTCAAACTCCTCACCCCTGAGCAACATGGTTTCCGATGTGGGCACAGTACATCCACTGCTCTCATACAGTTTACAAATGATGTCAGACTCATTATGGACAAAGGCTCTTTCACTGGGGCTACTTTTGTTGATTTTGCAAAAGCATTTGATTTAGTTGACCACCCACTATTCCTATCAAAGTTATCATCCCTAGGCTTCTCACCTTCTGTCACCGCCTGGTTCCAAAATTATCTTTCAAAGCGGCAACAATTTGTCCAGATCAGAGATGCTAAGTCCCCTCTTGCTCCTACTTGGATCGGAGTGCCCCAGGGTTTGATGCTTGGTCCACTCCTGTTTACAGTCTTCATAAATGACATCCCACCACTCACTGGTGCTTGCTCAGGTCTGCTATATGCAGACAATCTTGTTCTTTACTCATCCTTCTCAAACCTCTCAGATATCAACCTGAATCTCAATTGTAACTTCAGTACCTTTCAGAGCTGGCTATTGCAAAACAAGCTTGTCTTAAATAAAAATAAAATGGTGACTATGCTATTCGGTTCCAGTTCATAAATTTGGTCCTGCACCCAACCATTAAGTATCAAAGTGCTTGATGGCTCTCCCCCTTAACACAGTTACCTCTTTTAAATACCTAGGAGTAACCCTTGATCCCACCTTGGATTTTGACCTGCATCTAGCCTCAGTCATTAAATCTGTCAATATTCAACTTGGACTGGCATATAAGGTGAGACATAGCCTAACATCCACAGCAGGGATGATCATTGCACAGGGGATCCTGAGACCCAAACTGGCGTATGGGTTAATAGCCTATCTGGCAACTACTGGACGGCTCCTCCAAAAGTGGGATGTCTGCTACAACAGCATTTGCCATTTTGCTTTGTCTTTGCTCAAACTGACTCACCGATGCACACTATACTCCAGTCTGGGATGGTTTACCCCCTCAGCCTTCTGAAAAGCTTACTTCTTACTGTTTTATAAAGAATATAATCTCCTTCCAGATACCTGACAAACTGGCTCTGCTGCTCAAACCTGTGACCTCTGCCTACCCACTGAGATCAGCTGACAAATCCCGTCTTGTCCAACCAAGATGTAAAACCAAAATGGGGGAGAATGTTTTCTTTAGCTGGGCCCCTAAACTATGGAACTCCCTTCCACTGAGTCTAAGAATTTCCCCTTCTCCACACAGCTTCAAACAGGAGCTTTGTATGGCTCTTCTAAGCTCTGAACCCTGTTCCTGTCCTCTATCCACCCACTCCTGTACTGGATCCTCCTAGTTGGCTCCAACCTCTACTACTTTCAAACCTGCCTGGAAATTTTGTTATTTCCTCTCTTCTAGCATTTACTCACTGGTTGTATGACTTATGACTGTTAGTTATTTGCACTTATATTCTGTTTTGTTACTACATATAGATTCCTGAAAATGTACTGCATTGCTGAACATTTTGTCTAAGTGTACTGTGTCTGACTTCTACTTGTTCCCATGATGTTTTCTTGTATCTACTATTGTCTACGTATCCTTTGTTGTAATCTCCTGGTTCGTACCTGAAAATAGGCAGCTATGCTGTCTAGTGTACCTACCTGGTTAACAAAAACTAAATAAAAAAATGGTCCATTCTCTGTGTACCCAGGGCAGGGGAGCTAGACTAGTCAGATCACCCAGGAGCAATTTAGGGTCTAGAGGAGGCAGTGTAATGCCCAGGATCATTGAGCACTCTTGAGCAATAGTAGTCCAAAAGGTTGTTATCTGTGGGCAGGACCACAGGATGTGGAGCAAGTTTGCCTCAGGCTGCTGACATCTCCAGCATTTAGAGTGAGAGAGAGCTCCAGTTGCATGAAGAAGGGCTGGGGTTCTATACCAACGTAGGAGTATTTTAAGCTGTAAAAAGCTGCTCTTAGAATTCTTGTACAACTTTTGAGTATCACTAAGACAACGAGACCACACTGTTGGTGAGATAGCTATACCAAGGTCAGTCTCCCATTTAGTCTTGCAAGATGCAGTGGGGTCATTTTGGGCACCCTGAAGAGTGGCATAAAACCTATTTATGAGGCCTTTGGAGGAAGTGGATTTGTGTAACGAAGCCAGCCATTGCCATTTTTTATCGGACTTTGTCTGTGAGATGAGAGAAGTAATGGTACTGCACATTTGGAGGAACTTCCTGAAGTCGGTAGAAGGGAGATGAAATTTCTGTTAGATCTGATTAAAGGATAGCATGGTGCCTGAGTCAGGAATCAAAAGATCCTGCATGTAACAAATTCCGTTGGACTCCCACGTAGGCCACGTAACAGGTTCTCCTCCAATGGTGATAAAATTATTGTGCCATAGAGCTGCATACCTTATGGGAGGACTCCAGGCTACTTTGGGAGTGTGTGCAATTGTCATACATCTGCAGTAGGCATAACAAGATTAATCCATGTTAGAGGAAAGTTTGGTGTCACAAGAAGGGCCACATCTCAGCAGAGACCGAAGTGGGGTAGGTGATACTATACTGGACTCCAAACCTACCCATAATGGAGAAGATGACTTCAGGGTGGTGAACCATTTTGTAGTCTGTGCTGCTACACTCGCTAGATGGTAACCCTGAAACCAAGGGACCCCAAGGCCTCCCTTGGACCCGTGTGCCCGTAGTTTGTGCTTCCCTCACCTGTGTGATTTACCCTTCCATAGAAAGGAAGCTACTAGTTTCTCGAGCGAGGAAAAAAGTTTGTGGGAGAGATGGATTGGAAAGTTGTTAAATAAATATGTAATCCTAGGGAGGAGGAGCATGCGTATGGCTGCCACCTTGCCTGGAAATGAAAGGTGTAGTCTATGCCAGTGGTCCACTTCTGTAGTCAACTGTTTTTGAAGGGGAGCAAAGTTGAAGGATTCAAGATCCGTCCACCTACTGGAGATGAAGATCCTGAGATATGTAAACCCTTGGGTAGCCCAGCTCAGTTCTGTACCTGACAGACAATCTTGTGTGCAGAGTGGGTTAAGAGGGCCAAAATGGTTTTCCTCTGGTTAACTGGTAGGCCAGAGAGTGAGGTGAACTCTTGAAGAACTGCAAGCGCTATCGGGAGTGACAAGTGAGGGTGTGAGAGGGTAAGTAATAAGTCATCAGCGTACGCAGCCACGACCATGTGCTGGAATACAAGTAAGACCCTCCGCATTGTGCAGGGCCCTGATTAAGGAGTATAGGACAATTAAAAGAAGAAGACGGGACAAGGGGCATCCTTGTTGGGTGCCTCTGTGTAGTGGAAAAGAGGGGATATTTGAATTTGTTAATATTCAGGCCCTGGGAGAGTTATAAAGAGTCACTACCCATGAACGAAATTGAGGACCAAAACCGTACTGGAGGAGGACTTCATGTAAATAGTTCCATTCAATAGAATCGAACGCTTTAGTGAAGTCAACGGTCAAAGTAGCCATAGGGGTCTTAGACCTAGCCGCTAACCATTTTAGGTTCAATATAGCCTTGTGTTATCGGAGCCTACTTTCCCTGGCATGAACCCCACTTGTGAAGGATGTATGAGAGATGCAAGGATAGCATGTAGTTTCATAGCCAGTACTTTTGCCAAGATCTTAGTGTCAACGGGTATTAGTGAGATGGGGCAGAAGTTGGCGCAATTCAGGAGGTCATTAGATTTCTTGGGTAAGAAGGTAATCAGCGCTTCGTTCATTGATGGTGGAAGTGAATGTGTGGCCTGGGCTGGCTTGCAAAACTCGTAGCATGGGGTGGGTGATTTTGTGTTCCAGGACTTGATAAAGTTCAACAGTTATCCCATCCGGACCTGGGGCTTTGCCTTTAGCCAATTGAAACATTGCCTGGTGGAGTTCAGAGGCATAATTGGGGCATCCAATAATGTGGCCTGTTCCGGAGATAGGGTAGGGGTATTGAAGCTCCGACAGAACTGCGAGAGGCCTAGTGACAGCTAAGATGGTGTCAAATCAGACTGGGATTTGTACAATGGCTGATAAAAGGCCATCATAGTTTCATTGATGCCAACAGGGTCTGTGATAATTGAGCCTGAGGCTGAATAAAGGGCATGGATTTTAGTTGATGCCTGCTGCTTACGCAGTTGGTAGGCTAACAGTTTCCATCCCTTACCCCCCCTTCCCAGTATGAATGCTATGAGCGTAGTAGGAGCCATTCGGCCTTAGAGTGGAGCAAGGTGTTGATCTGATATTTGAGACCTGTAATACTGCAGATCAGGGATGCATCCCTGGTGGTAGATGGGGAGGCCTTAAAATGCATTTCTAAGACAACAAGTTCATTTTGTAGCCTATCTAGAGATTTATTCCTGGCTTTGTTTCTTTGAGCAGCAAAGGTGATAATGTGACCCCTAAAAGTGGCTTTAAAAGCCTCCCATAATGTACCTACTGAAACACCACAGTCCAAATTAAGGGCAAAATAATCCTGAACAGCCTTACACATTGCGCATTGAAACTCTGGATCTTTTACCAGGATGGGGCTACACCACCATCTCATACCTGTAGGATGAGACCCTGAGAGGGTATATATAGTTGACACGGGTGCAAGGTCTGAAATAATAATACTACCTACGGTATTGTTAGATAAAGCACCAGACATAACATTATTAGCCAGTCAATAATCAGTCCGACTATGAACCCCGTGCGAGGCCAAGAAGTATGAGTAATCCCGACCAGAGGGATTATCCCGCCTCCAAAGATCGACCAGGCCCCTTTTGGCTTGCAACTCTAGGAGAGTGGCATGAGATTTGGGATGTGCCTGGGGAGTGGGTTTAGATTTATCCAAAAAGATGTCAGACACCATGTTGAAATCCTCTCCTAATAGTAGGGGGATAGAGGCATTAGGCTGTTCCAAGGTGGAGATGGCTTGACTCAAGCTGGGAAAAAAATCACCCTGATCTGTGTTGGGAATGTACACATTTCCCAGAATCAGTTTGCCAGCTGGGGAGGCCAGTTTAATCAAGATCAAGTGCCCCTGGGTATCAGATCTGGACTTCTCCATGACTCATGCAGTAGAGCACCGTATAAGAATGGCCACTCCTTTTGCTTTGGTAGTGGCTGAGCTGGCATGTATCACACCCTCCCAAGAATTTTTGAGCCACGAGGTGGATTTACTAAGGAGGTGTGTCTCATGTAATAAGGCCACGTCTGTATGGAGAGACCGAAGGTACTGTATTACTTTAGTATGTTTTATGGGATGGTTGAGGGCTTTCACATTCCATGATGCCAGCCGCAGACCTGAAGTTTTAACAGCCATGGTGACTAACTGAGGTAAAAGGATGGAGGGGGATATACTATCTACCCAGTAGAACAACTCGAGGAAATAGCACTAGGAAAACAAATTAGTGTTACTTCCTGAGGGCTGTCACCATATATCAGGTGAAGCACAATAACACTTAAACCCAGTATTGTATACAAGAAAATGAGCAAACAACGAGGTCCAGAAGATAACAAACAAAGTTATCTGACAATTAACAATATGTATCACCTGCCTGAATCTATAAGCCAAGCTAGATCCAAGCTAGTAGCCAGACACTATTAATAGAACAAGAACAACAAGCGTTTATACGCTAAGAGCAAAAGATGCTTTTGCGAAAGAGGGCACCCACAAAAGGAAGTGTACCCTCAGCTACGTGAGCGTCCATGCTCAAGGGCAGAAGAGGAGAAAGGCAACCAACAGAAATGTGCCTCTATTCATCTGGTAAACAATCCAAGGGTGCCAGAGTAACCCCTGGCTGGGGGGGGAGGGTGATGGAAAAAGGGAGTAGGGTAAAAGAGGAGTAAAGGGCGATGGTGGAGGATAGGAGGGAGGAGAGGAGGGGGAAAAAAGAAAAAAGGGGGGAGTTGGGTAACTCACCCCTATCGTATGCCTATTAGAGCTGTTCAGCTGCGGCCTTGCGTTGCTTAGAATCTGAACCCAGTGGAGAAAGCCAGATTGAATCAGGCCCAATTTGAGTTCTGTCTGAGAAAAACAGTAAGGAACTGCAAGGAGTAGTGCACTACTAAGTTCCCTTCTAGCTTTGGCTGGTGGATCATGAGATACAAAAAACATATCCAGCCCAAGGGCAGTTTTGAGTAACCTGTGAAAAATATGCCCCATATCAGTAATCCCATATACGCAACAATCAACATAATCTTAATATGATAGAACATTAATTGACAGTGAACAGGAAACTGCGAGTGCACATTACTGAGTTCAGCCAGAAGGGCCCACATTACCCATAGGGGATGGTTTGGCATCTCGCTGGTGATTCGAGAAGACCACTATAGAATCCGGGGAGGTTAAAATGACAGCAGCATATGTTTTTTTCCCCCGGTTTGAGCTTCCCGGACAAATCCACAGCCTCTACCAAAGATGAGTCAGGAATGGCAGCCCAGTCCATTGAGGATTTTATACATTTCTGGACCAGATGAATAGCCATTCCTAAATGGCTGAGAGGAATCCTCCCTAGGTATCTTGTCAGGTTGGGTGATTTCTGACTGATCTGCTGGGGGTGACAGACCACTTCTAGGGCACTGACTAGAATGAATATGCACCCCTAGTGCTCTGGGAGGAAGGACTGAATGGTCAGCTGTGGAGACAGGACTAGAGGTAGCCAGTGAGTTCTGCGAAAGATTCCACCCATGGGAGAATTATTACAAGGGAGAGCTGGTCTGGCTGAATGACATTACCCCCGAGACAGTGTGGCAGTATATGAGTTCCTATGATCTGTCGAGTCATTGGGGGCCCAGAGCTTTCTGGGAGATGTAGTTGAAAGAGGTAGGTTAGGCCAGAATTTGGTGATCCAGTGCTCCACGTCTGCAGGGCCATCCGCTGTGATTTGCCTTTCTTCTTTGGAAACCAAGAGTTTGGTAAGACCTTTAAACCGGTAATGACAATTATGTGCAGCCAAGAACTTTTTCAGAGGGCCATAAGCACTGCGTTTACTGGAAGTCTCTTGTGCAAAGTCCCTGTAGATAGAGATGGTTGCCCCTTGCTACTTAGTTTCCCCTAAGTCCTGAGCTATCCAGAGTATTCACTCTTTGGTGGAGTATCTAAGCAAGTAGGCCACAATTGGTCTTGGGGATGTGGTCAGTTTGTCTCTTCTCCCCACAATTCGATGGGCCCTTTTGATCTCTAGCAGGCCTCTCCAGCGGTCCCCTAGTATCCTGGGCAGCATATCATTAAGAAAATGTTCCATTGAGGTACCCCCAGCACCCTCTGGTACCCCAATCATGTGTAAATTATTACGGCCCCCTCTGTTCTCTTGGTCTTCCACCCTTGCAGTCAGGATTTCCAGTTTCTCTGCTTGCATCAGAACATTTTCCTGTAATTTGGCTTGTTGCATCTCAAGGGATTCCGCTCATTGTTCCACTACATTTAGATGATCCTGAAGTGAGTGAACATCAGTGGTGGTTCCTGTCAAGGTAGTATTTATATCATCCACCCTTGAGAGCACTGTTTCCAGCATGCGGGTGATGTAGTTGAAAGAGTCCCCCAATGAACCAACTTGCAGATTTGATGGCAGAGGTGATGAAATATCAGGAGGAGGGGTGCTGGTCACCATTATATATCAGGAGGGAGAGGTAGGGAAGACAGTTAAAGCACAATATGCATCCAGAGGGGTACCGCAGAGTTCAGAGTCAGATAATGCAAAAGCAGGGCTGTGCTCTTCGCCTAACTGAGCAAAGCGATTTCGAACAAACTAAACGCTTGTACCCCACTCAAAAATCAGCCTTTTACCACAAAATAATTACACCGGATGACAGGAGTCCATTACCCAAGCACTGTAGCATAGTTTTTAAAGATCCTAGCCCAGGTTAGACTATTTATCAGATTGTGACCGGATGCAGAGGAGCCTAGGGATTAGGCAGCCATTTCCTCGTGGCCAGACCATGCCCCTGATTAGTTTTGATTTATTATTAGTTAAAAACATCAATAAATCATTTCCTACCTCTTTCAAAGAGTATTTATACCTTGGGGTTTTGTTCCTATCGAATGATAAGTGGTGCAGACATGTAAAAAGGCAGATACAAAAAGTCGAACAGAATACAAATGCTATATTGCATTTCAACGATCACTAAGGAGGTGCCACAGTAGTCCCAGCTGTTACAGTAGAGGAGTCAAAACTCAACCCAATAATGCTGTATAGTTTTGAAGTGTGAGGTTATATTATACCACATGAGAAGGAAATCCATTTTTCTTTATTTTATCGCTCACTCTTAAAATTAAGAAGAATTGGCTAATATATTATAAGAGATCAGAACTGGTCCGAGTCCCTGTAAATGTCATAATTAAATCAAGGATGATCTGTTATTGGATAAGAATAATGAATCATAAATCTATTATTTGGGACTAACTGGTGCTTGCAAGAAACATTAAAATGGTTAAAATACGCAAGCAGGTCTCCTTGGCTTGATCATTTTCAAAATATTCTTGTAGCAAATAATTCAAAAAGCATATGGGATGACTTGTTAAAAGGGATTATCATCTCACCATATTTTAATACAATTATTAAATCACGTGTTTTCATGGCATACAAAGAAAAAGATATTCATGATGTATCAAACTCCAAAGTTTCTAAAACTATGCTGGCCAAAGAGAAATGGCACGGGTGCAAGCCTTATTTACAGTTACCCCTAGTGCCAAAGAAGACAGATAATTAGATGCCATTTTGATTGCATTGGTCTGACACCAACAGAGGTTAGATACAATAATACTAATGAAAATAAAAATGTGGAATGTTATTGTAACCTAGGTCATGAGGAAACTTTGTTTTACATTATATTCCAGTGTCCTCTGTACTTAAAATGGATACATTTTTATTTTAGACACATCATAGAGAGATGTAAGAAAAAATTACTTACCACAGTAATCTTGTTTCTTCCCAGTGATAATCAGGTATTCATAACTTCTGCAGTGTCCCATTAAGACAGAGCTGCCCGGAGAGATGGAACAGATGCAAATGATGGAATTTTTTGTGCATGCCACTTTTACAAATGCTGCCTTCTACTAACTGCCTTAGTTCTAAACCCCTTAGATTTCCTGGAAGCCTGGAAAGACAGGCCCATGAGGACTAAGTGTAATAATAATAACAACAATATTAATCATAATAATAATAATTATTATTGTAGGAACTCCCTTAACACCCCAAAAGGCCTCCAACTGGAGAGTATAACATATTAAAGAATACCCTTGAATGTCAGAATGACCTGAAAAGGGGGGACAACAATAGTGAACTCAATCACAACATATATGCCAGAGTGTAGCACAGATACCCCTGAGAACACAGTGCTTTTAGGAGTGCAGAGGCTACTGGTTCTAGAAGGGGAGGCAGGGTGGAGAGTTATGAATACCTGAGTATCTCGGGGAAGAAACAAGATTACTACGGTAAGTAATTTTTTCTTCTAATCCCAGTAATACTCAGGTATTCCTAACTTCTGCAAACTATGAAGCAGTACCTTTGGAGGTGGGCACAGAACCTACTTTGGAAACAAGACAGTGCAGGACTGCTGCACCAAACCTGGCATCACCTCTTGACTGAATATCCAGACAGTAATGCTTTGTAAAGGTGTGTACTGTTTTCCAGGTAGCTGCTTTGCAGATGTCCACCATGGAAACATCACTGGCAGCCACTATGCTAGTAGCTGTGCCCTTTGTGTAATGGTACCTCAACCCTGTTAAGCATTCCTTTCCAGCCTTAGAGTAACAAAACTAGATATGATGTATTATCCAGTGAGAAACTGACCTTTTTAATACTGGGTTACCCTTTCCCACATCCTCATAGGTCAGGAACAACTGTTTTCTATCCTGCCTATGGACTTTAGTGGCTGTCAGGTAGTAGCTAAGAGATCTTTTGACAACCAGACTATGGAGTCTCCTTTCACCAGAACTAGAGTGTTCAGTGAAAAATACAGGTAAGGTAATGGTTTGGTTCAAATGGAAATCAGAAACCACTTTAGGAAGAAACTTTCTGTTTGTTCCCAGGGCCACTTTGTCTCTGTGGAATGAAATGTAGTCCTGTTCAATGCAGAGAGACTGGAGCTCACATCATAGGAATCATAGGATATATCAAGCATCATAGACTACAGTCCTTATATCTTGCCAGTCCCTTATATTTTAGAACTCAGTAGTTCTATCCCTACAGAAAATGTCCAGTCTTGATTTAAAGGTATCCATATTAGGGCTATCTACTACCATAGCTAGAAGATCATTCCATGATGATATTACCCTCTGGCTAAACCAATTTGTTCTAGCAGTTAAATTCCATCTGGACAAGAAGAGCTGCTTGTTATGCCTCCTACCACTACACTGATTGGTCTTGAGTGTAAATCCTAATTCTTCCCTCAAGTTAATATCCCCCATTGCTTTAAACAGCATGCACATGTCCCCTCTATACCTCCTATAGTAGTGTGAATAGAGGTTCAATGCTTCCAAACTTTCTCTGTATGATCTAGTTTTAAGGTTGACAATAGCTCTGGTGGCCCTTCTCTGTACCCTCCACTCTGAGGATGTCCTCCCTTTTATATGGGGACCACACTTGGATACAATACTCCAAATGGGGCCTAACCAAAGCACTATACAGTGGAATCAGAACCCCCTCCTCCTTTCTGGATATGTGTCTCAAGATACAGTTGAGATTTTGGTTAGCCTTTTTTGTTTGTTCATTATGTTCATTACAATGTGTACTAAATTTTAGATCAGTAGTAATCTTAACTCCCAGGTCTCTTTCCTCGTGAATTACTATTAGTGCATTAGTTCCAAGTTTATAAACTACTTCATTATTATGCCTACCCAGGTACATTATCTTGCATTTAGCTGTGTTCAACTCTAGTTTGTTCAACTTAGTCCACTCTAATATTTCACTTATTGCCCCCTGTAAGCAAGTCCCCTCCGCAGAGTTATTGACAACCAACCCCACTCTACAGTCATCTGCAAACTTACAGAGCCAAATATTTGGGTTTTTTATTTTTAGGGTGGAAATATAGATATTGAATAGGCACAGCCCCAAAACTGAACCCTGTGGAACCCCACCGGTGATAGTTGCCCAGTCTGATAGTACTCCTTTTATAATAACCCTCTGCTTTCTGTCCTGTAACCATTCCGAGATCCAATATACAATATTATACAATGGCAAGAAAAAATCCTGGACTCTGATTGGTCAGTCTTGGGCTGGACCTGTGATGTTATCCCAGCACAACATCACCGATCTAGTCTCAGCCTCACTGTGACATTGCAGATGAGCTTGAGCATCATAGCCATTGAGCTTGGTTGTTTCATCTGCTCTTAAAAATCAAAAATATTTTTCCACACAAAAACATCTTTAAAATGATTTTTTTAATTCTGTATAACAACGAGCCATTGTATAATAGCAATAATGCCATCCAGGGTGTGTATCGTTTGGGATAACGTCATGCCTCAGTTGTTTGACGCACTCGGCCTGCGGCCTTGTGCCCAAACATCTGAGGCGTGACGTTATCCCCGCACAACACACATCCTGTTGGGACATTATTGCTTAATTGGTCTCCATCTTAATCGCCTCTCATTGTGGTTAATAGCTCTAAGTGGAGTAGTTTATCAAATGCCTTAGCAAAGTCCATAAAGGCAACATCCACTGAATTCCCCAATCTATTTCTTTATTAAGGTTCTTGTAGAAGGTAAGGAGATTAGTCTGACAGGACCTTGACTTTGTGAATCTATGTTGTAGGGGATTGGTCAACTCCTGCTCCTCAAGAAAGGTTTGAATTTTTTCTTTTAAAATACCCTCCAAGATTTTACCCATAATAGAAGTTAGACTTACTGGCCTAAAATTTGATGGATCTGTCTTAAGCCCTTTTTTATGTTGGCATGCTTATGCAGCCAACATCTTGCGGTAGTGGAGATTTGGAAGTGTGGTCGCTGTTCGGTGAATGCAGGGCACGCTCCAGTAGGTACGTCCCTCATTCCCCAATCAGCCTGCATGCCGGTACCACACCATGCATACATAATGTGGTGAGCACATCTAAGGAAAGGTCTGCTGCAATGCGAGCAAAGCTTGTCTGCAGCAGACCTTCCTATATGCCACCAGCTTACTAAACATGACAACACAGTGGCTGCTAAACTGCTGACTTGAGTGCCCAATTCCTAGACAACACCCTGCCCTCATGTATGTGCTGACAGGGGCGCGCACTCCCCGCTCGGCATAATGTGTCCCCCTCCTTGCTTGCGAGGTGCTCCAACCCTCGGCTCATGTACCCTCCCGCTGTGCAGTTTGTCGACTGGGGTGCCCAACCCGCCGGCATCCCTCCCCCTTTCCCCACTTTAATGTGCTGATGAGGAGCTCACTCCCCGTCGGCACAATATCCCCCCCTTTTTCTGTGCTGAGGGGGTGCCCAATCCTCCTCAGCTAGTGTCCCCCACTCCCTATGTGCCAATGGGGGTGCCCAATCCCCCATCAGCTACTGTATCCCCACCAAAATGGCTGTTTAATGAGCGTGCATTGTGCAGTTGCTACGCATGCTCATAAATTCATGAATTCACAATATTTTCACACCAGATTTTCGACATTGTCATTTTTCTACACCTCCTTGTGAATAGTACAGCTGTCATTTTTCACATCCTGGCCAAAATGTGTTTCAGCACTTCCAGTGCACAATGGCACGGTCGCTGTGGGAAATCAGTGTTTGGGGCAGATTATGAAAATGACAGTGACACTGTTCATGAGCAGAGGTCCTAAAATGCCTATGTTGAAAATTTGGTGACGATCTCCATAAAATGACTGTAATATTCGGTAGTGTTCAGCAGTTTGCACGCATACATAACATTTTGCATTTGTAATATTTTCACTCTGGATTTTCACCAATGGCATTTTTCCACACCTCTTGATGAACAGTACAGCTGTCATTTACATATCCTGCCTGAAATGTGTTTTCGCATCTGTGGCGCGGGAATAGCGCCAGCCAGCTGAAATCACTTTTAGGGACAGTTTGATGAAATGACAGTGACATCGTACATGACCAGAGGTGCTAAATGCCTATGCTGAAAATTTGGTGCTGAAAGTCCATAAATGACTGTGTTACAAGCGTGCTTTTTATGCATTTCCCACACACCTTGTAACTTCGCAAATTTGCAATATTTTACATGCCACATTTTCACCACTGCCTTTTTACACCTCCTTATGAACAGTACAGCTGTCATTTTTCACATCCTGCCTAAATGTGTTTCCGCACTGCACTACCAAAGCTAATGCCAGCGCGACAACATTTGGCATTGACAAATGCTAGTTTAATAGTGGAACCACGGTTGCAAGCTTCCAATCTTGTGGAACCTCCCCACTATCAAGGGAGGATTGAAAGATATGGGTTAGGGGTAGTACTATAAGATCTGCCAACTCATGTAACACTCTGAGGTGTATATTATCTGGCCCTGATGATTTATTGATGTTCATCTTATGTAATCTCTCCAGAACCTCATCTGGGTCAATTATTATTTGTCCAGGGGATGGGTGGTTGTTATTTATGAATGGGAATGAAGCTTTTTTGTTAAAAACTGTGCAGAAATATATATTTTAGATGTCTGCCATTTGTTAATCTGAAGTTTACAATCCATTATTATTCATAAAGGGACCCACGGTACTCAGACTACTTCTTAATTTATTAAGTGGCTAAAAAGGATTCCTTGTTATCCTTAACCTTAGTTGCTAAAAGGATCTCCTGCTGCACTTTTGCCTTTTGATGACTGTTTTACCTTTCTTTGTACGATCCCTAAAGACTTGATGGTTAGCCTCAGTTTTGCCTCTTTTATACTTTTTGAACATTCTATTCTTTTACACTAATTCGTCTGGCAGAAATCATTACCACAAAACAGAACTTTCATGTGACATATGTCAAATGAGCTGAAGAAATAGTGCTAAAAGGGGACCCATGAGCCTTGCTATACACACATTTAGGTCCCATGCTGGCATTGGTTACTTGTGAGTGGGGGTGCAAATGGGCCAGGCCTTTAAAGAACCTTTTGAAGATAGGGTCTGAGGCCAGAGAAACATTCTGTCCAACTGAAATGTAAGCAGATATTGCGGCTAGGTGGGCCTTTAAGGTAATGGACTGCAAGCCCAGTGATTGCAAATAGGTAAGCTAGTTCAGCACAGCTGGGACACCAGCCTGTGCTGGTATCACTCCTCTGGTTGAACACCAGATAGAAAACCTTTTCCATTTTGCAGTATAGGTTTTCCTAGTGAAGGGCTTCCTGTAACCCCTTAAAATGTACAAGACAATTTCAGAAAGATGTAAGCCTGCATATTCTAGGTTCTCAAGAGCCCTGCTTTGAGACTGAGTGACTTGAGGTTCAGATACAGGAGCTTTCCCTGGTTGGAGGTTAGTAGATTGTGTCTCCGAGGAAGGTGTATTGGCTCGGCCAAGGACATGGAGAATAGCAGAGAGTACCATGGCTGCTTGGCTCAATCTGGTGCTATCAAGATCATTGATGCTGACTGGGACCTGAGCTTGAGCAATACTCTGTACACCAGAGGGAAGGAAAGAAAAGCATACAGGTGCTTCCCTGACCAATTCAGAGCCAATGCATCCCAAGGGGATTGTTCCCCAATCTGATGGTCTGCAATAATACTGTGGCAGGTGGAGGTTCTGGTAGGACGCGAACAAGTCTATCTCTGGGTACCTGGTACCTTCTGAAGATCACTTGCACCACCTGACTGTTCAAGGCCCATTCATGGTGGGCCTGGTTGATTTGACTCAGGGTATCTGCCAAAGTATTGTCCTTGCCTGGCAGATGAATAGCCTGCAGGGAAACCCCCATGTAGTATGTTAGACTTTATATTTTCATGACTTCTGTGCAGGGAAGGCTTGACCTTGTCCTCCTGCTTGTTTTATGTAGTACATTGCGGTGGTATTGTCTTTTCTGACCTCCACCACCTTTCCTGTACTAGTTGTGTGAAAGCCTTTAGTACTATTTTAACTCCAGCAGGTTTATGTGCAGGAGTGACTCTGAACTTGACCATGTGCATTGGGTGATGAGAACCCCAGATGAGAGCCCTACCCTAGTAGAGATGCATCTGTTGTCAGAACAACTGATGGGACTCTTGTTGAAAGAGCCACTTCCCTTAGGTTGGTTTCCTCTCTCCACCATTGGAGGGCCTGTAACAATGTTTTTTGTTACTGGAATTAGTTTTGATAGAGAGGATCCTTTCTCTGACACCAGTGTGCCCTGGGGTGAAATTGATTGTCCCTCATCTGGAACCTGGAATCCAGGACTGTGCCAGTGGCAGCTGCCATGTGGCCCAGTAGCTGAAGAAACTGTCATGCAGTTCTTGGTTTATTCAGGCTGAATGAGCCTGCTATTAGTGGAATACTTCTTGCCCTGTCCAGAGGCAGGTAGACCCTGCCGTGCAGATTATTTAGCTCTGCTCCCATGAACTGCAGTGCCTGAGCAGGCTGAAGGACAGACTTTTTTAGATTTATCAGGAACCCCAGAGACTCCAGGAACCCGTGGGGTGAATTGCAGATGCTCTCACACTTGCTGGGGTGATTTTCCGACCACCAGTCAGTCATCTAGGTATGGGAAAACTGTGACACCTTGTGTTCAAAGGTGTGCCACAACCACTGCCAAGCACTTTGTGAACACTCTTGGAGCTGAAGTGAGACCGAAAGGCAGGGTTGAAAACTGGTAGTGACCTGATGAGAGTCTGAACCTGAGGTATTTTCTGTGAGACTCCCCTCTGGGGATGTGGAAATAGGCATCTTTTAGATCCAGTGATGCCAACCAGTTCCTTTTTGAGTGTTGGCAGAGTCAATGCCAAAGTCACCATTCTTAACTTTGGTTTTGTCATATGCCTGTTTAGTACCTGGAAGTCTAAGATAGGCTGCTACTCCCCAGTTTTCTTTGTGGTAAGGAGTATCTTTTACAGGGTTTCTCTCTACATTTGTAGATGGTTTGAAAACTTGTTGCTGGAAGGAATTTGAAACTCAGAGACAATCTCTGACTCACTACATCAAGGACCCACTTGTCTGTAGTGATTTTTGCCAAGACTGGAAAACGTAAGTCAGTCTGCCTCCTACAAGTAGTGGGGAGGTGGCCTGGGGAGACATGTCAGGGCATCTGCTTTGTTTGAGGCTGGGCCTGGGACTGGGAACCATGCCTGGAACCCCTTATGCCCCTGTTCTTGAAGTACCCCTTCTATGGGTACTGCTGATACTGAAGCGCAGCTCTGGCCTGGTATAAAAGGCTTGCTGAGAAATGATCAACCTCCCCTTCCATAGGTTTTAGTAGATGTGGAAGCCCTTTCTTTTGTAGAATTGTTTCTGTAGGTAGTTTTGTATTCATCCATTTTTCACCTTGGTTTGGGTATTCTGAGTGAGGTTTGTGGCTCACAGCCAGGCAAACCTCCTCTGAACCACTGTGTTTGCCATCCATCTGGCAGCAGTGTCATTGGAGTCAGCAGCCATTTAAACCTGGTATTTGGTTGCTTCCAAATCAAATTTAGCTGTTTCAGCTAGATTATCTGACAGACAAGTCTGGGCTTTGACTGCAATAGCAAGGACAGACTGCCATAGTGACTTTTGTTATTGAGCAGCATAAGCTTGAAAGTTTGCCTGCCTGATGGTCAAGGAAGCTGATAAATATCTTTTGTTGACCATGCTGTCAATTTTCCTTAAATCCTTATCAGGAGGATAGGATACCAGGAGTACCTTGGCCTTGTCACAGGCTGCCACTTGTACCACTCCCTGGTGGACAGGGTGAGAGAATAAAAATTCAGATCCCTCCCTATCTAGCTGATATTTTCTTATCCAGCCTCTTATCAAGAGGGGGAACAAAGCTTGGAGTCTGTAAAATTTTTAAAGTATCTTTCTAGAATTTATTTACAGAAAGGAGAAGCTTTTTGTTGGGTGTCAACCAAATTATTTCCAAGTGTTCAGCTTCCTCCTCATCCTCAATCACTTCACTGGTGGTGATGCCTAAAGAATCCACCATTCTTCTCACAAACGTGAAGTGTGAGGAATAAACCTCAGATGCTGTGTGGGGAGAGCCAACCTCCTGTTCAGGGAACACCTCAGGTTCAATAGGTTCCCCTTCCTCCATTTCATAATAATCACCATATTCTTCCTCTTAAATAATAGGAAGACTGAGCAGAGGAGACAAACTGCTTTGCAGGGGTCTGCTGCTGGCTGAGATGGAAACAGCCCTTGTAAGCCTGAATGACCTTAAAGGCCTGTGCAATTTCTTCAGGAGTTGGCAGCTTTATAGCAGGCACAGAAGTCCCCGAATGCTATCCAGCAGGGAGTTCTGTGTGCTTGGTTTTCTTTGATTTCTGACCAGAAAGTCAGCCAGTTCAGCAAGCCTCTTAGGCTCCATCCACACTACACCACTTGAAATCTGTAACTGTTCCAAACCGCTACAGACCATAAACGGTACAGTGTGTCCACCCTGCTAGTGAACAGTTTGATAAAGGATTGAAAACGGTACAGCCTTTCCACATTGTGTGGTCCCAACCCCGTCGAATCAGAGCATATCCCATGGTGCACCTGGTGAGGACAGCTTTGATGAGAGGCACCCACCTACAATACATATGGGGTAGTATGCATCTGTAAGCCATAATGTGCAACATACAGTATGGCAATGATCTGTTACACTCCTATGGTGATGAGGCGACAGGAGAAGGCATGGGGCTGCATGGTGAATACAGGAGGTACTGCTGTGAGAGGAGGGAGGGTGTGACATGGCAACATGTCCAACAGGGTAGGGCACCGGGGCATGACAGCCGGTCAGGTACTGCTGCCGAATGGCTGATGGCAGCCCCTCCACTACTGCCATCGGTGTACCCCACCACTCCCCTGTACACAGTGCCACACATCTATTGGCCACCACAGTGGTGTTACATGATGAACTCAGGAGCTCAACCGCTGTATGTGTGCACTACTGGCACCATTCCACAGGTAGTATTGATGCCACAGCTCTGATGGGCAGGCGGGGTACTCCCAGCACCCGTCACAGTGAGAGGCGTCATCACGGACAGTATATGGATACTTCAGGAGGTGGCTCTCAGGGAGGCATGTGAGGACAGGGGGGTAGGTCAAGTGGGGACACATGGGTAACTCCAGGGGTGGGCATACCGCTGTAGGTTGGGTTACCCTGCTATGGAGACTGCCCAGTATTGCAGCCTACGCTCGTGCCTCACATTGCCATTGGTACATCCCTGGTAGCTCCAACCCCCCGCATGCATTACACCAGTGCTGCAATGCATGCAGATATGGTGGGGACTGAAGGCAACAAGGTGGAGCATTTAGACACACACCAATAACGTTACAGAACAGCAACCGTTTCATGGACCGTTGTTGAAACCACCTCACAACAGGTTTCTATAATGGTTCTGAAAACACCTTCTGTAACGTTACCAGTGTAAATGCAAACCATTACGGTAACGGTTTAAGCCCTCTGTAACGTTACCGAACTGTTTTACTGGTGTAGTGTGGATAGGACCTTAGAAACTGATTGTATGCCCATCTCAGGGATAGCAGTTACAGTAGTTGTTGTTGTGGTTTCACCCACAGTAATTTAGGGTGTCGACTGGTCAGAGCTCGACGAACCCTTAGGTGGTAATAGTTTTCTCTTTAGCTGTATCCAAGCATTTTTCAATAGTTTTCTCAGGACATGTATGCAGATTTCACTCTGCTTTTAATGTTCATGTCTTAGCAAAATTTCACCACACTCAATACATGGTTTGAAACCGGGATCACCAGTTTTTCTTCTCGGTTTTTCTAACATTCTTAATTTTAAACCGATAAAAGTTGCATCTGCTAAAAAATGTTTTCAATTGAAAGTTTATTTAGCGGTTGCAGTCAGTTTCGGAACCGATGAAGAACCAATCGGAAACCGGGAACTGAGGTAAAAGTGAACCGAGGCTATCGGTTCAGGAACCGGTATTAGCGGTTTGAAAAACAAGTTCAATTAATAAAATGAAACATTACTGACAGAGTTTTTTAGTCAGAGAACTCTTATAAATATAAAATTAACCTCGGTTTATCCCCAGTTATACTGAACCAGGAGAAACCAAGAAAACTTGCAATTTAAACACTAAAACTACGGTTTAGCTTAAAATTACAAAAAGTAAAAGGCAGAAAATGAAATGTAAAGAATACTTATATATATTTTATAAGTTTTCTTACGTCAAAACAAGATGATGAGGAGAGGATATCCAAGCGTCTTGTCTTGACAGGTGAACAGAAAATTCTGAGGAGTTTTGAACTAAAGCAGTTAGTAGAAGGCAGCATTTGAAAAAGTGGCATGCACAAAACATTCCATCATTTACATACGTTCCACCTCTCCGGGCAGCTCTATCTTAAAGGGACACTGCAGAAGTTAGGAATACCTGAGTATTACTGGGATTAGAAGCATTCTTTACAAGACCTCATGTAAATGTTGTTAAATCCATTATTCTTTAATGATGCGCTGATTCTGGCAAACTTCATTATAGTGGTTTCGAGACTTTGAAAAAAGTAGTAGCTATGAATGAATAAGTTAAATAGTGAGGCAGTGCAGTACCCCTCTTATTCATGTAAAGATGTTATGTATCTGTTAATTGTGTGGAAATTTAATGGCCTACGGTCGAACAAATAAAATCAAATGGAATGAAATGAAAATGAACCCTGCTGGACGATGTTTGGTTGTTGATATCAGCGTGGGACAATGTGACCACATAGACTATTGTAAACTGCTTTAGCAAAGCTGGTTTTCCATCTGCTGTAGTCCCTGATTCACCAGATCATCTGAAACTTGAGACAGTTCAAGAAGAGCAGATCACCCCACCAGTTGAACTAACTGAGGCAGTCTGAAAGATTGTCACTGCATGGTGACAGTGATCCTGAACCCGAAGTACTGATTAATGAGGTGACCCACATATTTCAAGCCCTAAAGCCCATGAGGAGCCCTGCTGAGGATGAGGAAGAAGGCATGAAAGATTAATAAATAGTCAAACTGACTCAGTTGCTCTACTGGAAACACCCTGAACTGGCTACAACCAAAACAGACTGGGTTCTACAAGTGTCATAGGTGCAATACATGCACATCACACCATCTGGTAAGGAGTTTGTACATCCCCTAAATGACGAAAAGGTGGAGGTACGGGAGTCCACTAAAGGGACATTGTCAACCACTTTTGCATTATATTATTTCTAGTTAAAACACCACATTTTATGATTGCTTTCCTTTTCTAAAATGCATGGATGTTGCTGGTTGTTTTATCTGCATCCTTGTTTAGCAGAATTGAAATGCATGCCAATTTTTAGTTATACCCAGCCTTGTTTTGTTTCAAAATAATCCTGGATCTACTGTTATTGTATACTTCCTGAACATTAGAAACACTCCAAACAGTGCAGCCATTTAAGATGCAATAGTCTCTTCTTTCAATGGATAATGAGTGGCTAGGCTGTGTTTGGGGGGGGGGATGTTAAGTGGAAGTTGATCAAGGAATATAAACAACAAAACCTGATGCCTGACTGACCAAGCTTGTTCACAGGCAAACTGACTCTGGTTCATGCCACTTTCTGATTGGCCAAAATTCAAGGGCAAAATTAAGTTGACCTTTGACCCCTTCCCATGATTCTCTGTGGCTCTGGTAGCTCATGGTGGCCACCATCTTTGTTTACATTTCAGTCTCTGCTTTGGCAGCTCACAGCCACTTCATTTATGGTCCCCAAACACTATTTTTAGCACGTTCTGACCCCACTTGCAGTTCTGGCATCAAGTTTCTATCAGCATATAAGAGCATGTTTTCAAATGTTCCTGACAGGTCAGTCAGCCCTCTGTGAGAGGACTGTGTGTCAGGATGCAGGTGTACCACAGTGTGTCCAGGCTTGGCCTGCCTGGCAGACTAAATATATTGGGATCCCAAAGTAAACTGCAAGAGAGAAGAAAATAAGTTATCAGCAAAACTTTTATTCAAAAGGCAAGCTGGAGCTGGGGTTTTACTGCCCCTCCACAGACCTTCTCCTCAGGGGAAATCCATCCTTCACTGTCTCCAGTCCAAGAAGGCACTTGCCTTAATCCAGGTCCCAAGGCTCAATGAGACAAGCAGAGTAGTGAAGTGGAGAAGAGCCACCAGCCAGTCTGGGGAAGCTAGCATCCCAAGAGCACCGCATCCAGTCAGCCTGTTCCAGCACCCTGTACCAGAGGTAATGTTTAAGGCCTCAGAATTATGAATGAAACCCAGGGTTTGACCCTGAAACTGGGGAGAGAGAGTTAGTGTCTCTGGATCTAAAGGAGAAATTCTGGGCAGGACTGTGGCAGTTAGAAGAACCCAGGCAGAAGAGCTGTTGAGGCCATCTTGCCACAAAATCCTTTTGGGTTACAAACAGGGGCCCCTTTAATTATTTATTTATTTATTTGTAACCCCTTGTTACCCGGGGTTACTAGAATCCCAGTAAGACCTAGTGGTAGGCAGGGAAGGCAGCTTGTGAAACTCCAGTTAAATGGGTTTCACACTGTCTCACTCTGTTCTCAGTCTCAGCTGAGACTGAGGGATGACATCACCAATAGAACTTTCGCAGCTGCATAAGCCATATTGGAATCTGCAGCAGAGGGAGTTAGATAGAACGTTGGGAGTTTTCAAAGAGTACAGGGCAGTTCCAGTTTGCCTTCAGTAAGAAGGAGTCAGTGTCCAGTTTGTCTTGAGTAAGTGAAGGTGTGCTCAAGTGGTGGAGACCACTGTTCGGGTCCCAGTGCCCCTCCCTCTGGGGGGGATGTAAAGATCCCCATGCAGATTCCTGGGGCAATCCCCTTAATTCTGCCAAGAGGAAGAAAAGCTGCCTGTTCAGTTCAGCCTTTGTTTTGGAAAGTTGGAAGATTTGTGATTCGCCTGTGGGGCACCTGCAACTAAATGGTGAGTGTCTGCTCTGACAAAAAGGGCAAAATGTTTTCTTCACCCTGGGATATGTGTGAGAATCTAGGAATTGAGCTACATTTGGGAAGCCTATAGGACTAGGCCAAACAAGTGGAGTAGTGTTAAATGCTAGAGTGCTGTGTGATTCAAGTAATATGTAGAGGAGATGCGCCAGATCATCTACCATTTAATCTACATTCAGAAGTTTCAGTTTTCCCAGGGAAATGGCGGGTATGGGCTGTGGGAGTTGGAGGTGGGCAAAACCCCCATCTTTAGTAACCAGGTCCACCTCTACGGATTTCTGCTGTGGTTGCTACTTTGCCTCATGCACTTGGCCAGTGATGGGGGAAGTACCCAGACGTGGGGTTGCAAAAGGGAAAATCTCTCTAGGAGTCGCAGACTCTAAGTGGTGTGGGGAGCCACAACAAGTGTAAAGAAGAATTCTCTTTGTGAGATGGGGAGTCATAAGAAGTAAGGAAGAAATCTCTCTAGGAGTCACAGACTCTAAGTGGTGTGGGGAGCCATGACAGGATAATTGGTTCATTCTTCCAGTGGACCGTGGATCAAGTGGCCGGCGGGGGAGCCGGGCCAGTCGGGCTGTGTACCCAAAGCGCGTGCAAGTCCGGGCTGTGTGCCTGGTGGGTCCAGAGCCTGAAAACAGTATAATTGGTTCATTCTTCCAGTGGACCGCATTGTAGTCTCTAATCTGCATTACCAGGAAATGTAGCCCCATGGGGGTCCGTCTATGCTTTGTTTTGTTCAGCTAGTATGTGAATAAAAGCCACACTGAAGAATCCCATTCCTGGTTCTGGACATTACAGTTATTGCTTCCTGTGTTCGGATTTACTTGGGTGCCCCTGTGCTGAGTAGCCAAACCTAGGTCCCCCTGTGCAGAGTAACCTCATCCTCCCCGAACCCAGGTCCCCACCAGGTACTGCTGTCAGCTTCAACAGCATGCCACCTGTCGTTTTGGCAAAAAGGCAGGGGTGAGGGGTTACATATTTATTTATTTTATTTAGGAAATCGTTTCCAAGGGCTCCACGTCAGAATAAAACATAGACATTCATACAGTACATACATAGAATAAATGTGGGTGAGCAATCATACAGAGTATAAATACAATGAGCACAGGTTAATGCCGATACATTTGGTAGCTAAAACAGGGCAGAGCTATCGACATAGTTACCTAATGAGTGGTTAAGACCTATACAATTGGTTGCTAAAGCAATGCATGATATGAGTTGGTAGTAAGCCGCCTCAGGGAGGCCTTGTCTTATACATAATACAATGCATTCATAGTCCAGTGCAACTATATGATAACTGAGGGAGGTGAGGAGCCTGTAGGCTAGAAATAGTAAGGGGTCTCCACTGCCTGGCCAAGGGCAGGTGTGTGGCCTAGTGGAGTGGTGCAGGATACACAGGTTACTGGTTACACTGGCATTGATGTGAGGAGAGAATATGGGCCCTTAAGGCAGCTTTAAAAGGACCTAGATTGGTGATTGATGTGACAGCTGGTGGGAGGGCATTGTACCAGGATAGATCTCTAAGAGGGAAGGATCGCTGGGCCAGGGTGGCCCTGACCCTAGGCACCCTCCAGATAGTTTTTGGGGCAGCCTTGTGGACACTGAGATGGTGGCTGCCTGAAGAGAAGCCAAAACACCTATTGGGGTTAAACTCAGGTGGATTTTTTTGGTGAAGAGACAGGTCTGGTATAATAGTCTTTCCTCAAGGGAGAGGATATTGGTGAGCAGGTATAGAGTGCAGGTATGTGTATTTCTGTCAGTACCAGAGAGGAGCCAGCAGGTCTTATTGATGAAGCGCTATAGGGTTGGCGTCAGCAAAGACGTGAGGAAATAGTCCACCAGCAATAAGACTGAGGAGGTAATGGCTAGGCAAAGTGCTTCAGGTGGTAGGCAGTCTTTATGTCTGTAAAGGAGACCAATGCAGGTGTTCATGGCGGAGATGAGGATTTTTATATGTTCATGGAATGAGAGGGAAGAGTCAAATGTAATACCTAAATACTTACACTTTTGGACCTGTTCCAGTGGGACGAGAGAGGCGGAGAGTATTTCCAGGGAGAGATCCTTTAATCTGTTTTGGCAGTGGGCATAGAGCTTCAGCTTAGTTTTTTTAATGTTGACCACCAATCTGTATTCAGCAAACTAGTGTTCATTCTGAGAAGGAGTTTTGTAAGGTACACTGGAGAGAGAGAGAGAGAGAGAGAGAGGATCATGATGTGCGGCATAAAGAACAGCATCGTCCATGTAGAGGAGAAGGTTGCCGGGGCATGATTTAGTCAGGGCATTGAGATAGATGCTGAATAGCAGGGGACACAGGATAGATCCCTGGGGAACTCCTGAGTGCACAGGCAGCATAGTAGATATGGTATTATTAATTTTAACACATTGGGTTCTAGATGAAAGATAGCTGGAGAACCATGAGAGTGGACAATGAGAGACCCCAATTTGTTGAAATGTGTTAAGAAGGAGGGGATGAGAAACCATGTTGAAGGCCTTTGAGAGGTCTATAAACACGGCCCCTGCGAGGTGCCCCTTGTCAAGCATGGAGTGCATGGAGTTAACAAATTCTGTGAGGGTAGTCATAGTGCTATGACTAGCTCTGAAACCATGTTGCTCCCTGCATAAGAGGTTGTGTGTGAGGAAGTAGTCAGTGAGCCATGATCTTTTCAAGGGCTTTAGAGAGTGGGAGGAGAATCGAGATAGGCTGGTAGTTGTTTGAGAGGTAGCTGTCACCACATTTCAATATTGGTGTTATCACTGCCATTTTCCATGAGGTTGGGAACTAGCCCAGGCACAGGGACATATTTAGAAGGTCCGTGAGTGGGGAGTTAACTGAGTCTAGCGCGAAGTATAGGATACTCATATCAAAGGCGTCTTTGCAGTAATTGGAGCTCTGGAGGGCTTTGGACATGTAGACTTTCGCTTCTGTAGGGGTAATGACTCTGAGTTTGAAGGGGGGTGGAGCAGCTCAGGCAGTGGGGTAGGCTGAATTGAAATATAGAACATAGAAGTTGATGGCAGATAAGGACCGCAAGGCCCATCCAGTCTGCCCATTTCTTTTACTGCCTTATGAATGTGCCATCAGCCTTTGCTCTGTCAATGACCTATCTATTCATACTCATCCGTATTGCTCCCTTATGCGTATCCCATGCCTGTTTGAAGCCCTGCACTGTATTCATATCCACCACTTCCTGAGGTAGGCCATTCCATGCATCCACCACCCATTCTGTGAAAAAGAACTTCCTCACATTACCCCTTAATCAGCCTCCCTCTAATCTCATGCTTTGTCCTCTTGTTAGACTCTTTCACCTTGTTAATGCCCTTAAGGTGTTTGAATGTTTCGATCATATCACCTCTCTCCCTCCTTTGCTCTAGGGTATACATATTGAGCTCCGCTAATCTGTCCTCTTATGTTTTTTTTTTTTTTAAGTATTTATTTATCCCTCCTTGGCCGCCTGAGCTGCTCCCCCTTCAGGGTCATCCAGCCACCACCTGCCTCTGCCACGGACACCCAGACTCTGCAGCTTCCCCCCTGCAGTGGGACAGCAGGGAGCCCTGGCTCATAACTCCACCAGAGGCAGAATCAAGGCAGGTGCCACAGTGAAATTGTGGATGGCCATCAAGCCTCTTGCTTCAGGTGCAATTTTTTCCTGGTTTTCTTGTCCCATCAGTGCATACTCAGACAGTGCCCCCAGACTCCACTGGGGCCGCTGCTGAGCGATACATGCCCCGATCCCACCCCGCAAAGAGGAGAGCTGTCCTCCAGATGCTCAATCCTCTCCACCCCTGCTGACCCCAGCGCCTGAGTCATTCTGAACCCGGGTCACTGGTGTGGGTTGAGTGAGGCGCCAGCCCTCAGCCCTCTATGCCACGGACCCGGCTCTCATAAGTTTTCTTGCAGTCCCTGCACCATTTGGTTTCCTTCTCTGGACTGCCTCAATTTGGGTAATGTCCTTGTGAAGGTGTGGCCTCCAGTACTGCATGCAGTACTCCAGATGGGGCCTAACCAGTGTCTTGTAAAGAGGGATTATTACCTCCCTCTTCTGACTTGTGATACTCTTACTAATACACCCCAACATCCCTCTAGCCTTTCCTACTGCTTTAGTGGTCTGCTTGGATGATTTCAGGTCATCAATGATGATGATGCCCAAGTCTCTTTCTTCCCTTGTGACTGCCAGCAACTCCCCTCCCAGCCTATAGATGGCTTCAGGGTTTCTCTTCCCTATGTGCATGATCTTGCACTTCTTTGCATTAAACCCCAGTTGCCACTATTTGACCATTTTGCTAGTTATCCAGATCTCTTCTCATTCTGCCCACCCTATCTGGATCATCTACTCTGTTGCAGATCTTGGTGTCATCTGCAAACAGACAAATCTTACCCTCCAGTCCATCTGCAATGTCACTGATGAAGATATTGAAGAGGACAGGCCCCAGGACTGATCCCTGAGGTACCCTACTTGTGACTTTCATCTCTTCTGACTGTATACCGGTTACCACCACTCTTGTTTTCTGCCTGTCAACCAGTTTGCTACCCAGATGACCAATGTCTGACCCACCCCGAGCCTACCCAGCTTATTAATCAATCTTCTATGTGGAACAGTATCGAAAGCTTTGCTGAAGTCAGGGTAGGCGACATCAACTGCTCCCTTGGTCCATCACTCTGGTTACCCAGTCAAAGAAATCTATCAGATTAGTTTGACAGGACCTTCCTTTTGTAAACCCATGCTGTCTTGGATCCTGTGTTCCTATGGATTCCAGGTGTTGCACTATCCTTTCCTTAAGGAGTGCCTCCATAATCTTGCCCACTACTGAGGTAAGACTGACTGGTCTGCAGTTCCCTGCCTTCTCCCAGCTACTCCTTTTGTGGAGCGGGATCACATGAGCCCTTTTGCAGTCTTCTGGGACCTCTCCTGTGCTCCGAGACTCACTAAACAGTTCTGATAATGGCTCTGCTAGTTTCACCCTTAGCTCCTTTAGTATCCTGGGATGTATGCTATCAGGTTCCATTGCCTTGTCCACCCTGAGCTTATTGAGCTCTTGTAGGACCCTTTCTTTTGTGAAAGGACTAGAGCACCCCTCCCCCCCCCCCGTGTCCATGGTGCTGAGCTGTGAGCCCTGCCCTACCTTCTCTTCAGTAAATACTGAGCAGAAGTTTTAATTTAGGACAGATGCTTTTACATTGTCCTCCTCCTCACATGCCTCCTTATCCCCTTTGATCTTAGCAATACCCCTTCTGCACTTTCTCCTTTCACTAATGTATTTATAGAAAGTCTTGTCACCTTTTTTTACTGTTTGTGCTAGTATTTCTTCGGTTTCGGCCTTTGCCTCCCTTACTGCCTTCCCTTAGGGATGTTTGGTATGCCTCCCTATCTTTATTCTGCTGCATTCCCTTATATTTCCTGAAAGCCAGCCTGACCTTTTCTGCTACTGTTTTTGAGAACCAAAGTGGTTTCCTTCTTCTTTTGCATTTCCTTTTCTCTCTAACACAATGTGATGTTGCTTCAAGTATTGCATCCTTAATGCTTGCCCTCTTTGCCATACCCCTTCACCTATATTTCTTTTGCCAGTGCTAGTTTAACTCTGTTGGCCATCTTATCAAGGTCAGCTCCTCTGAAGTCCCATATTTTGCGTAGGAATGGGATGATTTAGTTCTAGTGGCCAAATTGAAAAATACCATGTGATGGTCACTGGCCCCCAGGTGACCTTCTACCTGGAGATCTGTGCTCCTTTCCATGTTAGTAAGTGCTAGATCTAGGATAGCCCTGTCTCTTGTGGGTTGTTGTAGCAATTGTTTGAGGCCCTCCCTCTGCAGGGAATCCACCATATGTCTAGTTTTGGCAGATGTTCCTGCTGGTATTCACCAATCTGTATCTAGCATGTTGAAGTCTCCCATAATCAGAATCTCCCCTTTAGCTGTCATGTTTTGTATATCTTGTAACAGTAATGTGTCTATATCCTTGCCCTGGTCTGGAGGCCTGTAGACAACCCCAGTGCGTATGGCTGTCCCATTTCCTGCTTCCAGCATGACCCACAGTTCTTCTGGTTTCTTATGTGTATTCTGAATTTCTGTAGCTTTGATATTTTCATTGACATAAAGGCCACCTCCACCCCTTTTTGCGCCTCTGTCTCTTCTGAACAGTACACAGCCAGGTACTGAAGCCTCCCAAGTGTGGTTACTGGTAAACCATGTCTCACTAATGGCTACTATGTCCATTTTAGTCTCTGTCATTATTGCCTGCAGGTCTGGGATCTTGTTCCCAGACTGCGAGCATTTGTGTGTTTTCCATTGGCCAGATTTCGGTGTGTTAGTTGTTGGGTGAGGTCTGGCATTTCCCCTGTGTGTCGTGTGGGGAGCCAGACCTTTTTCCTTACCTGGTGATGCAACTGAACTACAAACTTTGGATCAAAAAAGTTGCTAGGGAGGACTGAGCTGAGGTCTGAGAAGGTGGAGTTGAGACAGTTAGCTATGTCAAGTGTGTTTGTGGTGGTAGTACCATTAACACTAAGTTGTGAGGGGGGATCAGGATTTACCATTAAGCTCCTTGATGTTATCCCAGAACTTTCTTGTGCTACCCCAGGAGGTGGCTAGGGTGGTTCTATAGCGTCCGTCTTGGCCTTGTGGATTGTCCAGGTACACTTATTGCGGGCAGCATTATAGGTCTGCCTATTGCTTAGCAAACCGGATGCAGTGGCATGATGCCAGAGGTTGTCACACATTTTGAACTGTTGTAGGAGTTCTGGGGTGATCCAGGGGGCACTACATTTCTTACTGGTCAGTGAAAAGCATCACAGGCAGTATTAAGGGTGGTGGTGAAGTAGTGCAATGTATCATCTATGTGCTGGGCTTGGGAAATAGGGGACCAGTCCCAGTTAATTAGATATTGGTTGAGTTTGGCTATGCCTTCTGGGCATAGTCGATGTTGAAAGGTGATTTTTGGTGGTGGTTTAGGTAACTGACAGGACCAGCTGAAGATGTTTGGGGAGTGGTTGCTTAAGGCGTTGGGTAGGACACCCAGGTCAGTAATATGGTGGGGACGATTAGTGAGCAGGATATGTAGCAGGGTGTGGATTCCATTAGTGGTGTTGGCCCTGGTAGGCTGGGATATCAGTTGGGTCATATCTAACGCAGCAAAGGTATCTTTGGTGTGTGTTGATGAGCTCACCAGCCAGTTTATGTTGTAATCCCCAACTAGGATTGTTCCGTTTTGTGGGGGTGCTGGCTAGATAGTCAGAGAGTGCTTTACAGGCAGGGGATTGGCTGCGGGGTGGGATGTAGGCGACAGTGAGAGTAAGAGGAGAACAGTTTGGGTCGGTGAGAGTTTTATTGAGAGGGCTTGAGCACCATGGTCTAGGGAGGGTGCAGGTAGGGCTTGGTAATGCAGTGAGTCATTTACATAGAAGGCACAGCCACCACCTCTCTTTCTGTTACAATCAAGCCTAATGAGAGAGAAGCCAGGAATAGAGACAAATGAGTCTGGGGTCTTGGCTGACAGCTAGGTTTCAGTTAATGCCAGAATGTCTGGTTGGTGCTGTGCTGTCCAGCAGTGCAGGGGTGCTGTTTTTTAGGTAGGCTGCAGATATTCATAGTGGCTATTCAAAGCCCCGTGGGTGACCACAGTTGGGGGGGCACTGCTGGGCCAGGATTGGGGTGAACATTGCCAGATAGTAGAAGAAGCAAGTAGAAGATCCTGACAAGGGCCATGAATTGGTGGCATTTTGCTGGGTAGCAGCGGCTGGCAAGCTTACAAAATGATGAACTGGGGATGGGCAGTTGTGTGAGGGCTGGGATGGCCAGGTGGAAGAACAGACAAGGAGGGCTCAAGGCACAGAGAGATGGGCGGAGGGGTAGAAGGGAGTGGTGCAGGGGGGCTATGGGGAGACACAGGGTGATGGAGAGGCTATGAGAGGTGAGGTGCTCCCCCAACAGCAAAGGTGTGCACATACCAGAGGCAACTGGGGGTTTGTTGCTGAGCAGGGTAAATGTTAGCAACAGTAGTATGGTTAGTTTGTGTGGGTGGGTGTTGTGAGGGAGTACAGTGTTGGTAGATGTGACCATGGGCAGGTATGAGTGGGTCTTGTTGACACCTAACATTGTAGCAGACACAGTGGCGCAGTGGTAGGGTTGATGCCTTTGGAGCTAAACGTACCTGTTTTTTCAAGTGTTGTGCCAGTTTACAGTTTGTGTTCAGCAACAATGTGTTTAAAAGTATTTTTCCTGCAACTGTTTAAAGTGTGCTACCAAGTTCCACCCTTCCAGCAGCATTAGTGTCTCCATTGTAGTACCCACTGCATCTATTAAGGGATCCTCTCACCCATGGCCTTCGGGGGGAAATAAGATGGGTGCACCCACATTGGGGTTGAGGAACTGCTGGGGGAGAGCAGAGCTGTGGGCAAAGTATTGAACTGTTTATTGCCTTTATTGCATAGAGTATAGATATGTTGCTACCACTATTTCATCCATTTATCCTTGCTGCCCCTTGTTCTTTTCATACTCTTCCTTTTGAACAAATTATTTGTGTTAACTCGCATTTTATGGTTTGGGAATTGACACCGCTTACTGTGTCACTTGCTTTTGGGGAGGGACTGTGTAGGCAGATTATGCATTGCTTCCAGGAGGGGGGCGATAGCATTATGTTTCAGCAGCCAGGTATCCCATATCACTTCCCCAGGTGGAGGCACCATGCCATGTTAGACCAGCGTAGCAACTCCTTAGGGAATCCAGGCTGGCCTGTTCAGAAGAGGAGAAGTGAACCCCAGGGGCCCTGGTATGGTGATCACTTACACTAGAGGCACTGATGTGATTTCTGCACCACAAGTGTGTCCCCAAACTGTGACTTTGTGAAGAGAAAAAAAATAGCACCCTCAAATTTTTGAAAATTGTCATGGTGCTTCAGGAGTTGGAAGACTGGTGCCGAGGGAAATGCTTGGACCTGAAAAAGTCAATCCCGGTCACAGGGATCCCTAAAGGTACTAAAGGTACTAAAATGACTGCCATTTTTGAGCCCTTGGATGCTCTGCAGTGTTTAGTAAATATAATGGCATATGTTGTGAAGCATGATGGTTCTAGGTAATAATAGTGACTGCACAAAGGTGATCGCTATTATCCCGACCTGCATTATCTCTGAAAACAATTTCGGTGATATGCAGAATAAGGCTACTGAGAATTGTGCATGCGTGGGTGGGGGGGCTTTGTCCCCCGCACCACCCTAAATAAAGATTCTCAACTCCAGGGGTGCATGTTGGGAGGGCACATCCCAGCTTAAAAAAAACTAAGTCCCAGCAGCTGCGGGAATCGCAAAATAACACACCTGCCCCCAGTCCCAAACCTGTGACCTGCTCTGTCGGAGTCATGCACCCTACCCACCACACCACATGGTTGGCTCAGAGGAAGCAGGTTCCACGTGGGTCACATCCCTGTCCCCATCCCTCCACATCCTGTCACCCACATTCCCTTCCCATTGCCCATCCTAGTTCCATGATGGAAGCAGTCACCATCCCACTACAGTCGCCCATGATGAAAGTTCCATTATATGGGTCGCTGTTATGATGGTCGCCCATATTCGGTCGCCATCATCACGTGCTACCAGCATGACTGTGCCATTCAGATCACAACTGCTATAATCTGGGGTGATTCAGAAATCGATGTGAGCAAACTGCCAGTCACAATCAAACTGGAAAGTTCCAAAGAAATATGTCACCTGTTTGGCAGGGGGGGAGTAGTATACCATCCATTAACCCCCCCGGTGAAGCCAATTGATTAGGTGGAAAAAGTCAGAATGTTGTTTGCCAGTGAGGACAAAACAGTGGCAAGCACTGGAGTCCATCCACACCAAATCCTTCACTCAAGGGCCCCTCGGCCCTTCAGAATCTGAAGTAAAATTTTAGACATTTCTCAGTGCTTCAGGGAAGACAGTCAAGGATGTGAGTGACCTGTTGCAGAATGAAGGTGTGACATCCCTGGTGCCATCTGCCAATCTGCACAAGTGGTGCAGATATGTACAGCCATTCCTGTGTCCTATTATGACACCAGTTTGTACCAAAGATTATGTACAGTCGCAGGTACTGAGCCTACCCTGAATGGGGAAGATGACTGCTACATTTGGATGAGTCAGGCAACTCAGATGCTTTAAGACTGGAAGTATTCTGAAGATGAAAAATGAAAAAGAATAGTTGAGAGCTTGTGGAGAAGTGCTTTGGATATTATCAGGTCTTCATGCACAAATCAGCCAGATTATACCCTTCAAGATTACTTAGCAATGTTAAAGAGCACATGTGGATCCATTGAGAGAGGCACTGACCTGCTGTGCTAATTGAGAGCCACCATACAGAAGAAGAAGGAGGTAAACTGTCTATCTAAGTTGTTTAGAAACAGTTATTAGGAGAACAGTCAAGGCTGTCAGAATCACATCAGAGCAACCTGACCAAACCAGATTAGAGCAAGTGTTGAAAGGGGTCATACACTCATAAATGACTGTGTTCTCCCTTCAGCTGAAAGACCTGAATGCCTCATCAGCCAATCTGAAACAGCTTCTGGAAGAGGTGCTAGATGAAGAGTTACAGGCTGAGTGGAGAGAGCCAATTGAAAGGGTCTGCAGGAAAAGCCACCCCATCATGACACATGCCACCACTGAAAAGCCCCAGATGAATGTCACTGGGATATAGCAGAAAATAAAGTATCTGGAGGTGAAATTTACTTTATTGACCACAGCACCTGAACCTAGGGCAAGAGTTGAGTCCTGACCTCCAGCTGCAGAAAGTGCACTCATGACTCCTGATGCCCCTTGGCATAAGCCTCGAGCCCCAACTTGTACTAGAAAAATATGTTTTGCTACTGATGTGGACAAAATAGACACACAGCTGAAGGTTGCATTCTGCCCCCAAATCCACAGCTTGTGAACCAGAAGTGGGAAAGTCAACCACAGCAGCAGCAGGGAAAGGACAGCAGAGCCCAGTAAGGGAGTGACCTGGGTCTCTGACAGTACAATGTTCCATGAAATGGACCGATCCAGAAATCTCTCGGGGGAACAATTTGCCCTCAGGACTACTGGTCCCCTGAGCAGATGTTCCAATCCTTACTGAAGGACAACCATGTAAAGTGTTTCTTGACAGTGGGTCACAAGTTAGTATTATCCACTGTGCTTTCTACATTAGCCACTTAAGACATTTGCATCTTACGCCTCTGTAAGGACTTTTCCTGTGGGGCCTGACCAACACCAGCTATCCTTATGATGTGACTTTTAAATATTTAAGCTGTCCACCATCTATTGCTAGTTCTGAACATGTGTTTAGTGCAGCAGGGGCAATCATCACAGATCGAATTATAAACCTATCCCCCAAAACGCCACTATGTTGACATTCATTAAAATGAATAGTGCACATATAGTATACCTCCAAATAGAAGTGTATCACAGTGGGCACCACTGACACCCCAGGATTAAGCAGGAGTACAATCACCCACCACAGAGGTAGAGGTGGACTTAATGGATTCAGAATTCCCATATGGTGACAATTCAGATATTGAGGATGGAGAGGGGGGTATTCATTGTGGGGGATGAAGAGCAGTAGACTGATTAATTTGGAGGACACTAAAAAAAAGGAAGAGAATGTAACTCTGCACTCTGGTGTCCACACCGCCTCCATTCCTCTTCACCTAGGAACAACATGGGTCTCCTCCTTTTCCATCTCATGCATGCCTCAAAAAAAAAATACCTGGACTCTTAACCCAACAGAAATGCCAGACACCAGCCTAATATGAACCAACTGCCATGTCTGCCACCACTGATGACACTCTGGACTATGGCCTCCCCTGCCCTCCTCACCCCAGAAGAACATGCATCATCTCCTCCTCCTCCATCTCATGTCTCCAGGTAGGTCTGAACTCTAAGCTCAGTGTAAATGCCAGACACATTTACTGCTGTTTAAACCCACTTCTGTTGTCCTGCTGCCTCCTTCAGTCAGGAAGATGCCTACTCCTGCTCCAGTCTCAAGGAGCTCCATTGTGCTATTGCACATCATGACCATCACTAATGTGATGGTACTTATCGTTCCATTTTTTTGTTTTTAATTTTCTATTTTCATTCTCCTTTTACAAGTACAAAAGACAGGGAGTGGGCTAGACTCTAAATAAATAATTTCAGTCTTGTGTCCCCTCTCCAGCTGCCTCATCCTCAGCAGCCAGCAAGTTGCCACCTCCTCCTCTGTGGCACCACTTTGCCATTACATGGCTTGGCCATCAGTAAAGGGATAGTAAGTATCATCCTAGTATGTTTTCTTTTTAATTTTCCTTTGACAGGTACACTGCAAGTGCTTGCCATAGGCCACCAACTGAGAAGAGGAACAATAATTTCAGTCTTAGCTTCACAGGTGACAGTGGTGGCAGTAAGACTGTAAGGTTGACAGTGGATATACCTTGTGGCCACCATAATGGCCAACTGAGGAAAAATATTTTGTTTCTTGTCTTCACAAGAACAGGTGACAGAACAGGTGAGGGGCCACTATGGCCACGGCCCTACCACTTTCATAAGTGGCCCTATAAATTTCTGCAATCACGTTAATTTATTACTAGGGGAGAATTTGCCCCTTACATCCTTGGCCCTACCACTTTCATAAGTGGCCCTATAAATTTTTGCAATCACGTTAATTTATTACTGGGAGAATTTACCCCTTACATCCTTGGCCCTACCACCTTTATAAGTGTCCCTATAAATTTCTGCAATCATGTTAATTTATTACTAGGGGAGAATGTACCCCTTACATCCTTGGTCCTACCACCTTCAGACCGTTCTGGCACCAATGTTCACAAGAGACAGCTGGGCATGCACAATGGATATACTGTGTGGCCACCATTGTGGCAACGTCAGGCTAAATGCCTTTTTGTCTTCACAGTTGACAGGCATGGAAAGAGGGAGATAAGACAGCCAATTGATCTATTGTGCTTCCACAATGGTGGCAATGTCAGGCTAAACATTTGTTTTTTCTTTACAGGTGATACATATAGCAAGACTTGGAGTGGACAATGTATATACTGTCTGCTTGGTTAGTCACCCACAGTGGCTACTTTAGTAAGGTCTGCATAATTTTCCCTTGTCTTCACAGCTCTCCTTCTGTCCTGCTCTCTTCTCATCCTGGAAACAAAACTTCTCCTCCTCCGTCTCCTCTGTCTGGGGAACCTTTGTTCCATTTAAAGGCCGGACCATAACCAATATGACAAGTATCCTCTCAAAAGATTATTTTTTCTTTTAATTTTTTATTTTTGGTTTCCTTTCACAGGTGTACTGTAACCCATTATAGAGCATACACCAGTCTAAATAATTTATATCCTGTATTCACATCAGGGCTGTTTACATTCTGCCATCAAGATAAATTCCTCATCCTCCTACAGCAAGCAAGTCATTGCCATCTTCTATCTCCACCAGATCATTGATGTGGTCAACCTTGCCGACTTATGCTCAGACCATCTCCCTCCAGCTTCTCCACCACTGTATGTGGTCTTATTAAGTCAACATGTCCTCTGTATCAAATATACAGTATATATATATAAAACAGTCCTCTAACTAATGCTGCTATCTCATTGTACAATCTGTCACACACTAGAAAAGTACATGAAATGTGAGAAATATGAGCTGACAACAGTTATACAGTGACATTTAAGAAAACAAAATAAGGGGAAAAAAAAGTACTTCTCTTCCATGGTAGGAAACACTCCCAAATTAAATAACCAGATGTGGGCAAGACCCATACAGCAACAGGATTCAATCACCCTAGTGATAGGTACCTACAAAGAGAGAAACAGTAACAAAAGATGGTTAGAAATAACATGGTTTCAAATATCCTTCCAGCACCCACAACCAAATAAAAAAAAGACCACAAAAATACTTACCTTTCCTGGTAGGTCACTACAAAGTGATACTTGAGTTGAAGATCATTATCTGGATCCAGTTGCAGTACACTGCATTCACGAAGCACAGCAGCAGCACATCTGAATTATAGGAGCACATGTCATTTTGGGGAGTCATGAAAATTTTTCGAGCCATGAGAATCATTTTTATTTTCCAGGCACTAAGTGCATGTTGACATTTGCTGTGGAGACTTACACAGCACAGCACCAGTTATTAGTAGCAGCAACAAAATATAAGATTTCTGGGAGCATATCTCATTTCTGGGCATCCTGATCATTTTTCTAGCCATGAGAATTTGCTTTTATTTTTGGGGCACTAAAATGCATCTTGACAGTTGCCACAGAGACTCATACAGCACAGCAATAGCTAGCAGCAACAGCAACATATAAGATTTCTGGAAGCAAATCTCATTTCAGGGTGTCCTGGCAATTTTTCTTGCCATGAGAAATTCACTTTTATTTTCCAGGTACTAAAGTGCATCTTGACAGATGCTGTGGAGACTTGCACTGCACACCACCAGCTAACAGAAGCAGCATATAACATTTCTGGGAGCACATCTTATTTCTAGGTGTCTGACAATTTTTCCAGCCATGAGAATTCACTTATAGTGTATGGTGGAATGCGGTTGTGTATGGAAATCCATACACCACAAAAAGTTGTTCTGCTGCAGTAGTGACGTCCTCACTAATGCAGAATGACTTTTCGTTCTGCGTTAGTGAGGACGTCATAATACAAGGGGCTACAGCAGACATCCTGATTCATCCCTTGCTGTGTGAGAGGGGCACGCGAGTGTGCTGGGCAGCGGCAGTTGTGAATCGACGGCTTCGGCAGAACCGAGCGAAAATATGGAAAAGTGAGTCTCTTTTTGTCTTTTTTTCGGGCACCATACACTATAAAGAACAGTATATGGTTACCCATACACTACAGGTATGGTTACCCATACTTACCTTCGTAGATTCAATGTCGATTAGACCTCTCCGAGCTTCGCTCTCGAGGTCATCAGTCGGCATTGTATCCACTCGGTGGAAGAATAGCCTTGTAGTGTATGGGTAACCAGGGCAATAAGGTGTATCTTGACAGTTGCTGTGGAGACTCACACTGCACACTACCAGCCAGCAGCACATACTGTATAGGATTTCTGGGAGCACATCTCATTTTAAAAGTGTTTGGGGCAGTTACATGCTATGAAGTACTGTATGGCAGTGTGTGGCAGTCTGTCAAATAGTGGGGCACACTCAAGAAAGGAAGAGGAGGTAAAAAAGGAAGAGGAGACCATTATGGTTTTCCAAAGAGGTAGCAAAGAAAGTGAAAGCCAAAAAGATTGCATTCAGGCAATACAAAAAGACACAGGCAGAAGGGGATAGGGAGAAGTACCAGGAGAAACAAAGGGAGGCAGGAAGTCAGTAAGGAAGCCAAAGCTCAGACAGAAGAACACATTGCAAAATCAGTGGGTAAAAGGGACAAACCTTTACAGGTACATAAGTGAAAAAGAAAGACAAAGGAGGGATAGTGAGACTGAAGGGGAGGATGGGAGCTAGGTGGAGGATGACAACAGTAAAGCTGACATATTGAACAGGTATTTCTGCTCAGTCTTTACTAAGGAAGGGGGTAATGGGTCTGAAGGGAGTACAAGGGTGAGAATGGTGCAGAAATGGACACAAGTCCCTTTACACGAGAAAGGGTCCTGAAGGAACTGGAAGTAATAAGAGCTGATGATAGCATGGGGCCAGATGGGGTGCAACCCTAGGTCCTTGAAGAACTAAGAGAGGTGGTGGCTGAACCTCTGGCTATCCTGTTCAGCCAATCACTGGAAACAGGGAGGTACCCAAAGACTGGAGGACAGCAGATGTAGTCCCTTATACAAAAGTGGGAACAAAGAGGAAGCAAGGAACTACAGACCAGTCAGCCTCACCTCGGTAGTGGGAAAGATCATGGAAGCACTACTGAAGGAGAGATTGTGGAACATCTGGTTGTCAATGGACCACAGGACCCAAGGCAGCATGGTTTCATCAGGGGAGGTCATGTCAGACCAATCTCATTGAATTTTTGACTGGGTGACTAGGAGGTGGATCAGGGAGGGCAGTGACATGGCCTATCTGGACTTCAGCAAGGCCTTTGACACTGTGCCACATAAGACTATTACACAAACTGGGGAATATGGGTGTGGGCAGGACAGTAGTGTGGTGGGTAGGTAACTGGCTGGTGGCAGGACACAGAGGGTGGTGATAAATGGCTGTCACTCCACAGAGGAAGAGTGACCAGTGGGGTACCCAGGGATCAGTGCTGGGACCGGTCCTATTCAACATCTTCATCAGTGACATTGCACAGGATCTAGAAGGCAGAATTTCACTGTTCGCTGATGACACAAAGCTCTGTAATAGAGTAGACACACCAGAGGGTGTAGACAGAATGAGAAGGGACCTGCAGAAACTTGAAGAATGGTCAACGGTTTGGCAGTTGAAATTCAATGCAAAGAAGTGCAAGATAATGCATATGGGGCACAAAAACCCTGGCACAATATATCAGTTGGGGGTGAGGATAAGCATGCACCAAGCAGGAAAGGGATCTTAGGTTGTCATCCTGATGACCTCAAGGTAGGGAAACAGTGTGACAAGGCATCAGGTAAAGCAAATAGGATGCTGGGATGTATAGGCAGGGCATCACCAGCAGGAAAAGGGAGGTCATAATTCCGCTATACAAGACACTAGTGAGGCCCCACCTGGAGTACAGTGTACAGTTCTGGAGACCATACCTACGTAAGGACATAGACAGGGTAGAGAAGGTTCAGAGGAGGGCAACAAAGATGGTGCATGGGTTGCATCACAAGTCCTATGAAGACAGGTTGAAGGAACTGAACATGTACTCCTGGAGAGAGAGGAGGGAGAGAGGATATGATAGAGACATACAAGTATCTTACAGGGAGGAACAGGGTGCAGGAAAACACTATTTTTAAGCAAAAAGATGTTTCAGGACTAGAGGGCATGGGATGAAGTTGGAGGGAGGACGATTCTAGAGGAAACATGAGAAAGAATTTCTTCACAGAACGGTGGTGGACAAGTGGACCACCCTGCCAGAGGAAGTGGTGGGGGCTGAAACAATCACGGATTTAAGAACGATGGGATAGACATAAAGGAATCTCTAGAGGTCAGGGGTAAGGGGAAAGACTTAGGAAAACAAACTGAACTTACAAGCTCAAATGGGCAGACTAGGTGGGCCATAGGCCCTTATCTGCCGACACTGTCTATGTATCTATGTAAGAAAAAGTCTTGGAGAAGATAATTTATATAAATTGTGATTTATGCACAGTTATCACTAAGTTGGTCACAACAACAATGTTCGGGCCAGTAAAAACACACAGCATCATACCACATAGCGCTGCTTGTAGCAGCTTTACATATTTAATATGGTAGTTGAGAAAAAATTTGGGAGTGCAGAATTATATATTAATACATCTCCTGGAGCCACTCATTGTGGGATAAGAATGGTGTCATGCGTGTTCTGATCGAGAGAGAACAGCAAAGTGAAAAAGAGCTGTTCTAGCTCGAACAGAACGAAGTGAAACCATTCTTACCTGCAACAAGTGTTGATGAGGGACATATTAAAATATTATAAATCAAAGGAGGTGCCATGCAATTTAAAAAAAACTGTCCTGGGATGTGTCCGTTTCCAGGACATCTGCACGTGAGACGCTCTTCACAGAATAAGCATGTCTCACACGCAGGATAAAGGAGTCCTCCAATTGATAGGGTGTGCGTCCTCATTCTATAATGACAGGAAATTCTGGGAGCACAGAATTTATGTATATTGCTCTTCTCTCACAACTTCCCCTAAAGTATTCTGCTTGTATCACAATTTCCCCTAATGTGCATAAGAAGATTTGTGGTGGTGGTGGTGGTGGTGGTGGGGGGGACTGAATCATAGCATCCATGAATGAATCAATCAACCTTGTAGCAGAAAGCAGCAGGATGATATATTTATTCTGGTAGTTGAGAAAAATTCTCAGAGAAGAAGACAGTGATACTGTAAGTAGTGCACAGCTGTTCAAGAAAGAAAACAATACAGGAAGGCCTGGTGGTGCAGAGGGAAGAGGCACCCATGCCTCACCTGCAGCCACATCTGTGACCAAGGTTTGGTGGAGAGCCCGGACTGCTCAGGGATTGGCTGGGGGCAGCAGGAGTGAGTGTCCCAGTGGATGCTGTCCTCCTATGGAGAGGGAGGGCTGTTTATTGTGCTGTGACACCACCACCGAGGTGACCATGGGTGGCAATGCAGGTCAGAGTAGCGGTTCTGGGTGGGGGTGCTCCCTGACAGATGTCATGCATGTCCTCGAAATGAGTAAGTTCTACCATCATCCCCATGAAGCATTTATGGGTCAGGGAAGAGAGAAGAGCAAACAATACCACCAGCATCAGGATGCCACCCACGGGACCATGCAGACCCCATACCACCTACTGGGTACAGGGGTACCACCAAATTAAGTGTGACACTGGAGGGGGTTTGGGTCCCACAACAGCCCTGTCACAGCGGGCAATCTGTGGAGGAATCAGGTGGACCCCCATGATAAGTCCCAGAGATGGTGGGTGATGGGGATGCTGGAACTACGTGGGCTGAAGAGAGCCAGGTGGAGTGAGAGCCCCCAACCCCTGAAGAAAAGAACACACCATAGAGAGGAAATCAGTATTTTCTTTCTTTTGTTAAGCAGCAGGAGGAGGATAGCTGACAGAAGATTTAGATACATAGAAAGAAACAGTATCAGAAATCAGGACAGAGAAAAATTAAGATGTACAAAATATTTTTGGGGTTTTATTTTTTTAGTTTTTGTTAACTTTTTTTTTGTTTGTTTTTTTACAACCAGTGAAGATAAGAATAAAGGAGACAGTAAGACTGATAACATGACTGGAATAAAGGTGAATATAGACTGATAAGAATCAGGATAATGTCTGGGAATAGAGGGTGCAATGCCTTCATGAAGTTCTGCAAGTTTCTCAATAATGTTTCACTGGTTTTGTAGCAACACCTCAATACTTGCTTGTATGGTGACAACTTCCTGAGAGAGCTACCCAGTCTCCCCATGTTGCTGTGCCACTTCTGTATGGAGGGATGTAGTAGTAGGATCTGAGGCCAGTGTCTTGGGTGAAAAATGGAAAATAAAACAAATGATAAATAATAACTAAACAAGAATTCACAGAACCAGATTGTCTGAGCACAGAAGTAAAAGGAAAATAAAGATAGTAGACTATAGAAAAATGTATAGAAATATACACAAAATAAGACCTACACCACAGAAAAACTTTTCTAACAAACTACCAAGCAAAGAGAAGATGCAGAAAATAAAAAAAGCAAGCTGAAAAGGGTTATATTTAATCACATTTCAATGTTCAAAAAGCAGCAGATCTGCACCCTTTCACTCACTTACACAGACTGGAAAGTGACACTGAAGGAGGCTGTGTACATAGAGCCTTATCATGTGACCTGCAGGAACAGTTGCGTTTGACCTACTGCCTCTTTCTGAGGAAACCTCACCTGAATTTGCTGTAAAGCAATGTTTAAGGTGAAGTTATATGCAAAGTGCCAGTGAAGTTTTCAGAGTCAAAGTTGGCACATAATGGCCAACTTTGCAAAGTGCTTTGAGAAGTCAAAGTTGGTGACTTTGATGGAACGTTGTGATCAATGGAAAACTTTGCTGCATCTCTAGTGAGCACTGTCTCCGCTCATTGTTTTTCAGTAGTTGTATCCATTTTGAAGCTAGGCACCACTGTATCAGTGGAGCACTATCATTTCTTGTGGAAGTACAGAAAAGGCAGTTTGTCAGCAGAGATGCTGCAGTGGGGAATGCAAAAAATGTGGGAACCCAATATGGGTGGAGTTCATAGGAGGAGGGGGTTAAGTCAAAGTCAGAGAGAGATAGGAGGGAAGGGTGAGGAACCAGTACTTTGAGAAGAAAGCAGCAGAGTGAGAGAGGTACTGAGATTCAAGAGAAGGGAAGGAGAATCTCTGGTAGAGGGAGCAGTAGTGAGTGAGGGAAAGGGGTTCAATAGCAGATTGGCAGAAAGTGTTGAAGAGGGGACCATCCTGGCCAGGGTTGACTTTGGGGGTGGCACCTTAAACTACATCTCCATAGTAGAATGTTGGAAGGATAATTTAAAGGATGATCTTGTGACAAGCCGAGAGGGACAGGTAGGACATGTTCCCGTATAGGGCAGCAAACTTATGGAGGAGTATTTTTGTGGATAATGTTCCTGTGGGAGGAGAAAGCCAGTATTCTATCCAGCCACACACTAGCATACTTGAAGTGAAAGACTTCTTCAAGGGGAATTCCAACAAGGATCTAAAATTCAGGGGTGGAACTGAGCCTAGTGGGTCACTGTTTGATGCAAAAAGACATGGCAACAGTCTTCTTGGCATTCAACGTAAGTTGATTTAATAAGAACCAGCACTGTATGTTATAAAAGATATGCTGTAGCAGTGTTCAGCATAGGGACTGGGGCACCTGATGTGAAGAGAATTGTATCATTAGTGTAAATGTTTATGTTTGCTAAGACTCGAGCCATTGTGAGTTTATTGAGGAAGAGGGAAAAAAAGGATAGTCCTCAAGATAGAACCTTGGTGCTCCCAGAGTTGAGGGAGAAGTTGATGTGTATTTTTTTATTTAATCTTTATTGAAAAATTTGGAATGGTACAAAAAAGCCATAACACAAAGCATCCAAATGGCATTTACAAGGCAAAAAATACAAAAAAAAAAACCAGAGAGGAAAAAGTTAACTAGTTGAAAAACTATGAAATGAGTCCATTAATGAAGATTAGGATAAATATCAGATCAGATGGAACAGTTAGCTGGATAAGGATAAGAATGGTGTGGGATGATGTTCAAGCATAAAAGTGAAAGCTGTTCTTCCAAAAGTCAGGTGTGGAGAAAAGACGCATATAAACATCCCTGAGAGAACCACACCAAGGCAGGATAGATAAACAGTCGATGGACACTCAGAATTAACTCGATCAAAGGCAACATCAATGCCATTTGGGCAGTCCAAACCATATAGTAATAAATATGTACCAATGCAGTAATATGAATAACAACAAAGACAAGAACAATCCAAGTGTACATTAAGTTAATAGCAGAACACTAAACAAAGCCTATAATTAAGAATGAAAGCAATAGCAATGGGAGTTGAGGAGTTGCCTACCTGGAGTAACAGTAACAGGCCTGTGAGGTATGAACAGAGCCACCAAACCCCAGCACTGGATAGTCTAGCTCCTCCAAACTTATCCAGTTGGATTGGGTGGGCCATGGTATCAAAGGCCTTAGCAAGATCTATGAAGACATCAGCTGTAACCTACCCCTGATTCATCCACTTTGAGACAGAGAAGGAAAGGAGGAAACTGTAGAGCGGGCTTTCTTGAATCAAAACTGGAAAGGGAGAGGAATGAGGAGGATGCAAGGAGGGCAGAGAACAGAGAAAGGACCGGCTTCTTTTGGAACTAAGCTAAAGGTGGTAGGAGGAAGAAAGGGTGGTAGTTTCTTAGGGAACAGAAGTCACTCCCCTTATGGAGGATGAGGAACTTTTTCTGTCAACATGGAAAACAGCATGAAGCTGAATGGATAGGTTTAGCAGTGTGGAGATGGTGCCAGCTATAGCGGGAGTGGACAGGTGGAAGAGTTTCAGGTCCAGTTCATAGAGGCTGTGGCCCTTGAAGGGGTTCAGAGAATGGAGTGCAAATAGAGTACTGTCTGGAATAATGGGAGAAGGAAGAGAAAGAGTGGTAGCCATAGGGGAAATTATATCTTTCTGTTGTCTGCTGTTGGCCAGCCCCACTAACTTAGTGAATCTGTGGCCCCAGCAACATAATATCAAAGACCTGGACCCACCCATTTACTAGACAGTATTTCACTGATTATACAGATATTTGTGGGATGGTCACTCATTCTTTTAGTCTGTTACTTCCAGCAGTTACACAGATTTTTGATGGATTGTGACTGATTCTCTTAGCTTATTACCAGCAGTGTGAACTATAAAGAACATGCCTAACCAACAGGACCAGACAGACAGGCCTGGAAAAAACATTCCCAAAATGATGCAGCTCAACAAAAGAGATGGATGAACACCCAAACAGATTCAGACACTACTATAAACTACAGTTCCTGCTACCCCAAACTTCTCAAAGACCATAGCAGCATTTCAAATAGTCCTGACAGGCTTTTGGGCATTTTGAGCTTCTGGAAGCAATTCTGTAACACAGAATTTGCAGACTTCAAGTGCTAGTAAGACAGTCTCAGTTAGATAGAAAAGTTCATCTCCATGCTGGCCCAATGGTGCAAAGGGCTGAGGTGTTATGCACCTTACCTCTCATTGCGCTGGTGATGTGGGTTTAGGAATGAGCTTGGGGTTGCTGGGGGTTGGCCAAAGTGAGGGAGGATTTAGCATCCAGAGGATAGCTCACTGCACTGGGGGTCCCTTGCTGACTTGGTCCTTGGCTGCCCCTTGGTGGAGACCTGGAGTTAATGTCAGTAGGTCGAGCAACACGAGGGGATGGGTTGCTGTCATAATTTGTGTATGCCTCCATGTCCATGTACTTACCCTGTGGCAGGGACAGAGGAGAGGAAAAAAGGAAATGGCAGTTGCAGGCTACGTGAAGCCCTGACTGTTCCTGCCCCGCACTACCACCGGTTCACTGACCCATGAATCTGGACTCTGGGTCTCCAGGTTGGTGGAGAACAGCCCTTCCCTTCTTAGCCCTGCCATGGTGGTGGGCAATCCAGGGGGATATGGGACTTGGTGGACATGGAGACAGGAATAGGGCTGAGAAGCTACCTGCATGCTCCCAGAGGGATAAAAAGAGACCTTGATTAAAGAAGAAAAGAAAAGTTCACCTCCATGACTGAGGACAACATCAGAGACCTCAAATTTCAGCTTCAAGAAACAAGTAAGCAGCTAGTAAAAGTCTCTACACAGCCACTAAACTCAAGGATCATCTGGAGGACCAAGTGAACCAGATCCACTTGTGCAATCTAAGGATTGTCGGCCTCCCAAATGAAGCAGTTGGCAGGACTGGTCTCCAGTTCATTAAGGTGCACTTCTTTTAAGCTTTCTTCCCCAGGGTTGACCTTGTCTGCCTCAATGACCTCGAGTGAATGCATTGAAAGGGGGCCCCAAGACTGCCATCAAAGAAACCACTTCCTGCGAACAAATATGAACATCTCCATCTGACCAAAGAGTTAGACCTCTTGACATACAGGGGAATCCTGATAATTTATTCCTTGACTTCACCCCAGAAGTAGCAATGAAGAGGCAGGCCTACCTGACAGTGAAAATAGCTGTGAGTAAATGGGCCTCTGTTATTAGATGCAGTTACCAATAGTAGTGTTGGAGGTGGAATTAGGACAGCAGCGATACTTCCACTTCCTATCCAAAGTGGATTGATTCCTGCAAGCTTTAGAAGAGATTGGAGGGCCAGCCCAGTGGCACTGGAGGTTGAAGCGCTGATCACTACACCTCACAACATGCCAGCGACCGGGGTCTGGGAACAAGCCCGGGCAGTCGGGGTCGGCAGGGGGGGAGAGAGGATTGAGCATCTAGAGGACTGCTCTTCTCTTTTGGGGGAAGAACACATGCTGTCCCGCTTGCTGATTGTTCTCTGGTGGTAACTGGAGGGCAATATGGGTTAGGAGGCATGCTTCGATGTGGTTACATTGGTGGGGAGGGGACGGGGAGAAAACAGGAGGAAAACGGCCTGGCAGGGCTCCGTGATGGTCCGCCGTGCCATGGGCCGACCCCGGGGTTCTGGATTGGGTCTCTGGGGAGGGGGCACCATCTCTCTGGCCCCGCTGTGGAGGGGGGCAATCCACGGGGGAAATACCAGGAGGGATAATTGTGGCATGACGGGACCTGAAAGAGAGAGAGAGAGAGAGAGAGAGAGAGAGAGAGAGAGAGAGAGAGAGAGAGAGTTCCTCCTTTGGGGAGGACCGAAGCACCTACCAGGGCTGAGGTGAAAAAATATATATGGAAAAAAAAAGAAGAGATTGAAGGGAGTCAGCCACAAGGAAACCAGAACTGGCTCTGATTCTTTGACAGCTGGGTGTTGCCCCAAGTGACCCAGAGCTATGGGATTGTACTAGTTTTTTTTTTCTTTGTTGGGGCTGTTGTTATCTCAGCAGAGGGGTTTGATAAGTTGGACAGACCTGCTTGGGGTGAGGAGTTTCCTGTTTTGATCTTTGCTCTCCTCTTTCATTTTTCATAGCTGTTGGAGAATGCAGCACTTCTCTGATATCATACCTTCTGTGTGACTGGGAATGAGTGCTGCCAAAGCCTCAAGAATGAGGTGCACCTATGTTAATGAGACTAGCTGCCCCACTCTGATGGCAACATCCCAATAACCAGCTAGATATGGAGTTACTGTGTCGGCTCCAGGCTCACCAGTAGAGTAGCCTGCTGCAGTGTGATTTCCTTTCCTGGTACCTGTTATAACTCCAGGGAACTGGCATTCTAAGCAGATTACTGGAGGTGGAGAATTACCTCCATCTGGCCTATCTCCTTGCCATAATGGGACGATGTCTGGCAAGACCAATACCAGATGATCAATTCCCAGGAGGAGGCAGGAGATGGATATGATGGGGGTCTTGGGCAGCACGGTGGGAGGGATGCAGCAGGCTGATTGGTTTGTTTCTGTGATGTAGGCAGGTTCCTCTGATGGTTGAGATGCAATGGTCGAACTCAACACAAGGAGAGGCAGGAGACTAACTTGAGTAGAATGTAGTGGAGGATTTTATTTGCATGACACAAATTACAGGAGGAAAGAAGGGCAACGCTAACACTGAAATACCTCTACAACAATTGTGATTTAACTGTGTTGTCTGTACTGTATATCCATAGCACACCACCTCCTACAGTTAGTATTATGTTCACCTGACAGACTGACAGATGCACATGTGACCTAGGGTCAAATTTCAACCCTTCCACCTAAGACCACTACGCTCCCATTGTCTCCAGTTATTTTGTACATTTGAGAAGGCTTCAGCACACTGTTCAGGTCCTGTACTTAGCAATAATCAGACAAAAGAACACCATGAACATAAGAGCTCCCACAAATTAAGATACATATATGAAGCAGGAGACTCTGACAGGGAGTACCATATTATACATATATTTTCTTTTGTGTCTTCTATTTATGCACCCCTATCTCCAGAACTCTCTAAGGCTGCTCCTGCAGGCCTGAAACCATTCTACCACCCACCTGATCCCTCATCTCTGACTGCTCCACCATCCTCCAGCCAGCGGACACCCCAGCTCTGAGCCCCCAGGGAAGGGCCTCCTCCACTCCAGCTCTCTATCTATAATCGAGTGTGCCAGCCAAGGTGGTGGAACAGCAGGCTGGGAATGGACACAGGGCCTGATGCTGGGTGTGTGGCAGCTTGGCTTAGAGGAGAGCCGTTGCCTATCTGGGAATGAAGGGTTTTCAAGCTTTTGTTCCCCCTAGGAGCACGGGTGTGCAATGATGCCCAGATGGCCATGCTGTAAGTGTCCACCGTGTTCCTCCCCTTGACTGCTCTGTGCTCTAGCTGTACCTCCAGTCTCCACCGGGGGCCATTACTGCACCGGAGACACCCTGGATCCCTCTCCAGGGAGAGGAGAGCAGTCCATCAGATGCTTGATCCTTCTCCCTTCCCTGCCGACCCCCGGCACTCAAGCTCGTTCATGAACTCAGGTCACCGGTGGGATCAAGATGTAGCGTCCAGCGCCTCAACCCTCAGCGCCACCGGGCCGGCTACCATATTATATATTAACAGTAGAAATTCTCAATTAACCTTGCTGTCCCCCACAAGTCCGTGGACACAGCACCACAATTGTTGGGCTAGGTTGATCTACATGCTTTCACTCTACTGTTTTACTCATTTTTGTCAATAGAAAAATAACCCAGGAGTGGTAATCAGGTATCGTGCATTTGGCAGATCAAAACTGGTGCATTAGTCAAGGTCAGATGCTTGGCATCATCCTCTGGGCAGGTCCATCACTGGCGTGGAGTGCACCTCCAGTCCCTTCTCCAGTGACTGCAGGTCAGTGTGGGCATGTGCACTACAGAACACACAGGTTGAGATATATATATATATATATATATATATATATATATATATATTCTTTGCAAAAACTGCATTAGTGCACCAGTTAAGGTAACTTAATGCCACAAAAGTAGGGAAATGTGGTGTTAGGGTTTCCAACCATAATGCCCCCATCTCCCAAGCAGCAAAAGGAAAAAAACATTAGGGTTTTGGGTCTCTGGAGTCTTGGTGAATTAGTGGTGGGGTCTGCCTTGAGGGCTGTCAACCCTAATTCCCACCTCATTCCATGAGCAAACAATGTCACACATGATCTCCTTTCTTCAAGCGAGGGCCCACAGGGGAGGGGGAGCATTAGGGTTGAACTCCCTCAAGGAAGACCCCACTACTGATTCGCCAAGACTCTGGAAATATCCACCATCCACTCCCATTCTTACTGTACCTGTCACCTGTGAATAAAAATGAGAAACTATTTAGCCTCCCTTTGGCCACTGCAGCAGCTGCACGGTATAGCCATTATCCACTCCCATTCTTACTGTAGTTGTATCCTGTTAATAAAAATAAGAAACTATTTGGCTTCCCTTTGGCTACCATGGCACATTGTGTACCTGTGGAAAAAGGGAACAAAAAATAAAATAATAGAAAAGAAAATCATATACTTAATGTTGGTGTAGGAAGACATCACATAACTCCTCTCTGTTTCTTAAGGGCTGTCTGGCTTTGCGACTGCCTTTGCCAGTCCCTGTGAATGGTGAAACCTGCAGGGAGACAAAAGGAAAGAAAAAAACATTTTAATGTATTTCTGAGTAAAGTGGAAGGCCTTTTGTTCTCCACAAGGACTCAATCACTACCAGTGAGGGAGGGATAAGGACTGTGAACAACAGTGAAAACGACTTACCATCACAGCAGACAAAGATTGGCCATGGTGGAGCTGAGGTGTTGCTGCATTGACGAGTTGGCTGGCTGGAGGGTCAGCTTGAGGGCTGGCTGGTAGGAGATCTGGCAAATGGCATTTTTAAGCTGCAACAGTGTGGAGGTGGGGCCCATGCTGTTTCTGGCTGTGTAGGACACAAGCAGGCCAGATGAGGAGCAGGGGATGCTGTGTCTTGTTGGCTGGAGCAGGCATTGTCTCTAGACATCACATTAAGATGCTGGAGGCAGGTAATCGATTAGGCACAAGGAAACAACAGCACAAAATTTGGGGATGGGGAACAGTAAAATGACTGAAAATAACAGAATTGTGAATCATAAAGTAGAGGATTATACTGATGAGGCGAAAGGAGGGAAACCCCACACCTTTTTTTATGCTTCAACTTCATCGAGGAAGCAACCCTCACAGTCTTCCAGACTGGAGTTGACACCAGATGGGAATTCCCTCTCCATTACTGCTTCACAAACCTTGGTTGTAGAAGACAATTTGCTAATGCCGACAACACCTTGCTCTTCATCTTCACCACCACCATCAACACCTTCATATGGTAGGAACGTGGGCATGATTGTCTTGTGCAGAATATGCCCCTCTTTCATTTTAATAAATGTTAGCATGCCAACATTTTTTGTGACAGATTTGTGTGCCTGTCCCACACAATGGCCCCAGCTGAACTGAATGCACGCTCTACACTGAAACTCGAGGGTGGGCAGCAGATGTATTTCATTGCAACCAAGGTCAATGCTGGCCACTCAGTGACCTTGCTGCTCTAGTATAGCAAGGGCTTGTTGGCAATGGTAAGGTGCCTTATGTCTGCCAAAATTTGCATCTACCATGCGTTGCACTGCCTGCAGTCCTGCTGCCTCATCAGCCTCCTCTTCCTCATTTTCTTCCATGTCTTCCATGTCTTCAACTCCCTCCTGAAAAAAAACTACCAAATGGGATCTGGCATTTCCTCTTTTAAGTTGCATGTTTTCTCAGCCCATTTCCCATGTGAGGTGGTGGTAGCAACACCTGGTCTCTGTGGAGTTTTATGTTGTGCCTTAGATAAATGTGTCTTTAGCATCTGTGCCCTGTGTACCTTCTTATTAAAATATTGATCAACTTTTGGACCTGTTCATGCCCACCTTCAATTATTGATGCCAGCCCATGTTTATAGCATGGGTCCAGCATGGTGGCAATCCCCAAATCTTCAGACATCAGAATGCTGGAAACATGTGTGTTGCAGTCAGAGACATGGAGCATGTATTCTATTAAGGCACAACTTCTATCACCACTTGCCTCCAGCACTTGCTGCACATTCACCAGTGTCTGCCTTAGCACATGTAGTAGTGGAACGGCCTGGCTGATACAGGTAGTGTCCCCACTCGCTGCCTGTGCTGCATGTTTAAATGGCCTAAGAATCATGATCAGGCTGTTCAGTTGGCACCACTGCTCTGTTGTCAGAGACATGGATACTCCAGCACTGTCATGGCTCCTATGTAGCAGCAGATATTCATATAGCTTTATACTGCTTGTACAACTACTCGATCATGTACAGTGTTCTGTTCCATCTGGTGACAACATCCAGCTTTATCCGGTGCTGAGGCAGTTTGTTTTCTATCTGTAGATGACAGAGCTGGTCACTGGCCTTTCTGGAATGGGCAAAGTGGACACAAATATGACAAGCCACAGTGAACATGGCCTTGATATCAGGATGGATTAGAAACTGCTGCAAAATGAGACTAAGACAGTGTGCCAAGCATGGCACCCTGACAAACCCGCCACCACTGATGTATTTTGCAACATTCAAGCCATTATCGCTCGCAATGAAACCTGCTTTTAGTGAATGGGAGTAATGACACTCATCAGTCTTGGTAAGGAGCACTTCCAGCATTTTCTCACCCGTGTGTGATCCAGGTATGCTCTTCATTGTCAGTGTGGCATGATGGTGAATACCTGAAATGTTGCTACCACCACAATTGGGCTTAGTGCAATTTTTCCAATGCCCAGATTCGAATACTACCCCAGGTACCTGTGCCCAATATGCAGTAATGCACAAGTAGGAACTACTCGCTGTTTGGCCACTGGTCCACATATCCATGCTCAGATGTATGTATGGTGATGCTGAATGCTTCAGGGCATAGTTTACCATCTGTAACAAAGCCCCATAGACTTCAGGAATGTCATGTTTAGAAAAGTACGTTCTTGATGGAATCTGCCATTTGGGACAGGCATGGGCCATCAACCTCCAAAATCTAACATTCTCAACAAAAGAGAATGGCAATAGCTCAACTGCCGGCATTTCAATAGTTGCTGCATTTAGCTTACAGGCAGTAGCATGATTGGGAGTAAATTTGGAGTGATAATCAAACATGCTATGCAGCACAGGCTGGATCTTTCTTGGAGTTGAGCTACCAAACAGCTGGACTCAATGTGGCAGCATTGTTGGGGTGGTATTAGACTCCTGGGGATTCATATGTGCTGCTGCTTGAGTGACACGGGTGATGTTGGGAGTTTTCTGCAACGGTGTTACTGTGCTTTTCTGACTCTCTGTGGTACTACTCAACCCACCAGTGCTGCTATGCCCACTACTAGGCAGACTCACAGAATCCTCCTTCTTCTCTCTGTAGTCCTCCTAACTCACCCCTCTGTCCACATGGTCTATTGCCCTGTCACTACTGTTTGCCTTGCCTAATGATGATGATGAGGAACAGGGACCCCCTGCACTGGCTTCCTTCTGGTGTTGACGCCAGCATAATAGGTGCCTATTCTTCAGGTGTGTGTGTGTGTTGCCCTATGTGACTCCCTTTTCCCCCATACTAACTCATGTTTGACATAGCTGACATATAATGACTGTCTCATCAGCTGGGTCAAGTATATTAAAATCTCAAACAAGGGATTTCATAACCCTTGATTTACCATGGCGGCAGGAGTGGGACAGCTGAGGGGAAGGGGTGGAAATTTGTGTTGTTTGGGATGATTTTGCAACCTCAATAATATTGGGGGAGGACTTTGGTAGTTGGATAACCACAAACCATGTCCTCTGCCTCATCTGCAGTGCCACCCTTATGTTTTTTCACTTCAGACTCCCATGGGGGATCCAACAAATCATCATCAGCACAGTCGCTGATCTCCTCCTCCTCCTCCACAGGTCTGTCCTCCTCATCATCACTGTCTCCAGGCTCTCTGACCCTCTCATCATCAGAAGTCTGAATGTGACACAGATCTTTCACCTCAACAACTGACTCAAGCTCTGCACTATCAGGGTGAACACCACCACCACCACCAGCCATGGGGACAGCAACAGCCTCCTCCTTGACCACTGTTCCTTGTTTACTGCTGCTTCTCTTGTCACCTCCCACATCCCCCAACAGCATAACTGCCACAGACATGGCAGAGAAATATTTGGCTACACTAATGCCACCGCTGCCAACTACTCCTTCCCTACCACCAGCCCCAGAATCCATAGAACACATTACCGCAGTCATCGTTCTTTATGTTGTCTTGTGCACACGCAAGCAACATATTGTGGTAGCTTGGAATAGCAGATTTTGGAGGTGCAGTCATGTTGTGGCCAGTGGTGCCACTGCTTTTTCGGGCTGGGCTCTGTGGTATGAATTAAATCACATGCTGTCTATGACAGCAGTTGAAAAGCGTGCCACCAACCTGAAATGAATTTGCCGCTGCAATGAGGGAGCAACACCTTGCCTGGCGTAACATTTCAAGAAACATGATGGGCAGAGGCTGTCGCTGTCCGCCTGTCACAGTCCCCAGGGAAGCCAATGTCAGGGGTGCCGAATCCCCCTGTTGGCATGCCCCTCCCCAGTTCATTTGCCGATGGGGGAGCCCAATCCCCATCGGCATAATGTCCCCCATTTAATTTGTGTGCTGAGGGGTGCCCAATCCTCCTCAGTATCATACACCCCCCAAACACAGACATGGTTTGTGTGTGCTGATGGGGGGCCCAATACCCGTCAGCTTCAGTCCCTCCTAACAAAAAAACCCACAGGTGGCATACTGGGAGCCCACCTCAGTGTGCCAAAACCCACCTGTAAAAAAAAAAAACATCCTGTGATGGCTAATGTGGTTTTCTCTGTAAAAAGAGAAAACAGTGCCTCGTTGCCTCCGGTGCCCCCTCCTCCAGCCCATGCCCTCCTTCTGCGTAACCCATCTCCTTGCACGCCCCTCACCCCATACTTACCTCCAGAGCCTGGTGCAACAATCTTCGGTGGACTGAGAACACGTCTGTAGTCTTCAAAGCCGACCACTTAATGGAAGAAATGCTGGTAAGCTGTATAATGGTATAAATGGTTTTTTCCAATTTGGGTGGATATCTCGGCCATTTTTAGATTTTTATCAAATTTTCAACATAGGTTTGGACCCTACCATGAATTCAGTCACTGTCATGTCGTTATTTGGTCACGAAAGGTGATTTTGCGGTCACTGAGCAGAATCACCTCCAGGACTGAGTAACAAAATGACAGTGTCACTGTTCATGAGGTAGGCTCCCAAAAAGCCTATGTTGCAAATCTGGTACAAAAATTCCCCCAAATGAGTATGATATGAGCGTGTGTTGCACAGTTCCCATGAACACTTGTAACTTTGAGAATTTTAAATATTTTCATTTTTCACATCCTGTTCGAAATGTGTTTTCCCACCTGTGACACCAAATGGTACAGTCATTGTGCAAAAATCGCCTTTTGGCTAACAAACTGATAGTGTCACTGTTGATGCGGTTGGGTCACAAAATGCCCATGTTGAAAAATTGGAGTGAAAATACCAAGAAATGCCCAGGGAATTAGGGTTTCCAACCATAATACTCTACCCTTTAGGGACTGACAGGCATTAGGGTGTGACTTGGGATTGTCAACAGTAATGCTCATGCCACTGCGCCCCCCCCCCACTCTGCAGTCAGTGACAGGCATTGAGGTGTGCCTTGGGGTCTTTGGCCCTAACGTTCACCTCATTCTCCTATATTGCACCCATTTCTGTGTATTTCTTTATGGAATGGGGTGAGTGTAAAGCCTGAACACCCCAAGGCACACCTCAACACTTGTCAGTGTCTGCAGGGCAGGGTGAGGTGAAATGGCATGAGCGTTATGGCCGATGACCCAAAGGCACACCCCAATGCCTGTCAGTCTCTGCAGGGTGGGGTGGGGTTGATGTTGGTTCCATACTTCACTGCCATTCCTATTATTCATCTCTCTAACACCTGCACTACCAATGCCAATGCCAGCAAGGCAACATTCGACATTGACAAATGCTTGTTTTAACTGCAGCATTATTTTGCCCGACAGATTTTGAACACTTCTTTATTGTCTCCCCGACACCTGTACCTTTAGTAGAGCATCTCTTCCTGGCCATTCTTATATGCTAATTGTAACTTGATTTGGGATGAAAAATTACAAAATGTAAAAAAAAGTCTACAGTACAAGTAAGTACAAGGAGCAGACAACACCTCTTCCTAGGGAATCAGGGATCAGAAGTGTGATCTGAAAAAATAAAACACCACAGGGATTGACACGACACACAACAGGGGTAAAAGGGTTAAACAAGTTAACTACCAGCAGCAGACAACACTTCCCACTAGAGAATCAGGGATCACTGGTGTCATCTAATATTATGTAGCAAAACCAAAAAAAAAGATTTTGTAACACAACACAGGGATTAATAAACTAACACAACAGTACAAATAAATACAGGGAGCTGACAACACCTTCTCCTAGGGAATTTGAGGAAAGCAGTGTGATCAGAAGAACTACCACTAAACCAACCCAAAAGTTCTTTTTTGAAGAAAAAAACAGAACAGGATTAACATGGCAGGGCTGACAGATGTAACTTAATACTCAGTACAAAAATAACAGAACACCATCACTTTAAGAAAAATACTAAAGCTGCTACAGAAAGACACTGACAAAATACTCTACTTAAATGCACCAAAGTAAACCACAGAAATAAAGATGAGAAATTACTCACTACAGATCAAAAATGATGAAAAAGAAACAACGAGAAAACCAAAATGTAACACTAATCTCCTGCTTAGACAAAAAAGCTCTGGATCTTTCTGGGCTTCCTTGCTTTACAGTACACCTCCCCTTCCCCACACCACTGCTTCACAGACTGACAAAACAGAAACCAGTACTTTAAAGTAAATATTCTCTGAAATAAAATAAACAAACAAAAGAAAAACACAACTTTAGCTGCACAAGGCTCTCTAGAACAATTTGTGAGCAATTTAGAGTCAAAAAGCTACCTACTGAGACTTTAGCAAGGCATTTGACACAGTCCCACATAAACGATTAATAAACAAATTACTGTAGCTAGCCTTGGAGTGGGTCCCAGGGTGGTAGCCTGGGTAAAATATTGGCTGGACAACAGGACACAGAAGGCAATATTGCCACTGCCAATAGTAAACGGAGTCCACTTCAAAGAAAGGGGGGTTACTAGTGGGGTACCGCAGGGTTCAGTACTGGGTCTAGTCCTTTTTAATGTCTTTATAAGTGACATTGCAGAGGGACTGGAAGGAAAAGTATGCCTCTTTGCAGATGACACAAAGATCTGCAACAGGGTTGATACATGGGGGGGGTGGAAAGGATGCAAATGGACTTGGCATGGTTGGAGAAATGGTCAGAAGTATGGCAGCACAGATTCAATTCAAAGAAGTGCAAAGTAATGCATCTGGGAAACAAAAACCCAGGGGAAAGAGTACACAATGGGGGGGGGGGTAGTAACAGCAACAAAAGTGGAAAGGAACCTGGGGGTAGTCATGTCAGATGACCTAAAGACTAGCAAGCAATGTGAGAAGGCAGCAGGGATGGCTGGGGGATACTGGGATGTATAGGGAGAGGTATCACCAGTAGAAAACAAGACTGTGTCATCCCTCTGTACAGACAGTTGGTGAGACCCCATCTGGAGTACTGCATGCAGTTCTGGAGACCCTGTCTCCGCAAGGACATAGACAGGATGGAGGCAGTCCAGAGGAGGGCAACTAAAATGGTGCAGGGTCTGCATCAGAAGCCATACTAAGAGATACTAAAGGAGCTTAACATGTATACCCTTGAGGAAAGGAGGGAGATGGAGGACATAACAGAAGCTTTTAAGTACCTCAAGGAAATCAACAAAGTCCAAGGGGGTAGCATCTTTCAGAAAAAGAGATGTGCAGAAACAAGGGGACACAATATGAAGATAGAGGGGAGATGGCTCAGGGGCAATGTGAGGAAGTATTTTTTCACAAAGAGGGTGGTGGATGCATGGAACAGCCTTCCTGAGGAGGTCATGGGGTCAAAAACAGTGGGGGAATTCAAGAATGCATGGGACAGACATAAGGCAATTATTGTGGGGGTAGGAAGAATTAGGCTGTTGGTTAACTAAGATCTGCAACTTATCCAGTAGCTAGGGAAATGAGCAGACTAAGTGGGCCAAGCAGTCCTTATCTGCCATCAAAGTCTATGTTTCTATGTTAAGATTGGTTTTGAGATGTATTTAAAAGTGTTTTTGTCAGTCAAACACACCCATAAGCATTAAGCCACAATGAAGGTGGCATCTAATGGGGAATTAATGCATGGTTGGGAGAGTTGTGGCTCGAGGCTGAAGGCTGAGTGCCTACAATGGCTCAACCATGCATTAATTCTCCATTAGATGCCACCTTTGGATTGGCTTAATGCTCTTGTAACATGGTGATATATTATATAATGTTTCAAGGATGTTATGTGTATTGCTGACTAAATAAGGAAAAGATTCAGGTTATTACGTTCAAATATGTTCAATGCACTTTTGATCCATCTATATACATCTATTCAACAACTGATGTTGTGCATAACAAAGCAGACAACTGCTACTATTGAATATGCCTAGACTTTGTTTACAGTTGTTTTAAGATTTCTAATGGTGGTTAGTTTAGTATACTGCTTAGGAGGTCTAACTTTGTTGATTCTGTTGCTGCTGTGATGTCAAATGCACAGTCTCTAGGAAGTGATTTACATATTTACCAACATGCGTAATGTGCTGCTGTTAGTGGTCCAGTATACTCCACAATGTTATAGACACCATTCTCTGCTTGGCAGAATAGTTATTTTATTTACAATTCAAATCTATGTGCGTACCATGCTGACATTTTACTCCAATATCGACGGTGACTCACTTACAGCTGAATGGTCTCAATCTTTGTAGTGTTGCCGAGTGCATTGCTGCTGTGTGAGCCGGTGAGGTTTTCATGCTGGTTTGTCTACTGCCTTCCGCACCATGGTCTCACGGAATCTGGTAGGTGAGTGGGACAGGTAAGGACTTCCGTTCTGCGGCTTCTGGTCCGATATTTTATTACTGCTTTTTGGTGTGTGTGGTAGTTCAGTTCAAACTTCAGTTTGGAGACGGCATTATTGTAAAATGAATGCCGTCTCCAAACTATCACATGTGATGCCTTTCCTCCAATCAGTGCTCCTGTTTTGATCTTCTCTAATTTTGCCATGTTACAAACAGGCTTCTCACCTACCCTCTCTTCAGAAGACTGCAGTGAAGACATACAGGCTTGTTTCAGCAACATGTAACCTGCAATCCCACAGTACATTGCAAACTTCACCTCTGCACCAAACTTCACCAGCGAAGTTGAGACTTTGCATTTTTGCAAATCTTCATCTCTGTGCCAGACTCTGCAGGTGAAATTGTCAACTTTGCATTTGGCAGAGTTATCAGTTTTCTGCAATTTTGGAATTCACATAGCGGACTAACTGCACAAAATGATTCAAATCTGTTCATTCATCTGTGGAGTGAAGTTTTCCAATATTGCACATCACTATCCTACTACTAGTTAGGGAAATGCATGGGAAAAGTGATTTTGAAAGACAGTACATACCTCGTAGTGCCATAAATATTAATCTGCCTGCATGCAGAGTGTCACTGAGGTGTGAGTAAGTCCTGAGGCGAAGTCGCCTTCAGACAGAAATATGAAACACTATTTATGAGACAGTCATTTTATAGTGAAACATTATGGCATATCTAGGGATTAGGTTGCAGTCAATGACATTAACCTTGAGGAAGTTATGAGGAAAAGCTGAGTACCTTATGCTCCAAGGATTAAAGAAGGTGAGCCACATCCTAGAGTGCCCTAATGCTATTATTAAACTTACATGGTTTACCTTTTCACATGAATCACAGAATCACAGAAATCTGATGGCAGAAAAGAACCCTAATGGCCCATCTAGTCTGCCCTATTTTCTGAGTTATCCCCAGAGTTGCCCCATGAATGATTTTCTAGTTTAGATTCTAATAATCTTATTGTACATAAGGGTTTCCAGACATTAATATTACCCTTTAGTAAACAAGTCAGTCAATCAGATGGTCCATTTCCAGCCATTGCTTAAGAAGCCAAAATACCTATAAAAATGATTGGTCCCTTCCTGTTGTATTACTGTATATCTGAAATGTAAAACTTCAAGACATGATCACATGAGGGAGAAACACTTCTTTTGAAAGTGAGGTTGTTCCCCTCACCCCCCCCCTCCATTTGTTAGCTGGTGACACTGTAGTATCATCACTACATGTAGTCAATCTTACATCAAAAGGCTGTCAGCCTCCCAGATGTATTCATATCAACAGTAAAACCATGCTGTGATATTTTTTTTTGTTATGCTTATGAGAAAGCCTGCAACTAGCTACATTTCCATTTTGTGATGAAATACTTATCTTGACATCAAAGCAGTTCTAAGCAAACAATTCCACTATCATGTTGTAACAAATCAGTGTGAATGACTACTGCCTACGTCCTACTGTTGTGGTTAGATATGTGATCCACAGAGTCAATTTTACAACCATGTGGTTATACTCTGCCCTTAATCCCTTCCATAAAAGTGCAATTTCATAAGCAGTGTATTGGTTCAAGGGCACCTGCATTGCAAATTATATACAAGGACAACCAGTAAATGTTTTTTCTTCATGTCTACTTAAAATTGGACACGGTAAAGTGCACTCTGGACTGTAAAGGATATATGGCAGTGTAGGGACAGAAAGTTAGGGCTCTAACTGGTTCACGTGGAATCATGTGCAAATTAGAGAATGATTAAAAGTCCTTCAGAAATGCAATATTCATATCAAGTGTAAATTTGCATTCACTCACCCTTAGCTAGTGTATAGTTGTTGCAGTTAGGCATTGGCCATTCAGGTTCCAGTGCAGCAAATGTAATCGACTGTGGACAGCTTTCGCACTGTAGTTCACATACCTCTCAACTGTCCCTGATTTTTAGGGATATCCCTGATTTTGCCTCAAAATTTCACTCTGTCCCTCCTACAAATTGTGTTTCTGTGACCAAACAGTGGGAGTTGTAAGCACAAAACAATGTTAAACATTAAAGTTGCAGACTTGTTCTTACTTAGAAAATGCATTTTACACTAAGCCCCTTATTCTACCAGCTTCCTGAGCTGCTATCTCCAATTTTGAAGATGTGTCCCTGATTTTGGTCCTTTTTCCCTGATTATTTTAAGCCTTGTCCCTGATTTATGAGGCAGGAGGTTGAGAGGTATGGTAGTTCATTGCTGTAAAAAATGGTGGAAATAATTCCCTGGCTAGAAGAAATGAACCCCCCCCCCCGGCCAGGAGTGCAGGGACAAATTAAACTCTCAATAACCCTGATGTTGTCTATCCAGAGTTTAGTGCGTCAGTCTGTGATCACAATATTGCACTTGAGTTTCTGTCAAATGCATTTGCCACTGGAATATAACATGCAGTGTGCCAATATTTCATTAGGATAGCAGCCCCTGCGTTTGCTCACCCAATTGCACAGTTAATTAACCGATCATTCCTCACACAGACCATCCCCGATAAATGGAAAACTGCAGTCATTGTCCTAATACATAAAAATGGCCTGACTAACCTCATTAAAAACTACAGACCAGTATCCATTTTATGTCTTATTGCAAAAATCCAGGAAAGGATATTTATTGTACAATCAGTTTTATTTCTTTCTAGAGCAGGCCGATGCCCTTACCAGGGATCAGCATGGTTTCTGGAAATCATATGGGACTATATCTGCTCTACTGAGAGTCACCTCAGGTATCTTTCAGGCCATGGATCAAGGATGTGCAAATGGGGCTGTTGTCATAGACCTCACGAAGGCCTTCGACATTGTAAATTATCCACTGCTCATCTCCAAGCTCCATTGCCTTTGCATTGACTCTAACTCTCTAAAATGGTTCACTAACTACCTACTTTATCAAACCGATTCCAGTTTGTGAAATGGGCTGGTGTCCACTCGTCCCTATCTCCAGTCGCTGACAGGATGCCCCAGGGTTCAAACCTGGGGCCCCTATTATTCTCCATCTTCATTAATGAAGTGCCGCTGAACTGTGGGAAGGCATCAGTTCAGCTTTATGCAGATGATACCAATCAATACAGATCCAGCACTGACATCTCCTCTATTAAATCTGACCTGGAAAAAGACTTCCAGCAGTTGGAATCCTGGTTCAAGGATAACTTGCTGGTTTTGAATACCAAGAAAATGAAAACCATGCTGTTCCACCATACCTCCTTCAACATGACTTCCCAGCCTCCCCTAGTAGTCACTACCTTCTCTAGGGTCCCTTTAGAAGGTGTGGGCTCTTTCTAATATCTGGGCATGACTCTTGATGAGCATCTGTCTCTTGAAGAGCATGCAACAATTGTTATAAAAGCAACTAATCAAAAACTTGTCCTCCTATACCGTACCACCCCCTACCTCACACCCCATCCCTGGAAGACCACTGCATCAGCTACCCTTCTCCCAGGACTATTCTATGGGGCCCCAATAACCCACTCTGTCAAAACCTCTATTTTGGCAAAACTAAAACAGGCCTATCACAGAACTGCATGCTTTGTGGCCAAAGTGCCAGCCCGGGCCCATCTCTGCAATGTACTCAACACCCTGGATGGGCTGTCCTTTGAGGCCAAAATGGACTTCCCTGTACTTTGCACCATCTTCAAACTTATCCACCTTCCCTCCCCACCCATCCTCTCCAATCTTCTCACTCTAAAACCGTCCCCTAGGACCCTCTGATCCTCCCACCTCCCCTTACTAAGCATACCCAGAACCCGTCTACCCATATGTAAAATATCCTTCTTTTCCACAGCACCTGATAAATAGAACAACCTCCCTCCCAGTCTACTTTTGTGTGTGTCTCTTCCCCTGTTCAAGATACTCTTCAAGGAAATCTTCTTCCCACTCACTATATGTAACATCAACTGCACCTAATCCTCTCCTGCCAACCTTTGTCTTCCTTCCCTCCTTTTCCCCATCTAGTCTTGCCACCTCTCACCCTGATACTCTGTCTTCTCCATACCTCCCCCTCTCTTGATCTCACCTTTCCCCCTGCATGTTTACAAGTAAGATATTGTAATGTACTAATTATATTAGTTGCCACTGCTTCGTTGACTAAGTTTGCTATGTACTTGCACCTTATTCTACTACCCAGATTAATTTGCAATTGACTGATGTACTTATGTTATTCTTTGTTCTCACCTGATTTGTCACTATTGCTGTATCAATGTACTTAGGCTCTAGCCATGTTATATTTAGTGTATTTTATTCTATGTATATAGACTGTCTTTATTCCCCAGCTCATCCCTGAAAAAGGTACATGTCTGTCCCAGTGGGCCTACCCAGTTATCAAAATTCAAATAAATAAATAAATAAAATATTTACTGTCGTCTGCTTCATGTATTGTCCACCACTAGTGTTTAGCCAATTACTCTGTCATGAAAGACATAAACACTGGGAAGGTCAGGGAATTATTTCAAAATAGTATATATTATTGCCTAAAGGAATGACAGTTATATCAGGAACAATCCCACACAATAAAAGAATTCCATTTCTGGTGTAATTTTATTTTGCTTTCAAAAGTAAACTTTAAAGTAACTACTTATGAACCTGAAGACAATATGAAATATGTCAGTAGTTTTATAGATCAAGCAAATTAAGAACAACTTCTGTTACATGTGAGAAATGGTATGCTATAATAGAGCTTAAAAACGTCTTGTAATCCATCACTATTGATAGTGTTATATTGTCCCTGTGTTTTTTTTTTTTTTACTGTATAGTCATGTCGCTGAAGGGTTCTCACAGTGATTAAATAGCTTGGTCCACTGACTTCTGGTAATTTGACAATGCGTCACGAAGCAACATGTTTTTTTTTCTCACTCACTCAGCCAATTTTTGTGTTTTCATTTTTTGTTTCTAACAAACAGCTAAAAAAATTTATAGACTGGACATTCTGTAGCTTCCCATAGAATTAAAATAAGTCGCTGTCACAGTTTTCTTTTGGGAATGGGTCAAATGCTGAGTCTCTGCTTGGGAATTCAAATCTACCTAGCCCTTGCAGACTACTGGGGAAAACAATTTTTAAAACATCTCCTATACTTTAATGATGTTATCATTCTTTTGTGAGTGACCATGCATTCAGTAGGATGCTCAGTGCGCACCTTTCTTGCCAATCAACATGCATTCAGACCCCCAAATATTATGGAAATGCCCTATAAACAGTAACTGTATTTAAAGATAAATGTAAAATAATAGTTTGAGGGACAAGCAATCCTGAACATGTGAAGATATTAACCCATAAATATAAACTGCAATTTCCGACTTGGAATGATATCTGTGATTATACAGAATGGGTCAATTTATTTCAAAATACTAAATGAAACAGAATAAGATGAAACTGAACTGTATAAAAAATATCTTTTGCTGGAAAAGCTCTAGATGCTGCTGCCCTCATACACTGATCTGTGGATTTGGTGGACTTAAAAAAAAAAGAAGAAACTTAATGGAAAAATTCAAAAAACTTCTGAATCAATGCTTTGCTGGCTGTCAATCCTCCCAAAGTTCGGACATCTCCACTGGCGATATCCCTCTCATCCTCATCTGTGTCACCATGGGGAGACTCCCCTCAAAGTACATGACCGGCAGACTGTCTCTCTAGTCAGACTTCACCCACTGTGTGGATCATTGCCTGCAGGCTCATGCCCAGCCTCCTGGGCTTTTTGATGACCAGCAATCATCATCACCCAGGCATTGTTGGGCTGCACCATCAGGGAGGAGCAGGGATCCCTGCCACACAGGCTGTCTATGGGCACCCCATATATATTTACTTGGCAGTGGTGGCTCTGGCCAGACAGCATCCTACCGCCACCTTGACCTACTCCTACCCACAGCTCCATGTCTCGCCAGCCCCCCACCCCATGAACCACATAAAACTCACTGCCACTGTCACTTTCAGCTGGACCAGTGGCTGGATGATACTACCCAAAATGGTAGACTTCAACACTGAGTATCCTTTTCAGAAACTAGTGTTGGTTACTTTTTATGTGTGGGGGGATTCAACCCAGCTGAGATACAGTTGGTCTTTTTTTTGGGGGGGGGGTCTTTTACCCGTTTTAAAGTGCTGTGAACTGAGTGCCCAAGGCCACACTGAATATGTGGTGGGATTTGAACAAGTCTCTCTTGATTCCCTAGGCTGTAGTCTAATCACCAGATGATGCTTCCTTTACCAATGTATACAAAGTTATGTGTGTGTGTGTGCACAAGGAAGTATGCAGTTTCTGTCTTTGTATATAATTATTAAAGGCTGATTTCATATCATCCAGGAAGGCACATAGCAGTAATGGTCCTTACTGTTGTAAAGGCACCCTGTAATTCAAAATAAAGGGATTTTATTCAATTTTACACTTACTTTAATTCAAAACCATTCCAGCCCTGTAAAAAATGAAATTACCAAACCCAAAACTGATTTCAAGGTTAAATACATTGTAGTGTACAACTTTTATATTTTTGTGCAAAATGGTACTTAGAAAATCATAATTATGATAATATGAAAGCCTTGGCTACCTGCTGAATAGTATTAGGTGAAAGTTACCATTACATCTGTTGATGTTTAAGATCTCTAAACACCTGAAGGGCATAATACTTAAAAATATTATTCATTTACAATCAGAATTAAATGCATCTCTTGACAAACTGATGTACAAAAAAATGAAAATACAATATTCAAAGTTTATGTTTTAAGTTTCTGTAAATTAGTACAGTGTTTATAGTCCAGATACTCTGCATACTGTTCAAATCTGCTAAGCTAATGCATTAAAAAGTTTGAGTCTTTCTCAAAAGATATTTTGTCACAAACATGCAATAAGAGAACTCTTCAGGTCAGAGAAGGGCCCATATCTGCTGAGGTAGTAATAAAACAGGATTTAATTTTTTTAAATTCATGCTCATTACATTCAGAGCTCTAGGGCCTGTATGTAACTTCATGTCTGGAGATACAAGGTGATTATTTTTAGAGATGCAGCGAATTTAAATTCCGCCCGCGAAGTGCCCGTGAAGTGGGCACTTTGAGTTGGCACTTCGCTACATGGAGTGCCCCTGTAGGGAAGGCTCACTTCACCTTGTTATTATTACTTCACATTGTCATTCTGCCTTAAACGCTAAGTAAGGCGGAGTGACAACAATATTGGCAGTATCCCATCCACAGTCACCAGAATTAATGTGCATCCCCAAAGTGCTACTGTCTCATGTCCAGAAAACTCCCCAGTGCTGATGAAGTGAAATGAGAGCATAAGAAGAAATGCAAAGTCTCCCAGAATTAATGGCACACTCAGGCATGTGCGCAGTGGTCACACACAGAGTCACCAGAATTAATATGCATCCCCAAAATGCTACTGTCTTGTGTCCAGAAAATTCCCCAGTGCTGACAAAGTGAAATTAGAGCTTAACAAGAAATGCAGTCTCCCAGAATTAATGGTGCATTGCAAACGCACAGACAGATTAAGATTGGGCTGTGCACTCAAGGGATGCATACAGAAAGGCATAATAACACCTAACCAATGCTCACAAGTCACAAATCCAAATCTGGAAAGGAATACCTTTTACCAGTTGGGGGATTAGTGCATGGCAGTAACAATCCACTACCAGTAAAGATACCCCAAAGCAGTATAAAAAAGTCATGCAGGTGCAGTGGATAGCAGGTTCACACTGCTGCAATAACTCTGTGGCACAATAAAAGGTGTCTGATTTAATGGTGCGCATCGCACACGCACACACACACACACACACACACACACACACACACACACACACAACAAGAAATGCGTAGCAAATTGAAAACCTTTAGTAATATAACCAAATGTTTTAAACAGACAAATTAACACTGCTGCACCACAATAGTCAGCAAAAAAATTTCAAGAATTACAAAAAATATTACTGTGTGTATATTAACACAGTCATACAAGAAAAATATAACCAAAACAGAAAGACTGCCTTTTTCTCCCAGTTAATGTACCTACACCACAAATACGCCCCCCCAAAGCACACCCCACAGTACACAGACTGACTGTTCTAAATTAACATTCAAAATCCACACACAGCAAGAAACACTCAATGATATGAGCACAGAAGGGTTTCCTACAATCAATGTACTAAATTTTGAGCAAAAAAAATAACTCAAAAAGGCATTTTAAACAGCTTTTAGAGGTTCTGAATCGCAGAGCTCTGAGAGCAAACTGTCTCCTGCTACCACTACACACACACTACCCAGGCTAGAACTGAGGCTGTGCAGAACAATCAAGAGCCCTTATGACCTGCAATCCTATGAATCACTGCAGAATTTCATTTGGAGCTCAATTACAAGGCGAAGTGAGGGGAATTACATTGATTTCAATGTACTTCGCCTTAAAATTGATGGCGAAGTGGTTTGGGGAAGGTGGAATAACACACAAAGTCATTGGTCATTGGTTTTGATGGACTTCACGTTCCTCATTATGAAGTGAAGTACTCTGCTTCACATTGTGGAGTACTCCGCGGATTCCACGTTACTCCATGAGTCACTTCACGGAGCAAATTGGGGACACTTCGCCCACCACTACTACAGTACTGTAACTCACATGCTGTACAGGAAGGAACGTGAATGCCTATGGCTGTACTTCCCTGATGAGCTGAGCCTGTATCATAAAACTCCCTTATTTAAAAACTCTTATTAATGAGTACAGTGGTGGTGTGGTGAAGCCTGAAGAGATGCTATAAAACAGGCTTACAATACATCCAAGTAACTAGTGGAAAAATGAATTTTGTGATTTGTGACGTGATCATGGATCGTGATTTGTGACTGCAATTGTGACCGTGATGATTAAGAACATGATTCGGTGTCGGCGGTGTGAGATAACCAATATGGAATTGTATTGGGAATGTAAATGTCTACGGCTGTACTTCCCTGATGAGCTGTAGCACAAAACTCCCTAACTTAAAAACACTTATTTATTTACAGTGGTGGGGTGGTGAAGCCTGAAGAGATACTACAAAACAGGCTTACAATACATACAAGTAACTAGTAAAAAAATATATTTTGTGATTCGTGACGTGATCGTGAATCGTGATTTGTGAATGCATTTGTGACCATGATGATTAAGAACATGATCTGGTGTCGACTGTGTGAGATAACCAATATGGAATTGTATTGGGAATGTGAATGCCTATGGCTGTACTTCCCCGATGATCTGTGGCACAAAACTCCCCAACTTAAAAACACTTATTAATGAGTACAGTGGTGGGGTGGTGAAGCCTGGAGAGATACAACAAAACAGGCTTACAATACATCCTAGTAATTAGTAAAAAAGTTAATTTTGTGATTCATGGCATGATCATGAATCGTAATTTGTGACTGCATTTGTGACCATGATGATGAAGAACGTGATTTGTATCACGAGTGACTTATGATGATGGCCCTGACTTAAAAATGCATATTAATGAGTGCAATGTTCATGCAGAATTATGCATCACACCAGTCCATTACTCTGGAGGAAGCCAAAGAAACAACTATGACTTAAGTTACAGATGGAGATTGGGCCCTAAAGAGATGCAAATGCACAGGCAGATTAAGATTGTGCTGTGCACTGAAGAGATATAGATGCAAAGGCACAACACCTAACCAGTGCTTACTATCAGAAATTCAAATCTGGAAAAGAATACCTTTGCTGGTTGGGGTGGGCCGCACTGGTGGGGGGGGGGAGTGTACTGCAGTAACAGTCACTAGTACTAGTACCTGTAAAGAGACCATAAAGAAGTATAAAAATCATGCAGCTGCAGTGGATAGCAGGTTCACATTGCTGAAATTACTATGTGGCACAATAAAAGGTGCCTGATTTGATGACACGCGTCACACACATACTCACACACACACTAAGTAATGCATAGCAAATTGAAAACTTCAGTAATATAACCACGTATTTTAAACAAACTAAAATTATGCACTGCTGCACCACAACAATCAGCAAAAAAATGGCAAGAATTATTGAAAATAATACTGTGTGTACATTAACAGTTATACAAGAAAAATTTCACCAAAACAGAAACAACTGTCTTTTTCTCCAAGTTAATCTACCTACACCACAGATACGCCCCTCTCCCAAAGCACACTTCCACTGTCTCTCAGTACACAGACTGAATGTCATACATTAACATTCAAAATCCATGCACAAACAATAAACGCTAGATGATATGAGCACAGGAGGGTTTCCTACAATTGATGAACTGAAGTTTCAGCAAGCAAAAATTACTCAAAAAGGCTTTTTTTAATAGCTTTTAGAAGGTATGAATCATAGAGAGCTCTCAGAGCAGTCTGTCTCCTACAGCTTCCTACACACGCTAACCTAAACTGAGGCTGTGCAGAACAATCTAGAGCTCATGTGACCTGAAATCACATGAATCACTGCAAAATTTGCCTTTGGAGCTTAAAAACAAGGTGAAGTGAGGCAAAGTACATTGTTTTCAATGTACTTCACCTTAAGAATTGGTGGAGTAGTGGTTTGGGAAGGCGGATTAATGAGAAGTCACTGTTTTCAATGGACTTTGCGTTACCCATTATAACACGAAGTACTCAGCTTTTGCGCTGCGGGGCACTCCGCGAATACACCTTTGCTCTGTGAAACATTTGATGGAGCAAATTGGGGCCACTTCCGCCCACCACTAATTGTGTTATTTTCTATATTGTTTCATTGATTTCTTTTAATTACAACTACATGTTAAAACTGATGGAATGCTCTTATACAGTAGTCAAAGGGTTTATTTTCCAGTAGAAAGTGGGCACATTCTGCCTCTTAAACAAAAGTGTGGAAAGAAATCCATGGAATCATTAGGTTTAGTTTATCCCTTGCTGGCACACAAGACATCTAAAAGCAAAAGGAAAGCGATAAGAAACTCACCGGATAATGGATAATTTGCAAAGTCGCAAGGCAGTGTGACAGTCTCAGTGGGGCCATAGTGTTTGGACACCACACATTGGCTTTTCTGTTCCTAGTAGAGACAATGAAAAGTAAGGGCAACAGTTCCCCAACAGCTACCTTGCTCTGTAAGCAGAATGGGAAATCAGGCAAGGGCAGTTCCGGAGCCGATGTGCCTGTCAGTGGGGCTGTGCTGTCTAACTGACCCTTCCTCAGCAACAGAGTGAGTTCTATAATATGGCATTTAAGGTGAGAGTTTACACTGGAACACTAACAGAAAATATGCTAAATAAAAATAAATAAATATGCTAAATAAAATGACTAGTCAAAACAAATGAGGGCCAGCGCTACTGGTACCCAGTGCAGAGGTATAGCCAGGAGCAAGAAAATAGTGCTGAGGGGGGCGGAAGAACCCACACTCTACAGAATGGAGAGGATGAGGAGAGATGTGCTTCATGTCCACTCGGTGGAAGGACACAAGCTGTGGTACGCTCGCAGACACATGCTTCTGGAGCTAAAACATATACCAAACAAGAAGCAATCCTCTGTATTAGAATTTATTTTAATACAAAAAACTGTGTACAACATAAAACAAGAACAAATCTACATTTCCTTAAAACCACCCAACTGATGAGCCCCAGCGCTTTGAGGTAAAAACAACCTCTTCTTCAGGGAGTGTCACAGCCCCTTTCTTAATGGGTTCACAGCCACGTGCTTCAAGAGCCCCATTCTCAATGTAATATCACTATGTCAGCGTAGCTCTGGCTATGCAGTCATAAAAATGAATAGTTTTTGAAAATTTGTGCCATCAAACGTAAGTTCTAATACATTATGAATGTACTGTATTGCCTGTATCATTGAAAAATGGAAAATAAACTTCAGAAGAAAAAATGGCTTTGCGCTTTGAAGGAAAAGTGATATACTCATCAGTGATAAATAGGGGTGGAGACAGTAGCCGAGTTTGGGGTGTGGTTTGGTATTTAGACTTTCACCTCATTCAAAGGTGGCAGCCTTAGCCATCTTGTCACAAAATCCTTTTGGATTACAAACAAGGGCCCCCTTTTCAAGTGCTGTACCAGTTCACAGTTTGTATTCAGCGACAGTGTCCTTCAACTGTTTAAAGTGTACCACCAAACTCCACACAACTAGTAGCATCAGTGTCCCCAGTGTGGTACCCACAGCAACCATTGAGAGATCTCTCACCCATGGCCTTTGGGAGAATTAAGACAGGTGTACCAGCATTGGGGGTTGAGGACTGCTGGTGGGTGGGCAGAATTGTGAGCAAAGTGTTGAATTGTTTATTGCCTTGATTGCATTTGCTACCGCCATTTCATCCATTTATCCTTGCTGCCCCTTGTTCTTTTTATACCCTTTATTTTGAATACATTATTGCTTTTAACTTGCATTTTATGATTTGGGAATTGTCATTGCTTAATGTGTCACCTGCTTTGGGGGAGGGACTGTGTGGGCAGTCAGTGAATTGTTTTCGGGGGGGGGGTGTGACAGCCTTGTGTTTCAGCAGCCAGGCAGCCAGGTACATATCACTACCCAAGGTGGAGGCACCACATCACATTAGGCCAGTGTAGCAACTCCTTAGGGAACCCAGGCCGGGTTCTTCAGGAGAAGTGTAGAGGCGAACCCCGAGGGCCATGGTATGGCTACCACTTACATTTTTTTTTTTTATGTTTTGCTAATTTCTTTTTTCCTTTTCTATAGGTGTCCCTTGTATATCTCTCTGTCTCTCTACCACCATTTCCCTGAATAAGGACAACTTGTGGCTCCCATTCAGATTTCCAGTACAGGAATTTAAGCAGTTTTAAAAGGGGTGACTGCATGACAAATCCATGCTTTTCTATCATTGTCATTTAAACTCTTTTACTCTGTGGTGTGCTTCATGTAAGCAGCCAGTGTGTGTGCAGAATTGGTCATTGTGTCTGCCGAACATGTATTCAAATTTGCTAAATGATTTATTTTATTTTGCATAGAAATACAGTAATATTAGCACAAATTTACATCAGGTGATCAAGACTGTATAATTTGGTATACTTCTGTAATATGTTGGCAACACTTTCATTCAGTGTTATGTATATTAGCACTTTCATGTATCAGAATTAGTGTTCTTTTTTTTTTTGCAATAAGGCTATTTCCAGAGTGGGGACATCATCACGTCATTCAGTATAAAAGAATAGGCATCTCTCCATTAGCTCTGCCCCGATAAAGCTCTTTAAAATGAAGCACTGGGGCATTAGTGTTGAGTGCCAGACTGGTTGGTGTCAGGCCTGTGATGTGTTCCTGCATTTTCTCTTTGTCAGTACTGCTACAAACTGCTGAACTGGGAACTGTTGTAATGGACTTAAATGCTTATTGAAAAACACAGTTTTCAGCATTTCATGGTGCCTGAATTGAATTCCTTGAGTGCAAACTATTATTGTTTGTCCTTGGTTGTTTGGGGCTGATAGCCCTCATTACCTGCACTGACACTGCACTACTGTTGTTGTGGCTCTGTTCTGCTGGGATTCTGTCTGCACCGCAGCCTGGAAACTGCTGCTGCAAACATTCAAACTTTCTCAGATGTTGCTATGCCGACCAGATTTGCTGCTGGGAGGGATCAACTGCTAAACAGAGGGGGGAGGAGGTGGTCAAACACTGCTGTAACTGGAGAGCTGATGCCGGATTGGGGGGTGGGAATGTCATCGAAGTAGGAGGGACAAGAGGAGCACCATAGGGACCACTGTTACTGATGAGCCCTTTTCTTCTTTTAACTGGTACCCTGTGTCTCTTCTCTCCTTCAGGCCTTGCACACTAACAGCCTGACCACAACAGTTGTCACTCTGCTCTTCAGCTTTTTGACTGCATTTGATGGCACTTCACTATTGCTGTTCCCGCCACGTGCTCCTACTTGTAGTCCCCAAAAATTCAGGACATTGAGTCCCTGGTAACATGGGGCAAACAAACAGCTGCTACTAGCTGGCCTTTAAAAATAAGAATGCTGGCATCGGAGGGATTAAAGGTTTTATCTGTGCTGGGAAACTGCATGGGGAGCGGGGATGCTGGCAGCCTGTAGCATAAAAGAAAAACTGGTTACTGTAAATAAATATCTCTTGCTTAGGGCACCTTGCAGGTTAGATGCCCACCTGCACATCAGGGGACCCATTTCTTAACTAAATTACCCCTGCTTACTTTATTAGGGGGACTTTATGAATTATTAATTTATCAATCTGATTTGTTCGTAAATGTATACATGATGCGTTACTATTTTGTGTTTTTAATTATTTTGTACTTATGATGTCTTTCTGAAGATGTGTTTATTTGTTTGTGCAGTGCCCAGAGCCTCCGGGATTGGGCAGTTTTTAAATAAATTTTGCCTTGCCTTGCCTTTGGGACTAAGGGCTGTGGAGGTTGCATCGGACCTTCCCAAACTGGCTGTGTGGTGCTCTTATGTAAGCACCAGGTGCTGGGGCATTACAGTGGTGGCAAAGGAGGTACTGTTCCAGCCTGGGTGAGAATATGGCTGAGGCTTCAGATACTGGGAAAGGGATAGGCTGCTCTGAGTTTGCATACATAGCTCTCATATGCTTTTATATGAACATGCAACAAATGTGTTATATCCTGTCTTAAGCATACAAAATGCAAAAGGCTGCTTCATTGCTGCAAACTGCCAGGAAAAATTATTTTATTATCTAATGTTTCCTGGCAGTTGGTATCAGTGAGTCAGACTTTGCAACTAACAGTCTTAGAATGAATGTGGTATTTTGTTTGTATATTTAGAAACAAAATTTGTTGGCTGAAAAGGACTGGTAGGCCCATCTAGTCAACCGTATATTTCCCTACCTATTTCTACTCCTCAAACAGTATATGGTCTTGTGTGTCCCTCCCTCCTCCCCTTTGTCTACTTAGTATGCCCACATGCCTATCCTAAGGATATTTGAAGCCCCCCTCCCACTGTCTTCACACCCACCACCTCCTCTAGCAGGCTGTTCTTCGTGTCCACCACCCTTTCTGTAAATAAGTACTTCTTCACATCCCTCTTAAACCCTCCCCCCCAAGCGTCATGGCATGCCTCTGTGTTCTGGTGTTCCTCCTCATCTCAAAGAAACTCCCCTCCTGCACCTTTTTCACCCCATGAGATAATTATAGATCTGAATCATGTCCCCTCTCCTCCTCTCCTCTCCTCTCCTCTCCTCTCCTCCAGGGAGTACATGTTGAGTTCCCACAGACTCTCCTCATATGGTTTCTCGTGCAAGCCCTGTACCATTTTGGTAGCCCTCCTTTGGATCACTTCTACCTTGTCAATATAATTGTGGAGCTGTGACCTTCAGACCTGTACACAGTACTCTAAATGGGGTCTCACTAATGAGCAATACAATGGCAACACCTCCTCTATCTGCTAGAAATTCCCCTCCATATGCACTGCATTATCTCACTAGCCTTGCCAGCTACCTTATTGTTCTGCCCTGCCACCTTGAGATCATCAGATAAGATTACCCCAGGTCCATCTCTTGCTTGGTGACTATAAGCACCTCCCCCATCTTATACACATCCCCCAGGTTTCCCCATCCCAGGTGCATGACTTTGCACTTTTTGGCATTGTAACCCAGCTTCCACCACCTTGCCCACTCGTCTAGTTTCCCCAGATCCCTTTGCATTTGTCCTCCCCTTCCTAGGTGTCCATCCTGTTGCAGATTTTTGTGTAATCTGCAAAGTGATATACCTTATCCTCCAGTTCCTCAGCAATGTCACTTATGAAGACATTGAAGAGGATAGGACACTGTAACAATCCCTGTGACACTCCACTGGTCACTGTCCCATCCCCCATGTGATTTCTGTTTACCTCCGCCATCTGTCTCCTATCCCGTAACCAGTTTTGATACCCAGATTAACCCCTTCTCCCCAACCCCCAGATTGCTAACTTTCCTCATTAGCCTCCTCTGTGGCACAGTGTCAAAGTCCTTGCTGAAGTCCAGATACTGTAGGTCACATCCACTGCCTGGTATAGGTCACATCCATTGCCTGGTACGTTTGTTATATATCCTGTCTTGCATTTTTTTGTATCTCTGGCACTGAGGAACAAATGTTCTGACTATGTTCTTGTTATCTCAAAACCAATAAAAATGAAGATTTGTTTTAATTATACAATATGAGTATATTTATTTTATTTGAGGAAGGGGTGCTGCGTATCTTGATTGGAGCAGATTCAGACAAGATTTTTATAGCTCTTGAGACCTATTTGTCTATATGGCAAATACAGTACCATTTCATTTTTTAACAAATGCACTCATTTTCTAGGTGGCTGAAAACCTCTCTGAAACATGTCAAAAAGAATGACTGCTAAGGGAATATTACCATATTACCAATATTGGCTGGTTCCTCGGAGTCAAGACACGCAGCTGTTCCCTCAAGCATGGTAGAAAAATCACACCAACAGTTACTTGCATTGCCTAATTCAGTTGTGTTGAAAGCAGTCTGAGAAAGCTATGAGTGGGAGGGAAGATGGTTAAATGGATTTGAGATTCCAGAAAATTGAAGCCAAGGTAGAACTTTTCATTAAATAATAGATACTGAGACCTAAAGTAAGACAGCACAGTCAAAATTCAATACAATATGTATTACTCTTACCTCTCTTGCAAACCACTTTTACAGTCTAATTGTATTCTCTCTTGGTCTTGCAACAACTAACACACCGAAATCTGGCCAATGGAAACCAACAACTAACACACTGAAATCTGGCCAATGGAAAATCATGTACACAAATGCTCGCAGTCTGGGAAACAAGATCCCAGACCTGTAGGCAATAATGACAGAGGCTAAACTGGACATAGTAGCAATTAACAAGATGTGGTTTACCAGTAACCACACTTGGGAGACTTCAGTACCTGTCTCTGTACTGTTCAGAAGACACCAAGGTGCAAAAAGGAGGGGTGGAGTGGCCCTGTATGTCAATGAAAATATCAAAGCTACAGAAATTCAGAATACACATAAGGGGACAGAAAAACTGTGGGTCACCCTGGAAACAGGAAATGGGACAGCCATAAGAACTGGGGTTGATTACAGGCCCCCAGACCAGGGGGAGGACATAGACATATTACTGTTAGAAGATATACAAAACATGACAGCTAAAGGGGAGGTTCTGATAATGGGAGACTTCAACAAGCCAGATACAGATTGGTCAATACCAGCAGGAACATGTGCCAGAACTAGACACATGGTGGATTCCCTGCAGGGGAAGGACTTCAAACAACAACTGGTAGAACAACCCACAAGAGACAGGGCTATCCTAGATCTAGTACTGACTAAGAGGGAAAGGATCACGGATCTCCAGGTAGAAGGTCACCTGGGGGCCAGTGACCATCACATGGTATGGTTCAATTTAGCCACTAGAACTAAATCATCCCATTCCAAGGCAAAAATATGGGACTTCAGAGGAGCTGACTTTGATAAGATGGCCAACAGAGTTAAGCTAGCCCTGGCAAAAAGAAATACAGGTGAGGTGGTACAGCCAAAGTGGGCAAGCATTAAAGATGCAATACTTGAAGCAACATCCCATTGTGTTAGAGAGAAAAGGAGTGCAAAAGAAGAAGGAAGCTACTTTGATTCTCAAAAACAGTAACAGAAAAGGTCAGAGCCAAAAGGCTTGCCTTCAGGAAATGTAAGGGAATGCAGCGGGATGAAAATAGGGAGGCATACCAAACTTCCCTAAGGGAAGCAGGGAAGGCAGTAAGGCAGGCAAAGGCTCAAACCAAGGAAACACTAGCACAAACAGTAAAAGAAGGTGACAAAGACTTTCTATAGATACATTAGTGAAAGGAGAAAGTCTAGAGGGGGTATTGCTAAGATCAAAGGAGATAAGGGGGCGTGTGTGGAGGAGGAGGACCACGTAAAAGCATCTATCCTAAATAGATACTTCTGATCAGTATTTACTGAAGAGAAGGTAGGGCAGGGTCCACAGCTCAGCACCATGGACACAGGGGGGAGGGAGGTGCGCACTAGTCCCTTCACAAAAGAAAGGGCCCTACAAGAGCTCGATAAGATCAGGGTGGACAAGGCAATGAGACCTGATGGCATACATCCCAGGGTACTAAAGGAGCTAAGGATTGAACTAGCAGAACCATTATCAGAACTGTTTAGTGAGTGTCTGTGCACAGGAGAGGTCTCATAAGACTGGAAAAGGGCTCATGTGATCCTGCTTCACATGAGTGGTAGCAGGGAGGAGGCAGGGAACTACAGACCAGTCAGTCTTACCTCAGTAATGGGCAAGATTATGGAGACACTCCTTAAGGAAAGGATCGTGCAACACCTGGAATCCATAGGAGCACAGGATCCAAGACAGCATGGGTTTACAAAAGGAAGGTCCTGTCAAACTAATCTGATAGATTTCTTTGACTGGGTAACCAGAGTGGTGGACCAAGGGGGAGCAGTTGATGTCGCCTACCTTGACTTCAGCAAAGCTTTCCATATTGTTCCACAGAGAAGATTGATTAATAAGCTGGGTAGGCTCGGGGTGGGTCAGAAGTTGGTCAACTGGGTGGCAAACGGTTGACGGGCAGAAAACAGAGAGTGGTGGTAAATGGTATACAGACAGAAGAGATGTAAGTCACAAGTGGGGTACCTCAGGGATTAGTCCTGGGGCCAGTCCTCTTCAATATCTTTATCAGTGACATTGCAGATGGACTGGAGGGTAAGGTTTGTCTGTTTGCATATGACACCAAGATCTGCAACAGAGTAGATGATCCAGATGGGGTGGGCAGAATGAGAAGAGATCTGGATAAACGAGCAAAATGGTTGTAAGAGTTGCAACTGGGGTTTAATGCAAAGAAGTGCAAGATCATGCACATAGGGAAGAGAAATCCTGAAGCCATCTATAGGCTGGGAGGGGAGTTGCTGGCAGTCACAAGGGAAGAAAGAGACTTGGGCATCATCATCACCGATGATCTGAAATCATTCAAGCAAACCACTAAAGCAGTAGGTAAGGCTAGGGGGATGTTGGAGTGTATTAGTAGGGGTATCACAAGTCGGAAGAGGGAGGTAATAATCCCTCTTTACAAGACACTGGTTAGGCCCCTTCTGGAGTACTGCGTGCAGTACCGGAGGCCACACCTTCACAAGGACATTAACCAAATTGAGGTAGTCCAGAGAAAGGCAACCAAAATGGTGCAGGGACTACATCAGAAAACATATGAGGACAGATTAATGGTGCTCAACATATATACCCTAGAGCAAAGGAGGGAGAGAGGTGATATGATCGAAACATTCAAACACCTTAAGGGCATGAACATGTTTCAATACAAGAAAAATAGCAGGACAAGAGGACACAGCATGAGATTAGACAGAGGCCAATTAAGGGGTAATGTGAGGAAGTTCTTTTTCACAGAAAGGGTGGTGGATGCATGGAATGGCCTACCTCAGGAAGTGGTGGATATGAATACAGTGCAGGGCTTCAAAGAGGCATGGGATAGGTATAAGGGAGCAATACAGATGAGTATGAATAGATAGGCCATTGACAGAGCAAAGGCCGATGGCACATTTATAAGATAGAAAAAGAAGTGGGCAGACTGGATGGGCCTTGCAGTCCTTATCTGTCATCAACTTCTATGTTTCTGTGTTTGCCCTCACCTAACTGTTCCTTGACCTTGTTTGCACTTGCTCACTTTTTCTCTCTTTACAGTCCTTGTTTGCTCTGTTTACTTATTTGTGATCTAGTACAATTTATTTTGCTCAGTTGTATGAGGTTATCTGTTTACTGCATCACCCCTTTATGAGGACATACCATGTTGTTTAAATATTGTTGTGCCAGAGTTGTACCCTACTGTACATTGTAGTTATTAGTTGTATCCTTTCCCACAACTGTGTTTGGTTGTAGTTGTCATTATGCCTGCTCGAATCTATCCATTTGTCCCCCTTCCCCAGGTCATGCCTGGAAATGAGTCTTGGCTCAGTGTGCCTTTCCTGGTCACCAGTTTCCAAATCAATCAATCAATCAATCAATCAATCAATCAATCAATCAACATAAAGGTAAGAGCAAGCACTAGATACCGTACAACACAGTTCAAACACAGACCTTGACTGCAAGGTCTTTATACACAGAAGCAAATGTGTGGCTCAGTGTGGTTGGAATGACCACTTTATACCACTCTTCAACACTGCACCCATATTCCACTGTGTTGTGCACAGCTGGGTCACAAACGTTTCCTTGTGTGACTGCACAGGGTGTTGTGATTATGCAGAAAAGAGGCAGAGATGATCATGTTAATGTGGGACCAGGCATGAAGATTGTGCACTGAGTTATAGTCAGTTGCACACAGCCATCACATGCCATATTGCATGCCACAACACTACGCAGGCTGTAGAACTGCTTCAAACAACTCTAGAGTGGGATGCAGGCATGCAACACCAATGAGATAGCTCCATGCAGGAATGGAGATAGGCAAGGGTCCTCACTTATAAATGGATGGTGCAGGTGAATTGGTAAGGAAGGGTGACTCCACTGAATAGAAACATAGAAACATAGAATTTGACAGCAGATAAGGATCGCCTGGCACACCTAGTCTGCCCATTTTCCTACCTAACGGATAAGCTGCAGATCCTAGTTAACCAACAGCCTACTTCCTCCTATCCTCCACTAGGACTGCCTTATGTCTGTTCCATGCATTCTTGAATTCTCTCACGTTCTTGACTCCATGACCTCCTCAGGAAGGCTGTTCCATGCATCCACAACTCTCTCCATGAAAAAATACTTCCTCACATTACCTCTGAGCCGTCCCCCCTCTATCTTCAAATTGTGCCCTTGTTCTTGCACATCTTTTTTTCTGAAAGATACTACCCTCTTGAACTTTGTTGATTCCCTTGAGGTACTAGAACGTTTCTATCATGTCCCCCCTCTCCCTTCTTTCCTCAAGGATATACATATTAAGTTCCTTTAGGCTTTCTTTGTATGTCTTCTGGTGCAGACCCTGCACCATTTTGGTTACCCTCCTCTGGACAGCCTCCACTCTGTCTATATCTTTGCGGAGATGGGGTCTCCAGAACTGCACACAGTACTCCAGATGGGGTCTCACCAACTGTCTGTACAGAGGGATAACAACTTCCTGTTTTCTACTGTTGATGCCTCTCCCTATGCATCCCAGTATCCCCCCAGCCTTCCTTACTGCCTTCTCACATTGCTTGCCCAACTTTAGGTCATCTGATATAATTACCCCCAGGTCCCTTTCCATTTTTACTGTTGTCAGTATCTCATCCCCATTGTGTACTCTTCCCCTGGGTTTTTGTTTCCCAGGTGCATTACCTTGCATTTTTTGCGTTGAATTTAAGCTGCCATACATATGACCATTCTTCCAACCTTGCCAAGTCCCTTCTCATCCTTTCCACTCCATCTTTTGTATCAACCCTGTTGCAGATCTTTGTGTCGTCTGCAAAGAGACATACTTTTCCTTCCAGTTCCTCTGCAATGCCACTTATAAAGACATTAAAAAGGACCGGTCCGAGTACTGAACCCTTTGGTACCCCGTTAATAACCCTCCTTTCTTCACTGTGGACTCCGTTTACTACTACCCTTTGCATCCTGTTGTCCAGAAAATTTTTTATCCAGGCTACCACCTTGGGACCCACTCCAATGCTGGCTAACTTGTATATTAATCTTTTGTGTGGGACTGTATCAAATGCCTTGCTAAAATCTAGGTAGGCCATGTCCACAGACCCTCCCTGGTCTACTATTTTGGTCAGCCAGTCAAGGAAATCTATTAGATTCGTCTGACAAGACCTTCCCACTGTGAATCCATGCTGCCTTGTGTCCTGTGCCCCACTGGCCTCTAGGTACTCAACAATTCTTTCCTTCAGAAGTGATTCCATCATTTTCCCTACCACTGAGGTCGAAACTAACTGGTCTGTAGTTTCCTGCCTCTGCCCTGCTCCCACTTTTGTGAAGAGGAATCACATCCGATTTCCTCCAGTCATCAGGTACCACCCCATCCTCCCATGATTTGTTAAAGAGAGTAGTCAGCAGTGTCAGTAGTTCTACCATTAGTTCTTTTAGAATTCTTGGGTGAATCCCATCAGGCCTCATTGCTTTGTCCACCTTCAATTTTACTAGTTCTTTCGGAACCCTTTCTTCTGTAAGTGGACTAGTATTGATGCCGATCTCCACAGTGTTTCTCTTGTTTGGTTTAGGTACCTCCCCCTCCTCTTCCTTTGTGAATACTGAGCAGAAATATTCATTCAGTATCCCTGCTTTTTCACTGTCACCCTCTGCCAACATTCCTCCCTTTATTAAGCCTCAGTATCCTCCCTTGGTCTTTCTTCGCCTCTAATGTACCTATAAAAGGTCTTATCCCCTTCTTAACAGAGTTGGCTATCCTTTCTTGGTTTGGGCCTTTGCTATTCTGACTGCCTTCCTGCCTCTTTCTGCTTTAACTGATAAAGTTCTCTGTCCTGCTCCTTCTTTGTTTCCTTATATTTCCTGAATGCTATCCTTTTCTCCTTAACCTTCCCTGCCACCTCTTTTGAGAACCATAGCGTTTTTCCTTCGTTGTGTTTTGTTGATTTGCTTACACAAAGGCTTGTTGCCTCTGTGATGCCTGTTTTGATTACTTCCCATTGTTCCTCCACCCCTCCTTCTTGCCTGTTTGCTAGTGCTTTTCTGAGGCACTCTATCATTTTCCCAAAGTCATCCCTCCTAAAGTCCAATACTCTTGCTTTTGTATGGCTTGACTCTATGGCTGTGTTTATCGTGAACCACACTGTTTGGTGGTCGCTTGTTCCCAGATGGCTACCGACTTCTAAATGTGAGATTCTTTCTCCATCCCCGTTTGAGAGTACCAGGTCTAAGATTGCTCCCTACTGAGTGGGTTCCAATGCAAGCTGTCTGAGGCATGCCCCTTGTAGGGCATCAAGAATGACCCTGCTCTTAGATGTGCATGCAGCATAGGTGCTCCAGTTAACATCTGGCATATTCAGGTCCCCCATCAACAATATCTCCCCTTTTTCTGCCATTCTAAGGATGCCTTCTATCATTTCCTTGTCCATTCCCTCTCCCTGAGATGGGGGTCTGTATACAACCCCCATGCGGATTGTGGTGCCATTTCCTGTCTCCAGTGTGACCCAGAGTGCCTCATCTGCTCCCTGTTTACTCTTTAGTTCTGTTTCTTTGATCCCTTCCCTTACATAGAGAGCTCCTCCTCCTCCTCCTCCTCTTTTACCCTCCCTGTCCCACCTATAGATTGTGTATTCTGGTATGTTGACATCCCAGTCATGGTTCTCTCTGTATCATGTTTCTGTGACTGCCACAATATCCAGGCATCCCTCTTCCATCAAGGCCACTAGTTCAGGGAGCTTGTTACACAGACTACTGGCATTGGTATTCATCACCCTCCAATTTTTGATGGCCTTACGCCTTTTAGCCTTATCCCTGTCCTTACTGCCTTTGCCTTTTTTTGCATTTACCTCTGTCCTGCTCCTTAATGACTTCTCTATCTTGATGTTTACCTCCCTAATTACTGTGTTTTGTTGGGGGAGACTGAGATTTCCCTGCTTCTTTTTAGTGCCCCCTTGGCTAGATTAAATGCTTGCCAATGAAGCATTTAAACCTCTCACCCATGATCCTGGTTCCCCCGGACAGATGCAGACCATCATACTAATATAGGCCTGGATCCCTCCAGGTGGCTTCCCAGTCCCCAGTGAAGCCAAAACCTTGAGCTCCACACCAGTTTTTCAACCATTCATTGAATTCCATGGTGAGGAGTACCATAGCATCACCCTTGCCATAGACAGGCAGCACCTCCGAATAGGTTACCATGTGTGCTACTTGTCTAAGGCCCCTCCACAACTCTACAAACTCCTCTTGCACTGCTCTGATCCCAAAGAAAGGAACTATTTATGGGGGCATGTTAGGGAGGAGGACACTGAACTACAAGTGATGATAGATGGTCTTATGGACAAAGGAAAATTACAGTGACCCAGAAGTGGACCCAAAGTTATGTGTTGAGTGTAAGGGGGTAGACTGCAGAAGAAGCACTGTGTACCAAGGGCTCTCCACATAGCATAGCACTTTACAATTAGTGCTATGCCATACAAAGTCTTCCATTTGTAATATAGTTAGTTGTGTTCAGTGGTACAGACTGTTTTTGTACCACCAAAACCTCTGGCAGCCACATTTGCATTATTGCCTTAGTCATGGGGGTGGGGATAGAGAAATCTCACTGGCTACTAAGACACTCTGTTGTATGTAGCAGATTTTGGTGGTTATCCAACAGAGAGCATGTTTAAACCCCCAAATTGCACCATGATCAACTGCAACTATGGGGCCCTTGGTGTTATACCTTTAAAGAGCAAAAACAAAACTTTGGAAAATCAGTTGTGAGGCAAAAATAAAGTCTTAGACAACTTGCTTATGCTTTTGGAGTCAGTGCAGGTTGTTTTGATACAGCACCTAGACTTGGCTCATCAAGACTGTCATCTTGACTATGTATTTTGAAATAATCTTGGTTTTGTTACTGAACATAAGAGAGACCCTGTTTCAACCAGATTAGAAATAAGAGCTCTCCTTTATTGTGGTTCTAAGTCTTGATTTATTGTGATGTCTCTTCACAAATGCAACAGTACTGGAAAAGGCTTAACTGTTTGAGATTGGCACTGGCTAGCTTCGGTGTCACTGACAAGCTATATCATGCAGCTAAGCTTGTGTTTACTTGTAAGGCCTGTCAGTATGCCTTCTCTGATTATGATGCTGCCAATAACTTTAATAATGTACACTTCAAGGGTACAATGTAGTATATTGGTGAGAAATTTGTAGAGGATAATCCTAGTTAGGAAACTATGGGTTAAGATGAAAAATCCTTCTGAATTGAATGCCCTGAGTGTGAGATCTAAACCAGAGGATGTAGAAGGTGACACCTGTCCCGGTGAACAAATTTATTCCTACCTCAGATGCGCGTGATGGGTAGGGGAGGTATAGAAGGGGAAGGCGAACTTACTGAACAAATATTTCCATTCAGTGTTCGTAGGTTCTGCAGTCAAGAGTAGGTGTGAGTCTGTCGAGCTTGTTCACTATATTAATGGAAAATACCATTGAAGCCTCCCCTCAGCAAGTATTTATCAAGCTTGCTGAAGCTATTTAAAGTTCCACTTTTGACTACTTCCTTTGGTAAGCTCTTCCATGCTCCCACCACCCTCTCTGTGAACCATCCTGTCCTTTTAGTTTTGAAGTAATTGCCCGTGAGTTATTTGTACTCTGTTGTCAATTTTCCTGTTTTTTTGAAGTTCTAAATATAAATATTGCAATATGTCAGTACTGAATATAGTTTCATACGCTGTTATTACAGTTGCTTCTTAATTGGGTTGGACTTCTATTCACCTGAAACACACCCAACACTAACACCAGCACTGCTCCATTCACCTAGTATCAGTCATTTCTACATTTCCATATTTGGTTGTGTTGTGTACTGTTTAATGTTCTTTTGCCTGTTCCACAATTTACTTTTTTTTTTTTTTATCACAACATTGTTTCTCCCCGTGGCTCAGTCTGCTATCATCTGTCCATGATTCTCTGCACCCCATGTTATTCCCGGCAGCTCACTCACACAGGGCTAGTACACACAGTACCCATGGCAGGACCCCCAATCCAGACCACTGGGCCTGAATCTAATACCAAGGTGTGATTCCACACAGGTCTGAGGGTGTGCAGGGGCATAGCCATCAAGCTGCCACTACTGACCACCATTTTCCACTGAGTTTTTCCCCCCCTTAGGAATGGGGATGTGCAATGACATCTATGCACAACGTGATGACATCCACTGTATTCCTCAGCTGGTTAAGAAACTAACAACCTTGGGGTGGAAGAAAAAATAATGGAGTGGGTGAAAAATTGGCTGAGTGAGGAACCCAAAGGGTTGTTCTAAATACGGAGCATGTAGATATGAGGGAGGTCACAAACAGAGTGCCTCTGTGATCAGTTTAGGGACCAGTTTTCTTTAACATATTTATATATGGCCTAGAGGAAGAGAAATTCCATGGGAAGATATGTCTTTTTTGCAGATGATACTAAGCTCTGTGGAAGGGCAGACAGTTAAGAGGGGTAAGAGCAATGAAGGAGGATCTGGAAAGACTGGAGAGGTGGTCCAGGGTGTGGCAGCTGAAAATTAATGCCAAAATTGCAAGGTAATGAATGCATCATAGGGTACATAACCCAACAACAAAATACAGGATGGGTAGTGGTGGAGAGAACAAAGGGAGAAAGGGTCCTGGTATGTTAAAAGAAAACCTGGAAAAGACATAGCATTTACCAGCCACTACAAAATGCCTGATTAGCAATTTTCGAACAGTAATGAAATTTTTCTAAATTACCTCTGAATGCTTTTTTTAATTATTTAAACAGCAACCTGCAACTTCCACTTTCTAGCTGGCAATCACCATCTAATGAGATAGGCATGTGCTTTCCTAACTCTCTCTATGCTAATATGTCTTCTGACCTCAGCCATGGGTCAGCAGGACATATTAGCATAAAGTGAACTAGGGAAGCTTGCATCCACTTGTGAGATGGTGGCTGCCAGCTAGGGAACGTGGAAGCTACAAGTCGCAGTTTTAATCATTAAAAAGCACTCAGGGGTAATTTAAAAAAGAAATGTTACATCCAAAAGCTCTAATCAGGTGTTTTTGTAGTAGCTGGAGAAAACTGTGCTTTTCCATTTTCCTTTAATAATGGAGAATGTGAAAGCATTGGCACAGTGTATGAGGGCTGTGGACAGAGCAAATGGGATGCTGGAATGCATAGGGGGTGGGATCACTAGCAGGAGAAGGGAGGTGACACTGCCCTTATACAGATCCCTGGTTTGACTGCACTTAGAATACTTTGTGAAGATGTGTAGCCCACATTTGAGGAAAAACAGAGAAACATGGGAGTCACTGTAGAGTAGTGGAACCAAAATGATCCAGGGATAGCAAGGGAAGTCATTTGGGACCAGTTAGGGGACCTCAATATCCACATGGTGGAGGACAGGACTCATGGGGATACAGGGGGAGGGACATGAGATGGTCAGGTACCTCCATGAGATGAACAGGGAAGAGAGCAGGAATTTGTTCATGGGGAAACTCCATGAAGTTGGTTGGGGGGGGGGGGGGCTTCAGCAAGGCAGTCAGAAAGTATTACTTTATGAAAAGGGGGGTAGAAAAATGTAACAAACACCTCCAGGAAATAGTACGCACTGAAACACTGGTGGTGGGGGTTGAGGTTGGGACAGATGCATGGCAAGGGTGTGAGTGGAGCAGCAGGAGGAGGGAAGGGAGGAGAATGTCTGCTAGGGACAATTTCCAATACTAGGCATGTTAGGCAGACTGGATGGACCATCAGGTCTTTATCTGTTGACAGTATATATGCCTCTACAGTGTGTCTGAAATAAGTGCTCTGTCAACTGAGGCAGGAATACATTCACTGGTATCTATCTAAGGTAGCTGTTATCCAATCAGTGTCCAGAATGATAACACATTGTGTCCTGCACATCTGTCACCATGCAGTGTTGTGAAACCATGTGAAAGAGGAGCATTATTATGATGGTTTTCTACATTATAAATCCCTCTAGCTAACTTGGCTGATTTATCATACTGTTTGTAATGAGGGCAGCTAGTGGACAAGGGCAAGGCAATTGATGTGCTTTATCTAGATTTCAGCAAGACTATGATTTAATAATATTAATGATCAGTCACAGACCAATAGAACCCTCCCACGGACCATTACTCTTGTTACCTCAGTGACAGAGTCAAGAAACCTCATCGTGAAAGCAGCACAGACCATCTCCCTATTCAACATGAGGAGAGTCAGGATGTCATTTATTTCTGGACTGAGCCTATGCAACCTGCACTAAACACAAGTAGTTTGATGGGGTGAGACAACTCCTCTGGAGGCACACTATCACGCATGCTCTGTTAGTGCCAGCATGACTCCAAGTTATTTACTGGGGCAAGGCCTACCAATTCAGAAACCAAAGGAGGCCAGCAAGTGCGATCTAAAGACTGCCATGGAGTTCTACTGAGTGTCTGACAGGAAAGAAGGAGAAGACTGGGTCTTGCAAGATGGTGGATATTAAGTAAAAGCTCTCTTCCACGTGGACTGTTTTGCTTGCTGTTGATTGGGACTGAAAGTGAGGAACACGTTGTTTCCATTAAAGTTTGTTTTCAGTAAGTCGGTCATTCACTGAGAAAAATATAGCAAATATTTTATACAGTCATTTGCTGTCTGGTAGGTGCAACTGAAATGGTGCTGGCGACATGTTAAAGTGGCTTGACATGGGGGAAGGGATACCATGAGATCACTGTCTTGGAGTCCATGAGTGGTGGTGATCTCAAGCCATTTCAGAATGCACACATAAATCCTGGATGTTTTCATGGACTCCACAGGTAGTGTTCATCAAGAAAAGTGCTTTGGACAATAATAAAACAACAACTGAATGTTTATAATTGTTGTTGTTAAAATATTTGTAATAGGGGTTTGTGAGGCTGGAGTTGAGGAGGAGATTTGTGACTGAAGTCTAATGGATTCCTAAAACAGATCTTCATCTTTATGGGGACAGTAATTATAAGGGTTATAGTCTTACAGTATCCTGTACTTTAATTGTGGTTACCCGTAGGTCTTGCACTTTAACATATGTGGTGAATATCTGTAGGAGGTATTTCCTAAGCAGTTCATATGTGTATCCACTGTATGTTGTAACAATCTTATCAAGTCTGCTAACTAACACTGAAGCTAAAATGGTATGCCATGATATGGGCGACTCAAATTGAGGGACTCAATTTGAGCAACACAATATGAGCACCTGTACAAATAGCGAGTGTGAGTAAAGAGCAGGCAGGAATGACAGTGAATGTAAAAGACATCTAGGAAGTGAATAGCAAGGGAGAACCAGTGAGAGAAGGTTACAGGGCTTTGTTTGTGAGAACCGATTCCTACTAGCCATCTGGTGTGGTGGTTAAAATCACAGTGTGTGACGCTGATGGACCGGGGTTCGGGACTAGAATTTTTTTATGTAATTGTTGCATTGTTTCATTTATTTGTTTTTGTCATGGAAGTCCCATTTCCCTGACTTTGTTTCTCCGCTGCCCACAGGTTACCCCCCAATATTCTTTCCCTGCATACTACTAACCCCATGGAGTAGCCCTCTCCTCCAGTGTCCTCAGTGTCCACACCCCTGGAGTTGATTATTTATATATGGGTGCAGAATAGCCCTCAGAGGTTGCAGGCATAGCATAAATCCATATATATATATATATATATATATATATATACACACACACACACACACACACACACATATATACAGTATATATACATAGGTTCCCTCCTTGTGCCAATGTGCTTGATTTTGAAACACTAGATATATCTTTATTCAGTTTAATGAGATGCATATATATTTATCCTTTGTAAAAAAGTGGCTTTAATGCACCAGTTAGGGTTCAGCTCAATGCCACAAAAGTGGAAATGTGGCATTACGATTTCCAACCCTAATACCCTCCCAGAAGCCTAAAGGACCAAGACCACACAAGCAACCACAGACAGCCAACATCAGGTAAGACCAACAAGATAGAACTGTTTCCAGATGACAAAGATGCAGTAGCACTGATGTGCTACCTTCATGGATTTGTATTGGTGGAACGTACACCACAACACATACTCACTTCTGGCTGCAGATAGAAATCTACTGTACTCGAATTACAACACCACTTCTGTGTGCAGAAGCATAGGCCCTTTCAGCAACAGATACAAATCTATGATACCCTAATTACATGAGTTCTTTTGTCTGCAGCAGTACAGGTCCCCAGCACTCCTGTAGCCACAAGTACTCATCCACACTATAAGATATACAGTTCTGTCTGCAAAAGTGCAAGCCCCTGAGGTGCCTGTGTTTCTGTAGCCGCAGGTGTAAAACATACACACAGCCTTCTAGCTGCAGAAGTACAGGTGCCACAAAATCCATGATACTGAAATTGCAACAGTACTTCTGTCTGCAGAAGGGGCCTGCATGTCCGCAGCTGCATACTGAAGGATACCCAAATTACAACAGTACTTTTGTCTGCCGAAGCGTAATCTGCTGTAAATAGCAATATAAATTCCAGAGCAACCAGAAACCTTGTACCCAACATGATAATGCTGATTTTTTTTTCTCAAGGTATGGGTTAGGTATTGATTAACAAAATTATTGTTTTATGGGACTGGATTGTTTCGTACCAAAATAACAGTTTGATGTTTATGGTTTGTTGCACAGATGTCATTACGTTCATTGACCTTTGTTTTGTTCTATCCCCAGGGAAATGATTGTGTCTGTCTAGTGCTCAGCCTGTATGTTTTGCATGTTTAGGGTCTCTGTGGTGAGATCTCTGGGGAATGTGGTCTGAGATCCCCACCATAATGGGGGTGTTGAGATAACCTACAGGCTCTCTCCAAAAAAAGGAGGGAGATAGGTGAAGGGGAGGGATGCAAGTAAAAGATCAACTTTCAATGTGCAATAATAAGAGCCCCCCCACCGACAATGCATTGCTAGAATGAGGCCAGGCCTTGGTATATGCCCCAGTATACCTTTTTATTTTTCTACCCCTTTGTTTTTTTCCACTTTCTTTTCTCCTCTCTCTCTCTCACATAGTGCAGTGTTGGTCTGTTCTGAAGTTATTATTTAATTGTATTTGGTCATTAATAGAAACACAGAAGAATAGCGCATTAGCTGGAAACCCACTTTGCTGTGCTGGGATCCATTTTTTTAAGTTAGCTGCACAAGCACTCATGGAGATGCAGGGTATGTCTGTATATGGTAGAAGCACTGGCAACATCTCTTATGCTTTGCTTGTTAAAATGTAAAGTGCTGTCCTAGAAGGGGAATTCGAGAAGACTGCCTGATAATGTGTAACACCTGTTAATTGGAAAAATGTAAACACACTAACTACATGCTGTGCTGCTGTTGCAGCATGTCAGTGGCTGAGCTGGAGTCAACTATTCTGCTTTGACAGAAACTGCCCTGTTGTTAAGGACAAAGACATTTTTTTTGTGTTTCGTTTTCAGAACTGTTACCAATTCCTAACAGCCCATTTGTTCTTCAATATTGCACTTACTTATCAAGGACTAGGGTCTGCATCTATTCCCCCCTCTCTGCTCCCATTTCTGTTCTCCTTTGGGGCTGGCCGGCCTTTCTGTTAACATTTAAATACTACCACCTGAGGGGGCAGATTACTGCAGGGAGGTGGAGTCAGGGGAGGGCAATTCATTATTCTCCCTTCTGTCCCAGTATAAAAAAAACACCAGTGTATAAAACTGTAAATTTTAAAATATACAGGGCCCAGTTCACAAAAGAGGCTTAGATCAGTCCAAGCTGTCGCAATCAGCAGCTTGCACTGAAGCCCGGTGCGCCAGGGATCCTGCACCAGATTCAGGTACAGGAGAGATCCTGACACATAAGTCCCCACACTTGCAGCAACCTCTCCCATGTGAAAAACACCTGGCACATCAGAGGGGTTTGCTGCAAGCCCCAGAGGCAAAGGCAAGCATCCTTCACCTCTTCCTTTGTGGTCTAGCAGCCCCCATCCCTGATCTTCCATATCACCCATTTGTATTAAAATATATAATTTGCCCTGTAGTGGTGGTCTAGTGATCCCCCTTCCCTGATCCCTGATATTGCCCATTTCTAAGATAATAATTGGGGCTGGCAGTATAGCCCAGAGGTTAAAATAATGAGCTGTGAATGAGTTTGATACATCCAGCAGACATGGGTTTGATTCCCACAAACTCCACTTGCATACTGTGTGACTCTGAGCAAGTCACTTAATCTCCTAAGTGCTCATAGGTCACCCCTGAAAACAGGCACTTGTGCCTAGTAGGCTTCACCTGGTTACCAAAGAATGAATAAATAATTAATTTGCCCCGTCCTTGTGGTAGTCTAATGGTCCCTCTCCCCGATCTCTGATATCTCCCGTTTTTAAGATAATAATTAATTTGCCCCATCCTGGTGGTCTAGTGGCCCCTCCCTGATCCCCGATATCACCCATTTCTATGATACCAAGTATTGTGCCCTGCCCTGGTGGTCTAGTGGTCCCAACCCTAGCAGGTCGTGCCCACCCCCGTGCCTCCTAATTCCAAAACATAGCCGGCGACTGTCAGAACCCACCTCTCACCACCACGGCCGGCTGCCAGACTGAACTATCAGTGATCTCCTACTGTATAATGTATGTGCACATCATGGGGGCATCGGGGATTGGGGATCAGGGAGGGGTCCCACTAGACCACTAGGATGGGGTAAATTAATTATTATCTTAGAAACGGGTGATATCAGGGATTGGGGAGGGGGGACCGCTAGACCACTAGAATGAGGCAAATTAATTATTATCTGAGAAATGAGCGATATTTGGGATCAGTGAGGGGGGGCCACTAGACCACCAGAACAGGTCAAATTATATATTATCACAGAAACTGACGATATTGGGGATTGGGGGACAGTGGCACAGATTGCCCAACTGTCCCAGGGGGACATATTCTAAGAACCCTTAGACCAGCCCTGGCTGGTCTAATGATACTTAGAAATATGCCCTCAGGAGCAGTTTTGTGAATCACATTTTAGGGGATGTGGCAGCTTGCATCAGTTGCATGCCTCCTAGCACCATGCCATAGCCAGTTTAGTGGCACAAGGCAATGCTAGCCCCATTCAGCGCAGGCAGCCTGTGTTTGACACAGGGTGCCTTTCTGAATAGCTCCAGGGGCATCTTTTGGTGCAATTTGCCCCTTGCGTCATGTATGTTTGATGAAGGCACCTTGCATTCTTCTGGGAGCTTTGTGAATTGTGCCCAAAGTTTTTAAAATGGAGGATGCCAGTGGTAGCGGACAAGTGGTGTCCAGACTTCAAGCTAAGTGTTGTGGGGTTTGTGTGTGCAAGTGGAACAGGGCTTGAGTCTTGCACTGTTTCATTTTGAAACAAAGGAGATCAAAGCTGGAGTGTACTAGGGGAATGGGGTTTGCAGACTGCTGGGAGGAGGTGGGGACGCACCGGAGGGCAGGCTGAGGGCAGTAGATCGACGGCCATTGCATGGCATCATTGGGGGTCCCAACAGATCTTGCGACTACAGCCAGAAAAAAGGGCAGCTGTAGTTCTCAGGGTTAAATAGAGTAGGACAGTACAGAACAGAGCATATGGAGGATGCAGTGGGAGTGAAGGAGTGGCATCTGGACTTCAAGCTAAGTGTTGTGTGGTTTGTGTGTGCAAGTGGAGTGGGGTTGAGTCCTGTATTGTTTCATTTTAAAACAAAGGCAATCAATGCTGGAGTGAACTAGGGGAACGGGGATTGTAGACTGCTGGGAGGAGGGTGGACGCACCAGAGGGCGGGCTGAGGGTGGGAGATTGGCAGCCATTGCACAGTGCCATTCGGGGTCCCAACAGTCCTCGTGACTACAGACAGTTAATAGGGCAGCAGTAGTCTCTATATAGTAGCAGTGTGCACTTTTGAATATTCAGTAAAGTTTGGCTTTGCATTAGAGGCAGCAGTGCACTGTGGTTCTTTGTGCACTGCTGTTCGTTAGATTTCATTACTGCAGTAGTTAGCCACCTCATCTCATGGTACAGCATTAACTTTAACACAGAAGCATGGTGAAGCTTTGTTTTTTATAGTCTCTATATAGTACCCAGGGGTCCAAGTGACCCCTCATGTGAGCGACCCTGAGGCATGATTGCCACAAAGCAGGAGTGTGGCGTCTGACCTAGGGGAGTCCGTAGGACAGACCACAGGCCATGTTGGCCGTAGTAAGCAAGAAAGAGGATGGGGTGGTAGAATCCATACACTCCAGAAGGATATGGAGCTGCAGGAGAACAAGGTCCACCTACATTTGTACAGGGTGACAAGGAAGGGGACTTGGAGGTACAAAGCAAGGTGAGTAGGGGAAAGCAGCTGATCCCCGTCCTGCTTCAGGCCTCATTTGTAATAAGGTAACAAGGCAAGAGGGTTAGTGAATAAAAAGGAGGCTTGGGAAAACTGCAAACTAAACAGTGCTGACTGGGGAATAGCGGAGATACATAGCTGGACTGGGATAGGTTAAGTAGGGAGGATGTGGGGGAATAGGAGCTGGTACAGGCAGCAGAACAGCTGGGAAGGGGGGAGATAGAGGACTGCGAGAGTGTTCAGGAGACAGGATGGTGAAGAGAGGATGGTAAGCCATAATGGATGTGGGTTTGCAGTCTTTCTGGTGACAGTGAGGAGAGTGGGAGGCTGTCCTATGTGCAGAAGCCCAGAACAAATCAGGACAGAGGTAAGAATGCTCAGATAGGAGCTGGAAAGGGGGGGTCAAGGAGGCAGAGCAGTGGAGGAAGGGGCAGGTAGGAGCAGCCCTGGGGCTAGTGGACGGCAGGTACAGGTTGGGAGCAGGGAGGTTACCACAGTGTTCAGGGACATCTCCTCCTCCATGACCCTGGGGAACTGGTGTAGAGGAATGGTAGGTGGTAAGGGTAAATGGAAGGAGGGTAAGAGGAGCAGCATAGGAGGGAAGGGGAGGGACTGGGCGAGGAAGAACAGGGGTGGGATCTGGTGTTGGGGCGCCCTCATCAAACAGGTATGCAATACTGGCCAGCTTAGGGGAGGAGGGAGGTGGTGGGGTAGATGATCGAGGAGAGCCAGAGGCAAAAGCTGGAGGTAAGGGGAGGAGAAAGGTAAGTAGCTTTAGGAGGCAGGGAGGAATAGGTAGTCAGGGTGAAGTAACAGATGGGGTGAGGGAGGAGTTAAGAGTATTAGATAGGGAGAGAAGGCAAGGCAAGGCAAATTTTATTTAAGAGACACCCATCCCAGAGGCTCTGGGTGCCTAACATTTAAAAAATATAAATACTATTCATTATAACATAAAATACATAACAATATCGCAACATAATACATCAACCAAAACAAAAGTTTATACATACAGTATATAGTAACTTATGCAGTAACAGAAGGGTGGTAGCAAGCAAGGTTAGCCAGGGAGGAATGGGATCAAGGGGCCGGGGGGGGGGGGTTGGAGAAGCAGAGGAAGAGGATAGTGGTGGTGATGGAAGAAAGATAGCCAGATCAGATAGGAAGTGGTTGAGTGGGGAGGCAGCTAGTATACTAGGTATTGATAAGAGGTCGGTAAACATGCTGGCATGATATGGAAGAGTGGTAATCATTGTGGATTCCATAGTTAAAAGTATCCATTGGGTGAGGAAGGGGGACCCAAAGAAAAGAGGAATAGTGGTTTGTATGCTGGGGATGGTAGCGGGGAGGGTAGAACCAAGAATAAGGGAAGTTGTAAGGGAGGTTGGTGGAAAACCTAACTTAGTCATCTACCTGGGAACCAACAACTTTGCAGGGGAAGAAGTGGGGTTGGTGCAGGGTAGGTTCAAAGAGTTGGCAGGGGACTGCAGGGAAATAGTGAGCTATTTGTTGTTTCTGAAGTAATTCCAATCCCCAGAGCTAGTACAGTCAGAAAAAAGAGGGCAGAAGAGTTTAATGACTGGCTAAGGAGCTGGTGCAGGGAAGAAGGGGTTTTAATGTATCGGGGGCTGCGGGGGGCACGTGGTCAGACAAGAGGCTGCATTCAGCAGATAGACTGCACCTTAGTAGGGAGGGCTCTAATATACTCAGAGATAAGCTGGGGGAATACACAGACAACAATCTGAGTTTAAACTGCTGGGGGGTGGGGGTGCCACCAGGCCCAGAATCTTTGGAATATAGAGGTCTGTGGACCCACCATACACACCAGCAGTAGTAATCGGGAAAGTGGCGAGGAGGCAAAGGGGCGCAACCAAGTACAGGGGGTGAAGGGGAGAATGTAGGGGAAAGGCAGGTCTGGAAAGGTACAAAATGCAAGCAGGGAGGCAAGGAGATGAGGTGGAGGGTTGTGTCACTCAATGCTCACAGTCTTAGTAACAAGATGCCAGACATGCATGCCCTCTTAGCGGAGGGGAAGGTAGACATACCAGCAATTACCGAGACCTGGGTTACACCACACCATGACTGAGACCTCTCTATCCCAGGTTATAAGTTATACAGAAGAGACAGGGTATTAGGCAAAGGGTGTGTGTGTGGGGGTGATGGCTTACATCAGGGAGTGGGTAACACGCATGAGGGAGGAGAATGAAAAGGTGAACGTGGAAATGCTGTGGATTCAGCTCCAAACCAATAGAGGGAGGAAGGTCAGGTTGGGGGTGGTCTACAGACTGCCCAAACAGGAGAAGGAAAGAGACAGAGCTGTATTCGCAATTGCTGGAAGCATCAGAAAAGGGGGAGGTGGTTGTTGTGGGGGACTTTAATCTGCCCAAGGTGGACTGGGGCATACTGGCCATGTCCTGTGCCAGGAATCAAGTGATCTTGGATGCAACAAGGGCCAGGTTTCTGACAAGGGTGTTATTGAGCCCACCAGAGGGGGCAACCCTTGATCTAGTGCTCATAAATGGGGAGTATATACAAGAGAAAATGGTCAAGGAACCCCTGAGGGGTACCAACCACAGTACAGTGTGGTTCAGGTTGGATATGGGCAGTGAAAGCATCTCCACCATGACCAAAATCCTGGATTTCATGAGGGCAGATTTTAAAAAGATGGGGAGGTGCTAAGGTTGCACCTAGAGGGCATCAGAGTGGACCAAAAATGGCGCCTAATCAAGGATGAAATACTGCCTGCCACAGCGGAGTGTGTTAGGTTTAAGTGGAAGGAATCTGGAACCAAATCACCAATCTGGTTCAACTTTGAGGCTGCCAGGCCAGTGAGGGACAAAAGGGCAGTCTACAGGAGATACAAGAGGACTGTGAGTGAAGTGGATAAGGAATAATACCTGAAGTTGGCTAAAGTAGCAGAAAAAGTGGTGCAGCAAGCTACGGCACAGAAGGAACGAGAAATAGCTAAAGGGATAAAGAGGGGAGGGAAGGACTTCTTTCACCACATAAGTGAGAAGATGGACAAGAAGAATGGTATAGTTAGGCTCAAGAAGGGTGATGAATGGGTGGAGGAAGAAGGTAGCAGGGCAGAGGCATTGAATTATTACTTCCGCCAGTACCACCTGGGGGAAGAAGGCAAAAGGGGGGAAGGAGCACAGACGTAGTGATAGAAGTAGACAGAGTGAGGGAGGGGCTGCTGGTACTGAAGGTGTACAAGTCCCGAGGACCAGACGGCATACACCCAAGGGTGCTAAAGGAGCTTGTGGTGCAGCTTGTAGGGCCACTGGCGGGCCTCTTCAATAGTTCTCTGGAATCGGGCATGGTGCCGCAGGACTGGAGATCAGCACATCGAGGTTCTCTCCACAACAGCGGACCCAGGGATGACCCAGGGATCTATAGGCCAATCAGTCTGACCTCCATCATGTGCAAACTCATGGAGACCATGCTTAAAGAGAGGCTGGTAAGGTACATGGAACAGAATGGTTTCCAGAATGAGAGGCAGCATGGATTTGTGGGAGGAAGATCATGCCAAATGAACTTGATTGACTTCTTTGACTAGGTCACCAGGGCAGTGGACATCATTTACCTGTGTAACCTCCCTACAAATGGGGGTTCCCGAAAAGTTTTCCTTGAGCTTGCCTAAATGCTCACTGCCAGGCTGGTGTCCTGTGTTTTAGCAGTTTAAATGTATTGCCAGAGTGCCTGAATAGCTTCTGTGTACTGTCTCTTTAAGAGCTGCCTGGGTTGCAGTTATAATTAATCTGGGAGGGGGCTGAGTGTTTCTATGCTCGAGTTCCGCCCGGGCTGCTAAATAATCGCTCAGTTCTACCATCGCTATTAGCACAGAGGGAGCTCTGCTAGAAGATGTACTTGTTTGCTGATCATTTATTAAAATAGTAATAATACTGCAATTTGTCTAACCTGCCTTCTTTGCAGCATGGACATTTCTGTTTATCTCCACCATCTTGGTCCTGGACTGCTGAAATGGGCCAATCAGTACCTTTGGGGACTCTAAAATGGAGCCTGTCCCCAGGGGCTTTGTGGGAGCAAAATTCTGTAGGAACTGTAGTTTTGGGTTTTTTGCAGCTAAATGAACCTGGAGGGGGAGCCCTTGTTGTGACTGACAGAGGAATCAGTCAACCGAACCTTTTGGATCCTGGAGAAAGTCCCAGACTGTGTGCAGTTTCAGTTCAGTTTGAGTTGGGAAGTGAAAGAAGTTAACAGCTCGAGATAGTCAAGCTATAATCCTGCATAGATTCACATGGGAGAACTGTGAAACGACTGAGTTTTGGCCTGCCTGTCTGCCTGCTGTCCCTGAGAGGGAAACTGAAGTTTATTCGGACTGAATCTGAATTGTGAGGATGATTTAAGCCACAGAACTGTGACCAGGCTTTAACCTGAAGAAGACCGAAGATTTGCTGAATGCAATCGGCCTGTCAGGATTTTCAGCCACTTTTGAATTCCCGGTTTGTGCAGAGACTCTGTAATTGCGACCTGATAGCAATCTGCCTGGTACAGTAGAATTTCTTACATGTAAATATGCTGTGTGCTGTTAGTGGGTCGTGATTTGGTTCCCCACTGTGTGCTGAACTGTGTTCTGCTTGCTGGAGGCTGCATCCAGCTCCAATGGACTAAATCTGTTTGCATCTCCATTTGGCCTGGGCCTTGCCACACTGGCCAGCCAGACTACCTGCTACACAGAGAAAGCCATCGATGAGAGACCTGTCTGGGGATCAGTCCCCTGCTCAATGCCTTGAATGGGAATGATGCCTCGGTGATTCGTGTGGGCCCTGCTTCTCCTGGCACTCCAGCTCAACAACCCGCAGTCTCGATTTCACCCTGCCTGTGTCCTGTATTGGGTATCATAAGAAAACATCAGGGTAGCTCCCTGCAAAAACAGCTAAATCTAAAGTGTTGTCATCTGATTGCTTTGTTGTCTTTTCCTTCATGAACTGAGCCCTGCGGCTCCAGATTACAATTAGTGTGTGTTGTGCATGTTGCTTTCTTCCATCACAGGACCCCAATCAGCTGTGATGCCGGCCTACCCCGGGCAACAGTCCTGGCTAGCCCACCTTTTTTCCTACCTGGGTACCCAGAGTGTGTGACTGTTTAGGGACTCTGAAGTGCATGCATAACTGTCTGATTGATTTAGCCTTTAAGCCAGTCAACCTGCTTACGCCCATCCTTGCTCAAGTCCTCTGAATAAATCAGATCTAACTCTTTTTGCATTTAATCTGATTGTTGTTCCAGTTTGTGCCAAGCGTACTGTACTGTTGTTACTTGCTGTGCATAACCTTGTTTTCCAGGGGTCCCCAGGGTCGAGCTAGAGGAACCAGCCCTGATGGTAAGTGCAAACAGTGTGGGTAACTGCATGGTGAATAAGGGTCATTGTGAAAGTGATTATTGTATATTGTTCAGGCCACTAGAAGGGAAAGACAGGGGTTACAGTGTCCCAGAGGGCTGTGCCTGGGTTAGCTTAATCACTCACAACCCAGACCTCCGGGTGGAGGCACCCGTTTCAGTATCCAGGCCCCTTAACTTGCTACTAGCCAAGCAGGCAGGGGTAGTAGCCCTTCAGATAGCGCCACCTAGGGGTTACATCTTGGAGGCTCACCACTGGGATTTTGTGTCTTCAAGTGGCCAAAATTTCGAATTATTGTCAAACATTAATGGCTACCCCAACAGAAGTGGCTGTGCACCAGTTGGTGGGGTGGTGTATGGGGCAAGAGATTGACCCCCATAATGCTTTGCTAATACAGGATATACCTATGTGCTTTAGTAAGGACACTGTTGAAGGGGCATTTTCTAAAGCTGAATGTTTGAAAAAAGCTGTAGTGGTGAGTCAACAGGCTGATTTAATTGCCCAAACTCTCATGGACTTGGTAGAGTGTAGTGACCCCCTGGACAGTTCAAAGGTGCCCCAGACTATCACTCCAGAAGGGTTCCCAGCCGCCTGGAGGGTGATAACCAAAGATAGCAAGGATCCTTTAGAGGATAAGCCCCTACCATTATCTGAGTCTTTTGAGGAGAAGTTGGCCAAGTTGTTACTGGAGGAGTGCAAAACTGTGGAGGAGTTAAAAAAATTATTTCTGCCACCTGGGAGTGTCACCTCCCCACTGTCCACACCTGCCCCAGCACCTGTTGTTTTACCAACTTCTGTAACTGCCTCTGAGCCAGCAAGTAGTCATGGCCCCTACCGCAAGCTCAAGGTATTCTCTGGCATCTGCCCTACTCCTATTGGGGAAGTCGACCTGGAGACCTGGATAGACTCTGCTACTCTTGCAGTACAAGACTGGCAATGCTCAGAGGCTGAAAAAAGGATCCGCCTGGGGGGAAAGCCTGAAGGAACCCACCCTACGTAATTTTCGCTCCCTGAGGTCCTCTGACCATGACGCCAAAGCCCAAGAGTACATAGTCACCCTTGAAAATGTGTTTGAGGGCACCACTAGTGTTGAGGCCTTGAAATGGAAACTTAAAGATGTTAAACAGCAGCCAGGGAATAGTTATCTGTCTACATGGATCGATTAGAGGTAATCCTGCAAACCATTTTTTGGAAAGGAGGCTGGGCCTCTAGTGAAGTGGACCGGGTAAGACTGGATCATATACTGTGTTCTGCCTGGCACTCCAGCTGGGTGTTGCTCAAATTGCAACTGCATCAAAGGAAATATGGTCCCTTACCCTTCCATGTGTTGATGAAAGAGGTACGGGAAGTTGAGGAGGAGGAAGGCTTTTCAGAGCCCTGCGTAGTCATAGCTGCAGAAACCCCTGCTCCAGGCACGGGGTCGGTCTTTGATGGCCTGGAATCACCGCAATCACATGACGGAATCCGAGAACTAAATGTCATCCCCAGGGGGCCCAGCCAGAGAGGGATTGCTATGGATGCTCCTCCTTGGGATGAGCGGTTGAGGGAGTTCAGAGAAACAAAAAACAATCTCTTTATGAAGGCCGCTCCTGTGAGTACAGGCCCCGATTCTTATCCAACTGCATCTGCTATGGGGGTGGGGGTGCACACCCAGGCATCTCCTGTTGACAGCAGCTCAAAAATTGATGTCTTGACTATGGAAGTGAGAGAATTGACGAGATGTCTCCAAATGCTCACCACACTGCAGACAGAAGTGGAACCAAGGTTTTCTGTTGGTAGTACCCCTGCCTCAGCTCCCAATGTGATGTCTTGGCCACACCAGACCCCAGAAAGCATATTTTGCCATAATTGTGGGAAGGATGGGCACATGAAGAGAGAATGCTGGTCCCAAAGACCTAGATAAAGTTGTATACAGACTTCAAGGAGCTTCGAAAGCGAGACCATGGCCGAGGAGGCTGAAATGACCAAGAGTGCAGGATTGGGAACTTAACTCGAATTTCTTTGTGGCTAAATCATTTGTCCAGGCCTCTGCTACTGCCTCTCCAGACTAGTCCAGAATAGTAGGCCCTTTGATGGAGACTTCTGTGACTGTCAATGGTATCCATGCTCAGGCTGTGCTCGATAGCGGGTCACAAGTGACCATTGTATTCCAGGACTGGTATGATAAACACTTATCTGATGTGCCATTACAGTCTTTGGAAGGTTTGCATGTGTGGGGCCTGAGCAACAAGTCTTATCCCTACCTAGGATATGTCCGGCTCTGGTTGTCTTTTCCTGCGACTGTAACTGGTGTAGATGAGCAAGTAGAGACCCTAGCCCTGGTGTGCCCTCCTACGGGATTGTATGATGGGATTCCCTTGCTCGTTGGAACCAACGCCCACATGTTTGGAAGACTAGCTCAGTTCTGTCAAGAGAAACAAGGGAAATGGACTGGGTGGGCACTGAGAATCCCAGCCCTGATAAAGAGAGCCTATGATCTGAAAAAACAGACTACCGAAGTAGACGGAGATGAGCCGGTGGGGATGGTGTGGAAGAAAGATCCTGATTCTCTGATAGTACCTCCCAATGCTCAGTACACCATTCATGGAGAGATTCGCATTAGAAAAGATGTAAAGAACAAAATATTAATGTAGGGTGTACCAGGCGATGGAAAGTTGCCAGAAGGATTATTGGTTAAGCCCAGCATTTTGCCTGCCCGTGCACATGCCTATGCATGATGAGTGATGGTCCAGATTCAGAATGTGTCAGCTTGGGAGATCCGGATGAACAGAGGGTGCACCCTAGCTACAGTACACTGCACAGACACTGCAGTGTTATCCAGTAACAAGTGCTTCGGCGAGAAGGAGAGAGTGACTCCGGACTTATTTGACTTTGGTGATTCCCCATTGGCAGCTGAATGGAAGGCTAGAATTAGCAAGAAACTTGCCCAGAGAGACCAAGTGTTTTCATTAATCGAATGGGACGAGGGCTGTGTCCAGGGTGCAGAGCATCACATACGCTTGCATGATGACCAGTCATTTCAAGAGAGATCCTGACGCCTCGCCCCAGCGGACATAGATGATGTTAGGAGACACCTGCAGGAAATGTTCACTGCTGGCATGATACAAGAATCAAGGAGCCCATATGCCTCTCCCATTGTGGTTGTGCGTAAGAAGAATGGGTCCATGAGGATGTGTGTTGATTATCGAACCCTGAACCGGTGGACCATCCCAGGTCAGTACACCACTCTCCGTATACAAGATGCCCTGGATTGCTTGAATGAGAGCAAATGATTCTCGGCATTGGATCTTCGCAGTGGATATTACCAGATTCCAATGGCCCCGGAAGACCATGAGAAAACAGCCTTCATTTGTCCTTTGGGGTTCTACGAATTCCTGAGAATGCCACAGGGGATTTCGGGCACTCCGGCCACCTTTCAGCGACTGATGGAATGTGCGGTGGGAGATATGAACTTGCTGGAATGTCTAGTGTACCTAGATTATGTCATTGTGTTCAGAAGCACATTAGAGGAGCATGAGACCCGACTGTTTAAAGTGCTGGACCGATTGGAAGACTTTGGCCTCAAGCTGTCCATTGACAAGTGCCAGTTTTTTCAAACCTCTGTGAAGTATGTGGGGCACATAGTATCTGCAGAATGGATAGAGACTGATCCCAGTAATGTTTTTTTTTTTTTTTTTTTAAGTCTTTGGTAACCAGGCAAGGCCCACTAGGCACAAGTGCCTGTTTTCAGGGGCGACCTGGGAGCACTGGGCAGTTAAGTGACTTGCTCAGAGTCACACAGTATGCAAGTGGAGGTTGTGAGAATCATACTCAGGTCTGTGCTGCTGGATGTACCAAGATCATTCACACCTCGTTCCTCTAACCTCTAGGCAATACTGTTGAGTCACCGACTACTTGGCCCCAGCCCCATAACTTGAAAGAACTACAATGTTTTCTGTGGTTCTGTGGCTACTACCACAGGTTCATAAAAAACTATTCAAAGGTGATTCACCCTCTCCTGAATCTTACTCAGAGTTACCCACCTACCAACTGTAAATATAAGAAAGGGGCTGTTAAAGAACCAGAGAAAGTGTACTTCCACACAGGTGAACCTTTTGGGCCCCGCTGGACACCCGAATGTGAAGCAGCCTTCCACGAAGTCATATACCAGCTCACCCATGCCCCCATCCTCACCTATACTGACCCTACCAAGCCCTATGTGCTGCATATGGATGCTAGTCTGCAGGGCCTAGGAGCTGTGCTGAATCAAGACCATGAGATGGTTTGAGACGGTCGCTTTGCCAGCAGGAGTTTGACCCGTCGGACAAAACTATCCTGTGCACAAGCTGGAGTTCCTTGCTCTAAAACGGGCCATCGTTGATCAGTTTCATGAGTACTTCTATGGGGCAAAGATATTGGTGAAGACTGACAATAACCCGTTGACCTACGTACAAACTTCAGCTAAGTTAGATGCCACTGGGCACTGGTGGCTCACTGCCTTATCAACCTATGATTATGCTGTTGAATACAGACTGGGACTGAACCATGTTGATGCTGATGCCCTGTAAGAAAGGCCCACTTCCAAGAGTGATTGGGTCAGGCTGTCTGAACCCGACATCTAAGCATTGTGCCAAAAGTTTGACAGAGATGAACAGATGTCTGCGGACACAGTGGACTGTCTAGTAGATTGCTTGGGCCCTCCTGACACCTGCATACTGGCTGCCTACTGCCATTTCTCTGCTCTAGATTTTAGTGCACTACCTCAACTTGACAATGACAGTATTCAGTGGGCTCAATCCCAAGATCCTATGATTCAACCCGTACTTAATGCCCTGCATGCGGGGAAAGATGTATCTAAGTTGCATTCCCCTGACTTGCGAACTGCCCTATTGTTTAATGAAGGCCCCAGGTTGAAGTTACTCAATCAGTTGTTATACAGAGAGACAGTGAATTGTAGTGGTCGAGTAGACAAGCAACAATTGGTCCTGCCCACGGCCTTTAAACACTTGGTACTGAGTTCCCTCCACAATCACATGAGGCACCTCGGTATTGACAGAAATCTTGACCTGGTACGATCTCGATTCTACTGGCCCAAGATGGGGGCCGATGTTGAGCACCATATAAAGACCTGTAGTCATTGCCTCCAAAGAAAAGCCTTGCCTCAGAGGGCTGCCCCCCTTGTCAGTATCACTACCAGCACCCCATGGAACTGGTCTGCATAGACTGTGTTTAGAACCTGATCAATGGAATATTGGCAATGTGTTAGTGGTTACGGATCATTTCACATGGTATACACAAGCTTTTCCAACTAAAGATCAAAAAGCCTCTACCATGGCCAAGGTGATAGTGGAAAAAATTCTTTATCCACTATGGTGCTCCCCAACGGAGCCACTCTGACCAAGGCAGAGAATTTGAAAGTAGGCTAATCAAAGAAATGCTCTCTCTGTGGGGGGTGCGGATGTCAAGAACCACCCCCTATCACCCGCAGGGGGACTCTCAACCAGAACATTTTAACCGCACCCTTCTAGACATGCTGGCACCCTCCATCCAAAAGACAACATAAGTGGAGCCAGCAGATTAGCACCTTAGTACACACGTCCAATTGCACCAAGAATGACGCTACTGGGTTCTCCCTCTACTGTCTCATATTTGGGAGAGAGGCCCGCCTGCCAGTTGATGTCTGCTTTGGGGGTCTTCCCAGACGGGTTTCAAGCTGAAAACTACCTGCAGTATGTACAGAAACTGAAAGCTCAACTGAACCATGCACATCAACTGACCCAGACAATGGCCGCTAAAAGGAACCTCGCCAACAAAAAGAGGCACAATAAGAAAGTAAAGGCTCAGAGCTATGACCCGGAGACTGTGTGTTATTACGCAATTTGGGACTACATGGCAAGCACAAAATTGATGATAGGTGGCACCATCTTCCTCATGTAGTAGTTGGAAAATTGGATGATCTACCAGTGTACAAGGTACACCCAGAGAATAACTCCAAAGCTGTCAAGACCATGCACCGTAACCACTTGCTGTCTATCAGCCAACTTATCATTGAGGCTGAACCACCAGAAATTGATTCCCCCCTGGGCCGGTGACTCATGCTGCTGCAAGGAGGAGACAGAGTCCATTTGCTTCCACTGTTAAAGTTTCGGAGCCCTCTCCCCGGCAGGCCTCGAATGATAGTGACTGTCAATCCACTACTGATGAAAGTGAGTGTGGCAATGTCCAAATCCCCCTTCTATGAACTGAGTCAGCTGTTTCGAGGTAACCCTATGACAAACTGTGGAGATGAAGCTGGGCCTTCAGGACTGCATAACCCCCCAGTTTCTTCTTTGGATCCAGTGGCCCTGAAAGTGAGATGCAAAGCATCATATCTGAGGTTGCGGACTCTGTGTTTTGTGGAACTGTGTGAATTGCCCGAAGAAGGGCCTGATAGTCTGAGTCTCTCTGGTGACATATCAGAACCTGAAGAACAATGTGAAAGTGTTGAAAGCCCCCTTCAGTGCCGCAAAGCCTAATTGTGCCAGAACCTCCTCAAAATGAGCAACCTGGGCCTTCGTCAGAAGATAATAATGAGCAAAGTGTTGTCGCAACAGATCATACAGAGCAAGGAGCTGACAGTGTTCCCAGTTTGGACATTCACATCCATGCAAAGGCACCCTTCACGAATGATGAAAGCTCCAAAGTTAGTGCTGAAAGTATAGAGATTGTGGCTGTTCCCCCCCCAGAAAGGCTGGCCGAGCTGTTAAGCCAGTATTGCACTTCAGTTATGTTTCTCCTGGGAGGCCAGAGAATTTGCCTGTCAATGTGGTTCACAAAGGTGTTTATATTTCTCAGAGCTCACTACCTAAACTGATCTTAATGGTCAATTCCAGGTTAGTTGTTCTTCCTTCAGAACATGGTGTCCCTGTCCTATCAAGCTCCACGTTAGCTGATAGGGAAGGGCCCCCTCTTATACTGTTTAATGTACAAGAAGTTATTACATGAATTAGTATAGTGATGTTCAAAGAATGTTAATCATAGTGAAATCAGTATTACCCGTATGAAACATGCATAAGTATTGTCAGTACGGATATAGTATTGTGAAGTATGTTGAAATATATAGTAATGTGACACGATTTTGTTAACTGATGTATCAGATAGTATTTGCATAGCATACTAATGTCATATATGTCTCGTTTATATTGCATTTTCAATAGTGTGATGGTACAGACTTGATGCGAACGCCAGGTTTTCTCCAGGCAGGGAAGGGTGTAACCTCCCTACAAATGGGGGTTCCTGAAAAGTCTTCCTTGAGCTTGCCTAAATGCTCACTGCCATTCTGGTGTCCTGCGTTTTAGCAGTTTAAATGTATTGCCAGAGAGTGCCTGAATAACCTCTGTGTACTGTCTCTTTAAGAGCTGCCTGGGTTGCAGTTATAATTAATCTGGGAGGGGGCTGAGTGTTTCTATGCTTGAGTCCCACCTGGGCTGCCAAATAATGGCTCCATTCTGCCATCGCTATTAGTACAGAGGGAGTTCTGTTTGAAGATGTACTTGTTTGCTGATCATTTATTAGAATAGTAATAATACTGCAATTTGTCTAACCTGCCTTCTTTGCAGCATGGACATTTCTGTTTATTTCCACTATCTTGGTCCTGGACTGCTGAAATGGGCCAATCAGTACCTCTGGGGACTCTAAAATGGAGCCTGTCCTCAGGGGCTTTGTGGGAGCAAAATTCTATAGGAACTGTAGTTTTGCTTTTTTTCGCCTAAATGAACCTGGAGGGGGAGCCCTTGTTGTGACTAACAGGGGAATCAGCCAACTGAACCTTTTGGATCCTGGAGAAAGTCCCAGACTGCTTGCAATTTCAGTTCAGTTTGAGTTGGGAAGTGAAAGAAGTTAACAGCTCGAGATAGTCGAGCAGTAATCCTGCATAGATTCGCACGGGAGAACTGTGAAAGGGCTGAGTTTTGGCCTGCCTGTCTGCCTGCTGTCCCTGAGAGGGAAATTGAAGTTTATTCAGACTGAATCCTAATTGTGAGGATGATTTAAGCCACAGAACTATGACCAGGCTTTAACCTAAAGAAGACCGAAGATTGCTTAATGCAATCGGCTTGTCAGGATTTCCAGCCATCTTTGTACTCCCGGTTTGCGCAGAGACTCTGTAATTGCGACCTGATAGCAATCTGCCTGGTACAGTAGAATTTCTTACATGTAACTGTGCTGTGTGCTGTTAGTGGGTCATGATTTGGTTCCCCACTGTGTGCTGAACTGTGTTCTGCATGCTGGAGGCTGCATCCAGCTGCAACGGACTAATTCCATTTGCATCTCCATTTGGCCTGGGCCTTGCCACACTGGCCCAGCCAAACTACCCACTACACAGAGAAAGCAATTGACGAGAGACCTGCCTGGGGATCAGCCCCCTGCTCAATGCCTTGAACAGGAACGACGCCTCAGTGATTCGTTTGGGCCCTGCTTCTCCTGGCACTCCAGCTCATCAACCTGCAGTCTTGATTTCGTCCTGCCTGTGTCCTGTATTGGGTATCGTGAGTAAACATCAGGGTAGCTCCTCGCAACAACAGCTATATCTAAAACGTTGTCATCTGATTGCTTTGTTGTCTTTTCCTTCACGAACTGAGCCCTCCAGCTCCGGATTACAAATAGTGTGTTGTACATGTTGCTTTCTTCCATCACAGGGCCCCAACCAGCTGCGATGCTGGCCTACCCCAGGCAATGGTCCTGGGTAGCCCACCTTTTTTCCTACCTGGGTACCCAGAGTGTGTGACTGTTTAGGGACTCTGAAGTGAATGCATAACTGTCTTATTGATTTAGCCTTTAAGCCAATCAACCTGATTATGCCCCTCCCTTGTTCAAGTCCCCTGAATAAATCAGATCTAACTCTTTTTCCACTTAACCTGACTGTGGTTCCAGTTTGTGCCATGGGTATTGTACTGTTGCTATTTGCTGTGCATAACCTTGTTTTACAGGGGGTCCCCAGGGTCGAGCTCGAAGAAACAGCCCTGCTGGTAAGTGCAAACAGTGTGGGTAATTGCATGGTGAATAAGGGTCATTGTGAAAGTGATTATTGTATATTGTTCAGGCCACTGGAAGGGAAAGAGGGGGGTTACAGTGTCCCGGAGGGCTGTGCCTGGGTTAGCTTGACCACTAACAACCCTGACCTCCGGTGGAGGCACCTGTTTCAGTACCCAGGCCCTTAACCTGCTGCTAGCCAAGCAGGCAGTGGTAGTAGCCCTTGGGATAGCGCCACCTAGGGGTTACATCTGGACTTCAGCAAGGCCTTTGATTCAGTGCCCCATAGGAGGCTGATCAGGAAACTGGTGGATGTAGGTGTTGGGGAGAAAATGACTAGGTGGATAGAAAGCTGGCTGAGGGACAGAACCCAGAAAGTGGTGGTGGGGGAGAATTATTCAGGACCAGGGAAGTCACCAGCAGGGTCCTTCAGGGTTTGGTGCTGGGGCAGGTGTTCAGTATCTTCATAAATAACATTGGGGAGGGCATTAAAGGCAAGATGTGCCTGGTTGTGGATGACAACAAACTCTGTGGGAGGGTGGACACAGTGGAAGGAATACAGGACCTGTGGGAAGACCTCTGAAAACTTGAGAGATGGTCGGGGATCTTGCAACTTGGCTTCAATGCCAAGAAGTGCAAAGTTATGCACACTGGAGCCAGAAATTCTAGGACTGAGTACTACCTGGGGGGTTCAGGTAGCAGCAACGGAGGAAGAAAAGCATCAGAGGTGGTGATTACTAGTGACCTAAAACACTCCTTGCAGTGCAAAAAAGCAGCAGCAAATGCAAACAGGATGTTGGATGTATAGCCAGGGGAATCAGCAGCAGACGGAGTTAGGTTATACTGCCCTTGTACAGGTCACTGGTGAGACTGCATCTAGAATATGGGGGTAACGTACTGGTGAATAAACCTAAAGAAGGACATCAGCTTGCTAGCGAAAGTCCAAAGGAGGGCAACCAACGTGATCGTGGGTCAGCAGGGGAAGTCTTATTTTTTTTATTTATTTTATTTATTTAAGAAATCAGTTTACAACCTTTGAGCCAGAGGCTCGTTTCCAAAGGTACTTCATCACATAAAGACATACATTGTGTTTTTTGGTTACATAGCAAAGATTTGCAAAACAATAGGCGTTCAACAGAGGCGCCACGTCACATTGTGGTCAGACAAATACAATTGAGTACAGGGTACATGTAATTGATAACAGGTGTTACACAAGTTGGTATCAAGTGAGCAATCTGGTAGATAAACATTGAAAACAGCTGGCACTGGCCAGGTTAAACCTAGGCATGGTGTACAGGGAAGTGGTGGAGGGGATGGTTAGGTGGAGAGCTGCCCGGGGGGCATTGTCAAGAGAAGCAGAGGTGGAGGCTATGTTCAGAGACAGGAGCAGTTAGAGTGCTGAAGATGTGGTTCCGAAGTGTGGTTTTGAACTTGGAGATGGTGATGGCATTGGTGATGGTGGCAGGGAGAGAGTTAAACCAGGTTGGGGCTCTATAGCAGAAGGACCTCTGGCCACGGCTGGTTCTTGATCTGGGGACCTTTAGAGTGGTCTTGTAGGAAGACCGTGTTGCAATAGTGGGAGGACTCTGGTGGATGGATGCTGTTACCCCAGGGGAGGAGAGGCTGGGAACCCTGAGAATGTACTTCCTGGAGAAGAGGAGAGGAGAGGTGAGAGAGAGAGAGGGGGGGGCGGGATATGACAGAGACCTCCAAATACTTGAAGGGGATAAATAGAATAGATAGGGAAGGTCTCTTCAAGCTAAGATACAACAAACCATGAGGTGGCACTGTTTAAGGCTGGTGGGGGGGAGGTGCAGGAGGGATGTTAGAAAGCATTTCTGTATGGAGAGGGTGGTGGCCACATGGAATACACTGCCAGAGGAAGTGGTCTCAGAGAAGACAGTGGTTGGCTTTAAAAGGGCCTGGAATAGGTATAAGGGGGTACCCATGGGACCATGGGGAGGGGGAGCAGATAGGGAGGATGGGAAGACTGGGGGGCAGGGTCAATGGTATAAGCTATGGACCCTGCAATAACGAGCAGATTTGATAGACCAATGTCCTTCATCTGCTGACTGTTTTGTATGTTCATATATTTCACCAGCTGATATTGTAAAAAAGGGAATTACTGTTTTGTGTGGGTAATGTTTTGTATATATGTGCTGTTGTGAGGCCTATGTTGTTTTAATATATTAATGGAATGTTAAAATATGCTAAATATGCTAAAATATGCACACACGTTGCTGAGGTGGACCAATGAGATGCTAACACATCACTGGGATGGACCAATGGGATTCTAGCCAGGCATATATAAGGATGGTTTCTGCCAGAAGCACTGCAGTGTACCTCTAGCTGCCACATGAGATACAGCTCTGCTTCTGGACATTATGGCTAGATTCATCCAGGGGCTACTCCAGGCATTAGAAAGAAACTTTGTTCCTGTTTGACAGCATTTTATTTTGCTATTTTGTCATATCTAGTCTGTTCTGCTGTTGCCTTATTTTATTTTTGGCAATAAATGTTACATAAGAAGTGAAAAAGTATTATATATATATTTTCACGGAGAGGGTGATGGACACATGGAACTGCCTTCCTGAGGAGGTCATGGGTCAAAAACAGTAGGGGAATTCAAAAATGCATGGGAAAGGCATAAGGCAATTTTACTGAGGGGTAGGAGGAGGTAGGCTGTTGGTTAACTAGAATCTGCGGCTTATCTAATAGGTAGGGAAATGGGCAGACTGGGTGGGCCAAGCGGTCCTTATCTGCCATCAAATTCTATGTTTCTATGTATATCCTTGGCTCCAAAAGCCTTCACTACAGTGTACCATAAACCTCTAAAGTTTGTTTTTTAAAAATGCACAATTTTAGGTATTTTCCATGTTTTTTAGTTAAAAAGGATGGCAACTGTCACAACACAAAAAACTTCTTTATGTTGTGACAACTAAGTGGTACGACAGCAAAATAGTTTCGCTACATGAACATTTTCATGTCATATCAGACTCCAAAAACCCTACTAAGCATGCCCAGAAAAAAAAAAAAACAAGCTTTAAATCCTTTAACTCTGGAGCCAATTAGTTTTTTTTCATGAAACTTTTGAAAGGTACTACCTTGGCACAGGCTGCTTTTACCCTAAAAGTTTTAGAAAACAGTTCTGCACTGTCTAGGCAGTAGGTGAGAGCAAACAGATGTGTAATAAGTAAAGGAAAAAACATTCCTTTTCATTAAAAAAATTAACATTCTGTATCTCAGAAAGCACACAAGCTGACATCATGACACTTCTCAGATCTTGAAGGTGCTTCTAAGACAACACATGCCACATTTTGGGCAATTTCGTCAATCACTGCTGAAGTTATTAAGGTTTGTAACTTTTTATTATATTTTGTTCAAACATACATACACACACATATACATATTACTTCATACATATACAGAGGTGTCCATTGATTGTACCTTAAAAAAACCTGTATTCCACCTCACTTGTTTCTCTAATCACGTGTCCCACCGAGATTCTAAATGTACTTACCCACTCAGATCATATTATAGTCATGATACATACCTGAACTATCCGAATATAAATGAACCAACATGAAGATGACAAAATCAAATCAGTTCCACCATGGCGTCTATGACCAGGGTTTCTCGTCTCCATGTGATTCCGAAGGATTCAGAGCACCGTAGTATGACTACAAACAAAATAAGACAGATACATGAGACAGCTTTATATTGTTCTCTCAGATGCTATCCAGAGCAATACCTCTGACTAAAATCTAAAATAGCATAGCAACTACATACTACTTACCTATAACCTAACAATACTAACTTAACACTAATATTTGCAACATATTATGGCAAAACTGACTTGCTACTGAGTTCTTAGTCTAGGTTGAAGTTCTTCTAACTAACTAAGCATAACTATACATTGTTTATGACAGTAACAATCATTGGTCAATATGATTCCTATTTTGTTTTCCCTTTTAACTGATCCATCCTAAGTCCGATTTGCCCTCAACCTCTCCCTGCCCTTGCTGCCAAAAAGGCCATGAACAGGGCCCATGCTTGATGAAAGAGGACTTTCCTATATCCTTAGAAATGGGATCACCTTTCAATTTCATAGATTGGTAGCAGGGATTCCAATATTTCTGTCATGGTGGGTACCTTTGTTGTCCTCCAGTTACAAAGGATTCATCTTTTAACTTGCCTGCTTAGTCATGTACCATTTTTGCTCAGATCGAGTCCAGGCACTTGCTGGAGCTTGCAGACCTAAGAGCATGCCTGCTGGTGTAGTATCCCCAGATTTTTTAATTATCTGTTCCCCCAACTTTCCGATCTGATTCCAAAGTTGCTTTAGCATTGGGCAATCCCATAATATATGAAATAAATCTCCCCTTGGTTGCTGACACCTCTATCAGTTATCATTCTTCACTATCCCCAATTTATAAAGAACCGCTGGGGTCCTATACCACCAGTGCAAGATTTTATTCTGAACCAACCTGCTTCTGACGTCTGTATATTGTGTATGTGCTAATGCCCAACACTTTTCCCACTGTGAAGTGGATATAGTTATTGACAACGCTTTTTCCCAGTGACTTTTGGCTTTATCAGTTAGGTCTGGCTGGGCATCTAGAATGTCGAAGTAGATACTACCAGCCACCTTCTTGGTCAGCTGTAACCATGGTGTCATGGACAGCTGCCTTCCATTTTCCTTACGACCTCTCAGAAGAAATGAACCCACAGCAGTACATAGCTGCATATAGTGCCAGCTTTCACACTGTGGGAGTTCCCATCCATCTTGGAGACTCTGAAAGGCCTCCAGCCTTTTACCATCCTTTGTTAGTATATCTGACACTGACTGAATGCCTTTCCGAGACCAAGCTTCCCAACTCATGGGTTTCTGCTCTATACATATATCTGGGTTTTGCCACAGAGGGGTAGGGGAGGTCAGCCTTATATTTGACTTAGGATGGCCATGTACTTGTTTCCAGTATCTAATGGAGGTGTCTATTACTGGGTGTGGGGCATGTGGTGTTCCCCATAGTAGGGAGGAGAGAGATGTTAAGGCCACCTGATCCCTTTCCATCTGATGCCATTGGGGATCTTGGGGGGATGGCAGTCGAAACCATTGTAAAGTCTGAGCTGTCTGAAAGGCTATTTTATAACCCTCTAACCATGGGATCCCCCAACCCCCCTTTTTCCAATGGCTTCTTAACTTAGCCTTGCTGTACCTGGGTGCTTTTCCCTCCCAAATAAAATCCCCTATCATTCTGTCCCATTTAATGTACCACCCTGTAGGGAGATATTATGATATTCGCGACAGTATGTATATCAGCTTGGGAGCCAGTGTCATTTTAATAGCCGCAATTTTACCGGCCATTATAAGTCTAAGTTTTACCCATCTGCCTAATTCTTCCTGGCATTCTGTCAGCAGAGGCCCCAAGTTTCGTTCCCACAGCCTATCCGGGGATATGGTTAACTTAATCCCTAGATAAGTCAATTCTTCCTTGGCCCAAGCTAGGCCTCTGTTGGCTATTCTGTCCAGGTCACAATAATCGAATCGAATAATTGAATGGGAGAATTTCGGTCTTGCTTTTATTAACTTTTAAACCTGACACTGTACAAAAAGATTGAAGGAGCTCTGTTAGAGGGGGTATTGATCTATCCAAATCTACTAGTGTGATAAATAGGTCATCCGTGTATAACAAACTGACATAGTTATGTTCTCCGATGGGGATACCTCCAATACTAGGATGCTGTCTTATAATGGCCGCCAAGGGTTCCAATGCAAGTACAAATAGCATGGGTGACAGAGGGCAACCTTGCCTTATGCCTCTTCCAAGCACAAAGGGTTCTGACATAGTGAAGTTTATAAGAACCATAGCAGATGGAGAATTGTATATGGCTTTGATTCGTGCACAGAACCCAGGGCCAAATCCATATAGCTGCAAAACTTGCATGAGATAATCCCATTCTAGGGAATCAAAAGCCTTTTCGAAGTCCACCGCTATGCCTGCCACTGGTGTATTTAGGGCTTTAGCTACCTGCATCAGATTCAACACTGCATGTATATGGTCTGCACTGTATCTCCCTTGAACAAAGCCAGCCTGTGCAGAGTGGATAAGTTCTGGGAGTAATGGTATAAGCCTTGTGTCTACCCCTTTCGCAAATATTTTACTATCTACCGATATTAACGAGATTGGCCTGTAATTCCCTGCTGCTGTGGGATCTTTTCTTTTCTTGGGAATAAATGTTATGACTGCTTCTCTCATTGTTAAGGGAAATTGTCCTGATTGTACTGCCTCTTGGTATACCTGGCACAAGATGGGTATGATTTCGGAGCTGAGTGCCTGATAAAATTCCACGGGAAAACCATCCCCACTAGTTCCTTCCCTTTTTGCATAGCCATTATTGTTGTTTTATTTCTAGTTGAGTCAGAGGTACTTCTAAGGCCTCTTTCTGTCTCTGAGATAATGAGGGTAGCTTAACCTCACTCAGGAGCACTTCTATATCCCTGAGTGAGGTCTGATGGGATGTTTGATACAGCTGCTGATAAAATCGCTCCATTATGTCATTTATTGCTTGGGGAGAAATATGTAGTTCCTTGGATACTGGATCCCTCAGACCTGCAATATATCTTTGCGACTGTTGCTTCCTGATTTGATACACCAGGACTTTGCCATTTTTGTCCCCTTGTTCCCAAAATAAATGACCAAGATGGAACATAGCCCACTGCACCTGCCTGGACAACAATTCATTGATCTCCAATCTGACCCTCAGTGTGCTATGAACCAGATCATCCCTAACTCTTAACATCTCTTGCTTTCTTCATTTGCCTTTCTGCCTGGGCCAGTTGACCTTCCGGAGTTTTTAACCATGTTTCCCTCTCCTTCTTCCTTCTAGCAGCGAAGCCCATAATCGCCCCTCTCATTGTGGCTTTGTACGCCTCCCAAGTACTACATGCCGAGGTCTCTGTCACCTTATTTTCTTGAAAAAAGAACTCTGCTTCTTTTCTAATCCAGGTAAGAAACTCAGGGCCATTTAGCAATAGAACATCAAACCTCCAAGTGGGAGTTGGTTTCTCTGCAGGTCCCTATACCAGAGTAAGCTATACCGGAGAGTGGTCAGTGAGGATTATTGGCAAGATATGGGTTTTAATCACCAAATGTAGTAGATTAGGAGAGATAAGCTAAAAGTCTAATCTACTGAAGGTATTGTGTACCCCTGATTGGAATGTATAATCTCTGTCCTGAGGATGTCCTAACCGCCATATGTCTGTAAACTGATGTTCTTCCATAAACCCTTTTAACGCCCTCCTCCCTCTCATGTGGGTACCTATACCAGGGCCACTCTTATCTATTTCTGGGGCTAGTACAAAATTAAAATCTCCTCCTACTATAATTGGAACCCCCTTACTTGCCATAGCTCCCATCTTATCCGATATTTCTTGAAAAAAGGCGGGATCGTCTTCATTTGGGGCATACACGTTAATCAACATTATCAATCCTTCTGGAATTTGTACTCTAACCATAACCCATCTACCAGATGCGTCTTTCTTACATTTGACCACTACCCAGTTCAGTTGTCTATGGAATAGAATAGCGACTTCCCTTTTTTTTGTCAGCATATAATGGCCTCCTCCTCACTAATCTTAACTAAATGTGCATGGTCATCTCCCGTTAGCTTCGTTTCCTGTAAGAATGCTACTTGAATCTTTTCTCTCTTAAGATAGGATAACATTTTCTTTCATTTTATAGGTATATTCAGCCCCCTGACATTCCAGGTGTATAGTGTTAACTCGCGGGTCTCAGCCGCTTTCCCAACTGGGGCAGAAAATACTTAAATGACCAATCCTTTAGTATTCCTCTATGTCCCTTGGAGCAGCTTAACTACTGTTTAATGCAGTATGACTACGAATTTTGTGCTGCACCAGTGGATCCAGCAAAGTCTTCCTACAGGGACCCCCCGGAGTTCTAAATGAAATAATTCAGATCAGAAGGAAAGAAATAAGAAAAAAAAGAAAAGAAAACTAATGTAAAATATATAGACACATAAACTGTTTATCAGCGAGTTGGATATATTGTACAAGCTTAACGATTGTAAATGTGGAGACTTTAGACCCATGCATATACCCCCCTGATCTCTCCCCATTATTGTCCTGACAATTTTACTGCCCTCATCGAGAGCGTCCTCCGCAAGGATCTCCTTCCCTTACTTAATAACGTCTTCTACCACTACCTTTCTCCCATTTTATCATGAGAAACAGTAAGCAAGAAAGAAAATAAACACTTATCTAAACTTCCAGTATTATTTCAGACTCCGGTTCATATCCTGTATATGCAAATTGTACATAGTCCATAACGAGCAATCAGGAAAGCTGCATTCATGTTGCGCCCGCTTCCGATGGGCCAGATCCATCCGGAGGAACGGAATCCTTCCCCAGAGTGTCCTTTTGGATTCCCGTATTCGAAGCTCCTCTCTCTCCCTTCCCCCCCGAAGCCTCCTGCGCAACTACCTCGTCTTTCTCTTGCCACTGACCATCCAGTTCCAGTTGCTGTTCCTCCGATAACTCTCCCAAGGGGGCAAACTTGTTATTGGTAAAATATCGGCTGGTAATTATCTGCCTCTAATCTTCTGTTGGTGTAGTGACTTGAGCACCAGAATGTGTACATTCCATTTTGTTGTCTCTTACGGCTCCTTTGAGGTGGCATCACAGTAAAGCAGAGGGTAACCTCCATGATATCCATATCCCCTTCGATCGGATTCAGACTCCAGCTCTTTTTTGTAACCTGTGGGTCTTCTTGAACTGCCATACCCCTTAGAGAATTGTCCGTAACATAAGCACCACTCTCCAGTCGAATTCGTCTCAAATAATCATGCAATGCCTCCAGAGAACTGAAGTTCAGAGGAGCCCCATTAATAGTCAGTCGTATAGTTGCAGGATACCTAAATGAAAAGGGGATTCCCAGTTCGTGTAATTGCATTTTCAAGGACCCATACTCCTTCCTTCACTTGGCTAAATCTCTAGAGTAGTCCTGGAAAATCATCACCGTATACCCTTGAAAATTTAGCCTTTTTAACTCTCTGGCTCTAATCAAAACCCATAGAATCCTTGCAATGATGGGATGTGGTCTGTCACCATTTTGAGGAATCGGGCCCAAAGTGCGATGTGCCCTTTCAACTGTGAAACCAGGTGGTGACTCTCATTTCAATATCTGTGGCAAATGTTCGTATAGCCAGTCGGTCACACTCCCTGACTCCGCTCTTTCAGGTATTCCCAAAATATGCAGATTATTGCTTCTGCTTTGGTTCTCCAAATCATCGACTTTACTAGACAGGTCTTTTATAGCCTGGTGCTGTTCCCTAAGGACTGAGTGAATGTCACTAATGGTGGCTTTATTGGCAGTGGTCTGTCGTTCCATATGAAATAGCCGTGTTTCCATCTGGTGAATTGCCAATGTAGTTGCGTTGGAGGCTATAGTCACCTCCGACATCTGCTGGACTAATGTTTGGAACATTTCTTGCTGTTTTGAGCCATGGAACGGTTGACTTGCATAACAGCCTGCTTCGCGCTCCCTGCCATAGTAGTAACACTGCCTGTTTGCACTATGCAGTCAGATGGTTGCTGGGCTTCCTTGTGCACTGCAAAGTTACCAAAAACAGAGTTTCTCAGACAAACGGTCCACTGATCTCTCCCAACTTCGTTGTCTCCTCACACAAATTCTGGCCTTTATTTTACGCAGTATTTGTCCGAATAAAGCCCCAACTCGCAAGCACTCACAGATTATGCATACATTTTCCACAGGGCTAAGCCACGCCCCCCCAGTTATTAAGGTTTGTAAGTTGGGTTTAACATTAAGCACCTTACTCAACCCTAACTATACTGATATATAATAACTGGTGACCCTATTTAACAACCAGATTATGAGTACTGTCAAATGCCATAATAACCTGAAATTGGGTTATTACGGCATTCTCTTCATTTAATACACCGCGCTAAGTCGAGCTAAGCCATGCAAAGCTGCGCTAAGTTGCGCTAAGTCATGCAAAGCTGCGCTAAACCACGCAAACCCGTGCAAAAAACAGCAATTATAAAAAATAAAAGATAGGTAAGTGTGTTTTTATGGATTTATTTTACAAACCCTCGGTGTGTGATGACTACATAAACCTCTCAAGCTTCGCTCTAGAGGTTTATGGGTCATCACACACCTCGGATGTGTAAAAAAAAAAAGAAATTCCACAACATACACTGTCTATCCATTATTCTCTATATATTTGTTTTAGCTGTTTTGGATTCCTACAGGTAAGTTTGTGTTCAGCAACTACAATGTGGACAGGTTGCCCTTGTTATAGTTAGACCCATAGTACTTACTGTAAAATAAGTTAGTACTTGTCAATCTGAGGGCAGGAGAGGGTGACTACCAGGCAAGAATGTGGCTGGGACAGACTGGACCAGTAAAAAGGAGTAAAAAGCTAATGGTTATTTGTAAATGCATGTAATCTTTTAATATCTGTAGTTCCGCGTGGTCTTTTAAAATGCTTATAAAATGTTTTGTTTAAAATGTTACCTTGGAGCACTCCTCCAAACTATTTAGGTCCTCCTAGGTCCTGCCCTTGGCTCCCCGGAATCTAACCTGCCAAGAATTTAGTGTCATCTGCAGAGAGGCAAATTTTCCCTTGATTCCTTCCCACATTTTGCAGGTGAACTTATTAAACAATACTGGTCCTGATCCCTCTGGTACCCCACTTGTGCCCTCTCTGACCTCTGAATGGTCCCCATTTAGTACCACTCTTTGGGTCCTTTCTGCTAGTCAATTTTCTACCCACCTTGTTGGAGTTGCCCGAATGCCAGATCACCCAGTTTCTTGATAAGCCTTCTATAAGTGAACTAAACTGAAGGCCTTACTGAAATCTAGCTATAGCACATCAATTGCTTAATGCTTGTTCATTAGCTGCCCTCATTACAGAGTCAAAAACACACTCAGGTTAGTATAGCACTAGCTTCCCTTTACAAAACCATGCTGTCTCCAGTCTTGGAGTCCTTTTGTTTTAAGAAATGCCACCAGTTGCTCATTAATGATAGTGTAAGACCCCCTCCCCATCTATGTCTAGGGGCCTGGTGGAAAAGGGATAGGGACAGGCACCCCACATTGCAGTAGTTCATCCAGCTTAAAGTACAACTGATGGCACATATCTGTCTGAAACAACAGGGTTCGGTTTTCTTCTTTAGCTTCTTGATCCACTAAGGAGCCTGAAGGGAGGAGGACTGCAAGCTGAGACTCCAACAGTAGGGGCAATAGGTGTTAGCAGGCAGCAAACATTCATAAACAGCAAAAGGCCAAACCCAATTAAAAGAATAAACTAAGTTAATGTGCTAAAAACATTAAACAGCAACTCCCAGGAGCTGGGGGTAAGGATGGAGAAAGGCAGCATAATCAGTGGTAAAAAGTCAGGGCACCCACCTTCAGCTGAACTAGCCAAGGAGCTGGACTTTACTGGAGCTAAAGGACTCTATAGTTGGGCAACAGCAACAAGTGTAGGCCACAGGAGACACAACTCACACACCGTGGCCTATGCAAATCGCAGTTCGACTCCCCGCACTGCTCTAACACAGTCTCACAATTGGTGGACATACAGGCTGCAGCACTTACTTCCAAAGGACCCTTTCCTCCTGCAACACAGGGCAATGGAGCCGGGCCCCCAGCATCCCTGGACCTAGCATAAACACGAGTGATGCAGGAGACTCACTGGACTCTCCTTTCTCTCTCCCCACAGGCTGTCTTTACATTTGATGGAATGCCACACCGGGTAAAGGGGCAGACAGGCGGCCACCACCTCTTAGCCCCACACTACAGGCTGCCACCACTGTAGTGTCCCCACTGTTCAAATCCAGGCATCACACATCGGGACTAGGCCCCTTCCTACCCTGGTGCTGCAGACCACAAGGTGGTCCACCAGATCCTCTCCAGGTTGCAGATCCCACTATACTGACCTAGTCCAGCACAGCTGTGGAGCCCCACACCACCCTTCCAATGCCTGAGCAGAAACCTGTTGCCGAGTTGCCAAGGCCCAAATCCCAGGCCAGAGCCAGAGCCCTGGCCTACTGTTAACCTGTGTCTCTCTCCTGCCGGCCTTCTCCTACATGCCAAAAACTGGCAAACAAATACCCTTGGGGGCCGGACTGACTACACCTGTCCCGCAGGTGGCAGCCCCCCAGGCCAAAATATAGAAGAAGTGGGAGGAGAGGACCACATTAGTAAGTACTCACCGAAGGGAGTGCGTACAATAGCTTCCAGAACCTCACCTGCTACAGAGGTCAAACAAACTGGACTAATGTTTCCCGTGTCTCCCTGCTCCCACTATTGTGAAGGAGAACCACATCTGCTCTTCTTTAGTCCTCTGGGACTACCCCAGTCTTCAGGTAGTAGTTCAGTAAGACCATCAGAGGCCCTGCTAGTTCTTACCCCAATTCTCTGATCACTCCAGGGTGTAATCCATCTGGCCACAGTGACTAAGCCACCCTGAGTGACCTTAGTCTGTTAAGTACCTTATCCTCCTGTACCTGAATCAGTTTAATTCAATTCCCTCTGCCCACCCTTAACCACCTTCCACAGTCTAGGAGTGGGCCCCCTGCCTCTACTGTTATTAGTGGGAAAAAAGTACTAATTGAGAATGTCTGCCTTCTTCCCATCCTCCTCTACTCAATCATTTCCTGATTGTAGTCTCACTATACTTCCCTTAGTTTCCCTCATTTCTCTGATATATCCAAAAGAAGGACTTGTCATTTTCTTTTACACCCTCGCTATCCTCAGGTTTGTCTCTACCTTTGCTGTCCTTATGACTCTGCTAATCTCTTTCATTTTCACAAAGTACAGTATGCCTCTCTATTATCATCATATTGATCCCCCTTATATGTCTTGAATGCAGCCCTCTATTCCCTGAATGCTTCTCCCACTTTTCTGGAGAACCAGAGAGGCTTGTGTGTTTGTCTTCCTTCCTTCAGACAGGTTTTAGTAACCTCCAGTAGGCACCTCTTAAAGGTAAATCTCATGAAAAAGCAAAAAGCTGTATGTATAGTGTTGGGGGAGTTTTGAGCTGCTGTTAGGAGCCACCAGCATGTGAATATTTTTTTATTACCTATCCTTTGGAAAATGTCTTCCTTGTACCAAAAAAAATGGGTGCTTTGCTTTGTGGTTTGCTCGCTTTTAATGAGTTCCCATATTTTTTCCATGCCTCCTATCCCTTCCACCCCTTCAGTTTGCTTCAGAGGTTTTTGTCCATTCTCCTAAAATTTTCTCTTTTGCAGTATAAGATCATTGATGGACTTTATCCTTCTGTCTTCTAGGGCAATGGTGAATAAAACCAAGTTGTGACAACTTATCCCCAGGTGCTCCTATACCCCAAATCCATCTACTCTGTCATGGTCAGTTGAACCAGGCCAAGGATGGCTCCCTCCCTGGTGGATTCCTTCACCCACTGTACAAGGAATCCCTCTTCTAATGAACCTACAAGTTCCTGTCTCCTTGCAAACCTAGCTATTGATTGTTTCCCCGTCCCTTATCTGGGAGATTGTGATCTCCTAGAAGTAGTATGTTCCCTAAGGTGGTAGCCCCTCTGATCTGCTCCCCAGCTCCCTGTCCCCCGCCTCAGACTAGTTTGGCAGCCTATAGGCCTACCCCATGCTGAGGTACTTCCCATTTACAACAACCAGCTGCAATCACACTGTTTCGGTCCCTCTTCCAGGTCATTGACTTCCATTATCTTAATGCTGTCCCAGATGTTAAAGTGCCTCCCCTCTGCCTGCCAGTACCCCTGTTCCTTCTTAATAGGGGATATCCCAGATAGAGGTCCCAGTCATGGTTCTGCATTATTCATGTTTCTCTGACTGCAATCAACTCCACTTGGGCTTCTGCCACCACTACCTGAATGGCCTCTATTTTGTTCCTGAGACTCCTAGATTTAATTAAAATCACCTTCCACAAGCTAAGATTGTCTTTCCCTCCTTAACTGCTGCCCCTTCCTGTCCTCTCCTTCTCCCTACTATGTTCATGTCCCCTCTTTAACTTCCTTCCATGTCTGTCATTGCTCAAGGGAGATACTGTTCACATGTGTGTGCTGGGAGCCATTGTGTGCATATGTGTGTGTATCTGAGTTTAAGACCTGCTTGTCAATACTGCTTCCCCTCTCTAAGTATTTGCTAATTCCCACATCTGTCTTCTACTGTAGAATGCTCATGCCTTCCCTGCTTAGATATCTACATACCTAACAAATAACCAGTGCTTCTCCCATAACACTACACAGTTCCCCAGAAAGAAAAATCCCTCTTTCCCACACTATCCCCTTAGCCCTGCGTTGAACTCCCTGCTTTTCTCCTGTTTGTCCTAACTCTCACATGTCACTGGTAGGACCTCTGAGAAGGTTACTATCTCTGCTACTACTCTCAATCTCTTGCATAGCTTTAGGAAGCTGTCCTTTACCCTATATATGCTGCCACTGAATGAATCTCTAAATCTGGCTTGTCATCCTTTATAAGCTTCTCCAGCAGAAGAAGCACCCTGCTTATCATTGTCTCTAGCAAGCAGATGATAGTTCTTTCATCCCAGCCATTTGTGCGGACCAACCTATTGAGTCTCCCAGTACTAGATTCCTCCTCTTGATCCTGTGATGTCCTGCTCCTTTTTGCACACACTTTTACAGTGTTGTCCTGAGAATTTCAGTGCTGCTTCCCTTTTGGGTTAAGCAGCCTGATCTGGTTCTGTCAGTGGCACAAACCAGATCCTGATCTCTACCATGGAAGTCCCCCACAATGTAGTACCCCCTTCCTTCCTCTCACCCTATCTCTCTACAGTCCATTCATCTGCATTGATCCTGGGTATCAGTGGGGTAATGGAGCTATAGCATCCATGGCCCCTTGCCCTAAGGTGCTCTTCAGAAACATTACTCACCCCTGAGGGCTGCAACCTCATCAGTAAAAGCCTCAATTCTTCTAACCACCGTGCATCCCACATGCATCCAGAGCAGTGTCTGGAAGACAATAACACCACACCGTCTGCAACTGAGCAGCTTTCCCTCCCATCTGCTCCCCCCAACAAAATGGTGCTCATGTGTGCTACTGATGAGCTTGATTATGGAGTATGATGCACTTATGACCTACTTCACCCTATTGGAGTGATGTGTCTCTTAATTTGACCAGGGTGGCATGCCCCCGTACATGAATTACTAGACCTGTGGGAAGCACCCTCTTGTACTTCCTTGTGCCTCACAGTCTGGAAGTGCTCTCTCTCATTCCCTGCCTCTGAACAACTGTATTATGTAAGACCCCACCTACTGGGCCTCTACTTGGACAATGCTCCCCTCCACTACAAGATAAACAACCACTGAAGCAGTAACAAAACACTGAAAAACACTGCCCTCTACCTACCCACCCACACTGCCACTTTAAGTAGTAAATAAAAGACTTTATAACATGGGTTTCAAAAATACTGTCTTCTGATTCATCCAAACAGCTCACCCGACCATTGATTAATCCCTGATATACCCACAGTTGCATGTTCACAGGGCTTTATTTTACTATTTTCTTAGGTAAAACTCTAACATAACATTACCCATCTTATAAGAGGATTAATCCACTCCAGGGTATGGGTTTACCAAGCATTAATTCACGCCTGGGTGGTTGAAGTCACTCGACTTTGCCTTGTGACTCCAACTCCCCTCCGGCTTGGATTAATGCTCAGTAAACCCATACCCTGTCGTGGCTTAATCCCTTTTTATCTGAAGTTGGCTAGGTGTGGTAATCTCTTTTATTCTGGTTTTTCAATGTATGGCTGATAACTAGCCCCTTAAATCTTCTATCTCACATATGCCTTAGTCAGCCCCCTTCCTCCAATAAGACATCTGTTTTCCAGGTCTCAATGAATCACTCAACCCACAAAAGGTTACAATATTCTGCCCAGCTAGTTCCAACACTCTCGACTAACAAAAATAATGTTTAAAGAACTTCCCAAAAACACTGACTGAAAGCACTTGCTTCTAGCTACCCACCCACACTGCAACTTCAGTTGAATTCAATTCAGAATGATAAAGCACACAGAACAAAAATCTAGGTGAGTGAACCTGAAAATATGGCATAAAAAGAGCAACAGTAAAACACCATAAAACAGGAGAGGGATCTGAAGAAAACAAAGGAAAAGCACTTACTTCTATTGACCCACCCACACCGCCACTTTAAGTATTAAATAAAAGACCATAGGAAGTGGCAGGACAAATACAGCCTTACTGCTGTTCATAAAGAGCCACAATGGTAGCAAGCATACAGTAACTCTCAACTGCTATGCATTTCACATAATGCCATGCATCCTACACTCAGATTTACTCTTGCCATGTGTGAAGATTTACTGGTGTTTTTGTAACATTGTAACTATTGCTGGACATATAAACTATTACACATGTGTAAACTAACTAGATAGAAACAGTCCTTAACACTAAACATACTGTATGGAGTTCACTATTCTTGAACTTATTATTCCTTAAACTGAAAACATGCTATACGGTCTGACCATTTGCTCTGCATATTAAAGGCCAATGCTACTCCTAATGCTGAGAGGTTAAGAGGTATGGAGTCAAAGTAAAGGAGGAGGCAGGACATGAAAGGTCTCACTCCCAAGTGTTCATATGGGCCAAATGCAGGATACAGGAAAACCAGGGAGGAGGCAGGGAATGATGCTTACTAAAAACAAACAAAAGGCACAGCGTATGCCAATGGCTATTTTGTTAGATGGTGTGAGGAGTGGTGTGAAACTGTTCACACCTGAGTGTGGAGTCAGAGTACATAGAAATCTATAAGGCATAGAAACATAGACAATGATGGCAGAAAAGACCTTTGGTCCATCTAGTCTGCCCATAAAAAACTAACAAACCCAAGATCTATTGTCCATACAGGGTTCTAACCCACGCTAGCCACCATAATGTTCCGTGCCCTGCTGCTACCATCCCGAGCAACCACTAAGCCCTTCACTTTATCCCAGCCAAGTCTGAAACCATTGATAGTTTTGGCACCCACCACATCAGCTGGCAGATTGTTCCACGGCTTCACCACTCTTTCTGTAAAATAAAACTTTCTTATGTCCCCTTGAACCCACCCATCAGTTTCTACTCATGCCCCCATATTTTTGATCTGCTATGGATGCTAAATAGTACATTACAGTTTACTATGTTCATTCCTTTCAGGAACTTGAAGGTCTCTATCATTATCTCCCCTCTCTCATCTGGCCTCTAGCGAGTACATGTTTAGTAACTTGAGTTAATCCTCATAAGATCTGCCTTGCTGGCCCTGAATCATTTTTGTCACCATACGTTGCACTGTTTCCAGCCTGACTTATCTTTCCTTAAGATAAAACACCAGAACTGGGCACCGTATTTCAGGTGGGGCCTCACCAGTTCTCTATAGAAAGGTAGTAATCCCTCCTTCCTTCTGCTGTCAGTATGCATTCCTATACACCCCAGCATCTTGTTTGCCTTACTGTAGGCCCTGAGAGAAAGAGAAAGGAATTCCCAAGGTCCTGTTTTGATTGATCAAATTTTGCTTAAAGCTAAAAGTTAGGGCTTTTCCGCCAGAATAGTGGGCCTAACCTATTTTGAAATAAATTATTTAATGGCAGAAATAAAAAAAATGGTTATTTTCTGATGATAAGAAAAAGGGATGGAGCCTAGGTGACAGGTTATACATTCCATGCAAATAGTTACAGGAGGATTATGCTCATTCAATCATTCTACATGGGGAATGGCTGACAGACAGGTTAGACAGGATTGGTGGCCAGAGTGGGGAGTACAAAGGGGACACCAGAGAAAGGAGAGGAGGATGTTGGGAGGGAGAGAAACCAGCCCGAGTGATAGTAGTGCAGGGGCACCTCAGCTGCAACAGTGAACTGCCAGTGGGGCATGCCAGACCTGGGGCATTGGCTTCAACAGAGTAGAGGCAGCTTGCTCCACACTGAGCATCAGTCTCCAGCGCTCATCTGGAAGCAGTGATCGAGTCAAAGACCTTAATAAATCTAGATACAACACATTGACTGCCTGGCTGGCATCCAGTGGTCCCTCCCACCCCATGTACCTCTGAGTCAAAGATATCAATATCCTTGGTGTCCAGTGGTCCCTCCTGCCCCACAGGTTTAACTCACCCCCAATACAAATCCAATGATTCCTTGTGTCTTTTGGTTCCTCCTGCTCCCCATGGGTTTAAATCCCCTCACTTCATCCCTGCCTGCCCCAATTCTTAACCAGAACATACCCTTTGCTCACCTCTAGGGTTGGCAAACTGAATGACATTTCGTGATTGCACTCCTACTGTACTCACAGCTGATTACAGTTGGCGTGCAATCATGAAATGTTAGTCAGCGGCTGGCCCTAGAGGTTAGCAGAAGGTCTGTGCTGGTTGCCAAGGGTGGGGGCATGCTAGGGAAAGTCGGGTGGTTCTGGGGGTCTAACCTGGGGGCATGGAGACAGGAGGTATTCAAACTTGTGAGGAGAGGGGGACCACTAGACAGGTGGGAATGATTGGGTTTGTATTGATGGGAGGGAACTGAACCCAGGGGATGGGGGGGGACGACTACTGGACGCCAGGGATATTTACAACTACTATACAGTTGAGTGTTCAGGGATTGGAGGCCACGATTATGGGGACAGGTCATAAGACATGGTTTGGGGAGGAAGTAATTAGCGCAGCACGGATGGCTACTTACCACCTGTCCAAACCTACCAATATGGCAGTGCACCTATACGCATGACATTATCAGCTGCTTTGCAGAGCCACATTGGCATATTTTAGGGCTGGATGCAAATGGTTAATGACTTGCTAACCATGTCATTCAATATGGTACTTTGTGTTCCCTCTCGGCTTCGGACCCACAAAGAGGTGTTAGTGAGTTACTAACTTGTTTAGTGCTCGCAATGCTCATCCAGTATCCCAGCCCAAATATGATGTGTAATCACTATAGAGTACAGCTTTCTGAAGAAGATCTCATTGCAGTACTAACATTTACTGAATATCTGCCTTGTTGAAAAATGGCCTCGGAACATCTATTCATTGCTTGAATCATTGCATTTATTTATTTATTGAAATGTTTCACCAGGAGGGCACACTAAAGAACAAGTTGCTCATCTCACGGTGCGACCTGGGAGGGAACATGAGGATAGATTACAGAGATTGATACAGTAACATAAAATTCACAATTGATTGCGTACAACATGAAACACATAAGCTGTATAAGTAAACAATGGGATACAAACAGATTTGGTCTAAGGTAAGTTGGTTTGCAGAGGCAACCGACAGTACAATTAGCTTTGGTACAACAAAAGTGCGAATATTCAACAAGTGCAAAGGAGATTGAGGGGCAAGCAGTTTAGTACAGAGTAGTGGAGAGGATGAGGAGGGAGGTGGGGGAGTAGAAGTGGGGGAAGAAAGGGAGGGGAAGGGAGATGACAGGCATACCAAGATCTGACCCTTTCAGGATGCTGAGAACCCTACCAGGGGTCAGAGCAAGGCAAATACAGAGGTGGAGGAGAGAAGATAATAGAAGGTAAGAGGCATGCCAAGATCTGGCCCCTTCAGGATGCTGAGAACCCTGCCAGGGGTTGGAACAAGGCAAAGACCAAGGAGGAGGAGAGAAGATAATAGAAGGTAAGAGGCATGCCAAGATCTGGCCCCTTCAGGATGCTGAGAACCCTGCCATGGGGTGGAACAAGGCAAAGGTAGAGGAGGGAGAGAAGATAATAGGTAGGGAGGACAGGAGGGAGGTAGAAGGCAAGGATAGGTAGAAGAGAAGTGAGATACAGGCAACTGGAATAAAATCTGAGGGATGTGAGATTTGGGGTGAAATAAACTGGAGCAGAATTAAGGAGGAAGTTAAGGTGGATTAAAGCAGGAGCAGCTAGAGGAGAGGTAGTTGTATAGGGAAGATCCAAGGGAGTAGTAGGAGGAGGAGGAGTGGTGTATTTGAAGGGGAGGGAGTTCCAGACTTTGGGGAAGCAAGGAAAAGCCACTGTCCCATGAGTGTGGAGCTGTGGGGGACCACCAAAATATGTGTGTCAGTAGATCTGAGGGTGTGAGGAGGAGGGGCTGGGGTTGAGAGAGAAGTGGTGAGGAAAGGAGGGCTACGTTCCCTGCATTCATAAATTGGGTACTGTTGCACTTCCTACAGAATGCTAGTTACTGCATGTTCTTGTTAGTAGTCATTCAGTGCCCCAAAACAACAAAAACATACCTGAGAAATACAAACAGTCAGGACAAACTAAGTGGTCTTGCCACATTAGCCATAGCGGATGAGGCAACAAAACTAATAAATCCAGAAGATGTCACTGACATATCTGCCAAATTGTCAAACAGATGTATTGATATTTTCCTTCCTTCTGCCAGCACTTCAGAGAGACAATTCCTAAATTACATAGCAGGAGTAAATAAGTGTAGTTGTGTTGAACCTTTTTGAACTTTGAGATGAAATCAGATCTAAGCTCTAATATCTCTCCTGAAGCATTTTCCATGTTCGGGGGATGAATTATTTTGTTCTGTGTCTATTGCACCCAGATTACATCATACACATTCACAAAGATATGTTGTAAGTCTGTTGTCATTCTCTCACTCTTTTTTTTTTTTTTTTTGCAGTTTGGTTTTGAGACCTAATTAAAGAGTGAGACAGCAAAACAGACCTAGATGGAATATTTTTCAAGGCTCAAGACACCTGCTGTAATCCAACTAGTAAAATCCCTTAGTACCACTGAAAAAACACATTTTAATATATGGATCATGAAAATAATATAGTAGAAATGCATACAAAAAATTCTCCATAATAGTATCACTCCCAAAGTGATAATACTATACTTCAGGAGTGATAATACCATCGTTCAGGTGTCGTAATACTATCGTTTGGGAACTGAACGATAGTATTATCACCAAAACACAACAGCGCATGCGCTAGTCTAGCTCCCAACGACTTTCAAAATGTGCATTCCAACTGGCCGCTTTTCCTGTTAGGGCAGGCAGAACAGTTCAAAAAACTTGGCAGCCACTGTCTCGCTTAACGAGAGTGTTTCTGAACTCGAACATTTTGGAGCCTTTTTGTTTTAAAAAGGTGAAAAATATAGATGTCCAGTTGATCCGCGTTCCCCAGACAAGGAAAAGGTAGGCTGTCCATAGGAAAACAAAAAAAAAAAAAGCACTGAGCAGTGAGACAGTGTGGCAAGTGGCCAGGACGGAGAGACTTGTTCGCTGCAGCGGCCAACCACCTGAGAGAAAAGAACAAAATCAGAAAATCGCATCCATATAATAAAAAAAAAAAAAAATAGGTTCCTGTGTATCACAAGGTAGTAATTCCATCTCGAGGTTCTGGGGACATGGAACCTCTCGAGCTTCGCTCTCGAGGTTCCCAATGTCCCCAGAACCTCTCGATGGAATTACTACCTTGTAATGCACAGGAACATATCTATTATTCTATTTATTTTTCATTGCTGTCATCACTGTACCTCAAATGTATATTCAGTATAGAATATAAAAACCAACAAAGCTCATTGTACTAGGGATCACATTAGCTGGTAGATTCTGTTTGTCTTGCTGAAAGTTTCGTAGAATGTTCTTCTAAAATGTACTATTTTCCACCACATTCTTCAAACTTCCTTCTAGTCTCTCACAGTGTGCATTTTCCAGTTCATCAGCCTGTTTTCATTCGCTGTTTATGTGAAGTTTGGGTTTGGGGAGGACTTGACTAAAATGCAGTGAGGCAGCAAAACAAATCTAGATTACGTATTTTCCCTGACTCAAGTCACCTGCAGTATTCCAGCTGTAAAATCCCTTTATACCACTGAAAAACACATTATTTTTATTATTGACATCATTGTACTTCAAATGTATATTCAGAACTGAATATAAAAATCAGCAATGTGTGTTTTGCCACTCGTAAAATTAGTTGATCAATTATGCTTGTCTTGCAGAAGATTTAATGGAATGAGCTAGGGCACTGAGGGGAAGACTACAAGGATACATAGATAGAGTCTTAGGAGGGGGTTTAAACTAGGGGTAGGGAAGTGCGAGGCAAGGGAAAGGAATGTGGACACAACCAGGGGGCCTGGACATGCCAGCACTCTCCCACAAAAGGGGGCAGGGGAGGTAGGGAGCAGGCAAAATAAGGAGGGGGGGACATGGTGGAGGGGAATGTCCACCAATGCCAAGAGTATGGAAAATAAACTGGTGGACTTTGAGGCCATGATGGTGTATAAGGGATTGGACCTGGTGGCCATAATGGAGACCAGGTGGATGGCGCACCAGGACTGGGAATTGATTATCCCAGGTATAGACTTTTTAGAAAAGACAGAAATGGTGATGGTGGGGGTGGGGTTACACTTTACGTGAAGGACAATATAATGGCAACAGAAGGACAGTAAAAATAAGGGAAGGCAGAGGTCCTGTGGGTCATGCTGGAAAAATGGTCAGGTGCAGCAATATGACTAGGTGTGATCTACAAGACTCCTACTCAAGGGGAGGACATGGGCAGGATTAACCAGAAACTGGGCACTGCATATCATTTAAAGCTCTATCTTACCAAGGAAGCCTGCCTTGCTATCGCCATGGGCAATCTTCTCCCTATCTTTTACTATTGCTCCTCTATCTACTCGAGAGTCTCAACCACCCTTTGGACTAGACTCTCAGTAACGTATAACAATGCTTGTCGCTTTGCCCTATCAGCCCCTTACTCTACACACCACTGTGACCTGTTCCACTCCCTAGGCTGTCTCTCTTTGCAAGGGTGCTTTGACTATACCCTTGGCTGTCTCGTGGATGCCACCCTTAGAAGCTCTAATAACTCTCCTTTTTCCACCTCTTCGGTTTCAAAACCCTGACTAGGAACTTCCATTCCACTGCTGTTCCCACCCTCGTAGTACCTAGAACTGCCACTAATATGGGTGGAAAGCTCTCTCAGTTGCAGCCCCCTTTCTGTGGAATGGCCTGCCCATCCCACTTCAATCTTCCAACACTCATAGTAATTTCAAACACAACTTCAAATCTTGGCTGCTAGACCAATATGACTGCAACTGCCCCGTCCGCTAGCTCCCCCATCCATCTGTCCATCTCATTCCCATTCAGCTAACTTCATTTCTCCTCCTGTCTATGCTCCTGTTTCAACTAGGCCTCCTTGAGAACCCTCCCCTGTAGGTGGGGGTGGTCTGTCTAGTAGCTAGTCTGACAATATTGTACTCTTGTACCCTTTGTCTATCTGCTTTAGAATTGTTGTTTATCTCTTCTTCTGTGTTAGTTTACTACTGAACTGTTATGCTTTTGTACCCACCTATTGTTATTTATCTATTTTGCGCTAGATTTGCTTTGTTATCCTTAAGTTATTTTTTTGTTCCTGCTACTTGTGCCTAACTGGCCCAGGTCATGCCTGTAAATGGTCCTCTGGATCAGTGTATTTACCCGGTTATCAAAGTAATAAATAAATAAATAAAATAAATAAATAAATAAAAGAGTTAATGCAGGTGTTGCAAAACATGGCACACAAGAGGGAAATTTTGCTGGTAGAAGACTTTAACCTCCCCAATATGGACTGGGACATCCCATCAACGACATCAGCAAGAAGTACAGCAGGGAGTTGCTGGAGTCACTACTGGGAGTGTTCTTTCATCAGCTGGTCAAGGAGTCTACTAGAGGTGGAGCAAAACTACAGCAGACTTAGCATTAGTAAATGGTGATAGTGTAGCAGATGTATCCGTGAGGGACAGTCTGGGGACAAGCAACCACAGAGCTGTAAGATTCAGGTGGGGGTTTAGGATAAGGACAGGGATGCAAGTGAGTCGAACCACCACAAGGGTAGTAGACTTCAGGCGGGCATACTTTAACAAAATGATGGAGATCTTAAGGGAAGCTATGGAGAGCAAATAGGAAATGGGGGACATGGAGGAAATGTGGGGGGTAATAAAGGGGAGAGTATTAAGAGCCACTAATCACTGCATTGGAAAGGTGAGCGGAAACAAAAAAAGAAGGAGGCCACTCTGGCTCATCAGGGAGGTGGTAAGGGCAATAAGTTAGAGGAAAAAAACATTCAGGACATATAAAAGAATGCAAAGGAACAAAGATAGAGAGGCATACAGAGAGAAGCTGAGGGTGGCAGGGCAGACAATTAGGACGGCGAAGGCAGACACGGAGGAGAGGATAGCAAGGGAGGTCAGAAGGGGGATAAGACATTTTACAGGTATGTCAGCGAGAGAAGGAAATCTAAGCAGGGCATAGTGAGACTTAGAGGGGAAGGGGAGTCCCTGTAGAGGGTGACCTTGAGAAGGTAGACTTACTAAATATGTATTTTTGTTCAGTTTTTATGGAAGAAAAGGAGGGTAAGGGACCAGAGTTGCAGTGGAAGGGAACAAAGGGCAGGGGGGTTGACTCTAGTCCATTCTAAGAAGACAGGGTAAGGAAGGAATTGGGAAAGTTGAGGGTAGATATATTCTAGAGTGCTCCCGGAGCTAAGGGAGGAACTGGCAGCACCATTGACTAGACTGTTTAATCTGTTGCTGGGCATGGGGAGAGTTCCAAGTGACTGGAAAAGGGCAGATGTGGTGCCGTTACATAAGAGCAGCAGCAGGGAAGAGGTGGGAAATTATTGTCTAGTCAGCCTTACATCAGTGATGGGTAAAGTTATGGAAGCACTCCTGAAGGAAAGAATTGTCAACAACCGTGCAGCTAGAGATCTCCAAGATGACAGACAGCACGGGTTCACAGAGTGGAGGTTATGCCAGATGAACTTGACTTAATTTTTCGACAGGGTGACGAGGGTGGTCGATCAGGGAGGTGCCATGGACATGGAATATCTGGACTAAGTAAGGCCTTTGACACTATCCCTCACAAGAGGCTGGTAAATACATTGGACAGTTTGGGCTGGGGCCAAAATTAATGAAATGGATGGAGAGCTGGCTTAGCGACAGATGCCAGAGGGTGGTGATAAATGGGAAGCACTCTAATGAGGAAAGGGTTACAAGTGGGGTGTGCCAAGGGTCAGTACTGGGGCCCATTCACTTCAATGCCTACATCAGAGACATTGTGAAAAGTCTGAAGGGGAAGTTGTGCCTATTTGTAGACGATATGAAAATTTGCTATAGGGTGGACACACCGGTGGGGGGTGAAAACAATGAAAGAGGGCCTGACAAAGCTGTAGGGGTGGTCAGACAGTTGACAATTAGGAATTAATGCAAAGAAGTGCAGAATAATGCACATAGGGCACAATAACCTACAGGCCAAGTACATACTGTAGGGTGAGGGAGGGGGGATTATGGCAACTGACCAGGATAGGGATCTGGGGATTATCATTTTAGACAACCTAAAAAAAGACAAACCATTCAATAAAGTGGTAGGCTAGGCAAATAGAATGCTGACTTGCATGGGGAGGGGTATAACAAGCAGAAGGAGGGAGATGTTGATGCCCCCTACTGGCCCATGGTGAGACTACACCTAGAGTATGGGGTCCAGTTCTGAAGACCTCACTTACGTAAGGATATAGATAGGGGGGAGAGAGTGTTCAGAGGAGGGCAACCAAAATGGTGCATGGCATGCATCAGAAGCCCTATGAGAAGAGAATGAAGGAACTTGATCCGTATCCACTGGAAATGGGGAGACAGAGAGAGAGAGAGAGAGAGGACATGACTAGGATGTTTAAATACTTGAAGGGAATAAATAGGGTGAGGGAGGGGAGCTTATTATGGAGGAAAGTAAGTCCAAAAACCAAGGGGCATAGTTGGAGGTTGGAAGGGAGAAAGTTCAGATGTAATGTGAGTGGAAGTTCTTCATGGAGAGGGTCGTGGACCCCTGGAACAGACTACTGGACGAGGTGGTAGTGGCCAAGACAATAAAAGGAATTTAAGAGGTCATAGGATAGACACAGGGGAATTACCAGTGGAGGGAGGGGGATGAGACTGGAGTCTCCATCAAGTGGGTGGAGGGGCAGGAGAAGGGAGAAATGAGTGGGTCTTCGGTTAAATAAGGAGAGAGATGTAGAGCAGATTTGATGGGTCAAGAGGTCCTTTTCTGCCATAGGATTTCTATGTTTCTGTGTGATTCTTAAATGCCCTGTTTTGCACCAAATTCTCCAAAATTGTTTTTGAGAGCAAAACTCTCTGGACCACCCTTTTTGGAGAAAGTCACTACAGGAGTATGTGCCCCCACTTTTGGAATCTGCTGACACCCCCACACTACACTTGTGGGAAGTGTCTTTATATACTTCCTAGTGCCCACATTGTGGAAAACCTCCCCTTCACATCCAGCCTCTTAGTACCTACATAGGACTCCACCTATTTGTCCATGCTGCCCTCCACTACAAGGTAAGCGACCACTGAAGCAAAACACTGAAAAGCACTTACCACTACCTACTCATCCACGCTGCCACTTTAAGAATTAAATAAAATACCATTTTTGGTGTAGGTAAGCTGCTCTTTTCTCTGCTCTTTTTAGGTCTCCCAGCACCTTAGCCTTGAGATGATTACGATTTGCCACAGAAGAGATAGGTATGGTAATGCAAGCCTTCTGTGGGGCATGTGAGCTACCAGGAATAGATGTTTCTGCCCTCTTGAGTTTCTCATAGTGGTAAGTCCCCTATGTGTGTGCCCTTGGATATCCAAACATCAGCAATGACCTCCAGATCTGATTCCTGGTTTCCCTGGATTAGTGAAGGGGAAGACCATTACCAAGAAGAAAAGTCAGCCCTCTGCATGGATGCCTGCAGCAAATCACCAGACTCTGCTATTTGTCTCTCCTTAGGGAGTAGGGGCAGTATCTTCAATATTCACCAAGTTGACCTGCTGTTGGGGAGCAGGTGGTTTCTGCCCTCACCACTGGAGCCCCATCACAGCCTTACTGTTGCTTTCACCAACTGCGCAGTCATCAGCCTCTACAATTACTTCATCTGAGAGGGATGGCAGACCTGCTGAGGTGACACCAGAGAAAGTGATTGAGCCAGTGCCATCACCTAGCCATCTCCTGTTGGTGTTTGCGATAAGAAGGTTGAGGAGATCTTCAAACCCAGAGAGATGCCAGATGTCATGATCAAGGAAGAGGAGGAGGAGATTGTTGTTGGAGGAGGGACTGGATTAATGTTTGTCAATGGCCAAGGCAGAAGTAATGGGGGAGGTTTCAGGGCCTGCAGAGCCACAGCAGGACTTGAGAGAGACTGTTAAATGCACAGAGCAGCTACTTAAGCTGCTTAAACTGTTGATTTGGGTGGCCCAAACATGTCTTTCTCCAGTTCCATCTGAGGATGGGACTGATAAAGAGCAAACTCGAGTTAAACTGAAAGAAAAGACACCTTTTGTACTATCCTCAGTCAGGCAGTCCTTTTTAACCTACAAAAGGGCTCTGAGAACAAGGGAAGGAGAAGTGGAGAGGCCCTCTCTGGAATTGGTCTATTGACTGTATGGGCCTAGGGACACCAGGGGTTTGCACAGTGAGTCACACCAATGGGTTGTCCCTAGTAAGTCCTATTGCTTGGACCCCACATGCTGAGAGAGGTTGGGAAGAAGGTACAGGAGTTGTGGGTGTACAGATATCCATACACTTGCCTGCGGGTAAAGGACTTCATGAAACAGCATCATGAATGAAGGATGTAGGACATAGTGTATGAAGCAATGTTCTAAAGTTGGCACAGAGACTATGTGTGAGTGCCTGCATTCCATGATAAACTATAACAGGTTTATAATGAAATGATTGTGGACACAGGAGCTTGGCTTACAAATCTAAATAACAACATGGACTCCCAACTGCCAATGTTTTGTACTTGCTGACATGCACTTTGTCAAGGCTGGCATCATCAGTAGAGTTCATATAAATACGTACCATTTAAAGTGGCTTTGTGAAAAATTGTGCTCACTATAACAAGTACAAACTTAAATCATTACATTCAAAAATTACTGAAACACCACGGAATTCATCTATGCACCAGAATGAAGAGTCCAGCGCAGATAATACATAGCTTGTGTGAACTACTCAACATAAGGAAGGAAAAAGTGGAAAGGGGGTTGGTAAAAAGGAAGGAAGTAAGTTAATACTAAACAAGAAACAAAGGGAAAGAGGGAAGTGGGTGGGAAGACGAAAAAATTAAAAAGCCATGGACACAAGGACCGACCCAAGAAAGGGACTACAAAAGGAAAGTACAACGTATTAAAAAAAGTAAATATGCATAATGTCCTCTCCTCTTACTGATTCTGAAATACAAGCAGTCCATTATTTTCATAGACTTAAACATTTTTAGGCTTAATAAATAGTGCTACCTACGGCTAAAGAAACAGTTGCTGTCATAATTACATTTCTCATTAGACAGTATTATCAGCATCACCAAACATTCAATATTTCAGGCATCATTTTGTTTTTAGTTCTCCCAACAAACATGCGTAGATGAGGCATTTTCTTTATCAAGTTCTGCAACTGCAATGGAATGCTTTACAATGGCTAACAGCCACATAGACATCTATCACCCTCTGGTACTTACTGTTGTTAACAGTTGTAAGTTTCACACAGTATTATCAGCATTACCAAACATTCAATATTTCAGGCAACATTTTGTTTTCAGTTCTCCCAACAAACTGACATAGATAAGGCGCTTTCTTTATCAAGTTTTGAAGTTGAGATTGAATGTTTTTCAATGGATAACAGCCACAAAGAAACCTATCATCCTCTGGTATTTATTGTTGTAGCCATGGTAAGTTTTATTGTCACATGGAGACTGGCAACAGTTTCATTGACCAATATACTGGGAAATGGTTTGATACGAGGCACTTAATCAACTGCAGTACTTCTTCAGCAGTGTACAGTATGTGGCTGTTTACTACAGTGACCCTGAAGTGCAAAACACAAGCAAAAAATATGCACACAAATTAAATAAATAAATTGCAACACACAAATTGCAACACACACAAACAAACAAAAAGCAACAGCCAACAATCAAGCCAAATTGAATATACTAATTAAGCAATAAGGCATGACAAGGTGTGTGTTACTGTGTAATAACGTCACTCCCGGGGTGGGTTGAAGCACGAGGCAAAGCCAAGTGCTTCCACCACCCCAGGAGTAATGTTAATACACAATAACACACACCTTGGAGTGCCTTATTGCAGTTATACAATGGCTCAATGTTATACAAAATAAAAAATGTTTTTAGTAGATTTTTAGTGGGGCAGTATATCTTTGTTTCTTAAGAGAAAAGCAAACAAATAATTGGCAAATCAATACAGTGTTGTTATACTGAGATCATCACCGTCTCAGGCACACACTGACCAATCAGAATTCAGGATTCTTTCTCACTGTTGTATAATGTAAAATGATACAAACCAAAAATAAGGAACTCAAACAAATATATGCACACCAATCAAATAAATAAATTGCATCACACACAAACTAATAAAATAAAGCAACAATCAAAAATCAAGCCAGATTAAATATATTAAACTGAAACAGCACAAACAAAAAAGGAAATCAAAAAGTACAGTACGAAGCAAGAAAAACAGCAAAGCTACAACCTAAAAAAAATGTAAATCCCAAACAAAGAATAGTAAAGCAAAAACAAAAAAAATACAGAGACAAAAATCAGTAGGTGAACACCAGAAAAAAGAAAGATATGTCCCCCCCAAAAAAAAAAAATTGCACACGGAAGTGTCCTTCAAATGGAAATGACCTCATGTACAATAGTCAGAAGTGGGGAAAGAAGCTAGCAATAACATTGCCCAAAGCTCTCGTTGATGTTTGCATCTTCCTTGATCTCTGTAATTTCAAGGTAAACCTTCCTCTACCAATCACTTATTTATGGTACTAGCCAAGTTATGAAGATAAACATAGAAACCATATTCATGTTTTTGTGTAAGTGATTGTTTTTCATAAATGCCTTGGGTACTTCATTCATCCAAATTACAGTGCCTAGACAAGAAGGGAGAGATGTTGTCCCCTGACAACAGTCTCCAAACTACAGGTACTGAGGGGAGCGGGCTGATGAGCCTGGGGCTTCCTGGAGTTCCTGCCCATGATGTCTGATCAGCTGCTGGGGGAGGAAGGGCCACATTGTCTTTACAGTTGTATAGTCCTGAGTGCCCTTGAACCCTTTCATGTTGTACTTGTTACCTGAATGGTGCCCTGCTGGCTTTGATGTGATGGTCTGGAACTGAGTTGCCGAGGTGGAGAGTGTTGACCAGGCCAGTCCAGCTCCCAACACATCTGTGACTAGGCTCACCACTCTGGAGGATCGGGAACTGCTGAGGTAAGGTACTCTGAGTACTGAGCACTCAGCACCAGCAACCTCACCTAAGTGCTATCAGCACTCCTCCGAAGATTTCTTTCTGTTTTTTGTTTTTGTTTTTTGTTTTAGTTTCCGAATTCCCTGCCCAACCTCCCATTTTGTGTCATTTGGGAAGCATGCGGGAATACTGGGCACACAGTGTATGTGAGAACCTGCTACTGCTGCAGACATTTGTTGGCCAGAGAAAGGAGTGATGTTCTTGATCTCTCTCTATTTATATCTTGATGTTGTCAATGGTCATGAAGTGCTGGATTGAAACTACCTGGAAGTATTATATTGAGGAGATATCGATTGTCATGGCCCTAATGCGTGGTGGTGGTGGGGCTTAAAAAAAGCAGTTAGTTTCACTTTCTCCTTTGCAGTGGAGAAGTGGAGGAAGCATTTTGTGTGTAGAAGAGAGTTTGGAGTGGTATATTTGTTCCTATCTTGCGAATTGCCTAAAAACAAACAGCTTTTTTAAAAGCTAAATCTTTAGGTTTTGTTTGTAGTGTGTTTTTTCAGTTCTTTTTTGCTACTGATTTGTTTGTTTTATAAGTTTTTTTTTTTGTGTGTGTGTGTGTGTGTGTGTGACTGTGAGTGTGTGTGAAGCAGTCTTTCTTTGCGTGAGGCATCGGTCAGAGAGGGAATTAGTGGGTTGTGCGCAATGGATCTGGAAGGAGAGTCTGTGGCCCGTGGGTAGAGGGGAGTGCACACACGTGGGGGCGGTCGGGTGTCGTTGGACCACTCCTGACTGTTTGGTCTTGCCTCTCACCCTCTGGAAGCAGCAGCAGCACCAGCAGTGCAGCACATCCACCAACTCTGCCACCACCACCACCACCTCCACCACCAGTAGCAGCTGCAGGGGTTCCAGCAGCACCCCCTCCACCTCCTCCACAGTTGCAGGTGGAGCCCCAGGTGTGTGACAGTACTGCCAGCAGTACATCTGCCCCTCCTGTGCCTGGTTCTCCCCACAGCTCCTTAGTCTGGCAGTTTTTTAACTATATGGGGGGGGCAGCACCATTGTAGCTTGTCGTTTATGTGATGTGCAGGTGCCCGTGGCCCCCCAGGGGACACATTTGGGGATTGGTGACCAGTGCACACATATAACAAACCACTACAAGGTGGAGTGGCAGACTGCCACAGAACAGGCCAGGCCTCCACCTGCCGGCCCTTTGGTGGCAGTGACAGAGGGTGCTGGGGGTGTTGTGCCTCACCGCCACCGCAGAAGGAGGGCAACAGCAGCAGCTGCTCCAGCACCACCCTCACCTCCACCACCACTATCTGGCTTTCCCCCTGCAGTGGACCCCACCACAGTCCCTGCAATGCAGGCAAACATTGCTTCTGCTGTGGGTGGCACTGGAGGAAAGCAATGAGAGGGTGGGTGCTGTGCAGCAGCAGGTAAAGCAGATCAAGCAACACCAGCTGCATATAGTGTCAATGCTCCACCTGCTGCTGCAACACTATGGAATACCCCATTAACCTATTTTTTTCTGGCCCCCATGCTGTAGTGTTTTGTGATTTTTTTTTAATGTTTAATAATAGACAGTCATGCATGTTCCTATTGCCCTGTTGTTATAATCCAGTGCCTCAGTAATGTTTACTTTCTGTTGTGGAGTGGTAATGGAAAAGCTGGTGTGAGCAGTGCATGTATGACGTGCTAAATTGCATGTGTGCAGTCAGTGTTGTTTCGTGTGTGTGTGTGTGTGTGTGTGTGTGTGTGTGACACCAGACATTGTGCAGCTTCTTGCAAACATATATTGCTGACTTGTTGTGGTGTTTATGGTATAAAAAATAGCGAGCAGAATAATGTATATTTTATTGTCACCATCATCAGCGGACTAAGTGATACAATACTTTTTCAGAGGTGCCTGGCCAGAGTGCACCTTAGTCACATACTGCACACATGACATTTAGAAGAGCATGTGCTTTTTGTGCTATGATCTCCACTAAGTCTGTGTGCACTGTGAGTGACTGAGGTGTACAGTGACCCAATACCTCTGAAAAATATATCACTTACTCCGCTGGTGCTGATGGTACAAATAAAATATACGTCATGTATTCTTTCTTATCTTTATTCTTGTGATACTGCAACAAGTCACACCATATATATGTTTGCATGAAGCTGGACAATGTATGCACACACAGGAAAGAACACTGATAGCACACATGCAGTTCAGCACAACATACTTGCACTACTCAGTCATGCTTTTTGTGAATCACTTCAAATCATGAGTCCTGACACAAAGTAAACATTACTGAGGCTCCATAAATATTTCATTTCTGAAATAGACATTAAAGAGAGTCACCAAGTTACAGCATTGCACCCGATATATGGGCGCCTTACTTTCAGGGGAATCTTTCTTGCTCCACATGTCCTTACATAGCGCAATACTTTTCTGGCAAAAATGCCCATAATTTCATTAAAGCGGGTCACGGAGGACTTCCAGTTCTGTAGAACCGCCCAAGTTCTGCCTCCCGCGCTCAGCAACATTATGACGTGATGCCAGGGAGAGCACAAGGTTGTGCTCCATTATACTGAATGGCTGGCAACTTTACGAATGTTTCTTTATGTCATATGTTATAATGTTATAATGGTCAGTTTGTGGTGAAACGTAGGCACATTTCAACTAACAAGAGCTTCACCACAAACTCTCTCCCCCCAAAACTAGTAAACGACTACTGTATCACTCATCCATGGATGCAGGCTACCCCAGCTCCTTATTCTCTTGCTCCTTCTAGCATCCAGTGATAGCCACCCAAACCCTGGCCCTGTACTTGCCCATCCACCAACCGGTGCCCACCCAACCACAAATCTACTTTCACTACCAAATGGTCTTAAAATCATCCACCTAAACATAAGTAGTCTTGTTTCCAAAATCTCCCTATTGCAATCCTTGGTCCATGCCTACGCCCCTGACATCATTGTGATCACTAAAACCTGGCTGTCCAAAACCATTCCAGACCATGCTATCGCTATCCCTGGTTTTACAATATCTAGACAGGACAGGACTGGGGGAGGTGGTGGTGTGGCTATCTATACCTTCTCTACCCTCCAGATCACTCCCTCCTTCACAACTTCTGTTCAGTCATCCCATGAGGCTCTCCTTTTAAAAATCTCTTGTCCTCACACAGTCCCCGTCTTCATCGCTGGAGCTTACTGTTGTCCGGGACAGCCACATTCCAACATCACTGACTTGGTCTCAAAGCTTTCCTTGTTTGCCAGTGGTGGTGAACTATTCATCTTGGGTGACGTAAGTCTAAATTAGCTGGCCCCATCGCTGGTTAATATCCGCTCCACTATCGAAGCCTTAAACCTCCATCAGCTCATTCTGGAACCCACTCATCTAAACCTTAAAACACTAAACCACTCCCTGCTGGACCTGGTCCTCACCTCCCATCCCCATTGAGTAGTGGCCTCAGGGCTACTATCAGACTCTATCAGTGACCACCACATGGCCTTTGTAGTGTGGAAACAAATAGGCCTAAACTCCCAGCTAAAACTATTTTCACTAGACCCTTCACATCACTTGACCTGCAATCATTGCTCCACAACCTTGCACAAGCTGACTGGTCTCCCCCTATCACAGCAGCATCAGCTGACAAGGCCCTTGCCTACTTCACCTCTAAGTTTCTTCAGGTTTGGAACTCCCGAGCCCCACCCTGTAAAACCAGGGTCCGTGACGGGCACCTCCCCTGGGTCACTTCAGAGCTTCTGGCCTGCCAATGTGCTCATGACCTTGCGTGGCACAAAGCCAAAGTCTCCAACTGCTCTGGTGATCATCAACATGACCGTGAACTTCAGAATGGCTACACTAGCAATCCTTCTTGCCAAAGCCAAGCATTTCAAGTCTAATGCCCAAAATAATACAAACAACCCTTCTAAATTCTGGAAGGTCATTCACTCCCTCTTCTCACCATCCTCTACCCCTCCACCACCCATCCTCAGGCATAATCACTCTGTACTCTCTGAACCTATCACCGTTGCCTAATGCTTCAACTCCCACTTAGCCACCTGTGCCTCTTCTATACTAAGCACCCTCCCAAGTCCATCCCCTGCCCCGATGGCCCCCCTCTTATGCCCCATACACTGACTCACCCTCCACTGCTCTTCCTCCTGCCCCATGTTGCCCCCGCATCCTGTCCCCTCCCCCTCTGCTTCTCTGCCCCATCCCCCTCCTCTGAACCTCTCACACACGCCTTCCTGTTCTTCTTCTCACCTGTCTCTCCAGACACTACCCTTCTAGCTCTCCTCGCACTAAACCCTACTAAAGGCTCCTCACCTGATGGCCTTGACCCTAGGCTCCTCTACCTCTCTGCTCCTGCCATAGCCTTCTCCCTGTTACTAAACCTCTCCTTTGAGACTGCAACTGTTCCCTCTGTCTGGAAACATGCTGTTGTCCTCCCCCTCCCAAAGGGGGGGATGACTCCTTCTCTCCTGGGAACTATCATCCTATCTCTCTACTGCCATCCTTAGCTAAATTACAAGAAAACATAGCCCTCAACCATCTCTCCTTGTTTCTCTCTGACTCCGCTTTCTTCACCCCCTTCCAGTCTGGCTTCAGGAAATCCCACTCTACCACCACCTCTCTGCTAAGGTTAACTGAGCCCATCTCCTCAGGCTTTGACAAAGGGCTCATTACCTCAGCTATCTTTGTAGACCTGGCCAAAGCCTTTGACACTGTCTCTCACCCCCTCCTCCTTCACAGCCTTTCAGCTGCTGGACTATCCCCTTCTGCCACAGGAAGTTTCAGTGCCTACCTGTCCGGCAGGTCACAATTAGTAAGAATAGCCAATGCTATCTCTACCCCTCTGCCTATAATCACTGGAGTCCCCCAAGGCTCAGTGCTAGGGCCCCATTCTGTTCTCCATCTTTTTGAATGACCTCCTGGTTTGCACTGCATCCAGCATCCACATGAATGCTAATGATACAGTATTGTTTACCTCTGGCAATACTGTCGCTGATGTCACTACCAGGCTCCAGTCCCACTTCCCACTACTTTTTCTAAATGCCAAGAAGACAGTCTCCATGTCCTTTGGCACAAGGCAGAGACTCTCTAGGCTAAGTTAACTCCCACCTTTCACACCCTTGATGGGACTGCTCTTGAGGACTCCTCCTCTTTCAGGTATCTCAACATCTGGCTGGACAGACACCTTGACTTCTCTGTACACATTGATGTTATTCTGAAAAAACTAAGGCCCAAGCTTGGGGCCCTTTACAGAAACTGCAGCTGTATCCCACTCACCGCCAGGCGTGAGCTAGTACAGAAGATGATCATGCCCATTTTGACTACTGTGACATAGTCTACGATGCTGCCCCACAGTCCCACCTATCCAGATTGGACTCTCTCTTCAATTCCTTCTGTTGTTTTGCTCTTGATTCCCCTCCCCGCACCCATCATTGTGACCTCTACCGCTCTGTCAACCTCCTTCCCACACCCCCGGAGTGCGCTATATGGTGCTAAGTTCATCTCTAAATTCTGGCTTGGATCTCTCCCCTCATATATCTCCCCTTCTCTTGGCAGTCCTACCCACTCCGTCTATTTCCTGAGCTCCCAGGCTGACACTCATACACTCTCAGTCCCCTGCAGAACTACTTCCTGTGTCCAAAAAGCCTTCTCTTACCACTTGCCTAAAATGTGGAATGCATTTCCTCCACAAATCCACCACTCCTCCTCCCTATATTCCCTTACCGCTGCTCTGCACAATAACCTTACACCTACCTGCACCTGCTCCTGATCCCCTCCTTGCATACCTGTCTCCCTCTCACTTTTTTCTCTCCCTCTCGCTCTCCTCTTTCTCATCCCCACTACCCCACTTGCACTTATACTACCCCTTATAAACTTGCTCTTAAAAAGGTGACTGAGCCGGCCTGGTGGCACTGAGGGTTGAGGCGCTGGACACCACACCCCATGCCACACCGATGACCTAAGTTCGGGAACGGATTTAACCGCCGGGAGTCGGCAGGGGAAGGGTTGAGGACTGAGTGCCCATGTGGAGCTCTCCTCCCCAGTCTAAGGAGATGGGTTGGCCCAGTGAGCCAGGGACCCCCGGTGGAGACCGGGGGGCACTGTAGCAAGCCAGGCAGCACGTACTAGCTTTGCCATGCAAACAGGGTTGCCTTGCGCCAGTGCGTTGGGGTATGCCCATGCATGGAGGGGAACCACAGAACATGGAAAAACTCAGTTCTAGGGGTAGGTGATGGCACCAACCCCCATGGCCATTGCCGGGTCCATCCTTGCAGACCTTCAGGGATCCTCCACCAGGGCCCACATCTGCAGCTGGAGTCTACATGTGCAAGTGTGCCAGAGGTAGGAGGGGTGTTCCCACCCTGGAGGGGTTAGCTGAGGGGTGCCAGCTGCGATGTGGGGTGGAGGAGAGGAAGGTTTGGTTGAGGGGACTTCAGACAGGGCAGGACTCAGGTTGGATGCCTGAAAGAGGCTCCTAGGACCATGACCAGGAGGAAAAAAGAATAAAAAAAAAAGATGACTGGATCCTATGTGTTCATCCTTGCTGCATGTGCATCACCAGTGAACTGCCTGTAATGTATGCATTGTCAACCTTGCATCCTAGGCTTTTGTCCCTGTACTGATTCTTTATGTATGCTGTTCCTATGAACTGCCAGTACAGTAGCTGTTGCATCAGCCTATTATGTACTCAATTGCCATGAACCTGTTTTGAAATTGTTTATATGTATTCACCATCTGTTATGTATCTAAAAACTTTCACTCTGTACATCCCTCTCCCATTTCCCCCAGGATGTACCATGAGATGGGCATTAAGTTGCTCAGTGTATCTTTCCTGGTGAAACAATGAAATAAATAAATAAATAAATAAAACTGACCATTATAACACAAAGAAACATTCAGGAAGCTGCCAGCCATTCAGTATAATGGATCATGCCCCTGCGCTCTCCCTGGCATCACATCAAAACATTGCTGAGCACGGGGGCAGAACTCAGGCGTCTCTTCAGGAAGGGAAGTCCTCTGTGACCTGCTTTAATTAACTTACGAGCGTTTTTGCCAGAAAAGCATTGCACTGAGGACATGTGGAGCAAGAAAGATTCCCCTGAAGGTAAGGCACCTATATATTGAGTGCAATACCACAATAACTATGTAACTTGGTGAATCTCTTTAAAGCAGCAGTGCAACAATCTGTTAACAATTTTGACCTATACTTTTTAATGCTGTTTTATATTGCCACTTTACTTACATCCTGACTTGTATGATACTATTATTTCCAGTATTTGAGTCTGCTTTACTATTTTTTTTCATGTCTGAAATAATAAAAGGAGCACTCCTTTTAATACGATGAGGACCAGGTCTTTGTCAGTATTTTCCATTGCTTTTCTCCATCAGTTGTTATATATCACTTCTGTTGTAAAATTGACAGTTATGCAGCAGGCAGTGTTTTATGACCTCACAGAATAAAATTTATTCAAAAATAGCTGCAAATAGTGATAAAAATCTGGTCAGAACAATATTAAAAGGCATGCTCCTTTTTCTTTTTTCCGACATGAGAAGAAGTAGGAAAGCAGACACAAATTGTGAAAAGAAGGGTTTCATACAAGTTAGGAGGTAACTAGTGGCTTGCAATGTAAAATAGCATAAAAAAGTATAGATCAAAATTGTCGCCACATTGTTGCAATGTTGCTTTAATTTATAATTTAAGTATGACATTATGTGCTCACAATCACAACACACGAAATGCATCTATCTTGTGTGCAAAAAATTGACAAGTGCCAATGAAGTGAAATGGGGCGTTACACCACATGAAAAGTCCCCCAGAATTTATTGTGCAGTGACTCATGCGTGCAGTCATCCCCAGATTTTTTTTCTGCATCCCAAAATGCATCTGTCTTGCATCCAGAAAATTGACAAGTGCCAATGAATTGAAAAGGGAGCATTACACCACATGCAAAGTCCCATCAGAAATAATGACTGTGAGCGAACTGTTGCTGGTCCAAAGTGTGCTGCGATTCCTGCACATGCAATGCGACCATCTCAACCGGATGTAAGGGTGCCCTTTGTTTGTACACTAATAGTAGCCTTGGTGAGTGGATATATATGTATTTTGTAGGTGGGGGGTTGACATATATAGACATGTACTTATTGTATTGTTTTATATCACAGGTCACAGATACTGTTGGTGTGCACATTCCAGTGCTTGATGAGAACTTTTTGCATTGAAATTGGAAATGGATAACTCTCAAGCCAATGAAGGTAAGTATTTTTTTTGGGGGGGAGCATATTTGCAGGTAGGTCTCATTCATGGTTTCTTATTTGGTTACTTCTTCACAGATTTCATCTGCATCCTTCTCGAGTCTGGTTGGTAATGATGGTCATGGTCATCGATTGAAATGACTTCTGCATGTTGCATGTCTGCCCCAACCCGAGGTGGGGGGAAGGGCCTGATGTTGAAGAACTTCTTTGGATAAGGTAACTATGCCACAACAAAGCATCTGGAAGTTTCCTGAAAAAAGAAATGAAGGACTTATGGACTTATTACAACTTGATTGCAGCAGTAACACATTATATTTAAGCCGTGGCTAGTTCCACGGGTATCTGGATTATTAACACAGATAGTAAGCTGTCACACTGCAATCAGCAGATCAATCACAACTTAATTTAGTATCAGGCTGTGTAACAAATATACTGTGCCAGTGTCCCTGGTTCTCAATCTCTAAAAGTTACATTTCAAAACCACATCTTGTCAAGTAACACATGTGTGCAACTTTTTCAACACTGTCATGGCTGCATAGCTGCAAGTTCAGAATACAGTGCATGATATCTTGTAGAAATAGTTTTTGTAACATACACGTCACCTAGTTTATGAATCCTCCTCAGTTGGATTTGTTGCACTCTTTAAAAAAAATGAACAGATGAAATAAAATACATATACTTACCAGTATGGATTTGAAATGGATATTCCATAGGTTCCAGTGTACGGTACTGCTGCACTACCATTGATACTGATTTTCAGCGAAGGAGAGTTGTTTTTTGTTAACCTGCAAAAAAAAAAAAAAAAAAGGTTTACTGTATGTGTTTGACCATTGCAGTTCAGAAAAGCAACAGAAAGCAAAACACACAGCTAAAGGAAGTTGAATAGCATAAAAAACATTAGTACACATTCTCACTTTATAGTTTTAATATTCAGAGGTCTTGTGCCTGTGGCTGATGGATGTGGTCTCCTATTTGACTCCCTCTGCCTTGGCATGGCCAATGTAATGGGAAAACATTGTCAGAATGACACTGGTGGTGGGTGCTGGTTGTCATAGCTGCGGCACATGATGACATTCCCTCTGACATCTTCCTGCATCTGGTGGTGGTGGCAGTGGCTAACAGCAGTGGTGGTGGTGGTCTGGGGGCACACAAAGTCATTCCCTGTGGCGGCAGTGGCTAACAGCGGTTCTGGTGGTGGTCCTTGGGGGGCACACAATGTCATGAAAAAAAACAATGTATCATACAGCAAATGTCATTGCCCTTTAACAACTTCAATTAAAACCTGCCAACATTAACCTCATCATCATCCTCATAAAGAAAGCTGCCCTCACAGTCATCTATGTCTGAAGTCTGACCACTGGGAAATTCTTTCTCCATTGTGTCATCTACGTCAGTGGTAGGCCGTTTCATGCTGCCATTGACAGTGCCACCAGGGTGGTCCATTTCTACATCACCAAAACCACCATGACTAGGCCGGGGTACGAATACTGAAGTTTCAGTCTGTGCTGGTATATGACTCTCATTCATTTTTATGAATGTTAGCAAACTAACATTTGCAGGAGAGAGGTTTGTCCAACGATCCCTGACTATTGCACCTGCTGAGCTGAATGCCCTCTCGACACTTACACTGGAGGGTGAGCATGTGAGGTACTTCAGTGCCACTGCAGTCAGCTCTAGCCATTCACTGACCTTTCCACTCCAGTACAAAAGTGGATCATCAGTTATTGATAGATGCCTGTTTTCAGATAATTATGACTCAACCATTCTCTGTGCCGCACTAAGTCCAGTGGTTGATGCATCATCCTGTTTTCTGGAATCATTTATTTCACAAATCCCCACTTGGGACAAAGCCTCCCAAAGTGGGTTGATGACAACTGCTTTAGATGACAGACCACCTGGAACTGCAGTCCCACAGGATATGCTTGATACTATTCCTTCAGGTTCACCTTCAGCCTAATTATGCTGCTGAGGTTTGCTGACCTTGGCACATGACTTCTGTGCCCCATGAACCAAGCGCACCAGTTGCCCACTGACATTTTTTACCTGTTTGGGCCATCCTTCCAGTACTGAGGCAATTCCACGTTTGTATCATGGGTTCAGCACTGTTGATATGGCAAAGCTGTCATTATGCTGAATACTCAAAATGTGGTGATTCTGGTCGAATACTGTCAGCATGTGTTTCAGCAACATACTGCTAGCACTGTCTCCGGCAACATCAAGGCCATACTGTACATTCACCAATGTCTGCCTCAGCACCTGCAGTAGTGGAATTGATTGGCTAATGGAGGCACACTCACCACCTGTGTGGCACATTCAAAAGGCTGCAAAATTGTTATTACAGAGTCCATGAGGCGCCACTGTTCAGTCGTCATAGACATGGCAGCCCCGGAACTGTCATGGCCAGTGTGCATCACAAGATATTCTGAGATGGCTTTGTATTGTTCATACCACCTCTCTGCCATGTATAAAGTGGAATTCCACCAGGTGACAACTTTCAGCTTCAAGTGGTGCTGAGGGAGGCTGTTTCGCATCTGCAACTGCCGAAGTTGGCCACGGGCCTTTGCAGATTGTGAAAAGTGAGAACAGATATGGTGTGCAACTGTCAGCATTTCCTTTACATCAGTGTGCTGCAGAAACTCCTGCACCACAAGATTTATACAATGGGCCATGCATGGAACATGAAAAAAGCCACCATTCATGATGCATTTCACCACATTTGACCCATTGTCAATTGCTATGAACCCAGCTCTCAGGGACAGGGGGTTCAGCCACTTGTCAACTTCAGTCAGTACCACATCCAACATGTTTTCACCAGCATGTGAACAGGTCACACTGCGCATAGCAATCATTGCATGCTGTCAAATTCCTGGAAGATTGTTACCACAACACTCCACCTTACTGCACTGATTATTCACACTACCAACAGCATAAACAACCCCCGGCACCTGCGTCCAGTGTGTAGATATACACAAATATGAACTCCCCACTGTTTTGCCACTTGTCCACATATCCATACTTAAATAGATGAATGGAGAGGAGGAATGTTGAAGGGCATGTCTTACTGAGTCAGACATAGTACGGTACAACTCGGGGACAGCACGGGTCGAAAAGAATGTCCTGGATAGGACTTTCGATTTTGGACAGACACCTGCAGTAAACTGCCGGAACCCAGAATTCTCCACAAAAGAGAAGGGCAAAAGATCAATTGCCAGCCTTTCAGCTACAGCAGCATTAAGTTCACGTGACACTGTATGATTGGGTGGGTACTTCAGCTTGTGCGAAAAAACACTCTGTAACATGGGCTGACTTAAACATTTTACACGGGTGTGATGAAAAATGGTTCTGCTCTGCAAATGGCAGGGGGTGGAGTGTGGACGTGTGAACTGTTACAGGTGATGATGACAAACCCACAAGTGCAGTTATTTTCCACATTTACCAACTGGTTGATGTCCCACTTGCACTAGACATACTGTATTCACCACCACCACCACCACCAAAACTGATACTCTCACCAGCACTGGACAACATTTCAAAATCATTATGCTACCCACCTCATCATGCCTTTAGTAATCCTCTGCTCTTATTTCATCACTACTGCACACATTTAATTTCCTACTGGATTTAAAGTCATGGAAGGGGATAACATGCTTGTTATGGTTGATGACGAGGGTGAACTCCCCACTGTGGTATTAGCTGCCATCTTGTGCTGGGTTCACAGTGCCATGTGCCTATTCTTAAGATGTGTACGCTGTCTTCCTGTGCCTAGATGGCTCCCCTTTTTACCTCGACTCATACGCACATGGCAAACCTGGCAGATTGCAACTGGCTCATCATTTGCATCTTGCACAAAAAATCCCAAACAAGGGATTGTGATGCTTTACTTTTAACATGTCCCTGATGCTGCTTATTGGACTCCTGTTCTTCTAAGCCATGAAGTGTGTGTGTGTGTGGGGGGGGATGCTACATGATTTTTCAGGCAGAACACACTTGGACTGCAACTGACCACCACGACTACTTATCATTATAACTGGGTCATCATCATCTTCACCATCAACTGAAACTGGTAAATCACAAGTTTTTATAGGGGGGGATTAATGCAAACAGACTCAGGCACACCCACCTTGAATTTCTTTTTCTCTGGTTCCCAACTGGGGTCAGTTACATCATCATCATATTCATCCAGCATCACCCACATCCACATCTTCTGCTTGGATGCTGGCATATGCGACTGCATGTTGCAACCACAGCAATCATCATCATCAATCATTCATCATCATCATCACCACCATCACCTGATATTTTTTCACCACACTGTGAATCACTGCATGGAAAATGCATGACCTGAACCGTGGTGGAAGACATGTCACATAGTATGCTATTGTTGACATGATTATCAGAATTGTCATGTTCAGTTACTGGGATGTTACTGGAAAGTATGACATCATCTACACTGCCACTCACTCATACTGCTTCACAATCCACTATATTTTTGCGCACAGTACACTGGTCAGAAGTGGAACTTGAGGCAGCTAGACTCATACCACCACCAGCAACTGCACTAACATCACTGGCTGGGGCAACATCATCTCCTCCAACTATGAGTGAAGCTACTGATTGGGCTGTAAAAAACATTGCAGGAGAAATACCTTTCCTCACATTAGCAATGCACTTCTGCGTCTGCGTACTACTATGCCCACAGACTATCTTACTGGCAGCAGTGCCATGGCGAGAACCAGCTTTGCTTGCATGTCTCTTTGCAGGCATTATGGGGGATCAACAACAATATTCTAAACAAATTTAGATTTTGGAACATTCACTCTGGGTGGGGGGATGCTGGATGTAAAGCCAAAAATACAACTGTGGCTTCAGCAACAGATACAGATGCAAATTCACAAGTAAAACAACACCTTAACTAACCAGTGGTGCTGAAGTCTCAAACAATCCAATCTGGAAAGAATTCCTTTGCCAGTGGGGGGGCACTGACTGCATATTTTTACGGCAATGCAAGCAGCAAAACAAAAAAGATACCACAATGGCAGTACAAAATCATGCAGCTGCAATGGATGTGAGTTCACACTGCTGTCTCGCAATTACACTGTGGCACAATAAAGGTGTATTGTTGATGTACACCACACACTGCACACACACACACACACACACACACACACACACACACACAATTTGTCTACAAGAAATGCATAGCAAATTGAAAAGTTGAGTAATATGCCATATTGTAAACAGCCTGAAATTATGAACTGCTGCACCAGATCCACACAACACACTATCAACAAAATATTTCAACAATTACTGACAATAGTACTGTGTACATTAACACAGTCGATTATATGTCAAAATATAACCAAAAAGAAGTACAGTTACGTAAGAACTTGGCGTAACAGTAGATCTTCGAGAACAGCTCTTGCAGCAGGTAACACCATTAGGACTGAAGCCAGCAGGCGTCAGGACCTGAAATTCTTCTAGCTAGCTATCTTCAGTGGGACCGCCCCGGTCCCGCCTCCGGCGTCAGGCGTAGTACATAAGGAGGTCCGCCCAGATTCCCCAGTTCTCCTGCCGGAGACTTCCAGCCGCAGGATGATATCAGAAGGGGACCGAGGATCCACCATCAGAAGGTAAAGGTGTAAACCCCTGCCAAGGCTCGAAAAGCCATGCCTCCTCCAAGGGGAAGGTGGGAGGAAGGTACCTGCTGCAGGCTGTTCTCGAAGATCTACTGTTACAGTAAGTTCTTTACGTAACTGTACTATCTTACTTTCGAGATACAGCTCTTGCAGCAGGTAACACCATTAGGACTGATTTCCAAGCAATAACACTTGTAAGCATTCTGGGAGGAGGAAACTGGAAGTCACATACCAAGTCCTGACCCTAGGGCAGGAGACCCTGTACTTGCAGCCAGGCGAGACCGGCTCGCCGTCGTGAAGCAATGTCAGGCTATAATGCCTGATAAATATGCACACGAGCTCCAAGTGGCTGCAGCACAGCAGATGGCAGAGGAGGAGGCTGCAATGTGCTGCAAGGAGGTAGCCACCCTCTAGTGGAATGGCCCCGGACTGTGCCGGGAGGGTTTCTGCTTTGTATCATGCAGTATGATATACACTGGACAAGCCAGCGAGAAGGGACTGTGATACTGGTTGGTCCATCATCCTGTCAGCCGAAGGAAATGAAGAGTTGCTCCGACTTGCGAAGCTGTTTAGTCCTGTTTAGGTAATACCTAAGACAGCGGTGAACATCCAGGGTGTGGACCAGCTTCTCCTCTATTAGAATATTTAGGAAATGTACCGGCAGGTCAATGTCCTGATTGAGTGAGTGCAGAAACCACCTTAGGCAAGAACTTAGGATTCGTCCTCAGACACTCTGTCCTGGTGGAAAATCAAATAAGGTTCCTTACATATGAGAGCATGGCTCGGAAATTCTCCTTGCTGATGTAACAGCAACTAAAATAACGTTTTCCATGACAGGAAGCGCGGCTCTCAATCCGTGCGGTTCAAAGGGGAGCGTGAGTTGTTCCAGGACAAGAGTAAATCCATGGAGGAACCAGGTCCTTAATGGGTGGCTTATGTAACACCCCTCTCAGAAAGTCTCGAGAGGTGTCAGAGGTTGCGCCACTGTGCGCTGTCCACCAGAAACTGGTAAGCAGAAATGGCGCAGTGCACCTTTAATGAGTAGGCAAGACCCTAGCTGGAAAGGAGGCAGGTATTCTAACACCACTTTCACTGGGCAACCCTAGAGGGAAAGGCTGCGTGCTTGTGACCACAGGCAAAAAGCAGTGCCATTTCATAGCGTCGTCACATCGTTACCCGGCTTTCTGGCTGTGGAAGAACTTCGCCACCTCTTGAGAGACCCCTGTTTTGAAAATGGCTATGTCTCTAGGAGCCAAGTATGCAGGTTCAGTGAGCGTAAGTCGGGTGGACTAGAGAACCTTCCTCCTGAGACAGAGAGATGGGGAGCTGAAGGCAGCGGAATTGGAGGTTCACAGGGACAGCTGCGTTAGCAAGGGAACCAGATCTGTCTGGAGCCAGAATGGGGCTACCAGGATCATTGTTGCATGCTCCTGCGCAGTTTGAGAAGAACTCTCTGGATTGGCCAGGAAGGGAGGGAAAGCATAGAGAATCTGTCTGCCCAGGAGGGACAACGTCTGGCCAGAAACACCAGGCCCTGGTCTAGCGAGCAGAAATTGCGCGGTTTGCGTTGGATAAGAAGCGAATAGGTCCAGTTCTGGAGTGCCCCATCGAAGAAACAGATCCTTTGCTACCCTTGAAAGTTCCCACTCGTGGACTCATGCCTGGAATGACTCAGGCCGTCTGCAATTGTATTGTCCACTCCGGGAGCGTGAACTGCAAAATCCAGGCTCGCGCCGTGCCAGTTACCCAATCCCACACTCTAATCGCTTCCTGCAAAGGGGTAAGAGTGTGCGCCTCCTTGCTTGTTGAGTGTGACATCACTTGTGTTGTCTGTTTGGAGCAAGAGAGAGTATTTGATGGGATCTCTGACTGAAAGGCCTGCAGGGCGTAAAGGACCGCCCTCATCTCCAGAATGTTGATGTGGAGATGAGCTTCTTGAGGGGTCCACGTTCCCTGGGACCTCACCCTGTTCAGGTGTGCTCCCCACCCCAGCCCTGAGGCGTCTGTGGAGAGGATTACTTCCGGGGATGGCGCTGTAAATGGGACACCCGCAGAAAGTGTCCCTGGGTCTAGCCACCATTGCCAATCTCGAATCACGGCATTCGTGATTCTGAAAGTGCCAATGAAGTGAAATGGGCGATTACACCATGAAAAGTCCCCAGAATTTATTGTGCAGGTGACTCATGGTGCAGTCATCCCAGATTTTTTTCTGCATCCCAAATGCATCTATCTTGCATCCAGAAAATTGACAAGTGCCAATGAATTGAAAGGGAGCATTACACCACATGCAAAGTCCCATCCAGAAATAATGACTGTGGCGAACTGTTGCTGGTCCAAAGTGTGCTGCGATTCCTGCACATACAATGCGACCATCTCAACCGGATTGAGGTGCCCTTTGTTTGTACACTAATAGTAGACTTGGTGAGTGGAATATATATGTATTTTGTAGGTGGGGGTTGACATACAGTATAGACATAGTACTTATTGTATTGTTTTATATCACAGGTCACAGATACTGTTGGTACGCACATTCCAGTGTGATGAGAACTTTTGCATTGAAGTGGAAATGGATAACTCTCAAGCCAATGAAGGTAAATATATTTTTGAGGGAGCATATTTGCAGGTGAGATCTCATTAATGGTTTCTTATTTGGTTACTTCTTCACAGATCTCATCTGCATCCTTCTCCAGTCTGGTTGGTAATGATGGTCATGGTCATCGAATTGAAAACACTTCTGCATGTTGCATGTCTGCCCCAACCGAGGTGGGGGAGGGCCCTGATGTTGAAGAACTTCTTTGGATAAGGTAACTATGCCACAACAAAGCATCTGGAAGTTTCCTGAAAAAAGAAATGAAGGACTTATGGACTTATTACAACTTGATTGCAGCAGTAACACATTATATTTAAGCCAGTGGCAGTTCCACGGTATCTGGATTATTAACACAGATGAGTAAGCTGTCACACTGCAATCAAGCAGATCAATCACAACTTAATTTAGTATCAGGCTGTGTAACAAATACACTGTGCCAGTGTCCCTGGTTCTCAATCTCTAAAAGCTACATTTCAAAACCACATCTTGTCAAGTAACACGTGTGCAACTTTTTCAACACTGTCACGGCTGCATAGCTGCAAGTTCAGAATACAGTGCATGATATCTTGTAGAAATAGTTTTTGTAACATACCGTCACCTAGTTTATGAATCCTCCTCAGTTGGTTGTTGCACTCTTTAAAAAAAAATGAACAGATGAAATAATACATATACTTACCAGTATGGATTTGAAATGGATATTCCATAGGTTCCAGTGTGCGGTACTGCTGCACTACCATTGATACTGATTTTCAGCGAAGGAGAGTTGTTTTGTTAACCTGCAAAAAAAAAAAAAAAAAGGTTTACTGTATGTGTTTGACCATTGCAGTTCAGAAAAGCAACAGAAAGCAAAACACACAGCTAAAAGGAAGTTGAATAGCATAAAAACATTAGTACACATTCTCACTTTATAGTTTAATATTCCAGGAGGCCTTGTGCCTGTGGCTGATGGATGTGGTCTCCTATTTGACTCCCTCTGCCTTGGCATGGCCAATGTAATGGGAAAACATTGTCAGAATGACACTGGTGGTGGGTGCTGGTTGTCATAGCTGACGGCACATGATGACATTCCCTCTGACATCTTCCTGCATCTGGTGGTGGTGGCAGTGGCTAACAGCAGTAGTGGTGGTGGTCTGGGGGCACACAAAGTCATTCCTGTGGCGGCAGTGGCTAACAGCGGTTCTGGTGAGTGATCCTTGGGGGCACCAATGTCATGAAAAAAAACAATGTATCATACAGCAAATGTCATTGCCTTTAACAACTTCAATTAAAACCTGCCAACATTAACCTCATCATCATCCTCATAAAAGCTGCCCTCACAGTCATCTATGTCTGAAGTCTGACCACTGGAAAATTCTTTCTCCATTGTGTCATCTACGTCAGTGGTAGGCCGTTTCATGCTGCCATTACCAGTGCCACCAGGGTGGTCCATTTCTACATCACCAAAACCACCATGACTAGGCGAGGGTCGAATACTGAAGTTTCAGTCTGTGCTGGTACATGACTCCATTCATTTTTATGAATGTTAGCAACTAACATTTGCAGGAGAGAGGTTTGTCCAACGATCCTGACTATTGCACCTGCTGAGCTGAATGCCCTCTCGACACTTACACTGGAGGGTGAGCATGTGAGGTACTCAGTGCCACTGCAGTCAGCTCTAGCCATTCACGACCTTTCCACTCCAGTACAAAAGTGGATCATCAGTTATTGATAGATGCCTGTTTCCAGATAATTATGACTCAACCATTCTCTGTGCCGCACTAAGTCCAGTGGTTTGATGCATCATCTGTTTTCTGGAATCATTTATTTTCACAAATCCCCACTTGGGACAAAGCCTCCCAAAGTGGTTGATGACTAACTCTTTAGATGACAGACCACCTGGAACTGCAGTCCCACAGGATATGTGATACTATTCACTTCAGGTTCACCTTCAACCTAATTATGCTGCTGAGGTTTGCTGACCTTGGCACATGACTTCTATTGCCCCTGGACGAACGCGCACCAGTTGCCCACCTGACATTTTTTACCTGTTTGGGCCATCCTTCCAGTACTAGCGCAATTCCACGCTTTGTATCATGGGTTCAGCACTGTTGATATGGCAAAGCTGTCACTATGCTGAATACTCAAAATGTGGTGATTCTGGTCGAATACTGTCAGCATGTGTTTCAGCAACATACTGCTAGCACTGTCTCCGGCAACATCAAGGCCATACTGTACATTCACCAATGTCTGCCTCAGATACCTGCAGTGATGGAATTGATTGGCTAATGGGCACATCACCACCTGTGGCACATTAAAAGGCTGCGAGTGTTATTACAGAGTCCATGAGGCGCCACTGTTCAGTCGTCATAGACATGGCACCCAGACTGTCATGGCCAGTGTGCATCACAAGATATTCTGAGATGGCTTTGTATTCTTCATACCACCTCTCTGCCATGTATAAAGTGGAATTCCACCAGTGACAACTTTCAGCTTCAAGTGGTGCTGAGGAGGCTGTTTCCATCTGCAACTGCGAAGTTGACCCACAGGCCTTTGCAGATTGTGAAAAGTGAGAACAGATATGGTGCAACTGTAAGCATTTCCTTTACATCAGTGTGCTGCAGAAACTCCTGCACCACAAGATTTATACAATGGGCCATGCATGGAACATGAAAAAAGCCACCATTCATGATGCATTTCACCACATTTGACCCATTGTCACTTGCTATGAACCCAGCTCTCAGGGACAGGGGGTTCAGCCACTTGTCAACTTCAGTCAGTACCACATCCAACATGTTTTCACCAGCATGTGAACAGGTCACACTGCGCATAGCAATAATTGCATGCTGTCAAATTCCTGGAAGATTGTTACCACAACACTCCACCTTACTACTGATTATTCACACTACAACAGCATAAACAACCCTGACACCTGCGTCCAGTGTATAGATATACACAAATATGAACTCCCCACATGTTTGCCACTTGTCCACATATCCATACTTAAATAGATGAATGGAGGAGGAATGTTGAAGGGCATGTCTTACTAGATCCGACACAGTGCGGTACAACTCAGGGGACAGCACGGGTCGAAAAGAATGTCCTGGATAGGACTTTCGTTTGGACAGACACCTGCAGCAAACTGCCGGAACCCAGAATTATCCACAAAAGAGAAGGGCAAAAGATCAATTGCCAGCCTTTCAGCTACAGCAGCATTAAGTTCACGTGACACTGTATGATTGGGTGGGTACTTCAGCTTGTGCGAAAAAACACTCTGTAACATGGGCTGACTTAAACATTTTACACGGGGTGTGATGAAAAATGGTTCTGCTCTGCAAATGGCAGGGGGTGGAGTGTGGACGTGTGAAGACTGTTACACAGGTGATGATGACAAACCCACAAATGCAGTTATTTTTCCACATTTACCAACCGGGGTTGATGTCCCACTTGCACTAGACATACTGTATTCACCACCACCACCACCACCAAAACTGATACTCTCACCAGCACTGGACAACATTTCAAAATCATTATGCTACCCCTCATCATGCCTTTAGTAATCCTCTGCTCTTATTTCATCACTACTGCACACATTTAATTTCCTACTGGATTTAACAGTCATGGAAGGGGATAACATGCTTGTTATGGTTGATGACGAGGGTGAACTCCCCACTGTGGTATTAGCTGCCATCTTGTGCTGGGTTCACAGTGCCATGCCTATTCTTAAGATGTGTCGCTGTCTTCCTGTGCCTAGATGGCTCCTTTTACCTCGACTCATACGCACATGGCAAACCTGGCAGATTGCAACTGGCTCATCATTTGCATCTTGCACAAAATCCCAAACAAAGGGATTGTGATGCTTTACTTTTAACATGTCCCTGATGCTTATTGGACTCAGTTCTTCTAAGCCATGAAGTGTGTGTGTGTGTGTGGGGGATGCTACATGATTTTTCAGGCAGAACACACTTGGACTGCAACTGACCACCTGACTACCTATCATTATAACTGGGTCATCATCATCTTCACCATCAACTGAAACTGGTAAATCACAAGTTTTTATAGGGGGGGATTAATGCAAACAGACTCAGGCACACCCACCTTGAATTTCTTTTTCTCTGGTTCCCAACTGGGGTCAGTTACATCATCATCATATTCATCAGCATCACCCACATCCACATCTTCTGCTTCGATGCTGGCATGTGGACTGCATGTTGCAACCACAGCAATATCATCATCATCAGATTCATCATCATCATCAACACCACCATCACCTGATATTTTTTCACCACACTGTGAATCACTGCATGGAAAATGCATGACCTGAACCGTGGTGGAAGACATGTCACATAGTATGCTATTGTTGACATGATTATCAGAATTGTCATGTTCAGTTACTGGGATGTTACTGGAAAGTATGACATCATCTACTGCCACTCACTCATACTGTAACAATCCACTATATTTTTGCGCAGTACACTGGTCAGAAGTGGAACTTGAGGCAGCTAGACTCATACCACCAGCAACTGCACTAACATCACTGGCTGGGGCAACATCATCTCCTCCAACTATGAGTGAAGCTACTGATTGGGCTGTAAAAAACATTGCAGGAGAAATACCTTTCCTCACATTAGCAATGCACTTCTGCGTCTGCGTACTACTATGCCCACAGACTATCTTACTGGCAGCAGTGCCATGGCGAGAACCAGCTTTGCTTGCATGTCTCTTTGCAGGCATTATGGGGGATCAACAACAATATTCTAAACAAATTTAGATTTTGGAACATTCACTCTGGGTGGGGGGATGCTGGATGTAAAGCCAAAAAAACAACTGTGGCTTCAGCAACAGATACAGATGAAAATTCACAAGTAAAACAACACCTTAACTAACCAATGGTGCTGAAGTCACAAACAATCCAATCTGGAAAGAATTCCTTTGCCAGTGGGGAGGCACTGACTGCATATTTTTACGACAATGCAAGCAGCAAAACAAAAAAGATACCACAATGGCAGTACAAAATCATGCAGCTGCAATGGATGTGAGTTCACACTGTGTCCTGCAATTACACTGTGGCACAATAAAAGGTGTATTATTTGATGTTACACACGCACACACACTGCACACACACACACACACACACACACACACACACAAAATTTGTCTACAAGAAATGCATAGCAAATTGAAAAGTTCAGTAATATGCCACATATTGTAAACAACCTGAAATTATGAACTGCTGCACCAGATCCACACAACACACTATCAGCAAAAATATTTCAACAATTACTGACAATAGTACTGTGTGTACATTAACACATTTATATATCAAAAATATAACCAAAAAAAGTACAGTTACGTAAGAACTTAGCGTAACAGTAGATCTTCGAGAACAGCTCTTGCAGCAGGTAACACCATTAGGACTGAAGCCAGCAGGCGTCAGGACCCCACGAAATTCTTCTAGCTAGCTATCTTCAGTGGGGACCGCCCCCGACGTCGGTCCCGCCTCCGACGTCAGGCGTAGTACATAAAGGGAGGTCCCGCCAGATTCCCCAGTTCTCCTGCCGGAGACTTCCAGCCGCAGGATGATATCAGAAGGGGAGACCGAGGATCCACCATCAGAAGGTAAAAGGGTGTAAACCCCTGCCAAAGGCTCGGAAAGCCATGCCTCCTCAAAGGGGGAAGGTGGGAGGGAAGGTACCTGCTGCAAGAGCTGTTCTCGAAGATCTACTGTTACGGTAAGTTCTTACGTAACTGTACTATCTTACTTCGAGATACAGCTCTTGCAGCAGGTAACACCATTAGGACTGATTTCCAAGCAATAACACTTGTAAGCATTCTGGGAGGAGGAAACTAGGAAAGTCCATACCAAGTCCTGACCCTAGGGCAGGAGACCCTGTAGCACGGCCAGGCCGAAACCGGCTCTTCGTCGTGAAGCAATGTCCAGGCTATAATGCCTGATAAAAGTATGCACAGAGCTCCAAGTGGCTGCAGCACAGATGGCAGAGGAGGAGACGTTACGAAGTGCTGCAAAGGAGGTAGCCACCCCTCTAGTGGAATGGCCCTGGACTGTGCCCGGGAGGGTTTCTGCTTTGTATCATAGCAGTATGATATACACTGGACAAGCCAGCGAAGAAGGGACTGCTTCGATACTGGTTGGCCCATCATCCTGTCAGCGAAGGAAATGAAGAGTTGCTCCGACTTGCGAAGCTGTTTAGTCCTGTTCAGGTAATACCTAAGACAGCGGTGAACATCCAGGGTGTGGACCAGCGCTTCTCCTCTATTAGAATATTTAGGGAAATATACCAGCAGGTCAATGTCCTGATTGAGAGTGAGTGCAGAAACCACCTTAGGCAAGAACTTAGGATTCGTCCTCAGGGACACTCTGTCCTGGTGGAAAATCAAAAAAGGTTCCTTACACATGAGAGCATGAAGCTCGGAAATTCTCCTTGCTGATGTAACAGCAACTAAAAATAACGTTTTCCATGACAGGAAACGCAGCTCTCAATCCCGGCGGTTCAAAAGGGGGAAGCGTGAGTTGTTCCAGGACAAAGAGTAAATCCCATGGAGGAACCAGGTCCTTAATGGGTGGCTTAAGGTGTAACACCCCTCTCAGAAAGTCTCGAGAGGTGTCAAGTTGCGCCACTGTGCGCTGTCCCACCAGGAACTGGTAAGCAGAAATAGCGCAGAGGTGCACCTTAATAGAGGAGTAGGCAAGACCCTAATGGAAAAGGGAGAGCAGGTATTCTAACACCACTTTCACTGGGCAACCTAGAGGGGAAAGGCTGCGTGCTTGTGACCACAGGCAAAAACGGCGCCATTTCATGGCGTACGTCACATGCGTTGCCGGCTTTCTGGCTGTGGAAAGAACTTCCGCCACCTCTTGAGAGACCCCGTGTTACAAAATGGCTATGTCTCTAGGAGCCAAGTATGCAGGTTCAGTGAGCGTAAGTCCGGGTGGACTAGAGAACCTTCCTCCTGAGACAAGAGATGGGAGCTGAAAGGCAACGGAATTGGAGGTTCCTGGGACAGCTGCGTTAGCAAGGGGAACCAGATCTGTCTGGGCCAGAATGGGGCTACCAGGATCATTGTTGCATGCTCCCTGCGCAGTTTGAGAAGAACTCTCTGGATCAACAGGAAGGGAGGGAAAGCGTAGAGGAATCTGTCTCCCAGGAGAGGGACAACGCGTCTCGCCAGAAAACACCAGGCCCTGAATCTAGCGAGCAGAAATTGCGCAGTTTTGCGTTGGATGGGGAAGCGAATAGGTCCAGTTCTGGAGTGCCCCATCGAAGAAACAGATCCTTTGCTACCCCTTGAAGAAGTTCCCACTCGTGGACTCTGGCCTGGGAATGACTCAGGCCGTCTGCAATTGTATTGTCCACTCCGGGAACGTGAACTGCAATCAGGCTCACGCCGTGTCGAATTACCCAATCCCACACTCTAATCGCTTCCCTGCAAAGGGGGTAAGAGTGTGCGCCTCCTTGCTTGTTGAGGTAATACATCACTGCCGTGTTGTCTGTTTGGAGCAAGAGAGTATTTGACAGGATCTCTGACTGAAAGGCCTGCAGGGCGTAAAGGACCGCCCTCATCTCCAGAATGTTGATGTGGAGATGAGCTTCTTGAGGGGTCCACGTTCCCTGGGACCTCACCCTGTTCAGGTGTGCTCCCCACCCCAGCCCTGAGGCGTCTGTGGAGAGGATTACCTCCAGGGATGGCGCTGTAAATGGGACACCGCAGAAAGTGTCCCTGGGTCTAGCCACCATTGCCAATCTCGAATCACGGCATTCGTGATTCTGACCGGATGCTGCATGTGGTCTTGCCTTTGGTCCCACTGCACTTTGAGCATCCACTGAGTAACCCGCATGTGGATCCTTGCCAAAGGGACGGTCGGAATGACCACAGCCATGTGTCCGAGCAGACGAAGGACCAGCCTGGCAGGGACAGTCTTCTTCGCCAAGAGATCCCTGATGAGGGATCTGATGTGTTCCGCTCTGTCGTCTGGAAGAAATGCTCTCCCCTGAAAGGTGTCCAGAACTGCGCCTATGAACTGCAGCTTCTGTGACGGTACAAGAAGAGACTTCTCGTAATTGATTATGATGCCCAGAGACCGAAACAGAGTCTGGGTGCTCTGGATAGCCATCAACAATGCCTCTCTGGAGGCGGCCATGAGAAGCCAATCATCCAAGTACGGAAACACATAGTGGCCCTGTCTCCTTAGAGACACTGCCATGACTGCCATGCATTTGGTAAAGACCCTGGGGGCTGATGACAGTCTGAACGGGAGAGCTTGGAACTGGAAGTGGTGGCCGAGGAACTCAAAGTGCAGGAACCTCCTGTGCGCTTGAGCTACAGGTATATGCAGGTATGCGTCCTGCATGTCCAGGGATGCTAAGAAGGCATCCTTCTTTAGCATGGGAATAAGACCCTGCAGGTCACCATATGCGAATCGTTTGGAGGCGACCCGACATATGAGGTCGCTGAGGTCCAGATTGGACGGAGGTCCCCTGTTTTCTTGGAACCAGAAAGAAGGGAATAGTATCTGTACCTCTCTGGTTCTCTGGAACATACTCTACCACTTCCTTTTGCAGGAGCACAAGTATTTCTTGCCTGATAAGCAATTTGTGCTGATCCGAGTAACAGGAGGCAGAGGAGACCTCGAGGGTGGCTTGTCTCAGGAATTCTATAAAGTGGCCTTTTTCGACCAACTGAAGAACCCACCTGTCGGTGGTTATAGACTGCCATCCTGGCAGGTAATTCTCAATACGACCCCCGACCTTGATATCCCGTTGATCCTGAGGTGCGGGGGCTGGGAAGGAGTCAGGCTGTGGTGGCGGAGGGGCCCGCGGGCTGAGCCAGTTTAGCTGGATGCTGACCTCGGCCCGTGGATTGTCTTTCCTGGACTCTGTGGGAACCGGAGCCCCTCTGCTGTGGACCAGTTCGGGACTGTTGTCTCTGTGTCCGTCCACGAAAACGGCTTTGGTTCCTATGAAAGGAACTAAGCCTCGGTCGGTACATTGCCTGGACCGACCTCACCGCCTTCCCGGCCTCTTGGAGCTTGGTGAGAACCTTCTCAGAGGGTGCACCAAAGAGAACTTCTCCTTCGAAAGAGGCATCCATGATGTTCTTCTGGATGTCCGGGGTAAATCCGGAGACACGGAGCCATGAGTGTCTCCGGAGGCATTCGCCTGAAGCTGCTGCTCTGGCCGAGGAGTCCGCGGAATCATACGTGGCTCACAGCACCTGGGTTCCCATGTCCGAACCCGTACGGAGGAGCTGCAACATCTCCTCCTTCTGCTCACCTTCTGGCAATTTCTCCACCAGATCCAGTCCCTGTTCCCACAAGGCATTTTGGAGCTGTACCATGTGGGTCAAGTAGTTCAGGGACCTGATGGCTCAAGTAGCGGAAGCATAGGTGCGCCTGCCCTTGGCGTCCAGCTGTTTGGACTCCGGGTCCGGTGGCAGGGTGCTCCAATGTTGCAGTCTCTGGGACCGGTCACGAGAGGCTGTTATGACCAGAGAGTCGGCCAGAGGATGTTGAGCCAAGTACTGGACCTCCTTAGGAGCCTTCTACAGGTGGTCAGCTTTCTTCTGCATCGCTGGGAGTGAGTATGGGCACTTCCACGCTGCCTTGGTGACATCCACAAAAGTGTCCACCAAGGGTGGTACCACCACAGGCTTAGGATCCTTCTGCTGAAGATACCTAGCAAGGCATAGTCTCTCGGGGTCTAATTCTTCCGCATCCCAGCCCATGTTCTCTTGGATATGTCTCATGATCTCAGAGAATGATGGATCATCCAGAGGAGATCTAGGAAGCTCACATGGGTCCAGAGAGGGGATGTGAAGAGGAGAGGGGGATCTGGATCCTGTCAAGAACTCCGATCCCGTAACCTCTGTCAAAGGCAAACGACGGCTCTTCTGGGTCTCTTAGGACTGGGTGACCCTGAAGAAGATCTAGACGGAGGTCTCCTTTTATCAGGTCTCCCCCTTGGAGGGTCCATAGGCTCCTGGGGGAGAGGTACTCGGCCTGCTGCCCCGGATGGAGAAGGAGACGCAGGAGCTGGAGGGGTCGCAGGTGGCGGAGGAGGAGGAGGAGGAAGAGGAGGCGGTGTGGGAACCATATACCTTTTAATGGTATCCCACCAGCGAGTAAAGAGCTCCTTAACCTCGGAAAGGCCGACGACGGACCGGCGCTGGTGGCCGGTCGTCGGGTTCCGGCGTCGGCTCCTCAGGGGCCTCAGGTTGTGAAGAGGGTTCCCTGGGAGGTGTGACAGGACCGGGTTCGCCCGTCTGGTCCTCGGGCTGTGTCAACTCCTCCTCTGTGATAGTCTCCTGACCGACATCGGTAGGAGGCATCGGGGTCCTCTTCTTTATACGTACAGATATGGACGTCGGCCCTCCTGCCGACGACCGAGTGGGCGAACACCTGACCGGTGACAGGCGTGTGGCGGTCGACGGCTCCTGGGACCTGTGATGAGTGGCCAACGTCGAACGGGCTGACGTCGGGTCCGACGGCTTCTTAAAAGAGGCAAGCTCCTTGGTCTTTCGCTGGGGAGGAGGAGGCAAGGAGACAGACCTGACGTCGAGGTTTGGAATGGCTGGAACCCGACTTGTGATGATGATGATGGTCCCCAGACCTGACCAGGGCTTTGGAGGAAGATGACGAAGATGGTCTGGAGGTCTTGGCCTGTGAGGAGGAAGAGGAGCCTGAAGGTTTCTTCACCGCAGAGGGGAGAGGCTGAGAACGGCCCGGGAGGGTGAAAGGTCGGACTGGGAGCCAGAACTACGGGAGTCAGAGGCCCTAGACGGGGACTTGGAAGGAACCTCTCCTGTGCTTCAGAGTGTTTCCGGCCTTTTCTGCTGAATCCCTTGGAGGTGTCCATGGCCTTAATCTTCTCCTCGAGCAGGAACACCTGCAGAGCCTTCTGGCGACGGATCGGGGTCCGGCTGTTGAACCCCTGGCAGAAATTGCAGGACCGGGTGTCGTGGTCTGGGCCTAGGCACCAGACGCAGGCCGAATGCGGATCCTTGAACAGGATTTGCTTCCCACAGGCGCACTTCGAGGGATGGCCTTCAATGGAGGTTGGAGAGGACATCAGACAACAACTGAGCTGAAGAAATGAATGTTTTCCCGAAGGAAGAACTTAACCGTACGTTGCGCGCTAGAAACGATCAGAAGGGTCGAGACATGCAAGTCAACGACGGGAAAGAACTGGGGAATCTGGCGGGACCGCTCCCTTATGTACTACGCCTGACGTCGGAGGCGGGACCGACATCGGGGGCGGTCCCCGCTGAAGATAGCTAGCTAGAAGAATTCTGTGGGGTCCTGACGCCTGCCGGCTTCAGTCCTAATGGTGTTACCTGCTGCAAGAGCTGTATCTCGAAGTAAGATCAAAGAACTTCCTATTTCTCCCACTTAAATCTACCTACACCAGAGATCGCACACTTTCCCTGTCTCTTACTACACAGACTCAATGTTGTACATTAACATTCAAAATCCACACTCAAACAAAAACACTCGATGATATGAGCACAGGAGGGTCCATGGGTCCTTTAGCTGTCTAGACTTCTGGCTTATCTCACAATCCCTTACCCATGGGGTACTGGATTCCAGCATTCTTCCCACTGTTATCTCTGACCACTGGTACCACACGACCTACAGTCCACTCTAAAAATTGGGATTTTTTCCTGTATCTGTGATGTTATCCTTCTTACGATTTTTTTCTTTTTGATGAAGGGGGAATATATGGCTTTTGGTGTTTTATGGTTGTCATGGTTACTTTGCTGACTTTCCTGTATGCCGAAATACTTTTTCATGTCTTTTTTGTTTTTTTGCTCTCCCAACTTTTTAGTGGGGGTCTAGTTATAATTTTTCCTTATGTTTGGGGTTCCTTTATGAAATAATACGTATTCCTGTTCTTGTTATTTTTTTTTTATTTATGGTTTTGTGTGATACAATACTGATTTGTCTGTGTTTTGTTATGATTTCAAAAAAAGTGTTTTTTCCACCCTACTCTTTTAGTAGGGGTTGGGGGTGGGTTAAGCTTGGGGTTATTGTCTGATGCAATACTTATTTACATTCTTTTGATTTTCCTTATTCTGAGTTTGTATGATGTAATACTGTTTTATATTATTTGTTACAATAAAAATTCCCCTACTCTTTTTCGATACTTTCATAGGGTATGCCACTCTCTCATTCCTCCTCATGGAAGCTGGACCCACTACTCATGCAGGATCCTGACTTTGTAAAATGGACCAAATCTGAAACTAAATTATTTCTTCAAGAAAATCCAATATCTGATACCTCTGCACAAACCACATTGGAAGCCTACTGTATAAAGCCAACATGAGAGGGAATGTTATAGGGTATGCTGCACATAGAAGGAAAAGAAGAGAGGAAGAACAGACTAAATTAGAAGGGGAACTTGTCACCATGGAAAGAGCACTTAAGGATATGCCATGCCCATCACACCACTCGACGTGTGGTAGGCACGTACTAATGATCCATATGAAACTTAATGAGCTCCTATCTAGGAAAGCAGATCTGGCCCTTCTTCGAGTATGACACTCATATGGGTGGGGGATAAGAGTGGGAAAGTGCTGGCATACCAAATCCACAAACAGCAAGCTTATAGACACATTGCAAGGCTGAGAGATCCTCAATCAGTGAAAGTGAGAACCAAACCCCAAGAGGTAAATGATATCATGGCAGCCTTGTATGCTCAACTATACACTTTGTCCAGGACTGACACCAGCCCTAAAACCTGGACCTTTTTTAGATGCCATAAAACTGCCTTGGTTAACTAGTGAACAAATGATCACCTTAGAGTCACCACTAACCATAGAAGAGGTAACAAAAGCTTTAACCTCTCTGAAAAAAAGGGAAAGCCCCTGGGGGGGGGATTTTCTGTTGACTTCCTTTAGATGCTAGCTCCACTGATAACTCCCCTATTGTGCCAAGTTTATGCAGAATCTGAAACTACAGGCTTACCCCCCCCCCGTGCCCTACGAGAAGCTGTCATCATAGTAATCCCCAACAAGGGGAAAGACCCCATTGATGCAGCCAGCTATTGTCCCATTTCACTGATCAATACCGATAGTAAGGTATATGCTAAGGCACTGGCCAATAGAGTGAACCCCCTGTTACCCACCCTGATTCATCCCTCACAGGTTGGTTTCTTGAAGGGCAGATATAGCACTGATCATCTCCGAGCTCTTCTCAATCTCATCCACCCAGTCAAGCAGCATAACACCCCAGCTGCTGCCCTGGCAATTGATTTTGAGAAGGCATTTGATTCTGTAGAATGGGACTGTCTCCCACACTGTCCTGAAATACTTTGACTTTGGTCCCCATTTTAGATCGGCTATATCTGCCCTATATACTAGTCCCCTACTAAGGTGTTAACCAACTCTGCTCTATCAGAACCCTTTCAACTACATAGGGGAACCAGACAAGGCTGCCTTCTCTCCCCCCCTCCTCTTTGTTCTCGCAGTCAAGCCCCTGGCAGCAGCAATCCATCAGGAGCCCTCTATTAAAGGGATAAAGTTGGGGCATGGATACTATTCTACCTTGATGTACGCAGATGATCCGCTAGTCCTCCTTGAGGATGCACAGGTGTCAATCTCCACACTACTGGCCCTCTTAAACCACTTCACACACTTCTCTGGGCTCAAGGTCAATCAGTCCAAAACTGAGATTCTCCCCCTTAACTCCCACTGCCAACCCCAGATTATACCTCATCTAGAACCTAAAGTGGGCAAAGGATACTATCACTTACCTGGGAGTCAAAGTGGGAGCACACATTGACAAGTGGGAGGGGACTAACCTTGGACCACTGTTGACAGAATGCAGGGGAGTGTTAGATCGATGGACCCGCTTACACCTCACAATGGCTGGTAAGATAGCAGCCTTTAAAATGATTATTGCCCCAAAGTTTTTTCATCTAATATCCCACATCCTTCTTTTTGTGCCCCCAAGTTGATACAGGAAACTAGATGGGATAATTGGCTCCTTCCTTTGGGGAGCTACTAGGCCCCGCTACAGCAAACGCACACTTAGGTCCCATTGAAAACAGGGAAGGTGGGGGCTGCCTTGGTTTGAAGGTTATAAGCTGGCCTAACAATGCTCCCAGTCACTAACATGGTTCGAACCCCAATCTCCCAGAGCCCCCAGTGGTTATAAATTGAACAAACCCTGGGCAAGTCCCCCATACTTGCTTCACCATTATGGGGAGACTTGCCACGCACACTTAAATCTCATCCAACGCTGGGGCCCACAATCAGATATTGGAAAACATTGCATGAGAAACTGGGGACCCTTGCACACCCTCTACGATATACTCCCCTCTGGAAAAATCCACTTATCACTATAGGAGTTAGCCCAGTAATCTGGCTAAGCTGGAACAAAAAGGCATCCTCTTCATTAAGGATCTCCTGGTTCCTAAATCTGTGGTAATGGACACATTTTAAAACCTACAAACTCAGTGGTCATTACCCTCCAAAGATCTATAGAAATATTTCCAAATTAGGGATGCACTCAAACCCATCCTAATGCAGGAAAGACACCCCACTGCACATTCCCCCCAACTACATAGGTGGTTAAAAGCACCTAAGGAACAGCAGGACTAATATATGCCTCACTTCAGGAGACCATGCCTAGCACTGTGGCTTCCTCAAAAGCAAATGGGAAAAAATTTTATGAATACAAATTACAGATGCACAGTGGGGACAATGCTGGCACACGGGACATACAACACATAGGGATGCCCCAAGCAGGCTTATACATAATAAAATACTTCACTCATGATATAGAACCCCTACCATACTTAAGAAAGCAAAAATAATAGCTTAGGACACTTGCTAGAGATGCCAGCAACTGGGTGGGGACTTATACCATATCCTCTGGCAGTGCCCCTTAATATCCCCAATCTGGGAGGCAACTTCTCAGATTGCCAGTGACACTCACCATCACCATATTCCCCAATCGGCACCTCTGATGTTGCTGGGCATGAAATCTCTGCCCCATACCTCACCCACCATGAGCTCAGATGGCTCATGTTATTTTTCATACAGGTGAAACGTACCATCCTGAAGAACTGGAGAAGCACCATTATACATACCATAGATGAAATTCTCCCAGCATTTACTAAAGTATACGATTTGGACAGATGCTTCCACCTGGTACTAGAACAAATGCAGTCAATACATAAGTGTTGTGAGCCATATATGGCATTCCTGGCGCAGAGGGCTGGCATAGGCTGAACAGAGGGTATTATAATATACTGGATTGCAATTTATTAAAGACATGTGCATGGATATGACATCAATACTGCATAAGGTCCATAGCAAACAGTATGTAAATAGTTAATGATGTTAGTTTAGTTTATTAACCGGATGGATATCAGCTTACTTTACTCCTGAATGTATACAATCTGCTCATTACTGATCTAGTTACTGTACTTTGCGGTGACCTTCCTTTTCAGATAATGTTCCTGTATGACCACTGGAAGGTACAACTTTCTGATCCCTAGGGCTTGACAATCAGTAGCAGTACCTCCTCCTGGTCGCACAGTTCATCACACTAGGAAGGTAGGTCCACTCTCTATTTCTCTAGACTGCATAAATGATATTATGACTCAGTCAGACTCCTTGTTGTAGAATATATAGCTGGGGATCCTGTTGTGCAACCACAGTTGGCTGACACCAGTATGTATAAATAAGATCACAGAATGTAGATGTTCTGTTTGTGTTTTGGATAATCATTTCTGTAACGTGTTTTGTTTTTTAAAATCAATAAAACAATTAACAAAAAAAAAACAGTAGGGAAAGATTTTTTCCTGACAACATAAGAAACTCCTCTGAGCCTGCTACAAGGTGAAATGCAGTAAAGCTTAAATATAGAGGAGATATGGATGACATTCCTGACAGGCTATTTGTGGGTAGAGCATTACTGAAAAACAGCATGAAGTACTATGCGTATGAAATATATGCCCTCATTCATAGGGTTGCCACCTGTCCCTATTTTCGCAGGACAGTCCTGATTTGGGCAGCTGTGTCCTGCAAAAAAACATGAAAAATACTACATGTCCTGACTTTATAGTAGTAAAACTGTTTTCTAATTTTCCACTAAATGCAGCAGAAAACTATCATACCTTAAGTAAAATACCTTAAAATGATAAGAAAACAAAGAAGAAACTAAGAAACTACAATACTTAGCCTTAATTTTGATTATACAGAGAAAACAAGTCTGTTATATTGGTTGAGGTTACGTACTGTCCTGCAAAAAATCATGTTTCAGTAAGAAATGTCCCACTTTGGGCTTCTTAAAAGGTGGTAACTCTACTCATTCATATGCCTGGGGACACGATATATGACGTCTGCTTTAAACATCTTGCTGGATTAGTGCACTTCTGGAAACAATGCCAGTTGCTCAAAAATACACCTATCTGAAAACATTTTTTAGCCATTCCATTGACTAAATCTATGTATAAAAGAATAACGGTGATCTTTCGGAATGAAGGAGTGACTGTTGCCAACACAACATACTGGCTTAAACAACACTGTGTGGTAAATGGGTACCCTGAACCCATTTTAGATGAAGAACATCTATGGACAGGGGACTGGAAATATAAGGTCACCCCGAAACAAGAAAATGGAGTGACGAAGCATCTCCCTAACTGCTTCTTTTTAGGGAGTGACAGAGGGGTCATATTTTATGCAGGGCAGCCCCAAGCTTGCTATCAGTGTGGGGAGTCAGGACATTTAAGTAATGTCTGCAAAAAACAGAAATGTGGCCTCTGTGGAGAAGTGGGACACATTGAGGCATAGTGTAGACACCCACTTAAATGTAACCTCTGTGAGGAACATGGTCACACATTTAAAAACTGTGTCTGGGCATCACATAACAGCATGGACCAGGCACTATGAGCTGAACAAGACACATATGTAGCCACTGCACAAAAAGAAAAGCTACGAGCGTATGAATTGATGACACAAATCAATTCATCTGATCTAAATCCCCAAAGAGAAGTTCACTCCAGGAAATCTGTGCCTAAAAATAATGGGGTAAATGTGCAGGAAAAGTCAGGTACCCCCCCCCAGCACATGGAAGTGCAAAATATTGAAGAAGGCTCCGAGGAAAATAGAACTAACTTGGAACCCACTAATGCAGAGCAAGACAGCGCACCCTTGAATAAGGTCCATTCAGGGCAGAGGATCCCCGGAGAGGAAGGGAAGATAGTAATGAAGATGCCACCCCCAGAAGCAGTTAAAGACCCTCCATTTCAGAGCATTATGAAATCTAAAACTTCACATAAAATAACATCTTCACAGTTTTTAACATCAGGACTGGATGAAACAGTGATTCAAAATACCGATGAGGTACTGATGGATTTAAAGAGGCAGTATAGTGCAGTGGTTTAAGGCTCTAAGCTGCAAATCTGGTGACATCCAGCAGACCAGACCTGGGTTTGAATCCCACAGCTTCCACTTGCATACTATGTGGCCCTGAGCAAGTCACTTAACTTCCCTATGCTCACAGGTCGCTCTTGTAAAAAAGCTTTCGGCTTAGTGTGCTACTCCTGGTTAAACCACTAAATAAAAAAAAAAGAAGAAGGGGGGAACTCAGACGTATCATGAGTGGCATCATCTCAACCTGAGATTAACACAGAGACAGGAAAGGGGGGAACTCTAAATCCAAGAAGAGGAAGAAGCAGAAATTACAGTAGTCTGTTAGCTTTTTTTGATTAATGTTATCTATGCATACTAGCATTACATTAACAACTGCTAGTGTTAATAGTATAAAGTAGTCATGGTAGTAGTAATAAAATTGATTTATACAGTATATCACCATTAGGACAATGTATGCCCTATTTACAAGGAGTACCTGTGCAGTAGACATATAAACACAAGTTTCCACACATAACAATAAAACTAACATATCACATTAAAATTGTTTAACCAATAATTAAATAAGAAAAAAAAACACAAACATTTAACAAACATGTTATAAGTCTGTTGAAAATGGAAAGTTACATTCACTAGCCTATTTTCTGGGGGTGGGCAATTAATATTTGTGCAAGATACTAGATTGCATCCAGTGATGGAGGTTGGAAATGCCCAGAAGAATTGGAGGTGGGGACCTTCTCTGTGCTCCTTGAGGGAAGAACAATGTTCGTGAGTAGGTATTTTGTTTACAGGATTGCAAATAAAAATGTTAAAAGTCCTGGACATCTGCCCAGGTAGGGTTCTTATGGTAGATGTAGTCATACACAACACAACATATAGATTAATTAACATTTATGCCCCGCAGATGAAAGCAGAGAGATCTTCTTTATTTAAAAAAAATAGAGCCCCTGCTGTATTCGTCTAAACTGATATTATCCGGGGGGGGGGATTTTAATTGTGGACTGTCACCTAGAGATTGGGGTAGGAAAACAATGATTTGCAGTGACACTAATATGTTACAGAATATTCTGGATAAAAGTTTTCTAAAAGATATCGATGACATCATAAAGGTTCCTCCGGAGCACACTTTTTGTAAAGGTAGACTTTCTACCAGGATAGACTCTTGGTTTGTATCAGAAAGAATGGAGGGGATAAAAGTGCATATTATGCCACTGGAAATGTCGTATCATATGGCATTACAGGCTCAAATTGGTAATTACCATAAAATTACTATAGGAGGGAATTATTAGAAATTGAACATATCAATTTTACAGGAAGAACAACATATACTGTACAGGAGATAAAAAAATTATTAAGGGTAAGATAGGACATCAGCTTTCTATATGAAGCTCCATTAGAGTGGTGGGAAGACATTAAAAGATACTTGAGAGATCTGCAAATAAAAATTACCAAGACAAAATCTAGTAATAAATATATCCAATATCTCCAGTTACGGGCACAGTATTTAAAGATATTGACACAAATATGGACCACAGGAGGGGATATGATGGCACAATTAAATTCAAGAAAAGATGTATGAATGTCACAAAATAAGAGAGTGTGAGATGGCAAGACATCAACAATTTACAACACAAGGAAAGAAGGAAAAAGTTAATCTTTACTAAGTGGAATTACAAGGTATGAAAAGAATGATGCTTACATCATTAAGAACACAAGATGGTAGTATAGTGGATAATCAGCAAGGCATACAGCAGATAATCCAAACACATATATGTGAGACATTTCAGAAAAGTGACTCATTCCAGCAACCTTCATTATTTGAAAATATAGTAGTGCCAGAATTAACAGAGCTGGAAAAGCAGGAATTAATAGCACCTATACAAGCAGAGGAAATTAGGTTAGCCATTAAACAATTGTCGATAAGTACAACGCCAGGAAAAGATGAAGTACGGAATGAATTCTATAAAGAATTCATTGAAGAACTGACACCCTGGTTACAAGTAGTGTACCGTGAGATACAAAGTGGGGGGAAGCGTGTAACCAGTATGAATGAGGAGATCATGATATTTCCTTATAAAAAGGGGGACCCACAAGAAATAAAAAATTGGAGGCCACTAAGTTTGTTGACATCAGATTATAAGATTCTAAAATATTGACAGCTAGGTTGGCAAAAGTAGCAACAAGTTAATTACGACACAACAAACATGCTGTCCCTGAAAGAAATATACAACACAATTTAATATTTATAAGAGAACTAGTTGAACAAGGGCTGGAAATGGAGTTGGAAGGGCACATTCTAATCTTAGATCAAGAAACTGCGTTTGATGCAGTAAAACATAATTATTTATGGGAAGTATTAAAATATTATGGCATACCTGTAATATATGGTTCTGATTTATCGATATAATCAGAACCATATATAGAAATTCCCCAGTGACACCTTGAATAAATGGCTACTTGGGAATTCCTATTATCTTGAAAAATGGTGTACGGCAAGGTTGCCCGATGAGTCCTTTGTTATATGTTTTTGCTATAGATCCTGTCTTAAGGTTAATAGATGGAACAGAACGTATTAAACCTATTTACAATAACACAGGACAGATTTTTCAAAATGTTTCGGCATACGTAGATGATTATGCCATTACAGTACAAAATTTAGAATCAGGGAGGCATGCACTTCAAATGTTAGAAACTTTAAACAGTAGAACAGGAACAAAAATTAATGCAGGAAAGAGTAATGTTTTAGCACTAGGTACTGCTCCAGTACAGGATGACTTTCCTATCATGATTACTAAAGAAGAGGTAAAGATTTTTGGCATTCCTTTCAGTACAAGAACTACAGAACAGGCAAACTGAGACCAGGTGTATGAAGATGCTCATAGAAAGGTACAGTCATGGAAGTCATGGAAAATGACTAGGAAAAAAAAAAGAGTGCATTTGTTAAAAGCATATGTAGTACCTATATTTTTATATGTGTCACACATATCCTTTACAGTTTAGTATGCATACTACAATGGACTTCTTTTTTTATTTTTATGGGGGAGCAGGTTGAATCTGGTGAAAAGAGCACACACATATAGGAATTGAAAAGAAGGGGGTTGGGCATTTTTTATTTGGGAATTTTGTTTTCAGTAATATTAGGCCTCTAATGCTAGAGAACGAAGGATTAGGTACAGCATGTATGAAATGATGAAAATGAGCTTTTTTACAGCATGGGGGAGAGGGAAGTAGAATGCATCTGAAAAATCTTTACCTTCTTATGTTCAAATGACATTAAAATACATAAGAATGTGGAAAATCGAATTAAGCTGGTTTGTGGATATGGATAAACAGAAATTTTATTGGATCTTAGTTGAAAAATGTTATTTCAAGGAGCCTGTCTTTACAGTAGTACCTTATATAGATAAAATGTCACTATTAGAAAGCATTACTGTCAGCTCGGTGGTGCTGAAGGTTGAGGCGCTGGACGCCACACCTCGCGCCACAGCAGTGCCCCAGGTTCGGGGACGGACTTGGGGAGCCGGGGGGTCGGTGGGGGAGGGAGAGGATTGAGCATCTGGTGGACTGATCTCCTCTCCCTGGGAGGGATCCTGGGGCTGCTTGGTGTCCTCGTGACCACCGATGGAGATCGGGGGTACTGCATGATCACCAGCCAGATTACAGGGTTGGGGAGTGCGACAGACATCAGCAGGAAGCCGTGCATGGACGTCATTGCATGCCGCACTCCCAGGGGGAAACTACTCCCAAAAAAAAATGCCCCTACCATCAGGTGAGGCGATGGCGACCATGAGCAATCTGACCACATGTCCAAGGTCAGCTGATTCTCTGACTCTCCTTGGGATCTGGGGCCTCTCTGTGGGTCCGGGAGAGCTTGGATCCTGCATACCCGATGTAGCAGTGTGGAGAAATGGTTCAGGTGGACGGTTGAGTCAGACGCTGCAGATGGGAACCTCAGAGATGCCCCAAAGGTAGGGTGCATAAACAGAACATACAAAAAAGAAAAAGAAAAAAGCATTACTGATACTAACATACCTATAAAAATGCAGGATGTCATATGGTTGTGTGGACACCAGAAACTGAATGTGAAGGGAAACCAAAAACATAGAAAACTAGATGAAAGAATGTGTATGGCAGGAAATTGTTTAGGGCAAATAGAAACAATACAGCATTTATTTTTTGAATGTACATGTATTCGAGATTTTTGGGGGTCTTTAGCAGCATTATGGGAATGAGAAGATATTTGCAAGTATTACTTATGTGGGCTTCCCAAGCTGCTCCTGTGGCCTTGGCTCTCTCTGAGCAGGCCACAGCTAACAGACCACCCGACTGACCCCCGGACAGATTCAGACAGCCGATATGTGGGCTTCCCAAGCTGCTCCTGTGGCCTTGGCTCTCTCCGAGCAGGCCACAGCTAACAGACCACCCGACTGACCCCCGGACAGATTCAGACAGCCCATCTGTGGGCTTCCCAAGCTGCCTATGTGGCCTTGGCTCTCCGAGCAGGCCACAGCTAACAGACCACCTGACTGACCCTGGACAGATTCAGACAGCCCATCTGTGGGCTTCTAAGTTGCTCCTGTGGCCTTGGCTCTCTCCGAGCAGGCCACAGCTAACAGACCACCCGGCTGACCCCCGGACAGATTCAGGTACGCACCGGACCTCCGAAACTCGTGGTTTTGAATGCCACTGTTTTGACTGGATGCCCAGTGGAGGAACCAGGCACTGACTGGCAGCTGTACTCCTTGGCTGATTTTCCAACGCCTGGTGCTTCCTGGTCTCAGGGAAATCTCTTTCTGTGCTTTGTTCTGGACTGAATTTTTCGCCATCCCCCTCCCTCCTCCTCACAGTATTAAATAGACCCTTACTCCACCCTTCCTCAGCCTAGCAGCAGATTGGTCACTGCTGCTGCACATTTTCATGCTATTGGCCTCCCTGTCTTCAATACCTGACTTGACCCACTTTCTTACCGCCCCTTTTTAAAGCAGTCCCACCCACAGGATCCCACATTTCCTCTCAACCTTTTCTCCAGCCACTCCATCTAACTCCTCTCAATTACTGCTCTACCTGCCCTATTGTTAGGGACCTCACCCTAATTCGACTATATACCCTTTCAACTATAAACCAGCTTGCAGTTAAGCAGGCCAGCAACACCAAACAAACTACCTTGGGGTGCAGCCACCTACTACTACTCGTCACTACCTCTTTTGGCATTGCTGGTACCATACACGTCCTTTTGTTCTGCAAATTTTGGACTCCCCGCTGTTCTGTCTAACCCTTTATGTGAATCCACTTTATTAACCCTCACTCTCCTTCTCTCCCTCAGTCTAGAAACTGTCGCCCAGGCTCCCAACTCCTAAGCCGCGGGATTCCCGGCTACCGGGTGGTCGGCGTCCCTCTAGCCGATGCTCAAGACCACAGACACGGACCCAAGGCCCTACAAGGTACGGCAACTGCCGCAACTTTTTCGACCGCCCCCCTCCCCCACCTCCACTGATTATTAAATACAGTAGCTCCTGCCAAAATATTAGTCCACGTCCCCTGGCGCAGTGCCCCACCAATAGAGACTTAGCTCGTGATCCCTCTTCTCTATCCAGCCTACGGGATCCAACTCTCAGGGCCTCGCCTTACTAAAATGCATAGGCTCTCCTTGGCTGTGCCTTCACCACTAAATATCTTTAATGCTAACAAATTTGGGTCGACCTGGATCGGAAAGCTACTGATAAGCTGCATTAATCCAGCAACCCCACTGGCCCCTGGGCTAATTGAGTGGCTCCTTTTTGAGGTACCATCATGTCGGGCCCTATATGGCTCCTTTACTGCCCTTCTTCTGCTGATACCAGCTGCCCAGCATTGGACACCTGAACTACCATCATGTTTGGTCTACAATGGCACCTTGTGCTGTATACCACATGGCAACTTATCCTTTAATTCCTCCATGATTCCAAGTACCAGTACCTCAAACCCTGCTCTTGGACCGCACATACCAGTAGTACTTATAACACTCCCCCACCACAAGGCCCACCTCCCACCACGCAGACTTCTATCTCCTCCCCGCCTATTGAGGTAGGGGTACTAGCTCTTGCTACAACAGATCAGCTCTTCTATGGTGGCTACTTTCCAGTCCCTAAAAACATCAGATCTACTAGATGGGAGAAAGGCAGGAATTACAAGCTTATAATTAGTGCTCTTAGAAAAATCCTACTTATCCTCCTGCTTTGTTCAGGCAACATAGAACTCAACCCTGGCCCCCCAGAAGCTATTGCTTTGCCAGCAGAACTAGCAAATTTAAAAGGAATAAGCTTCTTGCATATTAACGTATGTAGCCTCCTTAAATGATAACCTTAATACAAACCTGGGTAAATCATACCTCTCCTGACATACGGTGATTTTAAACTTGGCTTAGACCCAGCACCACTGATAGAGAAGTAAACATACCCAACTATGCCTTTGTTCAGAGCAGATAGGCATGCCAGAGGAGGAGGGGGTAGCTATCTACGTTAAAGACAAATTTTCTGCCTCCTGCTTATCCTCGGCATCTGTCCCATAGTCGAATGCCTAATTCTCAAAGTGGAAATTACAGACTACTGCACTCTGCGTAATAGGATGCTACAGACCACCGTCTGCTGGCCTACAGCTTGTGTCATATCTAAGTGAGAAGTTGGGACAGGGGCTGCCAGAAACTATTATTTTAGGAGACCTCAACTTTGACTGGCTCTCTAACACAGCTGCCCCTCTTGCATCCTTCTGCTGATGAACATGGGCTGGCCTTAACTATTACTGAACCAACGCCCAAGCGTGATGAACCCCAGTAAAAGTACACTTTGGATGTGCTAATGGTGAGCAAACCTCATCTCTTCTCCCACGCTGATGTCTTCTTCTCAGATGCCAGCGACCATTGTTTTATTCAGGGGAGTAAGATCCACCAACAACCCAGCACCCATCAGCAAGTTCTCTATGAAGAGATCCAGGCGCAACTTCAATGAACATGCCTACCTAAACGAGCTTAGCACCCCTGAGTGGCAGATTTCTACCTGGCCAAAACGATTACGTCAGCTTACAATATCTTCCACAACATTCTATCAAGGGCCCTTAATAAGTATGCTCCCCTTATTAAAGTTGGAACTAGGACCAAAACCTGTAAATCGTTCACCCCTCAGATCAAGTCCTTGCTTCTAGAAAGAGATAAGCTCTGGAAAAAAGCACGCAGACTGAACACTGCAGAGGATTGGAACCAGTTCAGGAGACTACGAAATTTATGTACCAAAACAATCAGAGAATCGAAGGCCACCTTCTTCAAATCCGAACTCGACTCTGCCACAAAGAGCCCAATCAAGCTGTGGAACACAGTCAGTGATCTGCTAGGCCACTCCCCAGGAAATTCACTCCCGACCAAGATTACCTCTGGCAACTTGACTATAACCGAAAAGATGGATATACTTCACGCATTCAATAACCACTTTGCTACTGCAGGCATGGCATTTGATAACTCCCCTGCAAACATACTTCGCTCCCAGACTGCCAGCCAACTGCCTGAAACTCCGATAGCTTCTCCGCCTTTCTCACTTCAACCTGCCACACTGAAAGAGGTAGAGGACCTCTTGCTTCAGTTGGATACCAGAAAAAGTGCTGGGCCGACTCCCTTGACCCTTACTTCCAAAAAATTTCCTACACATTACCAGCAATACGGTCACCCACCTTTTTAACTTATCCCTGTCTCAGGGCACCTTACCACCTATATGGAAGACAGCACATGTCATACCACTGTTCAAATCAGGTGACCGTGGCGATCTCAATAACTACAGGCCAATTTCCCTCCTTCCGGTCCTGTCCAAGCTCCTAGAGAAAATTGTAAATGCACAGCTGAGGACTCACCTTGAGTCTAGAGAACTGCTAAATCCTATGCAGTCCGGATTCAGAGCTAAACATAGCACTATCTCAGCCCTCGCCAAAGTTACTAACGACTGGCAGCGTAATCTTGAGAGCAAAAACTTTATTTGTGCTGTTTTCCTTGATTAAGCAAGGCTTTCGACACAATCGACCATAGTCTGCTCCTCTCCGCCCTTCAAACCATAGGTGTAGACCCCTCCTCTCTCGTTGGTTCATGACTATCTTACAGGGCGCCTTCAACAAGTTAAAGCCGAAGGAGGCCTGTCCCTTTAAAAACTCTGCAAGAGGGTACCTCAAGGTTCTATATTAGGGCCCTTACTTTTTGCAATCTACATTAATAACATCGACTATTGTATAAAAGCCAACATCCATCTGTTTGCAGATGATACAGTTCTCACGTAGGTCGCCCAACACCTGAAGCTGCCTGCAATGACCTACAGTCAGAATTCAACCTTTGCAAAGACAACTCCTCCAAAAAGCTACTCCTTAATGCCAAAAACTAAAGCGATGGTCCTCTCCTTTATCCATACAGCTAACCCTGTGTCCAGTGGGACAGTTCCCCAAATTACCACAGTTCTAGGTGAAAAGCTAGAATTTGTTACAAAATTCAAGTATCTGGGAGTTTGGATAGACCAAAGACTCTCCTTCATTGAACATATCGAGGACTTGCTAAAACGACTTGACAAAGGCTTGGACAGTTTTTAGAATCAGCCAATTTCTCACCAGAGATGCCAAGAAACAACTGGTCCAATCCATTTTCCTATCATTGGTTGATTACGCTGACTTCCTCTACAGCCAATGCCCCAACTCTTACATGGCTAAACTGGACACACTCTAGCATCGAGCACTGAGGTTTATAGCAGGACTCCCTTGACACATCACTGCACCCTATATGCGGCAGTGGATGGACATCACTAAAGTTCAGGCGCCACAGAAATGCCGCTCTCTGGACCCATAGAGCCATCTCTAATAAGCTGCCTTACTATATCTCCTGCTGTCTTCCCTGAGTATAATTGGGAAATCTGCGTTAAAGTTACTCAGCTATTACATAAAAGTACCCAAAGCAAAATCCGCTTGACGGGCAGCCATAGCTTACGTGCTACCTACCTTATGGAGCGATCTACAAAAACCCTCAAATTAAGCACTCTAATCGGTATAAATGCTTTCAGATGCCTTATTTCCATACAATCAGAGAAGTATGTAACTGCTTCACCCACTCAGACCCAGTACCGGTGTCTGCACTGGTATATAAGCCACGCCTAGACCCAATTTAAGTACTGACCCCCCAGCTTGCTCCTCACCAGCCTAATTGTTCTCTCTCTATCCCCTGTCTTATCAACACTAGGCCCATCCATCACCTTTATTCTTCCTTTCCCAACCTCGGATGAGAGCTCACTACCCTGGGTTGTGACATCTCCATGCCCGTGCTTATAACATTCAGTCCCGGGCTCACACATACTCCTTTCTCTCCATCCACCTTCTCTACATCCAGCTTTACCAACTCCTTTCTGTGCACTGTGCCCTCCTAGCCTTTCTCCCCTACTTCCCTCCCTCTCTTCCCCTACCTTCACCTCTACCTGGTGTATATTTTTATTTTTATTTTCTTCATTTACTTCCTCCTGCAACCTCAGATAACCTGCTTTATCTTCCTATAGACACTTCTATGTATGTAAATACCGTGTAATCTGTACAATATCTGTATAATTCTATGTACATATGAACTTCTTTTTCTTCCTCTCTGTAAAGAGTAATATCTGTATTGCCTTGTAAATACCTGTGTTGACCTGTATATACAATTGTTCATGCTCCACCCAGGTCCATCTTGCAAATGAGCTTCTGCTCAACGATGAACGCCTGGTTAAATAAAGACTTGATGATGATGATGATGAAGTGCTGATTTTAGGACAACTGACACAGGAATGGAAAAATTGAAAAAAAGAGTACTGTATTTGTGATTTTGGCATGTATTAATGGTCTATTTGGCAAGTAAGATGCCTTAGGGTTTTGCAACAAAAAGAGGCAGAAATGCAAGATATATTGTTTGAAATTCAGGATGAAATAGATTAGGGGCTGGATATTCAAACTGCGCCCAAAAAGTGCGCAATAGCAGGAGCAAGCACAAGTCCATTGGGCCCATGCGCAATAGACGAGATATTCAAAAAAGGAGAAAGCCAAATTAGCCAACAGATAGCGTCTGAATATCGCACAATTTGTGCCATAGCGCAACTAGGAAGGGGAAGCTGAGCAGATACGATGCACCATGGTGCAACAAGGGCTGCCCAGCTGAGCAGCCCAGAGGCGCCATAGCACGGCCAGGGAGCACCCCAGCAGCAGAGCAATGGGATTGCACAACCAGGGAGGTAGGTAGGGGCCCACCACCCATGCCACAGATGGGCACAGGAACACACTGCAGAACTGACAATGCACCCCCACATCCCAAGCACAGCACGACTGGTGGAGGCTGGAATATCCACCGGCCCATGGGGACAAGCAAACAAAGCACAGCTGGGCCATGGTGCCCCAACACACCCGACAAGCTAAGACTGCCACACAGGAGGGCGGACGCCCCATGGCACAACAGCCCCGTGCACAGCATACCCTGCACCATGACCCAAGGACCACCCCCATGAGCAGTGACCACCACTGCAGGTCCCCATCGCTACCACCACCCCACTGCCACACTGCAACCTCGTGGTACCACAGAACCATACAAGCCAGACCCACCATGAGCCACAGCAGCCAGCACAGACACCCACAGTGTGCGTGGAAGCACAGCACACACTGGATGCAACACAGTGCAGGGGCAACACACACCCATACCCACGGGGACACTGCTCAGAGATGCAGTAGTGTGGCAGCCAAGCCCAGTGTGGGCCCATGTAAACTGTGCACACACACAGCCTGCAGTCTCCATGGCACAGGGGTGACACCACCCTGTGCATGAACTGTGCCCTGTACACCACCAACATATGCCTGGATCACAAGTCACAGACAATGGTGCACAGCCCTGCAACACACACAAGCCACAGCATGGAGGTGGGACAGCAACTGCGGAGGCCACAGTGTCACCAGGGCAAACATGCACCACCATTGACAGGAGGCAACCCAGCATTGTGAAGGTCACAGTGGATGACCTGCAGGGACAGCCACCACTGACAAGGCAGCAGACCTCGCAGGCCACAGACATGCAAGGGTGTCAGCTGCACAGGCCAAGGACGGGTTGACAGGGGCACAATGGACACAGAGCAGGCACCATGGACCACTGCACACAGTGGTGCAATGCTGAAGAACAACACGCACACCACAGATGCCGACTGAGTAGCCACTCCCACACCAGAAACACTTCCCCATGCACACACACACATACCCATGACTGAACCACCCCAGATGCCATGCACACCACTGCAACTGAGCACCTATAGCCAGCTGCAAATCAGAGACCACCACAGTATTCATATCAAAATAACTGTATTCAAAAAATATAACAACAACAACTATTTACAATTACTGTATGTACAAACATGGGGTGGAGGGACAGGAACAAGGTGGGGGTGGGTAAGAGGCAGGGGTGAACATATGGGAGAGGGAAGGTGGGGTGTGAGGGTTGGTCAAAGGGGGGAGGTTGTCTGTGGTCACTGGTGGTCAGCCTGGTCCTCTGCTGCCTGGGGCTGTTCCCTAGGTCACCTCCTCCTCCTCACCCCATGCTGCTGAAGATCCCTCAGGATGGCAAGGGACTCTTGCGCCACCCGCACAAGATCCTGGATGGACTGCTGAATTCGCAGGAGTATCCGCACACCTAGGACAAGGGATCAGAGTCATTGGGTGTGACTGTCCATCCCCCTGCAGCCCACCCATATACATGGTATACAGCTATGTGCCACGCTCCTGTGATGGTGTGCACCCACCCACAGTGACCGTGTCCACAAGACATGCCCAACCAGGCAGCAACAGCCATGTGTACCACTGCACACACCACCATGTCAGCACAGCACAACCAAGGCCATACAGTAACGTGGCTATGCGGTGGACAGGCAGTGCCACAACCATGTGCCCAGTGCACACATGGACCACCATTGGCTAGTCTCCCAGACATGCAGTGCCACTGGACAGTGCTGACTGTCACATGTCGCGGCATGGCAGTGGTATCCATGGATGGTGGCCATGCCCTGCTTCCCACCCTGTCACACAGCATGCAATAGCAATCATGGTGTCATGGCACTCACCCTCATCGGGTTGTTGCTGGCGCTGGGGTTGGTCCCCGACATGCACCCGTGCAGCGTCCCCCACCCTCTGCTGCTGCTCCAAATTCCTCCTCCGCTCGGCCACGCCTGTGGAAGACAAAAGTAGAGAAACACATCAGAACAAACCCAAAGCATATTCCCCCTTCCCCAATGTGAGTGCCCACCACCCAGCCAGACCCACCCATCCCATACCCTGTAAACACCGCACAGCCAACCATAGACCATCCCTTCCCTATGTGTTGGACACATAAGACAGTGTTACCCATATGGACCATACAAGTGTGTAGACGTGTCACCCACCTGGATGAGGCACCACGCCCCTCCTGGCACGCGACCGCAGATGTGCCAGCAGCTCCGGCTCCCTCTGTCTCAGGTCCCCATACCAGTGCCTGCACTGTTCGGCTGTTCTCCTGTGGCCAGTGGCCGCCTCCAGGTCAGTGGCCACCTCTTGCCAGACCTGGGTCCTGGCCCTGTCCAGTGGCACCTCACCAAACAGTGGGCCATAGTGTGGCTCCACAATGGCCACAAGGTTGGCCAGCTCAAGGGCACTCCACTGAGGGGCTTTCCTGCGTGCCATCTCTAATGCTATAGTAGGCAATATGGTGCACCGCATTGCGGCAACCCCAAGTGGAAGTGCTGCGTGGTACATCACCGCCATTCCCTATTGTGCTGTCGGTACAGTGCCGCCATTCCCTATTGCGCTGTCATCGAACAGCGCGATAGAGGTGCAGCCATGCCAGATGTATAGCACCAAGGGGCAAAGGTCAGGCACAGGGTCATGGGTCTCTGGCGCAAGGCCACGCACAGCGCCATTGGAAGTCTATGCATCTAGCACGATTGGTTGCCTGTGTGCCATCACCACTGCGAACTATTGCGCAGTTGTGCCGCAGCGCCATGTAGTGACCCTCGCCATAGCACCACTGGCACAGTGGTGGCCGTGCCCTGAGTTGCCTACCGTGCACAGCACGTCATCAGTGCAGCAGATGGCTGCATAAGCTACCTGGGCGTGTGCAGTGCGGTGTACTACGCAGGCCACAGAACTGCGCCATTGGCTCAGCACGTTCAACACAATTGCGCAAAGCACAAAAGCGTGACATTCAGCCATCATATGCAAATCATCCAATCAGCCATTCAATGGCGCAGCAGCACAATTTGCATCTCGTTAAAGTTGCTTCACACCTAATTTGCATGGATTGCGCTATAAAAATGCGACACTGTTCTGCAGTGGCCATATTTGGTTACTGCAGTTTATAGGTGAGTTGCATGCTGTGTGGTGTTCTGGACTGTGGTCTCAGGGACTTGCTTTGTACTGCAGAGCCACAGGTAACCACTGTCACCCATACAGGCTGAAAAATGACCGAGCGAGGATAGGGTGAGGAGGATGATGGTGGTGGAAGAGGAGGCCCAATTTTACCAAGGCCAAGACGGAGGCACTCTTCAATGCCTACATCAATCAGGAGCCACTGCTCAGTGGACGGTGGGGCACCCCTCAGGCCCATGCTGCTGCATGGGAGGGGGTGGCACATGCCGTCAATCTGCATGGCAGCCACCAGCGCTCTGTGCAGGAGTGTAAGAAGAAGATGGGTACCGACAGGAGGAGGGTGAAGGAGAAGGTGGCTGCCATCAGGGCGGCACGTGCTGCAACAGGCGGGGGCCAGCTGGAGGTGGTGCAGCTGACTCCGGCAGAGGACAGACTCACTGCAAGCATGCAGCACAGTGCCATTGAGGGCATTCCAGGAGGTGGCTTCCAGACAGGTGGTAGCCCATCACTGCATGGTACGTCATGGTCTGTCGGGGGGGAGGGTAGATCACATGCACTAACGTGTCCTTACCTTCTGTTACAGATCCTGTGCATCTGCAGGGGTCAGCAGTGGAGGGCCTGTCCACTGTGGACAGCCATCTGGAGTTAGAGGAGGGACCATCCACCTCCGCATGTAGCCGGCATGCATTGCAACAGTGGGTCCGCCTGGCTGTCAACACTGATGTCATTGAGACAGGTGTGGGGGAAGCCCTTCCTGTGTCTCAGCGGTCTGGCATCCAAGGATGCCAGCATGCTGTGGCTGTGGCACAGACCTGCACCATTGATGATGCAACGACCATTATGGGCAGTGACATTTGTGTGTCATGGAATGGACACACAGCAGGCCAGCTCACGCCCATGGACCTGGCTGGTTCCGATGTGTGTGCCAGCATGTCAGCACAGTCCCAGGCTGCGCCTGTCAGCACCAGTGGGGCAGCACTGGTGGCTGGTCAGGTCAGTGGCACTGTTGCGGCCACAGTGGCAGAACAACCAATCCCTTGGGCACAGCAGGCAGAGAGGCAGTAGCAGCAGTCACCCACCGGGACTGGGGGTACAGGGTTCAGCGGTGGCATCTGTGCACCACCTGTGGACTTGCCCATACCTGGTTCTGGTGACCAGCGCCCACCCTCGAGGGGTGCTGAACATCAGGTCCTTCCATACCCTGAGGGACAGGTTACCGAGGTGGCAGACGACCTCTTTGACGAGCACACCCGCCTACTGCAGGCATCAGTACAGCAGCAGATGCGGCTTGCAGCGTCCATGGAGGCACTGTGTGTGGCTCTGGAGTGGGTCGAGGAGTGACACAGCAGAGACACCGATAGGATCCTGTCACGGATTGACCATTTGCGGGAGGATGTGACCGCTGCCATTGACAGGCAAACACAGGCGTTGGTCACTGTCCTGGCCACAATGGGCACACAGTCAGGTGCCCATGTGTCGCTCACACTGCGCAGTTCACTATCCACTCCCCATTCCTGGCATCGTGCGACACCCACCCTGTCAACGCGGGGTTCAGCTGTGGGCATCCCAAGCACTCCTGGTGCAGGTATGTTTGGTGTGCTGCAGACACCTGTGCGGGCACGGTCGCGTTCACGCAGTGGAACCCCTAGTGGACCATCGGTGCCACCCCATGAGGCCCGTGCTCAGCTTGCCAGTGCTGCTGGGTCTCTGCAGGGCCGCCCATGCATCCGAGGTGGATGTGGCACTGTGCCACAAGACTGACCTGTCTCCCAGTGCAGGCACTGTCTGGTGCTGCCCTGTGTGCATTGTGTGTTTTGGTGGGCAGTGCACCGGTGGGTGCCCAGCCCTACACGCAGACACACGGTTCACCTGCACACCCATCCAACTGCTGTTCACAGGTACGTGTGCATGATGATGCCTGCATTGCGCTGTACACCAAAGTGCGATGGTGCCCAGCATCTGACACACGCACATAGACAGTCAGTGGACGTGGTGGCCTGTGGACATGTGTGTTGCTAGTGTTTGTGTTCCAGCTGTTTTGCACCTGACCCCTGTGCACTTTGTGCCTATTGTGTGTGCATGTGTGTGTGTCCGTCCATGTTACTGTTCACCCCTCCCTGGTTGTATGTGTGTGCTTCTGAGCCCTGCCACTTCCCTTGCCATCATGCACCCCTGGTGTGTTTCCATGTGTGTACGTGGGTTGTGCCCTAGCCACTGGTGGTTGCACATGGCCCCATGACTTAGCTGTGTTGGCTGAAGTGCTCCTCTGTGATGGTGTCCAGCTGGATCAGTCGGGGGTCCTGTCGGCCAAGGGGGGGCTGCCCATCCCCATCATCACCGGCGTCACCGTCGTCCCCATCGCTGTCCCCCTCTTCAATCTGTACAGCTATCCCACAGTCTTTGGCCATGTTGTGCAGGATACAACAGGCCAGGAATATCCCACAGGCCTTTGAGGGGCTATACTGTAGGGCACCACCAGAGGTGTCCAGGCAACAGCAGCGCCTTCAGCATCCCAAACACCCGCTCGATGATGTTGCGTGTGGTGGCATGTGCCTCATTGGCGTTGCTGCGATGGAGTGGTGGCGCCCGGTAGAGGTGTGAGCAGCCAGGGACGGAGTGGGTATCCACTGTCACCTGTGTGGAGATAGTGGAGGTTAGTGTCTTGTTCAGGCTCAGACTGCCCCAAACCCTGTGTGCCACACCCATGGCACCTCTGGCCCTTGCCCACAATTTGTCAGTTCTACATGCATACTCACCCACTAGATGACCTGTGGGGATGTCCCCACTCTCGAATCGATGGCACAGTGCCGACTGGTACCAGATGATGGAATCATGTGCTCCCCCAGGGTGCGTGGCACAGACATTGATGATGCGCCCACTGGCATCACACACCACCTGGCAGTTGACACTGGCATATCCCTTCTGATTCATGTAGGCGGCCCCATTGGGGCCAGGTGGCATGTGAATGGCTACATGGGTGCAGTCTATCGCCCCTAGCATGCTAGGCATACGTGCTACCCTGTGGAACTCCTGTATGTTTGCTGTGCACTCCGCCATGGTGCTGGGGAAATGGATGTACTCCACAGCATGTGGCAGCAGTGTGCTGAGGAATTGAGTGAGGATGTGTGACGTGGCCTGTGTTATGCCTGTGGTGTCCCCTGTTGGTCTCTGGAAGGTACCCGTGGTGAGCAAGCACATGCAGGCTGTTACCTTTGTCTCCACTGACAGAGCATGACTCCGTCGTGTGGGTGCCTGCATCACATCACTGCACAGCTCACAGAGCCGCCTCAGTATTGTTCTGTTCAGGTGGAACCGGCCCACAATCTCGACATCTGTGTACAGCTCAAAGCTGGTGTGGGCTCGGTACTGCCGGTTGGGAGCGTACCGCCTACGGGCCCTTCCACGGCCATGTCCCCCTGCAGCATGCCTTCTCACCCCCCTCATTACAGCTTCCATGTGGAAGGTGGCACTGTCCATGTCCCTGGCTTGTGTTCCCCCTCCAGCTGTTGTTGCTTTGTTCCACCGCTGTCCTGACTGCTACCTCCACTGCACCAGGGTACACCTACTGGCATCTGCTCTCTGTGGCCCCACACACCTTCCCTTGCCCCTATTCTGTGGTTTTGTTTCCCTGGCCTGCCCTCTTTCTCCCTCTTACTCTGTCTCTCTCCCTGCCTCATGTGGCTCCTCTGTAGCATTCTTGCGCCTCTTCCTTGCTCCTTTTTATTTTGGCTCATTTCTGCTATGGCGCAACTTCTGCCTGCTCCACTGTTGCGCATTGTGCAAGTCTTTGAACATCGCACTGCACACTTTATGCATGGTTCCACCCCCTTCGGTTGCACATGCCTTCATTATCATTGCGCTGTTGCTCAGCATGTTTTCAGTGGCGCAACTGCCTCCTGCTGAATATCACAGAATGGTGCATTTTCTGACTTGTGCTGCCGCAACCCTATTGCGCATGCGCAACCCTTTTGAATATCCGGCCCAAAGTCTATAATTATGAGAAACATACATTGGGAGTGGAGAAATGTCATCACTTATGGGAAGGGATGGAATGGATAGGTTAATATATACAGTGCTCAGAATGCAAACGAAGAAGAAAATAGATTTTATAATAGCAGATGAGTAGAAGCAGAACATGAAAAATGAAGTAGAAGGACACAGTTATAGGATGAGTAATATAGATGTTGTATTATATAATATAAAGTAAGAACTGATGAGTGTAGAGAGGAGGTGTGCCTCAAACGTGGCCTTAGGTATCAGGAAAAAGAAGGTTAACATAGGGACATGGAGGCATTCTGGCTATTTATTTCCACTACAGAGATAAGGGACTTTTGAATGTAATAATAGAACTGAATACTGAATTTTATTAGTTGTTTTTTTCTTTTCAGATTGCAGGGTTTTGATTTTGGTTTGTATGATGATAATACTGAATTTTTATTTTACTTTGTATATCATGATTAATATTTATGGTTGGAAAAAAGTTTGATCCAAGTCAGTTGTTTGTTTTTGCATATTAATGAAAATTTCCCTACTCTTTTCAAAAAGTGCCATGGGATCTTTAACGTCCACCTGAGCAACCATCAGAACAGGCAGACTAGACCTCAGTTTAAAGTCTTATCCGAAAGACAGCACCTCAGAAATACAGCACCCCTGTCATGCAGCACTACAGTGTCAGCATTAGGATTTAACCCATGTGTCTGGTGTGGGGATAGAACCCAAAGCCTGCTGATCTTTTGGCCTCAGAGGCGAGTGCACAACCTGCTGAGCCACTAACACTGATAAATATATGGTGGACTGCAGAAAATATGCAGCTGCGTAAATTCCTGTGCAAAAAATGGCATTGAAAAGTATGGCATATCCCCTTAAAGGCTATTCTCAGCCACTGTTTTTCCGCAGTTGCGAAAAAAGTGAGCACATGCTGCACCAAGGAGAGTGAGGAGTAACTCACCCTGCACAAAAGGTAGTATACTAACACTTGGGAAACAATCATAGTGGGGGTTCAGGCACCAAACAACAGCAAACCTGTGGGCTATATAGTTGTCTCAGTTGCTACACCAAAAATAGCACTCATTTCCATTGAAAGGCAACAAAACACAACCACATGACTCTGTGCAGCCCATAAAGGACCCCCACAGGCAGTAGAGGCAGAGGTGGTAACAGCCAGAAGTTTATGCTACAGATGCAGCAGAAACAAACACCTCAGAGACACACCTAACAGATACATATTGTGACTAGGTGCAAGGTCCTGCTGGTACAGGTTCTGCTACCATGGTCCCAGATGCAGAACTGGCTGCTTGCCTCACTGGGAGTGCTGGTTCTGCTTCAACTTTTGCAAGACTGTCAAAGTGTCCTGCTCCACTTAATATTATCCAGAAAATTTGCAACAGCCTCTTGATTTGTTATTATAGTTCCTAATTTTATGTCATCAGTGAATTTACTTGGCCAAGTGGTGCCATTATATTGGATCGATGAGACAAAAATGTTAAACAAAACAGGACCCAAAATGACCCCTGAGGAACCCCACTGTCTACCCCTTCCCATTTCGAGTAATGACTCCTTATACAAACCCTCTGTTTTCTCCTTGCTAGCCAAAGTCAAATCCATGTAGTTAGTTTTTCATTTATTCCTATTTCCTTTAATGTTTTGATCAGTTCACTATGTGACACTGTGTCAAAGGCCTTTGCAAAGTTTACATACAGCATATCAACTGGAATGTCTAGGTCCATGGCCATACTAACTGGTTCAAAAAAGTATGGCAAGTTGGTTAGGCAAGATCTACCTTTTTTTGAATCCATGCTGGAAGGGCTCCTTTAATGCTATCTGTGTCCCAAAAAAGTTCTATTTCTTCCTTAAGTTTCCAACTTTTTACCAGCTATAGAGGTCAGACTGGTTTCTGTAGTCTGATTGTACACCCTTCTTGTAAATGGGCACTACCTTTGTTACTGTCCAGTCCTCGACCAGTTTACAGTCATCAAAGTCTTTCTGAAAAATTGATGCCAAGGGCACTTGCTAACTCTTTAAGTAGTCTCGGATGTAGTCCATCATGACCTGGGGATTTTGTTTGGTCCAGTTTCAGCAATCTGGTCATAACATTGTCCACAGAAACTTTAATGTGGGTAGAACTACTGTGTTCTTCCTTATTGATATTAATGTTCTCACAGATTTTATAGACACGTTGAAAGAATTCATTAAATACCTCAGCCTTCTCCTGAGTACTAGTTACTGTAGTAGTGTCTTTGATTATAGGGCATACTGTATCTGTATTTTAGTTTTCTTTAGGGACCCAATGTAATTAAAAAGGATTTCTTTTATCCTTAGTTTCACATGCCAATTTTCTTTCAAGGTTCCTTTACCTAATTTTATTGCTTTTTTTGCAAGCTCTCATTTTTGTTTTATATTTATCCTACGCTTCCTCTGTTGCTGCACTCTTTGCCCTAGTGTATGCTTTTCTTTGCCCTTAATGCTCTTTTAACACATTTAGTGAACCATGGTGGTATTTTATATTTCCTCATGACCAGGATATATTTATCAATTTTATGAGTCATTACTGATGTAAATCTCTTCCACATACCAACATTATGTACGTCTTTCCAATTCCATTCCTTAAGAATGTGTCTTATTTGAGCTCTACTCTAGCACTGGATGGTTAAAACTGAATAACAGGATTTAACATCAAGTTTGTGTGCTAGCTAAATAAATCTCTCTTGGTCATACACCCATAGACCTGCAAAAAACTCCTCAACTATTCCTCCCACCATAGACAAACCAGGGGGTCCGGCAAAGCGGTCTTCCACATTCCCTTTCGTTGCACTTCACAGAAGCAGCAATCCTTTGAGTATAGGGCCTCCCTTTGACTAAACTCTCTCAGTGAAGAACTAGTCATAGAACAAAAATTAGGACCCTTTAAAACCAAATTACAAAAGTACTTGGCTGCTCTCAGCGTGTGTAACTGCGACAGATAACCATGAAACCCCCTCTTCCTTACCTCCCCTGTTATCCCCCTCATCTATTTTAATTTCCAACCCCCTAGCTCTCTTTCCTTTTTTGTTTCTCTCTTTACCTACTGTCCCTCCCTGACCATCCCTTTCACAGAGACATCACTATTATAACTGTGACAGGGAGCTCCTGCCACTCTTGGGGACCGAGCTTTTCTTAAATCTGTTGCAACAGTACTTCTATTTCTTAGCCTAATCTGTTCTTTACAAATTTCTAGTCCATAAGGTTGGCCACCTAGCTATGGGCACTCCTTTCCTTTCTTGACTATGCTATAGTGTCCTCTCTAAATTTATCTTTTCCCCTCTGAGGTCCTCCTGAGGTTATTGTGGTGACCTTTGAGCTTATGTTAAACAACAGGCTGTGTTTATCATTGTTGGATTTAGTATGCAATAGCACTATGTCATAAAATACCTTGATGTATATAACTTATGTGTAAGAAACCTGTAAATGTTTAAAATACCACTGCACTAGGTGTTTTTGATAAAGGTAAAAAGTGCTATGTGACTATTATAGAAATTAAGTTAGGTGAGCTATTAAAATGCATGTAATTTGCTCTAAGTTGAACAACACTGAAATTTCATGGTGATTTTCAAATATCCCATGATGCTTTGCATTATGGAAGTATGTGTGATGTTGCTTTTCTTTGAAACTTGGCTTATTGTCAATGCCCTTTGGGGTTACCCTTGTTTCAGTGCTTCTGCACTGAGGTTCCTTGTCTTTAGCTTCTTTTTCTTTTAATTTGAGCCCCCACTACCCAAGCAAACAAGACCCACATAGGTGAGGCTGAATCTCAACTGCAAAGTTAGATCAGAGATCAATGAATCAGTTGGTGCTGGCTAAGTGCAGAGGAAGGACATACACAGTCTGTTGCTGTAAACTGATGTACTGAAGAAGGGATACGACATTGCTGAAGGTTATTTCCAGTAGTTTGAATAAACATCACACAGAGATTGTGTGTTGAACCTGAAGTTCAGTGTCTGATCCATCTGTTATCCCACAACCCCTCCACAATAACCCTCTGGGGCTCCCCCTTCACTTATTTCTCTCACCCCTATCACCCAATAATTTATTTCCAATCCTCACCTACTTACGAAACCCACTGGGTGGATTTCCCTCCTGTTACGACTCCCCACCCATGTTATTCACTCTCTATCACCTCCCTCTCACTAACTTATAAACTATCCCTCTCTTGAGCTTTACCTGAACTGAGCACTTCTGTTCTCAGAAGCCTTAGGCTCAAATCCTACTAACCTCTGTTATTAGTCCCTCTTTTTAGATCATTTGAATGCTGCTCCCAGTTGTTATACTTTGTCTCACCTACAAACTGTTTGTACATAACTGCTGATATACAAACTTGTAGCCTGAATTTTTGTTGCTGTATATTACCTGAATTTGTTACGTGTTAACTGTCTATTTTAACATGGAGCCTTTGTAAATGAGCTTGCTAGCTCAAAGATTTTAATTCGAGAATTCAATAAATAAATAAATAAATTTGTTCATAATCGTTGGACAGTGTCAGTGGCTCAGTAGGTAGCACATTCGCCTCTCAGGCTGGGAGATCAGAGGGCTTTGGGTTCAGTTCCCACATCTGGCACTTGGGTTAATATCCCAGTACTGACACTGTAGTGCAGCATGAGAGGGGTACTGCACTTCTGAGGTGCCGTCTTTTGGATGAGACATTAAACTGAGGTCCCATCTGCCTGGATTGGTGGTAGTTCAGGTGGATGTTAAAGATCCCATGGCACTTATCGAAAAGAGTAGGGGGAATTTCCCAGGTGTCCTGGCCAAATTTACCTCATTCACTAAAAATACCACCAACAGCTTAATCTGATTCAAGGTCAGTTGGCATTCATCTGTATCCCCCTCCCTGGGTCGTGCCTGAAAATAGGCAGGATTTGTCTAGTGCACTTGCCCGGTCAACAAAAACTAAATAAATAAATAATAAAATAAATAATCTGCTTTATCATAGCATCTGAGCACTGTTATCCCAATTTGTCTAACACTCTTAGTTTTGATATAACATTCCACCATGTTGTGATTACTACCTGCAAGGGGTTCTTTTGATCTTCAATCTGTTATGTCATCTGCCAAATTAGTTAAAATCAGATCCAAAATATGTTCAACCCTTGTGGTGTTCTTCACATTGTTTTCTAAGTTTAACAAATCCAGTGTCTCCAGGAACTCATACTCAGCTGAACAAGAGGCTGTACCATCCTTCCACCTTATACCAGGACAGTTAAACACACACACTATAATTCATTTGCTACCATAGTCTTGTTCCTTTATAATGTTTAGGAAATGTACTGACATATCAGCTGGTAAGGACGGTGGTCTATAACAGACACCCAATATTATTTTTTCCTCCTGTGATGGTAACAATTTAACCCAAAGTTGCTCAACTTCTATATATTTGTATTTATCAATTAGCGGAACCTCTATTCCACGCCTTACATAGAGTGCAACTCCCCGCCTTACATAGAGTGCAACTCTCCCACCATTCTTTGTAGCTATGTCTTTATGGAAGAGTTGATATTTGTTCTCCAGCCCTCATTTTGCCACCACGTTTCTCTTATGGCACATATTGTAATGTTCTCTCTATTTAGTATAATTTTAAGTTCATCCATCTTGTCTCTTAAACTCTTAACGTTAATTACTAGAGCTTTTCACTTTTCATCATTACGTTTTCTGTCCTTAGACCTATGTAGAATGGCTTCCATTTCTCAGAATGAATGCTGACAATTTTCCAGTTGTCACAAACACTGGTTTATGTGAGTCTGACCCTGAAAATGAACAATAGCCTACAAACAATGAAACTGAATATGATGACTAGGTTGGGTACAAAACTAAGGAAATCAGGGGGTAAACTCAAGATCTACTTCATACACGGCTCCTGTTAATTCCTCTGCTGTTCCGCCAGCAAAAGACTTGGATGAAAGCCATTCTGCACAGGTCACTATGGCTACTGGCCACTCTCAGGGTCCCGATGCTGTACAGCACCAACAGACCTTCACTGAACAATCTTGTTCTGAAGAGGAATCCACCCAGAATACAGATCTCAGGAATCAGAACTCTCAGTCCAAAGGTGAGACTCCAGCTGATACTCCATTTCAGCTCAGTGATTTGTTTTAGAACCTGGGCAAATCTGCACAGCACAGGAACGCCGTGAGACTAAAGTTTTTGGGAGACATTGCCATGGCCCCTGATCGGAGGACTGTCCTGCACAGGATGCTTCAGGACTCACCAGGGATTGGGGTGGGTGAACTTTTTGCCTTTATTCATGTGCATGGTGAGCCCATTTATGATATTAGTTTTAAGAATGTGTATACACTAGAAAAGTTCTGGAGTAAATATGAAATGGTGAAAACACAGCCTATTTGGGCCTCCTCTATGCTTATCCCCCTCACTAAACCAACAGTTAAAACCATTACTTTACTATTTTGAAGTGGGGGGGGTGAGCATAGCAGACATACAATATTGGCTGAAGCAGCGCTGTGACATACTGGAGGCTCCTCATCCCATTTTAGACGAGGACCTCGTTTCGACTGGGAGATGGAAGGTGAAAGTACAATTGAAACAATCTGACAGGGGCATCATTCATTTGCCAGGTAGCTTTTGCAAAGGTAGGGATTGGGGATTATGCTTCTACCCTGGCCAGCCTCGAACCTGCCATAAATATGGAGCAAGAACCCACCCTAGTAGCATCTGTGATAAACCCAGGTATAGTCTTTGTTTGGCTTATGGGCATGTCAGTCTGGGATGTCCTAACCCCCTGAAATTTAACCTATGTGATGAATCTGGGCATTCCTACCACCAGTGCCCTTGGGCAGACCACAATAGGATGGACCGCTCCCCCCAGGATCAGGTAGCTCTGATAACAAACTCTCAGGCCCAAGCTCTCCGTCATAAGGAAGGGGAACACTTATACTCCAACCCTTCTCCCCAGACAGGGCCCTTAGCTGTAGTGGTACATGATTCTTGTCCTTGAGACATCCCAATTTTAGTAGGTATGCAGAAACCTTCTCCTCCTGATACGACCTTAGGCCCATCTCATGAGCATATGCATGACCCCATGCCCCCCCCACACCTCCATCACAAGATAAAGCTCCATTTGAGATAGTCCTTCCTACAAAGAGAGAGAAAGGGAAAAGAAAGGCACACAGTACCTCTGCACAAAAAAACATCCTTGCCAGAAACAGGTACCAGGCTTTAACAAAAAGAAAGCAATGGGGGGATATGGAAGGGGAGGAGGGTGACTTGGATTCATCTCATGCTTCTTTTTCAAGAATGGATTATTCCTCTGATTCTCAGCAGGATCCTTCTCCTTCTAAAAGACCCTCTGGGGTAACCTAGATAAATGTTCCCTTCACCTAATGGCATTTTGTTACATTCTCTTTTTCCTCATGCATTCTGGGCCTCTGCTACACTGCCTCTCACTTAATGTGTGCAGTATAAAGTCTTATAAAAAACAAATCACCATGATGCAATACCTGGCCGATTTATATCAGGATATCTATTTACTCCAAGACACCCGCCTCAAAACTAGGTTTTAGCTTTCACAGGCCAAGAACAGATAGACAAAAGAGCCTTCCTTCTGGTCTTTTGGGGAGGATAGGTGTGATGGTCTTGGCATCTTGTTCTCTGGGTACAATTATCAAGTAACCAGACTAGCAGATATTTTTCCTGGAAGAGCTATGTTATTAGATTGTAAATATAAGCATTTAAATATCAGAATCATTAACATTTATGCACCTCAAAGCATAGCAGCCAGGCCAGAATTATTTAAACTCTTACAACCATATTTATATACTAACAGGCACCTTTACATGGGAGGTGACTTTAACGGTGGGCTTGCTCTTGCAGACAAAGGAGGCACTACACAGAAAATCTTTGGTGATATGGCTGCTCTAGGAACCATTATCAGAAATGCTGCACTCAACGATGGTTATTGTGAGGTAGACTGAACAGGTGCGAAAAGATGTCATGGGGCACCCTTGCCACATGCATTGATTATATCTTTTTTTTCTCAGAATATTACTGTACAACAAGCTGATGTACTCCCATGCGAGACTTCAGATCATTTGACAGTTCCCTTACTGTGTTTCCCCCTCTAATGGATCTTTCCTTTATAAACCCCACTCCTGTTGGAAACTGAACAGTAACCTACTATCTGATACTTATATTTCAGCCAATTGTCAAGAACTATTAAAAGCCAGACTCTCCGTACTGGAAGAATATCATTCTCCTCTGAGTTGGTGGGAGGGCACAAAAAAGGATTTTAAATTATTTTTCATCAGACATACTAAAAACAAAGCACATGACTCATATGAAATATCTCGTTTTAAGACAAAAACTTATGGACACTATCTCCAGTGCATATGAAACTGGTTTGGACTATTCACAACAAATCAAAGCTCTGAAAACAGAGATGGAAAAATATCAATATAATAGGACACACTCTTTAAAAACGGACACACAATTTGACACCCAAAGTTCTAAAGTATCACTGGATATTTATAAAAGTTGCACAGACAGGGTGGCTGCTACCCATATAGATCAACTTATTGACTCAGATACCAACATCACTTATGACACTCTGCCTGCTATTAAAAGGATAGCACACTCCTATTTAGAATAATACTTTAGGAATCCCCTCCTCGGTTTATCCTAATACTGACTTTTTCTCAAATATTCATATCTCTTTAGCCTCCGAGGATCAGTTGACAAATCTGGTTAAACCCATAACACTGGAGGAAACACAGCTGGCTATAAAGAAACAGAAAAAATGTACTTCTCCCAGAGAAGATGGTCTCACTGCAGAGCTTTATCAGTATTTTTTGGCTTTTTTTTCCTCCCTTCCTAACCTTAGTCTTTAACACTATTATTAGCACCAACTCTATCTCCCAACACTTCTTTGATGCCGTTATGATTCTTCACTTTAAAAAAAGGTGACAGATCTTATGTCCGTAATTGAAGACCCCTAAGTCTACTGAATGTTGATTACACGATTTTTGCATCCATTTTACTAAAAAGACTTGCTGCCATAGCTGCACAAGTTATATCAGAAGTTCAAACGTGCTATTCCCCACAGATCTATCACCTCTAACTTGTCACTCCTTAGAGACATTGTTACTTAAAGCACCTTGGACTTGCCTTCACTCTTAATCTGTTTAGATAAGGAAAAGGCTTTTGACTGTGTAGATCATAATTACCTGTTTCTTACACTATCACGTTATCATATTCCCCAACAGTTTATTACCTGGATAAAATTACTATGTAACACAGCCTGGATACAGCCACATATAAATGGTTCACCGAGTCCACCTTTTCTAAGCTGAAAATGAGTCAGACAGGGATGCCCCCTAAGCCCTCTTCTTTATGCTTTTCAGATTGATCCTTTGCTTAGGAAATTATTACAGCACCCTTCTCTTCTGAGAATTTTATTACCCTCAGGCTCTACTATCCCCCATCTCAGCCTATGCAGATGATCTCTGTATCCATACCATCCCTTCACTTAAAGAGGATGAATTTGTGCTCCTTATTAAGGAATTCAAAGCCACAGCTGGGTCCAGACTGAATTATGGGAAAAGCTCAGCTATTCATCTTCCACTACCAGCTACCCCAGACTCACACAGATAGCAGGCATCGCTTTAGCCCCTTCACCTATAAGAATTTTAGGACTAACCTTTGGAACCACTGATGACCCTTCTTAAAATTGAGGAACAACTCTGGACAAAGCCATTCACATAATTTCCTCATGGTGAGGTCGCATTATAGCACACATGTGATATCTCCCTCTTTACGCAGGAGACTCCTGGTTTTTTTGACTGAACTCCCTCCCTCCCTCCTGGGAAACAAAATCTCCTGCTTAAGTAAAATTCTGTCCAAAATATCCATGTTTTTTGGGCAGATAAAGACTCATAAAAATTAAATCAGTGATGAATAATGTATCTGATAACTTTATATAACTAGTTGTTTATTCTTTTTAGTGCTTATTCTTGACAAAATGAAATACATTACATTTTTGTAATGACTTTTTTCTTATTTTTTTGATAACATATAAGGACAAACTCATGACGTTATGGCATCTCCCTACTAGCAGGCCAATCTCCCTCCTAATTTGATCCAAATCACCCTCTTAAGCAAGTTGGACATATCACAAGTATGTTATAGCTAAGCGGAAAAGAGTGATGTTATTAAAAACATTGATTCTTCCCTTTTCCTTCATCTAGCCGCAATTTTCTTGGATCCTTCTCTCTTGAGGCAAGGGTAAATGTATTTTTTCAAGGATTCTGGGGGAGTCACCTGAATCCAGTTAAGAGGACTTAACTTTTCATGATTATTGCCATGGAGGGGTAAGAATGTTGAATCCCATTGTTTTCTTTCACTGCCTATTCTTCAGACTCAACATACCACTTCTTTTACACTCTCAACCTGCCTTTTGGTATTCTCTGATACATTTTTTCACTCAGCCTTTATGTCAAGTATGACAGAAACCCCCTTTAGAAATTCCTAGAAACTTTAGGAGATACAAACTTCCTTATTACTTGATCCCCACCTTTCTCAAAGCTAGGCAATGGTAACTACCATTTAATATTATACTTGCATCCACCAGAAAACAGCTATACCAAACTATTCTAGGAACCCACTTCTCAGACCTCTCTTCATTGATAGATTTTTATGGGAACAGCCTTGATCAGACAACAGTCATTCTGCAATTAACTGACCCTAGAATCCCTACGGGGGTATGGGATGTCACGTGGTTAGCGTGTTATGGGAGGCTGGGAGTTCACAATAATCTCAAACATAATGCAGTGGAGGACAGGCTGTCCCCACAAGACACCTATCCCAACATACCAGAAACCATGAGACATTTGTTTTTTGGATTGTTCCCTTTAATCGTTCCATATGGAACCTTTTACTCAATAAATGGAAAGAAAAGGCCCTTCTAGTGCTTACATACGATATTCTGATATATGGGATATACCACCCCTGCATTAAAATCTTATCACCCAGCACTTTATGATTAATTTTTGCTTTATGCAGGTTCTGTTTATGGCAGGCCAGATGTGCCTATCTTTTACAACAAGAAATGTATAACCCTGTGCAAATCCTTACTCAGATCATACAGTGTATACGAGATGTGGAGCAGTGAAGACCAAGGAGGATGCTGGGAACCTCCACAGAGAAGATCCACAGGAGGGTGGCATGGGACCCCACAGGGGAAGGAAACAACTCCTGGTGGGGGACTTAATCATTAGGGGGGTAGAAGTGGGGGAGGAAGGGAGAGGGGTAGGTGCCTGCCTGGTGCCACAGCTTGGAGGGACAGGAAGTGGATCCTCAGGATCATGGGAGCAGCTGCACGAGGGAGGGAGCTGGATGTCATTGTCCACCTAGGGACAAATGACCTGGCTAGGAATGGGATCAGAGCAGTGCAAGAGGAGTTTGTAGAGTTGGGGAGGGGCCTTAGACAAGTAGCACATACAGTAATCTTCTCGGAGGTGCTGCCGACCTATGGCAAGGGTGATGCTAGGGTACTCCTCACCATGGAATTCAATGAATGGTTGAAAAACTGGTGTGGAGCTCAGGGTTTTGGCTTCCTTGGGGACTGGGGAGCTACCTGGAGGGATGCAGGCCTATACTGGTGCGATGGTCTGCATCTGTCCGGGGGGGGTCCAGGATCCAAGGTGATGGAGTAAATGCTTCATGACAAGCATTTAAACTAGCCAAGGAGGAGGCACTGAAAGGAGCAGGAAATCCCAGCCTCCCCAAAAACACAGTAATTAGTGGGAGTAAACACCAAGATAGAGAAGTCATTAGGGAGCAGGACAAAGGTAATTGCAAAAAACAGGCAAATGCAGTAAGGACAGGGATGGGGCAGAAAGGAGTAAGGCCATCAAACATTGGAGAGTGATGAGTACCAATGCCCATAGTCTGCGTAACAAGCTCCCTGAACTAGTGGCCTTGATGGGAGAGGGATGCCTGGATATTGTGGCAGTCACAGAAACATGGTACACAGAGAACCATGACTGGAATGTCAACATACCAGGATACACAATCTACAGGAGGGACAGGGAGGGTAAAAGAGGAGGAAGAGTAGCTCTCTATGTAAAGGAAGGGATCAAAGCTACAGAACTAAAGAGTAAACAGGGAGCAGATGAGGCACTCTGGGTCACCCTGGAGACAGGAAATGGAACCACCATTGGCATGGGGGTTGTATATAAGACCCCCATCTCAGGGGGAGGGAATGGACAAGGAAATGATACAAGGCATCCTTAGAATGGCAGAAAAAGGGGAGATATTGTTGATGGGGGACCTGAATATGCCAGATGTTAACTGGAGCACCTTTGCTGCAGGCACACCCAAGAGCAGGGTCATTCTTGATGCCCTACATGGAGCATGCCTCAGACAGCTAGTATTGGAACCCACTCAGGAGGGAGCAATCTTAGATCTGGTAATCTCAAACGGGGATGGAGAAAGAATCTCAGATTTAGAAGTGGGTAGCCATCTGGGAACAAGTGACCACCAAACAGTGTGGTTCACGATAAACACAACCACAGACTCAAGCCATACAAAAGCAAAAGTATTGGACTTTAGGAGGGCTGACTTTGGGAAAATGAGAGAGTACCTCAGAAAAGCACTAGCAAACAGGCAAGAAGGAGGGGGTAGAGAAACAATGGGGAGTAATCAAAACAGCCTCACAGAGGCAACAAGCCTTTGTGTGAAGCAAATCAGCAAAACACAACGAAGGAAAAAAATGCTATGGTTCTCAAAAGAGGTGGCAGGGAAGGTTAAGGAGAAAAGGACAGCATTCAGGAAATATAAGGAAACACAGAAGGAGCAGGACAGAGAACTTTATCAGTTAAAGCAGAAAGAGGCAGGGAAGGCAGTCAGAATAGCAAAGTCCCAAACCGAGGAAAGGATAGCCAACTCTGTTAAGAAGGGGGATAAGACCTTTTATAGGTACATTAGGGAGTGAAGAAAGATCAAGGGAGGGATACTGAAGCTTAATAACGGGAAGGGAATATGGGCAGAGGGTAACAGTGAAAAAGCAGGGATATGGAACAAATATTTCTGCTCAGTATTTACAAAGGAAGAGGAGGGGGAGGTACCTAAATCAAACAAGAGAAACACTCTGGAGATGGGGTTTGATACCAGTCCATTTACAGAAGAAAGGGTTCTAAAAGAACTAGTAAAATTGAAGGTGGACAAAGCAATGGGACCTGATGGGATTCACCCAAGAATTCTAAAAGAATTAAGAGTAGAACTAGTGACACCGCTGACTACTCTTTTTAACAAATCATAGGAGGATGGGGTGGTACCTGAGGACTGGAGGGTGGATGTGATTCCTCTTCACAAAAGTGGGAGCAGGGCAGAGGCAGGAAACTACAGACCAGTTAGTTTGACCTCAGTGGTAGGGAAAATGATGGAATCACTTCTGAAGGAAAGAATTGTTGAGTACCTAGAGGCCAGTGGGGCTGGGACCCAAGGCAGCATGGATTCACAACAGAAGGTTGTGTCAGATGAATCTAATATATTTCTTTGACTGGGTGACCAAAGTAGTAGACCAGGGAAGGGCTGTGGACATGGCCTACCTAGATTTTAGCAAGGCATTTGATACAGTCCCACACAAAAGATTAATAAACAAGTTAGCCAGCCTTGGAGAGGGTTCCAAGGTGGTAGACTGGATAAAAAATTGGCTGGACAACAGGATGCAATGGGTAGTAGTAAATGGAGTCCACAGTGAAGAAAGGAGGGTTACTAGTGGGGTACCGCAGGGTTCAGTACTTGGACCGGTCCTTATTAATGTCTTTATAAGTGACATTGCAGAGGAACTGGAAGGAAAAGTATGTCTCTTTGCAGACAACACAAAGATCTGCAACAGGGTTGATACACAAGATGGAGTGGAAAGGATGAGAAGGGACTTGGCAAGGTTGGAGGAATGGTCAAATGTATGGCAGCTTAGATTCAATGCAAAGAAGTGCAAGGTAATGCACCTGGGAAACAAAAACCCAGGGGAAGAGTACACAATGGGGGTTGAGATACTGACAACAATAAAAATGGAAAGGAACCTGGGGGTAATTATATCAGATGACCTAAAGGTGGGCAAGCAATGTGAGAGGCAGTAAGGAGGGCTGGGGGATACTGGGATGCATAGGGAGAGGCATCAACAGTGAAAACAGAAGTTGTTATCCCTCTGTACAGACAGTTGGTGAGACCCCATCTGGAGTACTGTGTGCAGTTCTGGAGACCCCATCTCTGCAAACACATAGACAGAGTGGAGGCTGTCCAGAGGAGAGCAACAAAATGGTGCAGGGTCTGCACCAGAAGACATACAAGGAGACTAAAGGAGTTTAATATGTATACCCTTGAGGAAAGAAGGGAGGGACATGATAGAAACTTTCAAGTACCTCAAGGGAATCAACAAAGTCCAAGAGGGTAGCATCTTTCAGAAAAAGAGATGTGCAAGAACAAGTGGGCACAATTTGAAAAAAGAGGGGGGACGGCTCAGAGGTAATGTGAGGAAGTATTTTTTCATGGAGAGGGTTGTGGATGCATGGAACAGCCTTCCTGAGGAGGTCGTGGAGTCAAGAACAGTGGAGGAATTCAAGAATGCATGGGACAGACATAAGGCAGTCCTTGTGGGGGGTAGGAGGAAGTAAGCTGTTGGTTAACTAGGATTTTCAGCTTATCCGTTAAGTAGGTAATGGGCAGACTAGGTGGGCCAAGTGGTCCTTGTCTGCTGTCAAATTCTACGTTTCTATGCATATGACTCTGAGAAATCAACTGTATCTGCTATTGTGTTTCAAAATTATTGGAAAGGTTGCACATGGTTTCTTTGTTGATTATTATGGTAGAACTGCATTATAATTTCCTTATTCATTTTTTACCTTTCCATTTTTTCCTTTTTTGATTTTTGATTTCAGTATTGTTAACAGAATGATATGCATCCTTTATTCATGAATGTATGTTTTTTTTAATATTTTTCTTTTCAATAAAACATTCCCCTTCTCTTCCAGTATGGGAAACTGCTGGCCATGAGAATGGCCACTCGGTGTGGGGATCAGGAGGAGATGGACATTGCTGAGATGGGGAGCTGGCCTCCTTCCCTACCTTTGATTCACCAGAGGCTCACAATGTTATTGAAATATTAATAGACAATAATGAAGATGCTGGGGACATATTTTCATTTCCACCAAAGATCTCAGCCACCAAAATGTGACCCAAGACAGCATATCTAATGATTTGAAGTTATCTGGAAAAGAAATGGAGCTTGCCTTACTTTTGCAAATCCAAGAAGAGAAAGCTAGACACCTGCAGGATCAAAACCATATCAGTGTGAAACTCTCCTTACTTCAAAACGGTAACTCCACTGTCACAACGCCCAAACAGCTTGTCAAACTGAGCAATGACGCAGCAGCGTCATGCAGCAGCATCAAAGGCCCAGGTGGGGCTGGGTGAGTAATCTATTATGCTTTCCCCTTCAATATCTGATTTAGAACTAAACCATACTGTTTTTCCGGCTGGCAATCTAAGCGCGATCTCTAGTGTGTGCCTAAAGCCAACAGGGACAGAGGAAGGGATGACAGTGTAGGGAAAAAGTTGGTAATCACTGATACTTTACCTAACTCTACAGCCCTATCAGCTAAATGGCAAATGGGTCAAGGAAGCTCTGTAGGCTCCACTTGCTCTGATTCTTCTGTACAGCAGAAAGAGAACCTATCTAGAACAACTGGGTTTGTTTTTAAACAAAACCCTCTGATCTGAGACATTAAAATTACCTCTAGCAAATAAAATATTTATCAGAAAAAACATGACATGCAGGAAAGTGCTACAGTTTTCTCATTTACAGCTAAAGGCCAAATAACAAAATGGGCCTCGGAGATGATATAAAAGAAAAATGAACTGCCTTAACGTTGGCCAAGAGACATATTCAGCTTGGCGATGTCCCCTCAGGTCATCCCACCAGGGAAACTACCCCTCCAGCTGTAACATATGCAGGACTATCAACCTCTGCAGCAATTCAAGAGGCTTTCTCTCTCAAAACTGCTCCAGTATCTCCTTGTGACCCATGGTCACCACAAAAAGCATTATGCGAAGCAGGATGGAAGTAAACATCTAGTGGGACCTAGCTATCTGTTCCTGACTGGGACCCCAAGCTTAATTTTACTACATTGATTCCAGAATGGCACCCAATTATACCTCCATGAGGAATTTCTTCTATGCATGTACCAGACTCACAAACAACTGATTTAGTTGTGAACTTAAATCAGGAGATCCCATGAACAGATACAAAATTAATCTCTCCGATGGAAGGTATAGACCCTACAGATCATAAAGACAGGCCTGTCCTACCAGAGGTATCTGAGGGCCCACCTCCAGACTCCAGAGAACATCCACAGGATCAAACTCAGCCTCAGAGGCCCTAACTATCAGAACTGTTTACAAAAATAAAGAAGAAAGCAGATCCCAGGAGGAACGCCGTCTGGATATGATATGAAGGGGGTTTGGAGGAGAGACCAGATAGACATTATGTGGGGAAATGTTGATTTAAAGACTTGCTTCATTTTTGCCCATGGGAAGTTTATGCTTTCATAAATATCTCAGGGGAGGATAACTATAACGTAAGCTTCAGTACTGCATATGCTCTTGACCTTTTTTGTGAGAGATATAACCAGGTTAAGTTCTCCTCCACATGGACCCCCTTTTTACTAATTCCCTTAACCAAACCTTTGCTTAAATATGTAACGGTTATGTTTCGGAACGAGGGGGTCCATGTGGAGGACATTACTTACTGGTTATCACAGAAGTGTGATATCTTAAGTGATCCAGAGGCTATTCTGGACACTGAAATGTTTTGGACAGGAGGGTGGAAGTACAAAGTGAAACTTTGGAACACTGGCTCAGGAATTAACTATACTCCTAACTCCTTTATGCTTGGTAGGGACCCAGGGATTTGTTTTTATGCATGCCAGCCAGGACCTGTTGCAAGTGTGGCTCCAGGACCCATTTATTCAGCTCTTGTGATAAACCTTGCTGTGGTAATTAATTGGTCACATCTCACTGCAATGTGCCTCCCACACCAAATGTGACCTATGCGAAGAGTTTGGGCATGTTTTTGCAGAATGTCCCTGGGCGGCGAAAAATAAAGCCACCTGTAGGAGCCCAGAATTATTTATACAGCAGGCACAAGATTCAGCCTTGAAGCAAGACCCACTCCCTTCACAGCTCCCCCAACACAGGAAATATGGAAACTACTGTAGTAGTGGAGACCAAGGCCCCCCCCAGAACAAGAGCATACTACAGACCTCCCCCCATTACAGGCTCTCTAGTCCCTGTATGCTATAAGAACCCTGATCATACTGATTTAAAGCCGTTACCTCTCTCTACCCCTTCCCCCTTCCTAGAAGATCTTCCAGGAATGTCAAACCTAAGTCCCCACTTCTGCAGTTGAGTTTGAATCTACAAATTCTTACGCAGCATTAGCCACTAACTGGGGAGATTCTGAAATGGATCAGAGGGACTCGGACTCATAGGCCCATACCACAGATCAAGGTGTTCAGAAACAAGACCTGGAAGGTTACAGAGGGAAAAAAAAGAAAAGGAAAATAGTAGCTTAGAAAAAGTTTCTCCTTTGACTCTTGCACCTCTAAGGGTAGGTACACTCAACGTTCACAGCATACTGAATACTGTGAAGCACCAGGTTGTCTTCAGTTATTTACATGAAACTAACATTGATTTATGTTTCATCCAAGAGACCTATTTTATTTATTTATTTATTGAATTTTGTTGACCCGGTAAGCCCACTGGGCCTATAAGTCCCTTTTTCAGGGGCGACTGGGGGGAGGGTGATACAGATGGTAAGCAACTAAAATTGAACCAGATTAAGCTGTTGGTGATATTTTTAGTGAATGGGAGAAATTTGGCCAGGACACCAGGGAAAGTCCTCTACTCGGTCTGCGGGTGGGGGGCCTGTGTCCCTCTGTCCAACATGACCGACAGTCCTGCTGTGGATGTTGCTGGTGGAGGTCCTGCTCTGCCTCAGGTTGCTGATTCTCCTTTGGATCCTATGATTGCTTCTGATTCTGGGGCTTGTTTACTGAATGTGGACTGTCTACCTGCTACTGAGACCTCTGCTGCCCCTGTTTGTACCTCTGCTGCTGGTGTTTCTCCTTTCGAAAATGCTGCTCCCCAGGACAGCTGACCGGATGCTGATATCCCTGAAGAATGTCCTCGGCAGCTATTTTCTCAAAATAAACATTTTCTTTTGCAGCTGGTACGAGACGACTCAGATTTCCCGTTTACAGCTACTTCAGCTGACAGTTCCCTGTCTCCTAGCACCCTGGACCCTTTGCTCCCCGGTCCTGCATTGCCATCTGATTTGCCTACCTCTCTGCATTTATGACCTACTACTCAACCTCCTGACCCTTTGGATGTTACCTAGTCTCCCAAGGCTGCTCTGTGTGCAGCAGGATGGTGCTGTTCTGAGGAAGGACTGCCCTGGTCTTCTCCCAGTCCTGTCTCTGCTATATTCATTATTGGTGCGGCTGTTGTGGTTGCCTGTCCTGCCTCTCGACCTGTTCTTCCTGTTTCTTCTATTGTTGTGGATTCAGTTCTGGGACGATCGGTTCCACCACTCCATACTGAGGATCTTGCCAAGTCTCCTACCTGCTCTCTTCCATCTAAGGGCCCCGACGCACAGTGCACTCCACCAAGTAAGCCTTCTCTTTCTACTCCTGGAACTGATGCCACGGATTCTTCTTTTAAGATGACTGACTTATTTATATCTGTGGGGGAGCCTGCTCAGCGACGAAACGCTGTGCAGTTAAAATTTTTGGGAGATGCCTCTGTAGCCCCCCCTCAGCAAACTGTTTTGCATTCTATGCTACGGGACTCTCTGGGCATTAGCCCTTCTGATTTATTTGCCTTTATTCATATCAAGGGTGAAACTGTATACAATGTCAGTTTTAAGAATGTTCATACACTGGAAAAGTTTTGGGTGCAGTATGAGCTTGTAAAATTGACCCCTGTTTGGTTCTCATTTCTCATAATCCCACTCACTAAACCCTTGGTTAAAGTTCTCACTCTTTTATTTCGGAGTGAAGTGGTTAACATCCATGATGTCCAATATTGGCTTGGGCAACGCTGTGATTTATTGGATTCTCCTCGTCCTATTTTGGATGATGATTTTGTTTGGACTGGGGGTTGGAAGATTAAGGTTCAACTTCACCAAACTGACCAGGGGATTCAGCATATTCCTGGCAGCTTTCTTATTGGGCATGACAGGGGTATCTGTTTTTAGCCTGGTCAATCCCATACATGTCACAAGTGTGGCTCTAAAACTCATTTGAGTCTATACTTGTCATCAGCCCAGATGTACGCTTTGTCTGCAGTATGGTCATGTGAGCTTGGGTTGCCCTAATGCCCAGTATTGTAACCTGTGTGATGATCATGGTCATAATTATCCTCTGTGCCCCTGGGTTGAACATAATTGGTTGGATAGGGCCCCTCGGAATCACTCCCACCTTACTGCTGAATCCGAGGCTCAGACACAACAACAGATGGAGGAGGTTTCTCCTGTTGTCCCGGTACCTGTTTCTGGTCCTGGTGTGGTTCCCACTGCTGTGTCATTTCCCATTTCTTCTACTCCCTCTGCCTCTCCTCCCCCTGTGCCTGAAGTTTCCCCTATTTTGGATTCAGGTCCTGGGTTGCCTGTCTTCCAGACTGCTCCCTCGACTGGTTTGAGTCCTGCTTTGCCAGGTTGTATGCCCCCTCCCCCTCTTTTCCCCCCTTCTATGGATGTTCTTTTTGTTACTGTCCCTCCTTCTAAATGGGGGAAGGTAAGTGCAAATCTGAGTCCTGTACACCTGCTAATTCTATTCTCACTCGTAATAAATTTCAGATGCTGGCTAAGAGGCTTCAGTGGGGTGATACGGAAGGTGAAGAGGAGGACTTTGATTCCTCTCAGCTTCCTCCTCTCAAATGGATTATTCCTCTGACTCCTGTAGAGATGTTCATTGTCCTGATAAACCTCATAAGGCTCAGTTTCCTCATAGGTGATATGATGGTTTTTGCTTTTGGGGTATGCTGGTTTAATGTTTGTTTCCCTCTTTCTACAGGTGTTCTGTTTTCTTTCCTATTTTTTCTTTTTATGGCTGTCTAACTAACATTAAATGCTGCACCTTGAATGTGAGCAGTATTAAATCTTCTCGCAAGCAGCTTTCTACTTTTGGGTTTCTGCTTTCCCTTCAGCAGGACTTTTATTTTCTTCAGGACACCCGGATTAAGACTAGACAGGAGGTTTTACAGGTCACTGCTAGATGGTCTGTTGGCCCCTCCTATTGGTCTCATGGGGAGGATGTTTGGGATGGGGTGGGTATTTTATTCTTTGGTTATTTGATCAAAATTGCTAGGGTTCTTGATGTGGTCCCGGGGAGAGTTCTCCTTGTTGATGGATCTTATGGCTTGGTGCGTTTTCGCCTTATTTCTGTTTATGCCCCTCAAAGTATTGCTGCCCGTTCTGCTTTATTCCTCAAAATTTATCCCTTTTTGTTTACTTCTCGGCAAGTTTTCTTGGGGGGTGATTTTAATTGTGGGCTATCTGCTTTAGACCGGCCTAGCAATGCTCTTATATTGTACAGGGATTCAGCTACGTTAACTAAGGTAATTTCTTCTGCCCATCTTATTGATGGATATTTATCTCTTCATAAGCCTGTGGCTAAAACTTACTATAGGGGTGCCCTGGCTACTCGTATTGATTTTTTTCCTTTCTAAATACCTCACCGTCTCCTGGGCCTCTGTGGTCCCTTGCGAAACATCTGATCACATGGCTGTGGTATTGGTTTGCTCTCCTGCTGATGGTCCCTTTCCAGCTGCTCCTTGTGTTCGGTGGAAATTGAATTGTTCTTTGCTTTCTGATGCTTGTATTTCTCAGGGTTGTTTGCATTTATTGCAGGCTAGGATTTCTGTGTTGAATGCTTACCTTTCTCCTTTGGTTTGGTGGGAGGATACTAAAGCAAATTTGAGGAAGTATTTTCTCTGGGTTTCTGGTTATCGGACCCGTTCCAATTTCTTTACTGATTCTAAGTTGCGGAAACAGTTACAGGATCTGATTTCCAGGGCTTATGAATTCCATCTTGATCTCTCCCTACAAATTCAGGACATGAAGTGTTGGATGGAGAAATTCCAATATGATAGGGCTATTTCTTTAAAGCTTGAAGCTCAGTGTGGTACTCAGGCTTCTAAAGCTTCAATAGATCCTTTTAAGAACTGCTCTGACAGGATTTCTTCTATGATTTTTTTAATCTCTTACTGACCCTCTTACTGGTTTGCAGCATAACTCTCTTCCCGATTTGCAACATATTGTTCAAACTTATGTAGAAGTCATGTTTGGCTCCTGATCCTGGTGATTTCCTTTCTAATTTAGAGATCCTGGAGGTCCCAGAGAGTGTTCTTAGTTCTCTGGTTCTCCCGATCTCTGTTGAAGAAACGTAGTGCGCCATAAAAAAACAGAAGAAGCGTACTTCTCCTGGTGTGGATGGTTTAACAGCTGAACTCTGTCATTCTTTTTTAGATGTTTTTGCCACTGCCCTTACTGTGGTTTTTAATAGTATCCTGACCACTTGCTCTCTGCCTCATCACTTTTCTGATGCTATTATGCTTCTAGTTTTTAAAAAAATGTGATAGGACTGACGTCAAAAATTGGAGACCTTTGAGTCTGCTCAATGTGCATTACAAGATCCTGGCTGTTATTCTTTTGAACAGGTTGCTACCTTTTGCATCTCTTGTTATTTCACAGGCCCAGACCTGTACTGTGCCTGGTAGAACTATGCTGCATTCCCTATCCCTTATTAGGGATGTGGTCTCTTCCTGTTCGGATTCACGTCATGCTCTTTTTCTTTCCTTGGACCAGGAGAAGGGTTTTGATTGGGTTCATCATTCTTTTTTGTTTCGGGTCATGTTGCATTATCATGTGCCTCCCCGCTTTGTTTCTTGGATTAAGCTGTTGTATAACTCTGCCTGGCTTACACCCTCATGTTAATAATTTCCCTGGCATGGGTTTTGCATAAGGGGTGTCCGTCAGGAGCTTCCCATAGTCCCTTTTATGCTTTTCAGATTGACCCCTTTTGAGATGGCTTGCTTCTAGCCCTGCTATTCTAGATTGTTGCTCTTGATAGCCAGTATGCCCCTAGTGTTTGTGCTTATGCGGATGATTGTGCATTTGTACCATACCTCTTTTGGATCATGGTCAGATTTGTTGACTTGCTTTCTGACTTTGAGACTTTTCAGGATCAAACTGAATATCATAAGAGTATGGTGAAGCTTATTCACAGTTCCTTTCCCTTTGTTTTGGATTTTGGCCGGATTCCTGTACATGATCCTATGAGATTCTGGGACTATATTTTGGTTCTTCTGATGATTCTACTTATAATTGGACTTTGGTGCTTGATAAGGGCCTTGCTTTGATTTCTTCTTGGAAAGGTAGGACTATTGCTAAGCATAAGCGTGTTATGCTTTTGAAGACTTTGGTACTGCCTCTCTTTTTGCATGTCGCCACGGTTTTCCCTCTACCTCTTGCTTTAGAAGTGAAACTTAATGATCTTTTTTTTTCAAGGTTTTTGGGGTTCTAGGCTGAACCCCATTTAACAGGTTTTTTTGTATCAGAATTATTGTTTGGTTGGGGTGCGGATGCTTAATCCAGCATTTTTTTTTCATTGTTTATATTTTATGTTTTGGTTTCCTTTTTTAAGGTATTCTCCCCCCACCATTGGGTTTCTGTTTTTATGACCTTGGTCTCTCCTCTGTGGGGTTTATGGTGTGGTTCCCCTTCAGCAATTCCGAGGACTTTCTGGTCTTTTGGTATTCCTTCTTTTTTGTTTTCAACATTTTTTAAATTGAAACAGTGGAATTTGACCCATTAGTCTAGTCTTCTTTTGACGAGACGGCAGTTATATGGGTCTATTATTCAGGCTCATTTTTCTGCACTTCCTTGTGTTTTGGATTCTGCTGGTGTAGAACTGGATATTTCTTTGATTTTTTGCCAACTTATTAACCCTTGTCATCCCGAAATTGTGGGATGTGACTTGGTTGTCTTGTCATGGAAAGTTAGGTGTCCGGGGTAACCATCACCATAAGTCTCTGGAAGACAGACTGTGTTTTCGAGACACTTGTCCGAATGTTTTCGAGTCCCAGTTGCATTTTTTTATTGAATGTCCTTTTAGTAAGGATTTTTGGACTTTATGGCTTTATAAGTGGAAGGATAAACATATTTCTTATGTTTCTTATGATATGTTGGTGTTTGACCTTTTTTCTGGTGCCTGCTCCAAATATCATCCCAGTACCCTTCGACTTATGTTCACCCTTTGTAAATATTTTCTCTGGCAAGCTAGATGTGCTCAGCTTTTATAAAAAAAAAACATATACTGGGACTCGTTCTGCAACAGATTATTTCTGATTTGACTGTTATTTATAATAGAGAATTAGTTTCTCTGCCTCGAACCAGTTTCTGTTCTTATTGGGCTCATTGTGACTGGATTTTTGCTGTATGATTGTTTTGGTTTATTGGGGTTGCCTTTTTTGGGGAGTGGGTTTGGTTTTTTTCCTTCATGTTTCTATTTTGTATTTTTCCTTTATATTGTTTTTTTTTTGTTTTCCCTTTAGCTGCTTGTCTGTTTTTTTAGTTCTAAATTTGTTACTTTTTGTATAATGTACTGATGTATTGTATTGTATTTTCTTTTGTCTTTTCAATAAAAAATTCCCCTACTCTGACAGTAGGAGGACCCTAAATGCACTGGATGGATTCTCAGTTTGGGAAGTTAGCTGGTAAACCTACAGGAGAGCAGATCTCCGTTCCTGCAGGTCCAGCACAGGAGATTCATGTATCTGTTTTGGAACCTTCTTTAATTTTTGATGGTGTGGTTTTGGAAGCAGATATTGCTGAAAAGTGTCTGCAAGAAAATCTATGTGCAGAAAAAAGCCTCTTGGCTGAATTATTGTCCCGAGCCGAATTGCAACATAAAACTCAGAGTTTTCTGCTGGAAGAGGAGAAAACAAAATGAAAATGACTTAGTTCTAGCCCCGATGTACAAATGGGGAAAAAACTTACATCTGCTGGCCTTTCTACTGATCCTCAGCATCAAGATCTACATATGGATATGGACCCCAATGATGAGCAGCTGAATATTGCCTGGTCTCCAGACTCAGCACTCCAGAAAGTGGGTTGGATTCCTTCATTGGATGGGACCTGGCTGCCAGATCCTGCTATTCCCTTGCCAGATATGGCTAATATTGTTACAGACTTGCATGACTCTGTTGCTGTGGGGCCGGTGATTCAAAATGGCTCCCAGTCCAAGGCCCCGGATTCTTCTTCTCCAGTACCACCGATTGAGAGCGTGGAGCCCTGTCTCCCGGTTGTTCACCTTCTGCATTCTCCCTCCCCTCTTGACATTTCGGATAGCCAGATTTTGCGATGTGCTTCTGAGGATCTTATACATACTGTTTCTGAGACTTCCAATCCACAGCCAATAAATGTGGGCCACAAACTGAGTTTTGCTAGCCTCTTTCATGATCCCTGACAAATGTGAAAAGCAGACATGCCATCCGTATTTGATATAAGAGTGGCTTAGATAAAGTACCGGACCGTAGTTTTGTGGGCAAGTTTCTCATCAAACAGTATCTTCACTTTTCTCCTTCTGAAGTTTTTGCATTTATTCATGCCCCAGAAGAACAGAGTTTTGATGTTAGCTTTCGTTCCGAAGCATTATTCGACAGATTTTGGCAGCAATATAATTTGGTCAAAGACACTGACATTTGGGCACTTTTTTTGCAGTACCTCTTTCTAAACCCACATTAAAAACTGTTACCATTTTGTTCCATAATGAGGGGGTTAATGTTAAGGATATCATATATTGGTTAGAACAAAAGTGTGAAATTCAGGGTTTACTTGATCCGATTATTGATGGTGAGGGGGTGGAAATTTAAAGTTCAACTCCGCTCATCGGATGCAGGGTTACAGCATCTTCCTAGCAGTGTTTTTTAGACAGGGACTGGGGTATTTTATTTTACCCAGGGATGCCTCATACATGCTTTAAATGTGGATTCCCATGACATGCTAGTAGTAATTGCGAACAAATTAGATGCAACATGTGTGGGATGTTGGGACATCCAGGTATCCATTGTACTTTTACTCCTAGATGTAGTGTGTGTGACACTGAAGGTCATACCTTCACCAAATGCCCCTGGGCTTCTCAAAATACCCCAGATGCTGAGTTTGTGGAACACGACTTTTATGTGAATACTGCTATACATCAGCATGCCAATCTCTGTACTGCGTCGAGCACTTCCTGTCCCAGGTTGTCTGATAACCGACCAGCCTCTCCCCCCCAACACCCGATATTGACTCCAACTACCCCAGTAACACTGAGTGATTGTGATGCCTCCTTACCTATCAATCATATTCCTGTCCATCAGGTACCCGGCATCTTGGATACACAGGTTCCTATTGTGCTGCCTTCCCCGGTTACCATTACTCTTTCGTTGGATACCACCCCCGTCATGCCCCCTCCTGATTTGACTTATTTTCATTTGGTGAAACAGGGAAGAGGGAAAACGATACTGAAAAAAGCCCCTACTGATGCTGATGCAAAATCAGTACGCACCCTTGCAATGGGGTGACACAGAGATGGAGGATGAGTATGATGCCTCCTCAGGGAATGAGGAACCTGATACACTTCAGGTTAAAGTCAGGAAGAAAAGGTGGGGTACCAGTTCCAAAGCTAATCTTGTGCAAGACAAACCTCCCTGAGTTGTTTTATGCTGGATTTGTCAATTGCCTCTCTGAACACTAATAGTATTCAATCTGATATCAAACCAAAGGCGACTTTTTCACTTTTTGAAACCCTGCCTCTACAAGTACTTTTCCTCCAGGACACACGCAATTATTTTCTGGCTGAGGCAAACATTGCTACTTCTGATTGGAAGTGGGGCCCTAGTTTTTGGTTCTTGGGTTTAGACCTTTGTAGTGGTGTGGCCACTTGTTTCTTTCATGACAATGTTAATGTCCTGAAATTAGTAGAAATTATGCAAGGACGAGTACTGTTACTTGATGTTGTTATTCAGGGAATTTTCTATAGATTAGTTAATTGTTATGCCCCACAAACTAAGACTGGACACACAGACATGTGGTGAGCTATCCAGCCCTTGTTGCATACTTCAAAAACTGTCATTTGGGGGGTTGATTTTAATTGTGGGTTGTTGTGCTCTGATAGAGGGGGGAACACTCGGAAAGTTTACTGTAATGTTGTGGAACTTAACCCCATTTTGGTCCAGACTGCGTCGAAGGATGCTCAACGTGCGGTTTTGAAAACCCCATTACACATATTCCATAAGGGTGCTTTGTCCTCTAGGATAGATTTCTTTTTTATCCTAGTAGATAGTAATGTATTGACATCTGACACTACGATCGTGGCCACTTCTGACCACTGTTTGATTAGTATAAGATTATCTGATGTGGCTTCCACTGCTTATGATAAAGGGATTTGGAGGCTTAATTCTGATCTTTTTCTGTCTACCCAGGGTCCTGGTGCATTAGAGTTACTGTCTGCCAGACTTTTGTTTTTTTTGGTTTATATGACAGTGCTGTAGCTTGCTGGCTGGACTCAAAAACTGATTTTGTGGATTACTTTAAAAAGTCAGCCTGGGTGTATCATTGTGCTAAAACTGATAGATGTAAGGTTCTGCATTCACAACATCAGTTTTTGCAAGTCAAAGGATTGACTACACAATCTCAGGTCACTCGTTTAGCAGCAATTAAAACTGAATTACTCTCATTGCAATATAATAGATTTGCTACTTTGGAGGCTGAACAGAAATTTGGTACTCAAGGAAAATCACATATCACTAATCCGTATGAGAATTATAAATTTAGACGACCAAACAAGCATATTTCCAGACTTGTATCTGACAATGGGGATTTGGTATCCTCCACTGCTGATATTTTGAACTAAATTCATAAATATTTGCTTGCTAAATTGGCTCCCCTTTCTGTATTCTGGAAAAAACTGAGCAGTGGTTGAGATCACCAACTTTACCACATATAACTGAGGTTCAGCAGAAACTTTTATTAACACCTATTTCAATGCTAGAACTGGGGGTGGTGATTAATGCTTTATCTACCAATACTGCTCCTGGGATGGATGGTCTCCCCTCTGAATTTTATAGATGGTTGTGGTTACAGTATCCTACCGAACTGGTGCATGTTTATAATGATCTCTTTTTCTCTACAGAGATTCCCCAAATCATGAACACCGGTATTTTGTGTTTGTTGCATAAAAAGGGTGATGTGACCCATTTAGCAAAATGGAGACTACTTAATGTGGACCTTAAAATTTTAGCAAAGATTTTGAATAATCGTTTGTTGAATGTTTTGGGTAAATATATTCACCAGGCCCAGACATGTACAGTTCCAGGTTGGAAAATGTCAGACACTTTGATTTTGTTTCGTGAAATTTTAAGTTATAATCAGGATCATAACACTGATACTTTTTTGTTTAGTCTTGACCAGACCCAGGCATTTGACAGGATTTCTCATAGTTTTTTGTGGCTGTGTTTCAACTTTTTGGAATCCCTATGTCTTTTATTAAAATTCTACAGGGGTATTATCATACTGCATCTGTTTGTCTTTTGGTAAGGGGTTCCTTGGTCAAGCCTGCTTGATTGCTCATGGGGTTCGACAGAGCTGCCCTTTAAGCCCATTGTTTTACATTCTTACTTTGGATCCTGTTATAAGGGCTGTTTACTCTTCTCAGTTGATACATGGGATTTCAGTACCATGTATCCCAGTGGTTAAAATCTGTGCATATGCGGATGATCTGGTGGTTACTGTTTCAGACATTGACTCCAGGTTTGCTGCAATGGATGTGCTTTTTGTCTTCCCTGAGTTGTCTGGTGCACAAATTAATCTAAGAGTTTCTGTCTTTATGTTGGTGTGTCTACTCAGCAGCCCAATACTGTTCAAATTATTCCATTGGTTATTGAACCTCAAAAAATATTGGGAATTTTTTTTGGTCCTGGTGACATGGCCACTTATAATTGGTCTTGACACTTAGACCTTGCCAATGCTGGAATTCAGAAATGGAATAGATGGCATATGCATAAATTAAAATGAGTTTTTATTCTCCATACCTATTTGCTACCTCTTTTTCTGTATGTTAGTTATGTTTTTCCAATTCCCAAATATCTTGAATGCAAAATTTTGGGGTAGCCATTTGAATCTGGTTAAAAGAGAAATTACTTACTATCCACTGGTAGAAGGAGGTTTGGGGATGTTGCACCCTATAGTTTTTTTACTTTTGTATATTCTTTTATTCCATTTGGGTTCCTGTGTTGCATGGTGACCACTGCATATGGGTACCATGGTTGGCTTTACATTTACAAGAAGTTATTGCCACTTCTGCTAGGTGTGGTACGCTTCCAAGACAATTGCATACTGCTTGCTTCCCTTCATACCTTAAAGAGAGTATTGTTAAGTTAAAACGTTGGGAGATTCAAATGTCTCAATTGCAGACTTTAGCTAGGAAGCATTTGTATGCAGGGATTGTTGACACCTATTTTAAAGTGCTGCCCTTTTCTGATCGATCTCAATTGGAACAAAAACACATCTGTGTCATGTTAAATGACAAAAGACTTCCACACAAACTTTGGGAAACTGTATGGTTATGTGCTCAGGGGAAATTGAATGTTAAAAATAATTTAAAACATAAAGAATTGTCAGAGTGATATTGCGCATGACCAGGATGTGATACCAGTTTGGAAACAATACAACATTTATTTTTTGATTGTCCATACGTTGTTGATCTTTGGCACATTGTACGTATCAAGTGGACTACATTGCCATTTCAATATTTGAATTATGATACTTTTGTTTTAGGCCTCTTATCAGAGCATTGGAATTTATTTAATCTCCGTAGTGACCTTATTATTTTCGTTTTTTTTTAATTTTGTATTTGGAATAATAGGGTTAATTTTTCACTACAGCAAACATTGACTTTGATGGTAGATAAGAACCGCTAGGCCCACCATCTTCCCTTCCATCCAAATTAGCCTTCTCAGAAGTGCTGTCACTGTGGTGAAAAGGAAAAAGCACCAAGCGAGTCTGAGAGACTGAAGTAGGCGAATTCAACTCATGGCTGCATGATTGGTTCCAAGACAAGGGATACCACTACATATGAAACTGGCACAATTTTTTGGAAAGAGTCTTTTCTAAATATGATGGAAGCCAGTAAAAGGGCAACCTGGGGCCTTTGAGTCACTGTGGCTAACAGTAGACATGGACAAGGGAAAACCTTTCAGAATAGGCATGGTGCACAGGCCCCCAAATCAGGGAGATAAAGGAGACAAAAACCTAATAGGGGAAATCCACAAAATGTCTGATAAAGGTGAAGTAATACTGGTGGGGGACTTCAACCTACCAGATATTAACTGGATCGCATTAACGGCAGCAACAACAAGAATCAGGGACTTCTTATTGGCACTTCAGGGTGCAGGATTGTGCCAACTTGTTAAAACCCCAACTTGGGGAGATGCCATTCTCGATCATGTCCTCACAAACTCAGAAAGGATCAATGACATAGAAGTCGGATGTCATATGGACAAAAGCTTTAAGGAAGGGAAATGCACCAAACATGACCTAGAGAAAGCTAAAATCCTCAACAAGTACTTCTGGTCAGTTACCAAAGAGGACCCAGGGGATGGCCTAGCCCTGAAAAAACACAACACTCCAGGACCAGGGTTAGACACGAGTCTCTTTACAGAAGCTGAAATATGGGAGGTGCTAAATAAAGTAAAAGTAGAAAAAGCCAGGGGCCAGATGAGATACACCACAGAATCCTTAAAGGAGATAGGAAATGATTTCCTGATATTCTTACTGCTTAAATAAATCGTGAATATCAAAGGATGGCCTTTATGTGTGTTTTTTTTTATGGAACAATTCCTAAAAATGTTAATTTGTGTGCTACTTTCAAGTTTTTGACTTCTGGGGCTTTGTTTCCAAGCTCCTAGCATACTGCTACTCAGAGGTCATACTACTGCTTTCAGTTACTTACAACTGCAGCCATTGTTACTGTTTACTCCAATTACTATTGTACCCAGTGCTTGTGTTTTTGCACTGTTGCTCACCACTCTCAAACTACTGCAATGCAACTGCAATTATTATCTGTGTGTTTCAGCTCACCCATAGATGCTCCATGTAGCATACTCAATTGTTTTCACCTGATGCAGGCTTACTCTGACCCTAGCTATGCTGCTCATTCATGTTGCCATTCTACTTGCAGCTTCATTGCGCTGCCTGGCTACACCTGCTGTCAGAGCATTGTGTCTCCATGTTTTATTGCAGATTTACAACTCCATGTACTTTATACAAATTCTTGCACCTGTTCTACTCTGAGATTAGCCAAAACGCTCCTGCTGAGGCTGTTAAACTAGCTTTCATATCTGCATGTGGCTCTCGGCCTTCCATCACTTTCTTGTTTGTCCTACGGCGGGGAATGGGAAGTGTTTGAGGAGTCGTGGCCCCAAGTGGCTAATTATTTCTGTTCTAAATCCTACCTTTGCTGTCGAAAATCCTCAGAGTATTTGTCACCTTGATTTGGCTTTTAAATGCTGGCTGGCTTGCCCCACTATTCAGTGCTGTTTCATTGCCCTATGTTATGCAGACCTACGTGCAGGTCCACTTAGTACTACTCTGTTTACTGACCTATGTGCAGGTCCACACTTTCTTACACAATTGTTGCTCCTTGCTTATGCAAACCATTGCTTCATGCCTACTGCCATGCCCTCGGCTTCAGCCTCTGGGATTCTGCTGCACTCAATTCTGCATTCAACCTTGCAAGGTCTCAGCACTCAATGCTTATTACAAGCTCAGCTCTTTTGAACTGTAGACAGACTGTGCAACTCAGCCTACCTGCAGATTTAAAGAGCCTTTTCACAAGTGGAGTGTGATGAGCTTGCTCGATTCTTTGCAGCTAAGGTGGCTGACATCAGGGTGGGTCTCCAGGCAGCACACTCTCTGGGTGCTGTTTTGGATTGGTACTTGGTCACTGTCCCTCAATTTTCCTGGAGTACCTTTGACCAGCTGGAGTTCATGGATGTCATGCAGATTGTCCAGGCTATGTGCCCTATTTGCTGTAGTTTGGGTCCAGGGCCAACAACCCTGATTATGGGTTGTAGTGACATCATTGTCCCAGTCCTAGCATGGATAGTCTAGTGCTGCTTGGAGACAGGTGAGTTTCCTAACTCCCTGAAGGAGGTGGTGGTGACACCCCTCCTGAAGAAAGCTTCTTTGGGCCCAAACTTCCCTGCTAACTACAGAACAATCTCAAACCATCCCTTTATAGGGAAGATGATTGAGAAAGTAGTGGTCCTACAACTGGAGAACCATTTGACCATCCATGACATCTATGAACCTCTCCAGTCTTGTTTTTGAAAGAGGCATAATACCAAGACAGCACTGGTTCGGGTTCTCAGTGATCTCCTGATGGCAAGGGATCAGAAAAAACACTCCATCTTGGTTCTTCTAGATCTCTCATTAGCATTCAACTCTGTGGACCATGTGGTTCTTCTCGATCACCTGAGTTTCATCTGTGGCCTGTTAGGTATGGTCTTCAGGTGGTTTACATCTTTTCTCACTGGCAGAACTCAGAGGGTGGTGTTGGGGATTCATTCCTCCAACCCAGTCTCTCTGTCATGTTGGGTTCCTCAGGGTTCAGTGTTGTCCCCCATGTTGTTCACGGTATACATGCTTCACCTTGGAGACACTGTAGTAAGGTATGGGCTGAGGTTTCACTGCTGTGCTGATGACACCCAGCTCTACCTTTCTTTTGCATCTGACCAGGAGAGAGCTCTCTCAGTATTTAACAACTGTCTCACTGAAATCCAGGTTTGGATGAATTTGAGCGGTTTGAGGTTGAACTTGGAAAAGACTGAGGTGTTGGTTGTGGACCCAGGGCACTGGATAGAGGGTTTGGGGGCAGGTTTGCCCTTAGGAATTTTCCTTGGGGGCTTACCACTCCTTATCTGTGAATGGGTGTGAAACCTCAGCGTGCTTTTTGATGAAGGGCTGACACTGCGATTGCAAGTGTCGGCAGTCATCAAATCCTCTTTTTACCATTTGAGGAACATCTCCAGGGTTAAGCACCTTGTTCCATCTGGTGACCACCCTACTTTGGTCCACACCTTGGTGCCCTTGTGGCTTGATTACTGCAACTCCCTCTACCCTGGGCTACCCGGGGTGGATATCTGCTGAATGCAGCTGGCGCAGAACGCTGCAGCCCAGTTATTGACAGGGACCTCCTGGTCTTCTCACATCTCTCTGGTGCTGCGCGAACTGTCCTGGCTGCCAGTACAGTGGCGGATCACATTTAAAGTTGGACTCCTGACTTATAAAGCCCTACATGGACAGGGCCTGGACTACCTGAAAGAGCTTCTGATTCCTTACTGCCCTGGTCAATCACTCCGTTCAGCTGATGAGGGGATTCTAGAGATTCCAAGGGTTTCCTTAAAATCTTCTAGGGCCCATGCATTTATGTATGAGGTCCCAACCCTTTGGAATTCTCTCCCCATCAGTTATGGGAGTGCACAACTGTGGAGGGATTTAAACAGGCTCTAAAAACATATTTGTGGCTTCAAGCCTATCCTGCATTATTTTATTTGTTTTTGTCTGGATTTTATCTGTATTCTTAGAATCTGTACTTATTGTTCAATGTGTTTTTTTTAACTGATTGTTATGCACCTTGGTTTTTGAAAGGTGCAGTACAAATAAATTATTATTATTATTACTACTTCTGGGAACCTGTTCCCAGACCAGTTGTGGGAAAGTAGTCTCAGACCAGTCATCATGAGAAAGTGGTCCCATATCAGTTGTCACCGGAAACATTTTATTATACTCGCTTTTGAAATGTGGGATTGAAACCAGTCTTGTTGCCAGACAAACACTGTAAAGTGGTAAGTTCAAGCACCGGTTATGTGTGGTCACTAGTCTGTCAGTCACTTCCTTACTATCTAATGGAATATCCCGGTGAATGCTTAGAAGTGCAAGACCTACAAGTCTGTTTTCACAGCTGGTATTTCGAAGGTAACTCTTCAATCGCCTGAGTGAGGAGAAAGATCATTCTGAGCATGCAATAGGAACAGGTAGTGTAACCAAACTTTGCAGAAGCTTGTGCACATTTGGGTAAAACTGTGGATCACACTGAGTAAGTTATTGCAGATTTAGGTTTTTCTGTTTTATTTTTCCATTTATGGCCCCACATCTTCATTTCAGACAATACAACTTGTTCAGAATCAAGATTGGACTCATACAATTTTACAAGATCTGATGCTCCAGACTGAACATTACTTGCAAAGCCATCAGCTAGGTATACTGGCAAGATGCTATTGAAACCAGAAAGCACTTTTGAATGAGAAGTAAAGCGATTGTCTAGTTCAGACAAAAAAAGTCAAGGAAAGGAATGTACACAGCTCTTCGAAAATATTGCTCTGCGTTGTCTTCTGGGCAGTTTGCCCTGTTTTGCTGCCTGCCATGTAGTCTTGGAATCTGTAACTCTTCGCCCAAGACATGGGCTGTGCTTTGAGTGCCCTCGAAGAGTTTATCACGGTCTGATCGAAGTTCATGTATGGCATCTTTGACACTGCATACATGGGCTAAGGCAGCACTTATATCACAGTTCTCTTGCTGCAAGTACCTGGACAGAGGGAGTGAGACATTGAAGACTTGTACACAGCAGTGCAATGCAACAAGGAATTCACTATAGCCAATTGCAGCATGAAACTGAGTAGCTTTGAAAGAACACTAATTGTTTCTATGTTCTACGAAGTGTTCCAATGCTGCTGCGACTGGAGAAATCAGCTCACTAAATGTTATTAAACTGTCATGTTGTTCAAACCATCTAGTGTCACACAGAGGTGAAAGTCTGTCTTTTTTGACTGAGGAAGGAGCATGCCTACTTGTTCCTTTAAGATAGCAATACGCTGTGCAGAAGATTTAAAGAAGGTGCAAACATCACTGACAGTTCCTAAAGAATTGCAGATAGCTACCACTGAGCAACATTTGCTTAGAGCTAAATTTAGTGAGTGTCTAGTGCAATGCTGATAAAGAGCTGTTGGATATTGCTGCTGAATCAATGCTTGAACACCTTGTACTCTGCCAGACATATTACTGACACCATCATAACCTTGACCTCGCATATTAGTCAGGTTGAGACCACGATCCCCAACACTGGCAAGAAACCTCAAAATATTATCTGACACATTTCTTCCCATTAGATCATACACAGGCATAAAACCTAAGAAGTCTTCTATCCCACTGTAAGTTGTGAAAGGTGCTGTTTTACTAACTTGGTGATCAATATATCGAACACACACCGAAAGCTGCTCTATTCCAGAAATACCCATTGTTTCATCTGTAAGGACTGTAAAGTATTTGGCATTCCAGATTTTGTCTTCCAGCTTTCTCTGGAATACGGCTCCATATGCAGTAACAATCTCATTTTGAATTTGTGGGCTAATGTAAATCACATTAAGAAATGAAGTCTGGAGATGATTTTGTAGCACTTGGTCCCCACTATAAGCTTTGACCCTTATGAATGTATGGAAATTACCATCATTTTCTATAGTTATTACTGGATCATATGACTGTATTGGTCCACTGTCTCTATGGCCCCGCAAAGCAAGTCCTTGTCTCCCACATACAATCACTGTATCCACAATTGACATCAATTTGTTACAGTTTTCTTCCACCGTCTTCTTTTTTTGGGAATCTATTTGTGTGGCGATGTCTAGTAGTGATCCTGCTTTCACTTTAAAAAATGTTCTGCCAATTCGTGGCAACATTGATGATAAGCCGTTTTTGCATGATGATTAAATACTTCCAGTGCTTTCTTCCACTTTGTGAAAGGCTTATCAACCAGTGCCCCTAATGTCTGATGAAATCCCTTTCCAACTGCATTTTTAGAAAACAAGAAGCAAACTTTGCAGAATGCTCTATTGTCTTTTGCAAAATAACACAGCCATGTAAATCTGCTTAACCATGAAGCCTGAAATGGTAATTTCTGAACATTTTTCGGGAAAGAATAATTATTTGAAGGACGCCACACATTTCTGAGTAAATCGAGTTTCAGCTGTTCAGATACACCAATTGCATCAGTTGTCCCTGCATACTGGCCTATGTCAAGTGCATTACAAGTGCCACTGCTACCAGCAGCAGCACCGCTAACGTGATCACTTCCTATACTATCAGGTACACTGGTCGAACACGATGGTTGTGGTTCTGAGGAACTCTCACTCTGAGTATCCACTTGTGAAACCTGAGGATCCGGGTCATTGAGTGAATTGTCAGTGTTTTCTGGTGCATATTCTACACAGGGCTTCTTGGAAAAATATTTTAACAATGTATTGCTTGATTTTTTTTCTTTTTCCCTTCTTGTATCTCTATCTTGTGCTGATATTTATTTGGATCACAATGTGATCACTGCAGGCAACGCTATCAGATTTTAAAGCAGGTAGTAGCTAGGACTACAACTCCAGCAAGATGTAACAGAAAACGCGGATTGATAATCATCATTGTTATGATTCAAAAAGTAGAAGTAAACCTTATAAGTAGTGTGAACTTTGAACAAAGCACAAGACAAATGCGAACAAGAGCATAAAAGGCCACAGAAACACAATTTTTCTATCAGGCACCAGTGATAAAATCCTTCAGTTTTCCTTAAGCCTGAAGAAGTGTTTAATGCTGTGCCTGATAACTGGTGAGTGTGCCAATGGGTACATGCACTTAAAGGAAAACACTGGAAAAGACACAGCTTTCCTCAGACACTATATGAACTCTCAGTTAGTGCTTTCAGACAATAACAACTTTTTTAATGATTTAAAACAGCTACCCACATCTTCCACTTTCTGTTGCTGGCAGCCACCATCTCATGAGCAGCAGTGAGATTCCTGAGCTCACTGTATGCTAATATGTCTGTTTGACATCTGCTATTGGTTGGCAGGACATATTAGCATAAAGTGAGCTCAGTGGCCTCTGCTGCTCATGAGATGGTGGCTGCCAGCAATAGAAGGTGAAAGTTCAAGGCCATTGTTTAAATCACTAAAAAAGCGAATAGAGGTAATGTTTTAAAAAAATGTTACTGTCTGAAAGCACTAATCAGACATCTTTGTAGCACCTGGGTAAAGTTGTGCCTTTTCCCGTGTTTCCCTTTAAATTGCAAGTGGAACATCAATAAAGACGATTTGGTAACACTGCCACACTAATCTGAGAAGCAGAGGGAGGTGGGACCCAGTGCTTTCCACTTCCCATCTGCAGCCACCAGCCATTATAAGTCATGAAACTGTGGAGACACAAGTGTGGGGAAAGGGGTAGTTCAGGTTTTTGCTGCACTGTGCTTCCTAGTCACATAGGAAGCTTTTACCACCCACCAAAAAGCCTGGTAAATCGCTTTACAGAAAGCTATTTAGGACATTTCAAGGAGTTTAATGCAATTTTTTAAAGCAAACTTTAAAAAGTATGTAATGGCCCAGTCCCCTGGTGTTACTAGAATGATAATCACTCAGTGTTAGCCATGATCTACCAGCTGCCCCCTACTTGCCTGATAGGAAGATAGGGGTAGCTAGTACAGGACTCATTAGAAGCACTTCACATTACATCATTACTCACTGAACCTGAGCAGAGGATGATTATGTCATTTAGAACAGTTGCAGCAGCTTGAGCCACAGTGGAATCAGCTGAGGAGGACAGTTTTAGAATGTTGATTTTGAAGTGCAGTCAGTCTGTAGTGGTCTGAGTGTGAGAGCCGAACATAGTGGAGCTGTCAGAGTGAGAGGTGCGTGCCAGTCTGACCAGTGACTGGGTGAAGGACCTCTGGTCATTTATCTCACCCTAGTGAGTGTGATGTCCAGCAGTGCCACTGGAAAGTGGTGGTGGCTGTTGATGCCAGGACAATAGATTGTCATTTCAGAGAAAAAGAAGAATGGGACAGTAGTTCTGTGAGTGCAAGGGGCAATCCCCTGTTAGAACAGAAGAATGTTAGCGGTCCTGTGAGGAGACAAGAGACAGTTTCCAGTCTGTGACCCTTGAAAGTGCAAGGTTTTCTTCAGTCAGATGTCTGTATTGCAAGTTAAACAAAACTGAGAGTACAGAAAGGGAGACTAGCAAATTTTGTATTGCTCTCTCTTGGTATATGTGCACAGAGATAAGACTAGAATACACCAGTCCAAGCCCCAGCCTCACCACAAATATGTGCTGAACTTGAATTTATAGTGGATACATTTAGCACCCTAGAGAGTGTGGACGGTCCAGTCATTATATGTAACCCCAATTGGATGGCATGACAGAGGCTGGCTGGGGCTAGGGTGGGAGGAACCTCATCTGAAATTCCCAGAAAGAAAAGATGTAATGTCCTAGATATCTTTTAACAGAGCGATGGGCATGTTTGAATTCTGTCTAGTGAAAACTCAATACCTTTGTGGTCTGAGGAAAAATGAGAGTTGCTGCCTGCCTCACCAGCATTGTGTAACTTGACAAAGTTTGGGGGATTACCCACTTTTGTGTGTTTACTATCTTGTGGGTTGAAACTGTCATACTTCACAATCCCATTTCCAGTAGTGGACATTCAATCTGTGCTTCCACTGTGGACTGACATGGTTGGGGCACCCTCAGAAGTCAGACCTAGCAGCATAAGCCTAACAGTTCTCTCTCAGAACTCAGATTACATATAACTGCTCATTTTTTACGTACAAATATACAAAAGGGGAACACGCCTGCACATTACTAACATGGGGGGGGACAACTAGGACACCATGACAGAAAACATGGATGAGTTATGGAGGGTTACCTGGTGCTGGTGGCATGACATTCCACCATAATCCATGTACATAGTGGTACAATGCCTTGTTACCCCCATTCAAGTGTAGCTTGTCCCCTGCATATTGATCATTACTGTTTTGGGTTCTGCCCCACCAACCCGTACCCCATGGATCAACACAATTCCCCTGCCACCCTCCTCTGACTGACTACCGTCCCTTGTGCATTCCCCCTTTCCCTCTCCTGCCACCTTCTTGAGATCCTTCACTCGCTCCTCCTCCCCCAATGTTGCCAGCACTGCAAACTTATTACCTGCCCCTCTGCAATACTGTGCATTACCTCCTTCCTCATGACTGGAGCCGTCCCTTGAGTGCTAGGCCTCCTGTTCATTTTGCCCCCACAACCCCCCCATCCCCTCCCTTGATTTGATGTTCCTCCCATGCAGTGTCCTCATGTCACTCTCCATCCCCTCCATCAATCCAATGTTCCTCCCCTGCAGTGTCCTCATATCACTCCCTGAGTTAGGCCCTCCTGCCCCAGCTCTACCCTCCATCCTGTCCAACTCTCTACCAAGCCACAGTACCTCCTCCTTGGATTGTTTCAGCCTGTGACAGATTGGACACCCCCCAGTTTCCACAATATGTTTATCCAAACTGCCGCCCCATATCCTTAACAGCCTAGTATCCTTCCCATGATACCAGTACTAACTACAAAATACAGTTCTATCTATAAGTTTATAAGTAGTCCAATCACAACTTAAAAATACAATATCTACTCTACTTGCTGAGATGCATAAAACACTACTATGATACCGTACTGTCCATAAGTTTCCCACTAAAATACAACATGAGGTGATACATCTAAGTACAAAACACAGTCCTATCTATAAGTGTTTAACTTTTACCTTTTTAACCAGAGCTACATATCACTCTATAACATTACAAAGAACGATCCCCTCTATTAGGACACGTAAGTGGATGCACTTGGTAGTGCTTTCCACCAATCCCAATGCCCAGTTCTAGAAACCACATCTCTGAAATGACATAGAGTAGAGGTGGTCCAGAAGAGGGCAATTAAAGTGGTACAGGGTCTGCATCAAAAGGTCTGAGGAGTGCCTAAAGGACCTAAATATGTTCACTCCAGAAGAAAGAAGGGAAATTAAAGAGCCTTCCCAATCGCAGCAAAAATTGCAGACCACATTTACACTTTCTGTCACCCTTTCAATACAAAAAACAAACTAACCATAGAAGTGCACAAAACACATGACAATCGGAAAAACACCAGAGACCCCAACTCCACGCAATGGAATATGGGGCGGGTGGCGGATTGAACAGAAAAGCTAGATACCCCTACATATATAGTCCTGCATTGTGCCCCCACCCCACACATTGGGCATTGCCATTTACAATTTGAACACCAGGCTCTGAGGAACAAATAAACTCACCTTTGAAATGGTTGTGTGTCAATGTGGATTTTTCTTGGCATCACTCACTCACTCAGTACTGTTAGTTCTTCTCCCCTCATGTCAAGAGTGTCTCCCGCCTCTTCGGGAAAGTAAATCTGGGCAACAGTCAATCATTATAGACACCCATAGAAACAAGCATCTGCCCACCCCCACAGCACATTAACTGACTGGCAGCATAGCCAGTTGCTTTCTCAAGAACGCCTGTTTCCAAATAATGGCAAAATATGTACATGACCCCCTTAACTATAAAATAAAATTCCTCAGCTTGTCCTCAGCGTATTATGATAGCCCTTCCCCCTCTGTGCTCCTACTAGGCAGCAGGGGCACACACAGCATGAAAAACAGCATTTGAAATGTGCTCCTCCCGAATCAAAATGTGCTCAGAGAACGGAGCATGCCCTTAACGCGACCCTGGGGCAGGAGAGTCTTGCAAGTGGAGCAATTTTTTTAGTAAACAATGATATCTAAAACTTCTGGGAGGGGGACTTACAAAAACTGTACAGGTCAGCAGGGTGTGGTGTGGTCAGATGGTGGTGTGGTGGGTAAGTACAAAAGAATGGCATTGTGGAGGAATGGCAAAAGGAGATGGAATAGCACACAAATGGTGGGACTACTTTACAGGACAAATACTTAAACTTCATTCTTAATTTATTTTTTTTAAATGTTTTTTCCTTTTTTTAAATCCCACATGAAAGTGCCACAGGTAGCCCATTTTCTGAGCGCAATATTAGCCTCCAGCCAGGGTGGGTGGTATTGGACAATATGGGACCTTCCAGGGCCTATAAGGCCCTCTGCCTGTGGCGTCGGGCCTCATTACACCCCTGAGTGGTCCGGTATTGCCCAATGCCACCCACCCTGTTGGGTATTACTGCTTAGTTTAGGAACTTCGAACTGTGCTGAACAAATGCTCGGAATATGCACAACCTTTTGGAATGCACACAACAGTTTAGAATGTGCACAACACAGATTTTGAGCAGCCTGATTTTTATACAGAACAAAGGCTAACCATAAACCATATACTGTATGCATTTTAGACATACTACCCACAATTCCATACACATATCAAGACAATGCAGTAATAATCACAGTATGACAAATTTATATTTGGTAATTACAAAAACATTGGTTCCTTTTTCAGTTAAATAATGCGACAGTCACATTAATCATTTCTAGATTTGCCCAAGAGAATGAGGCAGTTTTCTTACCTTCCAGGTCTAATGGAACCACCTGTGCCTAGAATCAGGTAGACATGCCCTGACAGAGGTCCTTTCAGACTTATACCTGCAAACTATATTGATTTCCACCTAGGACAGGTGGGTAAAGTGCACCATGAAGTTCTAATCTTATGCTGTGAAATTCATTATGGTATTTTACTGGTTCCTAATTTATTTTGGCATTACATAATTGAAACCCTGATTTTAGAATTCGTTTTTGGAACAACTGTAATATTGTACATTTTTCCAGCAGGGACACCACTGGAAATAAGTGCATGCTCAAGATCTATGTACAACTCCTAATACACAAATAAACTTCATATTGTTAACTCTCTTTCAACAATAGGGCTAAAGGAAGCAGCTGCCAAAGCAGCAGAAAGAGAGGGCAGCAGGATTATTTGTATTTATCCATAGGCCCTTGCCAACCTATAGTACTAGGTTACCAGAAAGAAATCCCCTTCTTTCTCTTTCAAATACTCGCATGTCAGCCTGCATGTATTCAAGCTGGGGACCTCAGCAACAGTGTGCAGCAAAAAGCTGCAGAGGAGAAATGGAGAACAAACTTTGCGTGGAAAGCTTGAGGGAGAAAAATGAAAAGTGAAGCCTATCCCCCTGCACCCTAGCACATCAATCCAGCCTTGTCAGTCTGACCTGCAGAAGACCCCCAGGAAACCTTGGCATCAGCAGCTCCCATAGATCCCCTACAGCCCAGACCACTGGTACTCAGCAACACAAGGACCTAGGTATGACTGTTACTGCTTCCAACAATACTAAGAAAAAGATGGGAACTAGAGAACAGCTGGATGGGCAACTATGCAAAACCAGTGCGTTCTGCTACAGAGAGGTCTGATTCCCTCTGACGAGAGGTCCATGGTAATCAGAACCCTGAGGTGGCGAAACACACTGGTTGTGCATAGAGTTCCTCATCCTGTGTTTTTCATAGTGTATAGAACTGTGTGAAATATGTATATTTTGAGAGTTCTTTTGCTTTCAAAATGAAACTGACTCATGCAGTCTCTAGAGGATCTAGAATGTTGTTGTACCACAGTAGGGTAGAATCACATTCCATGACCTTGGAACTGTGGTAGAACAGCATTTTGAAAGGGATGGAGTTCTGTACAGAACAACACTCCACTATACACTATGTAAGCAATAATACCCGACAGGGTGGGCATTATTGGGAAATACCGGACTGCTCAGGGGCGTAATGAGGCACGATGCAGCAGGCGGAGGGCCTTATAGCCCCTGGAAGGTCCGGTATTTCCCAATAATGCCCACCCTGGAGGGTATTATTGCTTTTAGAAAATGGCCACTGTAAAAGAAAAAATAATTTAATAAAATACTGTACATAAACTTGTTTACAATCAGTTTTGTAATAAAATAGTTCCTCCACCACCAAGACAGTGCTTTTTTTTTTTTGTGAGGTACCTAACCCCCCCCCATTTGTCTGTGGTAGGAGAGCGAAAAAGAAAAGGGCAAAAGACATTACTCATCTCTGGCGCTCGCTTCTTTGTGGTAAAGCAGAGACTGCGATATCTCCAGTACCCTTCTGTGCATGAGAACAAGCGGTACTGTGCATGAGAACAGCGGTATTTTCTTAATTTTTCATACCGCAGATGGATGTCCGTGTGTGGTATGAAAACCAAGGAAATACTGCTGTTGTTGTGCTCCGTGGTTGTTTTGCCGATAATAGTTTGTATGGCAATACAGCAAGCAGCTTTTACGATCGGACTGAAAGATTTACTATGTAGTGTCATTTAATGGCAAAAGAGTTTTTTTTTTTTACCTGAGTCATTGGAGGAGAGCGGCCGTCAACGCTGAAGGCAGTACTCTTGGGGACGGCTGTGCTTCTTGCTAAGCGAGACAAAAAAACATGGTGGGTTTTTCAAATTTTCTCGGGTGCTTTCAGTCAATTAGAAAGCAGGCTGGGCACCTCTGGAAAATGCTACACTGTAAAGTGTCACTTGGACTGGCTCTTATTTTTAGCTGGGCATTTATTGAAAAATAAATGCCCAGCTTGGAGCCTGTGTGAGCCAATCAGTTTTTAGAATTGATTCTTGCCATTTTCTAAAAGATATTATACAATGGGCACAAAAAAACACACCAAATCCTGCATTTTGATTGGCTGGCTGGCACCTTTTCAGCACTGTAAATCCTCCAGCTGCCAGTCAGCCATAGCATGAACCCTCACAAAAATCACTCTGACTGCCATAAACCAAACAGTGGCAAACACAATACAATGCTGAACTCAGTTTCATACCCGGTCACAGTACCAGCAGTTCCCACTCTTAACCCTCTAAAAAATTTAAACTGTATTTTTTTGAAACAGCTCCTCAGTAGCCGTTCGCAACAGCCTTACCTGAAGTCCATCACATTTGAATACCAGCTGCACTCCATCACAGAAATACACCAGTCAGCCTTCCTTAGTTCTCAAATGGCAAGCCTCCAAACCTTCACACACTGGCACCCCACCATTTCCAATAAATTCTCTCTGGACCAAACAGTGAACCGGAAGTACGAGGTCATACACTGCAGCCTTCCGAACAAACATAAAAACACAACACCAACTGTAAATCCTACCTATCACATTTTAAAAAAGAAACATAACTCACTTCTGAGACAGGACACAATGCAATTAAGAAAACTGAATCCTCATGGGATATCTCTACCTAGCAGCAAACAACTATTTTTTTGGTGGAGCAATAAAATGAATAAAAACATAATTAAAAAGGAAAACAAAAAGTATTTCTATATTTTTCCAAGCAAAAAAACTGGCCCATTGTATAATAGGAATATACGCCTCCAGGGAGTGGGTATACTGGTGGATTTATCACTTCTGGTGTGGTTAAGTCACTCAGCTGCACCTCGTGACCGAATCACACCAGCTGTGCTAAATCCACCAGTATACACACTCCCTAGAGGGGTATATTGCTTAAATAGTACATGAGAAGACAGTTCAAAAGTCAGAAATGTTGCTGTACTATCGTTCTGATGTCACATCGATACTACAACAACATTTCTGACATTTGAACCCGCTCGCGCTGTCACCGTCATTTCAGCAGTTACAGAAACAAATCTCTCACACATTTCACCTCACACAACGCAAAGCCAGTGAAGAGCAGATCGATAGCCATGATTTCAAACTCCAGCAACTCCTAATAGGTAAGCCCCCACTGATTTTAATTAAATCTTCCAGCCATTGGTGGGGGTTGGGATAGGGGGGTGCATGCCACACTGAACCACTGACACTCATTATGTTGCTTGCACACATGTGCAAGAAACATAGTGCCATCATCCGAGTTTTCGGAGGTGTGGCACCCGTCTTCCAATTCAGTCAGTGTGTTTGCAGGCGTGGCCCCAGTTCCCCAATCACTGCTGCAGCTGTCAATGACAGCAGTTGAAAATGCAGTGGTCGTACAGTTGAAAGGGAGAGCTCCGCCAGTGAACAGAGCTCCCCCGCACACACACACACACACACACACACACGCAGCGCATACTGCATGCTCATGCGCCTGCCCTCCCCCACGACACACTGTATGGTCGACAGGATGCCTAATCCCCATCGGCTCCACCCCCAAAGCTTTCAGGTGCCATGCTGGATGAGGGAATGGGTGAAATCCAGACTGCCGGACTGAACCTTTTACCATTTTGGTCCGATTCAAGTTCGGTGGTCAGGATTTCACACATGCCCTAACCCTAGATGAAATCCAGACCCGTCAGAGAAACAGAAAAAAAACCTAACTGGCTGGTACAAACAGACTGCAGAAGCTGCGGCAGATCCAGGTTTCCAGTTTTTTTGATCTGGTCCAAAGGTCTGAATTTTATTTTATTTTTACTGAGTCCTTGGGTTTCTCCCTCATAATGTAAGTAACAAGATTAAAACACATATAAACAAATATTCTCATTTCTGCAAACTTCTTTTTCCTAATACATTTAAAATGGCAGGGTATACCTCAGGACTTTTTTTTTAAACATGGGTTGATCACATCCACAATATAACTGACTTGTTTTTGTCTGCTGGAGTTTCTAAAAATAGCAAAGTACCATATAACTGGTATTTGCATTAAATCACTCACATCTTTGCTCACATGTTGGGGCCTGATACACAGTAGTGGTGGGTAACCCATGAAGTGGGGCATGAGGAAGGGCGCCATCTGTTATGGCGACTCCTTCCCCACGCAATCCACTCACGGCAATGGAAAGGTAGGGCAACCGGATGAGGGGTGGGTGAACTGGGCGACAGGATGCCCGCTATGCGTCTGCAGCGCGTGGGGTGGGAGCAAGCACAGTGAGCGTGGGCTGGGAGGGGTGGAGAGGCTGTGTGTGTGGGCGCTGCGGTTGCTGGTCCAAGCTGCGTTGCATTGGGATTGGCTAGTGGCTGGGGTGGCTGAGGTACTGGGTTTGGGTCCGGTCGCTGGTGTGATTTTAACTGCTTTCACCCCGACCGCACCCCCTGGGTTGAGAATCCTTAAGCAGGAAGTGGGGGGCAAAGCCGTGAGGTGTGGGTGTCACCCCACAGAAAGCAGTAAAATCTGTCCTGGTGCCATTTTTCTGGTGTGCTGGGGTTGTCAGAGTGCCGAAAATGTGTTCAGCACTCCGGCTGAGCGATAACGGTGATTGCCTTTAGGCGTTCGCCGTTATCACTTAGTGGTGGCACAAATATAGAGTGCAAAGAGGCACCTATTTGTGCCAGTCGGAAAAATTAACATACACAAAGGGCAGACTTAGTTGTGGGGGGAGGGGGCGGTGGACTCTCCCTAGGAACTAAGTCACAATGGATATCAGTCGGCCAGATGCTATTCGGAGTACACTAGATTTACACTCAATAACATGCCGGATTGTGACACTGATAGAGTTATGTCCATGGCAGCACCATTTACATTGCTCTATGCCACACAGCAATGCAACTGGTGCTGCTATGGTCTATGCCACAGCAAGAACCCATGGTTCTGTAAGTGGTGCTACAACTGTATGATTCCCTTACCTCTCCAACCCCCTTGGGCACGCACCGAGGAAATAATTTGTCTTTATTCTTATAATCAATCCTTGGTGGTCTGTTGCTCCCACACTCACTCCCAAATTCCAGACTGGAATTTCCAGTAGATCCATTTCATCCAGTGGATCCTCCACCATATCCCCATCCCCTTACAGTCAGTGTTAACTTGGGAAGGGGTGCAACTACAAGAAGAGGAGCTGTCAGAAAACAGTCATTGACAGTATTAATCATTTGGTCTCACAACAATGACCATTTTCTGACAGCTCCTCTTCTGGTAGTTGCACCCCTCCCCTGCCAGTGACAGTCAGACAATTCTTAACCTGGCTTCAATTCACCTCCAGGCTCTGAGTCCAGACTCTGAAGACTTCAGATGGGAGGGGGGATGACCGTCTGAGAGGGACTGACAGGTTCAGATGGGAACAGACTGCAGCAGGCCAGGTGGCTGGCTCACTTGATGGATGCTCTCTCCTTCTCTTCTCACTCCTGTCAGTGACAGGCCTGGGCCCTGGCTCCTATTCACGGTCACGACTCCAGACTGCACACACCCGCACCCACACTGACTGACACTGTGGAAAAAAAAACAAGACTCGAGAGGCGCCTACCCTCAGCTCCACACAGACAGCTACTGGCGGCGATGATGAGTGGCAGCACAGTCTCTCAGATCCGACTCCCATTTCTATTGTAGACAGTTCACTTCGATGACTCACTTCTTCTCTCTTCTCTCTCTCTCTCTCTGGAAAATAGCACGTGAGGTGGTGCACGAAGCTGCCAAATACACATTGGACAGCTTAATTGGCTACTGTCTGTTAAGAGGCAGAGCCAAGGAGGAGGACCGTGGGTCGCCCACTAAGAAAGACCCCCCCAAACCTCCCCGCCAGCCACCTGGTAGGCTAATTACATACAATAGTACTTTGGCTTTCATTCTGACAGCACAGCAGCAATGGGTGCTGAAGCACAAATTTAAAGGGACAGTGTTCTGTAAAATTAATATTTTAATACGCTGTTAAGGTCATTTCAGGGGTGTTTGAACACCCTAAATATCCCCCCCCCTGCTATGCCCCTTTTGGAGGCTGGAAGGGGAGAGGCTCAGAGGGGATATGGGGAAATACTACATTAAGGAAAGGGTGGTGGACATCTGGAACAGACTCCCAGTGGAGGTGGTGGGTACCCTATTACTCAAATGGGAGGCTTGGTGGATCTTTACTGTATGGACACATCATGGAAGATATGGACTTAATCAAAATGTAATATGGATCTTTTCACTAATTTGTATGGATCCAAATTGGCTTTAGACACTGAGAGAATTTTCAATACCAGTTAGTTATAAACACCTTTACCTTTTTGCATAAATCTATGTATTTCAGTACCTTTTCTGTTTAAATTATATAAAATTTCACTTTAGTTATTTTAGAATGTATACTAAAAGATATATGAAGTATGGGTTCAATTTAATGCCCCTTAACGTTTTTCACTCCACATTCTATTTTGTTTCCAATTTTTTGAATACATCCACAATAATATCTGATTGCCATGATGTATATTATCCCTCTCTCTCTCTCTCTCTCTCTCTATATATATATATATATATATATATATATATATATATGTATATATATATATTTAACTTTGTTTCCATTATTATGAGGGGTAGCCTTCTGACATATGCAATCCAGCACTCTCCTCCTTGAATACAGTTAACCTGGTACTCCTGTCTCTCTCCTGCATCTATTATCTGAATCTTCCCCCTGAGTGCCCAAACCTGTACATTTCAGTTGAGAATGTGCCATCTGATCAGACTAGAACCATTAATATAACCATTTTTATCACTGAGATTATGTTTTGGTAACCCATTACAGATGGGGGCTACACATTCACTTCAGTAATTTCCCTTCAGGAAACAGTGTAGTTTCAGTAGTGACCAGGCTGCAGGGTGGTGTCTTTTGACGTGATCACACTTTCACAGTGTGATAACCTGTAGCCCAGCCTCGTATGCACCTGTACAGAAAGGTGTACATGATAGCTGACTTGGCGTCCCGAATTATGGCGATGGTCACTTTTATGCAATTTTATTCTAGCAAGAATGGAAGCCAGTGAGCTTTCACTATAACTTCGAGCCACTCTGAGAAACATAGATAGGATGATTTCTGATATCACAGAAGTGAAATGTAAGGTGTGATTTAATTCTGACAATGCGCTAAAGGTTTTAGATATGTATAAACAAAGACAAAGTTGCATTATGCTAAAACTTGTTTTCTCAATTCCATTGTTAATATGCAAATGGACTTAGTATATTAAACAAATCACAACAGAGCCTGCCCCGGTGGTGCTGAGGGTTGAGGTGCTGGGTGCCACACCTTGCTCAACACTGGCGACTCACGTTCGGGAATGAGTGCAGGCCACCAGGGGGTTGGTAGGAAGAAGAATTGAGCATCCGGAGGACAGCTGTCCTTCTTCGGGGAGAGGGGACTCTGGCAGTTGGAGCTTGGCTGGCCCCTAGCAGAGGCTGGGGGCAAGCACACTGATGCCGCAACATGAGGGTCTGGGAGCAATGCAGATGCTAGATGGGGTCACACATGGGAGCATGCATGGCACTGTCGTGGGTGTCATTGCACATGCTGCCCCCGTGGGGAGAGGAAAATACAGAAATTCCTCCCTACGGATGATGGGGGAGCTTGCAGGCCCTACACCCGGCTAGGGTAAGTTCATGAAACAGGGTTACCAAAGTGTGACATGAGGGAGAATTTTTCAAATTAACAATAGATCAATTTTAATAAGCTTGTCAAGACACTGTGACTGAAGAGTCAAAAAGGAACCAGATTATGAGATAACTCCCTAGAAAGGGATTTGAGAAAAATCACCTTCAGTGTTGCACGTGCAATGGGGACACCAAACGTTGCACATGCAACAGTGGACACAACCGGTGTTCAACTTGAAAAAAAAAATGTTACTTTTCTTTTTACTTTATTTTATTAAGCATTTCAAGACACTATGACCCAAGAATGAAAAGGGAGTATGCTGTGGGCTAACTCTATATCATACTTGAGAGAAAATCACCTTCAGTGTTACACGTGCAACGGGGACACCAAACATTTCATGTGCAAGAGTGGCCACAACAGGTGTTTAACTTGGAAAAAAAATACTTTAATTTGTTATTTATTTTGCTAAGCATTTCAAGACACTATGATTCAATAGTGAAAAAGGGACTATGTTGTGGGATAACTCCATATCAGATATGAGAGAAAAGCAATTTCAGTGTTGCACGTGCAACGGGGGGACATCAAGCGTTGCATGTGCAACAGTGGACACCACACAAATGTTTAAGTTAAAAAAAGCATTGCCTTCACCCCTCTCTCACCAATGTCCTGCAATACTTTTAAGACCCAATCCAAAAAGAAAATCACCCACTCAAAAAGAGCTGGATGCTTTTGCTGAAAATTTGGGAACATGTAAAAAGTGCAATTTGCTTGGACACCACAGTTGCACGCGTCACGCAAAACTTGAGTGAACCAGAAATTGTATATGCATTGAAAAACTAGGGTGAAAATGTTTTCATTAACAAAAGGCAACACCTGATGCAGTTTTTAACATAAATTTACTGAAGTGCAAGTAAAATAAAGTCTTTATTGAAGCAATGGAATGTACTGTGGTTTTGCATGTCACTTTTTGCTAGGCAAAATCTGTGACATTCTGGGAGCTGGACATGGAATAAAAATAAAATGGTTGCACCTAGGTTTCTCAAACTATGAAATGTATCTGTACTTGTGGCTATCTTTTAAATTTACTTATCATGACTACAGTGGCTGTTGTTAATTTTTTTTAAATCAACATACAAAGTATTGGGCACATTGGTACCCCTATTTCATGAACTTACCCGCTACCAATGGCGCAATCCTGGATCTGGTCTCAGTGGAGGAGGGCCCCCTCCACTACCCCACTGGGGGGATAAACCCTGGGAGCATATGCTCCAGATGGTGGACGCCGGGGTGATGGGGCTGAGGCTCCCCTGATTGCAAAGGGCCATATGAGCAGGAGATAAAATAATCACAAAAAAAGACACAACAGAGTAATTTTTCAAGTAGGTAATTTCATTTTGGACCACTTTTAAGTTCAAATACCTGTCCTAATAGTGATGGCATTTTAAACGTGCATAGTAAGTAATACCCCCAACCCCGATTACAAAACCTCCTTTCTTTTTAAAATTCCATTAGGCGATATATTTCAGCTAGAAATAGACCTTACTAAAAACAGAGCAGGAAGTAATGAAAGAAAGAGATGGATTTTATTTATGAGATAGTAGGTTTGTTCCCCCTACTCAGTGTATTCATTCATTGATTTATTAGTTTATTTTTTCAAATGATGATGTAATAGAGTTTATCAGAGATTAGTTCATACAATTGAAAATGTGTTATTTTGTTTTCATTTTCATAGCCCTGCACATTCTGAAGAAGAAAACATGTTTGTTTCGAAGTGTCAGTGTATTAGAAAAATTTATACAAGGGAGCTAATTTTGAAAAGTTACACAGGATTTTGGAATCCATTTATTTTCAAGTAAAATCCAACCTTATCATATATACAGTATACTGAGATGAGTGTTTTTTCTCTTCATATTTACAGACACAAGGAAACCTTAGTAACAGGGCTGGGGGGGCAAGGCTGGAGATCAAGTAGGGTCTGCGGTATCACAGTAGGTAGGGAAATCTTTAGGGCAGACTAGGTGGGCTAAGGGTCCTTATCTGCTGACTACTTTCATGTTTCTGTGTATGTTTCTTTATAATTAGTATTGCAAGGTACACTTTGAGTTTTATGAATATGGTGAATTTTTTCACCTGGTAAAGGTGATAATAGGATCGCCCTTTACAACACTCCATGACATAGCTTGAAAGTCTTCTGGAATTCAATCCTAGCTCCTCCCTAACATTAATCATCAAAACATTGTTGTGACTGGTGAATGGCATCTACTACATGACTGGAGCATTCACCATTTAACAGTCTCTGCCTCTGAGCATCCAAGCCATTAGATTGAGAGTTTGACTGTTAATGGCTGAGTTAGCAAGTACGGTGTGATGATTGATCTCAGGGGGAGGACAAAGAATCAAATTTCAAGACTTTCAAGTTATGTCTCAGAGTGCAATAAAGGGTGTGAATTCATAATTGAAAGGCTCTGCCCGTAGTTATATGGGGGAAGAGCTCCTCCCCTATATCCTATTTAAGCAGCAGAGCCCTGCTGCTCTGCTTAGAGCGAGACACACTTGCTGGCATGCCGTTGCTGGCCCATGGCTGTTCTCCTTGTTGTTGGTCCCCCCCTTCCATCTGCTCTGCATCACTTCATTTGTTTCTGTGGGTTCCCCTGGCTCCCATCTCTTCCATTTCCCGTATTCGTTTTGTCCGAGTGCTTTTAATTTTTTTGGGGGGGTGGGGTTCTGTACGCTCGTTCTTCTGGCACTGCTCTGTACTTATTCTCTGCCTTCGCTACCCTTGCTTGCCTGTGCACTTGCCTTCTAGTGGTCTCTCTTCCTCCGAGCACCCTGGTTCCCAGCCCAGTCCCTCACTGCTTTCTTGCTTCTCCTGCAGTTGGCTACTTGCAGCTTCTTCTTGGTCACAGCCACTGCCTGCTAGATTCCATACAGCCTGCTACTGCCACGATTATCTAGACCGTCTACGTAACTGCTCTCGCTGCTGCCACTACGACTCAATTCACAAAAGAATACCTGCACCAGAGAAAATCAGGTCGCTTGATCCACAGTTGCCAGCTGTATCAAAAAGGTTATTTCAAAACAGGAACAGTGCTCCAAAAGACCAACACAAAAGTCAAATAAAGTTCATGGATTTTATTTCCAACTGCGTACAACAGCACATGCCACACTGCCCCAGCGCTTCGGCAACTTGCCTTCCTCAGGGGGCGTGGCCAAAGGATACACACTAGTCCTTTATATATGTTTAACATTATGACATCACTACTACATTTTAACAGGTGTCTATGATCCTGTTGTCAAGATGATATATAAATACTCACAAACTTTTCCATATCTACATTACTACAAAAATTAAACATCCTTAATCAAACAAATCATACTATCAAATAAATTATTACAAAAGAAATTTTTGTATAAAAGGATTTTTATCAACTTAAGAAAAAATGAAAATGTATATACAGTAGTATAGATCACCATTTCATATTTTCATATTACTATAAACTGCTTACATACTACAGGAGACTCAATGGATCAGGTTAACTATACATAAAACCTACCAAAACTTGATTTCTTTTATCATTGACCCCAACAAATCAATGTATTACTATAAGGCTAATAGCCATTGGTTCCATAATGTTAAAAGGGAGGAGAGGGAGAGGGGAAGGGGCAAGGTGGGAAGGGAGGAAAAAAGGGGAAGAAAAGAAAAGCAATAAGGTAGAAAACAGAGAGGGGCGAAGCAGGAAAGGAGGAAGGGGGGAAGGGATCTAAAAGGGAGGAAGAGGGGGAGGAAAAAGGGATCTAAAAGGGGGAAGGGGTGGGGGAGAAGGAGAGGGAGGGAATGGCAGAGTAAGGGGAAAGGAGGAAAGGGAAATGGAGAGCTCTTAGAGGGAAAGAAGAATTACAAACTCTTCATATTATAGCTCGGTACATAAATACAAAAATACAAGATTGCAAGAGAACATATCTCACAACTTAAGCTCTTACCTTCTCTACATTGAGATACTGAGATTTATTATATGTACCCAATGGACAGGTTCTCATCATGTATTGTCAAATAGGACAAGATATTTCAAAACGTTTTAGCTTTCAGAAAAGGTTTTGGATCCCAAGTATCGTTTAACCCCTTAGGCTTCAAAGTATCCAGTTTATAGATCCAAAAGCCTTTCCGTTCCAACAGAAGATTCTTTCTATCTCCACCCTTAAAGGGAAGTTTTACACATTCCAGGCCCATAAATTTCAAGCAACTTGGATTTGAATTATGCATCACAGCATAGTGCCTACCTATAGGGGTGTCCGTTGTTTGATTTACAATAGAACGTATATGTTCTTGGATTCTTTCTTTTAACATTCTAATCTTTTTACTGACATAGTGCAAACCACAGCTACACCATAAGATATACACCACAAAGGAAGTGGTACAAGTAATGTATTCGTTGATGTGCACTTTCTTTCCAAAGGATCCCACAAATTCTTTCCCCACCTGCATTTAATTGCACACATTACATCTGTAGCATTTATACACCCCCTTCGGTTGCATGGGTAACCATGTGGATACTTCTTTTTGCGGGTTGTAAAACTGGTTATGCACTAGTTGGTCTCTTAGCGTGGAAGTCTTTTTAAAAGTGACCCTCGGTTTCTCGCCTATTATTTTCCCAAGTATAGCATCATTCCTTAAAATGTCTCAATACCTCCACACAACACTTCCAATTCATCCAGCTACCATGTTAAATTGTGTAGAGAAGGTAATAGGTACATTACTTTTCGCATCCTTAGGCTTTTTCCTGATTAGTACTTCATCCTGTGTAAGATTTTTAACTTTTTCACAGGCTTGTATCAAAGTGGCTCCCTTATACCCTCTGTTTTTGAATCTTTCAATCAACCCCTGAGCCTGTTCTTCAAAATACATATCATCAGTACAATTCCTTCTTATTCTGAGAATCTGCCCAAAAGGGATTGAATCTTTCAATGTACCTGGGTGGAAACTACTGTTGTGAAGCAGCGCATTTGTTGTTGTAACCTTTCCAAAGCCTTTTGTAGCCACCTTGTTTGTGTCCACATTAACATACAATGTAATGTCCAAAAAGTCTATCTCACTCTTAGCTATTACATGTGTGAACCTTAAATTCCACTCATTAATACCCAACCATTTTATGAATTCGTTAGCTCCTTCCAGTGTGCTTTGCCAGACACGAATACAATCATCTATATATCTGCCCCATCGAATAATATTATTTCTATAGGGGTTGGCTCTCTCATTTAACAGTACTTCTTGTTACCAATACCCCATAAACAAATTGCCATATGACGGGGCCATACATGCCCCCATAGCCATCCCACATCTCTGTTCAAAAAAAGTACCATTAAACTCAAAAAAATTGTGAGTCAAAACGAACTTTAAACTATCCAAAATAAATTGAATAGGAGTATTGGAAACATTGAAATCTTTACAGAGGAAATATTCAATGGCCTTTAGGCCTAGATCATGCTGAATAGCAATATATAGTGATTCAAAATCAGTTGACATCCCCCAATAGTCTTCTTCCCAGTCCATCCCTTTAAACATCATTATTGCTGCTGTTGTATCTGTTAGACATGCTGGTAAATGCCTAACACATCTCTGCAAAAACAATTCAATAAATTCACAAAGTGGAGATAGTAAAGAACCAACCTCTGATACAATTGGTCTACCAGGGGGTACCTGTAGATTTTTATGTATTTTAGGGAGGGAGTAAAATGTGGGTGTAATAGGAGCATCATTATCTAGAAATTCAAACTCATCCTTCGTAATTTCATTTTCTGACAAAGCTTTTTCCAAAAGAATCAACAAATCCTGTCTATATCTACTCATGGGGTTACTTTTAAGTATTGTGTAATTGTCTCTATTATCTATTAGTGTCTCAACCATTTTTTGGTAGTCCTTTCTATTCATTAAAACTACACTGCCACCCTTGTCATCTGGTTTAATTACTAGATCTACATTCTCTGATTAGTGCCTAAGTGCTAACTTCTCCTGTGCATTTAAATTTTCACCCTTATTTTTCTATAAATTATTTAATATTTCCGTCACCTGTTGAATTACCAATCTTTCAAAAGCATCAAGATTTTTGTTTGTCACAGAAGGGCAGAAAGTAGATTGACATTTAAAATATGATTTTCTCAACATAAAGACAACAAAAACCTTATCATCATGTCTCTTATTGAATTCTGTCCCTTGATTGCCTTCAAAAAGTTCCAATAACGCCAGAAAGTCAGTATCTTCTATTGGTGAATCAATACTCACAGTTGGTACAGCTTGCAAATTCTCTCCCATTGCCTCGAGAATGTAGTCAATGTCCTCTCTCAAATCACTTCCTGCTTCTCAATACCCCATTTCTGCCGATTCAGCTTGTTGTTTTTTCACTTCAAAAAAATATCTGAGTTTGATTTTTCTTAAAAGTTTAAGTAAGTCCACAAATTTTCCAAAGTGGTTTAACTTCGGTGTAGGGGAAAAGTTCAGACCTTTCTGTAATAATGCACTTTGTGCTGCTGTCAATTGAAATTCAGACAAATTAATTATTTGTATGTTGGTTTGTTGGTTAATGTTCTCAATGTGTGGCGTGTGCTGTTGTACGCAGTTGGAAATAAAATCCATGAACTTTATTTGACTTTTGTGTTGGTCTTTTGGAGCGCTGTTCCTATTTTGAAATGCCACTACAACTAGACTGCTTGCGCTCATAACTCAATTTACCAGCGGCTGCGTCTCGTACTTGCAGCCTAACGATGTGAACTGCACGACCATCACCTGCAGCCTCTAAATCAGTGCAGCTGCCTGTCCTTTCAACTGCTGTCTCCTTGACTCCTGTTTGGCCCTCCTGGACTGCTTCACAGCTCGGGCGTACCTCTCTCCTGCTCTACTTGGCCTCCCATGTTGAGCTTATGCTCCTGCTCCCCACCTCCATCTTTTGCTGGTTGGTGCCCTTAGCGCTCCATGCATAGCATTCATATTTCAGCTTATCTACTCGTACCATGAACTTGCAACAGATCAGGATTCCCTGCATTAGCTGGGCAGTGGCAATCAGTCAACTGCTGAACTGATTCTGGCAACTACACATCAATCAATCAAGCGCAGTATGCATGCCATTTTCAGTATTCCGAGGGAGAGTGAGACTGAGTGAGTAGGGCTCTGCAAGCACAACACATATTCATTTAGGGATGAGTATTTGCTTTACCTAAGATAGATTTTATTGTACACGATGTGACTCAACCGTGCATGTAGGAGAATTACCTACATTTCATTCCATATCGCCTCACCTGCCCCTCATTCTGTCTCCTGGATGAATTCGTATGGAGGCTGCTTTAACTGGACTTTAAGCCTAAACACAGTGACTCTGCTACAATCCTTCTTTTTCAGCCCTGAAGCATTTGTGACCACCTGCATTTTCTTCTATTCTGCTAGACCCTGCCATGGACTTTTCATTGGTATGTCTGCAAGCTCCCTTCAGGTAGCATATCTGAGATAAGTAAGGTGAATTCAACTACGTGCTTGTATACACGAGTAGAAGTAAGACAATATTCATTATCAATGCCATGCATTCCCTGAGCTCCATCTCTTTTGGAACCATGTCTTGTGCTGCATACCCGCTCAGCCTTTGCAGCTTCAGTACCACTGCCACTTTTGCTAGCATTGAGGGACTTGGGTTTCTATTCCAACTACTGCCTTCCTCATGCTTACATGCTTGCCTACGGGAAGCCTAGCTCGTTATACTCCCAAGACTGTTGCCAACCCGTCTACGGTTCCCTTGTAGCAATGCATTCATTCTGTACTACGATTCACAATCCTCTGCCTCCTTGCTTAAGGAAAATGCTTTTACAATCAGGGACATGAGTCAGAGACACATTCCCATTACAGATGTCAACTTGAGATGCTGGTGGGATAAAGGGCTTAGTGTAAAATGCATTTCCTATGGAACATATTTGCAAATTACTGTGGAACAATATTTGTGCTTCCATACTTCCACTGTTGGTCACCAAACGAACAAAATGTAGGAGGGTCAGACTACTTTCTTCCTATCTACTTTCTTCACCGGTCCCCATGTACCATGCATTTATTCCTTGCTGCTTCCTTGCATCTCATGCAAATCCATGACGACTACTACTACTGCTACTGACCTACGTGCAGGTCCTCTTGCTTACAACTCATTACATGTTGCTCACACTATTCATCCCATGTCTGCCTCCTGCTCATCTCTGACTGCCTGGAATTCTGCTAATCATATATATTAGACCTTGCAAGGTCCTCACACTCAAACGCTCCATCAGATTTGCTCATATGTGCTCATTCAGCCGTTTCAAGCTTGCTCTCTTACTCCACCTGCCTTGCCTTTTTTGTCCCAGAGGTTCAACTATTCGTACACTATGCCTGCGAAGCCCAGCACCGGGCCTGGAGGTTCATAACTCCTGTCAGCCTGCCATGCCCAGTCTGGGCCTGGAGGTTTGTATACTTCTATCTCATACCTGCTTCGCCTTCAGAACCTGGATGTTTGACTATTCGTACACTATGCCTGGTTTGCCCAGCATTGGGCCTGAAGGTTCATAACTTCTGTCAGGTTGCCATGCCCAGTCTGGACCTGGAGGTTCATATAATTCTACCTCGTACCTGCTTTGCCTTCAGGGCCTGGAGGTTCGACTATTTGTACACTGTGCCTGCCTGCCCCACATCAGACCTGGAGGTTCATGCATCTCTCAGCTTGCCACGCCCAGTCTGGGCCTGGAGGTTCTTATACTTTTACCTCATACCTGACCTTTCTACCCTAGCTTGGCATTGACTCCAAGACCATATTCCCCTACCGGATTTCAGTCATTCGTTCAAGCTCCTCTCCTCCTCCAAAAGAATTCCTCATCTGCTAGAATTACTCAACCAGAATAACTCGACCTAAGTGAATCACATATGCTTGCCTGTGGATCTGACCGTTTTTTATAGTAGTCGCCCTGGATATACTCCATACCCTCACAATTCATTCATGCTAATTCCAGCTGACTTATGTGGGCTCCACTGCACATGCTAGCCCTTATGGGCTTGATCACCGTTTTCAACAACCTGTTATTATTCATCAGCTGACCTACATGGGGACCAACTGTGCACACTAGCCTACGAGGGCTAGCTGCCACTCTACTTACTGACCAGCAGACCTACAAAGGTCTGTCTGCGCTTACATGTTACCTGGAGCTAGCCGCCACTCTACTTACCTCACCAGCTGACATACGGGTCAAGCTGCGCATCTCAGCCGAGGGACTAGCTGCCACATTCTACTACTTATCAACTGACCAACCTGGTCCACTTACTTGCTACTTACTACCTCATCTCCTAATGTCCAGCCACACATCCTCACCTATTGGGCTCGCCCTGTTATACTTCCTTGGATGTTTCCTAACCTCACACCAGTGCTTCAGATTTACTACCCTCAAATCCTGCCAGGATTCCAGCGCAGCTCTACTGCCGTATGTCTTCTATATCATGACCTAAGCATATAATTCTACTCTCATCGTCCTTTACCTGAACTGAGTTCATCAGTCATTAGCTTAATTTCAAGCCTTCTACCATTCCATGAAATTCATAAGCCTTCTAGTAGCAGAAGCCTGGAGGTTGAACTACATCTATTTCATCCTGCCTCGCCAGCGTCAAAGCCTGGATATAAAATTACTCCATATTCACCTATCTATCATTTGCAAGCCTTAAGAGCTCTTCATTTCTAGCCCTATCCTGAACCTGTTGGACATGTTCTAACAATGTTCACCTCAGTGCACATCTATCTGGATGCTTCACGTATTCCTACAGCTACCTGCTTCACTCACACAAGACTCGGAAGCCTGTCCCTGACCTTCTTCTCTGTCTATGAACTGTTCCACTGGATATGTAATCTGAAACTTGGACTAGCCATTAATTAACTAATGCAGGATTATGCTCCTTTAGTATGCCCAGAAGGACGGGCAGGTCGGTAGCCATGGGTCCTCAGAGGTTTCCCCTTAAGGGTGTTTTTCCTCTCCTGCGTGCTGCCGGCCATACTCTCTGGAGTTGGAGGAGATAATCGTGGATATCATATTTTCTTGGGAGGTGTCACATCCTATCTACTAATCTTCCTTCCTATGGTGAGATACAGAGTAAAGTCAAACCTTCAACTCATAACGACTAACTCATCTGTTCCAGAATCAGCACTATCTTTCTGCCAGCTCATCATGTACTATAATCACTATATACTATTGTCAGTGTCAGTGGCTCAGCAGGTAGCACACTCACCTCTGAGGCTGGGAGATCAGAAGGCTGTGGGTTCTATCCCCACACCAGGCCCTTGGGTTAATATCCCAATACTGACACTATAGTGCAGCATGAGGGGGGTGCTGCACTCCTGAGGTGCCGCCTTTCAGATGAGATGTTAAACCGAGGTCCCATCTGCCTGTTCTGGTGGTAGTTCAGGTGGATGTTAAAGATCCCATGGCGCTTATCGAAAAGAGTAGGGGAATTTCCCCGGTAGCCTGGCCAAATCTCCCCCCACTCACAAAAATACCACCAACAGCTTAATCTGGTTCAAGGTCAGTTGGCATTCATCTGTATCCCCCTCCCCCGGGTCGTGCCTGAATATAGGCAGAATTAGTCTAGTGCATTTACCCGGTCAACAAAAACTAAACAAATAAAATAAAATAAAAAAAAATAGTCACTGACTTACTCATATCCATGCCTAAAGTCACTATCAATTATTCAATTATTCAAGGCATGCCATTCCAGACTCCCCCACCCCACCAGACGTTGACCATGGATGCTTCTCTCGAAGGCTGAGGCGCCCACCTGTGTCCCTACAGGACACAGGGCAGGTGGTCCCGATCCTTCACTCTTCCTCATATAAATCTCCCAGAAATGAGGGTGGTTCACCTAGCCGTTTAAGCTTTTCAGCCCCACCTTTCCCCGGGTCCTCTGCTGATCCAATCAGACAATACCTCAGTGGTATATTACCTCAACAAACAAGGAAGTATGAAGTTCCACACACTCTACAGAGAGATGATGGCGATTTGGCAGGAAGCCATACAGCAACACCTTTTGTTAACAGACGTCCATCTACCGGGACACCACAATACCCTGGCCGACATTCTCAGTCACCAGTCCTCCACGCATGAATGGATACTTCATCACAATGTTCTTCAGAGAATCTTTAACTTGTGGGGGACCCCACACCTGGACCTTTTTGCCTCCTCCATCAGTCACCGTCTCCCCAGATGCTATTTCATTATCCCAAGCAAAAATGGATGGAATCACTTTGGAAGGAAAGAATTGTTGAGTACCTAGAGGTCAGTGGGGCACAGGACCCAAGGCAGCATGTATTCACAGTGGGAAGGTCATGTCAGACAAATCTAATTGATTTCTTTGACTGGGTGACCAAAGCAGTAGACCAGGGAAGGGCTCAGGACATGGCCTACCTAGACTTTAGCAAGGCATTTGACACAGTCCCGCGCAAAAGATTAATAAACAAATTAGCCAGCCTGGGAGTGGGTCCTAGGGTGGTAGCCTGGGTAAAACACTGGTTGGACAACAGGACACAGCAGGTAATAGTAAATGGAGTCCACAGTGAAGAAAGGAGGGTTACTAGTGGGGTACTGCAGGGTTCAGTACTGGGGCTGGTCCTTTTTAATGTCTTTATAGGTGCCATTGCAGAGGGGCTGGAAGGAAAAGTGTGTCTCTTTGCAGATGACACAAAGATCTGCAACAGGACTGATACACAAGGTGGGGTGGAAAGGATGAAATGGGACTTGGCAAGGTTGAAGGAATGATCAAATGTATGGCAGCTTAGATTCAATGCAAAGAAGCGCAAAGTAATGCACCTGGGAAACAAAACCCAGGGGAAGAGTACACAGTGGGGGGTGAGAGACTGACAACAACAAAAATGAAAAGGGACCTGGGGTAGTCAAATCAGATGACCTGAAGGTGGGCCAGCAATGTGAGAAGGCAGTAAAGAGGGCTAGGGGGATACTGGGATGCATAGGGAGAGGCATCACCAGTAGAAAACAGGAAGTTGTTTTCCCTCTGTACAGACAGTTGGTAAGACCACATCTGGAATACTGTGTACAGTTCTGGAGACCCCATCTCCGCAAAGACATAGACAGGGTGGAGGCTGTCCAGAGGAGGGCAACCAAAATGATGCAGTTTCTGCATCAGAAGACATATGAAGAAAGACTAAAGTAACTAAAGATATATAGCCTCGAGGAAAGGAGGAAGGGGGGACAAGGGAATCAAGAAAGTCCAAGAGGGTAGCATCTTTCAGAAAAAGAGATGTGCAAAAACAAGGGGCACAATTTGAAGATAGAGGGGGGACGGCTCAGAGGTAATGTGAGGAAGTATTTCTTCACAGAGAGGGTTGTGGATACGTGGAACAGCCTTCCTGAGGAGGTCATAGAGTCAAAAACAGTGGGGGAATTCAAGAATGCATGGGACAGACATAAGGCAATTCTAGTGGGGGGTAGGAGGAAGTAGGCTGTTGGTTAACTAGGATCTGCAGTTTATCCATTAGGTAGGGAAATGGGCAGACTAGGTGGGCCAAGCGGTCCTTATCTGCTGTCAAATTCTATGTTTCTATTCATCCGTACAACTATACCTTGGAAGCATCATTTACTTACTGATCTGGCCTCTGTATCCAAACTCAAACCTACATCATGTAGATTCAGTATGTAACACAAGCACTGAGCTCTGAACCACATATAATTGAAAGGCCCTGCCTGTAGTTATATGGGGGAGGAGCTCCTCCTCGTATCCTATTTAAGCAGCAGAGCCCTGCTGCTGTGCTTAGAGTGAGACACACTCGCCGTCCATCCTCCCCTTACACCTCCTCCTTCTCCAGCACTCTTATCCCACCGGGAGCTGTCACATCCAAATCAACTAACCATCCTTCCTATGGTGGGATACAGAGTAAAGCCAAACCTTCAACTCATAACGACGAACTCATCTGTTCCAGTATCGGCACTATCTTACTGCCGGCTCATCATGTACTATAATCACTGACTTACTCATATCCATGCCTAAAGTACCTAAGCACTATTCATTCACACAACTATACTTTGGAAGCATCATTTACTTACTGGTCTTGCCTCTGTATCCAAACTCAAACCTACATCATGTAGATGCAGTATGTAACACAAGCACTGAGCTCTGAATCACATATAATTATGACTGTCTAGCAAAACATTTCCAGCACCCCCAGGAAGTGTCCTAAAACATATTTAAGTTAAGCCATTCTTATCTCCTTACACCATGGAGACTCTGTGTCCTTAAAGGTAGCTGTGCTGTAAGATAAAGTGCTGCAGTTAGATCGCATGTCTATCTGCCATACCAACATTAAGAATTTAGGAACCTACTTATCCTCCAGCAAAACAAGAGAATTGTCACTATAAAGAACAAGCATTTGTCAATGCAGAATGCTGTCACGCTGACATTGGCATTGGCAGTGCTGGAGCTAGAGACGCATAATAGGAATGGCAGTGAAGTACTGAAGTGATGCCAACCCCACCCCCGTCCTGCAGAGAGTGACAGGCATTGGGGTGTGCCTTTGGGTCATCAGCTATAACGCTCATGCCATTGTACCTCACCCTACCCAGTAGACACTGACAAGTGTCGGGGTGTGCTTTGGGGTCTTTGGGCATTATACGTACCCCATTCCATAAGGAAATATGCTGATGTGGGTGCAGTATAGGAGCGTGGGGTGAACTTTGTGGCCGAAAAGTGCAAGGCACACCACAATGCCTGTCAGTGGCTGCAGGGTGGGGTTGGGGGGTGGATTGGCGTGAGCATTACATCCGATGATCCCAAGTCACACCCCTGATGCCTGTCAGTCTGTACCGGGTGGGGTGCTACAGTTGGAAACCCTAACACCGTAGGCGTGTGGTGGTAGTTTCACTCCACATTTTCAACATGGGCTGCTTGTCAGGCCACCTCATGAAAAGAGACACAATCACTTTGTTAGCTGAAACGTGGTTTTGCACAATGGCTGTGCCATTTGGTGACAGAGGGATGAAAACACATTTTTGGGCAGGGTGTGGAGAATGACAACTGTATTGTTCATGAGGAGGCGTAAAAAAATGGCAACGCTGAAAATCTGGAGTGACAATATGAAATATTGGTGAAGCAATGAGCATGCATATAATACAAACTGCACAACACACGTCCATAACCCAATTATTTTTGGGAGTTTGCTAGCCACATTTGTAACATAGGCATTTTGAGACCTCCCCTTATGAACAGTGGCGCCATAGCGACCACGCCATTATGCGCCACAGCTGTGGAAACACATTTTGGGCAGGATGTGAAAAATGACAGCTGTACTGTTCATAAGGAGGTGTGAAAAAAATGCCACTGTTGAAAATCTGGCATGGAAATATTGCAAATTTGCGAAGTTACAAGGGTGCATAGAAACTGCGCAATGCACGCTTGCAACACAGTCATTTTATGGACTTTCGGCACCAAATTTTCAACATAGGCATTTTAGGACCTCTGCTCATGAACAGTGTCAGTATCATTTCCTTAAACTGTCCCAAAAAGTGATTTCGCACAGCGACCGCGCTATTATGCGCCGGACATGCGAAAACAAATTTCTGGCAGGATATGTAAAATGACAGCTGTACTGTTCCTCAGGAGGGGTGGAAAAATGCCAAGTTTAAAAATTTGGATTGAAAATATTACAAATTTATGACGTTACGAGCATGCGTAGAAACAGCGCAATGCATGCTCGTAAAACAGCCATTTTTGGGAGTTTTGTCACCAAATTTTCAACATAGGCTTTTTGAGAGCTCCCCTCATGAACAGTGGCACTGTCTTTTTGTTACTCAGTCCTGAAAGGTGACTCCGAGCAGTGACCGCAAAATCACCTTTCGGGACCGAATAACGCCATGACAGTACCAGAATTCATGAGAAGGGGCCCCCAAAACCCCATGTTGAAAATGTGGTGCCAAAATTCCAAAAAACGCCTGAGATATGCATCAAAGTTGAAAAAAAAACACATTTATTCCACTATACAGCTTAACGGCATTTCCTCAATTTGCGGTCGGCTTTGAAGAGTGCAGACATGTTCCTGGTCCCGAAGATCATCGCGCCAGCCTCTGCAAGTAAGTATGGGCTGAGGGGGCTGTGGGGAGGCAGGGTGCGCAGTGGTGGTGCGGGTTGTGGGGGTCAGGAGACAGCCGAGGGACCATTTCCTTTTTCCACAGGTACAAAAAAAAAACATTGCAGGACCGTTTTTCTGTTTACAGGGGCATGTGGCATGCTGGGGTGGGCTCCCAGCATGCCAATGAAGCCTTGTTTTTTTTGGAGGGTCAGCTGTAGCCGACGGGGGATTGGGCACCCCTGTCGGCACACAACAAAAGGGGGGTTAGTTTATGCCGATGGGGATTGTGCACCCCCGTTGGCACACAAGGAAAGTGGGGGGGCAAGAGCAGAAGGGGATTGGACACCCCCCTCAGCATATAACAAATGGGGGGGGGCTTCTATATGCGGACAGGGAGTAGGCTCTCCCATTGGCACATACATTGGGGCAGGGTAAGCCGACAGGGGGATTGGGCACCCCCGAAGTCAGCAGTTTGGCGGGCAGTGTGCCGCCATGTTTGTGTTTCCGGGTAAGCACGTCGGGAGGTCCGCTGCGTGTGACAAGCTTTGCTCGCATTGCAGCGGACCTTTCCTTAGATGTGCTCACCTGGGTGGTGTGGCGCCGGCATGCAGGCTGATTGGGGAATGAGGGACGTACCTACTGATGCGGGCCCTGCATTCGCCCAACAGTGACTGTGCCTCCAAATCTGCACTACAGCAAGATGTTGACTGTGCAAGTGCACCAACATAAAAATCATATTATAATCTGGAAACCCTTATGTTACTTATAAATCCTTTAGAATAAAAATGCTGTTTCGAGGATATTATGGTGGATCCCTATGGCATCCCACAGGTGATCTTCCTGACCCAAAGAATTGTTAGTTTATTACCACCCTCTGCATTCTGTAACTTAACCAAGTTCCCACCCATCTAACAATGTTGTACCCTACCCCAGATCCTGCATCTTCTTAAATAACCATCCATGTGGTACTAATTCAAAAGCTTTAACGGCGCTAAGGTAAACTGTGTTTACTGTCTATCCCTTGTCCGCCACCTTTGTGACCCAGCTGAGTACATTGATAAGATTTGTGGGACATGACCTCCACCTCATTAACCCATGCTGTCTTTTGTCCTGCAGTCCAGTTGCCTCCTGGGAAACTTATCCTTTCCCATATTACAGTCTCTAGCAGAGTACCCATTATTTCATAGAGCAAAGGTCGGCAGCCCGTGGTTCCTGAGCCACATGCGGCTCTCCTAGTCCTAACCTGCGGCTCCTGTTTCACCCACATACCTTTATCCATGTTCCCCATTGCTCCATGTGGCCACCAGGTCCAGAATGCCAAAAACACCATTTTGTAACATCTTCTCTATTCTTTGAGTATGGCAATGGAAATCCATCCCCCCCCGTGATGTCATCCTCTTGCTCTGAGGTCCAAACCCACCCCCAAAGCAGCTCTGATGCCTGTATGTTCCCCCCTCAGGTCTACAGCAGCACTATTTAATAGCCTGGTGATGCAGAGAGGAAACCACAGTCTCGGTGTTGTTTTTTCCACCAGACTGCTATAGAGCATGGACAGCCAGAACAGAAGCAGGAAGACGCAGTCATTTCAGGAGGATCGCAGCCAGTCTGACTTACTGCACCACGGAGCACTTGTAAATGCCACTGTATGCTCTGCTTTTTGAGGTAATTTTCAAGATCTCTCATCAGGAGCCAGCACAATCGGTGGGGCGGAGAAGCTGGAGGATTAGCTCTGTGTGGGGCTTTTTGGCACTTGTGAGCTAGCACTCAGGGGGGCACACAAAAGCTGTCTATGTAACTCTGTCTGACTGCAGTCTTCAGTCAGCGGCCAGCACAGTCAGGGGTACAGAGAAGCCACACTCCAGAGAAGTTGTGCCACCAGTGAGATGGAACCACAGTGGTCAGTACTCATCCAGGCCAGCATAGTGGCTACTGCTGTAATTCACTTTGGCTGTGTGCTGTTGCACTGATTAGGGGTTCACCAGCTGTTTCTGACTACTAGAGACTTGCCCAAACAGCAAGTAAAAAGAAGTTTCTAGCTCTGAATTTTTAAAAGGAGAGCAGGGGACCACTACAGAAGGGCACCTGGGACCCTACTGCTGTCTACTTCAGTACCACCTCTACTTGCCTTTTGCTTGGTAATCTTTGTTGTTTGTTTGCCTGCCTACTTTGAAGGGATCTGTATGTGTTACCTGCTGTTTTGAGGGTCATCCAGCCAGGAGGAGCAAGAAGTGAAAGACCTGCTGCTGTGAGAGGGAACCTGGACAGCTACATCAAGAACCCGAAGAAGGAGGGACAGCTCCACATCACCACAGGTAGGTGCCTTGTTGTGCTTTACTACTGACTGGAGATCATGTGTGTGTGTTGTGGGGGGTCAAGGCTGCTGTATCTCTCTCTCTCGGCTTTTATTTGGGGTACATGGTTGGGATCAGGGTCAGGGTTGATGCATCACTGCGTCTGATCTATTCTAATGCTCTCTTAATATATGCATGCCTACAGTTAGCCTGGGATACTTTGCATTGCTGTGCTTTCCTTTTTTTTTGGGGGGGGGGGAGTCTCATCTCTTCAGATGCTCTCTCTTGGCTGTACAATATATGACTGCTGCCTTATTTCGGGTGCATGGGTGGGGGCCTGGCCTGCTGTGTCACACAACCAGTGTTATTAATATGATTGTGGTGCTGTATGATGCACCTTAGTCATATTAATCAAAACATCAGAAGTGGTTTTATATATATATATATATATATATATATATATATATATATATTTAAAACAAACCTCCCCCCCCATCAAAAAAGGCAGTGCCTGTGGGATATGCAGTCAGGTAGCTTGCTGCAGCTAATCACCAAGTTTAAATGTGTTATACTGGTGTGTGTGTGTGCGTGTGTGTGTGGTGGGGGGTGTTCTGCTGTGTTGTTTCTAACTATTTATGATGTTTTATGAATGTAATTGTACTGTAGTGCTGTGAATGTGTTGATAAGTGAGCAGATGTGATAAAATACAGCAGGCCAGGCCATGTCCACCCCCCCACACACACTTAAAACACTGCCTGTTTATTGTTGGGAGAAATGTCTTGTTTGCTTCTGCTGCATCCATTCTCGTCTAATGTTTTTTTTTAAATAAGATTTCAATGTGTTGTGCTGTTTTGGTGGGGGGATGGTGAGTACGGGGGTTCAGCTGTTCTGCAATGATCACTTCTGATGTTTTGTCAATACACTTGCAGTTTTACACTGTAACATGGTGGTCATGTTGATTAAATATCAGATGTGCTTGAATACAGCAGGACAGATCGCCACCCCACCTACTAACCAAAAAGGCGGTGTTGTGTAACACTGTGGTAGGTTCTTCATCATAAAACTGCTTTGCAAGTGTTACTGTAGTTTGTGCACTTTACTTCTCAGAAGTGTGTGAGAATTCCTTTTGTTCCATACCGTGGAAGTGTTAAATTGAAAGCACGCCTGCTTTCTTCAGTCTGTTGGTTCTTGCTATGTTGATGTGTATTAGCTAGTTGTGGATCTTTTGTGACCTACGTCCTGCCACACAACTTTATTTATTGATGCGGTTTAGGGCTGTTGCTGCATTTGAAGAAAGTTGCTAAAGTTGTGGATTTCCTTGTATTTCTTTTTGTCCCATTGTGCTGCATGACTGTTACAGTTTTACTTTTTATGTTTGCTTGCATGCATGTGCAGAAACATAGTGCGACGATCCAAAATGCAGTGCTGTACAGTTGAAAGGGAGAGCATCGCTTGAGTGAGCAGCGCTCCCCCTCCCCACACACACACGTGCGCATGCACATTGCGTGCTCATGCGCTCCTACCTCCCCCACGCACACATTGTATGGCTGACGGGGGTGCCCAATCCCCCATCAGCTCTACTGTCCCCCTCCGCAGTCTGTATGGCCGACGGGGGTGCCCAACTCCCCATCGGCTCCACTCGTTCCCCTCCAGACCATGTCGCTGCTGGGAGCCCACCCAGCATGGCAACAGTCCTATGGCCGACGGGTGCCTAATCCCCATCGGCTCCACTGCCCCCAACAGCTTTCCAGCTGCCACGCTGGGAGCCCACCCAGCGTGGCAAACGCCCCGTAGTCCAAATAAAAAAAAAACCTGAAAACAAAACCTTTCCTGGCAGCGTCTTCACCCCACTCTCCCACACGCTACCACCACTGCGGCCCTGCCTCCTCACACCTCACCTCACCCCATACTTACCTCTCTGGAGCTCTCAGCATGATCTTCAGTGACCAGGAATACGTCTGCACTCTTCAAAGCTGACTGCAAACTGGGTGTTTACTCACCTGGTAAAGGTACTTGTGTTGGTTGGCATCCATGGCACTCCAGACATTACCTCATGGGTTGTAGCCCACCTGATAGGCTAGTGATGCACATGACCCAGATCAAATTTCTAGCATATCCAGGTCCCAGGAACCCCTGCTCTCCAGTTCGAATCTTCCATAGCTGAAATTAAGGCTAGTTAGTGCAAAAGAAGAAACATACCGTGCAGGCACAATCAAGTGAAAATTAAAAAGGAGAGAGGATCAAAGACAAGGGAGAATGCGGGCTGCGAAGGGGTATCGAGGGCCCGGCTGAACCCTTATTCCTCTACTATGTACGGACTAGTCTCAGTCCGGAGGCCCGACTGGTAGATAGTTCTAGAGAAAAACAACATGTGTTTAGTCCCCTATTGGGTCTACCATGGGGGAGATCCCCCTTGATCAGTCCCGGTCACTCTGAGCACTTGGAAGGGAGGGCCTTGGAGTGCCATGGATGCCAACCAACACAATCACCTTTACCAGGTGAGTAAACACCCATTGTGATTGGTTGGCATCCATGGCACTCCAGACATTACCTCATGGGTAGATAAGAAGCAGTGTAGTACCCAAGGGTGGGAACCGAGTGGTCTAAGAGTGAGGGGCTGAGGATGTCGCCGTGGGGACCTGGGTGGCAAGTGGGCTCTCTGGCCCGTGACTGGACCAGCATTAGGTGCCCGGCGAATGAGTGGAATGGACTCCGCATGACTGCCCTACCTAGGTCCCCCGAGGCCGCATTAGCTCTCTCTATCCAAGCGTGGCGATCACTCTGGTGGGGTGAGCCTGATGCCCTGGAGGAGGGGGAGTCATCCGGTTAGCAGAGATGGCATTCTGGACGATTCTCCTTAGCCATCCCTCAACGGTGGCCTTGGGAGCGGTTCTGCTCTGCCGCTGTCCCTTCGAGATGACAGCAGTCTCTCTGTCTTGCAGATGAGTCGGGTTCCGGTCAGATATCCAGAGGGGGCGGATCCAACGTTCAGGTAATGTGGGATCGCACTAGCCCTCTGCCAGCCCTTCCTCGCGGAAGGCGGTTAGCCCGATTGGTTGCCCTCTGTGAAACCGGTGAATGCCCTGGCTGGTAGACTGGGACCGATCTCCACGAACCCCTGATGGGATGAGCACCGTACCAGGTTCTGCGAGGATAGCCCCAAGCCCTCCGGCACTCCTAGCTGAGCAGATTGCCCCTAAGATCCTGTCTTGAGGCAGACCCAGATCAGATCCGCCTCACGTAGGGGTCCAATATTGGTTCTACTGGGGGCCTGAACCCAGGACCTTCTACGTGTGAGGCAGGCGTGATAACCACTACACTATGGAACCTCTCTTGCGAGGAGCCCAGTCGAGAGACTCTAGCACTAGAGGGAGTCCCACGGGGTCATTGTCGGTCGCGTCCCTGATTGGAGGGTCTCTACTGCCCTTAGGGAGCGTGTGGCCTCTGGATGAGCCTTCCAGGGTGCGACCCCCGATGAGGCTTGTAGCCGCCCCTATAACTGGTAGCTGCACCCTGAGGACGGAGTGTGCTAGTCTCTCGTCTACTCCCAGTTGGCGGAACAGTAGGATGTTAGCCCTATCGGCCTGCTCGAGAGCCTTGCCCTGTTCCAAGTACTCCCAGTTGGTGGAACAGTAGGATGTTAGCCCTGTCGGTCTGCTCGAGGGCCTTGCCCTGTTCCGGGTACCACCGCTGGAATTGGACCATGTCTCCCATACGTGGTGGGGGAGAGAGGACCATCTGACTGGGGTGGGGTGCTGATGACATGATTATGAAACCTGCTGCCCCCGGACTCCTCCTCCCCGGAACCGGTCCGTGAGCTTCAGGGTCCGTGGGGTTGGTGAAGCCCTGACCCCTGAGAAGGCATGCCTGTTCGGTTGGAATCCTGAAGCTGGCAGTGACCTTCTGTCTGGCTGCTGCGAGCCTTGACCTGCGTGGCCGGTAGGGTGTCACCAGTATGGCTGGGCGCCGTGACTCCCGTACCTGGTTGGGACTGAGGAGTCGGTGGGAGCAGGGGAATAGTAACCCCTGACCTGATCCCTCTTGCCAGGTGAGCTGCTCTGGCGGCTGGGTTGGGTCCCACCTAGCTTGCTGTGTGGGCCGCAGCTCGATTGTCAGACCGGGTTAGGACCGATCGAGCGTGGGCCTGGAACCAACACAATCACCTTTACCAGGTGAGTAAATGTTTGCAGGTTTTATGGCGTGCGACACGGTTCTCACCTCCAGTATGGGATGGAGAGCCCGACCCTGCTGGTGGTCACCGGCCCTGTGCCATTGCGTCTCCCAGGCAAGCTCCTCCACCATGAAGACTCACGTCCGTTTCAATGGCGGTTGGTGAGGTGCCTCCTGAGGGAATCCCCATATCAAGTTGGTCTCCACCGTCCATCATGCCCAGGCTGACCTCACTGCGGGGGCGCGGTGCCATGGCCTGGAGGTTGAGGTCGCTTGGGGCCGCCCCTCCCGAATCTGCGAGTAGGTTTGGAGAGGGCGTATGCGCCACCTGGCTCAGGGTGGGCCTTCATTCAATGGGCCATGACAGGCCCCAGCGCGATTCTGAACTCGCGACCCTGGTTTACAAGACCAGTGCTCTAACCCCTGAGCTATGGAGCCCTACAGGTATTCAAGCTGTGGACTCGGGAGTGTTTTTTTTTTTTTTTTTTTTGTGTCCCCTCCTGAGTAGAATTGTGAGTGCTCCCTTGCTTTGACCTGTGAGTGAGAGTGCGGATGCTTTTCTCTGTTTACCATCCAGCCATGGTCTTCGAGTGCCTGTAGAGTGGAAGCCGTTGAAATCGGAGGAATTGTCAGAGTTACCGTAGAAGTTTCTCCCCAGATGGGACTCAAACCCACCAGCCCTGGTGTAAGAAGCCAGTGCTTCATCCATTCGGCTATTGGGGCAGACCGATGACAATATGGGGGAGAGCGTCCATGTGGTCTATCGGCGGCAGGAAGGCCTACCCGAATGCATCGTATGATGAACCGGTTGGTCTCCATTTGACAGGGTGCGACGCCACGTGGTGGCATAGGTTGTTTCAGGCCCAGGATAGGTCGGGGCCCCCCGACTTCTTGGTATCAGGATGAAGATAGAGTGCGCCCCAAGATTCTGTTCCGCAAAAAACGGTACGGAGGGGCCCTTCTCCTAGCTGTGGTGGGGGGGGTTAACCCTTGGGAAAAAATAGGTGCTGGATGGCTTATGGAGTATCCCTTGGTACCGGTGACTTGAACCCACTTATCCGAGCTGAGAGGAGAAGGCGGGGTTTGCACCCCCGCGGGTCTTCATCCCCTGGACATAAAGTCATCCGCCTGAATTGCATGGCGTTCGGATTGACTTTGAGATGTTGCGAGGGGGTAGTCACTGCTTCCCCCTATAGCTTCTACCTCATCCTCTGGATTACTTACCCCCAGGCTCCGGGGAGGAGAGCTGAGGACCCTGAGGGTACGGTACATGGGGTCGGGATCCTCTGACTCGAGAGCAGTGTCTGCTGACGTGAGGCGCATCCCTTAGTTTGGCTACAGTGCCGTGGGTGCGGCAGTAGCCCTGGCATGCGGACACGGGGTGACTACCGCCAAGTCGGCCAAGAATTTTGGCTGCATTAAGCACGTTCCCGCAGTTCCGCCTCCCTGGATTCAGGGGACTAGCTCCTGAGGGTCCTAGGGTTAGCGGATTCGCTGGAGCCGAAAAAAGGTCGGCTGGTGACTGCCTAGCGGCGGTGTCGTCGATCGTGAAGACAAGAACCCCGAGCAATCTTCGGCCTTCCTGATCATCGTTCTTGGGTGCTATTGTACCAGCATGGTAGCACCGTCCTTTCTAAGGGTCGCTGCCTGGGATCATTGGGGGGTGCCCTGCGCCGGGCATCTGGGTCTCCCTCGGACCCGGACGACCTGTCCGGTTTCTTGCGGTTTGATATCCTGCCCAACCCGGGGGATGTCATCCCTTACTGAGGATATCCTAGACCGCAAGATGCACTGGGAGGGCTTCTCTGTGAGACACAATCGATTAGGTCAGGGGGACGAGCATAGCCTTGCGCCTGACTCCGTAATGTCGACTCCCATAGAGGTCTTAGCCTCTTCGTGGGCCCTGGGGTTGAGGTGAAGTGGCATGACTACTTCTCCCTGTCCTTGTACGCGTTGACGTGAGGGACGTCTAGAACGTTGTCCTCAGGGTTGGAGACTCTTCTGACTGCCCCCCCGACCTGTCTGGTTCCGGGTTCGGCGGTCTGGCCCGGACGGGGGGAGGGGGGGAACCAAGCTGTAGAGTTGCTGGGCCCCAAGTTGTGGGGGCCCCATGGGCGGTGTTGCTCCGGGGAGGACGGGCCGAACAAGCAAGTGCCCAGGCAATACCTTGTCCCCCAATATTTCTTTTTTTTTTTTTTTTAACTGAAAAAACTGAATGCAGGTTGTGGGGGTGCTATGTGAGGGCCCCCGCAACCAGGGCAAAGGTGAGGAAGGGTTTTTTGGTCCACAGGTTCGAAACCAGGGCTCGTTATGGGAGGGAGCCGTGGAACGACCGGGAGGAAGACTACCTTCTTGGGTCGCTGTGGGAGGGACCGGAGTGGTAGGAGACAAGGGAGAGAAAAAGGGGGAGGAGTTCCAGAAGGAAGAGTGGATAGACCTGTTGTGGGGGGAAAAAAACCGCGGAGGGTCGCTGTGGGAGGGACCCTACGGGGGAGGGAACCCCCAAACATCTGCTGTTGGCCCAGATAACTACCCCACTTGCGTAGAAAAATTCTTTTTCAATAACCAGGTGAGACCCACTAGGCATAGGAGCTGTTTCCTGGGTGCGACCTGGGAGGACTTTTGGCTTAGTGGCTTGCTCAGGGATAACCGTAAGCGAGAGAGGGTTGCGAGCCTCAAACTCAGGGCTGGTGTACCTGATGCAATGAGCTCAATCGCACCCTGATCCTCTAACCTGCAGGCTCTACTGCCTGCTTTTCTTTTCTTTTCTTTTTTTTTTTTTTTGCTGGGTTAAACCCACGACCTGAGAATGGTTCTCTGCACCACACGGAAGCATTTATTTTTAACTGTTCCGTTGGGGGGGAGGGTCCTCAATGCCCCCTGGCCTAGTAGGTTCTGTTGCTTCCCCTTACCCATTCCCCTTTTCTGGGAATGAGCGGCCAGAAGAGGAACACGGCAGATTCGGTGGTCCCCCCACCCTACCATATTAGGCTGTGTGGAACTGTCTAGGAGGCCGAGGAAAAAACGAGTCCCTGAAGGAATTGTTGGCCCCCCCCTTTGCCATCGGAGTTCCTCCTGTAGATCGCGAGGCGCTGCCTTCCCCTTCTGCGAAGAGAGACTCCCCGCTCCAGCCAGGCCACGTGGGCGAAGAGCGCCCTGGCGGTGGCTCAGAGTGGCGGCCTAGCGGAGGCGGAGAAGAGAATCCCAAACATTTTACAGCAAGGGCAACGAATTATCCATTTAAGCCACCAGCACTGTTCGAGCTGAGGGAGGAAGCCTGGGAAGCGAAGGCCCGACCGGCGGCCTACTGGAAGGCTGCCCGTAGCGTGGGGAGGCATCGCAACTGGGTTGTGGCCCCCTCTTAAGAGACGCGTGGCGAGAAAAGACAGGGGCAGTGACTGGATGGCCACGACGCTCCCCCCTAACCTCCCTCAAGGAGAGAGCGAGAGGCCAGGAGAGGAACCACTTCCCGGGGGTCACGCGGTCGTCGCGTGGACGGACAGGCGGCCGAATGGCTGGCGGCAGAAGAGGATCGCAGAACTCTCCGGCATCGAGCGGCCACGACTCTCCCCCCATACTCCCCTCAGGGCAGAGAGAGACGGAGGGGAAGGGAACCTTCACCTAGGAAGGCCACGCGGTCGTCGCGTGGTCGGACAGGCCGCCAACCAGCCGGCGGCCTGAGAGGGCTGAGGACTCTGCGGGAGGGGGAGAGTGGCCACAGGCCGACAAGGAGAAGTACGGTCAAGTGGGGGAGCGAGGATAGCGAAGGCGCCAGTGCGTGCTTTAGTGGCTAGTGCCAGCAACGGCGGCCCCCCAAGCTAAGGTGCCTACTCGGAGATATAGCGCTACATGGGGGCAGACACCAAAACTTGTTGCCCCCTTAGCACCAAACAAACAGGTACACTTTTTATTTTCTGCTGGAGCATGCCTACCGCTGGCCTAAACTACCTAGTAGCTGCCAGCACAGAGACATTCGCGAGTGTATTAAGGCACAAAAAGCTAGCTAACACTGAGGCTGAGAGCTAGCCCAAGATATTTCTCCCAGTTACATTCCCTGAAAGGGTTTTTTTTTTTTTTAAACTGTAACTGCATACATGCCTGCGAGGTTGATAATAGGTTTATATATATATCCCATACAGGATCTTACCTTATAGGAGCAGACAGGGATCCCTGGTGTGCTTCCTGCCTGATCAGATGCACGATTCAAAACTGGAGAGCAGGGGTTCCTGGGACCTGGATATGCTAGAAATTTGATCTGGGTCATGTGCATCACTAGCCTATCAGGTGGGCTACAACCCATGAGGTAATGTCTGGAGTGCCATGGATGCCAACCAATCACAATGAGGAAATGCCAGTAAGCTGTACAATGTAACGAATAGGTTTTTTTCAACTTTGCTGCATATCTCAGGCATTTTTTGGAATTTTGGCACCAAATTTTCAACATGGGGTTTTTGGGACCCCTCCTCATGAGTTCTGTCACTGTCATGGCGTTAATCTGGCCGGAAGGGTGATTTCTCGGTCACTGCGTGAAATCACCTTTTGGGACTGATTAACGAAATTACAGTGCCAGTGTTCATAAGGTGGTTCTCAAAAGCCTATGTTGAAAATTTGGTGAAAAATTTCTAAAAATGACTGTTTTATTATGATGGCACTGTTCCTACGCACGTCAGAGGTTCATGGTTCTTCATTATTTTCTACCCGGATTTTCAACATTGCCATTTTAACCCTACCTTATGAGTAGTACAGCTGTCATTTTTCACATCTCACCCAAAATGTGTTTCCACGCATGTAGCGCACAATGGCGCAGTCGGTGTGCGAAATCAATGTATGGGACACATTAAGAAAATCACAGTGACACTGTTCATGAGCAGAGGTCTTAAAATGGCTATTTTGAAAATTTGGTGAAAAATTTCCTAAAAATGACTGTGTTACGAGTGAGCACTGTGCAGTTTCCAAGCACCCTCGTAGGTTCATGAATTTGTAATATTTTCAGTCCAGATTTTCACCAGTGGCATTTTTCCACACTTCCTTATGAACAGTACAGCTGTCATTTTTCACAACATGGCCGAAATGTGTTTTCACACTTTCAGCACAGAAATGCATGGTCGCTGTGGGAAATCATTGTTTGGGACAGATAAAGAAAATCACAGTGACACTGTTCATGACCGGAGGTTCCAAAATGCCTGTGTTGACAATCTGCTGTAAACAATTCCCAAACTAATTACATTACGGGTACACGTTGCACAGTTTCTACGCACGCTCGTGACTTCATCAGTTTTTTTAATATTTTCACTGCAGATTTTCAACATTGCCATTTTTTACACCTCCCCATGAACAGTACAGCTGTCATTTTTCACATCCTGTTCAGAATATGTTTTTGCACCTGTGGTGACAAATGCCGTAGTCGCTGTGCAAAAGCAGCTTTTGGCTAACAATCTGATATTGCCACTGTTCATGAGGTGGGGGTCACAAAAAACCCATGTTGAAAATTTGGAGTGAAAATACCAACGAATGCCTGAGGCGTTAGGGTTTCTAACCATAACACCCCACCCTGTAGAGAATGACAGGCATCAGGGTTGTGACTTGGGATTGTCACCTGCAATGCTCATACCATTCCACCCCAACCCACACCCTGCAGCCAGTGAGAGGCATCGAGGTGTGCCTTGGACTCTTCGGCTCCAAAGTTCACCCCATTCTTCTATACTGCACCCATCTCACAATATTTTCTGATGGAATGGGGTGCGCATAAGGGCCAAAGACCCCAAGGCACACCGTGACACTTGTCGGTGTCTGCACGGTAGGGTGTGGTGAAATGGTGTGGTCGTTATGCCTGATGACCCAAAGGCACACCCCAATGCCTGTCACTATCTGCAGGGTGGTGATGGGGTTGGCTTCAGTTCAATACTTCACTGCAATTCATGTTATGCAGCTCTGTAACTCCTACACTACCAATGCCAATGCCAGCAAGCAAACATTCGGCATTGACAAATGCTTGTTTATTTTGGTTTTCTGTTTGTTACCTCAGTTGTGTCTCAGAGTGGTGGCACTCCATTTGCATGACATACTTTATGCCAGATGGCAGTTACAGTTTTAAGTTTTTTGACATCTTTTCTTTTTTTTTTTGTGGCCTCTATTCAGAAAGTTTTGTGGCGTTGGTGTACATTTAAACAAAACATGGCACATCCAGCTAAAAAAAGAAAGGTTGCTAATGAGAACCAGATGTTTCAAGATGAGTGGCTTGATTATGGCTTCGTTGGTAGGAAGGGACTGCCATTCTGTATCATCTGTAGAGAATCTCTTGCCGCAAATAAAAAGTCAAATGTCCAGTGGCACTTCATGTCAAAACACACAGCATTTGCAAGCAAATACCCGGAAGGACAGGCACGACAAAAGGTCTTTGAAGAGCTGGAAAGGAAACTGGAGAAGGAGAAAACTGCGCTGACAACTTGGTCATCATCTGCCAATCATCTGACAACAGCCAGCTTCATCGGAGTTCTGCAGGTGGTAAGTGCAGGGAGGCCTTTTATGGATGGAGAATCTGTGAAAGATACATTTCTTGAGATGACTCCATATTTGTTTGCAGTCTTCAGGGAAAAGGACAAAATTATTAGCCAGATTCAAGATTTGCCAATGTCTGCTAAGACCGTGAAGGATCGGGCACATAAAATGACGCAGGATGTGGATTCTCAGGTGGTGAAAGATATCGTGTCATCCTCTTGCTTTTCTTCAGTGCTTGATGAATCCTGAAACATCAGGGACACAGCACAAAAGGCAATATTGGTTTGTTTTGTTTGTGGGTCCGGAGAAAAAGAAGAACTATGAGCATTTGCCTCCTGAAGCAACAAACCAGAGGAGAGGACATCTTCGGTGCACTCTGTGAGTATTCCAGAAGGAGAACCTGCCCCTTGACAAAATAGTGAGTAACATAGAAACATAGAACCAGAATTTGATGGCAGATAAGGACCGCTTGGCTCACCCAGTCTGCCCATTTCCCTACCTAATGGATAAGCTGCAGATCCTAGTTAACCAACAGCCTACTTCTTCCTACCCCACCTCCTAGAATTGCCTTATGACTGTCCCATTCATTCTTGAATTCCACCACTGTTTTTGACTCCACAACCTCCTCAGGAAAGCTGTGCCATGCATCCACAACCCTCTCCATGAAAAAATACTTCTTCACATTACCGCTGAGCCATCCCCCCTCTATCTTCAAATTGTGCCCCCTTGCCTTTGTATGGCTTGACTCTACTGCTGTGTTTATCGTGAACCATACTGTTCGATAGTCACTAGTTCACAGATGGCTACCCACTTCTAAGTCTGTGATCCTCTCGTCATCTCCATTTGAGAGTACCAGGTCTAAGATTGCTCCCTCTTGAGTGGGTTCCAATACTAATTGTCTAAGACATGCCCCCTGTAGGGCATCTAGAATGACCCCACTCTTAGAAGTGGCTGCTGCAAATGCACTCCAGTTAACATCTGGCATATTCAGATCCCCCATCAACAATATCTCCCCCTTTTTCTGCCATTCTAAGGATACTTTCTATCATTTCCTTGTCCATTTTCCTCCCCCTGAGATGGGGGACTCTATACAACCCCTGTGTGGATTGTGGTGCCATTGCCTGTCTCCAAATTGGCCCACAGTGCTTCCTCTACAACCTGTTTACCATTTTGTTCTGTTGCTTTGATTTCTTCCCTTATGTAGAGAGCTACCCCTCCTCCTCCTCCTCTTTTACCCTCCCTGTCCGTCCTGTAGATAGTGTATCCTGGTATGTTTACATCCCAGTCATGGTTATGTGTATACCATGTTTCTGTGACTGCCACAATATCCAGATGTTCCTCCTCCATCAAGGTCACTAATTCAGGAAGCTTGTTACCCAGACTACGGGCGTTGGTACTCATTGCTCTCCATTTTTGGATGGCTTTACCTCTTGTAGCACCATCCCTGTCCTCATTGACTTTGCTTTCTCCATTTACCCCGTCCTGCTCCTTACTGACCTTTCTACCTTGATCTTTACCTCATTTAGTACCAGTATTTGTACTGATGGAGCCTCCAGCATGACTGGATGTCACAAAGGAATTGTAAAGCTACTTGAGGAGAAACTACAATGGCCAATAATTAATTTTTCATTGCATTCTTCATCAGGAGTCACTGTGTGCCCATTCCCTTGGAAAGAAGATGGCAGATGTCATGGCACTTGTGAAAATTGTAAATACAATTCTGGCCAGGGCTCTGAACCATCGGCAATTCAAACAACTTCTGGAAGGGCTGGACTCACAATATTCCGACCTACTGATGTACAACAATGTTCGTTGGCTTTCCAGGGCAAGGTCCTGAAATGGTTTGCAGACTGCTTGATTGAAATAAAGCAATTTTTGCATGAGAAGGGCATTGTGGACCAAGAAATATCAAATGGTGCTTGGCTCCAGAAGTTTTCTTCTTGGTTGATAGGACTGGACATTTGAACCGACTGAATACTGGTCTGTAAGGACGGGGCAATACCATATTCTCCCTGTGTGAACAGGTCTTGACATTCTCATCAAAACTGAAAGTGTCCCAGAGTGACTTAAAAAGAGGGGACTACATCACTTTGAATACCTCTGTAAATTTAAAATAGACAATGAGACAAAATTCACTATGAACACTGCAGTGCCTGATGAAAAGTTTATGCAGTGACTGGACTGGATCGTACAGCAGGGATTCAGCTGATCTGGACAGATGCTTTAAGGCGTCTCACATTGTTCTGATACTGGACTCTCTAGTGACTGCATTTTCCTACATTTCTGCTTGCTGTTACTACTGTTATGTAGGCTCATTAGTGAATGCATGTCATGATACTTTACACACTGGTACAGTTTGTTTAGACTGCCTAAATATTGCATTTAGGGGGCCCTTAAAGAATGTCATGCTGTGCTCAGTAGACGAGTACACCTAGAGGGGGTAATTGCTATTTGGAACTATTACAGGTATTTTCTCTTACCCACTGTAGTTTAGCTCATGGCATCCTATCACCATTTTGATCAGGATTGTTCATACATGTGCACTGGGTACTACGTCCCAATATCCAGCCTAATAGTTTATGCATGCGCAGTACGGCTTTCAGAGTCTCCTAACCTCCCACAGCATATTAATCTATTCCTTTGTTCTCTCTCACATATAGGCATCAGGGAGTCCCCCCCCCCACACAGAATCACCAGCATACCACAGAATGCTCCAACAGGGGCAGGGAGCACCGAGAGCGCCTTGAAGAGGTAAAGTCTACCTCCTCCTGCCAGCTTGTTTCTTAGGGGTGTTAGCCCATCTACACTGAGCGTCAACTGCCCCGCACACCCCAACTGCCCTCCCACCCAAACCTGACTCTCAATTTATAGGTCCTCCCTGTCATATGACTTCCTGCTGCCATTTTTCCTAAGTCCCCACTTCTCCATTTGCAGGCTATATTCGCCTGCCACTAAAGAGTAGCCCTTGCACTGCTTCCCTATCCACTCTTAACCTCAGTATTATTTACTGCTCTCCAACTCCTCTACCTATGCCAGCTACACCACTGCTCTCTCCTCTCATCCCTACTTAGCCTAACTCACTGCCCATATCCCCGTTACGCTCTGACCTAGACAGCCCAGCTGCTATCTAGCCACCCTACCCCCCTGCTGTCTGCCTCCGTGACGATCTTCCATTCCCTTGCGGCCACTAGGAGTTGCTATTTTCCCCCACCATCCTGTGTCTGACCCAGCCCATTCCAGCCTCCCAATCACCTGGATTGGTATCTTCCCAGGCTTTAAGGACACTTACCCCCCCCAAGGTATTTGAACCTGGTACCCTGTGCACCAAAGTCCGCAGCCCTACCACTACTCATTTCTCCACTATGGCAGTCACACTCTTGGAAGCATTGCCTAGACCCTTAGACATGTCCACTGCTCCATCAGCAAGGCACCATGGGTGCCAATCCCCCACTGCTACGACTGGCTATTTTGGCCCTCCTGGTACTGGCCTTTCTCCAGCCCGACCATACTCTCAGCACTCAGGGTGCTACACCCCCAGACTATTCCTTGGTTTCTCGACCTCCACCCACACTGGACTCAAACCTGGGGCCCCAGCACCCACCTTCTGGCAACTCGCCTAAATTCTCTACCTACCCAGGACCCCCCCATACCCACCTCCTCACCGCTATTCCCACCCTTAGCATCCTACCCATTACTTGCAACCCTGCGGTTGCACCCATCGGCTAGCTATGAGTGCAATTACCACTGCCAATTGGTTAGAATTATCACACTATTACTGCTACTGTCTGGAAATGTCCACCCGAACTCGTGCCCAACTCCCACCAGCCCACCTAAGACAGTTTCCCCAGGGCTCCGCATTGCCTCCCTGAACATCTGCAGCAAGCTTAAAAAAATCTGCTGTGCTCCAGTGTTGGGTCATTCAACACCAACCTGACATTATTGCTCTGGTGGAGACTTGACTCTCCAAATCCACCTCTGATTCCTTCATCTCACTACCTGGGTACACCCTCCACCAGGAAGATAGAGTAGGCGAATGAGGGGGTGGTTGTGCTGTCTTCATACGTGACATCATTGTTGGTCATGAACTCCTCGCTCCCAAGCTCGACAATGGAGCCCAGGCCCTCACTCTCAAAATCAACACTGATTCTACTAGGGGTCCACTCTGCATCACAGTTTCCTACATTCCTCCAAGGAACCAAAACCAGGCAATCCTGTCACTCACCGAGTATCTCTCAATTCTCCCTCACAAAGCTGAACAAGTCATATTAGGGAACCTTAACGTCAATTAACTTGGTACCTCCGCTTCACAAGCAAGGGACTCCTTCGCTGCCCTTGACATGACCCAGTTAGTCTCCCAGCCTACTAGACTTAACCCCTCCAGTGGAACCAGCACCCTCCTGGACATCATTGTCACCAACTGCCCCCAAAAAGTCCAGGATATCAAAATCCTTTTGGACTCCCTAAGTGACCACTCCCCTATCCTCTTCCTCTGGTCCTCCTCCACCCCCAAGCCAGTGACTCAAACCACTCTTTGCAGGTACCTCCGCCCAGGTGGCCTTCAAAAACTCAAGCAGTATCTTACCCAGATTGACTGGTCCCCCCATCAACCATGCTCCTAGCATCGACGCTGTGCTTGACCTCTTCACACAGGCTTTTAACAAGGCCTGTGATCTCTGTGCAGTACTCGCCAGGCACCATACTAAAAAACAAAATGTGCCATGGATCACCCTGTCCCTGCTCCAAAAACTTAGGGAGAGGGATAACCTCTGGCACACTGCTGTGGAGTCAGGCAGGACAGCAGATAGGCAAGCCTACGCTGCTGCATGCAATAGGTGCACTTGGGCCATCCGCAAGGCCAAAGCAGTCCACTACCAACCCACCCTAATCTCTTCCTGGGGTTCAGCCAAGACCTTCCAGGATAATCTAAAACAGCTGAATGGGAAATCACGTTACCCCCCATCCCAGCTTTCTGTTGTTGGCTTTGTTACCATGGACCCCCTCAACATAGCAAATTGCCTTAATACCACTTTCACTGATCTTAGTTCTGTCCTCCCTAGTAGTTTCTTCAAACCCTTGCCTGAATGTCAGCCACCTGTCCTACAACACCCTCAGTTCCACCTACACAAAATATCCACTCAAGAAGCCAGACCATACCTGCTAAAAGTCCTAGACAGCAATAGCCCCAGTAATGACACCCTGGACACCAGGCTCATATGCCTAGCCCTGGATGATGTCCTTGTCCCACTGACTGGCTTACTTAACTGATCCCTCTGTTTAGGTCAATTCCCCAGTGTCTGGAAAACAGCTATTGTCACACCCATATACAAAAGTGGTGATAGGTCCTCCCCCAAAAACTACTGGTCAATTTCCATACTCCCTGCTCTCTCCAAAGCTATTGAAAAAGTGGTGGCTACTCAGCTCACTGAGTATCTGACCTAGTATGCCATTCTATGCCCTGAACAGCATGGTTTCCATTCAGGACATAGCACCACCACAGCCCTCCTCGAGTTCTCCAACTACCTGCACTCCTCCTTAGACTCTGGCAGTCCTGCTGGAGCAGTGTTCATTGACTTCTCAAAGGCCTTTGACACTGTTTGCCATCCCCTCCTGCTTTACTACCTCTACCAAACTGGTTTCTCCACTGGTCCCCTCACCTGGTGCTCAAGCTACCTCTCAGCTCGATCCCAGTGCATAAAAATCACATGGACCTTGTCCAACACCTGACCTGTCCACTCCGGGGTCCCCCAGGGCTCTATCCTGGGGCCCTTACTTTTCAGTCTCTACCTCAACACTCTGCCCAGTGCTTGCTCCAGCAAAATTCTTCTATATGCGGATGATGCCGTTCTCTTCGCCTCACACCATAAGCCTGCCTCAATCCAGGACTCTCTCCAACTCACCTTTAACCAAGCTGAAAAGTGGTTCAAGGAGCATAGACTTGTCATTAATCTAAAAAAGACCAAGTCAATGCTCTTTACACACCACCAAAATAAGGCCAGAAATGCCTCTCTCCTAATCCTCCCCAGTACACAGCACCCCTTAGAGCAAGTGCCCATCTATAAATACTTAGGGATTACCTTTGACACTGCCCTCACTTTCCACCCCCACATTAATGCCCTCTCGACTGCCACTAACTCCCAGATAGGCCTTCTCTACCACCACAAGGACTGTCTACCTCCCCATGCACTGGCCATCACATCCTCTGTTCTGTCCCTAGTGGAATACGGCCTGCCTATATATGGAGCTGCTAACACTGCAGTCAATAAAATCCAAATCTCTGTCAACAAGGCCTGTAGGCTTCTGATCGGAGCACCCAGGCTCGCCCATACTTGCGTACTCTACTCCACCGCAAACCTCCTCAACCTCAAAGAAAGACTCTACTACCGGACCTGCCTACTAGCCAAGAAAATTCTACTTGCGCTCTCCCCCCCGGGGTGGCTGCCTCCCTTCAACACACCACCCCCACTGTCTCCACCCACAGCATGAATAAGGTCACCCTACTGGTGCCTAGAACCAGGACCTCCCTAGCCCAGTGATCCTTCTGCTACAGGGCTCTCTCCCAGCCAACATCACCAACACTCTCAAAGTTGATCCCTTTAAAACTGCCCTTTGTGACCACCTTTTCAACACATGCTGCTGTAAATGCAACTAACTACTGTGCGCTACCACTCCCCTGGCTTTATTTATATTTTTATTTTTATTTATTTTTTTATTACTAGGATTACAAATACCTTTGAACCAAGGGTTCTGTTACAAAGGTTCCGCATCAGCAATGGGTGCAAGCAAAACAGTGGAAGATACAATACAAGGTCAGGAGGTTAACATAGAAGTAAGCAGAGGCAAGATACAATACAGGTCAGGAGGTTAACTTAGTAGCAAAAGATAGTACATGTGTATAGACTAGCACAGTAGCAAACAGTCAGTGGCAAATAACAATGCACAATTAACAATATGGGTGTATATATAGCAAGACACTGATATAAATGAAAACCATCCTAGGGGTAACTTAAGTAGAGCAAAGGGTGGGGGATAAGAGGGGAAGGAGTGGCAAAAAGGGGATAGGCAGTCAATGATTTGACATTGTCATAAGTGCAAGAACAGAAAGATAAGTGCTAGGTAGTCTGGGGTGGAGCAACAAGAGATTGGGTGATAGGGAAGGGGATAAAGGGGGAGAGGAGCGGGAGAGGGGGTGGAATGGTAGGTGGGAGGTAAGGCTTTTAAGGACTCATGCCATCCAACATACTCCAACTTAGACAATGTCCACCAGACAGCTCACCATCCTCCTTTCTCCTCCACCCCTCATGCCCCATAGATCCATTCTCCTCTGGTACATACTGAACCCGCAGTCACCTGTTTGTGCAATATCATGGCCCTGCCATTGGGAAAGTTTTCTCCTTAGTTGCTCCAACTTTGCTAGTATTGTCTCCTCTCTGCCAGTATTGTAACTGCATAAACAGGGGTTTATCTCTTTACCATTTGACTCATACATTACCTATGTAATTAGACTGTATTTTATTGCTATGTAACACTGTAATCTATGTACCGCTGTCTGTATCGGGAACTCTATATTATTGTTTTGTCCTCTCTATGACGAGGTGCCTTTGTAAACGAGTCTCTGACTCAAAGGTTGTAAATCTGATTTGTACAAATAAATAAATAAATGAAGCCATCAATGGGCTGATCAAAAACTTCAGTCACAGATATAATGATTTTAGAAAATATGTACCAACCTTCTAGTTTATGACCCAGCCATATCAGTCAAATTTTGATTAAAAAAGCTGGACCATTTTAACATTTCCATTGCTGACTTGGAGATTGAATTGGTTGAATTTGAAGAGTCCCACATTTGGATGGATAAATTTAGAGAGCTAAATGCAGAGCTAGAAAATCTGGAAAGAAGAAGGGCAGAGCTAGCAGTGGCGCACAAGTGGGCAGAGATGGAAAGGCTGCCAAAGACAGATGGGCTCATCTTCAAAGTTTGGATAGCACTCCCTAATAATTTCAAGACAATAAAGAGACTTGCTTTTGGCAAGTTGTCAGTTTTTGGCTCCACCTATTTGTGCGAACAAGTATTCTCTCACATGAACTGTATTAAAAACAAATTCCACTCTCAGCTCATTGATGGATCATTAGATGTTTGTACTCGATTAAAACTGACCAGCTATAAGCCAAATGTTGAAAAGTTGAGCAAAGAAATGCAAGGGTAGAAGTCTCACTAAAATAAATTAATCAATTGAACAGTGCTGTCTGTATTTTGGAGAAAAGGTGTTTTATTTTTATTTTTTTTTCTTGTAGCCTGCCTTTTATGCAGTGGCACAGAAAAGTAATACCTGAAAAGTACTAATTGTATCTTGGGAAGATGCTTTTGTAATAGCCACCAGTTTGTGCACTGGCACAGAAAAGAGGTGACCGAAGAGTACTGTGGAGAGGGATTTTTCTTGTAGCCAGCAGTTTATGCATTGGCACAGAGAAGTGGTGACAGAGCAGTATTGGTGGTACCTTGGGAAGAGGGATTTTGAATGACCAGCAACTTGTGCATGGGCACAGTAATGTTATCTGGTTATTCAGAATCCATCTTGCCAAAATACAATCAGTACTGTGCAGTGGTTTATGCATTGGCACAGAAACATGGTGACAGAGCAGTACTGGTGGTACCTTGGGAAGAGGGCTTTTTAATAACCAGCAGTTTGTGCATTGGCACAGGTATCTGGTTATTCAGAATCCCTCTTGCCAAAATACAGCCAGTACTATGCAGCAGTTCATGCATTGGCACAGAGAAGTGGTGACAGAGCAGTACTGGTTTGATCTTGGGAAGATAGTTTTTAATAACCAGCAGTGTATGCATGGGTACAAAAATGTTATCTGGTTATTCAGAATCCCTCTTGCCAAAATACAGCCAGTACAGTGCAGCAGTCTATGCATTGGCACAGAAAAAGTGGTACCTGAAAAGTACTGGTAGCATCTTGGGAAGATGCTTTTGTAATAACCAGCAGTTTGTGCACTGGCACAGAGAAGTGGTGATTTAGCAGTACTGGTTGTACCTTGGGAAGAGGGCTTTTGAATAAACAGCAGCTTATGCACTGGCACAGAAATGGTATCTGGTTATTCAAAATCCCTCTTGCCAAAATACAGCCAGTACTGTGTAGCAGTTTATGCATTGGCACAGAAAAGTGGCGACAGAGCAGTACTGGTTTGATCTTGGGAAGAGGCATTTGCAATAGCCAGCAGTTTGTGAACTGGCACAGAGATATGGTACCTGCTTATTCAAAATCCCTCTTCCCAAAATACAGTTAGCACTATTGAGCAGTTTATGGATTGGCACAGAAAAGTGGTACCTGAACAGTACAGTTTGTACTTTGGAAAATGGGATTTAGAATAACCAGCAGTTTATGCTTTAGCACAGATAGTGGTAAATGAAACATTGTAGGTTGCCTTTTTTTAATTGGGATGTTTAATAATAAGCAGTTGATACAATTGCACAGAATTAATGTATTCAATAGAAACAGCAAATTCATTTGCACAGCAAATTTATTTATTCAATAAACAGCAAATTCATTTGCACAATGGATTTATTCAATAAACACAGTGAATTCATTTGCACAGAATTTCTTTATTCAATAAAAAAACAGTGAATTCATCTTAATATAGTAGTCTGTGTTGTTCTTTCAATAAAGTAACATGCATTTAGTAATAAAATGACATGTTTGGAGAATGTCTGGCACATACATGTGCGTTTTAGTCACAACCACATATAAAAATATTTTGTGTGGCTCTTTTGTTGTTGTCCATTTTGTGGTCACCGGACATGCGGCTCACAAGCCTGAAAAGGTTGCACACCCCTGCCTTAGTCACTTCCTGATATGATCTGAATGTTTCTAGATAAACATAGGAGATCATTGTATTTTTTTTTAAATTGGAATGTGCTTCATCTGTTTGAACTACTTTATGTATCTCTTTTGTATTGTATGCTTTTAAAATAAATAAAAAAGTGTGTGTGGCTTCACTGGGGCCAAGATGGCTACATAATTAACTAAGCTGGTATATTGAAGACTGCATCCGTAGCAAACTACATCTACAGGCATTACTTTTTACACAAACTTTCCAGCTCACTGATGGTCTGAAGGCTGCTCTACACAAAAATCAAAATAACCATAGTAAAACAGCTCTCACAGCTGACAAATACAGAGATGCTTCAGACTGCATGGCACCATGGCCAGTCTCAACATGGTGCACAAAACCCACCAGCCATGGAGGACATGTTCTCATGGTCAATGCACCAAATAGCTGGGGTAACCAACATATCACAACAAATGACGCAATCTGTACAATAGCTTGAAACCAGACTTTTCCATACAGAATGGAGACTTACCTTCCATGATGCAGCCATCGAAGAATTACATGACACCATGCAGGAACAGAACAGCATAATCCAAAGCCTACAAGAAAAGGTGGATGACTTGGAGAATAGGAGTAGGAGGAACAATCTCTGACTCCTAGGCTTCCAGAAGGAGCAGAAATGAGGGACAAGATGGGCTTTCTTCAACATGCTCTCCCTGACATTCTCCACCTTAAGGGGGACTACAGGTTTGATATCGAACACTCCCACAGATCTCTGGTGCCTATGTCACAAAAAGGAAAGAAACCCCATCCCATACATGTAAAATTCCTGAGCTACAACACCCATCAGCACATTATGGACAGGTCTCAGGAACTGGGGAGTTTAGAGTGGCAAGGCCATCTGATACAAATCTATCAATATTTCTCCAAAGATTTATCCATTTATCGGAGGGCTTATACTGCTGCTCAGCGTCTAATGCATAGAATAGGACTGAAACTCTCCCTAAGGTATTTGGTTGTGATGAGAGTCTCCCACAATGGCAACATGCTGAATTTTCCAACTCCTGAGGTACCGGAGAATTTCTTCAAGAAATACTGGCCACAAGAGTCAAGAGGCATGGGTCCTTCTAGGCTCAAGTTAATCTTCCCCCACACCACATCCATGGAGAAATCACAAGTGAACACCAATCTGTCAAGATGAAAGGGCCAGCTGATCATGAAGAAGAAGGATGGGGCTTCCCAAGATGGAACTGTAAAAGGAATAGGAAGACCTCTCACTACAAACGGGACCATCCTAGCAGCAGACACACACAGCAGGGCCAAAGCAGGGAGGCACAACCCGTCAACAACACTGAGGCTTCAGGCCCACTCCTGGCACCGAATAGATATGGCCCTCTAAGATCCCCTTCGTCTAATGACTTGCAACCTCACCATAGTTGTGCGGAATGGTCTTAATGCTCCGGTTAAACTCCCGACTGTGACATTTCACCAGTGAGGTCCCCCACAGTGACTACAGTGCCATGCCACTGTGGGAAACCTGCTGGAACCTGACGCTATCTGTCGGGGATCCTGCACCCCCCCAATTAGCTCCGACTCGGAGTTGATAATCCTAAGTGGGGGTGCAGGGCGCAGTCCCCACATGGGGTTCGGGGCAAAGCCCCTGAAGAAACACAAATGGACAGTGCGAACCGGCAGCCGACTGTCGCTGACGGGGCGTTTGACAAATATTTTGTTGAGTTCCTGTAGTGAATCCTCAATACTCACCCGCTGCAGATGTTGAAACCTCCGCTAACACCTCACAGGTGAAATCCAGTCTGAATCCAAACAACTGGAGGCCAAGTTTAGGATTTTGCCACAGGATAATGTGCATCCGACCTCAGTGACCAGTGCCTCGATCCTAGATAAGGTCAAACCACTGAAGAATGCCTCCAAATGTGAGACTGAAGGCTGAAGTCAGATGCGTGTTTATTTTCATGTTTTTGTACCTGGGGAATGGGGGGGGCAGGATAATACCCTGAATGATGTGCAGTAATCCCTTAAGGTTACATCTGGGACAGGGTAACACTGGCTATCTACCCTCCCTCTACCCATGGCGGTGGTCTGCCTGTTCGGTACTCCCACACCATTGATCTCTAGCAGCTGCCTCTGCTAGCCACATACTATAACTGCCCAAGGTGCAAGTTTACTTTATGTTTCCAAGGCAGTCCACCAAAGACACCTGCACCATGACTCTTCTCTTCGGATTACCATCCTGGGTGTGTCCACACACTACCACCTAAGGCAGAAACATAGGTCTCAACCATCATTTATCCAAACAACCGGTCCCATGCTGTAACAGTCTGTCTCTTTCTCAAGTCTAAATATATTGTATAATATTAAATAAGGTTACTGTTTTAACAGTGCAAATAGTAGTATGAGCACTGGGGATGAGGGGATTAATCATCAGGGTTTTAAGGTACCTAACCCACCAACCTCTTGATCAGTACCAGAATGGAGGGTGAAGCAGCACTAATCAGCACAAATAGACACTGTTGAATAGGGTTCTGTAGACTCCAATGAAGTGGGTTCCACCCTCTGCCCTCCGATCCCATTATAATCAGGTGAGGTTTACAGCACCTCTACCAGGGACTCATACCTGTGGAGGTACCTCCCAGAGCAACACAACTTCTGGTCATATTACTGTCCTAATGCAATCTTACCCACACCTGGACTAGGACACATTGCTCTGAGTTGAATGAAAGTAAGGGGGAGGAGGGAGATTGGGCAAAGCCTCATACGTATAGTCACAGGGGTCTGAAGCAACCCCACTGAACATGATTACTCACAGAGCACCCCCCCCCCACTCCTGGCAGGGTAGTATCTTACCACTAAGGGCTTTGGCCCCTACTCCTTAATGTACTCCCACACTAAGGGCCTGTAGGAGGATGGGCTGTACACTGACCCCACTGCCACATAGCTATACAACTCCCTTGATACTAGCTAACATAACCTTTACCCTAGCAGACCATCTAAGTAGATTCCTACTGCTGGACCCCAGGTAACACTTGCTCACCCTACAGCTAACACCCCCAAGGGCTAAGGAGAGGCCTGCCCTGTCCGAACAGATGATGGCCATTTTGCCTTTGAGTTCCAGTGGATTTTCCCCTATGAGTGTGGAAATAAAGGTGTAAATAAGTTTGATGGCAGAAGTTCTAGTTTTTGTTGTTATGCAGATCCTTTCATATTGTCCCATGTTTTTCTCTTGTATATGTGTGAAATGCTGTTGTACTGGGAACAGACTGAGGGGTTGGAGCTAAGGTTTATCTTGACTTTAGAGGTACCCCCACAGCAGCCAAATAGGAGGACCTATTATAGTTTCCCTCCAACTGCACACCAGCCCCAGAGGCAAAATTCTTTCAGATGTACAAGGCTCCCTGCTCCAGATATAGCATAGGGCCTCTCAATATGCTACAAGACCCCCTGCCAACAGCCATTGTCCTGGATCTCTTGCAACCCCTGCTGCATTCTAATATACACAACTCACCCCACCCTGTGGCTGATTTATTATGCTATACCTGGAACATCCCAGGCTTAAACACATTGATTAAACATAAAAAGTTGCTGTCCTAGTTGAAAAGGTACAAATCCTAGCCCTTACAAAAAGTTCTTTGGAATACCATTGTAATACCACTCATTTGCCATTGCAATACCACTGTAATTACCACTGTACTACCATTAAGGTTTTCATGGTATCACAGTGGTTTGTTTCAATTCCATTGTGATATCATTGTACCACTGTCCTACCATATCAACAAAAATAATCAAAATTTAAACTACCATAGTACAACCATGGTACCACTGGGTAGTACCATTGCACATTTTGTAGCTCACCACTGTGTTGCCATTGTGGTGCCATGGTGTTCCCAGTGTGTCACCTTTGGTAAGGGAGATGACATTTCTGCAAGAGTCCAGACTGATGGCTAAGGATCACTCCTTCCTGATGAGAGACTGGGTGGGGCAAGTGTATCATTCCTCTGCTCCCACCAAAAAAAGAAGAGTGTTTTTTTCCTTCATTTTGTTTTGTTGATTTGTTTCACACAAAGGCTTCTTGCCTCTGTGAAGGCTGATTTGATTACTCCCCATTGTTCCTCCACCCTTCCTTCTTGTCCATTTGCTAGTGCTTTTCTGAGGCACTCCCTCATTTTCCCAAAGTCAGCCTTCCTAAAGTCCAGTACTCTTGTGTTTGTATGGCTTGACTCTATGGCTGTGTTTATTGTGAACCACACTGTTTGGTGGTCACTTGTTCCCAGATGGCTACCCACTTCTAAATCTGAGATCCTTTCTCCTTCCCCATTTGAGAGATGCTCCCTCCTGAGTGGGTTCCAACACTAGCTGTCTGATGCATGCCCCCTGCAGGGCATCAAGAATGACCCTGCTCTTGGATGTGCCTGCAGCAAAGGTACTCCAGTTAACATCTGGCATATTCAGGTCCCCCATCAACAATATATCCCCTTTTCCTGCCATTTTAAGGATGTCCTCTATCATTTCCTTGTTCATTTCTTCCCCCTGAGATGGGGGTCTGTACACAACCCCCATGTAGATTGTGGTGCCATTTACTGTCTCCAGGGTGACCCATAATGACTCATCAACATCCTGTTTACTCTTTAGTTCTGTTGCTTTGATCCCTTCCCTTATATAGAGAGCTACTCCTCCTCCTCTTTTACCCACCCTGTCCCTCCTATAGATTGTGTATACTGGTATGCTGACATCCCAGTCATGGTTCTCTGTGTACCATGTTTCAGTGACTGCCACAATATCCAGGCATCCCTCTTCCATCAAGGCCACTAGTTCAGGGAGCATTGGTACTCATCACCTTCCATTTTTTTATAGCCTTATCCTTTTAGCCTCATCCCTGTCCTTACTGCTTTTTTCTGCATTTACCCCTGTCCTGCTCCCCACTGACTTCTCTACCTTGGTGTTTACCTCTCTAGCTACTGTGTTTTGTTGGGGGAGGCTGGGATTTCCCTGTTCCTTTTCAGTGCCTCCCCCCTTGGATAGTTTAAATGCTTGCTAATGAAGTGTTTAAACCTATCACCTAGGATCCTGGTTCCCCCATGGACAGATGCAGACCATCGTGCCAATATAGGCCTGCATCCCTCCAGGTGGTTCCCCAGTCCCCAGTGAAGCCAAAACCCTGAGCTCCACACCAGTTTTTCAACCATTCATTGAATCCCATGGTGTGAAATACCCTAGCATCATCCTTGCCATAGACAAGCAGCTCCTCTGAGAAGGTTACCATACATGCTACTTGTCTAAGGCCCCTCCCCAACTCTACAAGCTCCTCTTGCACAGCTCTGATCCCATTCACAGTGAGGTCATTTGTCCCTAGGTGGACAATGACATCCAGCTCCCTCCCTCCCTCGTGCAGCTGCTCCTGCGATCCTGAGGATTCACTTCCTGTCCCTCCGAGCTATGTTGTCAGGCAGGCACCTTACCTCCCTAGCTCCTTCCTCCCTCACTTCTACCCCCCAATGATCAAGTCCCCCACCAGGAGTTGTTTCCTTCCCCTGTGGGGTCTCGCGTTACCCTTCTGTGGGTCTTCTTTGTGGAGGTTCCCAGCATCCTCCTTGGTCTCCACTGCAGATGCCTCCATAGAGGAACCACTCTTTGCCAGAACAGCATATGGATTGTGGAGAGGTACAACTGGAGTCATGTACCTCTGTTCCTCCACCCTCTCCCTCCCTGAGCCCACCTTGGTCCAACTGCTCCTCTTTCTTGGCAACCTCTGAGGTAGCGGTGGTGGCCCTGGTGGTCCCTGGGTGGGGGAAGAGGTTTCACAAATCCTAGCCAGGTCAGCCTGGAGACAGACAACCTCCTCCCTCAGACCAGAGAGGTGCCTCCAAACAAGGCAGCATCGCAGCCTCCAGAATGTCTCCTGGAACATTGCTGCCCCACAGCCATTGCATTGCACCACTCTCATCTTGACTTATTTTGTGTCTCCTCTCCTGTTGCTTTGTACGCTTACTGTCTCCTCCCTTTATGTATTTTTACACTTACTTTCCTACTGCTTATGTGCCCTTACAACTCTCGCCCTTCATGTTCTGGAACAGGAACTTCCTGTAGTCTTCAGTAGTCTCCTTCATCTGTGCTTGGATTCAGACCTCCAGCAGCGGGGGAGGAAAGACTTATTTTTTAGGTTCCTTCAAGGTTGATGAAACTAATGTGGCTCAGTGATCCTTCCCTTCCTACTGCCAAACAGGAAGTTCCTGTTGTCAGTCAAATCCAGTGGCTATAAAAATAGAACTGGTTTAGGGTGGGAAGGAGGGTAATTAGTAAAAACAAACTGTAGTTCTAGACTGCTGTTACTTGCTGTGAAAGCAAAGTTCTCTGTTAAAAATAGCAGGAAGCTGTAATTACAGACACCTGCTTTTGTACTCTTAAACTCCTAAGCCACACCCCTAATTAGCCTCAGCCTCTGCTCCTGACTCAGTAAATTAAGCTGATAAAGCCCCCTTCCTCAGAGAAACACACAGTGACTTTCTTTCTTTGTTTTCCTTAAATGAGACCCCCTTCTTCTAATAAAGTATCTTTTTGCTTAATCCAAGCAGGCACTTACTCCTGCTGAGATAGAAGTTATTTATCAGTAAACAAAACATGTAGTTCTACACTGCTGTTACTTGCTGTGAAAGCAAAGTTCTCTGTCAAACACAGCAGGAAGCTATAATTGGAGACACTTGCTTTTGTACTCCTCTGCTCCTAAGCCACACCCCTAATTAGCCTCAGCCTGTGCTCCTGACTCAGTAAATTAAGCTGATACAGCCCTCTTCCTCAGAGAAACACACAGTGACTTTCTTTCTTTTTTTTTTACTTAAATGAGACCTCCTTCTTCTAATAAAGCACTGTATATTTGTCTTTAATCCAAGCAGGCACTTACTCCTGCTGAGATAGAAATGATTTATCAGTTTAAAAAAAACTGTAGTTCTAGGCTGCTGTTACTTGCTGTGAAAGCAAAGTTCTCTGTCAAAAACAGCAGGAAGCTGTAATTGGAGACACCTGCTTTTGTACTCCTAAGCTCCTAAGCTACACCCCCAATTAGCCTCAGCCTCTGCTCCTGACTCAGTAAATTAAGCTGATACAGTCCCCTTCCTCAGAGAAACACACAGTGACTTTCTTTCTTTTTTTTTACTTAAATGAGCCCCCTTCTTCTAATAAAGTATCTGTTTGCTTAATCCAAGCAGGCACTTACTCCTGCTGAGACAGAAGTGATTTACCGGTAAACCAAACTGTAGTTCTACACTGCTGTCACTTGCTATAAAAGCAACGTTCTCTGTCAAAAACAGCAGGAAGCTGTAATTGGAGACACCTGCTTTTGTACTCCTAAACTCCTAAGCCACACCCCCAATTAGCCTCAGCCTCTGCTCCTGACTCAGTAAATTAAGCTGATACAGTCCTCTTCCTCAGAGAAACACACAGTGACTTTTTTTTTGCTTAAATGAGACCCCTTCTTCTATTAAAGTATATTTTTGTTTAATCCCAGCAGGCACTTACTCCTGCTGAGATGGAGGTGATTTATCAGTAAAAAAAAATGTAGTTCTAGATCACTGTTACTTGCTGTGAAAGCAAAGTTCTCTGCCAAAAACAGCAGCAGGAGAACAAAACGTTGACCATTAAGGGGTCAGAAGTTTCTAAGGGGACAGTCAATGCAAAAAACACATTTCACTGAGGGGGAAGAAAAAAAGCATAATCAATTCTGGTCGCAAGATGTGCCCTATAAAATGTGTACCCACCAGGAGCATGAATGCTCCAATAAGCATCATTTAAACCAATCAAAGTTAGAATATTCTGTAACGCATTAACATCACAGAAGGATTTTAGAGTGGACCCCCTTTATCTAGCCTTGTCAAACCACAATTAAAATCCCCAACCCCCATATTAGGAGATGTGAGGTAAACAAAAAAGGCTTAATCTGCATAAACAAATCTACCCTTTCTTTTTTGGTCTGAGGCGCATACATAGAAATTATACACCACTGCCTATGAAGGTGTGTAAAGTCTACCAACAACATTCTGCCCATGTATAATTCAAGCACCCTAGTAATAAAGAAATCCCACCCAGAATACAAGATCCCCAACCCCCACACCATTCTAAAGTTAAAGAAAAAAAATCAGGTCCCCAACACCATAGTTTTCTTGCATTTTCAACATCATTGACAGTGTATAAACGGACATCCTGTAAACAGGCTATATCAATGCCATAACCTTTAAGAACAGAAAAGGTAACCATGCATCTTCGGCTGTTACTAATGCTATTCACATTAATAGTGGCAACATTAAACATAGAAACATAGAATTTGACGGCAGATAAGGACCGCTTGGCCCACCCAGTCTGCCCATTTCCCTACCTAATGGATAAGCCGCAGATCCTAGTTAACTAGCAGTCTACTTCTTCCTACCCCCACCCCCTAGAATGGCATTATGACTGTCCCATGCATGCTTGAATTCCACCACTGTTTTTGACTCCACAACCTCCTCCGGAAGGCTGTTCCATGCATCCACAACCTCTCTGTGAAAAAATACTTCCTTAAATTACCTCCGAGCCGCCCCCCCATCTTCAAATTGTGCCCCCTTGTTCTTGCACTCCTCTTTTTTTGAAAAATGCTACCCTTCTGGATTTTGTTGATTCCCTTGAGATACTTGAAAGTTTCTATCATGTCCCCCCCTCTCCCTCCTTTCCTCCAGGCTATACATATTAAGCTCCTTTAGTCTCTCTTCATATGTCTTCCGGTGCAGACCCTGCACCATTTTAGTTGCCCTCCTCTGGACAGCTTCCATTCTGTCTATGTCTTTGTGGAGATTGGGTCTCCAGAACTGCACGCAGTACTCCCAATGGGGTCTGACCAGCTGTCTGTACAGAGGGATAATAACTTCCTGTTTTCTACTGGTGATGCCTCTCCCTATGCATCCCAGTATCCCCCCCAGCCCTCCTTGCTGCCCTATCACATTGCTTGCCCACCTTTAGGTCATCTGATATGACTACCCCCAGGTCTCGTTCCATTTTTGTTGTTGTTAGCATCTCACCCCCATTGTGTACTCTTCTCCTGGGTTTTTGTTTCCCAGGTGCATTACCTTGCACTTCTTAGCATTGAATCTAAGCTGCCATACATTTGACCATTCCTCTAACCTTGCCAAGTCCCTTCTCATCCTTTCCACCCCAACCTGTGCATCAACTCTGTTGCAGATCTTTGTGTCATCTGCAAAGAGACATACTTTTCCTTCCAGTCCCTCTGCAATGTCGCTTATAAAGACATTGAAGAGGACTGGTCCTAATACTAAATCCTGCGGTACCCCACTAGTAACCCCCCTTTCTTCAGAGTGGACTCCATTTACTGTTACCCTCTGTGTCCTATTCTCCAGCCAATTCTTTACCCAGGCTATCATCTTGGGACCCACTCCCAGGCTGGCTAACTTGTATATTAATCTTTTGTGTGGGACTGTGTCAAATGCCTTGCTAAAGTCTAGGTAGGCCATGTCCACAGTCCCTCCCTGATCTACTACTTTGGTCACCTAGTCAAAGAAATCTATCAGATTCATCTGGCATGACCTTCCCGCTGTGAATCCATGCTGCCTTGGGTCCTGTTACCCTCTGGCCTCTAGATACTCGACAATTCTTTCCTTCAGAAGTGATTCCATCATTTTCCCTATCACTGAGGTTAAACTAACAGGTCTGTAGTTTCCTGCTTCTGCCTTGCTCCCACTTTTGTGAAGGGGAATCACATCTGCCCTCCTCCAGTCCTCAGGTACCACCCCATCCTCCCATGATTTGTTAAAGAGGGTAGTCAGTGGTGTCACTAGTTCTACCCTTAGTTCTTTTAGAATTCCTGGGATGAATCCCATCAGGGCCCCATTGTTTTGTCCACCTTCAGTTTTAAGAGTTCTTTCATAACCCTTTCTTCTGTAAATGGGCTGGTATCAACTTCTATATCCAGAGTGTTTCTACTGTTTGTTTTAGGTACCTCCCCCTCTTCATTTGTAAATACTAATTATAAAAGTTAGCCATGGAGACAAAAACAAACATTCCTAAAAAATATAACATTATCCTTCAAGTTACTGCCTGTTTACCTAGGCATTGACTACGTCTGGATTTCGTCCCTAACTGTTTTAATTTTAGCTGGACTGCTTGTACAGTAGCCAAAGAGTACTCTTCTTCCGAATCAGTAGAGATCCCTTTCAGAGAAGAGACCATTGAAGAGGATTCAGCGTGTTCACCTCCATCCAAATCATAGGTTGCAACACCTCATATGTATTACAAAGTTTAATTGTCCCTTTCTGGTCACCCATACGTTGCCCTTTAGCTTTAGGTTTATTGTTTTTCATTTGTCGTTTTTTTGATGCCTCAACTGTGGTATCAGGTGGTGGCATACCCTGTAAATTTTGCTCCAGGTCAATCCTTGGGCCTGCAGCCTTTGCAGCCTGTTCAAGTCCTTCTGGCACTAAATCTTGTACCACATTTCGCTCTGTCCCAGTCTGCGTAGAAGGCTCGTGTCTTTCTGCCATGCCATCATCACCAGTGGGAAGGGAGGGTCACAAGGAGCCGGGGCTACATCTGCTACCACATGGGTCAGGTCTAGCTGTTGTATCTCTGACACAGCCATGGCATTCTGTTCTCAAACCTTTTTCTGTGCAGAGATGCTAGCATTTTGAGCCCTTTCTGCCATAAGTTCCTCATTTGGTCTATTAGATCTGTTATGCATAGACAACCACTCACAAGTTCGGTACACATGGCCTGGAAGGCCACAAAGGTTACAAGCTTGGTTGTTAGTACAGTCCTGGTTGGAGTGAGCACACTCCATGCACAGAGTACACTTTACTCTATCACACACATTACTTAGGTGCTGATGTGATCCGCGGCAGAAGCATGTTTTTGGCTGCCCTTGATAAAAACAATGACCCCTCTCAGTGCCCAAAAAATGCATTAGGAAGATGCTTTGGGCCCTGTGGGCCAGTCTTGAGAGCACCTTAAATTTCCAACCTCCTGTCCAGATGTGTTCATCATCCAGGATCGGGGTAGGATCTTCAAGAACATTACATTGTTTCTGGAGCCAATATCTAACATCATGCACTGACACCCCCTCATTTCTGAACAGTAAACTGATGTGTTTAATAGCAGGTCTAGTAATTGGAATAGCACGGAAGGGCATCCAGACAGCTGAATGTCTTTTTTTAGCATACACTGACCAAAAATGGTCCAGTCCAGCAGTGTGTGTTACATCATTAAATTGCTTATTTGAACAGGGAAGCCATGGTTATAGGTATGCATATCAGCATCGACAGGTGAGCGAACTAGCATGTGGGAGTGGAACACAAATGTACTGGAGAGATACAAAATAGGATTTGGTGGGTTAACAGCAAGAAGAAGATCATGGTTCAAAATAGAAAAATGTACAATGTACTGGAATCTGTAACTAAAAGATTTCTGTTCACTTAGTCTACTTTTTATGTTGGCTCGCATTTGTGTGCCAGCCAACATATTGCAGTAGTAGCAGATTTGGAGGTGCGGTCACTGTGGGCGAATGCAAGGCACGCATCAGTATGTGCATCCTTCATTCCCCAATAAGCCAGCATGCAGGTGCTGACACCAGCATTATGTAAAGTGGCCACCAGATCTAACAAAAGTGCCACTGCAATGACAGGCAAGCTCATCATGCAGCAGGACAATAACATGCCTCCTGACATGCCCTTCCTGGTGAAGTATTCCAGTAAACATGATGCCCCGACCCATTTCATGTGCCGATGGGGGATTCCACCCTCCATTAGCATAATGGTCCCCCTCCCATTTCAATTGTGTGCCAAGGGGGTGGCCAATCCCCCTCAGCATTATGCACCTCCCTACAGTCTTTCTTTGCTGACGGGGGCCCAATCCCCTTCAGCTTCAGTTCCCCATTCCCAGTTCAATCTGCAGACAGGGGAGCCCACTCCCCATCAGCATAATGTCCCCTCCACTGGTTGAATGCCAAGAGGAGTGCCCAATCCCCCTCAGCTCTTGCCCCCCCACTTGGTATGTGCCGACGGGGGTACCCAATCCCTGGTCAGCTACAGCCCCCCCAAAACACTCAGGTGGCATGCTGAGAGACCACCCCTCATGTACTAAATGCCCCTGTAAAAAAAACCCAACCCGCAATGTTTTTCTTTTTTTTTTTTTTTTAAACCTGTAAACCAGAAAATGGTCCCTAGTCGAGTCCGGTGGCCCTCCCCCACCTGCACCCACCCTCTGTGCACCCTGCTTCCCTACACCCCCCCTCACACCATACTTACATCTGGAGCATGGTGTGATAATCTTCAGTGAACTGGGAACATGTCTGCACTCTTCAAAGCCGACCACGAACTGAAGAAATGCTGGTAAGCTGTATAATGGCATAAATAGGGTTTTTGCAACTTTGGTGCATATCTCGGGCATTTTCGAAAATTTTTACACCAAATTTTCAACATGAGGTTATTGGGATCCCTCATCATGAATTCAGTCACTGTCATGGTGTTATTCAGTCCCAAAAGGTGATTTCGCAGTCACTGCATGGAATCACCTTTTCGGACCGATTAACGAAACATCAATGCCACTGTTCATGAGGTGGGCTCTCAAAAAGCCTATGTTGCAAATTTGGTGGAAAATTAAAAAAAAGATACTGTTTTATGAGCGTGTGTTTCGCAGTTTCCACGCATGCTCATAACTTCATGAATTTGTAATATATTCACTCCATATTTTTAACATTGGCATGTTTCCACACCTCCTTATGAACAGTACAGCTGTCATTTTACACATCCTGGCTGAAATGTGTTTTCACACTTCCGACGCAGAATAGCATGGTCGCTGCTGGAAATCAGTTTTAGGGACAGATTAAGAAAATGACAGTGACACCGTTCATGAGCAAAGGTCCTAAAATGCCTATGTTGAAAATTTGGTGATGAAAGTCAATAAAATGACTGTGTTACAAACATGCATTGCAGTTTCCACTCACCCTTGTAACTTAGCAAATTTGCAATATTTTTATGCCAGATTTTCAACACTGGCATTTTTTCACACCTCCTTATGAACAGTACAGCTGTCATTTTTCACATCCTGTCCAAAATGTATTTTCTCACCTGTGGTGCACAATGGCGTGGTCGCTGTGGGAAATCAACTTTTGGGACAGATTAACAAATCACAGTGCCACTGTTTATGAGGGGAGGTCCCAAAATGCCTATGTTGAAAATGTAGCTAAAAAAAAACCAAAAATAATTGGGTTACAGACGTGCGTTGTGCAGTTTCTATGCATGCTCATGACTTCAGTTTTTCATATTTTCACTCCAGATTTACAACACTGCCATTTTTTTACACCTTCTCATGAACAATACAGCTGCCATTTTTCACATCCTGCCCAAAATGTGCTTTTGTACCTGTGGCGCCAAATAGCGCAGTCACTGTGCAAAATCACCTTTTGGCTAACAAATTGAAAGTGCCACTCTTCATGAGGTGGGGTCACAAAAAGCCCATGTTGAAAATTTGGAGTGAAAATACCAACAAATGCCTACGGCATTAGGGTTTCCAGCTGTAACACCCCACCCTGTAGAGACTGACAGATGTCAGGGATGTGACTTGGGATCATCGGCCGTAATGGTCATGCCATTCCACCCCCACCCCCCACCCTGCAGTCAGTGACAGGCATCGAGGTGTGCCATGGAGTGTTTGGCTCCAAAGTTCACCCCATTCTCCTATACTGCACCCATCTCAGTGTATTTTCTTATGGAATGGGGTAAGTATAAGCCCAAAGACCCCAAAGCACACCACGACACTTATTAGTGTCTACAGGGTAGGGTGAGGTGAAATGGCATGAGCGTTATAGCTGATGACCCAAAGGCACACCCCAATGTTTGTCAGCCTCTGCAGGGTGGGGGTGAGGTTGATGTCAGTTCAATACTTCTCTGCCATTCCTATTATGCATCTCTAACTCCTGCACTACCGATGCCAATGCCAGCGAGACAACATTCGGCATTGACAAATGTTTGTTTTACATGGTGGCAATTTGAAGGATAGCGTGTGTACAGCCACCACTACTGTGGGAACGTGAAAGTAGCTCCTGGTCATGGAAGTAGTGCTGGCAGAGGTGAAGGATGATGCAGCAACTATTAAGATAAACACAACTGTTTAGATAAATGCATTTATGTAATAGGTACAGACTTTGAAGGCTCCTGATAAACATGTTTATCAGGGCAACTATGTGAATAAATTGGTGATGACATCAATGCTATACTGATAAATGTGTAGTTCACAAATTTATCAGTATAGTACTGTGATCATCACTGATTTATTCATGCAGAACTGTTATCATCAAGTCTCCCCTGCCGGCACTTCTTCCTACAGTTTAATTTACTCTGCCGCCTTCACAAACCATCATAAACTCTCCCAGAAATGTTTGTCAGGCCTGCCTGGTGGTGCTGAGGGCTGAGGTACTGGATGCCTTACTTTGTGCCATGCTGGCAACCCATGTTCGGGAATGAGCATGGGCCATCGGGGGTTGGCAGGGAAGGAGGCGGATTGAGCACCTGATGGCTGCTCTCCTTCTCCAGGGTGGGGAGGAGAGCAAACCTCACTGCAATACCGCCACCTAGGGGAACCCAGGTGGAAGGTGCAGTAGGAGGCAACTAGACATGCTGGGAGGGGCAGACGTCAGCCGAGGGATGGAGCAAAGGCACGTCTCACCGTGCTTTTGTCTCATTGACCCTCCCAGTGCACTGACATCTACAGGGTGCAGGAGAAAAACAGGAAACTCCCCACAGTAGCGCTGGTAGATGGATCCCAGCTCGCCGGTGATCAGAAAGAACCCAGGGAAGGACAGCGCTAGGTGCACGCTCAACTGCAGGTCTTGGGGAGTTAGAGGGACTCCTCCACCACAAGCAGGGGGTTATCTGGTGTGCTCAAGGTCCAAGAGTGGGGCACCCATGTGGGCAGTCGATCGTTGGTGGTAGCTCCAATACAGGGATGCATAGGGTCCCCGAAGAAAGGGGCAACTGAGGGAAGGTAAGTACATAAACATAGAGTAAAAAAAAAACAAATGTTTAAGGAAAAAAAACACTACGTTTTGGTATGCTGTTTGCTGCTGAACTGTCATCCCACATGTACTAGTGCACAGTCTCCTCTGTTCACGGTTGTTACCCCATCAGCTCTACATGTAATGCTACTCTTTCTCCCAGCTCTGTCCACTGCCAGTAACCCACCTGCATGCTAATTAACTTGTTACTTAAAGGGTGCCTCCTCTGCACAGGATGGAGCTATGCTCATTGAAAACACCCTGACTAACGACCCCTCCACAGTAGCGGAGGCATTCAATGTCTCCTTTTCCAACCCAGGCGGATTCTGTCACCCTATCCCACCTGGCATTCCCCTCTCCTGTGACCTCTCATAGGAGAGTGCACGGCCCCAGTTTCACCTTAAACTTATTAAGCCTCCTGAAGTACTGTCCCTCCTGCTCAGGATTGATCCTGATTCCTCTCCGGGACATGATCTGCTCGAACCAAGGCTGCTGAGGGCCACTGCTCCTGCCATTGCCCTCCCCGTCACCTGGATAATTAATAGGTCCTTTCTTGAGGGAACAGTCCCGAGTAAATGGAAAGTAGGTACCATAGTCCCGGTTCATAAAAAAAGGGCCTAGGTACAAAGTGGAGAACTTCAGGCCCATTTCCATCCTCTGTCCCCTCAGGAAAATACAGGAGAGACTGGTGCATAAACAGCTGCATGACTACCTAGAGCTTCACTCTCTCCTAGCTGACATACAACATGGCTTCAGGAAAGGCCATGGCACAGACATGGCCCTCATCCGGCTCACATCTGATGTCCTCGACGCCATGGACATAGGCTCCCAGACTGGTGCACTATTTATCGACCTATCCAAGGCTTTTGACTTAGTCAACCATAGCCTTCTGCTCACCAAACTCTGCCTCCTCGGACTGGATGGACTCTCCCTCTCCTGGTTTGAGAGCTATCTGCTAAACCGAAGCCAAATAGTCTGTTGGAGGGGAATGCAGTCCGGTGCCAGACCAGTTGTCTCGGGGGTACCCCAGGGCTCAATCCTGGGACCCCTGCTCTTCACTCTCTTTGTCAATGACATAGAGAGGGCTTCTGGGCCGAACAATCTCATCCTCTATGCAGATGACACCATTGTCTACTGCAGTGACCCATTACCCAATGTCATCACTGCTAAACTGCAACACAGTCTCACAACACTAGAAGCCTGGTTCTCCACCAACTCTCTAGTATTGAACAAGGAGAAAACAAAGGCTGTCCTGTTTGGACCCAGGCTCCTTGGATCAGATAGGAGTGACCTTCTCCAGCTCAAACTGGACCAGGGGAAGTGGGTCGAGGTCCTGAACAGGATCAAATACCTTGGGATGCTCCTTGACCAGGAACTGTCCTACAAACCCCACATCGACTCATTAACCAAGTCCATCCACCAGAGACTTGCACTCCTCTATCGGTTGGGAAACTCCAGTACTGATGAGGCGCAGCATGCTATCTCCAACTGCACCCTTCTCCCCCACCTCCTTTACGGAGTCCCCCTGCTACAGTTCCTACGAGAAGGGGGACTCAAAAAACTCATGGTGCTCTACCATAGAGTGGCACACTTTGCCAGTAACTCCCCCCCAGGAGACACCACTGTGAGGTCCTTGCAGACCTCCACTGGCCCACCATTCGCCATCAATTGTCTTACTCTACCTTCTGCTTGACTCATAAATTCACCACCGTTAGCTCTCCTCTTCACCTGCGTGGACTGCTTAACCCCAGAGTACAATGCAGAGGTATGAGGTCCTCAGCCAGCCAGACCCTAGTCATCTCCCGCGTACGTACCAACCCAGGTAAGCACTCCTTCTCATATGCTGCCCCACACTTGTGGAATACACTCCCAGCTACTCTGGTTGATAGGCCTTCTCTCCAAGGATTCAAGGCTGTCCTTAAAGCATACCTGCTGGAACTTAGCCTGTGTGGCTGCACTCGCTAGTCCTCCTTTTCCCCTACCAGACAAACTATGACCTCTCATGCCCTGTTGATGAATGTGTCAAATTGTGACCCCTATAAACTCTGTACGAACATACGAACATATGAAATTTGCCAGCAGATAAAGGCCTAGAGGTCTATCAAGTCTGCTCGAATGTGCAGCTAGCACCCCTTATTCTGCAGCTGCCCCTCCCTTCCACCCTTCCCCCTTCATTAACCCTCCCCCTTGTCCTGCCCTATCCTCGTTTGAAGCAGTCCACTGTTCTACTGCATACCACTTCAGCAGGTAACACATTCCACCCAGCCACCACCCTCTCTGTAAAAAAGTGTCTCCTCATCTCCCTCCTGAACCTTCCTCGCTCCAGTCTCATATCATGGCCCCTGGTGGCCCTCCCCTCCCTTACTTTGAACAGCCCCTCTGTACCCATCTTGTTTATTCCTTTCATGTATTTAAAGGTTTCAATCATGTCACCCCTGTCTCTCCTCTCCTCCAGTGAGTACATGTTCAACGCCTTCAACCTCCTCTCGTATGATAAGTCCCCCAGCCCCTTGATCATCTTTGTCGCTCTGCGCTGCACCCCCTCCAGTAACTTAATGTCCCTCTTCAGATACGGATGCCAGTACTGCACACAGTACTCCAGGTGTGGTCTAACTAATGACCTATACAGTGGCAGAATCACCTCCCTCCTCGGAGGATATACCCTTGCAATACAATCCAGCATTTTGTTGGCCTTTGCAGCTGCCTTCCACATTGTGCCGAGTTGTTCATTGACCCTGTAATGAGCACACCCAGATCCTTCTCCTCCTCTGTCTAGGCTAGCTGCACCCCTAGCTGGTAACTCCTCATTGGGTTCTTCATCCCAAAATGCAGCACCTTGCACTTTTTGGCATTAAAGCCCAGTTGCCAGGTGTCTGACCAGGTTTCAAGCTTTTCCAGATCATTCTGCAACCCTTGCCATCCCCTAGGTCATCCATCATCGCGCCTACCTTGCTATCATCAGCAAACAGACTGATCTTGCTCTTGATGTCCCATGATATGTCTGCAATGAACATCCCAAACAACACTGATCCCAACACCGAGCCCTGTGGAACACTGCTCGTCACTGCCCTTGGGTGTGAGAGCTCCCCCACCCACCACCACCCTCTGTTGCCTTCCCTGCTGCCAGTTTCCTACCCATCTCACCAGCTTTGCACCCGCCCCTGTGCCTACTAACTTCCTTCCCAGCCTGTCATGTGGAAGCCTGTAATGTTAAAACTGCATGCACTGGATTCTCTACCTGTAATTACTGTCTCTCCAGTCGATACTCTAACCTTGCACTACTGTTTACTGTACGTAAAATTGCTGTATGCACCTACCATATGTAACTTCTGTCTACTGTATGTAAAAGTGCTGTTATGTACCTAACCCCGGGTCGCCCCTGAAAAAGGGACCTTTGGTCTCAGTGGGTTTACCCGGTCACCAAAATCTAAATAAATAAAATAAATAATTCCACATGCCACCTGCTGCTTCTTACTCACCATTCCAGCTCTTCTCTCCATGGCACAGAAAGTAACAGAAAGGAAAATTTTTAATTTTTTTAAAAGAAATGCCAAAATTGTGAATTACAAGTGAGTGAGCACTACAGTGCATGTGCTCCCACTTGATCCATCCCTGACTGCATCCTCAATCACACTCTCTCACCTCTGAAACAAAAAAGCTGAATCAACCAGATAATATAAGTGTCATTAATTTAAGTTTAAAATAAAACAAGTATTTGTTAATGCTGAATGTTGACTTGCTGGAACTGGCATTGGTAGTGCAGGAGGTAGGGAGATGCATAATAGGAATGGCAGTGAAGCATTGAACTGACACCAACCCCACCTCAACTCTGCAGAGACTGACAAGCGTTGGGTGTGCCTTTGGGTTGTCAGCCATAATGCTCACACCATTTCACCTCATCCTACCTGCAGATACTGACAAGTGTCATGGTGTGCCTTGGTGTCTTCAGCCTTATGCTCATCCCATTCCATAAGAAAATATGCTGAGATGGGTGCAGCATAGGGGAATGGGGTGAACTTTGGGTCTGAAGACTCCAAGGCACATCTCAATGCCTGTCATTGGCTGCAGGGTGGGGGATGAATGGTATTAGCATTACAGCAGATGATCCCAAGTCAAACCCCAACACCTGTCAGTCTCTACAGGGTGGGGCATTACGGTTGGAAACCCTAACACACCGGGCATTTGTTCGTATTTTCACTCCAAATTTTTAACAAGGGTTTTTTGTGATTCCACCTCATGAACAGTTACACTGTCAGTTTATCAGCCAAAAGATGATTTTGCACAGTGACTGTGCCATTTGGCACCACAAGTGTGAAAACACATTTTGGGCAGGATGCAAAAATAACAGCTGTACTGTTCATGAGGAAGTGTAAAAAAAATGGTGATGTTGAAAATCTGTAGTGAAACTATGAACAATTGGTGAAGTCATGAGCGTGCGTAGAAACTGCACAATGCATGCCCATCACATAAATATTTTGGGGATTTTTTAACTAAATTTTCAACATAGACATTTTGGGACCTTGGCTTATGAACAGTGGCACTGTGATTTTGTTAATCTGTCCCAAATGTTGATTTCCCACAGCGACTGAGCCACTGTTCGCCACATGTGAGAAAACACATTTTGGGCAGGATGTGAAAAATGACAGCTATACTGTTCATAAGGAGGTGTGAAAAAAATGGCAATGTTGAAAATCTAGAGTGAAAATATAAAAAATTGTCGAAGTTATGAACATGCATGGAAACTGCGCAATGCATGCTCATAACATAGTCATTTTTTGGAATGTTTTCACCAAATTTGCAACATGAGGTTTTTGGGGCCCCACCTCATGAACTGCCACTGCTGTTTCATTAATCAGCCCTGAAAGATGCTTCCACACAATGACCGTGAAATCACCTTTTTGGGACCGACTAACAAGATGACAGTGTACATCTTCATGATGTGGGTTACCAAGAATCCCATGCTGAAAATTTGAAACCAAAATTCAAAAAAATGGCTAAGATATCAGCCTAATTTGAACCCCCACTGATGCTATTATAAAGCTTACTGTGATTTTCTTCATTTTGCAGTCGACTTTTGAAGAGTTCAGACAAGTTCTCAGTCAACAGAAGATTGCAGTGCCAGACCTCCAGAGGTAAGTATGGGATGAGGGGAGATGGGGTGCACAGAGGGTGGGTGCAGGTTGGGGGAGGGGGCACCGGGGACGAAGAGGGACTGTTTTTTTTTTTAAGGACATTGTCTCTGTCTGTCTGTCTCTCTCTCTCCCCCTCATACAGCAGACATCGGGGGACTGTTTTCTTTATTTACAGATAAAATAAAAAAATGTTAGGCACTCTGGGATGGTCTCCCAGTGTGCACCATGAGTTTGGTGGGGAACTTATGCAGACAGATATTGGGCCCACCATCGGCAAAGAAAGCGAGTGGGGTGGGGGAACATGATGCTGATGGGGACTGGGCCCTTATTGGCAAAGACAGTGTTGGGTGGTACTGATGGCAAAGGGGATTGGGCCCCCATTGGCAAAGAAAGTGAGTGTGTGTGGAGAAACACAATGCCGAAGGGGACTGGGCCCCAATTGGCAACGAAACTGTGTATGTGGGGGAGGAACATGTTGATATGGGGACTGGCCACCCCTGATGTCGGCTTTGTGGAGATTGTGTGTGGCGGGCAGCAGGAGTCACCATATTTACTGAAATGTTTCACCAGGAAAGGCATGTAATTGAGCCTTGTCATCTGATGCTCCAATGAGGTAACTGCACCTCATTGGAGTGCCAGATTTCTTTCAAGGTTTTGGTACTCTTTGAAGTTTCGCATTAGCAGTAACATGCTCACTAATTGGGGACTGAGAGAGACACCCACTAAAGCGTTCCATGCATTAACCAACACTGACACACCACTGAAATGTGCTACTGCCACAAAATGTTGCTTGCACCTGTGCAAGAGAACAGAAAAAATGTGGCCCAGTGGTGTGGAGGGCTGAGGCAGTGATGTCTTACCTCATGCCATGCTGATGACCCATGTTTGCAGTGCGAGTGGGTAGTCAGGGACTGGCTGGGGAGGGAAAGGACTGAGCATCTGAAGGACAGCTCTCCTCTCCTGGGGAGGATGGGGAATAGAGACTGGCACCTATTAGACACCTAGTGGAGACTAGGTGCTGGCAGGCCGGGTCCTGTACAATGGGGGATGGGGGAGGAGCAACCAACCGGTGTGCTGAGTGTGGATGTACATGCAGCTCAGCCATTGTCAGCACTGCATGCTCCACTTGACAGGAAGAGGCAGAAATCTGGTTCCAGTCACAAGGCATGAAGGGTCATCCTCCACATACACCACCCCCGAGATGACACCTCTCCAATGCTGGATCCGGACCTGGTGGGTAGAGCTGGGGGGCACCCTGCCATGGAGGGGAAGCCGTGGGAGAACACAGGAGGGAGTCTGATGTTCGGGGGATGGGGCTGGGTGGACGGCAATGAGTAAGAGTCGACCGGGACAGGGGAGAAAAGGTATAGAAAAAAAAAAAACAGAAAGCACACTGGCATCCTGGTTCTCTCGCAAAGCGAGACCTGCCGCCACCATGTTTTGGAAATTCCTTAGTCTTTTTTTTATTTAATATTCTCTATTCAAATTTCACATGACCATACAATGCAGTACAAGCTACAAGAGGTGAACAAATTAGCAATGACAGTACACATTACAGGGATAGAAAAACTGTGCCCGCCACCCCTCCCTCCTCCCCACTAGTCCCCCCAAGTCCCCTTTTAGCCCCTCCAAATCCCCCCACCCACTGAGGACCAGAGCCAGGAAGTTATACTGGCTAAAAACCCTGTGTTTATTGGGTGCCAGCTTCCCATGAGCTGGTTAGTCCTTCATGGGGGGGGGCAGATATCAGTTTACAGAAGACCAAGAACCCTAGCCAATGGGAGCACACCCATACCTTTAAGTATATAAAGGACTACTACAGCCTAGGTCAAGGTGTAGAGGCAATTGACTACAAACTGTGGAATTTTTCCCACCTTGTCCTGTATCTGGACATCTTGCTTCTGAGACTAGCAATAGTTTCTCTATCCTCAGGTTATAAAGCAAATCATTAACCCACTCCTGGTAAGAAATAACGTGCTGGTCCTTTCAGTGCCTTAAGACTAGATTTTTCACTGTAAGCGATATAAGGTTGATATACTAACGCCTTTCCTTCATGTCCACTGCAGAGTAATCCCCAACAATAAAAATTTGTGGGGTGAATAAATTTTGCAACCCTAGTAAGGGGTCTGCCTTGGATTCTATCACAGACCACAGGGGGGCAACCGTGGAACATTCCCAAAATCTATGTAGCAGGGATCCTTGCACCTGCCTGCACCTGAAGCACTCTGTCCCTGGGAGCCTCCTACCCATTCGATACAATTTCACAGGCATGAAATACATATTGTGTAAAATGTAAAACTACATTAATCGGAATCTATCATTGGCAGTATATTGATAGGAGATTCCTTAGTCTGCACAAACACAAAATAGGAGCCAATAAAGTGGTGCACTGAACACATAGGTATATAGGAGCTCTAGCTACCATGCTAGCATCTCTAGGTACCCTACTGTAAATACAATAACGGGAACACCTCAAAAGATCCCCTCTATTAGTTAAAAAAAACTGGTAAATGAAATGTGAAAAACAACTACATCAAACAGTAAGTCCCTTTGCATAAATGGAACATGAAATGGGGAACTTATTAAATAAATGATTTATCTGGACTCGAGCAGTTGGACCTCAGACACTTTACTCGTGGCTTATGACACTCATGAGGTTATTCAAGGTCCAACTGCTCTTGTGCAGATAAATAATTTATTTAACTCATCCCAAAAACGTATCACTTATTAATCTCACTGGTCACATTTGCAGTGAAATACATTATTTTCCTAAACCAATCGGTGTTCACCCAGTTACAGAAATCATAATATATGATTTCATAATAACAATGAAAACAGTGATAGGGAGGATACAGTCATACAGTCAGAGGCTTCACTGTTCACTAAAGGACCCATAGTGAAGGGGATATCATGAGACCACAAACATAAGTTTAGTAGTCATAATGCAGTCATCAACAAACATCAGGCCAACGCATGCAGTCTCTGGTAGCTCACTACCGGGTAAAGATCCATCCTTCTTGACAGGTAAATAAGTCCGGTGGGGTGCAGTCCATGAAATACACCACAGCATCATAGTGGAAGAACCTAAATAAACAACTGGTGATATAACGCAGACAGTATGAGATTGCAGGGAATGGTCCTCATCTCAATGTCATTTTAAAGGACAAGATAATGGAGAACAAGTTGTGTGCAAAATGCACATATTTCATCCATACTTGTGAAGTGTGTTATGGCCTGACAGGATGGACTTACAGTCCCTTGTATTCACAGCTAAAATGTAACTATTCATTGAAGCATTACATACATTTTATACCAGTGTCTGCAGGCTAGGCAGTGGGTTCTCTTCCAGACTGGCCACCGATGGACCATGCTACTCTACCTTCTGATCCTTCTGTGCTGCTTGTCTCCTCTGATTGATGACAAGCAGCTGCTGACAACAAAAGAGAAAGATTACATAAGCAAGACATTATGAATGATTCTGTGTCAGTAGTCCAACTGTTATACAAAGATAAATGGTTTACACATACAGTCATTTTTTGTTGATCTACCTTGGATTCCTGGAGAGGGCTGGGAGTGGTTAGTGACTGACATATGGCAGACATAATGTATGAGGCATGTACAGTAGGCAGTTTCCCAGTGCAAAAGCCTAGATGTAGTCCAGTAGATGGCTATGATCTTTACAGGTTTTGTTTTGTGTACATAGTGGACAGATGCCACAGTTAACCACTCAACAGGTGCCACTGGGAAGTGTCTTGGAGAACAACTGAGGATAACAGCAAATAATGTGTAACCTTCAACCAGGCTCTGCGTTGTTGACCACGGCTGCACAGATAGTGGTGTTAGTGGTAAATTGGACTTGGGGAGCATCAACGGAGCACAGAGAGAGGCCCATGGATCAGAACCGGGGCCAAAACAAGTATTCTCATATACAAAAAATAATGGAGCGGCACTAAGGCAGCAATATGACACTACCAACCGGCTACATGCCACAATACAGCAGCACCACCCCACCACCTCAAAATCAATGCTACCTCAGTGCTCAGTTGTACAATTTTCTTACAATAGTAAATGCACACACCCTTTCTCCTCATTCTGGTTTCCCCACTACTGCACTAGGTGGCAAGCAGTCCAGGAGCCCACTCACCTGTGACTGCTGTCATTGTTCTTTCAGTTGAGGGCTGGCACCATATGATAACACTCTCTTGGCATTAGGTAGAGACCAAGGAAAGCAGGTACGTTTGGTCAGCTCCTAGCTCAGAGCTGTGAGGCTTCAATCCCCGTAACTGGACTGGCTCCTGGGGACTGTGGCTGCTTCCCGATTGGATGCTGCAGATCCCCATTGAGAAAGAAAGCATACCAGGCACCTTTTTCAAAACACAACTCGGCCACTGCCTTGCTGTACTGCTCTCTGGACAAGTTTTTCTGCTGAATTTACTGCTCATGTGGAATATATATATATATATATATATATATATTTTTTTTTTTCTCTCCTCTTGGAATGTTCTACTGTTTAACCTGCTGCATTAGCTAGGCCTGACTTCTATATACTTATGTCTTGCACTACTGAATATTTCTACTGCTTAAACATTTTACCTTTAAACTATTTCACTGTATATGTAGGAATTGCCTAGCAGAGTATAGTAGAGTTGTAGTGAACTTTAACTGACTGCCTGACGTTTATCTAGCTTACTGCTTGCACCACTGAATTTTTTCTGCTAATTGCCCAATATTGTAGAATAGCTAGAACCAACTACTGCCTGCTGTTTGTTCTGCCACACTCCTTTCCCATCACAGTTCCTCTCATTCATCCTCAGATTGCCTTCTTTGCTTTCCTCTTTCTCTTGCTTTTTTCCTTTTTGTATTTCTTTCTCTCTATTCCCCACAATGTTTCTTTGCCATCTACTGGATCCCTGATTCCCTCTCCTGACACCCCCCTAAATCAGCACATTCTGTAAATATTGCCTGGCATTTTGGGCCATCTTCTCTACCCATTCCAGACTACCCTGAGTCCTCTCCACCACACGCCTCCTCCCCAGCTCTCCCTGGTCTCATACAAGGGGCGCCCCCCCCCAACCTCCTGAATCAACCTTTTGTTTTGCTAAATTCCCAACTGGCACCTTTGACCAGACCTCTCTGCAGGAACCTTTTCTCTCCTACTATTTGCACCTAGTTCTGCCCTGAGCACTAAATTGCCCAGAGCCCTCCCACCAATTTACTTGACCTTTGTCTTTGACTTTTTAAATAACGGCCTGCCTTTTTTTTCTGATCTATTTTAGCCACAAGCCCAAACCAGGCTCTCCACTTCAGCCGAGTGGCCCTGGCGCTGCTACCTGCTGGCAGCCGGACCTCTGCATCCAGCCCGCCACCCCCTGACCAAGGAAAGCAGGTACATTTGGTCAGCAACTAGCTCAGAGCTGTGAGGCTTCAATCCCTGTAATTGGACTGGCTCCTGGGGACAGTGGCTGCTTCCCGATTGGATGCTGCAGATCCCCATTGAGAAAGAAAGCATACAAGGCACCTTTTTCAAAACGCAGCTCGGCCACTGCCTTGCTGTACTGCTCATAGAAACATCAACTTTGATGGCAGAGAAGGACTGCTTGGCCTACCTAGTCTGCCCATTTCCCTACCTACAGGATAAGCTGCAGATCCTAGTTAACCAACAGCCTATTTCTTCTTACCCCCCCCACAAGAATTGCCTTATGTCTGTCCCATGTATTCTTGAATTCTCCCACAGTTTTAGACCCCACAACCTCCTCAGGAATGCTGTTCCATGCATCCACCATCCTCTCTGTGAAAGAAATACTTCTGCACATTACCCTCTCTATCTTTAAATTGTGTCCCCCTGTTCTTGCACATCTCTTTTTCTGAAAGATGCTACCCTCTTGGACTTTGTTGATTCCACTGAGGTACTTAAAAGTTTCTATCATGTCCCCCCCTTTCCTCAAGGGTATACATATTAAGCTCCTTTAGTCTCTTCTCGTATGGCTTCTCTTGCAGACCCTGCACCATTTTAGTTGCCCTCTTCTGGACTGCCTCTATCCTGTCTATGTCCTTGCGGAGATGGGGTCTCCAGAACTGGATGCAGTACTCCAGATGGGGTCTCACCAACTGTCTGTACAGAGGGATAACAACTTCCTGTTTTCTGCTGGTGATGCCTCTCTCTCTCTATACATCCCAATATCCCCCAGCCCTCCCTACTGCCTTCTCACATTGCTTGCTAACCTTAAGGTCATCTGATATGATTACCCCAGGTCCCTTTCCACTTTTGTTGTTATTACTACCACCCCCCCCCATTGTGTAATCTTCCCCTAAGTTTTTGTTTCTCAGGTGCATTATTTTGCACTTCTCTGCATTGAATCCAAGCTGACCATTCCTCCAACTTTGCCAAGTCCCTTCTCATCCTTTCCATGCTTCATTGTGTATCAACCCTGTTGCAGATATGTGTGTCATCTGCAAAGAGGCATACTTTTCCTTCCAGTCCCTCTTCAATGTCACTTATAAAGACATTAAAAAGGACTGGACCCAATACTGAACCTTGCGGTACCCCACTAGTAACCCTTCTTTCATCAGAGTGGACTCCATTTACAATTACCTTCTGTGTCCTGTTGTCTAGCCAATGTTTTACCCAGGCTACCACCCTGGGACCCACTCCCAGGCTGGTTAATTTGACAATTAATCTTTTGTGTGGGACTGTGTCAAATGCCTTGCTAAAGTCTAGGTAGGCCATGTCCACAGCCCCTCCCTGGTCTACTACTTTGGTCACCCAGTCAAAGAAATCAATTAGATTCGTCTGACATGACCTTCCCACTGTGAAACCATGCTGCCTTGGGTCCTGTGACCCACTGGCCTCTAGGTACTCAGCAATTCTTTCCTTCAGAAGTGATTCCATCACTTTCCCTACCACAGAGGTCAAACTGACAGGTCTGTAGTTTCCTGCCTCCGTCTTGCTCCCACTTTTGTGAAGGGGAATCACATCCACTTTCCTCCAGTCCTCAGGTACCACACCATCATCCCATGATTTGTTAAAAAGGGTAGTCAGTGGTTTCACTAGTTCTCCCCTTAATCCTGTTAGAATTCTGGGATGAATTCCATCAAGCCCCATTGCTTTGTCCATCTTCAGTTTTAGGAGTTCTTTCAGAACCCTTTCTTCTGTGAAAGGACTGGGATCGACCCCCCCTATCAAGAGTGCTTCTGTTAATTGGATTAGGCACCTCCACCTCCTCCTCTTTGAGAATACTGAGCAGAAATATTCATTCAGTATCTGCTTTTTCACTGTCCCTCTCTGCCCACCCACCGTCCGTTCTATTCAGCCTCACTGTCCCTTCCTTTGTCTTTTTATGCTCCCTGATGTACCTATAAAAGGTTTTATACCCCTTCTTAATTGAGTTGGCTATCTTTTCCTCAGATTAGGCTTTTGCTACTCTGACTTCCCTCCCTGCTTCCTACTGTCTTAACTGGTACAGTTCTCTGTCCTGCTCCTTCTGTGTTTCCTTGTACTTCCTGAATGCTATCTTTTTCTCCATGACTTTCCTCACCACCTCTTTTGAGAACCATAGTGGCTTTTTCTTTGGTTTTGATTTGTTCATTTGCTTCACACAAAGGCTTGTTGACTCTGTGATGGCAGTTTTGATGTTTCCCCATTGTTGCTCCACCCCTCCTTCTAGCCTGTTTGCTAGTGCTTTTCTAAGGCACTCTCCCATCTTGCCAAAGTCAGCCCTCCTGAAATCCAGTGCCCTCACTTTTGTATGGCTTGACTCTGTAGCTGAGTTTAACCTGAACCACACTGTTGGATGGTTACTTGTTCCCAGATGGCTACCCACTTCTAGATCTGAGATCCTCTCACTGTCCCCATTTGAGAGTACGAGTTCTAAGATTACTCCCTCATGAGTGGGTTCCCAAACTAGCTGTCTGAGGCATGCCACCTGTAGGGCATCAAGAATGGCCCTGCTCTTGGATGTGGCTGCAGCAAATGTGCTCCAGTTAACATCTGGCATATTCAGGTCTGCCATTAACAGTATCTCCCCTTTCTCTGACATCCTAAGAATGCCTTCTATCATATCCTTGTCCATTCCTTCCCTGGTCTCATACAAGGCCCCCCCCCCAATCTCCTGAATCAGCCTTTTGTTTTGCTAAATTCTCACCTGGCATCTTTGACCAGACCTCTCTGCAGGAACATTTTCTCTCCTACTATTTGCACCTACTTCTGCCCTGAGCACTGCTCTCTGGACAATTTTTGTCTGCTGAATTTACTGCTCATGTGGAAATACATATATATATATTTTTTTTCTCTCCTCTTGAAATTTTTCTGCTGTTTAGCCTGCTGTATTAGCTAGGCCTAACTTCTATATAGCTTATGTCTTGCACTACTGAATATTTCTACTGCTTAAACATTTTACATTTAAACTATTGTACTGTATATGTAAGAATTGCCTAGCTGAGTATAGCAGAGTTGTAGCAAACTTTAACTGACTGCCTGACGTTTATATAGCTTACTGCTTGCACTACTGAATTTTTTCTGCTAATTGCCCAGTATTGTAGAATAGCTAGAACTGACTACTGCCTGCTGTTTGTTCTGCCACACTCCTTTCCCTTCACAGTTCTGTCATTCATCCTCAGACTGCCTTCTTTGCTTCCTTCTTTCTCTTGCCTTTTTCCCTTTTGTATTTCTTTCTCTTTATTCCCCACAGTGTTTCTCTGCCATCTACTGGACCCCTGATTCCCTCTCCAGACACCCCCCTAAATCAGCACATTCTGTAAATATTGCCCGGCATTTTGGGCCATTTTCTCTACCCATTCCAGACTACCCTGAGTCCTCTCCACCACACACCTCCTTCCCAGCTCTCCCAAGTCTCATACAAGGGACCTTCCCCCTCCCCAACCTCCTGAATCAGCCTTTTGTTTTGTTAAATTCCCACCTGGCACCTTTGACCAGACCTCCCTGCAGGAACCTTTTCTCTCCTACTATTTGCACCTAGTTCTGCCCTGAGCACTAAATTGCCCAGGGCCCTCCCTCCAATTTACTTGACATTTGTCTTTGACTTTTAACTAACGGACCACCTTTTTTTCTGATCTGTTTTAGTCACAAGCCCAAACCAGGCTCTCCACTTCAGCCAAGTGGCCCTGGCGCTGCTACCTGCTGGCGGCCAGACCTCTGCATCTAGCCCGACACCTCATGACCAAGGAAAGCAGGTACGTTTGGTCAGCTCCTAGCTCAGAGCTGTGAGGCTTCAATCCCCGTAACTGGACTAGCTCCTGGGGACTGTGGCTGCTTCCCGATTGGATGCTGCAGATCCCCATTGAGAAAGAAAGCATACAAGGCACTTTTTTCAAAACACAGCTCGGCCACTGCCTTGCTGTATTGCTCTCTGGACAATTTTTTCGCCCACCCCCTCATTCCTTTATTAAGTACACTTCCCCAGTGATCCCAACCCCCTGAGGCCTCACACTAGTCAATTACAGCAACTCCTTAAAGGGGCTCTCCTTTCTGTAACTTCTTAAAGGGATGATCCTGTCTCGTGCTCAAATAACTTATCGTCCTCAATGCATCTAGGATCCAGTGCACTGACACTGACTATAGTCCTCCTCCTCCTACTTCCTGCACCAGTCCCACCTTATTGAAGACCATCACCCTCTATGCATAGTACCCCCCCTTATCTGCAACACATCTACCAGACCCCCTGGCTCAATCACCTCCCCCCCTCGATACCCCCCACAATTCCAACCCTGCTACCTCTTACTTCCCACTCATACCTTGGTCTCTTCTCCTCAATGCCTTTCCCACCCTTTGTACTCTACCCACCCCTTGCACCCCAGCACCTGGCCCGTGTCCAGTCGCAGGGAGATGCCACAATCACTACCATGCTTTAGTGCACCTAATCACCCTCCTGTTGCTTCTATCAGGTAACATTCATCCAAACCCTGGCCCTGTGCCCAACCTTATTAACAAGCCTGCCCAGGCTCAAGGACTCCGCATAGCTTCTATGAATATTTGCAGCCTCCTTAAGAAGGCTGCTGCTTTCCAATTCCGAGTTACTCAGCACCAACCGGATATTGTCACACTCATCGAAACCTGGTTATCCAAATCCACCCCTGACTCCTTCGTCTCCCTCCCTGGTTACATCCTTTTCAGGGAGTATTGGGTGGGTAAGCATGGAGGTGGTTGTGCTGTCTATATGCATGACTCCCTCCTCAGATGTGCACTTCCACCACCCAAGCTTGATAACAGGGCACAAGCCCTCACACTAAAAATCTCCCCCAACCCTGGTAAGGGCCCAGTCTTTCTCACCATTGCCTATACTCCCCCCAGAAAGCAAGACCTCGCCATTCAGACACTTGCTGACTACCTCTCTGGCCTACCATCCAAAATGGCCCAGATAATTGTTGGTGACCTGAATATCAACTGGCTCTCTGCCACAGCCTCCCAAACCAGAGATATCTTTGCCGTCCTTGACATGCCGCAGCTTGTCACCACCCCAACTAGATTCAACCCCTCTACTGGCTCCAGCACCCTCCTGGATATCACCATTACCAACCGCCCCCAGAGGGTGCTCGATATTAGTGTACTTCCCAACTCACTTAGTGACCACTCCCCAGTTGTATTCTCTTGGTCCACTGCCAACAGCAAACCTGCACCACAAACCACCCAGCGACATCGCCTACTCCCAGGCGGCCTGTGTCGCCTTAAACTGTACCTCTCACAACTGGATTGGTCCCCAATCAGACTTGCACCGTCCATAGACGAGGCATTGGATTTTTCACTCTCACTTTTAACACTGCCTGTGACCTCTATGCCCCCTTTGCTAGAAATCGCACAAAAAAGCACAACATGCCCTGGGTTACCCCTTCCCTCTTTCACAAACTTAAAATGAGAGACAACCTATGGCACATTGCCATGGAATCTGGCAAGCCAGCTGATAGGTAAGCGTACAACGCTGAGTGCAATAAGTGTACTTGGGCCATTCGACAGGCCAAAGCCCAGTACTACCAGTCCACTCTTGTCTCCTCCTGGGGGCCGGCTAGAAACTTTTGGGATAATGTAAAGAAGTTGAATGGAAAATCCTGCTCCCTACCCCCCTCTCAACTCTCCTTTAATGGAACTGTCTTCTCTGACCCCTTTGACATTGCAGACTGCCTAAACCACACTTTCTCAGACCTGAGTTCAGTCCTGCCCAGTAACTTCTTTGACCCCATCCCAGTAGTACCCCTGCCCACTCTCCAGGGACCTCCTTTCTACCTATGTACCATCTCCCCGTTGGAGGCTAGACCCCTTCTGCAAAAAGCAGTTAGTAGTAACAACCCCGGCACCGACCTACTGGACACTAGGCTACTTCGTCTGACATTGGATGCTATCCTGGTCCCACTTACTGAGCTGCTCAACTGCTCTCTGTGCCTGGGGCAGTTCCCCAGCACATAGAAAACCGCCATCATCACTCCCATCCTAAAGAGTGGCGATTGAACGACCCCGGGTAACTATCGATCTATCTCCATCCTCCCCCACTCTCTAAGGCCCTTGAAAAAGTAGTTGCCAACCAGCTTGCTGAATACCTGGCCATACACAATATTCTGTGCCCTGAACAGCATGGCTTTAATGCAGGTCACAGCACCACAACCTCGCTACATGAATTCTCCAACTTCTTGCACTCTGCTCTTGATGCCGGAAGTCCTGCCGGTGTCATTTTCATTGACCTCTCCAAGGCCTTTAACACGGTTTGCCATCCTCTCTTGCTTGACTCCCTCAGATGCCTTGGTTTCTCCCCCAGCCCTATTGCATGGTTCACCAGCTACCTCTCTGCCAGAACTCAGTGTGTAAAAATCAATAGCACCCTATCTGACACATGACCTGTCTGCTCTGGGGTTCCCCAGGGCTCCATTTTAGGCCATCTCCTCTTCAGTCTCTACCTCAACTCCCTCCCTTTGGCCTGCCCAAGTGAGATCCTCCTCTACGTGGATGACGCTGTGCTCTTCGCCGCTGACCCCAACCCCAGCACACTCCAGGCCACCCTCCAACAAGCTTTTGATAGAGCTGAGCATTGGTTCACATCACAAAGGCTAGTCCTGAACCTAAAACAGATCAAAGCTATGCTCTTCTCGCATCACCAAAGCAAAGCCAGTGGTGCCCCTCTCATGATACTGCCTAGCACACTAAACCCCATTGAGCAGGTTTCCTCTTACAAGTATCTGGGCATTACCTTTGATTTGGAACTCTCCTTCCATTCCCATATCAATGCCCTTTCTGCTGCCACCAATGTCAGGATTGGACTGTTATACCACCATAGGGACTGCCTACCACAAGAGGCCCTTAGATTGGCAATCACCTCCTCTGTCCTGTCGATAATCGACTATGGGCTGCCCATCTATGCTGAAGCAGACAACACTGCGCTTGCAAGAATCCAGCTCTCTATAAACAAGACCTGCAGGCTAATGCTGGGAGCCCCAAGGCGCACCCATATGTGTCTGCTGTACTCCACCACCAACTTGCTCAACCTTGAAGAAAGACTCCGCTTCCAAACCTGCCTTCTTGTAAAAAAGACCCTGCTAGGGCTCTCCCCCCCCGGGGTCGCCACGTCCCTGCAGTGTGCCTCCCCTCAGTCTCCTCCCGCAGCACTGTCAAAACCTCCCTTATTATCCCCAGGGTAAGGACCTCTATGGCCCAGCAATCCTTTTTCTATCAGGCTCCCTCCTGGTTCAATTTCATCCCAGCCAATATAGCTGACTCCACTAAGCTTGGTCCTTTCAAGGTCTTCCTTAGAAGCCATCTGACAAGCACTCACTGATGCAACTGCAAATAATCCCCCACCTGCCCCTTACCTTCACCCCTAGGTTGGGTCTGCCCTGTCTACTTTTGCTGTATATACCTGGGGTCTCATGCAACATCTGCTGACTAATGTAAGAAAATATCTCTGGTTGCTACCTGACGTGGTACTCGTGTACCTATATTATGACTACTGTGATCTACCTATTACCAAACGTGTACCACCAGTGAATGCCTGTAATACTGGTTGCTTTTGTAATTTAAGCGTTATGTACTGTACTGTTTGTTTGCTGTGATGTATTGCTCTCTTGACAAGGTGCCTTTGTAAATAAGTATATGACTCAAAGGTCTGTAAACTGATGATCTAATAAATGAATAAAATAAATAAAAATAAATACCCAGAGGGGAATTCTCTATGTCTAAAGGTAGGTGGTAACTGCTCTCTGGAGGCCTCCTGTTACAAATACAGTAATTACACACTGTCCTTATCTATAGCATTTATTGTCCTTTCTACCTGTTTCCTATTTATTTTGTAGCAAGCTTTTAATTAGTGCTCATTCTGTTAGACCAGATATAAGCCACTCTGACTTATATCTGGTCTAACAGATTGCTGGATTGTTGTCATGTTTAGTAATATAAATTTTACAGTTTCATACTTGGGAACATGGTCCCTGAAATGCTCTGTTTGTCAGAACTACAAGACTGGCTAGATCTCCACCCCATGGCATATGTCAGAATAATCTCTGGGTCCCTAAGAAAGTTTGTGTTCTTTACACACCTTTCACTACAGCCACATGACTCCTCTTATCCCTTGCTATTCACCACTGAGTAAGGGTATACCTTGGTATAGAGTCTTCCCACTTTGCCTTCTGAATTTACCAGATCTCCCACCTTGCTGCACACTATGGATTCACTCATTTTCTCACATACTAGCTTGACACTGTAGCATCAGTTCAGCTGGTGTGCAGGAGGCAGCACTGCTATAGGGACTTCCTCACAGTCATTCCTGGCTAATAGACACCCGACTCTGGGCTCTTCACATCAACCTGATCCTTACTTTCACTAGAGAGTGTTTTGGGCACCAGTGCGACCATGTATAAATCAGCCTGCACTCTAGCAGTGGCTGGCAATCTCACCAGCCATCTGACAGAGGCAGTATCTGATAGCATCCCAGCTTGGCATTCCCCAGACAAAGAGTAGGCCCATCTCTTACTGTTTCAGCAGCTCGGGTTCTATCACTAGAGGTTTCACCATCTTCAGCACAGCTGGCAGCATCTCTAGGGTACCATACCAAAACTGAGATTCTCCATACATCACAAAGTCAGCAAGGACTTCACTTGAGGGGTTGCCCCTTAGGATACTCCCTTCCTCCCTAAGTCTTCCATACACTCCAGCAAGATTAATGTTGAGCTGCCATAAATGGCATACAGACTTCAAATCCCCAGAGTCATCACTGCTGTCTTAATGTCTGCCACCAGAGGCTACCAGATAATGAGTTCTGCTGTTCTCACACACTGGGTCCACAGACAGCTGCTTCAAGTGAGTGCACCCTGCCTCCTCAGGGGGCTAGCAAGTGACCTGAGGCAAGGGTGCCTTGAAGGTACACCTCAACCCTCCTGCCACTCCGCCATCTTGACACTCATCCACCAGCACCCAGCAACTGGCACTCTGGCTTCATCTATTGGCTGCCAGAGGCTCTACCAGTCAATAGATTACATGGCTTTACATTCTAGTAAACTAGCCCTTTCTCCCCACTGGCAAAAGAGGGTTGTTACATAGATATTTAATGTTTAATATGACTGAAAGAAAGTTCAATAACACTCACAAATAGCTGTTTGCTGGCGTTTCTGTTCTCTTCCTGACATGGTCACCACACTCACAAGCATCTCAAGCATGTGGGTCTCTCAACTGTATGTTGTTCCACTGGTGCTTCAGTTGCTTAGTGATCTAGGCACCTACAGATTCTATAATATCTCTTCTCCACACTGAGAGCCTTCCTTTAACTATCCAGATCAGTTCTCACTCAAGAAACAATAGCCTGTTCACCCCACATAGCTGTGTCCCATCTTTGCTTACTTCACAGATTGTGATGATATTCTGCTGTGGACTGAAGAGTGTAACAGGACACTTCTTCTGACTGGCCTGATTGTACTCTGCAGCAGCCATCTCAAAACTTGCAAATGTTAACTGTATTACTAGATGTTAACTTCCATTGCTGTCTCCCTGTCTGAGCTCTCACACTCTCAAAACTGGAACTAAACCTTGTGGACATGTGTGCTGAAACTGCAGAATGTGAACCTGCCTACTAACTTGTATTTAAGCATTATAAAAAGGCTCTCAGAAATTCTGCAATCTGATTGGCTGTTAGGATTCCAACAGCCTTACATTAATCCATGTTATACTGTCATGTACAGCCTGATCACCATGGCACATGGATTCTTCCTGTCAGCATTCCATCCTCTAGCACTGCTGAATGTGTGGAATGATGCATTCTGATTTTGAGCCAGCATTCTTAAACTGTTGGTGGAAGAACTATTTTATTAAAAATCTCCCTCTAAATGAGGAAAACATTCAAAAGCATACTTTTAACACATTTCTTTTGGAACCATTTTTTATAATAACAATGAGGCACTCCCAGGGCTAGATTAACAGTCAGTTAATCACCCCCTAGGGGCAATATGGCACTCGGCTGCGTCTCGTGCCACATTACACCCCTAGGGGGTGATTAACAGGCTGTTAATCTAACCCCTGGTCATGCCTTATTGCTTAAATATATCACTCCTGGGTGTGGGTTATGCTAGGATTTACAATGCCAGGTATGTTGTTTGGTCACGAGGCTGCAGGCCAAATGAGCAAAATGCATTAGGCATTGCAAATACTAGCATTAACCCACATCCTGGAGTGGTATATTGTGATTATACAATGGTCCCCCTTTTTGTGAGCTGCAAAAAAATAAAATAAAACTTTTGTTTGTGTTTTAATTTATTGTTATTGTATTTGTTACCACACTGAAAAAAAAAGTCTTTGGTTGCTAGGGTTATGCTTGGTTGTTAGGGTTGTTGCCATGGCTGCCAAGTTGGAGGTAGAACAGGGATTTGAGAAAGGTTGTTGCTGTACTGTGGAGAGAGAGAGAGAGAGAGAGAAGAGAGTGAGGTTTGCTCACCATAGAGCAAAACAGATGACAGAGAATGAGTGAACAGAGAGCCGTTGACAAGCAGTGGAACTGAAAATGCTCATTGATGGAAAATGCTCATTGACGGACATGCTGCCAGCACGTTGAGCCATCGAGGATCCTCAGGCTTGTAAAGCTCATCGACACTACATTCTGCAGGTCTGTACTGTGCCACTTAGTTGGGAAGCAATATTTTTTTCTGTTTTCTAAAGTGTCGGCTGGCAGGTAACGATCTTGTAGGGAGTAGGAAGCGTGGGACAGTGACGGGTGCGAGAAGCGGTAATGGAATGTCAAGCATTTTTCTAGTCAGCAGTGGGCCACGATCGCCATTTACTGGCTTGTCCATTTGTGTTTCCGGGTGTGCATGAGACAGGGCAACGCATTGATACATGCCAAGTGGGCAGTAAGAGAGGTCAGCTGGCACTTCTTCCCATTGGTACTGTTCAGGATTTACAAGGGGGGAGAAGTTTCCATTGGTCAATCAGAATTGAGTTTTGTTCTTACCAAATTGTATAATCTGCAGTTTACATAGACAACTCCTTAAAAACCACAGAATGCAATTCCAGCACTGTCACTTTACGTCATTAAAAAGTGCACACATAATACTAATCAGAAATTCCACTACAAAACCCACACTAACTCTAGATCTGTGGGAAGGCATTCAGGCAGTTTACAATTGTACGATCATGATATCAAAAACTGAACAAGGGATTGCAATCTGTGATTTCAGTAACAATTCCAAGAAACTGTTTTTGAATTGAATATGAGTACCATGAAGGTTCCAAAATCCACTTCAGAAGCAGATTGCAATTCCACCAGAATTCTGCTGGCAGAATGAAACATTATGCACAGTTCTAATCCTCTCTTCCTGACAACAGGTGTTTTATCATCTAATCAGCTACTGCACCGCTACACTCCCACACCACAATATGGGAGTGGATCAGCAGCTAATCAGTACCCCTAGCAAACACAGCATTTCATATTGCTCTTAAATGAGCCACAATGGACTATTTATTATTATACCAGGGACATAAGTGAACAGACAATGAAATCGTCAGACTGGCAGTTTACCACCCGGTGTAAATCCTCTGATAACCAACGGATGTTGATGAGATATCTTAATCCAATATATCCTAATCTAATATATCCTCTGCAGCATAGGAATAAATACAATAAAAATAAAAAAATAAAGCAACCTCTTTAATATTTGTATGTTATTATAGTAAAAAAAATTAACCTTGGTATAATCGCAATAAGCCACTTGGAGGATATGGATTATCGGGGGATTTATCATGGCTGGCAAGGATTTACCCACTCAGCTGTGCCTCATGGGCAAACCACTCCAGCTGTGGTAAATCCCCTGATAACCCACACCCCCTTGTGGCTTATTACTTTAAGCATTCAACTCTACTAAACATAAATGCACTATAGTGTATGGTAGAACGCTGTTGAGCATGGAAATTAATGCTCCCAACAGTGTTGTGCTGCACTAACTATGTCATCATAGCTGTTGTGCTGCACTAGCTATGTGGGTAGTGCAGCATAACACTGAGAAGGTGGGTGCGCATGCGCGACCAGCGATCCTCCGTGAACAGTCGTGATGGTGAAACAGGCCAGAGGAGAGGAAAACCACCACAAAAATCAGTAGGAAAGTAAGGGCAGTCGTATGAGTTCCATACACTATAAAAGACGTGTATGATCGCTCATACACAATCAAGGGTATTTTTCAGCTCTCGAAGTTTCCATGGTAATGAGACCTCTTGAGCTGCGCTCTCGAGCTCTCCAGTTACCATGGAAGCCTCTTGAGTGAAAAATACCCTTGTTGTGTATGAGCAATCATACACAATCCTCTATATAGTGTATAGTGGAATGCTGTTATGCATGAAATTCCATGCCTGGAATATGCTTGTTTTGCTGCAGTAGTGATGTCATTATGTTGTGCTGCTGCAGTAGTGATGCCACTACTGCAGCAGAACCACTTGGAATCCTGGCACATTGTTGCTTTCCTCTATTTAATTCTGTGGTGACAGTATTCTAGAGACTTTTCAAGTCAGTTTCATTATGAAAAAGAGAGGAAAAAAACACAAAGCACACATTTCACATAGTACTACTATACACTACAAAAATGCAGGATGAGCAACTTTATGCACAACCAGTGTGTTCTGTCACCTCAGGGTTCTGATTCCCATGGACCTCTTGAGCTTCGCTCTTGAGGTCAAACAGAATCAGAACCCCTCTGTGGCAGAACACACTGGTTGTGCATAGTTGCCCATCCAGTATTCTCTATGTTCTATGGCACTCATTCAACTGTTTGCCTATTTATTAAATCTGCTATGTACAAGGGTTGCAAAGAAGGCATTTGGACCATTTTTCAAGTGTAATAAATCACTTCAGATTGTGGTTTAAAGGGTATGAGATGCACTTTGCAGTAGTGAAAGGATACTGTACTTAGTCTTTGGTATTGTGTCGTTCCACCCATAGGGTGTGTCTCTTAAACCGTTGAAAAATCATCTCTTTCCTGTGACTGGCAAAGCCCCACCCTGTATACCTCAGCATTCTATTAGCTTTCCTATGTACATTGATGCAGTGGGAGAAGCCTAAAATACAATCACTGATGATTATTCCCAATTCCATTTTTTTAGACTACCCTACTTTTGCAGCTCTAACCAGTCTCTCTCTTCACCCAGCTTGAAGCTGCTTACTAAAGAGCACATGAAGGGTTAAGCCTGCCCTGGGAAAATGTTCTCTAACAAGCTCCAACTTTGAGACTGGGGCTCGATTTTCAAAAGGTGATGCAGGGCATGCATCAAGCCCCGCATCACATGCAGTTTTTGACACTGCTGTGCCACACTCCTTTGATTCAGCCGCACCTGATTTTAATACATCTGGTACAGTTGCGACAGTTTCCTCAGTTTACAGCAGCTTGCACCAAAGATTTGCTGCAAGATCCATAAAAGGGGTGCCCCAAATGGCACAAGTTATACCAGGGAAAAGCAGTTTTAATTTGCAGCATTTGGCACTTGGGATTGCAAATCCTGATCGCAGGCTGGAAGAATGCCACAAGCAGCTCTGCGCCAAATGATCAGCGCACCAGGGTACTGCGGCATTCATGGGGCTTTGAAACTTCAGCCCAGGGTGCCTGGAGTTTGTAAGTAGAGCTTCTTGACTCAGCCAGCAGCACGAAGCTCAGGCATGAATATTCCTGGCCCTGTCTTCTGCCTTTACACTATAAGAGGATACAGCAAGCTGAGGGCCCAGGAAAGGAGCGAAGAGAGGAGAAAGACATAATAACAGCAAGGAGAGTCTAACCTCCCCAACTGCAACTGAGGCATGGGGGCTGCAACCTTGGGGATAGTGGCAGAGTCCCTCAGTCTGGTTGTCACTAGTCCCCTCCAGCAAGGTCTCTGGAGTCTAGGGACCCAGTCAGGGTCTGGCTGAGAAGACTCCTCCAAGACCACAAGTTGGGAAGAGATATACTGCATCTCATACCCTGACTTGAGAAAAAAGGAACATCACAACCTGATGGCACAGGGATCAGAGGAGGACCACCCCTCAGGGGAGGTTGCCTGGATCCACTCACATCATCTGTACACAAGGGAGGGTGGCAAACTTGTAAGTTAATCTTCACTGAAATTGCTCTGTAGGAGATGAATGGCCTAGGCAGTATTTAAGCAATTCCTTGGGGAGGTGCCCCAAATTAATGGTCATCAGGTGGAGGGGGGGCTGACAAGAATTTGGGTCAACATTTAAAAATTGAGGAAGGTGAGGGTGATGTCTTTGGATGGGACTGGGCATTTGAATCTGTTTCTTTGAGCCACTAGGGCTATCAGTGTGATTGTTATAGGGAGGCACACAGAGTCAGATCAGCTAGTTACTTTTTAAGGGGTATAGTAGATCAGAATGTTGATGTACTGAACATTAATGTGAATGTCAACTGCTGGCATGTAAGATGAGTGCAGGTATGCTTACCCTTAGGTAGTCCTCCACGTGCTTGGAAGGGTGCCAGCAGACCAGTGGTCTCAGGAGCTCCAGGGACCCTTAAAATGGGATAGGGTTGAGATAAATGAAGTAGAAGCAGAAGAAGACCTCTTAAAGCAAAGGGGGAAAAAAGCTTGGAAATGATATTAAGTATTGAGCAGTGCAGTATAGTTGGCATATGGAATGTCTGATTGTAAGGAATGTGACACCTCAACATTTAAAAATTGAGGAAGGTGAGGGTGATGTCTTTAAGTGCTGTGTGTTAGCTTGCAGCAAATAAAAATGCATCCTGTTTGATCCCAGCTGCCAGTGTGGACACTGGTTTGTGAGTAGTCCCCCCTTTGTGGTACCCCTAAACTGTGCATTGATTGTCCCTGGTCCCCATTCACCCTGACCCATGGTGACAAGCTAAAGATAGAAGTACTGGTGTTTCATGGGATAAGGTGGGTGGTCCTCTGGATGTGAAGTGCCACCATATACCCCTAGATGCAGGGGTTTCCAGCCCTTACACAACACTGTTGTACAGTACTCCATTTTTGGATTGCTGCTACCAATGTGCATGATCTTGCAATTCTTGGCAGTGAATTTAAACTGTAATGATGCTGGGTCATTTCTCCAGTCTTTCCACATCTCCCTTCATATTCCTTACACCCTCTGCACTATGCATCCTACCACAGAGTTTGGTGTTGCCTGTAAAGAGATACACCTTTCTCTGTAATCCTTCACCTATGCCACTGATACAGTATATAGTACATGTTAAAGAGGGCTGAGACCAGAACAGATCCCTATAGTACACTGCTAGTAATCTCTTTCAACCCAAAGAACTTGCAGTACCATTTAGAACCACCCTCTTGGTTTTGTCCTCCACCATTTCCCTGTCCTCTTGGTTAGTCTGCCTCTTATCTCGTAATCCCCCACTTCCTTTACTAACCTGTTGTGTGGGACAGAACTGAAGACCTTACTAAAAGTGAAGCAAATGATATCCACTGCATGGCCCTGTTCCCTGCTTGTACCAATGAATTAAAAATATCAAACTGATTTGTCTGACACAATCTCCTGCCTGTCTCTTACCTCTCCCATCACAAGGTTGCTCTTGTGCATCCTTTTTTGTTTTTTTGGTAACCGGGTAAGGCTCACAAGGCACACATCCCTGTTTTCAGGGGTGAACCTGGGAGCACTGGGGTGATTAAGTGACTTATAATAAATAATAATACTACTTTATTTTTATAGCACAATTCTAAACCCAAAGCACTTTACATAATTAAAATACATATACATAACAGAAAAACAATTAAAAGACTGATAATACAGAGTGCAAATAAATCAGATAAAACAGCCATGGAAAGCTTCTTAAATAAAAAGGTTTTCAGGGCTGCTTTGAAGCTCTCCATAGTCCTGCACTCTTGAATCTGATGAGGTAGAGAGTTCCACAGGGTGGGGGCCCTGTGCATAAAAGCCCGGGCCCCGGACGTTTGCAGACGAACCCTAAGAACCTCTAACAACCCCTTGTCAGTTGAGCGGAGAGGGCATCGAGGACTGTAGGGAGTCAGGAGCTGTTGCAGATAGCTTGGACCCTATCCATGCAGGGTCTTATAGGTCAGATGTCCGACCTTGAAGGTGATCCGCCACTGTACAGGCAGCCAGTGCAGTTCACGCAGCACGGGAGTGATGTGACTCGAATAGTGAGTCCCTGTCAACAACCATGCCGCAGTGTTCTGCACCAGCTGCAAGTGACGGATATCAGCCCCTAGCAGCCCCAGGTACAGGTAGTTGCAGTAGTCTAAGCGTGCGGTCACAAAGGCGTAGATCAATGTAGGCAGGTCACCAGATGGAACAAGGTGCCTGATCCTGGTGATGTTCCTAAGATGGTAAAAGGACGACTTAACAGCTGCCGACTTGCTAAGAGTCACACAGTATGCAAGTGGAGGCTGTGGGAATCAAACCCAGTCTGTGTATATACCAAGCTCCATCACAGCTCATTACTCTAACCTCTGGGCTATACTGACAGTCCCCATCCCATCCCTGCTATTTGTCGTCTCATTCATGCCCCTGTTGTCTCTACTGAGTTTTTCCCATGTTGAATCTGCTTGTTCACAAACCCTGGTTGGTTTCTGCTAGTGTCCTGGTGCTTTGTGCTTGTTTTTTAGTTTCTTGTGTCTGCCTCCCAAGCTGCTTCAATCTGTTTCCACTCACCCTATTTGGTGTAGGGTAAGTGGAAAGTCAGGGTAGACTATAAACGGGAGTAGGTGAAAAGCATTATCTAGGGTAGGGTGAGTGGAAAGTCAGGGGCAGACTATGAATGGGAATAGGTGAAAAACATTTTCTAGGTTAGGGTGAGTGGAAAATCAGGGGTAGACTATAAATGGAAATTGGTGAAAAGCATTATCTAGTATAGGGTGAGTGGAAAGTCAGGGGTAGACTATAACTGGAAAATTGATGACAAGCCCTATGTGCAGTAGGGTGAGTGAAAAGTCGAGGGTAGACTATAAATGGGAATAGGTGAAAAGCCCTATCTAGGGTAGAGTGAGCAGAAAGTCAGAGGTAGACTGTAAATGGGATTAGGAGAAAATCCCTATCTAAGGTAGGTTGAGTAGAAAGTCAGGGGTAGACTATAAATGGGAATTGGTGAAAATCCCTATCAAGGGTAGGGTGAGTGGAAAGTCAGGGGTAGATTATAAATGGGAATAGGTGACAATCCCTGTCTAGAGTAGGGTGAGTAGAAAGTCAGGGGTAGACTATTTATTTATTTAGTTTTTGTTAACTGGGTAAGTGCACATGACAAATCCTGCCTATTTTCAGGCATGAGCCTGGGGAGAGGGATACAGATGAATGCCAGCTGACCTTGAACCAGATTAAGCTGTTGGTGGTATTTTTAGTGAATGAGGGGAAATTTGCCAGGGCTCCTGTGGAAATTCCCCTACTCTGCCTGCAGGGGGCTTTGCTTCCTGTGAGCAAGTTGGAGGATGGCCAGTTCTCCGGAGTCACAGACTAGAATGGATGTAGAGGGAGCTGGGGAGAAGGCCTCATCCACTGCTCTCATTTCTCCAGAGGTTGAAGAAATAGTCCAGGATGCAGAAGGTTTTATTACCATCACAGAAATAGGAGACCAACAGAATGGGCTTGATACTTCAGTTGTGATGGGTGAACAAAAGATATCCTTGAAAACAGATGGAGAAAATACTGTGTCAACTAATACATTGCAGGCACAGTTGTTAAAAGTTCAGTTGGAAAATGAGGTTCTTCGGACTGAAAGAAAAAATGTCGAATTTGCAAACCACTTTGCAGGTATTACAGGATGAATCTGATTCAGGGCGTTTGAATTCTACGATTACCACTGAGGTCGGCGATGTGCACATCGAAAACACAACTACAGCTTCTAATACAGGTACAGTGTATCAAACATCCTTGGCTGTTCAGGGGATGCTACTGTTTTTTTCTTTAATGCCGATAGAAATGGTAGTGAAATTAAAGCAAGGGATGGAAATGTTAAAAATGACTTTGGGCCATCAGTACAGCCAAATACTATGGGGAAGAAAGAAGTTTTAAAACCAAGCTCTTTACAGATTACCGGAGATATTCTGACAAATTCAGAGGCTGCAGTTCCATGTATTAATGCTAGCACTGTGGTAACAGGAGGCCAGGGGGTACCTGAGGGTGCAAGGTCTCCTGTTAATAGTGAAAAAGAGGATGCAGAGGTAATTTTGAGATCAGCTCTGGCTACCAAACAAAAGGCCTTATCTATGATGTTAAATGAGGGTTTGCAAGATGCAATAGAAAAGAGAACACACGGGAAAAAGAAATGCTTCAATATTAGGATAATTAATTCCACAACTAAGAATGTGGGGAAACATGACCCAGACTGGACACCCGATATTGCTTTAGTTGGGGTGGGCTGGAAACAAAGCCCCGAAGCGCAGTGGTACCCAGATCTGGATTGGGACACCACACCCTTATCACAGGGTAGCCCAGAGTGGAAACCTCCACCTCATACTGTGGTTCTTAACAGCAAACCCTCCATTAAGGCACATAATGATGCAAGACAGTTACCTCAGAACCGACAAGGCCCTCTCCCTTCACAGAGTCCTAGGGATGAGGCCCGATCTGATTCTCAAGACAGAGAGGGGAATAAGGAGGAAAAAAAAAAATATTCTGATTTCTTTCAAAAATCTGAAGCAGCACCATGAGGAATGCGGTCTGCATCAGGTATAAAGGGAGGCTAGAGACTCGGCCTGACAGGTATTATGTAGGAAAGCAACTTTTAAAAGGATCCCTGAAATTCACACCTGCTGAGGTATTTGCATTCTTTAACATTTCTGGAGAAGACAATTTCGATGTCAGCTTTTGATCCCCCCAACTGTTGGAACTTTTTTGGACCCGTTATAATCAATGCAAGTTTTCACCCCTATGGACCCCCTTCCTGGTTATTCCACTCACCAATCCCCTAACAAAGTATATCACCATAATGTTTCATAATGAGGGTGTGCACGTGGATAATATTACCCAGTGGTTAACACAGCGATGCACTGTACTAAATACCCCAGAGGCAATCCTAGATGCTGAAGATTTCTTGATGGGTGGAAGGGAGTATAACGTTAAGCTGACTCAGAATGATGATGGGATCATGCACATTCCCAATTGTTTTTTTTCTCGGTAAAGACAGAGGTGTTTGTTTCTATGCTGGGCAAACCAGTGCATGTTACAAATGTGGCTCCAGGACCCGTTTTTCATATGTCTGTGATAAATCTCGATGTGGGATCCGTGGGGAAGTTGGACACATTAGCATGCAATGTTTAAACTACACCAAATGCTCATTACGTGAATTGTTGGGCCATCTCTTTCACGAGTGCCCCAGGGCATCCAGGAATAATACTGATAAACTGGACCCTGAAGACCTTATTTGGAAAGCTCAACAAGCAGCAAGGCCCCCACCCCCAGTCACAACTCTGAAGACCAGCAGCAGGAGCCACAGGCAGAAACTACACCAGTGTTAGACTGCCAGGAGAGTGTCCCTTCTGACATCCACCCCCTGGATACAGGGCCTAAGGGGATAACACAAAACTTGGGACATGAGCATCCTACAGTATGCCTCTCAGATGAAGACCCTCTCCCAGCTTCATCCATACCCTTTGATCCCCCTCCTCCCATTGAAAAAAAAGACACCTTACAAAAGGCTTTGTTAACCCCGGTAAGCTATGCGGAGGTACCAATGGAGGATCCAGGTCAGCAATTCCTTCAACCAGGCAGTCTGATGACCTCAAGACGCAGATTGACATGAAGCAGTTCAGCCACTGCAGGAACCTTTAATTTCAGTTTGGAAAATCCCATTTCAGTCCTCAAATTTCAGAATTGGGGGGATATGGATGTAGACAATGCAGACAGTGAGTCTAATCCGGGCTCATCGGACTCCTTTAAAACAGTGGACTATCGATTCTCTGGGAAAAAGAAAAAGAGGAAAAAATGAAGGACAGCTTACTGTTACCCTTTAAATTCATACAGTGGCTTCTCTGAATGTCTGTAGTGTGTTAAATCACAAGAGAAGGCTGGTTGCATTTCAAACATTACATGATTTTGGCTTTGATGTTTTTTTATACAGGAAACATGGATGTGGACAGCTACACAGGTGCAGTTATTTAAATCTGAATGGCAGTGGGGACCTTCTTTTTGGTCTTTTGGGTCAGACAGGTCTGACGGGGTTGGGGTTACATAGAAACATAGAAGTTGTCGGCAGATAAAGACCGCAAGGCCCATCCAGTCTGCCCATTTCTTTTTCTACCTTATAAATGTGCCATCGGCCTTTGCTCTGTCAGTGACCTATCTATTCATAGTCATTTGTATTGCTCCTTATGCCTATCCCATGCCTGTTTGAAGCCCTGCACTGTATTCATAGCCACCACTTCTTGTGGTAAGCTATTCCATGCATCTACCACCCTTTCTGTGAAAAAATTTCCTCACATTCCCCTTAATCGGCCTCCCTCTAATCTCATGCTGTGTCCTCTTGTCCTGCTATTTTTCTTATATTTAAACATGTTAGACTCTTTCACCTTGTTTATGCCCTTAAGGTGTTTAAATGTCTCGATCATATTACCTCTCTCCCTCCTTTGCTCAAGGGTATACATATTGAGCTCCATTAATCTGTCCTCATATGTCTTCTGATGCAGTCCCTGCACCATTTTGGTTGCCCTTCTCTGGACTGCCTCAATTTGGTTAATGTCCTTGTGAAGGTGTGGCCTCCAATACTGCCGCAGTACTGCAGATGGGGCCCTAACCAATGTCTTGTACAGAGGTTATTACCTCCCTCTTACGACTGTGATACCCTACTAATACACCCTAACACCCCTAGCCTTACCTACTGCTTTAGAGGTCTGCTTGGATGATTTTAGGTCATCAGTGATGATGATGCCCAAGTCTCTTTCTTCCTTTGTGACTGCTAGCAACTCCCTCCCAGCCTATAAGTGGCTTCAGGGTTTCTCTTCCCTATGTGCATGATTTTGCACTTCTTTGCATTAAATCCCAGTTGCCACTCTTCTGACCATTTTGCTAGTTTATCCAGATCTCTTCTCATTCTGCCCACCCCATCTGGATCATCTACTCTGTTGCAGATCTTGGTGTCATCTGCAAACAGACAAGCCTTACCCTCTAGTCCATCTGCGAGGTCACTAATGAAGATGTTGAATAGGACTGGCCCAGGACTGATCCCTGAGGTACCCACTTGTGACTTGTCTCTTCTGACTGTACACCATTTACCACCACTCTGTTTTCTGCCAGTCAACCAGTTTGCCACCCAGTTGACCAACTTCTGACCCACCCTGAGCCTACCTAGTTTATTTATCAATCTTCTATGTGGAACAGTGTCAAAAGCTTTGCTGAAGTCAAGGTAGGCGACATCAACTGCTCCCCTTGGTCCACCACTCTGGTTACCAGTCAAAGAAATCTATGAGATTAGTTTGACAGGACCTTCCTTTTGTAAACCCATGCTGTCTTGGATCCTGTGCCCCTATGGTTCCAGGTGTTGCACTATCCTTTCCTTAAGGAGTGCCTCCATAATCTTGCCCACTACTGAGGTAAGACTGACTGGTCTGTAGTTCCCCGCCTCCTCCCTGCTACCACTCTTGTGGAGTGGGATCACATGAGCCCTTCTCCAGTCTTCTGGGACCTCTCCTGTGCTTAGAGACTCACTAAACAATTCTGCTAATGGCTCTGCTAGTTCCTCCTTTAGCTCCTTAAGTACCCTGGGTTCTCTTTACAGGTTTCACCTTTTCCTTAACGAAACTTGTTGACTTTATTCCGGGGAGGGTCCTTATTTTAGATGGTATTTGGTTTCTCAGCCCAGTAGATTTATCAACGTCTATGCACCCCAATCAAAGGCGGAAAGGGTAAAACTGCTTGAATCTATACAGCCTTTTTCAGTAACCACCAGGATTGTTTATTTAGCAGGAGAAGATTTTAATTGTACCCTGGCCACAAAGCACACCTTCACACAAGAAAGAAAGATTTTATTGTGATTATAACATGTTGTTTAAATGCATTACTACTGCTGATCTGGTAAATTGTGCAGATTTTAAAACAGGAGTTCCCACTTTCACATTTCAGAGGGGACACTATTGATTATATCTTTACTAGTAAGCACCATCAGAGCATAAAATTGACTTCTCAGTCAGTGGAATTCTCTGATTATTTGCTTTTATTTGGGTCCTTTTTTGATTCATCCACTCCACAATATTGTACCAATTGATGGAAGCTAAACTCCTCAGTGCTCCAGGACCTAGAGGTACAAAACTCCATTAGAAGACTTTTGGTGGCCAGAATGTCAGTTTTAGACCTTTATGATGATTTAGGGGCCTGGTAGTGGGACACTAAGAGATATATGATAGAATTCTTTCAAAAATTTGGGAACTGAAAGGGACAAAGCTCCGTTTTCCAATGCCTTAAACTACAGGCATGCTTACAAAGGTTAATGACATTAGCCTATGGCATTAGAGATAACATTTTAGATCAAATTTCCAGTTTGAAAACAGAATTACTTAAATTTCAATATGATAGGACACAATGCATCAAAGCTAATTTATTAGATGGGGTTCAGAAAACCCCACAAACTGATCATTTCGAAATGTGTAGAAATAAAAGAGAAGTCACTACCTTTCATGAATTACATAATGAACATGGTATTTTGACCTCTGACCCTTCAGAATTATATCAAATTATAGTAACACATCTTAGATCCTTCCAAACTCTGGAGCTGCCTAAAGCTACTAACATTATGCAGTACCTGTCTCAAATTAGAGTGACACCTGATGATCAGAGAGCCAAAGACCTACTTGGGCCAGAAACGGTTGAGGAAATTCGGCATGCCACCACATTGACTAAAATTGGATCCTCCCCTGGGCTCGATGGACTGCCTTTTGATTTATATCGAACTTTTTCAACTGAGCTGGCACCTTATTTAGCACTAGTATATAATTATTTTTTAAAACATGATACCATTCCCTCCTTTCTCACTAAAGGATTGGTTATTTTTATTTATAAAATGGGAGATAGACTGAAATAAGTAATTGGAGGCCAATCACTCTTTTAAACACTGATTTCAAATTATTGTTGAGTATTTTAAATCTCCGGTTAAAAAAATATGCTGCCACATGGTTACATCACACTCAATTTTGTGGGTTGCCTTGGAGGAAAATTCAACATGCCTGTATTCTGATTAGAGAAGTGGTTAATTATTATCCTGAACACAGTCATTCTGGATTTTTGATTTCATTGGACCTCAGCAAGGCTTTGATAGAGTAAATCATGAATTTTTGTTTCGAAACTTGCGTCATTATGGTGTTCCACAGGAATTTGTGAAATGGCTAATGATGCTATAGTCTTTTGGTTCTCTTAGTCCCATTGTGCTGGGTAAGATAGGACAGGCTATTCGTATTACTGAAGGAGTGCGTCAGGGGTGCCCCTTGAGCCCCCTCCTGTACGTCTTTTCTTTGGATCCCCTCATTCAAAGTATTATAAATAATGATTCTGTGATAGGAGTGCATGGGTCACAACTAGATGATGAGCTGAGGATCTTGGCTTATGCCGATGATATCTGTTCATTTGCTGACTCAAGAGTAAGCGTATCAACAATGCCTTCAGAAATTGGCTCATATTCGGCAGTCTCTGGGGCTAAATTAAATCTCCAAAAAAGTGTTGAATTTGGGTTAGGATTAGAAAAGCAGACAGTGGTCCCAATTGATAACATTAAAATGGTAACTACTCCGGTGAAAATTTTAGGAATATATTTCTCTGGGGTTGATATGAGTCCTTATAACTGGGAAACTACCCTCTCTGCTTGTGAATTTAAGGTTAATAGATGGAAGAGGTGGAAGTTATCAAAACTAAAACAGGTCATAATTACCAAGAAATTTCTTATCCCTGGGTTACTGTATACAGGGATGATCTTTCCTTTACCCCTCAATGCAGAGACTAAAATTTACAGTCTGTTTTTTCAACTTTTGTGGGGAAGTTGGTCGAACCCAATTAAAAGAATATACACATGTTTACAGAAGGAAAAGGGTGGGTTAGGGATGGTGGACCCTGTGGGGTTTTTTTATGCCCTTTTTTCATACAAAATTTTAAACTAGCCCTTCAGCCATTCCCAGCTATAACAAATACATGGCTGCTAAACAGTCTTGATGTTTTTTTCCAAGTTTGGATGGAAGAAATTCCTCAGCAATCCAACTATTTAACTTTCCTGCCCACTATTAAAGGCACAATTCAGAAATTTAGGAAGTGGCATTTAGACAAGTGTACTATAGTAAAATTGTCTTGTTCCCAGTTATACTTGAAAATAACGTCAGAATATGTTTTGACAAATCTGGTCTTTAAACACTGCCCTGAAACTGATAATATGAAAGTGTTACATCTCCTAAATATGAAACGCATCCCTATGAAAATGTGGGAAATAGTTTGGCTAAGTGCATATGGTAGGCTACAGATTAGAGGGAACAATAAACATAAAGTTCTGGAGAAATGATACTGTCCTTTCTCTGACTGTTTAGCAGTGGTGGAAGACAGTACTCACTTTTTAATTTCCTGCACATATTCTAGCAATTTATGGATTGATCTAGCTAAGGCATGGGGTTTACAATTGCTGGCTAATGTCTCTTACGAAAGCATAGCATTGGGAATATACCCAGTATGTATGAGGAATTATGACATTGATTATTTTGCTGTTCTGAAATTTTACTTGTGGCATGTTAGATGTCAGTGGGTTCTTCAGCAAAAACTGGTTTTGTATGATACCTTCAGATTCCTCTATGAAAATGGGATACAGGAGATTTATGAATATGAATTATGTCACAATCCTAGATCTAAAGTATTTATGTTGTAGAAAGGGTTTGCAGCATTTATAAAATTCAAATAAATTCTTTAGGGTAAGTGGGGATTTAGATCTGTTTGAATTTTCACTGTTGGTCATTGTGGGGTTTGTTGGATGGCCGGTGGGTTGGTTTGTTTTCATCTTAATTGGGTTTCAGGAAATGATTGTAACTGGGTTTCTCTGTGTGTTTTGATCATGTGTTTCAATAAAATATTCCCCTACTCTTTTCAAGAAGTGCCATGGGATCTTTAACATCCACCTGAATAGGCAGATGGGACCTCGGTTTAATGCCTCATCTGAAAGACGACACCTCAAGAGTGCAGCACCCCCCTCATGCTGTACTACAGTGTCAGTATTGGGGATATTAACCCAAGTGCCTGGTGTGGGGATAGAACCCACAGCCTTCTGATCTCCCAGCCTCAGAGGCGAGTGTGCTACCTGCTGAGCCACTGACACTGATATATGTCTATAAATATGTGACTGATATATGAAAATAAATATATAAGACTATAAATGGGAATAGGTGAAAAGCCTTATTTAGGGTAGGGTGAGTGGAAAATAAAGGATAGACTATAAATAGGAACAGGTGAAAAGCCCTATCTAGGCTAGGTTGAGTGGAAAGTCAGGGGGTAGACTATGAATGGGAACAGGTGAAATTCCCTATCTAGGGTAGGGTATGTGTAAAGTCTGGGGTAGACTATAAATGGGAATAGATGGAAAGCCCTACCAAGGGAAGGGTGAGAGGAAAGTCAGTGGTAGACTATAAGTGGGAAGAGGTGAAAAGCCCTATCAAAGGTAAGGACACAAAAATGGTTAAAAAACATGGTGATGGGAGACACTGGCTAGAAAATTATCCAGGTCAGGAAGCAAGGCTACTGGGAGTTATAAGTGCTGGTATCTCAGTAGGTAAAGCAGAAGGGGAGATGGGAAAGAACATTAACACTACAGGCTACTACTAAATGAGCATGGTAAACCCTTGCAGGGAAAAAGGGATCAAGTATTTTCAGAGTACAAATTATGCTGGGAGTGGAGCAGTGCGGTGGCTGTGGGGCTGCAGTTTTCAGAGAGACCTTCTGGAATCTGTGGCACTGCCCAATCTGCATGCACCTTTCTGGGCAGAGGAAGGAGGTTGCTAGGCTCCAGGCCAAGTTGGCTAGGATTCGGGGGACCTCCTCCCCCACACAGGGACCACCAAGTTTGCCACCAGTACCTCAGCAAATGCCAGGGAAGAGGACCAGCTATACTACGGTGGGCTCTGGGAGGGTGAGGGTGGTGGGTCAGAGCCATGTTACCCATCTGGATCTGCTACACAATTCCTACACTGCTCTTGAGGGGTGGGACTCTCTCATGGATGGACCTGTGGTAGTGACCAGGGAGGATGTGGGGGCCCTTCATATTGGATCCCAAGGAGGGTGGCAGAGGACCCCATAAGAATAGGCAGCAACTCCTGGTGGGGGACTCAGTTATGAAAGGGAAAGAACTGGGAACAAAAACGGAGAAGGAGAGGAAGGTTAGGTGCCTAAGTGTCTCCAATGCTCGGAGGAATGGAAAGCAGCTCCTGAGGACCGCTACAGCCACTGGAAGGGAGGGAGGGAGGAAGAATTGGATGTCATTGTCCACCTGGGGACAAATAACCTGGCTAGGGAAGAGGCTGGTATAGTGCATGAGGAGTTCATGGAGTTGGGGAGAGGTCCTAGGCAGGCAGTATAGAACAGTGGTTTAAGGCTTTGAGCTGCAAACCTGGAGACCTGGGTTTGAATCCCACAGCCTCTACTTACATACTGTGTGACCCTGAGCAAGTCACTTAACTTCCGTGTGCTCGCAGGTCGCACCTGTAAACAAGTTTTCAGCTTAGTGTGTCTCTCCTAGTTAAAAAAAAAAAAGGTAGCATGCTCAGTGACATTCTCTGAGGTGCTCCCTGTCTATGACAGGGGGAGGATAGGGTACTTCATACCAGGAGCTTCAACTCATGGTTGAAGAAGTGGTGCAGAGAGGGGCAGTTTGGCTACACTGGGGACTGGAGTCCCACCTGGAGGGTTAAAGGCCTGTACAGAGATAGCCTGCATCCATCCAGTTGGGGAACTGCAGTCCTCAGTGAATGGTTTCAATGTTACTTTGGGGAACATTTAAACTAGCCAAGGGGGTGGCGGAAGGAAGCACGGAGGCATTAACTGCCCCCCCCCACAAGATGAAGTAGTCAGTAGGGAGAACCATAAGGGAGAAAACTCCCCAAAGGTACCTATTAATAAGAAAAATAAAATGGAAGTTATGAAAAGAGATGGGACTTAGAGCAGAAGGTGTAAGGCAAGATGACAAAAGGGAAAAGAGGGAGTTGATAAGCAGGGCAGAGCAGAGCTGACACTCCAGAGGGGATAGAAACAATGAGGAGGGACCTTGCTAGGCTGAAGGAGTAGTCAGAAATGTAGCAGCTTCGATTCAATGCCAAGAGGTACAAAATCATGCACTTGGAGAATAGAAACTCTGGAGAGGTATACAAAATGGGGCACTGGCAGCCACCAAGCAGGGATGGGACTTGAGAATAATCATATCAGATGACATAAAGGCGACAAAATGGAATGAGAAGGCTGTGGGGAAAGTCAGTAGGATGCTGGGGTGCATTGGGAGGTGTATCCCCAGCAGAAAGAAGGAGGTGGTTATGCAACTGTACAGATCGCTGGTGAGGCCTCAGCTGGAGTACTGCATCCCATTCTGACATCTTCAGAAGGAAATAGACTGGAAGGAGTCCAGAGGAGGGCTACAAAGAAGGTGCAGGGCATGCAGGAAAAGTCTTACGAAGAAAGGCTGGGGGAACTCAATATGTATTCCCTAGAGGAGAGCAAGAAGGGACATGATTGAAACTTTCAAGTACCTCAGAGGTATAAATGAGGTACAAGAGGGCAGCATCTTTAAAAACAGAAGATGTGCAACAAACAGGGGTCATGAAATGAAGTTGGGGGGAGATTCAGAGGCGACATGAGGAAGTACTTGTTCATTGAAAGAGTGGTGGATGCTTGGAACACCCTCCCAAAGGGAGTGGTGGGGGCAACAAAGGTTGCAGAATCTAGGACTGCATGGGATTAACAAAAGTGTACTCTAGGAAAAGGAAAAAAGGGTGAGCTACAGATCAACCATAGTCTGTAGTTAATAATAGGTAGGTAAAATGGGCAGACTAGGTGGGCCATGCAGTTCTTATCTGCCATCAACTTCTATGTTTCTGTTTCTATATTTAACAAATCTGGAAGGTCATGTGTGCAAGTGCTTAAAGTCTGGGTAATAAAATCCCAGACCTAGATGCCATTATGGTACAGGCTGACATAGATATTATCACCATTACTGAGTTATGGTACACTGAGACCCATGACTGGGATAAAGCCATGCCAGGCTATACTCTGTTCAGGAAGGACAGGGTGGGAAAGAAAGGTGGAGGAGTGGTGCTTTATGTGATGGGAAAGCATAAAAGCAACAGAAATACAGGGAATACGGGGGGTGGTGGAGGCACTGTGGGTCACCCTTGAGATGGGGCATGGGGGAGTTGGATAAAGTTCTGGTGGTAGCCATCCAAAAGATGGCAAATAAGGGGGAATTGCTGCCGGTGGGGGACTTCAATCTGCCAGATGTAGATTGGAGCCTCCCAGCAGCAGCTTCAGCTAGGAGCAGGGACAACCTAGACACCCTGCAGGGGGAATTCCTTAGACGACTAGTAAGGGAGCCCACCTGTGATGGGGCAATATTTCTGTATTTATTTACAATACTGGTCCTTGTACTGATTAACAGGGACACAGTTACAGACATCATGGTGGGAGACCACCTGGAGACTAGTGTCACTGTACAGTGTGGTTCAATATAAGAATGCTGGCAGAATGAAACCACACATGGGTGAGGGTCCTGGATTTCAGGAGAGCCAATTTTGAAAAGATGGGTGAATGCCTTAGGTTGTCCTGGTAGGGGTGGGTGGTGGGGACTTGGTGGAGTGAAGGAATAGTGGGCAATGCTAAAAGGGGGCATAGTGAAGGCAACAAACCTCCGTGTCAGACAAGTGAGTAAAAGCAAGAGGAACGAGCATTTGTTAATGCCAAATGTTGGCTTGCTGGCATTAGCACTGGTAGTGCAGAAGTTAGAGAGACGCACAGTAAGAATGGTAGTGAAGTATTGAACTAGTACCAACCCCCCTTGCAGAGACTGAAAGGCATTGGTGGTGTACCTCTGGATCGTTGGCCATAATGCTTACACCATTTCACCTCACTCCACCCTGCAGACAGCAACAAGTGTTGCTGTGTGCCTTGGGGTCTTCGGCCCTTACACTCACCCCATTCCATAAGGAAATAAGCTGAGATGGATGCAGTATAGGAGAATGGGGTAAACGTTAGGATCAAAGTCCCCAAGGCACACCTCAATGCCTGTCAGTGGTTGCAGGGTAGGGGGTTGGGGTTGAATGCCATGAGAATTACAGCCAATGAACCCAAGTCACACCCCTGGCACCTGTCAGTCTCTACAATGTGGGGCATTATGGTTGGAAACCTTAATGCCCCGGGCGTTGATATTTTCACTCCAGATTTTCAGCATGGGCTTTTTCAGACCCCAACTCATGAACAGTGTCACTATCATTTCGTTACTCAATCCTGAAAGGTGATTTCATACAGCGACTGCATCATTTGGCACCACAAGTGTGGAAACACATTCTGGGCAGGATGTAAAAAATGACAGCGGTACTGTTCATGAGAAGACGTGACAAAATGGCAATGTTTAAAATCTGGAGTGAAAATATGAAAAATTGGTGAAGTTAAGAGCGTGCATAGAAACTGCACAATGCAGGCTGGTAATGCAATCATGTGTTGGAATTTTTCCACCAAAGTTTTAGCATGTGCATTTTGGGATCTCCCATCATGAACAGTGATACTGTGATTGTGTTAATTTGTCCCAAAGGTTGATTTCCCACAGTGAATGCTCCATTCTGGCCACAGGTGCAAGAACACATTTTGGGAAGGATGTGAAAATGACAGTTGTACTGTTCATAAGGAGATGTGACAAAACAGCAATGTTGAAAATTTGGAGTGAAAATATTAAAAACTTATGAAGTTAAGAATGTGCATAGAAACTGCACATTGCATGCTCGTAACACAGTCATTGTTTGGATTTTTTTCACCAGATTTGCAACATGGACTTTTTGGGACCTCCCATCATGAACACTTGCACTGCCATTTCATTAATCAGGTCTGAAAGAGGATTCCATGATAAATCACCTTTCAGGATCAAAAACGAAATGACGGTGCCAGTGTTCACAAGGTGGGGTTCCAAGAACCCCAAGTTAAAAATCTGGAGCACAAATTCCAAAAAACGGCTGAGATATCAACCTAAGTTGACCCCCCACCAATGACTCCCATTATACGGCTTACCTTCGATTCTTCATTTTGCGGTTTTGCTTTGCAGAGTGCAGACATGTCCCAGTCCACAGAAGATGGCAGTGCCCGACCTCCAGAGGTAAGTATGGGGTGAAGGGGGGTCCAGGGAGGTGAGTGTACAGAAGGAGGGTTGGGGAGGGGGACGGCGACACAACAATGGACCGTTTCCTTTTTTTACAGGTACCAAAACAAAAAAAACTACTATGGATGGTTTTCTTCTTTCATGGGGAAAATGTTTTTTATTAATGTGAGCACACTGGAGTGGGCTTCCAGTGTGCCATAATAATGAGGGGGAGATGCCAAAACATGGATTGGGCACCCCTATGTTGGCAAATCATGTAGAGGGGTTTGGGGGAGGTGGCCCATCCGACATGGGGAGTGGGCATCCCAGTGTCGAAAAAAAAATAAATTGCCACACTGTGGTAGGCTCCCTGAGTGCCACATTAATGGGGGGTGAGGGGAGATACATGCTGACATGAGTATTGAGTACCCCAATGTTGGCTTTTTGGGAGTGTGTGGCAGGCGGCAGGAGCTGCCATGTTTCAGCACACTGGGGTGGGCTTCCAGTGTGCCACATTTAATGGGGGAGGATACTGTACATGATGACATGGGGATTGGGCACCCTCAATGTCAGCTTTGCAGGACTGTGTGGTTGGCAGGAGACACCACTGTGGAAAGCTGCTCTGTGGCTACATTATTTATTGAAATGTTTCATCAGGAAAGGCACACTGAGAAAACATGTTGCTCGTAATTCCGGCCATGAGCATTACTGTGCATTGTAATGCACATGACAGGAGTCTTGTCATCTGCCACTGCAATGATGAAACTGTACCTGATTGCAGCAGCAGATTTCTTTTGACTTTCTGGCTCTCTGAAGTTTTCTGTCATTGGCAGCATGCTCACTGATTGGTGGCTGAGGGACGCACCCACTAAAGCATCCCCTGCTTTTGCCACGACACTGACACACCTCTGAAATGTGCTACTACCACAAGATGTTGCTTGCGCATGCAGGTAAGCCAACATAAAAAGGGACTGCTATGGTTCTCAAATAAGAGATGACTGGGAAGGTAAGGGCAAAAAAGTTAACATTCAGGAGGTATAAGATGACAAAGAGGGAAGAGGATAGGGAGGTGTATCAGGTGAAACAGATGGAGTCAGGTAAAACCGTAAGGGGTGCAAAGGTGAAAATGGAGGAGACAATGAGCCAGGCAGTAATGAACAGAGACAAAACATTTTCCAGGTATGTAAGTGAAAAAGGAAGGCCAGCGAAGGGATTGTAAAGCTAAGAGGGGAAGAGGGGGGATGGGGAAGGGGGACTAGGAAAAAGCAGAGATCCTGAACAAATACTTTTGTTCATTGTTCACAGAGGAAGGGGAAGGTGAGGGACCACAGAAAAGTAACAGGAGAATTGAAGGAAGGGAGGTGACAACTAGTCCATTTTCATAGGAGAGAGTCCTGAAGGAACTCACAAATCTGAAAGTGGACAAGGCAATAGGACCAGATGGGGTACCTCCAAGGATATTGAGACAGCTGGGGGGGGGTACTGGCTGTGCCTCTGACAGTCCTATTCAACCACTCACTGGAGACTGGTGTGGTTCTAGTGGACTGGAGGAGGGCAGATGTAGTCCTACTACAAGAAAGTGGTAGCAGGGAGGAGGCTGGCAACAACAGACCAGTCAGCCTGACTTTGGTGATAGGGAAATTAATGGAATAACTACTGATAGAAAGAGTTGTGGAATATCTCAAATCCCGTGGCTTACAAGATATGAGGCAGCATGAATTCACAGAAGGGAGGCCATGTCAAATGAATCTGATAGATTTCTTTGACTGGGTGACCAGGAAATTGGATCAGGGTGGAGCAGTGGATGTGGCCTACCTTGATTTCAGTAAGGTCTTCAACACCGTTCCACATAGAAGACTCATAAGCAAGCTGAGCAGCCCAGAAGTGGGTCCAAAGGTGGTAAACAGGGTAAGAAATTAGGTGACAGAGGGGGGTGATAAACAATTCACTCCGAGGAAGGTAGTGTGACCAGCAGGGTGCCACAGGGATCAGTACTGGAACTGGTCCTCCTTAATGTCTTTATTAGTGACATTGCAGAGGGGCTGGAGTGGTAGGGCTGCATTTTTGTGGATGATACTAAAACCTGCAATAGGTTGACACTCCAGTGGGGTGGAAAAAAATAGCAGTGATCTGAGAAAGATAGAGGAGTGGCCAAGGGTATGGCAGCTAAGTTTTAATGCAAAAAAAAATGCAAAATCCTGCACTTAGGGCACAGAAACCCAGGGGTGGAGTACACAATTTGGGAAGTGGTATTGGCAGCTGCAAAACAGGAAAGAGACCTGTGAGTAATTATATCTAATGACCTAAAGGTGGCCAGGTAGCATAATAAGACAGTTGAGAGAGATAGTGGGATGTTGGGGTGCATAAGGAAGGGTATCTCCAGCAGAGAGAGGTCGTGTTACCTCTGTATAGATCACTGGTGAGACTTCACTTGGAGTACTGTGTCCAAAAGGGCAAAGACAGAGTGGAGGTGGTCCTGAGGAGGGCAACTAAAATTGTGCAGGGTATGCATAATAAGCCATAAGAGGAGAGGCTGAGGAACCTCAATATGTACACACTGGAGGAAAGGAAGGACAGGGGGATGTGATAGAGACTTTCAAATACCTCAAGGATATAAATAAGGTACGAGAGGGAAGCATTTTTTTCAGAAAAAAAGATGCTCAAGAGCAAGGGGTCAAGTGTGAAGTTGGTGGGAAGACTCAGGGGGGATGTGAGGAAGTACTTCTTCATGCAAAGAGTGGCGGATGCCTGGAACAGCCTCCCAGTGGAGGTGGTGGAGGCAAAAACAGTATTGGGGTTCAAGAATGCATGGGATAGGTATAACAGAACCTTAGTGGTAAAGCAAGTGGTAGTAGAGCAGAAGATCAAGTAGAGTCTGCGGTAATACAGTAGGTAGGGAAAAAGAGCAGATTAGGTGGGCCAAGCAGTTCTTATTTGCCATTAAATTTTATGTTTCTATGTTTCTATGTTGGAGCTGGATGGTTCTCGTTCCACTTTGGTTTCAGTCTGTCTGGTTTTGGTTACATCTCTCCTCTCCCTGGGGAAATGTGTTCATCTGTCACTGTTGTTTCTTTGGGCATCTACACTAAAGGTGCATTTGGTTTCAGAAACCTCATTCCTGCAACACCATAAGTGGATATAACCCATTCTTATGGGTTTCTGCATTTTCATGGCATCCCATGTTATACCCTGTAGAACGGACAGAGATTGTGTAAGCCAAATCACAAACAATTTACACAAGCAGTCACATACTGCTACTTTAGTGCTTCTGTTCAATCCTGAACCTTACCTAGACAGGAGGCTGATGACCATTTAAATTAATAAAGGCTGAGCCTGCATTTCAGAGGTGCACTAGGCACCACTTGCCATGCTCCCCACTGAGTGGTACTTCTGTGCATGCCTAAGCATCCCCTGGACTCCCCGATTCTGTTGTCACTACCCTCCCTTCTTTTTTCTGTGGTGTCTCTCTCTCCTTGAGGTTAGGCTTTTTTATTTAAGGTGTCTTTGGTCTTAGGAACCTTGTCTCTTTGTCACTTCAAGAAGTTGGAACTCTTTTGTTTGAGTATCCCTATGCCATTATGTAACCCTAAAAGGGTAGAGTCTTTGTAGCAGGGACAAAGAGCAGATGAGCCAAAGAACAACCAAGTTGTACAAGCAATTACATACTACTAATGCATTCCTCCTGTTCAGTCCTGAACCATACCAACACAGGAGCCGAATAACCCTTTGAACTGAAAATGTTGTTGAGGATATCTACGTTGCCTACATCATCTTCCACACGGTCCCCTTCCTTCACCATCCTTTCAATTATCTCACTCATCTCTCTTTTCTCCTGTACATATCTGAGTTTCCTCTTCTAATCCTGCCGACTTTGATCTGGTCCTTCTACAGTAAAAGCTCTTATTGTTTCCTCAATTGCTGTCTTCATCTGATCAGTGACCCAAATAGTCTACAATTGTCTCTCAGCCATCGTAACATAACTGACAAACTTCCATGTAACTCCTAATATAACATTTTTGATTACTGCCTACTTGTTCTCCACACATCAACTCTCTTATTCCCTCCAGCCTGCCCTCCCATAACTCCCCCATACTGCCAAAATCTTCCTGTCTGATGTTCAGGACCATGCACTGGAATTTAAAGGAGTAATACACTGTCATAGCTTGTACATTTATTTGTTTCCTAGTCATCAGTCAACTCTCTTCCCATAGCTGTGGATAAATGTTTTAGTTCATTTTTCACTGCTCATATTAGTCCCCTCTAACTATCCTGAAAGACTTCATCTTCTAGTTGCTGAAACCACGTTGTCCCGGAGAGCTGCATCAGCATATGAGAACATGATGTATCAGCCCCCTTTAGGCTCTACAGACTGTAGACTACTGTATGCCTGTCTGTTTACTTAGAGTTCAGAAAACAAGTTGCAGTAAGGTGTGAAATACTGTGCTGTATTAACCATCAGTTTTGAAAACTGCACAGGAGTTGTAGTCAAGTTTTTTTTTTCCTTTTAAATTGCATTTAATTTGTATATTTTCAGAAAGTTTTTCAGGTTGTTTGTACTTTATGTGGAAAAGCAAATCCTCAGCTCCACACATGCGTACCAAATAGTGTCTGTTGTAGATAAGAGTAAAAAACAATGGCACCGCAGTTAATCAAAACACCAAATTTATTGCTTGCAGAAAAATAGCACAGCCACCCTGCAGTACAGGCTCCAAAACCCTCAACTAGTTTTGCAAAATTAGTTGAGGATTTGGGAGCCTGTACTGCAGGGCGGCTGTGCTATTTTTCTGCATGCAATATATTTGGTGTTTTGATTATCTGCGGTGCCATTGTTTTTTACTCTTGTTTGTACTTTACGCATAGAGATACGTGGTGTGTAAATGGATGCTGTGACAACATGTTCTCATATGCTAATATAGCTCTCAGGGACAATGAGAATTCAAAAACCAGAAAATGGAGTCCCCAAGATAGTTACAGTGGACTAAATGTAAACTAAAGCATCCTGAACAGCTACATGAATGGATGTCAATGGTGACAAGTAAACAGATAAAATGTACAATATGAACATACGAATGTGCCAGCAGAAACAGACCACCCGGTCTAAGTCTGCTCGAGTGTGCAGCTAGCACCACAAGTTTGCAGCTGCACCACCCTCCCTCCCTCCCATTTGTCATCCCACTGCCACCCCCACCTCCCCCACCCTCACTCTCCCCTGTTCCCTGTCCCATGCCCTTCTGAAGCTGTTCACAGATTTACATGATACCACCCATTCTGGTAGGGCGTTCCATTTTGCTACCACCCTCTCTGTGAAATAGTGTCTCCTCCTTTCCTTCCAAAATTCCCCCACACCTTCTTACCCCATGCCCCCTGGTGACCCTCCCCCTCCTTAATTTAAAGACTTGCAGGGCCTCAAAAGAGAGTGTGCAGCATTCCTTTTAAGTACTGAGCTTCCAAATTCATACTACAACTCAGTGTTATGTTTGCTTTGCCCCAGTGTGTTCTCCACACTCAAATCACTTATAATGTCTTGATTAGATTATACAAGGTTCTGGACTGCAGTCTCCTTAGTTACTGTACCCCTCTCACTCATTGACTCAGGAAACAGTCTTGCATTGCCTCCAAGAACCTCTGGCTGTTATAACTTATTTTTAGAACTGGTCTGCATAGCAGACCAATGCAAGGCAAGGCACCTTCATTTTCATGATGCTCAATCCCAGGGCCTCTGGGCACCTCACAGACATAAAAAAGAAAAATATATTAACATGAATCAATAACATTATAAAATTCAGTCACAAGACCCATAATGACTCATAAACAGATGGATTCTGAGTTTTCATATAAAATTGTCCAGCAAGGGAACTCCTCTAATCTCTGGGGGAAGTGCATTCCATAAAAGTGGAGCTGCGATTTCAAATGCACAGTCACCCAGAGATTTCATCCTGGACTTATGTGTACACTTTGACTCACCTCTGCAGACCAGAGGGACCGGTTGGGAACATATGGCACCAACAGATCTTTCAGGTAACCTGGGCCCAGACAATGCAGGGCCCTGTAACTTAACAAACACACTATGAAACTTATGCACCACCAAATGGGCAGCCAGTGCAGTTCAGAGAGTGCTGGTGCGCTCCAACTGGGAAGTCCTAGAAATCCATTGGGCAGCCACATTCTGCACCAGCCTCACATAAAGCCTTAGGTAAACAGTGTTACAGTAGTCCAGACTAGAAATGATGAAGGCATGCACCAGAGTCACCAAGTCAGCTGGCACAGGAAAAAGTTTAATCCCAGTGATATTTCAAAGGTGGAAAAAAACATTGCCACCAACCACAGACACTTGATATCTAGGGTCAGCTTGAAATCCATGGTGACCTCCAGATTTCTTGCACCGTCTATGGATCTCAGCACAATGCCACTTAGAGATGGCAAACTGACACCAATGCCATTTGTTGCTGTCATTCTCCAGTAGCACCTTTTTCTTTGCAGGATTCAGACTAGGCCAGCTGGCAGTTATCAAATCTTGAATTTCCTTTAGGCACTTGCTGATCATTGTGATTGCATTGTCCCAGTCTGGAGCACAAGACAAATTCAACCGGTTATCATTGGCATAACTGTGAAAACCCAGTCCATACCATCAAATGATCTCCCCCAGTGGCAGCATATACACAGCAAACAACATTGGAGCCAGGATGGAAACCCAGAGGCACTCCATGACAGAGAGAAGTGCTATCTGAGATGTAAGACCCCAACGCCACCTGCTGCTTTCTGTCAGATAAGCAGGATTCAGACCAGCTCTGACTGTGATCAAAGTCAGGAAGAGTTTTGTTGCTGTCCCAACGAAATGCATCGGTGGGTTGAGACATAATTTTTGATGGCAGTCAAAGAGTGAGTGGTGCACCTTGCTCTTGTTCCTTGTAGCTGTCTATAATGCTTTGATAATTTCGTATTTGCTGAATGATGAACAAGTGGGAAATCTCATCGGGTTCCACCCATTCAAGGCACTGGCCACAGTGTGCCTGGTAATTAGGGCACCAAGCCCCGAAGTCACTGACCCCTGTCTTTACGTGGAGATGCAACTCCCATGCCCCACACCCTCCTTTTTAAAGATATCAACTCTGAGCGATGGGCTGATCTCAGGGAGGGGGCGGTGAACTCCAGAAGTTGCTGCTTTAATGACGGGCACATAGCCACCAGCACACAGATGGCCAGAAGGGATCTCACGTGAATGTGCAGATGATCTAGGTGATACACTGAAGAAGTCCTCAGGTTGTTTAGTCTAGCCCCCACACACACACACTAATGACAATGAATGAGCTCAGAGAGGAATAATTAATAAACTCTCAGTTTGCATAAGTTTGTGAATGGAGAAGTTATCCTTTATGTTTTTTCTTTAAAAAATGAAATTGCCCATTTTACTGAGTGTTTTCATGCTTCTGAATTATTACAATGTAAAAGGACAAAGGATAGAAGAGTTGTGTGACCATTTGGTTTTATATAATGACTTTCATACACAGTGTTTCCCAAAGTGTTTTACAAGGCACAGGAGTTCCATACTGGTAGTGCAGGGAATGTAGAATACAATAGAAATTCCAGTAACTAGCCTGACCCATCAGGGACCTGATGGGTCCAGTTCTCAACCCAACTCATCAAGATATAAAACAAGTCTGTCCCCCTCCCACAACAACATGACATATCCAGTGCCCATCCTGACCCACCAAGGAATAAAAAAAATCTGCCCCCCCCGCCAACTACCTGACTGGTCTGATACCTAACCTGACCCATCAGGGAATAAAGAAAGAATATGCTGCTCTTTCACAAACTACATCAAGAGTTCAGTATGCAACCCAGCCTATTAGGGAATAAAATAAATATCTCCCCCTCTCCCAACAACCTGATATATCTAGTGCTCAGTGTGGGCTGTCAAGGAATAAAACAATTCTCCTCCCTCCTCCAAACTTCCTGACAGGTAAAGTGCATAGCCTGATCCATCTGGGAATAAAAAATGGCGCCCTTCCCCATACAACATGACAGGTTTGGTGTTCAACCCAGCCTACAGAAAAATAAGGAATAATCTGACCAACAACGTAATAGGCCTAGTACCTGAACCCACCTGTCAAGGAATAAAATCTTTTCACTCCCAACTATTTTACTCATTCGGTGCTCAACATGGGTTATTAGGAAATTAAAAAAATCTGTCCCTCTCCTTTTAACTGCCTGATGGTTCCCATGCCCAACTATTTTACTCATTCGGTGCCCTACATGACTTATCAGTGAATACAAAAATCGGTCCTTCTCCCTTTAACTGCCTGATGGGCCTCTTGTCCAATCTATGAATATGTGTATTAAGCCAACGGAGATAAGGAAAAGCAGCAGCAAAGTGGTGAAAAGAAGGAGGGATAGGCAAGTAGCAACACATAACTCTCCTCATGACAATCCACTTATGTCACAGTGAGTGGCTGAAACAGTGCACATGTAAACCCCCTACAAATGGGGGTTCCTGAAAGTCTTCCTTGGGTGTGCCTAAGTGCCTATTGACAGCAGTTGGTATCCTGTGTCTTAGCACTTTAAAAGTGTTTGTGTGAGGGCACCTTGATGCCTCTGTGCTCTGTCTCTTTAAGAGCTGCCAATAAGGTGGTGCTTACTTAATCTAGGAGTGGGCCGAGTGTTTCTATGCTCGAGTCCTGCCTGGGCTGCCAGATAATCACTCCGTTCTGCCACTGCTATTTGCGCAGAGGGAGGTCTGTTAGAAGCTGTACTTATTTGCTGATTATCTGTTAGCAGAGTAATGATATTCTAGTTTGTCTAACCTGCCTTCTTTGCAGCATGGACAGTACTGTTTATCACCACCATTTTGGTTTTGGACTGTCAGTCAGTAGCAATTGGTGCCTTTGAGGACTCTAAAATGGAACCTGTCCCCAGGGGTCTTGTGGGAGCAAATTTCTGTTGGAATTGTAGTTTTTGCATGTTGGCGCCAAAACAGACCTGGAGGGGGAGCCCTTGCTTTGACAGACTTATGGATCAACGAACCAGAACCTTTCGGACTGAATGGAAATTCCCAAGCTGCCTACTGCAGTCAGTCAGTCAGTCTGGAGTTAGAGTTTGAAGAATAAACAGTTTGAGTGATTCAAGCAGCTGCTTTTTGGCCTGTCTGCCTGCAGTCCCTCGAGAGGGAATCGTTTGAAAGGCTTAGCAATCGGACTGTATTGAATCGGAGCGTGACAAAGCTACTGAAGAGTGATCAGATTTGAACATAAGGAAGACCGAAGTTTTGCTGTACATGATCGGCCTATTAGGACATCCATTTACCACAGAATTCCCGGTTTTGCTCAGAGACACTGGTATTGCGGCTGGACTGCCTTCCGCATTGTGGTATGGTGATTGCTTTACTATAAATGTGTTGTGTGCTGTTAGTGGGTCGCGATTTGGTTCCCCACTATGTAAATGTGCCACGCTTGCTGGAAGCTGCATTCAGCACCACCGGACTCAAAATCTGAACTGTTTCACCCAGCCTGGGCCTTGCCACTTGGCCCAGCCAGCTACTTCAGGCACAGAAACCATCATCGACGTGAGACTTGCCTGGTGATCAGCCCCCTGCTAAACCATCTTGAACAGGAATGACATCTTGGTGATTTGTGTAGGCCCTGCTTCTCCTGGCAAACCAGTCATTAACCTGCAATCTCCATTTCATCTAGCCTGTGTCTCGTATTGAGTAGCATGAGTAATAATCAGGGTAGCTCCCTGCAACAACAGCTAAATCTCAAGTGTTGTCATCTGCTTGCATGTTGTTTTTCCTTTCATGAACTGAGCCTTCAGGCTCTGGATTGCAAATTGTGTGTGGTTGTGCATGCCTTTTCTTTTCATCACAGGGCCCCAACCAGCTGCGATGCTGGCCTACCCCGGGCAATGTTCCAGGCTAGCCCACCTTACTTCCACCGGGGTACCCAGAGCGTGTGACTGTGTAGGGACTAAAAGTGCATGCATAATTGCTGACTAGATCAGTTTTTGAATCAATCAACCTGATTACGCCCCTCCCTTGTTCAATTCCGCCTGAATAAATCAGATCTAACTTTTTTTACATTTAATCTGATTGTGGTTCCAGTTTGTACCAAAAATACTGTACTGTTTTTTTTGCTGTGCTTAACCTTGTTTTACAAGGGGTCTCCAGGGTCAAACTGGTGGAACCAGCCCTGGTGGTAAGTGCAAACAGTGTGGGAACTGTATGCTGAATAGGGGCTACTGTGAAAGTGTTTGTTGCATATTGTCTAGGCCACTAGAGGGGAAACAGTGGGGTTACAGTATCCCAGAGGGCTGTAACCAGGTTAGCCTTGTTACTAACAATCCTTTCCTCTGGGTGGAGGCACCCATTTCGGTACCCAGGCCCCTTTACCTGCAACTAGCCATGCAGGCAGGGGTAGTAGCCCTTGGGGTAGCGCCACCTAGCGGTTACATCTTGGAGGCACCAACACTGGGATTTGCACCTTCTAGTGGTCAGAAGTGGGTACTACAACCCCACGCTTAACAATTGTGGTAAAATGGAGGTGCTAACTACACCCAAGTTTAAACTTGCTCCCCACAAGCTGCTAGTGCACCATATGATGGGGTGGAGAGAGGCAAAGGGGGTGGACCCCTGAAAAGCTCTGCTATTAATGGACAGATAATGCCACTATTGTGGAAGTGATTAAACAAATTAAGTGTTTTGTTTGGGGAAGGTTGAAGTAAGGGGAAGGTATTCCAACCTGTTTGATTAAACTATGGTGGCCCTACTCTCCTGCAGCCTGCTCATTGAACCAGAGAAGGTACCCCTTCATTTTGCCTAAACGGTCTCAAAAGGGGTGGAGGGTCATTCATTTACATAGTGACCTGGCTGCTCCTGGAGGGTCCCCCCACATAGAGTTGTTCAAAGACAAGCTGTTTAAACTGTTAGCCTCTGAGGGGTGCTCTGCTACAGAGCTAGTGAAAATGTTAGAGCTTTCTGAGGATGTCACTCTCATGCAGTCCCCCATAGCCTTTCCCGCCACCCCTACAGTTGCTTCCCCCATAGTGATACCTGCTGTACATTTGGACTCATACCGCAGACTTAGGCTCTTTTCGGGCATGGTCCCGGTGCCCGTGGGGAAGGACGATCTGGAAACGTGGATGGACTATGCATCCCATTGGTCCAGGAGTGGCAGCGTGCTGAGGGGGGGAAGAGGAAGAAGCTCATGGAAAGCTTTAGGGGCCCTGCACTGGAGGCCATTTGCTTCCTGAGATCCACCAGCCCAGAGGCCACAGCTGCTGAGTACCTCTCTGCCCTGGAGGGGGTATTTGGTAGCACCGAGTCAGGAGATGACCTGATGTGAAAGTTTAAATTCGCAAAACAGTGGAAGGATGAAAAATTATCAGTGTTTATTACTCAAATTGAGCGAGCTTTGCAGCGGGCCCACCGGAAAGGATGGGTGCCCGCCAGTGAATTGAACAGGGTCAGGCTAGTTCACATCTTAAAGTCAGCAAGGTACTCTGGCATGATGTTGATGAAGTTTAAACCGCAAGACAGAAGGGGCAATCCCCCTCAATACTGTGACCTAATGAAATAGATCTGTGAGACTGAGAATGACGAAGAGGGATGTGAGCCCTATGCTGGGGCTGCCTACGCCTGCCAGGCACCTGAGAGAGGCAAGGAGGCTGAACTGCAACAGATGAGGGAACTGATGAAGGAGTTAACTGATTTGAGAGTCAGTCAGCAAGCTGCCGAGGCAGCCAAAAATGCTCATTCCTGTCCAGCCCCCCCCCCAAGCAAAGAGGAAAGTCCTGCCGGAAGGGGTAGGGGTACACGTTGTTTCTTCTGAAAACCGTCCTGAAGGCAGCCTGCAGGAAAAGTTACAAGACCTGAGAGATGTGGTGGAAGACCTGCTCCAAGCTACCTGAGACACTGACCCTTGGGGGAACTCAGAAAGTCAAGAGAGCAAACCCCCGACCAGAGAGAGAGAGAGAGAGAGAGAGAGAAAGATCCCAAGACTCCCTCACTATATTCAAGCAGGGGAACAGCTCCTCTTCCCCCAGAGACTCTACAGAACCTATTTTCTGTTACTACTGTGGAGAGGATGGGCACACCTGATTCACCTGCCGTTCGCCTGAGAATCTGAGAAAAGTTACCACTAGGCTGCTGGCGTTGATTCGTCGGAGCAACATACGGCCACAAGGTGGGGCTGCCCAGAAAAGCTATTCATCCAAGGCAGTTGTAAAGCTGACGTCCAAGTCCAAGTCACCTGAGTGGTCTGAGGCAGTGGGCCCTTCACTGGAAACTACAATGATGGTGAACGGTGTGCCTGCCCGGGCCATGCTTGACAGTGGATCTCAAGTAACCATAGTATTTCAAGATTGGTACCAGAAACATCTACCTGACATGCCTCTACAGCCCCTGGAAGGTCTGCATGTGTGGCAGTTGAGTGAGAAGTCCTATCTGTACTCGGGGTATATCCGGATCTGGCTGTCATTTCCTACCACCATGGCTGGGGTAGATGAACAAGTTGAGACACTTGCCGTAGTGTGTCCCCCCACTGGACTGTATGATGGGGTTCCCCTGTTAATTGGAACAAACACCCACATGTTTGGGAGACTAGCAACATTCTGCCATGAGAAACAAGGGCAATGGACTGGATGGGCTCTAACAATTCCAGCACTAATCAAAAGGGCTTATGACTTGCAACAGAAACCCGATGAAGTGAACTGAGATGAGCCAGTGAGGATAGTGTGGAAAAGGATCCTGACTCTTTGGTGTTGGCCCCTAATACGCAGAGCACGATCCATGGAGAAGTTTGCCTAAGGAGAGATGTAAAGAACAAAATACTGATGATAGACTCCCCTGGTGAAGGGAAGCTGCCAGAGGGGTTGATGGTTAAGCCCAGTATACTATCTGCACGTGCCCATGCCTATGCTCGCTGAGTGATGGTGCAAGTGAGAAACATGTCGGACAGGGAAGTTTTGTAAACCGGGGATATAAGTTGGCTACAGTACACTGAGCAGACACTGCAGTATTACCCAGTAACAAGTACTCTGGTGAAAGGGAGAAAGTGACCCCAGACTTATTTGACTTCAGTTATTCCCCCTTGTCCGCCAAGTGGAAGACCCAAATTAGCAGGAAACTTGCTCAGAGAGACCAAGTGGTCTCACTAAAAAAGTGGGATGTGGGGTGTGTCCATGGTGCCAAGCATAACATACACCTACATGATGACCAACCATTTCAAGAGGGGTCCTGACGCCTTGTCTGAGTGGACATAGATGATGTTGGGAGGCACCTACAGGAAATGCTCGCTACTGGTATTTTTCAAGAATCAAGAAGCTCATATGCATCCCTCATTGTAGTGGTGCATAAAAAAAATGGATCCGTGAGAATGTGTGTGGACTATCAGACCCTAAACCGACGGACTATCCCAGATCAATACACCATGCCACACATACAGAATGCCCTGGATTGTCTGAGCGGGGGTCAGTGGTTTTCAGTACTGGATCTCTGCAGTGGATATTATCAGATTCCGATGGCCCTGGAGGACCATGAGAAAACAGCCTTCATCTGTCCTTTGGGGTTCTACGAATTTCTGAGGATGCCTCAGGGGATTTTGGTTGCCCCTGCTAGCTTCCAGAGATTGATGGAACATGCGGTGGGAGACATGAACTTGCTGGAATGTTTAGTGTACTTGGATGATGTTATTGTTTTCAGACGTACACTGGTGGAACATGAGACCAGACTGTTCAAAGTCCTTGATCATTTGGAAGAATTCAGTCTCAAGTTATCCATAGACAAATGCCAGTTTTTTCAAACATCTGTGAAATATGTGGGACACAGTGTCTGCGGAAGGGATACAGACAGATCTTAGTGAAGCAGAAGCTTTGACCACTTGGCCCCAGCCCAATAACCTAAAAGAGCTAAAGCATTTCCTGGGATTCTGCAGATACTACTGCAGGTTCATCAAAGACTATTCAAAGGTGATTTGATCGCTCCTTAACCTTACCCAAGGCTACCCCCCACCAACCGCAAATACAACAAGCATTTGTCAATGCCGAACGTTCGCTTGCAGGTATTTGCAGTGGTATTTGGCACTTGGACATGGCTTAAAAAAATCAGTGACAAAGAAGTACAAGCATTTGTCAATGCCAAATGGTGCTTGCTTCTATGTGCTGTTTAGGTATTTGGAAGTCATTGGAGTGCAAATATTGAAATTTCGTGAACTTACGAGTGTGCGTAGGAACTGCGCAACGCACGCTTGTAAAACAGTCATTTTTAGGAATTTTTTCACCAAATTTTCAACATAGCCATTTTAAGACCTCTGCTCATGAACAGCATCACTGTGATTTTCTTAATGTGTCTCATACATTGATTTCGCACACCGACTGCGCCATTGTGCGCTACATGGGCAGAAACACGTTTTGGGCAGGATGTGAAAAATGACAGCTGCACTGCTCATAAGAAGGTGTGGTAAAATGGCAATGTTGAAAATCTGTTGTGAAAATATTGAAAATTCGCAAACTTACGAGCGTGCGTAGGAACGCTACAACGCACGCTCGTAAAACAGTCATTTTTAGGAATTTTTTCATCAAATTTTCAACATAGCCATTTTAAGACCTCTGCTAATGAACAGTGTCACTGTGATTTTCTTAATGTGTCCCATACATTGAGTTTGCACACCGACTGCGCCATTGTGCGCTACATGGGCAGAAACATGTTTTGGGCAGGATGTGAAAAATGACAGCTGTACTGCTCATAAGGAGGTGTGATAAAATGGCAATGTTGAAAATCTGTAGTGAAAATATTGAAAATTCGTAAACTTACGAGCGTGCGTAGGAACTGTGCAATGCACGCTCGTAAAACAGTCATTTTTAGGAATTTTTTCACCAAATTTTCAACATAGCCATTTTAAGACCTCTGCTCATGAACAGTGTCACTATGATTTTCTTAATGTGTCCCATACATTGATTTCGCACACCGACTGCGCCATTGTGCGCTACATGGGCGGAAACACATTTTGGGTGAGATGTGAAAAATGACAGCTGTACTACTCATAAGAAGGTCTGGCAAAATGGCAATGTTGAAAATCTGGAGTGAAAATGAAAATTCACAAACCTACGAGCGTGCGTGGGAACTGCATAGCATACTTATCAAAACAGTCATTTTAGGAATTTTTGCACCAAATTTCAACATGGGGTTTTGGGAGCCTTCTCATGAATGATGTCACTGTCATGGCATTATTTGGGCCCAAAGGGTGATTTTGCACAGTGACTGCGCAGTGACTGCGAAATCACCCTTCGGGCCCGAATAATGCCATGACAGTGACATCATTCATGAGAAGGCGTCCCAAAAACCTCATGTTGAAAATTTGGCGCAAAAATTCAAAAAAATGCCTGAGATATGCAACAAAGTTGAAAACCCCCTATCTATCCCATTATACAGCTTACCGGCATTTCCTCAGTTCACAGTCGGCTTTGAAGAGTGCAGGCGTGTTCCCGGTCCACGAAGAGTCGTCATGCCGAGCTCCGGAGGTAGTATGGGAGTGACAGGGGTTTGGGAAATGAGAAGTGCAGTGGGTGGGTGCGGGTTGTGGGAGGGGCTGGGAGAAGCGCCGTAGGACCGTTTAATTTACAGGTTTTAAAAAAAAAAAAAGATGGCGTGGGACATTTTCCATGCTGGGGTGGGCTCTCAACATGCGAGAAGGATGGCTGGGGGCCATGGAGCCGGCGAGGGATTGGGCACCCCCGTCGGCAGACGACGCGGGACGTTTGCCACACTGGGGAGGGCTCCCAGTGTGGCAGCAAAGATTTGGGGGGGGCGGCATGACGTGGTGCAAGCACACAGCGGTGGTTCTCTTTGAAGAGAAGACCACCGCTGTCATACACAGCGCCGCTTCCGATTGGTGCAGGACTGCCACGCCTGCTCAATGAAGCAGGGGATTGCAGAGGAGGGGCACACCTCCAAAGTGTCCCATTCTCCAAGACGTTCCTTGCGCATGCACGCAAGCGAACGTAAAAAGGGGGCTATCAAAGACCATGAGAAAATGTATTTTTGAACAGGTGAGCCTTTTGGGACTTGGTGGACACCTGAATGTGAAGCAACTTTCTTTGGAGTCATATACCAGCTGACCCATGCCCCAGTCCTTGCCTATGCTGATCCTACCAAGCCCTATGTTCTGCATACTGAAGCTAGTTTGCAGGGCCTTGGGACTGTGCTAAACTAAGACTACAAAGATGGCATGAGACCTGTAGCTTTTGCCAGTAGGAGCTTGACCCCATCAAAGCAGAACCACTGGGCACCGTTGGCTTTCTGCCTTATCAACTTATGATTATGTTGTTGAATACAGACTGGGACTAAACTACATTGATGTTGACACCCTGTGATGAAGGCCAGACTCCAAGGACAATTGGGTCACATCGTCTGAACCTGACATCAAAGCATTATGTCAAAAGTTTGATAAAGATGAACAAATGTCTGCGGACACAGTGGACTGCTTAGCAGATTGCTTGGGCCCTCCTGATACCTGCATACCTGCTGCCTACTGCCATTTCTCTGCATTAGATATTAGTGCACTACCTCAGTTCGATAATGACAGTATTCAGTGGGCTCAATCCCAAGATCCCATAATTCAACCAGCACTTGACACCCTGCATGCTGGGAAAGATGTGTCCAAGTTGCGTTCCCCTTATTTGCGAACTGCTCTGTTGTTCATAGAAGGTCCCAGGTTAAAGCTGCATGATCAGTTGTTATACAGAGAGACAGTGGATCATCATGGTCAAATAGACAAGCAACAGTTGGTCCTATCCATGGCCTTTAAACAGCTGTTACTGAGGTCCCTCCACAATCACATGGGGCATCTCAGTATTGACAGAACTCTAGACTTGGTACAATCCTGGTTCTACTGGACAAAGACGGGGGCAGATGTCAAGCACCATGTGAAGACCTGCAGTCGTTGCCTCCAAAGGAAGACCCTGCCCCAGAAGGCTGCTCCTCCTGTCAATATCACTACCAGTGCCCCCATGGAACTGGTTTGCATAGACTTCTTGTGCTTAGAACCCGGCCAAAAGAACATTGGCAATGCGTTGCTAGCTACTGATCATTATACACAGTATGAACAAGCCTTCCCAACTAAAGATCAAAAGGCCTCTACCGTGGCCAAGGTGCTAGTAGAAAAATTCTTTGTCCACTATGGTGCCCCCCCAGCAGATCCATTCTGACCAAGGCAGAGGCTTTGAAAGTAGGTTAATCAAAGAAATGCTTTCTCTGTCGGGGGTGCAGAAGTCAAGAACCACCCTATCACCCTCAGGGGAACCCTCAACCAGAACACTTTAACTGCACCCTACTGGACATGCTGGGTACCCTCCATCCAAAAGACAAGCATAAGTGGAGCCAGCAGATTATCACCTTGGTACATGCATACAATTGCACCAAAAGTGATGCTACTGGGTTCTCCCCCTACCATCTCATGTTTGGGAGGGAGGCCCGACTGCCAGTTGATGTCTGCTTTGGAGTCTCTCCAGATGGGGTCCGAGCCGAAAACTACTTGCAGTATGTACAGAAATTGAAAGATCTGTTAAATCATGCCTATTAACTAGCTCAAACTATGGCTGCTAAGTGAAATCTCGCCAACAAAGAAAGACATGATCGATGAGTAAAAACAAAGTAGTTGTTGCCCGGAGATAGGGTGCTACTACGCAATTTGGGACTGCATGGAAAACACCAAATTGCTGATAGATGGCACAATTTTCCCCACGTAGTAGTTGGTAAATTGGATGATCTGCCAGTGTACAAGGTACACCCAGAAAATAATTCCAAAGCTGTGAAGACCATGCACCGTAATCACTTACGGCCCATTGGCCAAGTTATTATTGATGCTGAACCAACCCCTGACACTTCTCCTGGGCCAGTGACTCGTGTTGTTGCAAAGAGGAAACAGAGCCAACCTGTCCGTGTTGTTCCAGAACTATGGCTTTCCCCTCAGCAGGCCCAGAGTGACAGTGATGACAGTGACTGTGATAATGCCTACTATCCCTCATATAAACTAAGCCAGTTGTTTCGAGGCAATCCTTTGCAGAATCATGGGGATGAAGCTGGGCCTTCAGAACTGCCTAACCCCCCCCCCCAGCTTCTCCCCTGGACCCATTGCCCCCTGAAAGTGAGGTGCAAAGTATCACGTTTGATGTTGCAGACTCTCTGAGTCTTGTAGAACTGTTTGACTTGCCTGAAGAAGGGGCTTCTGGTCTGAGTCTACCTGGTGACATACCAGAACTTGAAGAACAGAAGAAGGAGGGTGTTCATGAAAGAGGTTCAGTTTATCTTCTGCTTTAACTGAAATATTTGAATAGTTTGTACTTGAAATTAGTTCTGTGTGTTAAAAATTACTACTTTGAGTTAGAACTGTTACTTGGGCTGTATATTGTAACTATTGGGGCTAGTGTACTGGTTGTAGGAAAGCTTGTTTGGCAGTGATAGAGTGAAATTTAAATGTGATGTTTGCCTGGTGGTGGTAGAGCCCTCCCATCCACCCTGTATTGTAGGCTTTCTTAAATACTGAAAAGCCACTGGGGGTTGGGATTGAAGGGCTGTGCATTTCTGTTTGTGACTGATACTTGAAGCAACAGGAACTGGTGGCCTGTGACATCATACGGTACCTGATGTCTGCATTGAAGGGCTGTGCATTTCTGTTTGTGACTGAAACTTGAATCAACAGGAACTGGTGGCCTGTGACATCATACGGTGCCTGATGTCTGCATACACACACTGTTAGTGGGATTGGACACACACTGGACTGTATGTGTTTGTGAGACTTGGGAACGTTATTGGTGGGGTTGAAATTGGGTTCGTAAACAATTCCAGGGGGGAAGGGACTGGGAAAAGAGGGAAGTGCCCATTATGAATAGAGAGGGTCAAACAGGGTGGCCTCATTCCACCATGGCAGGCATCTTCGGAAGGGTTGTAGGCTGCACAGGCTGTGGGGTGGCAATAATTCTCAATTGGGCCTGGAGAGAGGGAGGCTGCCCACTCTGTAGACAGCTATCTCGTATCGGGGTGAAGTATATTGGTTAAGGAGTAAGCTGGGGGAGTTGGGGTGTGTGTCCAAGGATAAGGGGTTTGGATATGGGTGTCAGAAGAGTGGGGTTGAGGGGAGGCTGGGGCAATGCTCAGAAATTAGAGGAGGTTACGTTACAGCAAGCAGGAGAGGGGATATTAGGGACAGAAGACCCTTGGATAGGGATGTTGACGCTAAGGGGAAAACTTATGGGGTAAACATTCCGAATATAAAGAGAGTGGAGGGGGAAGAGTCAGGATGGGCTGCTGTGGGGAAGCCTAGAAGAGCAGACAGTGGGAAGGGAGGGGCTGTTGTGGGGAAGCCTAGAAGAGCAGACAGTGGGATGGGAGCTCCTAAGGAGGACAGGGCAAGAGGGGAGGAAGAGGGGCAGCTTAGAGGGGCAGTCAGGGGCAACATGGGTCACTTGATGGAGGCTGGCATAGAGTGTTACAATAAATTTGAGCTACCAAGCAACCTAGAGGGGGAGGAAGGGGTTGGTGGAAATGAGGTAACTGATACAGAGGCCGGGAGGATGGAGTCAGATACCCATAGGGCATCACAGGCTGGCAATGGAAAGGACAGAAATAGTCCCAGAGGGAGAAGGGGAAACTTGTATGTTAAGCAGATGGGGAAGCTGCAACATATTGCAGACACGAGGGAGGAGAGCATGACTGGAGAGAAACTGGAAGACAAGGAGGCGGGGGAGGGGGGCCCCCTTCAGGAGGGGGGTCCGTACCAAGGATGGGGCCCTAGGTAAAGGGAACCCACAGAGGGCCTCTGGAGGTAGGGGTACTATTACAAGGGGGGGAGGATGGCAGTGTGGGGGAAGGGGAAACGATCAGGACCAGGATAAATGGGTTGGATGAGATAGGGTTAAAGGGGATATCTATTCAGGAGGGGTCTGAGTTAAGTGGGCAAAATAATAACAGAGGCAGAAAGGGGAGGGTGGCAAGGGGGTCTCTCATAATAAGGCAGGAAGACTCCCATGGAATTGAGATCACAGATAAGGGGGGGGTTGAGAGTGCATAGTGGAGGTAACCATAAGGATGATGGTGGTGTTAAGGTTCTGTTATTGGGAGACTCGATGATTAGGGGTATCCATTGGGAGGGACAGGAAGAGGGATGCCATTGCCAGGTGAAGGTAGTGAGTATCTCTGAGCTGACGGTGCACAGAGCAAAATTCATGGTGTATGAACTGGTTAGGGATTGTGGAGGGAAACCGGATTTCCTGGTGCATTTGGGGACTAATGATATAGAGGGAAATAGCATTTTGGAAATCCAAGCAAGGTTCCGAGAACTTGTCAGAATCTATTGGGATAATGGATGCAACATTTCCTTTTTGGAAATTAGTGATGCACGGATATCTGACCCGGTCGGATATCAGGCTTTTAACCCCTATCCGACCCAATCGGTTTTTACATTTTAATCAGGTCAGGTCGGGTCGATTATTTTATAGATGCACCATTTTAGAAAGAATGTGGGAGAGGGTGGTGGTGATCGGGGAACAAGTCTGATATTGCCACCAGTACCGTGGCATGAGAGTGTGCTCATTTACATATCAGGTCGGGTCGGGTCGATGCCCGGGGATGGTCCTTATGATCTTTAGCCGAATCAAAAAGAAATGGAGGAAATACTGAGCATTCATTGAAAGCCCTTGACAGTGAACGTTTTGAAATAATTAATCAATTTAGGTACCTAGGAGTTAATTTGGATTGTGCTCTGTCATAGGACTCCATGTGGACGAGCTGATAAAAACCATACATTGCCTCCCTGGTGACAGTTCCGGCTGAGTGCTGCTCTGATTGCTTGAGATGCTGTGAAAGCGAACAGCCGGAAAATAAATTTATCTGTGCAGTTAAGCTGGCTGAAAGTCCTATTTCTACTAACATCTGGTATGCCAGACAGAATGTTATCCTTTTACCTCTGTTTTTTTGCAAATATTTAAGCCAGTCTGCACTTGGAGAACAATTTCTTTTGTTCCCCCCCAGAGGTGGTCAGAGTTGACCCCCCCGGGTGCTGCAATAACACATCATATAAATTTTATATTATGTTTTTGTGCTAGTGCATCACATGACCATCAGTATAAATAGAAAAGCGTTGACATTCTCAGTATGGTATGACGCACATTTTTGATGCAATTGCTGCAAGAGCACTCTTCTAATCATCGTTTTCCTTTTGACTTAACCACAGTAGGTCCAGACTTCGCATAATATCTCAACTTCTGTGTTTTTGTATTTTTGAGGTAAAAAAAAATTGCTGTATCTCTCTTTTAGATTTCTGTTCCTGCCTCTAGGTCTTTTTGGGGCACTCAGCCTTTAGAGATGTTATACTGCACTGCCTCGCATCTCATAGAAACATAGAAACATAGACTTTGACGGCAGATGAGGACCACTTGGCCCACCCAGTCTGCCCATTTCCCTTCCTATTGGATAAGCTGCAGATTCTAGTTAACCAACAGCCTACTTCCTGCCGGGGTTCTCAGTATTCTTGTTGCCTAAGATGAGAGTCGACTTTTTATTTTATACGATGCAGGTAAATTTAACAACTGAGAGACAGAGAGAGACAGATTTAGTTAATAGATATTAGCCTGGATTACGATCTTCTTCCACTGTGTATATGACCAAGCAACAAGAGACATGCCAGACAGAATTTTATCCTTTTACCTCGTCGATAGAATACTCCTTTGGGGAGCGACATAACACATCACTGGTGATCTGATAAAGGCAAAGGGGAGGTTGCGAGCATATTTAGTGTTTTTTTAACGTCACACTAATTACTATCAGACCCGATGCTGAACCGATCCGGTTGGATAGTAGATACAGGATATCCGGATCCAATATCCGACGTAAAAGTGATATCCGTGCATCTCTATCAGAAATATTGCTGGTACCAAAGGCCTCGGTGGAGAACAAAATGAAGATGACAGAGGTTAATGACTGGCTCAGGAAGTGGGGTGAAGAAAGTGGGTAGGGGGGTGTTAGGGAACTGGGAAGGAGTGTGGGACGATAAAGGACTATATACCAAGGACAGGCTTCATCTTACCCCATTATTGAAGGAAGTCCTTAAACAGGGGGAGGTGGACTACATTCAAGAAAGGTGGGGTTTAAACTTGTGAGGGGGGAGGGATAAGGAAGGGGCTGACCAGAAGCCCTCTCCTCTAGATAAGGGGAGTAGCCTTCAAACCCAAGGGGCAGGGGAACAGACTGGGGGAGGAGGTTTCAGGAGGAGGAGAGGGAGGATAGAAGTATAAGGAACCCAGTTGGGGTTTGACAAAGGGATCAGGATAAGGGGTGGGGGTGGTGTTAGTAAATGCCAGGAGCTTGGGAATCAAGTTGCCAGAGTTTTGGGCCATGCTGTTCGGGGGTGGGGGTGGATGTGGTGGCGGTCACAGAAACATGGGCCAACACTAACCATGACTGGGACCTAAATGTGAAGGGGTACACTATGCTTAGAAAGGATAGAAAGGAGGGCAGAGGGGGTGGAGTGGCTATGTTCATTAGAGAGGACATAGAAATTTCTAGGGTAGAAGAGGCAGAGGGAAATGTGGAGGCCTTATGGGTTACCTTACGAACCCCAGCAGGTGGTAAGGTCAAGCTGGGTGTAGTATATAGGCTCCCCGGGATGGGTGATGTTCTGGAGGATGGTTTGCTGGACAACATCATTACCCAGTGCAGACCAAAAGGGGAGGGAGTGGTCTTGATAGGAGACCTTAATATGCCAGGTACAAACTGGGGAACCATGTCCTCTAAGGTGGTCAAGGAGCAGAGGCTGCTGGACGGCTTCCCGGATGTGTTCTTAACACAGCACATGATGGAGCCCTCAAGGGAGGGGCATGTCCTGGACATGGTTCTGGCAGATGGGGATTTGGTAAGGGACCTGGTTGTAGAGGATCCCCTGACTGGGAGTGACCATGATACTGTCTGGTTTCAAATAAGCATGGGGAAGGGGGGGAGATCTAGGACACTGGCTGTAGACTTCAGGGGAGCAGACTTTGTGGGCATGGGAAATATTCTCAAGGATCACTTGAAGGTGATTACAACAATGACAGATGTGGAAAAGAGATGGGAGGTCATAAACCGGGGACTTCATGAGGCAGTCAGGACCTGCGCTAAATTGAAGCGTAAGGGAGCAAGGTCACATAAACCATGCTGGTGGTCTAGTGAGGTTCAGGTAGCAGTCAGTGAAAAGAAGGCTGCCTACAAAAAATACAAAACAACAAGAGGGGATAGGGAAAAGGAAATGTACCATCTTGCATCTAGAAAAGTCACCTGGATGGTGCAGGGGGTAAAGTCCAGTAAAGAGCAGCGGCTGGCACAGGGGATATGGGGAGGAGAAAAGGAGTTCTTCTGATACATTGGGGAGAGGAGAAAACTAAGGGCCAGCTCGGCAGATTGAGATCAGAAGGTGGGTGGGTGGGTGGAAGAGGCGAGGGACCAGGTGGAGGTATTAAACGAGTACTTTGCCTCTGTGTTCACTAGGGAGGGGGATGGGATATTTACAAAGCAAGGTACAATGGGGATAGAAGTGGTAGTGTGTGGAATCGGGGAAGCAACAGAAATGGAGCATGAGGGAGGAAGAGGTACCCCAGAGGTGTCATATCAGGAAAAGGATAAAAAGGCCAGTAAGGTGGGGGGGGGGCGGATGATGCTATCCCCATTGAATGGGCATGGCAAATCCTTAAGACCCTAAAGAAAGATAAATCTCCTGGGCCGGATGGCATCCATCGCGAGTACTATGGGAATTGGCGGACGTACTGGCTACACCCCTGGCAGACTCTTCAACAGGTTGCTTGAGACAGGGAGGGTACCTAGGGATTGGCGAGAGGCACATGTGGTGCCAATCCATAAAGGGAGGGTCAAGGGAAGTGCCAGGTAACTATAGACCCATCAGTTTGACCTTGGTGATGGGAAAAATAATGGAGAGTATACTAAAGGAACAGTTGGGGGTATACTTGGAGGAGGTGGGAGGTCTGGATAGTCGTTAACATGGGTTTGTGCCAGGTAGATCATGTCAAACCAATCTTGTGGAGTTCTACGAATGGGTAACATCGGAACTGGACAGGGGAAAACCTGTGGATGTACTATTCTTGGACTTCAGCAGCATGTTTGATTCGGTCCCCCACAATGATCTGGTGGAGGAACTGATGGGGTTGGGAGTGGGTCCTTTGATGGTCAGATGGATAGAAAACTGGCTAACTGGATGCAATCAGAGAGTAGTGGTCGGTGGGGAGCTCTCGAACCCTAGAGAGGTTGATAGTGGGGTACCGCAGGGCTTGGTCCTGGGTCCACTCCTGTTTAATGCATACATATCTGATATCAGGTAGGGCATATGGTGTGAAATGAGTCTCTTCACTGACGACTCCAAGATGGGAGCAGTAGTGGAGGGGGAAGAGGGGAGGTTGGCCCTGCAAGGGGATCTGGACACCCTGGAAAGGTGGGCTCACACCTGGAAATTTAATTTCAATACCACCAAGTGCAAGGTGTTACATCTTGGGTGGGGAAACCCTAAACACAGGTTCACCCTGGGAAGGGAGGCACCGCAGGCCTCAACAGGGGGAAAAAGACCTAGGGGTCATGGTGGATGCATGTACGAATAACTCTGAGCAGTGCAGAAGAGCGACTAGCAAAGCAAACAGGATGTTGGGATGCATCGTAAGGGGGATCACCTCTAGCAGCAGGGAAGTGATTCTGCCGCTGTACAATGGACTGGTTAGACCACACCTTGAGTACTGTGTTCAGTACCGGAGACTACACTTGAAGAGGGACATACAGCTCCTGGAGAGTGTACAGAGGAGGGCTACTAGGATGATACGAGGACTAGGGGATTTGACGTAGGAGGACAGACTTGAAGAGCCTAGCCTGTTCTCACTGGAGGACAGGAGAGACAGGGGGGACATGACTGAGGTCTTCAGGTACCTCAAGGGAGTAAATAGGGTAAACACGGAGAGGATCTTTAGACTAAAGCAAGGAGGTATCACCAGAGGGCATGGTTTGAAGCTGGAAGGTGGAAGGATGAGGGGGGAAGAGGAGGAGGTTTTTCACTGAGAGGGTGATGGATCCTTGGAATGCACTGCCTGGCAAGCTGGTTCAGATATCCATGGTGGAGGGCTTCAAGAGAGGGTAGGACAGATGCAGAAAGCGGATGTATCAGACGATGGCCTGGCCCAGGGGGGTGGGGATGGATGATACGGGTTTCTGGAACACAGGGGGAGGCCTCAGTACCCAACTAGGGATCTGAGGTTCGAGCAGACTCAATAGACTATAAGGCCTAATCTGCTGGAAATTAGTGTGTTAGTATATAAGTAAATTGTTGACAGCATCCCTTCAGTGCCACAAAGCCTAATTGTGCCAGAGTCTCCTCAGAATGAGCAACCTGGGCCCTCTTCAGAAGATAATAATGAGCAAAGTGTTGTGGAAACACAGTCTGCAGAGCCAGGAGCTGATAGTGTTCCCAATCCGGACATTTCAACCAGTGCAGAGGCATCCCTTACCACAGGAGAAGAAATAAGTGCCAATGTTGATAGCCCAGAGCCTGTGCCTGTTCCCCTCAGAAAATCTGGGCAACCTGTTAAGCCAGTGCTACATTTTAGTTATGATTCCTCTGTGAGGCCTGTGGACTTACCTCTTAATGTGGTCCATAAAGGCGTTTACATTTCCAAGAGCTCGCTGCCCAAACTGAGCTTGACTGCCACCTCCAGATTAATTGTTCTTCCTTCAGAACATGGTGTCCCTGTCGCATCTAGTCCCAAGTTAGCTAATAGGGAAGGGCCCCCTTTTGCATCATTTACTGTACAAGAAGTTAAAAAGTGAAGTCATAGGTAACTGTTCATAGTATGTTAATCATAATAACATCAGTATGGAGTGTATGAAACATGCATAAGTATTGTCAATGAAGATATGATATAGTGTAATGTATAGTAATGTGTTAAGTTTGCGTTAACTGATGCATCAGGTAATATTTCCATAGTATGCTAATGTCACGTATGTCTTCTATATATTGATTCTTCAATATTGTGATGGTGTAGACTTGATGCGGCCATCTAGTTTTTCTAGGCAGGGAAGGGTGTAACTCTCCCTACAAATGGGGGTTCCTGAAAGTCTTTCTTGGGTGTGCCTAAATGCCCACTGCCAGGCTGGTATCCTGTGTCTTAGCACTTTAAAAGTGTTTGTGTGAGAGAGCCTTAATGCTTCTGTGCTCTGTCTCTTTAAGAGTTGCCAATAACGTGGTGCTTATTTAATCTGGGAGGGAGCTAAATGTTTCTATGCTCAAGTCCTGCCCAGGCTGCCACATAATTGCTCCATTCTGCCATCGCTATTTTCGCAGAGGGAACTCTGTTAGAAGATGTACTTATTTGCCGATTATCTATTAGCATAGTAATGATATTGTAGTTTGTTTAACCTGCCTTCTTTGCAGCATGGACAGTTCTGTTTATCACCACCATTTTGGTTTTGGATTGCCAGTCAGCACCACTTGGTACCTTTGGGGACCCTAAAATGGAGCCTGTCCCAAGGGGTCTTGTGGGAGCAATTTTCTGTAGGAACTGTAGTTTTTCCATTTTGGCACCCAACAGACCTGGTCGGGAGCCCTTGCTTCGACAGACTGATGGATCAACCAACTAGAACCTTTTGGACCGAAGGGAATTTTCCAAGCTGCCTGCTGCAGTCAGTCAGTCTGGAGTTAAAGATTAAAGAGTAAACAGCTTGAGTGATTCAAGCAGTTGCTTTTTGGCCTGTCTGCCTACAGTCCCTCAAGAGGGAATCCTTTGAAAGACTTAGCAATCAGACTGTATCGAATTGAAGTGTGACAAAGCCACTGAAGAGTGACAAGATTTGAACCTAAAGAAGACCGAAAATTTGCTGTACGTGATCGGCCTGTCAGGACATCCATTTACCACAGAATTCCTGGTTTTGCTCAGAGACACTGATATTGCTGCTGTACTGCCTTCCGTATTGTGGCATGGTGATTGCTAAGCTGCATCCAGCACTACTGGACTCAAAATCCAAACTGTTCTACATGGCCTGGGCCTTGCCACCTGGCCCAGCCAGCTACTGAAGGTGAGAGTCGCCCGGGGATCAGCCCCCCTGCTCAACCATCTTGAACAGGAACGACACCTCGGTGATTCGTGTGGGCCCGGCTTCTCCTGGCAAACCAGTCATCAACCTGCAATCTCCATTTCTTCTAGCCTGTGTCTCGTATTGGGTAGCGTGAGTAACAATCAGGGTAGCTCCCTGCAACAGCAGCTAAATCTCAAGTGTTGTCATCTAATTGCATTGTTGTTTTCCTTTTCATGAACTGAGTCTTCAGGCTCATGACCACAAATTGTGCGTGGTTGTGCATGCCTTTTCTTTTCATCACAGGGCCCCAACCAGCTGCGACACTGGCATACCCTCGGCATCGTTCCAGGCTAGCCCACCTTACTTCCAACTGGGTACCCAGAGTGTGTGACTGTGAAGGGACTAAAAGTGCATGCATAATTGTCTGACTAGATCAGTTTTCAAATCAATCAACCTGATTATGCCCCTCCCTTGTTCAATTCTCCTGAATAAACCAGATCTATCTTTTTTTGCATTGAATCTGACTGTGATTCCAGTTTGTACCAAAAGCACTGTACTGTTGTTATTTGCTGTGCCTAACCTTGTTTTACAGGGAATCTCCAGGGTCGAACTAATGGAACCAGCCCTGGTGATAAGTGCAAACAGTGTGGGAATTGTATGCTGAATAGGGGCTACTGAGAAAGTGTTTGTTGCATATTGTGGCCACCAGAGGGGAAAGAGAGGAGTTACAGTGTCCCGGAGGGCTGTACCCAGGTTAGCCTTGTCACTAACAACCCTTTCCTCTGGGTGGAGGTACCCGTTTCAGTACCCAGGCCCCTTAACCTGCAAATAGCAATGCAGGCAGGGGTAATAGCCCTTGGGATAGCACTGCCTAGGAATTACACACAGGAGGCTTGGTCTGCTGCCATACTGCTGCTGCTACCAGCTTGTTCAGGCATCTCCACCTCCTCCAGCCTGTAGCGTACTAGCATGTGAGACTGGACCAAAGAGGGACGATGTTTCACGCTTCTGAGCCTGTTAGCCCAAATGCCAGTGATCCTGACTCCACTGCCCAACTCTTCCTCTCTTGCTCTTTTCTTCTCTTCGGGCTCAATCTCATCTCTGCCCTCTTCCCAACATGCATATAAGGATCAAAGGGATCACAATGACATCACTGCAGTGCTGCACAGCAGACTGTTTGGTGCAAAGCCTGACTTATCAAGGACTACCCCCCCCAACAACTTAGCAGGACAAGTGTCCAATGTGATCTGTTAGAGAACTAAACAATCTGTCCCTCCTCCTCCTCCATCCAACTACCCAATGAGTCCATGATGAAACTCAGGCTATCACAGAATAAAAAATAATCTGTCCCCCTCCCCTCAACAACTAGATGAATCCCAAGCCCAACCTGGCTTGTCAGGGAATAACTGTCTCCTCCCTCAAACATGAAGGGTTTGAATCCCAACCTGGCCCATCAGGGAAAAAAGACATCTGACCCTCTCTCCTAACTACCTGACAGGTCTGGTGACCGGTGTCACAAATGCACTCAGCAGGTCAGGCCCTCTGCTCCCACAGTGCCAACCTCTGAGCGCAATAGTGTGAACAGGTAACAAACAGGGTAACCCTCCTGTTTGCTTTTGGGTCTGAATCATCTCTAGTCTCAAGTTCTTGGGGGGATTCAAACTAAGAACCTCATGCTAGTGTATCCAATGTACAGGCTCAGATATGTACTCTCTTCAGGGATTGCAGTATAATCTTTCGCCAGGGACACCAAGCTATGCTTCCAAAATGAACCCTTAAAACTCTATAAGAGACCTTAAGTATATTCTTACCTTTTCCCAGTTTAGTAACACCATCAAGCTGTTGAACAATTGTCAAACCTAACCATCTATAAGTCACTTGCAAAAAAAAAAAAAAGAACTGTCAGGCACCCAGGCAATTTTAAGAAAATGTACTTTACTAAAAGATGATAAAAATATGAACAATGTAAACACAGAACAATATATCAAAGAGCTCACAATCACATAAAAGAACAAAGGAAAAGTACAAAACAAAAACTCCTACCACAATACATTTAGACCTTTGCTATAGCGTATGGTGGAACGCTGTTCCACATGGAAATCCATGCCTGGACCAGTGTTGTTGTGCTGCACCTGGTACATCACGATCTTGTTGTGCTGCACCCAGTACGTCACCGGTGCAGTACAAGATTGAACGCGTTCGCGCATGCGCGATTGAGCCGCCAACGGCGACGCAGAGAAGAACGCCGCTACCAATGCCGGCAAGCCGATTTTTTCTTGTACACTTGTTTGGGGATCACGTAAGTGTTGATTATTGGTTGCCCATACACTATAAAAGATTATGTATGAGCAATCACACACAGACAAGGCAGTGGAAAGATCTCGAGGTTCCCATGGTAATGGACCTCTTGAGCTATGCTGTCGAGGTCTCTGGTTACCACGGAATCCTCTCGATCACAACTGCCTTGTTGTGTATGATTGCTCATACACAATCCTCTGTGTCTAAAGTATTACATCTGGAAATGTTAAAGTTAAATCAGAGAGCTGTGCCTTTGAGTCACAAAATAATATAATATTCATGTCAGACACAAGTTTCAGTTTAAACTGTGTCTCCATATCCCTTCTGTGAGTCATCTAGCTCCTCCTTTTAGAATATAAAATTACAAAAAAATGATTTCCTCTCAGGAGTTATTTTAAATAAGGTGCCATCAGAAGAAAAAAGACATTTCCTATATATAACTCCTTAATTACACGTTTTCTTTGAACTAGCCATCTCACACTGGCACCAATGTGTTACAAAAACCCAACAGAAATCAGTCTAATGATGTCCTGTTTCTGAAGTCATAAACACACATTTGATTTCCACTTCAAAACATGAGGTCATAAAAAGGCCATAACATGCAATTTCTCAAGGAGGTTAATTACATTACAGAGATCTCCTGGTCAGTTTACATATCCTGTAGCTTCACTGAAACCTGGGGGGGGGGGGCACCCATGGAAGCACAGGCTGTCTTATGTGAGACAATCACATACCATATTTTTATATTACAAATATTATATGACAGACATAACCAGCTGGCCAAGCATCACAATTGGTGCCCAACCAAGCCCATCAGGAATTAAAAAGAAATTAGCCATGTCCCCCTAACTACTTAATGGATCCAACACCCAACCCAGACCATCAGAGAATTAAAACACAAACAAAACAAAAAATGGTGATATGTAGGGAAGGGCTATGATTTTGATGGGTATGGATAAACTAACTACCAGATGTTGGGTGGACTTGAAAAACTGTGTACAGTGTAGAAAGCATTAATGAAAAGCAGTGCTGCTGCGACAAAGCCTTTACTGTGGACACTGTATACCAAAAATTGTAAAACTGATGTTGGATGTGATCTTTGTATAACAGTACTTATAGCAGTGGGACTGGTGAGACAGTAAGGCCTACAAGGAAAATAAACAAAGATAGCAGCATAAAAAAATCAAGGCCAGCCTTGTTGGTATCAGCCAAATCTTGTTATGTGTTTTCGACAGTAGTCTCAGGACTGTTAAAATGGTATGATAAACTTATTTTTTCTCAACAGTAGTTATGGATGGACCCTTTCCCAATCACTGAGCTCTCAAAAACATATTTGTAACATAAACGGTAAATAATGACACAAAAAATGGTTTACTGTGTGTAGTGTATGAGTTGCTATGCTTTTGAGATATGTGTATATTTCAGTCCAGTGGAAATAATTACAGTAGATGACTCGGTTGAAGCATTGCTACTTGTTAGACTTCCACTGAGCTAACAAGACTAGGCATTCAGATATCAAGTGGCAAGCCATCAGAGTTGTGGGGTGGCATGTTACTGAAGGGTGGAACTCATTACAGGGCTCTCTGGAAACAAGTTCATTTGGTGGTTAATATGGAATATATATTTAATATGTGTTATATTGCTGTATAGAAGTTTGTCCAATTTTGATTACATTATTGCTTAAGCCAATGCCTACTTCTTTAGCAGTACTGGGCTCTGGACCTCAGCTGCCAAACTGTTGCTGTGACGGGAAGAGGTTGGCAGTGTCCATGCTAGGACACCCTCTTCCCCTGTACTACAAGGCTGCTGAGGATGCAGATTTTTTTTTTCCCTTTCAAACTCCATGGTCGCTCTCAAGATAGCCTGGAAAAAAAAAGCCTGAAACAAACTGAGGTCACAAAAAGGAGATTCGGGCCAATCAGGTCAGCCCAAGGAGGAGGTGCCAAATTGAAAAGGAGTGAAGCTGCCTCTGGGCTTCAGTGCTGCTGAACTGTTGCTGCAACGGGGGCAAGAGGTTGTCAGTGTCCATGCTTGGACTCCCTCTTCCCCTGCACAACGAGGCCACAGAAGATGCTATTTTTTTTTCTTTTTAAACTCCGCAATCGCTTTCGTGACAGGCTGGGGAGCCTGAAACAAAATGTAGGCACAGAAAGGAGATTCAGGCCAAACAGGTTGGCCCAAAGAGGAAGTGCCAAATTGAAAAGGAATGAAACCGCCACTGGACTTCAGTGCTTCCGAACTGTTGCTGTGATGGGGTAAGAGGTTGATGGTATCCATGCTGGGAACCCCTCTTCCTCTGCACTACAAGGCTGCCAAAAATGCTGAATTTATTTTGCCCACCCACCTATCTCCCAACCCCCTCTAGTTTTAAATGCTGCTTCTAGGGCTCCTCCCCAATGGACCAATTGGGGTAAGGAGGCTAGCAGAAGCACACCTAGAAGGAGGATCACCTATTAGGAACTGGCAGGAGGAGGAGTACAGCAAAGGGGGTGTTCTCAGAGTGTACATTAAGGCAGGACTGCTGCTGGAGAAACTTAAAAATCATACAGAAGGTACAGTGAATGTATCCTTAAAGCTTCGTCTGAGGATAAGCTGCTGCATCATAATCACCAGTACTGAAACTGTGACTTTTGAGACACTGCAACCTAACCAGAGGCACAGTGACTTTTCAGGGTCATAGGGGTAATCTTGAGCTGTTACAGTCAGTGTATCTATTTCTGCTAATAGTTGCTTTATCTGCGTATTGGAGGATATTTTAATTGAATTACACTGCCAACTACACTGTAACTAAATGTTAATCTAGTAATTAAGTTAGTAATTTAGTGTAGTTCTACTCAATATTGACCTAGCAATCAAGTAGTCATTTGGTGTATTCTAGCTTACCTTTAGGGTACGTTATTATAAGCTTAATAAGTAAGTCAGTAGGTTAATGTATTTTTGCTTATTGCTCTGGTACTTTTATTAGGGCATTTAAAGTACTGTTGCATTCAAGCCAGTCGATATGGGGGACTGTTTGGGAAAACATTGCTATGAAGGATGCAATTGGAAATAACTCATTAAATTGCATGGTACAGTGTGGTCAAGGGATCAAGTAATTCCAGAATTAGAGGAGAAATTATAGCCAGAAAAGAAGTGAGCAAAATGTGGGGCATTAGGGGACACATCAGGGGCACTTGTAATTTAACTTGTTTTAACAAGTTATACAAAAACAAACAAACAAAACACAAAATCAAACTTTTGCTTTCATTTTCTTCCTTCTAATTACTCTGACCAGGTTATAAACCCAGCAGCTTACCTGGAATGGATATCATTAAATGCAGCTACTGTGGAACACATTTCAGAAGGGCAGTTTTACAGGATTTAGGACACTGTCCTACATGCTGGGCCATTGGAGATTTAAGGGCTCAGCTCCAGGCAGCATGGGCAGAGATTGCGCACCTCAAATTGCATATTAAAGAGAAAATATATTATAAGAACCACCAGCCATTTCCCCAACATCCAACAGAAGCACCTCGACCACAGAGGGTAGTTGGTCCGGGAGGTTGGCAGGTGGTTAGGAGGGGTAAATTGGGTGCCCATCACTCAGTGGTCTCCAACATGTCACCTCCACAAACCATATAAAAACTACAAACAGGTATCTGCCTCTATCTCCTAAATCAAACACAGTGGCAGAGGACACTGCAGAGCAGGACACTGCAGCACAGGAGCTAACACAACAAAACTCGCCCAAAACAGGAACCAAAACAAAAAAAGCAAAAAGGAAATCCAAAAAACTTCTGATCATAGGAGACTCCAAGATTCGAGGCGTTGATACATATCTCCAGCCAGGGGTAATGGTCCAATATCTCCCAGGTACATCAGTGTGGAGAGACACTGACCACATTGCTGAAATTGTTCAGGAAGCAGGAGAAAACATTGATGTCCTGGTACACATAGGGACTAATGATCTCGTCAGCCGGTCAGTTGTGGAGACCAAGGAACACCTGACCAGGTTGGGTGACAAACTATCATCCATTTCATCCAACATCTCCTTCTCTGAGATCCTGCCAGTCTGGGAGAGGGGACAGATGGACAGAAGGTCAGAGAAGGGGAGATAGGGGAGCTAAACATGTGGCTCAAGGGCTGGTGCCAGGAAAAGGGACACAAATTTGTAGGGAACTGGCAACAGTTTTGGGAGCGAAAGTTCTTTAAATTTGATGGACTGCATCTGACTAAACAGGGAGTCAGTGCATTGGGGCAGAAGTTTGATGTCTTTGCAGAATATTTAAACTACCAAATGGGGAGAGGGGTGCAGCACCCGATACATCAAATGGGAAGAACACCCTTCCCCCCTCAGCTAGTGGTCAAACAGGAGTTCAGCATATTTGTAGTTCATTTGCATCACCAGGTAAAGAAAAAGGTCTGGCTCCCCATACGATGCACAGAGGAAACGCAGACCTCGCCCAACAACTAACACACCGAAATCTGACCAGTGGAAAATCATGCACACAAATGCTCACATCTGGGAAACAAGATCCCAGACCTGCAGGTAATAATGACAGAGGCTAAACTGGACATAGTAGCCATTAGCGAGACATGGTTTACCAGTAATCACACTTGGGAGACTTCAGTAGCTGGCTATGTACTGTTCAGAAGAGACCGAGGTGCAAAAAGGGAGGGGTGGAGTGGCCCTTTATGACAATGAAAATATCAAAGCTACAGAAATTTAGAATACACATAAGGAGCCAGAAGAACTGTGGGTCACCCTGGAAACAGGAAATGGGACAGCCATACGAACTGGGGTTGTGTACAGGCCTCCAGACCAGGGGGAGGACATAGACATGTTACTGTTAGAAGATATACAAACCATGACAACTAAAGGGGAGTTTCTGATAATGGGAGACTTCAACATGCCAGATACAGATTGGTCAATACCAGCAGGGACATCTGCCAGAACTAGACACATGGTGGATTCTCTGCAGGGGGAGGGCCTCAAACAACTGATACAACAACCCACAAGAGACAGGGCTATCCTAGATCTAGTACTGACTAACAGGGGAAGGATCACAGATCTCCAAGTAGAAGGTCACCTGGGTGCCAGTGACCATCACATGGTATGGTTCAATTTGGCCACTAGAACAAAATCATCCCATTCCAAGGCAAAAATATGGGACTTCAGAGGAGCTGACTTTGATAAGATGGCCAACAGAGTTAAGCTAGCCCTGGCAAAAAGAAATACAGGTGAGGGGGTACAGGCAAAGTTGGCAAGCATTAAAGATGCAATACTTGAAGCAACATCCCATTGTGTTAGTGAGAAAAGGAAGTGCAAAAGAAGAAGGAAACCACTTTGGTTCTCAAACACAGTAGCAGAAAAGGTCAGAGCCAAAAGGCTGGCCTTCAGGAAATATAAGAGAACGCAGCTTGATGAAGATAGGGAGACATACCAAACTTCCCTAAGGGAAGCAGGGAAGGCAGTAAGGCAAGCAAAGGCCCAAACCGAGGAAACACTAGCACAAACAGTAAAAGAAGGTGACAAGACTTTCTATAGATACATTAGTAAAAGGAGAAAGTCCAGAGAGGTATTGCTATGATCAAAGGGGTAAGGGTGTGTATGAGGAGGAGGACCATGTAAAAGCATCTATCCTAAATAGATACTTCTGCTCAGTATTTACTGAAGAGAAAGTAGGGCAGGGCCCACAACTCTGCACCATGGACACAGGGGGGAGGGAGGTGTGCACTAGTCCCTTCACAAAAGAAAGGGTCCTACAAGAGCTCGATAAGCTCAGGGTGGACAAGGCAATGGGACCTGATGACATACATCCCAGGGTACTAAAGGAGCTAAGGGTGGAACTAGCAGAGCCATTATCAGAATAGATAAGTGAGTCTCTGCGCATAGGAGAAGTCCCAGAAGACTGGAGAAGGGCTCATGCGATCCCACTCTACAAGAGTGGTAGCAGGGAGGAGGCAGGGAACAACAGACCAGTCACTCTTACCTCAGTAGTTCCACATAGAAGATTGATTAATAAGTTGGGTAGGCTCAGGGTGGGTCAGATGTTGGTCAACTGGGTGGCAAACTGGTTTATGGGCAGAAAACAGAGAGTGGTGGTAAACGGTATGCAGTCTGAGGTAAGACTGACTGGTCTGTAGTTCCCTGCCTCCTCCCTGCTGCCACTCTTATGGAGCGGGACCACATGAGCCCTTCTCCAGTCTTCTGGGACCTCTTCTGTGCTCAGAGACTCACTTATCTATTCTGATAATGGCTCTGCTAGTTGGTCAGAGCAGCCAAGGCCACCTACTATCGTTCAGAGCTAGCCTCTGCCTCAAGAAATCTTTCAAAGCTCTGGAAAACATTAAAAGACATGTCTGCACACGCACCTGGTAATTTCATTTCAGCAAAAATTAAGTCCGGTGGCAGCGTTATCACTAACCGATTGGAGATATTGGAAGCCCTCAATAACCATTTTGCAACAGCAGGGCTAGCATTTGATACTTCTGCCAGTGACCTCCGCATAGCTCAGGGCCCACCAACCCACAAGTCCCCCTCTACCGAGGAGGCCTTCTCCCTCCTGCCTGTCTCTCTAAAAGGGTGGAAGACCTACTGCTGCAACTGGACACCAGGAAGGGAGCAGGCTCCGACTTTATAGAGCCATACTATCTGAAATGTGCCTACCATGTGCTTGCGGTGCCAGTCACCCACCTATTCAACATCTCACTCTCCCAGGGTAGCCCCCCCCAATGGAAAATAGCCCGTGTCATCCCTCTATTAAAAGCAGGTGACTCCCTGCGATCTAAATAATTACAGACCTATCTCCCTCCTCCCCATCTTATCTAAATTACTAGAAAAAATTGTGTGTGGCCAGCTAGGGGTATACTTAGAATTCAGAAGCCTATTAAACCCGGTTCAGTCTGGATTCAGAGCAAAGCACAGCACCATAACAGCCCTACCTAAGGTGACCAATGATTGGCTCCTAGACCTTGACAACAAGAAGCACGTCTGTGCTATTTTCTTGGATCTTAGTAAGGCATTCGACACAGTCGATCACAGCCTGCTTCTTTCCTCCCTAAGCACCTTAGGCCTGGACCATAAATCTATGTGCTTGTTTGCAGACTACCTCGGAGAATGGAAACAACAGGTTAAAGCTGAAGGTGATCTTTCTCCATTAAAACCTATGCTGAGGGGCATACCCCAGGGCCCTATCCTTGGTCCCCTCCTCTTTGCAGTCTACATTAACAGCAATGACCCCATCAAAAAAGCCAACATACACTTATTCGTGGATGACACTGTACTGTACTTGAGTCGTCCCAAGCCGGAAGCAGCCTGTGAAGACCTCCAAAGCTGAATTTAACCTTCTACAATACCAGCTCATAAACAAAAAGCTTTTGCTCAATGCGAGAAAGACAAAAGCCACCTTCCCCTCCTTGCATCGGCAATTCCTGCTGGGGGCTATCCCTAAATTACCACTGTTCTTGGAGAAACACTAGAGTATGTAGCTAAATCCAAATATCTAGGAGTTTGGCTCGATCATAAACTTTCCTTCGCCGACCATCTCGAAGAACTACTGAAGAAACTAAGGCAAAGATTAGGACTATTCTACAGAATTAACCACCTGCTCACAAAGGAGGCCAAGATTCAACTGGTTCAAGCTACCTTCCTATCTTTAATAGATTACATGGACCTGCTGTACAGCCACTGCATTGCCTCTGCACTGGCTAAGTTGGACACCCTCTACCACAGAGCTATCAGGTTCATTACTGGCCTTCCACTTTCCACACACCACTGCTCCCTGTACTCATCATTAGGCTGGACTTCCCCTCACTATAGAAGGAAAAGAAACGCCGCCTTATGGGCCTTCAGAGTGGTGACCAACAAGCTCCCCTCATATGTCTCAGATTGTGTTCCCTGAAGTGTGTTAGGCACCTATGCTCTAAGGAGCTATTCCCTAATTTCCTTCCAAGTTCCAAGGGTCAAAACTCATTTCGGCAAAGCTGCTCTAAGCTTCTCTTTACCCACATTGTGGAATGGTTTGCACAAAGGAACTTGAAGCTGAGCTGCCCTGTTAGCCTGAATATCTTCAAGGTGCTCTACGATCGCTACATGAAAGCACCTTGCAAATGTTTTTCTCACCGCTAGCCCACTAATTCCACAACTCCCCTTTTCCATCCTGACGCTCGCCATGTTTCTACCCCTGGCTCTCACTCTTTCCCTATTAACTCTTCCTGCTGCACCCACCCTTCCCTGTCCACTCCAGTCTGGCTAAAGTTCCACCCCATCCATAGTAGTGTCCCAATTATCTACCCCATCTCCGTCATTATCATAATAAACAAGTACATGACAGCCATTGACACTTTCTGTGGTTTTAGCTCAATTTTTCCCCCAGTCGTCGGTAATATATCCCTCCTCTTCTTTACCTCTCTAACCTGCCACCCCATACACGGCCTCTTTCCCCTATATGTGTAGTTGCCGGCTGCCTCACTCAAAAGATCTCTGACTTATAACCCCTGTATGCCTATGGTTGATTGTATATCTGCTAAATTCTTCAATTGTAAAATAATGCTGTTTTTTTTTTATTTATTTCAACCTTGTACTGTACTGTATACATTGTATATACTTTTTCTTCCTTGTATATTTTTGCTTTTTGTATACCTGCTTCTGTACTGTACTTTGATGTATTCGGGACCAGGTCCACCTTGCAAATGAGCCTTGCTCAATGGTGCCTGCCTGGATAAATAAAGATTTTGATTGATTGATTGAGAAGAGCTGCAAGTCACAAGTGGGGTACCTCAGGGATCAGTCCTGGGGTCAGTCCTCTTCAATATCTTCATCACTGACATCGCAGATGAACAGGAGGGTAAGGTTTGTCTGTTTGCAGATGACACCAAGATCTGCAACAGAGCAGATGATCCAGATGGGGTGGGCAGAATGAGAAGAGATCTGGATAAACTAGCAAAATGGTCAGAAGAGTGGCAACTGGGGTTTAACGCAAAGAAGTGCAAGATCATGCACATATGGAAGAGAAAACCTGAAGCCACCTATAGGCTGGGAGGGGAGTTGCTCGCAGTCACAAGGGAAGAAAGAGACTTGAGCGTTATCATCACCAATGACCTGAAATCATCCAAGCAGAGCTCTAAAGCAGTAGGTAAGGCTAGAGGGATGTTAGGGTGTATTAGTAGGGGTATCACAAGTCGGAAGATGGAGGTAATAATCTCTCTTTACAAGACACTGGTTAGGACCCATCTGGAGTACTGTGTGCAGTACTGGAGGCCACACCTTCACAAGGACATTATCCAAATTGAGGCAGTCCAGAAAAGGGCAACCAAAATGGTGCAGGGACTGCATCAAAAAACATATGAGGACAGATTAACTGAGCTCAATATGTATACCCTAGAGCAAAGGAGGGAAAGAGGTGATATGATTGAAACATTCAAACACCTTAAGGGCATTAACAAGGTGAAAAGGTCTAACATGTTTCAATATAGAAAAATGGCAGGACAAGAGGACACAGCATGAGATTAGAGGGAGGCCAATTAAGGGTAGCAGTGAGAAACATAGAAACATAGAATTTGACGGCAGATAAGGACCGCTTGGCCCACCTAGTCTGCCCATTTTTCAGTAACAGATAAGCTGCAGATCCTAATTAACCAACAGCTACTTCCTCCTACCCCCCACTAGGACTGCCTTATGTCTGTCCCATGCATTCTTGAATTCCCCACTGTTCTTGACTCCACGGCCTCCTCAGGAGGCTGTTCCATCATCCACAACCCTCTGTGAAAAAATACTTTCTCACATTACCTCTGAGCCATCCCCTCTATCTTCAAATTGTGCCCCTTGTTCTTGCACATCTCTTTTCTGAAAGATGCCACCCTCTTGGACTTTGTTGATTCCTTGAGGTACTTGAAAGTTTCTATCATGTCCCTCTCTCCCTCCTTTCCTCAAGGGTATACATATTAAGCTCCTTTAGTCTTTCTTCGTATGTCTTCTGGTGCAGACCCTGCACCATTTTGGTTGCCCTCCTCTGGACAGCCTCCACTCTGTCTATGTCTTTGCGGAGACGGTGTCCCCAGAACTGCACACAGTACTCCAGATGGGGTCTCACCAACTGTCTGTACAGAGGGATAACAACTTCCTGTTTTCTACTATTGATGTCTCTCCCTATGCATCCCAGTATCCCCCCAGCCTTCCTTACTGCCTTCTCACATTGCTTGCTCACCTTTAGGTCATCTGATATAATTACCCCCAGGTCCCTTTCCATTTTTACTGTAGTCAGTATCTCACCCCCCATTGTGTACTCTTGCCCTGGGTTTTTGTTTCCCAGGTGCATTACCTTGCACTTCTTTGCATTGAATCTGAGCTGCCATACATTTGACCATTCCTCCAACCTTGCCAGGTCCCTTCTCATCCTTTCCACTCCATCTGGTGTATCAACCGTGTTGCAGATCTTTGTGTCATCTGCAAAGAGACATACTTTTCCTTCCAGTTCCTCTGCAATGTCACTTATAAAGACATTAAAAAGGACCGGTCCCAGTACTGAACCCTGAGGTACCCTGCTAGTGACCCTCCTTTGTTCACTGTGGACTCCATTTACTACTACCCTTTGCGTCCTGTTGTCGAGCCAATTTTTTATCCAGGCTACCACCTTGGGACCCACTCCAAGGCTGGCTAACTTGTGTATTAATCTTTTGTGTGGGACTGTATCAAATGCCTTGCTAAAATCTAGGTAAGCCATGTCCACAGCCCCTCACTGGTCTACTACTTTGGTCACCCAGTCAAAGAAATCTATTAGATTCATCTGACATGACCTTCCCATCGTGAATCCATGCTGCCTTGGGTCCTGTGTCCCTGTGAGGAAGTTCTTTTTCACAGAAAGGATGGTGGATGCACGGAACGGCCTACCTCAGGAAGTGGTGGATATGAATAAAGTGCAGGGCTTCAAACAGGCATGGGATATGCATAAGGGAGCAATACAGATTAGTATGAATAGATAGGCCATTGACAGAGCAAAGGCAGATGGCACATTTATAAGGTAGAAAAAGAAATGGTCAGACTGGATGCACCTTGCGGTCCTTATCTGCCATCAACGTCTATGTTTCTATGTTTCTGTGTTTCTACAACATGGGACAGGGCAACCAGGAAAGGATTGTAGGTTGTAACAATTATGGGGAGGCTGTATTCATGGAGATACTGTGGAAGACAGGAGAGTGCCTGATGTGTAGGATCATAGGAAAACTAACAAGCATTTGTCAATGCCGAATGTTTGCTTGCTGGCATTGGCAGTGGTAGTGTAGAAGTTACAGAGCTGTGTAATAGGAATGGCAGTGAAGTATTGAACTGAAGCCAACCCCCCCACCACCCTGCAGAGAGTGACAGGCATTGGGGTGTGCCTTTGGGTCGTCAGGCATAACGGCCACGCCATTTCATCACACCCACCCTGCAGACACTGACAAGTGTCACGGTGTTCCTTAGGTCTTTGGCTCTTATGCGCACCCCATTTCATTAGGAAATATGGTGAGATGGGTGCATATAGGAGAATGGGGCAGTCAGTCAAGAGTCCAAGGCATACCCTCGATGCCTCCCACTGACTGCAGGGTGTGGAATGGTATGAGCATCACAGGCAAGAATCCCAAGTCACACCCCTGATGCCTGTCATTCTCTACAGGGTTGGGTGTTATAGTTGGAAACCCTAATACCTCAGCATTCGCTGGTATTTTCACTCCAAATTTTCAACATGTTTGTTTTGTGACCCCACCTCATGAACAGGGGGAATATCAGTTTGTTAGCCGAAAGCTGCTTATGCACAGTGACTATGGCATTTAGCACCACAGGTGCAAAAACATTCCGAACAGGATGTAAAAAATGACAGCTGTACTGTTCATGGGGAGGTATAAAAAATGGCAATGTTGCAAATCTGTAGTAAAAATATTAAAACAAATGGTGAAGTCACGAGTGTACATAGAAACTGTGCAATGCACACCTGTAATATAATTAGGTTGGGGATTTTTTACAGCAGATTGTCAACTCAGGCAATTTGGTGCCTTCGATCAAGAACAGTGTCACTGTGATTTTCTTTATCTGTGCCGAACAATGATTTCCCACAGCGACCACGCATCTCTGTGCTGAAAGTGTGAAAACACACTTCAGCCATGTTGTAAGAAATGACGGCTGTACTGTTCATAAGGAAGAGTGGAAAAATGTCACTGGTGAAAATCTGGACTGAAAATATTACAAAGTCATGAACTAACGAAGGTGCGTGGAAACTGCACAATCCTCACTCGTAACACAGTCATTTTATGGACTTTTGTCACCAAATTTTCAACATAGCCATTTTAAAACCTCTGCTCATGAACAGTGTAACTGTGATTTTCTTAATCTGTCCTAAACATTGCTTTACAGCACCAACAGCACCATTGTACGCTACATGTCGCAAAACACATTTTGGGCGACATATGAAAAATTGCAGCTATACTGTTCATAAGGAAGTGTAATAAAATGGCAATGTTGAAAATCTGGAGTGAAAATATTGAAAATTCGGGAACTTACGAGCATGCATAGGAACTGTACAACGCACACTCGTAAAACAGTCATTTTTTGGAATTTTTTCACCAAATTTTCAACATAGCCATTTTAACACCTCACCTCATCAACAGTGTCACTGTGATTTTCTTAATTTGTCCTGTACATTGATCTCGCTCACTGACTGTGCCATTGTGCGCTACATGGGAGGAAAGACGTTTTGGGTGAGATGTGAAAAATGGCAGCTGTACTACTCATAAGAAGGTGTGGTAAAATGGCAATGTTGAAAATCTGGAGTGAAACTATTGAAAATTTGCGACCTTACGAGCGTGCGTAGGAACTGCGCAACGCACGCTCGTAAAACAGTCATTTTTAGGAATTTTTTCACCAGATTTTCAACTTAGCCATTTTAAGACCTCTGCTCATGAACAGTGTCACTGTGATTTTCTTAATTTGTCCCATACATTGATTTCTCACACCGACTGCGCCATTGTGCGCTACATGGGCGGAAACACGTTTTGGGTGAGATGTGAAAAATGACAGCTGTACTACTCATAAGAAGGTGTGGCAAAATGGCAATGTTGGAAATCTGGAGTGAAAATATTGAAAATTCGTGAACTTACAAGCGTGCATAGGAACTGTACAATGCACGCTCGTAAACAGTCATTTTTACGTTCGCTTGCGCGCATGCGCAAGGAACGTTTTGGGAGAGTAGCACACTTAGAGGTGTGCCTCTCCCACCCAATGCACTGCTCCCTTGAACAGGCATGGCGGTCCTGCACCAATGGGTGCAGCAGCTCAGTATGACAGCGGTGTACCTCTGCTTCAAAGAAAAACACCACTGCCATACTGAGCACCACCCCCCCTCGCATCACGCACTACCTCCCCCCGTGCACGTTCGTCACGCCGCCCCCAAAGCTGTCGTGCCACGCTGGGAGCCCACCCCAGCGTGGCAAACATTGTTTGCCGACGGGGTGCCCAATCCCCGCTCGGCTCCACGGCCCCAAAGCTATCCTGCTGCCACACTGGGAGCCCACCCCAGCATGGCAAACATTTGCTTTATTTTGCCGACGGGGTGCCCAATCCTCCCGCCGCTCCTCGCCCCCAGCCATCTTCTGCCATGCTGGGAGCCCACCCAGCGGCAAACATCGTGACGTCGCTTTTTTTTTCAAACCCAAAACAAAACTGTACCGTGGGCGGCCTCCCAACCCTCCCACAACCCGCACCCACCCACTGCGCACCCAGCCCTCCCACACACACCCTCACCCCCATACTTACCCTCCGACTCGCGCCGACAATCTTCGTGGACCGGGAACATGTCTGCACTCTTCAAAGCGACCTCGAACTGAGAAATGCTGGTAAGCTGTATAATGGGCTAGATGGGGGTTCAACTTTATGCATATCTCAGTCATTTTGGAATTTTGCACCAAATTTTCAACATGGGGTTTTTGGGACCCCTTCTCATGAATGATGTCACTGTCATGGTGTTATTTGGGCCCAAAGGGTGATTTCGCAGTTAATGCGCAGTCACTGCATGAAATCACCCTTCGGCCTCGAATAACGCCATGGCAGTGACATCATTCATGAAAAGGGGTCCCAAAAACCCCATGTTGAAAATTTGGTGCAAAAATTCCAAGAAATGACTGTTTTACGAGCATGCATTACGCAGTTCCTACGCAGGCTCGTAAGTTCGCGAATTTTCAATATTTTCGCTCTAGATTTTCAACATTGCCATTTTATCACACCTTCTTATGAGCTGTACAGCTGTCATTTTTCACATCTCACCCAAAATGTGTTTCTGCCCATGTAGCGCACAATGGCACAGTCGGTGTGCGAAATCAATGTATGAAACACATTAAGAAAATCACAGTGACACTGTTCATGAGCAGAGGTCTTAAAATGGCTAAGTTAAATTAGTGAAAAATTCTAAAATGACTGTTTTACGAGCGTGCGTTGTGCAGTTCCTACGCACGCTCGTATGTTTGCGAATTTTCAATATTTGCACTCCAGATTTTCAACATTGCCATTTTACCACACCTGGCAGGCAGGTGGTGCCAAACGAACTTGATTGAGTTCTTTGACTGGGTCACCCAGACAGTGGACAAAGACCATGCAGTGGATATTATATGTCTGGATATTAGCAAGGCCTTTGACTCTGTGCCACACAAAAGACTGATCACAAAGTTGAAGGACTTAGGGGTGGGAGAAAGACTGGTTAGATGGGTCAATAACTGGCTGAGCAGTAGGACACAGAGGGTGGTAGTAGGGGGTGAATTTTCCTGTACAAGGGAAGTCACCAGTGGGGTTCCATGGAGATTGGTGTTGGGACCGGTGTTGTTTAACATCTTTATTAGGGACATAGGGGAAGGCATTCAGGGAAAAATGTGCATGTTCACTGAGCACACCAAGCTCTGTGGGAGGGTGGACACCCAGGAGGGGATAAAGGAGATTAAAGAGGACCTATCCAAACTAGAGAGATGGGCAGGAATATGGCAGCTTGGGTTTAATGCCAAAAAGTGCAAGGTGATGCACATGGGGCAAAGAACCTGAGAACAGAGTACTACACTGGAAAAGTTCAGGTTACGCCATCGGAGGCAGAAAAAGATCTGGGGGTGATAATTTCTAGTGACTTGAAGCACTCAACTCAAAGCAAAAAGGCTGTAGCAAAGGCTAATAGGATGTTAGGGTGTATTACTAGGGGAATTAGCAGTAGAAAGAGTGAGGTTATTCTGCCTCTATACAGGTCACTGGTCAGACCTCACTTGGAATATGAAGTAAGATATTGGCACCCACACCTAAAGAAATACATAGACATGATGGAAAGAGTCCAGAGGACAGTGACTAAAATGATAGAGGGACAGCAGGACAGATCATATGCAGAGAGATTGGAGGACCTGGGGATGTATACCCTGGAGGAGAGGAGGCAGAGAGGGGCTATGATTTGAGACATTCAAGTACTTGAGAGAAATTAACAGAGTGGACTGTGGGAGCCTATTTAATAAAAGGGCCACCGCCACCACCAGAGGGCACAGCCTAAAGCTGGTGAGGGGTAGAGTCAAGGGTGATATAAGGAAGCAGGTTTTTTACAGAAAGAGTGGTGATGGCATGGAATGAGCTGCCACAGGAGGTGGTGAAGTCAAAGTCAGTGGGATCCTTCACAGGAGCCTGGGACAAGCATAAAGGAATATCAGGAGGCCTTGTAAGGGGAAAGACTGAAAAATTCGGGGGGAGGGGAGGGTCACAGATGTAAATTGAAAGTTGGAAAGAACTCATATTATTTTGAGAAGACCTCATAGATCGAGAGGTCTCCCTCTGCTACCCACGTTCTTGTGTTCTTACTGTATGTTGGTTTTTTTTAAAATATTGGAATAATCATCCACTGCACTTTTAATTCTTGCACTTAAATGGGGCTCACCCCTTGCATCCAGGACCCTTAAGAAAGCTTCATGCAAAACCAGTCAGGTTGTCGTGGTCTTTTTGAGCGCCCATATTAAGGTACAATTCTATGTTATGCAACGGATGCACTTTAAGTAGCACTTTTGCATTTGCACTTCCGTACTTAGCACTTTTATTTCAAAGGCATTTAGCAGCTCTTGAAGCTCAGTGCCAGTTTTTTGCTTGTGGCTGAGACATATCTGGAACAAGTGTATGCACTGAGGCTGAAACCCATTAGTATGCAACTGTTCCTCCCCTTGCTACACGTAGGTGTGATCTGTATAATGACAACACAGTACAGTTCTTGTTATAGCAGGAAATGTTGGCAAGTCTTTGGAATCGTGGGTAGACATGCTATTTGAAATGCTTACCTTTGTGGTAATGTCTAATTTCTCATCAATAGAACAGATTTAATGTAAAATAATGACCAATGCATTATTGTTTCATCTTGTTCTAGTATCTCGACTAATCATATAGTGGATAAGTGGTTAAGTGTCCTTATTAATAGTAATTCCCCACAGCAAAATTATGTCATACCACATTGTTCCAATGTTATTTTTATGCAGTTGTACTTTTGTTCTGACATCACACCAATGGTACACCAGCATTTTGAAAAAGCAGTCTTGAAGCACATTCCAAAATTGTCACTTTTTCCTCTTTTTTCCTGACCTCCTGAGATTGTAATATTTTTTTTGACCACCAGAATATATATATCTTTTTTTGCACATTCATTTAACTCTGAAAATTCGGTAAACTTTCAGGGACTTTTTCTTGGGGGTTGGGGTACCATGTGTGCAAATTAGGGGTAGGGGAACCTTATACTATACTTCAATTGTGCTTACCCAACTGGATGAGATGATGCTTGTGTGACTTTGATACATTGTGGCTATTAACCTCTCTATCCTTGGGATAACCACCCTGTAAGGGTATGACGCAAGGAACCCTAGAAGAGGGTTCCCCCTATAGGTGCCTTGGGAATCATTCCCTTGGTTAAAGGTAGCTTAGGAAGAAGCCCATGGGTAAGAGAGACGAGCCACTGGAGGAGGGGTGGGTGGGGCAATTGGAAACGAATCCTGGGACAGCCCAGGATGAGTAATCTTTTAATGCCTGATGGGAGAGTGACGTAGTTGCTCTGCCCATTGAACCTCAGGCTTAAAGCCTTCCACCCCAAAATAATAACAGATAAGAAACTCCATACATAACAAGTGTGAATTCCAATCTCAGCATTCTGATGGAATCAGAGTCCCTTGATGGAAATTTAGACTTATTGGCTACTGATTTTGGCGAAGTCTATACCTGGCTGACCCTTGACTCTATGTTGTTAAACTCTTCTAAAACTAAGGTAATGTTATTTGGAATGTCCTCAATGTTAACGAATAATCCTACATTAGATGTGTGTGATTCTCAGGGTATTTTGCTTGAGCAAGTGTCTCAATTCAAATAGCTTGGTGTATTTTTGGATCCCTCATTAACTTTTTCTTTCCAGGTTCAGTCAACTATCAGGAAGATTAATCAGAGATTGGGCTTCCTTTATAAATTTAAGTCTTATTTTTTTACATTAAATTAGGTCTGCTATTGTCATTGGATCTTTGCTTCCACATTTTAATTATGCCTCCTGCCTCTATTCTAATATTGGGTTAAAGGAACTGAAGGCTTTATCTGTTGTATATAATAATATCTGCAGAGTTGCTCTTGGAGCACCTCCCCAGACACATCACTGCATTCTGTATTCACGCCTGGGTGGCTGTCCCCCAGCTGTAGGATAGAGCCTTCAGTGGGATGCCTTTTATTTAAATGCTTACCCTATGTATCACTTTTTTCCCTAAATAATTTGGTCTCTGAAAGAGAATTACTGCCTGGGTTGCATTCAGCAAACCCCCCCATTTAAACTCAAGGCTAGTTCCTGAGCTTTTTCATTTGTTGCCCCTATGTATTGGAATGCTCTTCCAGTTAATATTAGACAAGCTTCCTCAGTCCCTAATTTTAAGTTGATGTTAAAAGATTATTTATTAAAAAATCTAGCTGTAATTGCTGTATATAGTATCTGTTGTTTAGTTTTCTTTGTTATTGTTTTGTTGTGTCATTGTATTTTGTACTGTTGTTTGTCCGGGTCGGGCCTGAAAAGAGACCTTTGGTCCAGCGCCTTTACCCGGTTAATAAAGAATAAAATAAAAAATAAATTGGTTTCCTATATAACATTCTATTTATATTGTAAAAGGAGACTTTTGACCCTATATGTGAAATACATATTACTTGTTAGCCCACAATATGTTTATTGGAAATTCTTTATATGGAGAATACATATTGATTGGTGTTGCCATATACATTTATTTTGTATTCTAGTATGCTAACCCAGCATTTTTCATGGAAAAATGTAAACCTTCAGATACAGTATTGATGATATCTATTGACTGAAAATTCACAATGCATGCACATTACCTTTTAGTACCGTTACTGTTTAGCGTGGTCTAGAGGCAGGCAGACTTCTGGTTTTTTTTCATACAAAAGCGTACTTAATATTGTGCAATAAGCACACTGTGATTTCATTTCCTCCAAGTAAACATAGCTGAAGACTATCAAATATAAATAGAATAATGAATAGGTAACTGGGTATTACTGGTGAGTAATACCATCGAGAGGTTCTGGACACATAGGAACCTCGAGATGGTATCTCACCAGTAATGCCCAGTTACCTATAATTTTTTTAATATATGGATCCGACTTTTTTTTTTAATCATTCTGCTGCGACCAGTCAACTGTTAACTAAAGGAATCTCGCGCTTGTAGCCGACTGCCACAGCCTGTCACACTGTGTAGCCTGGTCTGTCTGTCTTCCCTGACTCGCACACATGCATAGCAAACATTTCATTTTCTTTTACCTTTTGTTTTTGGGGGTGGGTGAGCACAGGTCAGCGAGATACATTTTTGTCTGTAGATACGCTGAAAAAAACTGAAGTTTCATCACTGTGGACTCCGCGTAGTGTCATCTCGCTAAGCGAGAATCCACCGCCATGTTTTTCAAACTGTTTAGGCTGGAAACGCGCCAATCTGAAGGTACGCTTAACAGACGTAACAAGATAGACTTGCACTTGCGCTGTTCATCTTTGGTGATAATACCATCGTTCAGGTCCTGAACGATAGTATTACGGCTCCTGAACGATAGTATTATCACTCAGGAACAGTGGTATTATCGCTCCAGGAGCCATACTATTACCAGGATTTTTTTATATGCTTTATGATGGTATTAATTTGACAATCCATATATTAAACAAGTTTATTATGAGGAAGCAATACTACAGTAAGTGTGATTACAAGGTCAAATAAACCCCACTAAGCCAACCATGAAGTGCATAACAAGGGTAACTCTTCCAGTGAAACTCATTGTTTGCAACAAGCACTAATGGCTGAAATGTTCTGTATTTAGGTGCAAAGCATGCCCTCTGCTAAATAAATAATCGGGACAAACCTCGTAAAATGTTTCTGGTTTATTAAACAGGGGCTTAGAGTTGGGGGTTTCTTCCCTTACATATGCACAGTTCGCGTGTATCCCGTTGCTAAAATATTCATATTCGTTCCTTGATCGTCACATATAGAGACTCAGGATTGTCGTTAACTGGTGCGACCTACAGTGCATTTGCGATTTGCCGTATTTTACTATTTAAATGGAGTATTACTGAGGAGTAATTGTAACTAAAAGCTTGCGTAGGATTTCTAATAGGTGTACATTTACATCGCCTTTTAAACTACTGACCAATTGACTATTTCTTCTTCATCTGTTTACTATTTAGCATGACGGACCCTGCAGACATTGCTAAGCAAGGCAATATTGTTAGTGCATGCAAAGAGTTCCAACTGTACTTTGTACCAGCCATTCTTTAAACTCTGCTTCTGCTCATTCCGCCTCCCATTAGCCCTGTTCAGTTTGATTGATCCTTCAGAACTCACCTAAGAATATCCTGTATGGGACTGCAGCTAAGGAAACCTCCATCCACAAGAATATGACATACATTACGAACAATGTGGATCTCCCAGTACACCTGTGCATTATGTAATACCTTAAGCAATGTGTACTTAGGTACGAACATACAAACATACAAAATTTGCCAGCAGATAAAGGCCTAGGGGTCTATCAAGTCTGCTCGAATGTGCAGCTAGCACCCGTTATTCTGCAGCTGTCCCTCCCTTCCACCCTTCCCCTTCATTGACCCTCCCCCTTGTCCTGTCCCATCCCCTTTTGAAGCAGTCCACTGTTCTACTGGATACCACTTCTGCAGGTAACACATTCCACCCAGCCACCACCCTCTCTGTAAAAAAGTGTCTCCTCATCTCCCTCCTGAACCTTCCTCCCTCCAGTCTCATATCGTGGCCCCTGGTGGCCCTCCCCTATCTTACTTTGAACAGCCCCTCTGTACCTGTCTTGTTTATTCCTTTCATGTACTTAAAGGTTTAAATCATGTCCTCCCTGTCCCTTCTCTCCTCCAGTGAGTACATGTTCAACTCCCTCAGCCTCCTCCCGTATGATAAGTCCTCCAGCCCCTTGATCATCTTTGTCACCCTGTGCTGCATCCCCTCCAGTAACTTAATGTCCCTCTTCAGATACGGGCGCCAGTACTGCATGCAGTACTCTAGGTGCGGTCTAATGACCTATACAGTGGCAGAATCACCTCCTCCCTCCTCAAGGATATACCCCTTGCAATACAACCCAGCATTTTGTTGGCCTTTGCAACTGCCTTCCTACATTGTGCCGAGTTGTTCATTGACCCTGTAATGACACCACCCCAGATCCTTATCCTCCTCTGTCTGGGCTAGCTACCTCCCCCAGCTGGTAACTCCTCCTTGGGTTCTTCATCCCAAAATGCAGCACCTTGCACTCTTGGCATTAAACCCCAGTTGCCAGGTGTCTGACCAGGTTTCAAGCTTTGCCAGATCATCCTGCAACCCCTGCCATCCCTAGGTCATCCACCACCGCTCCTACCTTGGTATCATCAGCAAACAGACTGATCTTGCTCTTGATGTCCAATGATATGTCTGCAATGAATATCCCAAACAACACTGGTCCCAGCACGAGCCCTGTGGAACACCGCTCGTCACTACCCTTGGGTGTGAGAGCTCCCCACCCACCACCACCCTCTGTTGCCTTCCCTGAAGCCAGTTCACTACCCATCTCACCAGCTTTGCACCTGCCCCTGTGCCTACTAACTTACTTCCCAGCCTTCCATGTGGCACCGAGTCGAATGCCTCACTGAAGTCCAGATATAGGATATCCACTGCATGGCCCCTGTCTAGTTGCCTAGTTACCCAGTCATAGAACTCCACCAGGTTGGTTTGGCAGGATCTGCCCCATATGAAGCCATGCTATCTGCTGTCCTGTAGTCCTCTGGCCTCTAGGAGGGCCACCAGCCTCTCCTTCAGGATAGTTTCCATTAGCTTACCCACGATGGATGTGAGGCTCACTGGTCTGTAGTTTCCTGGTTTATCCTTGGGGCCACTCTTGTGGAGAGGCACCACACGAGCCATCCTCCAGTCCTGAGGTACACACCCCGCGAATGTAGTAAGGTATTAAATAGGTCTGCCAAAGGTCCTGCAAGGACCTCTGCCAGCTCCTTCAGTACCCTGGGGTGGATGCCATCTGGGCCTGGTGCCTTATCCACCCTCAGTGCCTTCAAACCCTCCTGAACTCTGCCCTCCATGATTTCCCCATCTGTCACCCCCCCCATTTCTGCCATTTCTCCCCCCTTGGGTGTCTCCTCCCCTCTTCTCTTTAGTAAATACTGAGCAGAAGTACTCATTTAGTGCTTCTGCCTTATCGCACCCTGCTTCCACCCAACCCCCCTCCTTCCTAATCCTTACTATGTGGTCCTTACAGCTCCTTTTCTCCCTGATGTACCTAAACAAGTCCTTCTCCCCCTTCTTAATGCCTTGTGCCAGCCTGAGTTCCGTAGATGCCTTGGCTCCCCATACTGCCCTTGTAACCTCCTTCGATTCCATCAAGTACTCCTCCCTGTCCTCCCCCTCTCCCTGTTTTCTTGTACTTCCTAAAGGCAGCTCTTTTCCTCCTTACCTTTTCCATGACCTCCTTGCTCAACCAGCTCGGTTTCTTAGCCCTAGCCTTCTTGCTCTGGGCCTTGCAGCAGGTTTTGGTTGCCTCCACTATCCCCAGCTTTATGAGCTTCCACCTCTGGTTAGTGTCCATACTAGATTGAATTCTGGCCAGGTACCCTTTTACCACTTCCCCCATCCTCCCAAAGTCGGCCCTCCTGAAGTCCAGCACTCTTGTGCCAGATTCCACTCCTTCCTTGCCCATATCCAATGTGAGTCATACTGAGTGGTTGTCACTCCCCTGACAGCGGTTTCTCCACTGTAAATTCTCTCATAAAGTCCCCATTTGCCAGCACAAGGTCAAGGGTATTGCCTAACCTGGTTGGTTCACTGACCATTTGCAGCAGGAAGTTGTCCTGGAAGGCATCCAGCAGTACCTGCTCCTTTCTGTTCCTGGTTGTTGGGATACTCCAGTCCTGTCCTGGCATGTTGAAGTCCCCCACAATCACCACACTACCCTTCTCTCAGGGCCTCCTGATCTTAATGAGATTTGAGATTCTATAGCAAGAGCTGATCTAGTGTATTTTGCATTTCCACATACTGCAAGACATGTTTAATATTCCCCCTTTCAATAAGGTATTACTGTTTTATGATGGATCGATAATATACTCTAACATGCTAGCCACAATGACTAATAAGATCTTCAAAAGTAAGACAAGCGGAGAGACTCCTGTTACTGTACTTAAAGAGGACCTTCCCTGATGGTCCAAAAAGTTAGAGCCTGTTGTCATTATATGCAGTACTAGACCTGAAAAGGTGTATGCATTTGTTATTTCTGGTCAAGGTTTACTCTGCTTTCCATACTTTGGATTTGTTTTTGAGACCTGCTGCACTTGCCTTTGCTGTTCAGCTGCTGAGCTGCTAGCTCCTGATGACATCACTGTAGGATAGAAGAGTGACTCACACTGTGCAGTACCATGCAATTGCAACAGTGTTGCAAGGGAAACCTACCAGTACTCAATGTATATACTGTGTTCCCCCTTCCCCAAGATACTCTACTAGCAACTCATTATGCCAAAATCTAAATGTTTTGTCTGTATGTTGTTTTTTTTTTTTTTTGTGAAATTGACTCTGCCCCACAATGATGTCAGCAGTACAACCCTGGGTCCACAGCAGCACCAGGCTTGCTATAGAAGCTCTAGTACACCCTGCAGTTTTTAGCAGCTCAGGATGTAAAAGCTAACTGTAGCAGACAGTAATGAAGCACAATTCCAGAATCTGTGAAAGAAGGGGTAATTAATGCATGAAAGTCAAGGTGACTGGGGAAGGTCCTCTTTAAGATATCATTCAAGTTAGCTAAATCCAGATTAAGCAAGGGTTGCATCCATACTTCTCAACCTTTTGTCACTGAAATGAGGGACATGGACATTTTTAGACACTCAAAATGAGGGACAATGAGGGACACAGACCCTCAGAATGAGGAACACATCCTCAAACATGGAGATACAAGCACAGAACACTGTGAAAACCATAGTGTTTACTTGTACAAAGTTTATTTTGGATTTAGTATTTTAGAATATTAAGGCTTTGTACTTTAAAATCTGAATTTATAGCACATTCTCTGAGTGAGCAGCACCTTTACCATGAGGGATGGCTGAGGGACAGAGCAATTTTAAGGGGCAAAATCAGGGATGTCCCTCGTAATGAGGGACATTTGAGAGGTATGGTTGCGTCCAGTGAAAAGCCGACAGTAACAAGATTGGATCTTGGTGCGACCGGTCGTTGGCAGCTTCTTTCTGTATTTAGCGACTGTTCATTATCCCAACCATATAGCAGATGAAGAAAAAAAGGCACAGAAGTTCATCATGCAGTGGGTGCTTTAAAGAATGGGTCTCTATCTGTGGCTCCTCCCGCGTCCTCCTCGGCGCTCAGATCACATATACAGTAGCCAAACCCACTTGTCTTATCTGATGGTTGAAATTTGAAGGACTCTGTATAAACCTATGAATAAAAGTCAGCCCTAGAGTTAGCAAGTGCCTGCACTGGACAGATCAGAACCAACCGATACCTGAGCCATTTCCAACTGACAGCAGCAACTAGCTCCAAGCATGTGCAGCCACCAGGACTGGGGATACGGGAAGCATAACGGTGAGAGCTGCAAGTTGTTTCTTACACCTGGTGCCGATCGGGAGTATACCGTATGGTGTGAGTGTGCTGTTGATCGGGAGTGTACTGTATGGTGTGAGTGTGCTACCGATAGGGAGTGTACTGTACTGTGTGAGTGTTATCGTATGGTGTGTGTGTGAGAGAGAGAGAGAGAGAGACCCTTCGCAGCCTCGGGCTGCATCCACCAGCTGCCCCGCCTCACAACCCTACCTGCCTGTCATCTCGCTTCTATACAAATCAGTGTCTCCTGGATACCCTGTGATGCTCTTTTGAAGGATAATTCTGCAGGGGTTAGAATCTGCCGGTTTACAGGCAGTATCGCCCAACTCTAAAGGGTTAGAAGGAGAGGACCCAACCGACTTGGGATTGAACCCACAACCACCACTTGAAAATTGTGTGACTTTGAGCAAGTCACTTCATCTCCCTGTGCTCCCAGGAAAGGAGCTTAGATTCAGTGCGCCTTTCTATTCTAAAATAATTATTTCCCTCAGCCCCTGCCAATTAGCCATCCCACTGGCATTTACGATGGGGTGGGGGGTGGGGGGTATGCAAGGGGATTTGCATTTGTGATGTACAGAAACTGTTGCTTGCAAATAATAATGGTTGTAATAAAACCGACTGATCATTAAGAAAAACATGGTTTTATGCCATGTGTGCCCACGAAATATGAACTTGAAGTGTCAGGTCTCAGTCCCTAAACAGTTAATTAACTCAAACTAATAAAAACCTTTGTTAGCTTATGGGTTGTCTTGAACCCTTGTAAAGTTGATTCTGCTAACTATGGGCTTAAAAGTAATTGGCTGGGAAATGCATGCAAAACTGGAAAATATTCTAAAGCTATGAGCATGTATGCATCTATATACAGCAACCTTTCAATAGTGTATGTATCCGTGTGTGTGGCAAATGTGTGTAAAATGTTAGCACGAATGGAGACAGGTCTAGGTTCCTAGCCACCTCTTAAAGCAACAGGAAGGAGCATTCAGCATTAAATAGCATACAGTACTTACTGCCACACTCTTAAAGGGTGTTCATAGTCTGACATTTAGTTTGACATTTTTCCTGTTTAATTTTTTTAATTATTTTTTCCCGTAAGGCACATGAATTCTTCTGGTTTCCAATGAAAATGTCTATGAAAGGTTTATTCTGTTCAATTTCCCTGTACAGTAGTCATTGTCAAAAATTATTTTTCTTCCAAATATAGGTCCAGCCAGGCAACCTGATCATTAAAAGAGTAGTACACCAAGAATTTGTAAAAACATATGTTGTGCAGGGTGGTCTGAGTTGAGTGTGAAGTCCTAGTGTGTCCTTCCCTCTGTCTGCTATCAGGAGTTTTTCCTAAATTAGTCTGCTAGCTTTATGGCAGTTTTAGGACTGCTGGGGATCTCAATCTCAGCTAAGTTTATTGCTTTCCTTGTACTTACAATGTATCATATCTCATGTGACAGTGATGTAGCACAGCCCACAGATTAGCAGGAAGCGCTGCTTTACACTACAACAGCTGCAATGGCTATATTTTAAAAACTATACCGCATACTTCTCAACCTCCTGCCTCATAAATCAGGGACAAGGCTTAAAAAAATCAGGGACAAAGGACCAAAATCAGAGACACATCTTCAAAATTGGAGATATTAATTCAGGAAGCTGGTAGAATAAGGGGCTTAGTGTAAAATGCATTTTCTAAGGAAGAACAAGCTGTAACTTTAAGGTTTGACATTATTTTGTGTTTACAACTCCCACTGTTTGGTCACAAAAACACAATTTTTTGAGAGACAGAGTACATTTATGAGGCAAAATCGGGGACATCCCTGAAAATCAGGGCCAGTTGAGAGGTATGCTATACAGAGTTCAGCTTGGTGACTACCCTCATTGCAAAGGTCTTTTTGTTGTGAACATTTTTTTACCTTGATTTTTTCCACTGTGACTCCCAGTTGGCACCTTAGTCCAGGCATCCTCTTCCTCTGGCCAGTGTCCATCTGTGCCCATTTCCCAATTGGGCCACCACCCTGCTACCCCCATGACTTTCCCCCTGTGGTGGGGTGGCAAGGAGCCCCAAACTCCCCACCAGGACTGAATCCAGTATGGGTGGCACCCTCGGAGATGGGATGTTTTGGCAGACAGCCATTAAGTCACATGATCATGTCTGCCATGGCCATGGTTGTCTTTTTCTTAGCAGCAGAGCATGCAATGTCAACAATGGGCATTCACATATAGTTTTTAAAATATAGTCATCTAATTAATAAAATTTCCATTTTTTTTTTTACCAAATTTCCAGCTTTGGATAGCAAATATTTTAAAAACTGTGAGATGTTCAGCTTAGTGACTACCCTCAATGTAACGATATTTTGTCCTGAACAACTTTGTTGCTTGTTGTATTTGTGTAGCATGTATAGTTTTCAAGATATTTAGAATTGTTTGGCATGTGTGCAGATGCACTTACAAAAAGCAGATTTTTTTACTTGAGTGAACAAACGCTCAAGTAGACATGCTAAACAAATGTAAATATCTTGAAAACCATACAAGTTGCACATACACAACCAGTGTCAAAATAGTTCACAACAAAAATACCTTTACAATGAGGGTAGCCACCAAGCTGAACTGCATAGTTTTTAAAATATAGCCATCCCTGCTGTTGTATTGTAAAGCAGTGCTTGTTGCTGAATCCATGAGCTCGGCTTCATCACTGTCACATGAGACAGGAAGAGGATGCATTGTAGATACAAGAAAAGCAATAAACTTAGTTGAGATGGAGATGCCCAGGGGTCATAAAACTACCATAAATCTAACAGATTAATATAGGAAAAACTCCTGATAGCAGACAGAGAGATGGACATACTAGGACTTCATACACAAATCAAAACACTCTGCACAATGGGTGGGCTTTAAGCCCGAGGTTCGATGGGTGGAGCAACAACGTCACTTCCCATCAGGCTTAAAAGGTCACACATCCCGGGCCTTGCCAGAATTCATTTTTTTCGTTGCATTCATACCCACCATCCTGGATTCACTCCACTCATGGCCCTCCTCATCAAACTCATTTACCTCTCATTCGATCTACTCTTGTCTCTACTACCTCGGATCAACTCGATATCCATATACCCTACCTCGGCTGACCACTCTGTATACCTCAGCAGATTCCATCTGGCCTGCATTCAATGTTCCTTTTGGGCTTACCTATCCTTAATCATATGCTCTGGCTGACTCCGTCCAGCCTTATCCAACTTGCCCTCCTGCACTCTTCCAATATGCCTCGGCTGCCTGCTGTCTCTAGCCACCTCCATCTGGCCTGTATTCGTTCTTTCTTTTGGGCATACCTAGCATGACCCATCAAGCATCATATGTCTCTTTGATCCACGGCCCTCTTGCTACATGTCTTCGGTTCATGACTCCGGACAGCATTCCCTCATTCTTATCTTGTCATATTTCCTCTTGCTTTCAAGCATCTCGTTCTGGACAACAGTCCCATCATTCTCATTCATCCATAGTCCATTTTGCTTACCTCATCATGCTTTCTCACTTTTGAGCATCTAGTTCCCTATGAAGGTCTCATAAATCACATCCTCATCCAATCCACCCTATTGTAGTTCTCATCCCATACCAGCTGGGTCCTATGTTACCCATTGACCTCCCTACCATCCTTTGTCCTTTCATACTTCGCTTTCCTGTATCAGCCTACATGACTTCAGTCCATCATTGTACCTCATCCGTTTCCTGTTTTACCTTCCTCAGCCTAGCACCTTTTCTCATCCCAGCTCAACCTGAGCATACCCTCTCGTTTGCATACCCTCTGGTTCCAGACATGCCTTTTTGACCTCGGAGTCTACCTCCTTTCAAGGAGCCTACTTACTCACATCACTCTATCAGGAAGACTACCTTCATACAAGTTCATTTTCACATTCATTCCTGTCTCCTGTTATTCACATTCTGTACTAGCCATCAAGGATTCACTCCAATCGAGGCCTGCAATCGATATTTCTTTTGGGTGTACCTATCATGACTCCTATGCTCAACTCTATCATGACTCCTTTGCCCCCTCATCGACCTGTGGCCATCCTACTGCATGTATCAGGTTCATAACTCCGGTCATAATTCACTCATCCTCATCATTCACTCATCCTTACCTCAAAGTTTATCTATTTACATCACTTCCTCGACCATTCCTATCATTGAATCCTATGCTACCTCTTCAACTCCGACCTCAGGGTCTAATCGTTAACATCGCATAATCAATTTACATTGCATAATCAAGCATGCCTCATTGACCTCAGTGTCTGCTCACTCGCATCCCTCAGTCAAGTCAGTCTGCATTATCCTTGGTCTCCTTGTGAGTACATCTGGATACCCCTTGCTCCTCTGACTTCTTCATGGCTCTACTCCCTCCCATCGACCACTCGAGCATACCCTTCTCGGGTCCCTGCTGCCTCATGTTCCTTCTTTAATCCGTGCTTCTTTGTTTTTTTTTGTCCTATCCTGTCATCATCCTCCCTACTCATATCCCTCGTTAATGAACTGGTCTCTTTACCAACATACATCCTCAAATCAAGTGTCATCAGCCTGGAAGGAAGGCAACCTAGGTCTTGGATCCCCAGAGGTTTCCTCCTCAAAGAGTTTTTTTCCTTTCTTCCGTACCAATGGTGATAATATTAGTTAGAGTTAATGCTTTCTTTAATTAGTTAGTTAGGTTCCGCTGTTGGATGGAGGTGTATGGTGGCCCTGGCTTTCCCCTCACTCCTTAGGAAGTCATCTGTTATCATCTTCTCAGAATTAATTCATCATCCTTGCCTCTTGGAAGCTCTACACATTTGGGTATTCTTTTTGGGCTTCTTCCTAACCTACCTTTAGCTGACACAATCATTCCCATGGCACCTGTGGGGGGGGGAACTCTCCTGAAGGGGTCCTTGTGGCATACCCCTACAGGCTGGTATATCCCATGGATAGAGAGGCAGAAAGCCACAAAGCAAATCAAAGTTGCACAAGCATCATCTCATCTCATCCAGTTGCATAAGCACATCGAATGGGAAGGTTTTAAAACCAAGGTTCAATGGGCAGAGCAACAATGTCACTCACCCATTGGGCTTAAAAGGTTACACATCCCAGGCCTCACCAGGATTCATTTTTTCATTGCCCACCATCCACCCTTTCTCCTCCTCCAGTGGCTCATGTCTCTTACCAGTGGGCTTCTTGCTAACATACCTTTAGCCGACGCAAGCATTTCTGTGGCACCTGTGGGGGGGGGAACTCTCTTCTAGGGTTCCTTGCATTGTACTCCTACAGGGTGGTATATCCCATGGATACATAGGTGGAAAACCACAAAACAAATCAAGTTACACAAGCATCATCTCATCTCATCCAGTTGTGTAAGCACATTGAACATATGTTTTTACAAATTCTGAGTGTACTACTCCTTTAAAAGTCTGGGTTAATAACACCCTTGCCGTGTACACACACAGTGCATTTCACAAGTATAGGGGAGCTCCAGGACACCCCCCCTTTAAATTTAATGTTGACAACATTAAAAATAGGGACCCACTGACCCCACTTTATAAAATGGACAGTCTCCGGGGTGATAAATTCAAGAGTGGAGGCTGTACAAAAGAGGGTAACCAAAATGGTGCAGGGTCTGCACCAGAAGACATACCAAGATACACTAAAGGAGCTTAATATGTATACCCTCCAGGAAAGGGGGGAGAGAGGGGACATGATAGAAACTTTCAAGTACCTCAAGAGACTCAACAAAGTCGAAGAGATCTTTCAGAAAAAGAGATGTGCAAGAACAAGGGGGTATAATTTGAAGATAGATGGGAGAAGGCTCAGATGTAATGTGAGGAAGTATTTTTCATGGAGAGGGTTGTGGATACATGAAACAGCCTTCCTGAGGAGATTCTGGAGTCAAGAACAGTGGTGGAATTCAAGAAGGCATGGGACAGACATAAGACAATTCCAGTTGGGGGGGGGGGAGACAGTAGGCTGTTGGTTAACTAGGATCTGCAGCTTATCCGTCAGGTGGGAAAATGGGCAGACTAGGTGGGCCAAGCAGTCCTTATCTGCTGTCAAATTCTGTTTCTATGTATTTTTGGGAGCAATGCTGGACATGAAATAAATTCAGGGTGGAATCCAGCACATTTTATGTGGGATTGATCATCCCTGACAGGGGTCTTGAGGCTGGTTTCCTCATTATATACTATATTTTTGCACTTTATTTAGTCTGTTTTATAAATCTCCAATGTTACATTTCACACATGAGGAATCCTTCCCAGTTTTGCTCCTGGAACTGAGTCAACCTTTTAATTTCACTCCTGTTAGTTTCTCTGGGTCCCCACACCTCATATGGAATAGCAACCTATGGAATAGCTTACCAGTGGAGATAATGGACAGGAAGACAGTACAGCCTTCACCCAACTTCTGGCTACTGTATTCCCGCCATGTAATTGTACTATACTTGCTAGTGCACTACTCATTGTACTTTTACTATACTTGTTATTGTCAAGTCATTTTGTTTTCCATGTACACTTTGTTGTGGTAATATATTTCTATTAGACTAACAGAATATCTTTTACAGGAGCTTTCCAGACCTCTCAGGTGTCTTCTTCAGGTTTAAGAAAAGCTAACCAGAATTTCTGCTTATATTCAAGAGTTTGCGGGTCTTATATGTAACAAAGGGTAGTCTGTAAATTAAGCCACTTAATACATTACAGGTGACTACCAGGAAATAGGCTTCATATCATTAAAAGGTGAGAGATCAGACAAGCAAATGGTGAGCCACTTCAAAGTGATACCATGACAAACGATCAATGGCTGAAAAAAGTTCCCATTGAGTATGTATGGTGTGTAATGCAGCCAGTTCAGTAAATTAAGCAGTATCTGAATATATGGCTTCTATAAGTCAGTTATGTACCTACAACACATTTTTCATGGTAAAACTACATTTTAATCTGCTTACTGTGTGATCTCTCGGCTCATACCTGAAAATCAGTGTGAATTTGTCTGGTGTGCATTCCTTGTCAATTAAAACTAACTACATTAATGAAATCAATCAATCAATAAGGGAATCTCTGTAATTTAGGAAATGTATGCACTATATACCTAACTGGTCTATAGTAGGGCGATCTTCCAACCTTACTTTGCTGTGCAATGTTAGTCTATTAATATGTTTAATGATGGGTTTGTTGTTTTGTTCTTCAAGCGTGTAATCTCGCACTGTATTTAGAGCTGTAGTATATGCTTACAATAATATAGATTTACAATGTTAGGTGTTTCATCTGTTGTCATAGGACCGGCTCACTGGCACCACAAGTACCCCATCGCTAATGATGGATCCCGTCAGTCACCCATCGATATCCATACCGCACAGGCCAAGTGGGACTCGACCCTGCAGAAGCTCAGCATCTCCTACGACCCGTCCAAGGCGCAAACCATTTCCAACAATGGCCCCTCTTTTTGTGTAGAGTATGAGGACAGTGACGACAGCTCAGGTCAGTGTGCAAATGAGCTTGACTTAATGGTTACATTCCCTAATACAACTGTATTGAAAAAAGTGCCACCTGGGACGCCCGCCCACACACACTGAGAAAATGAGGCCTTAGTGCAGTATCACAGGGTCTCAGTCAGACAGCATGCATTGTGCTTCCCAGAGATGTCAGGGTGGGTGCAGCAGTTATTTTTGATACTTTTAACCTTGAGAGCTGTGTTGATGGTTCACCTTCCTTATTAAAGTAGTGTGCATGGCTGGCCCGTCGGCGCAGCAGTTGGATTTCCGCTTGTGACGCCGGTGACCTGGGTTCAGGAACGGACTCGGGTCACTGGAGGGCCAACTAGGGGAGAAGGAAGGAGCGTCTGCAGACAGCTCGCCTTCTTTGGGGGGAGGGTGGGGATGTGAACCGGGCACCTGCTGGCCCCTGGCGGAGACCGGGAGCACAGCAGATGTCAGGGTTCTGATCTCTGGGGGAGTGACGGACGTCGGCATTCGCCTTGATGTCAGTGGTACATCACTCCCCAGGGAGAAACCCAGGAAATAGCTCCCAGGCTAAGCTGGATGATGGTCTCCGGCCCCCCGCTGCTGTCAGCCCTCACGACCGACCCACCTCAGCGACACCCAGAGCCGATTGCCTAGTGCACTGGATGGCCCCACTGGTGCCTTCCCTCTTGGAGTAGGGGGGACCCACCCGGCAAAGGGATATGCCGGGCTACCTCTGGGGGGTGGCAACGTGAGGTAAGGGTCGGCATCAGGGGAGACAGGCAGAAGGAAGGACCATAGGAGGCTCGAAGGAGAGGCTGACTAGGGGGAGCAGAGGAGCAAAAAAAAAATAGTGTGCATGTGTATGTGTGAGGGTGCTGCTGTTACTGTGTCTCTGCAAACAATGCATCTGGAGATTGTTCAGTGAGGTGACCGCTGGCTGCTAGCCACTGTGGGTAGCTGTAGATACTGCACCTGCTGCTGGTGGCTGTGATGGTGGCTTATTGTCTCCTCCCCCCCTCCAGGAGCATAGGCAGGAATTTATTTGTGTGGGTGTTTAGTTCTGACATTTTTGAAATAGAACAAATAAAAGCCAGGGGTCTGGGGGCTGCCAGGCCCCAAGAAGCTCTGCAGGTTTTACATGCTCTGTGGTGAGTTTTGGGGCTTTTCCTGAAGAAAAAAACACACTTTTGTTACATGTTCCACATGCCTAATTTCAGGGGGATTTTCCCCCCATGGAATCAGGGGTATGGGACTGGCTGGCATTACAGTCTGCAGCACCTCCAATGGCTGTGGACAACTGGCTGTCCAACAGTGCCATTAACCACCCACTCCATATGCAGGTTTTGTAATATACTGTCATTTGTAAAAAAATTCTACATAAAGACTGGGGCTGGGGGGCTGGGGGCCATTAGGCCCCCAGAAGATCTGGGGGTTTACATGCTCTGTGGTGAGTTTTGGGGCTTTTCTTGAAGAAAAAAACACACTTTTGTTACATATTCCTCACCCATAATTTCAGGAGAATTAATTATTTTCCCCATGGAATCAAGGGTGTGGGAGACTCTGACTGGCATTACAGTCTGCAGCACCTTTAATGGTTATGGACATCTGGCTGTCCAACAGTGCCATCAACCACCCACCCCATATGCAGTACAATATGTAGCTATGCCTGCAAGTAACTGTAGTGGGCAACTGACTGACCAACAGTGCCATGATCAACCACATCACTAACCCTGTATAGCCGGAGAGGCCTCTGGGGTAAAGTGAAATGTCTAAAAAAAGATGTAACAACAAGTCAGAAAACCTCTTCAGACAAGCACTATGATGTCCTGGATCCCTGCCAGCACCACCTCTGCTGCCTTGTGAGCTCAACCATCCAAATTAGCATCTCGGTCCTCCCTCCCTGATCAGGCTCAAGGGTTGGGGGGGTGCAGTCCCACTCTCAGGGGCATGTCACGGTCTCCCACGGAAAACCAGGTAAGGTTCCAGTGGAGTCAGCAAGGGAAGTGAACCTAAACAGGACCTAGCAGCAGACAGATGTGGGGTACATCTGCAGCAGTCCCAAGAAGCAAAAAGAGAATTAACAAAAAAACAAAACAAATCTATTTTCTTATGTTTCAAAGACAAGCTGCCAGCCAAGCTGAAATATATATGGGGAAAAAAACTTCAATGAGGAAGGAATGGTTGGGCAAGAGTAATGAGATTTATTAAGTGGAGAAACTGACACCACAAGACTACAGAATGATGGATCTGACAAGTAATGTATATCATGGGTAACACTTTGGATTTGTGGCCCCCATGTACAGAAATACTCAGATTTAGACATTCCCATTTGGGGACCCTGGGACCCCATCCGTGTCACTCTTTTTTTATTTATTGAAATGTTTCACCGGGAGGGCACGCTGAACAACAAGTTGCTCGTCTCTTGGTGCAACCTGGGGGAGGGGGTTACATAGGGTTGTCAGTTACAATAGTATGTGGTTAGTACAAACAATACAACATTGTACGCTTATACAAGAGTTGGAACACAAGGTACTGTACAATAAACAGTAGTGGAACATTTGGGTAAATTACAATACATGTCCAAAATCATACAAAAGAACATATAAACATACAAACAGTAATAATGCAACAGAACCATTATAGTGCATGAGTGTACCAGGAGCAGGCTCAAGGTAGTACGCAAGTGCTGTTGGAGTAAAATGGATGGGGTAGGTTGTGCACATGGGTGACCCAGAACGGCAGGTGGAGAGAGAGGGGAGGAGGAGGAGGAGTAGGAGTAGCTATTCCTGATTCCCCTTCAGGATGTTGAGAACCCTGCTGGGGGGTCAGGGTAGGAAGCCAGAAACTGGGGATAAGTATTAAGGAGGGTTAAAGGAGGAACAGCTGAGGGAGAGGTAATTGTGTAGGACAGAGGTAAGGGAGTAGTTGGAGGAAGAGTGCCATATTTCGGGGGGAGGGAATTCCAGATTTTAGGGAAGTGATGGGTGAAACCATTCCGACTGATGAGGGAGGAGTGGCGAGGGACTGTCAAGGTGTGGCTGTCATTAGATCTGAGAGAGTGGATGGGGGGAGGTGGAGTGGAGAAAGAGGATGAGAGACAGGAGGGGAACACTCCAAACCAGAATTTGGTGGTTAGTTTGGCACAGTGTGAGATGCGTCTGTGAGATAGTGGAAGGAAGGTTAGAAAGTGATAGAGTTCACAGTGGTGGGAGTGGGAAGGGGAGTCTAGAGCAAGGTGGCAGAAGGAGTAAAGACAGTGTCCAACTTGGTCAGGGAAGATTTGGGAGCAGCACCATAGACTATGTCACAGTAGTCAAAGATGGGGAGTATCATCTTCTGGATAATTTCATGCCCTGCAGTCAGCGGGATGCAACTATGATTCCTGTATAAAAGTACCAAGCTTGGGGCGCGGTTTCTTCAGGATAGCATCGATATGTACAGAGAAGCTGAGGTTCTGGACCAGCCAAACCCCTGCATATCTAAATGAGGAGGTGTCCTCCAGGATTGTCCCGTCAAGGGTGTGGAAGGTGGGTAAGGCTGGGAGCCTAGAGAGTCTCTACTTGGTGCCAAAGGTCATTGAGACTATCTTTTTGGCATTTCGAAAAAGCTGGTGAGAAGCAAACCAGAGCTGAACTTGGTTGAAGTCGTGCTGTAAGCTGGTTTCCACAGCAGCAGGGTTTTTGCCAGAACTGTATAAAACAGTATCGTCAGCATACATGTGGATAGACGAGGATGAGCAGGCTGTGGGAAGATCATTAAGGAAAATGGAGAAGAGTAGGGGACCAAGCACTGAGCCCTGAGGGACACCGGGGTTGATGGGGAGTGGAGGGGAGATGGAACCAAGGATTCTCACCAATTGGGTTCTGCCAGTGAGGTAGGATTTAAACCAATTTGTGGCTGACAGAGCAAGGCCAGCTGAGGAAAGGGAATCAAGAAGCAGGGGATGGGAAACATTGTCAAAAGCTTTGGCTGCGTCGACAACGATGGCAGAGGTGATCAGGCCATTGTCCGTCCCTGAAAGGATGGAGTCAGTAAACCTGAGGAGGGAGATGGATGTTGAGTGGTTCTTCCAAAAACCAGGTAGGAAGGGGGTGAAGAAGGAGGAATCGGAGAGGAAGGGTGATAGTTGAGAGAGAACTACATGTTCTTGAAGTTTGGCAAGGGTAGGAAGGAGGGAAATGGGGCGATAGTTGCCAGGAGTGGATGTATCACCACCCTTAGGGAGATGAAGGACTACAGCATGTTTCCAGGATGAGGGTACTTGGGCAGAAATAAAGGAGAGGCTAAGGATTAGGGAGATAGGATAAGCAGTTGCAGGAGCAGAAAGGTAGAGAAGTTTAGGATCAAGCTCATCTGGTGAGAAGCCTTTAGAGGTGTTGAGGGATAGGAGGGCACTAAAAGCTTCGTCAGAGGAGATAGTAGAAAAGGAAAAAGGGGGAGGGGAAGGCACTGGCTGAGGCAAAGGGCTGAAGTCTGTAGGTGGCAAGGGGGAGTGGGAATTTAGAAGAGACATGGCACATGAGGTGTAGTAGGCATTAAATTCATTGGCCATGGAGCCAGGGTTGGGAACTAGGGAGTTATTTATTTTGAGAGCTGGAGGGAGGGAGGGGAGAAAATAGGGCATGAACTACTCTCCAGAATTTAGATGGAGAGTTAATGTTAGTCAGGAATGAGGAGTTGAAATAATCGGACTTAGCCAGTCTAATAGCTTTAGTACATGAATTGCATAGCATTCTGTACTTGGCGTAGTCGTTTGGATGTTTAGTAGATTTGTGTTTTCTCCAGGCCTGGTCACGCTCCCTGAAGCAAGCCAGTAGTTTGGGGGTGATCCAGGGGAGGTGAAGCCCACAGACTCTGGTCCTTCTGAAAGGAGCAAGGGCATTCCAGGTGGCAATGAATTTATCCTTAAAATAGTCAAGGGCTTGGTCAATAGAAATGGCAGTGGAGAGGGGGGCCCAGTCGATGGAAGCAAGTGCAGAGCTGAGTGGGGTAAGGTCTAAGGATTTAAAGGACTGGAGCTGTATGACTTTAGGGGGAGATTTGGGGCGATGGACCTTACAAACAATGAAAATGGGTTGTGATCACTAAGGGCATCAGGGAGGAGACCAGATTTAATGACACGGTGCTGGTGGGATGTGAGTGCCCAGTCAAGCAGGGTGTGGTTTTGTGTTTGGGTTTAGGGCACATGGGCTCAAATATAAGTTGAGTGAGATTTAGAGCAGTGACGTCATTGCATAGCTTGTATAACTTGGGAGACAACCTATTTAGAGTCACGTCACCCATTATGAACAGTTCACCAGATTGCGAGAGGGAGGTGATGTTGGCTAAGAGTTCAGTTGTGACCGAGGGTTGAATGCTTGGGTGGCAATAGATGCCAGCCACAAAGATTGGGATTGAGAAAGAAAGGAAGGGTAATGCAGGTGACAAGGGCTTCATAGGTATCTAGGATGGAGTTAGAGAGGGTGGTAGTAAACTGCAGTGAGGACAGGCTGTACATGGCCACTCCACCTCTGCGACCCGATCGATCTTGTCTGGAGAGGGAATACCCAGGGATAGCAATGTCATTGTCAGGGATGATTTTTTTGAGCCATGTCTCAGTAATAATTAGGATGTCAGGGGTGTGTGAAATCATGAGTTTGTAGGAGGTTGATTTTAGGTAGCAGGCTGCAGATATTCAGGTGGAGGAGCTTTAAACCATTAGGAAGGGTTGTAGTGGGAGTGGGGTTTGGAGACATGTTGTTTGGGTAAGGAGCAAGGATAGGAGAAGAAATAGGGCCAGGGTTGGGGTGGATCTTCCCTGACGAAAGAAGGAGGAGGGCAAGGATGAAACAGTGAAGTTTAGGACTTTTGTAATTAGAGTAGAAAATATGTGAGGAAGGGGAAGAGGGAGGAAGGGGTGCAGAGAAGGAGATAAGGAAACATAGAAAGGCAAAGTGACTAGGAAGGGAAAGCAGAGAGGCTGGAGGGTAGTAGGGAAAGTGGGGTCTGTTTACAAGAGGAGCTGTGGGGGTGGTTGACAGGATGAAGGTGGTATCTGGAAGGGAAGCAGAGAGAGCACATTCTTTAAAAGCCCCAAATTACCCTTAGCACTGTATGCTTTTTCTGCCTTACATGTCCCTGGCCCCTGTCAGCTTGTGCTGTATCAGAGGTTGGAATCTTCCTCATCTTCCTAGTCTGAAGAACAGGACTCCATGGAAGTAGGACTCGAGAACACACTGGCCTTATTTCATATACAGTTATTATGTGCCCTGTGCCTAGTCTGGCATTTATGAGCAAGTGCTGTAGTCCTACCTTGAAGGACCTCTTGTAGAGGGTTAGGGACAAAATGAGATGCAGATGATCATGGAACATTCCCCCACAACACACACACACACACACACACCAGCTGGTGCATTGGGGAATGGCTTCAGAGACAGGAGGAGTAAGGAACTACACAAGGTGGAGAATGCCTCTTCTTGGCAGAATAATACCCTGGGCCCCAAGGGTCCCACACTACAAGCTTCTGGTCTGTCCTAGCTACTCACACTACTGCATTGGTGAACTGGAGTAAGTCTGAGAATAGACCATGATAGGTTTGCCCCTGCCTTGGGGCCTACCATGAGAAGGATTTCCCATGGGACCACCTGCAAGGGTGGCAATCTGGCCAGAGCCTGGGAAGTGACCAGTGAAGCCAACAGGCAGGTCTCTAAAATGGACCCCCCAGAAAAGAGTTTTAATGAGGCTAAGTGGGGAATGGGGCAGCACTGCACTCTATGGAGGGAAGGCTCCAAAGTACACAGGCCCCATTTAATTACAAAAATGTGCCCCAAACTGAAAGACGTTACCTCTCTGTTCTTCCATTCCCTGAATCGCATAAATATCATCTATGCTACACCATCCAAATTGTGGGCTTTTTGGGCCTTTTCTCTTTTTCTTATCTTCACGCAAACTATAAAATCCCTGCAAATCAATACCCTACATACATAGCCTTGAAAAACAAACTTCTCCCATTTGAGTGTAACCCCTCTACAAATGGGGGTTCCCGAAAAGTCTTCCTTGAGCTTGCCTAAATGCTCACTGCCAGGTTGGTGCCCTGTGTTCTAATCATTTAAATGGTAATGCTAGAGAGTGCCTGTGAAGCCTCTGTGTACTGTCCCTTTAAGAGCTGCCTGATTGCAGTTATAATTGCTCTGGGAGGTGTAATTAGGGCAGTAAATCTTACCCTATCGCAGATTCTTGTTGGAACTGCCAAAGTAGAGAAACAACAAACACGTGGTTTCCAGAGTCTGATAATGATTTATTTCTGGTATATAAAACAGGCTTATAACCAAACCAGTGATAAAATACACCACTGAGGAGAATACCCAGATCTTCTTACCTAAATGTACGCATCAGCTTCTTCTCACAGAATTCTGAGCAGAACAGTCATTCTTATACCTCTGATTATTGCTATAGAAGCTAACAAAAAGATACCATAAACTTGTCTAATTGGCTAATAGCAGAAATGGTGTGATTCATACTAGCCTGGGAACATGCACCCTGCAACTACCATTTAATCTAAGTGTGTCACCTGATTTCTTTGTTTTTCTCTTTCTTCATAAACTGAGCCATCCGGCTCCGTATTACAAATAGTGTGTATTGTGCAAGTTGTTTTTTCCATCACAGGGCCCCGACCAGCTGCAATGCCAGCCTACCCCAGGCAACAGTCCTGTTTAGCCCACCTTTCCTCTACTTGGGTGCCCAGAGAGTGTGACTGTGCTAGGGACTCTGAATGTATGCACAGCTGTGTGACTGATAGCGCATTTAAGCTAATCAACCTGGTTACGCCCTTCCCTTGTTCAAATCCCCTGAATAAATCAGATCTACCTTTTTTCTACGTTCAACCTGACTGTGGTTTCAGTTTGTGCTCGAAGTACTGTACTGTTGCTATTTGCTCTGTCTAACCTTGTTTTACAGGGGGTCCCCAGGGTTGAACCGGAGAAACCAGCCCTGGTGGTAAATGCAAGCAGTGTGGGTACTTGCAAGGTGTATCAAGGGTATTATGAAAGTAATTATTGTGTACTGTTTCTACCACTAGCAGGGAAAGAGGGGGGGTTACAGTGTCCCGGAGGGCTGTGCCCAGGCTAGTTTGACCACTACCATCCCTGACCTCTGGGTGGAAGCACCCATTTCAGAACTCAGGCCCCTTAACCTGCTACTAGCCAAGCAGGCAGGGGTAGTAGCCCTTGGGATAGCGCCACCTAGGGGTTACATGAGGAAGACATATCGGGGGTTGCTGAGAGACCCTCTAGCTTAACTCAGATGATTATGGATCATCTTAAGGGGAATGTATGGGAACATATTAGCAAGCTGTACCAGGTACTGAGTGCACACAATATGCACTCCTTTGTGTACATTAGGATACGCTGGGGTAGGGAGCTGGGTGTAGAGCTTGATGCAGATCTGTGGGATAAATATACTTTGCCATACTCTAAAATCACCACAAATATTTATTGTGGAGAATATGCCTGGAAACTGCGGGTTAGGTTCTTCAGAATCCCAGAAGTTATGGCAAAGTTTAAGGGCCAGGATTATGAGAACTGTTGGAGGGGATGTGACCAGGTCAGGGCTGGACATCAGCATATATTGTGGTCCTGTCCATTCCTGTCTGAATACTGGAAGGAAATATTAACAGTGTTGAATAAAATATTTGAATACCCTGAACTACTCAACCCCACCTTTATTCTAACAGCAGTGCCACCTGCTGATGTTAAAATGAATAACAATTGGAAGGCACATGCCTGTGGTTATGTGGGGGAAGAACTCCTCCCCCACATTCTATTTAAACCACCAGGCTAACCATAAGCTCCGCTTATTGAGTCGCACTTGCTGGTGTGCTGGGGTAGTGGTTGCTTCCTGTTTATCCTGCCTGTCGCCCCAAATCCTGCTTGTTCATCTATGTCTTGCTCTTCATTTCTGGTTTCTTTGTTTCCTCTCCCGTTTTTCTGCTCCTTTGCCCTTGTTTGTTTTCCCCTTCATGCTTTTTGGGGGGGTTTCTGCCACCATACCTTGTGCTCTGCAGGCTCTCCCTCTACTCCCTCTCTTTTCACGCGGCCGCTTGGTCAGCCGCCACTGTTCTCTGCTCTCTGCTACTGCTTTCAGCTTTGCTGTTTCCCATGTTCCTCGCTGTTGCCTTCTATTTTCTCCTAGCAACCACTGCTCCATGCTGCCGCTTTGTTCGCTATCAGGAAGTCGCTCGTTATCTGGCTACTGGACTCTCCGTTGCGGAGCTTCCTCGATTGCGTCCAGTTCTGGAGATCACATCTCTGCAAGGACATAGACAGGATGGAGGCAGTCCAGAGGAGGGCAACTAAAATGGTGCAGGGTCTGCAAGAGAAGCCATACGAGGAGAGACTAAAGGAGCTTAATATGTATGCCCTTGAGGAAAGGAGGAAGCGGGGGGACATGATAGAAACTTTTCAGTACCTCAGTGGAATGAAAAAATCCAAGAGGGTAGCATCTTTCAGAAAAAGAGATGTGCAAGAACCAGTAGACACAACTTGAAGATGGGGGGGATGGCTCTGGGGCAATGTAAGGAAGTATTTTTTCACAGAGAGGGTGGTGGACACATGGAACAGCTATCCTGAGGAGGTAGTGGGGTCTAAAACTGTGGGAGAATTCAAGAATACATGGGACAGACATAAGGCAATTCTTGTGGGGGCTAGGAAGAAATGGGCTGTTGGTTAACTAGTATCTGCAGCTTATCCTGTAGGTAGGGAAATGGGCAGACTAGGTGGGCCAAGCGGTCCTTACCTGCTGTCGGAGTCTATGTTTCTATGTTTCTGTGCTTCCCGGCATGCAGCTGCAGCCGCCTCACATAGCAATCTCCTACAGACAGTTCTGTTCACTTTCACGCATGGGATGTCAACTACTACTAACTAGCATTGGGAGCATGTGCCTTCAGCCCTCAGGTTACGGGAGTGTACTAACATTCTGTACCTTTCCATGCCTAAGAAATCTGTTCCTGGCCAGACGTCGGTTGCTCAGTCAGCAATATAATCGAAAGTCAAAGCAACAAAGCATACAATGGCATGACAAGTTTTTACACATGGTGCAGTATATATGCACCATACTTGCATTACTGCAGCAGACTTAGCACCTCTGAAATATTACTGTGGTACAGTAAAATCCTACATAATTAAGATACAGATCTCCTGCAGTGATATGCTACTTCACTCCTATCTTATGCAGCAACCCATCCCTATTTCTATCCTGCCCAAGCTGTTCAGAGTTTATATTTACCAAACCATTGTCTACGAACTTTCTAGTCTCCTTGTGGTTCCAATTCGGCTCTGCGACTCATGAGACATGAGAGCACTCATACTATGTTCCAGAAACTGCAATCAATTATTTGACACTCAATTTGAAGGGCACCATGCTAGGTTCCAGTTCTAGTGACCGGAGGTAGGTTCTATTGTTCTCTTCCACTGCATACTGCCACCTATTCCAGAATCCGTACTCTTTCTGCTCTGCTACTCTGCCCTCTGGCTTGGATACCCCTCTACAGGGCTATATTGCTCCACGACACAGGAGTGTGTTTGCCTGCTACGTACACTACAAACTTAACACTTCCCTTCGGCTTCAGCTCTAGGATATTCATCTACCCAAATGGCCCTTCATGGCGGCACCACATTGTGCTAGCTTGCTGTCCTTCTGCCTACCTACGTGGGGTCAGACCATACTGCCAGACATGCGGGGGCCTAGTCTGGCATGCCTTTCTGCTCCTTGTTGCCCTGTGTGAGGGTTCTTCGGCTGCTAGCCTTCATGGAACATAGCTGCCACTCTCTACTCCTTCCCTCAGCTGACGTATGTGTGGTCTAGCTGCTCATCCTACCCACATATGGGCCTAGCAGCTCCATGTCTTCAGCCTCTGGACTCCTGCCATGCATTTCTGCCATGCGCCCCATCATTGCATTCAGTGCCCTGCTCTGGTTCCTTCCTGCAGACCATCATCCGAGCTTATCCATCAAGATTGGACACACTCCAGAATGTCTTGTCTTCAACCATGCCACTTGAGTTCTGGATGTTTCAGCTCTCACCGTGCCTGTTTGAACCTCTCCATCCATCCAAGGCCCATCTGTGCTCCATCATGGATTTACTATCGCACTATGTCTTAGAATTTTACATCACTGTCCCTGGATGCTTCCCATGTTGCTTTGTTTCATTTGGACGGCACAGGGTCATTACCTCGCACGGCAGAATGTCGTGCAACATAATCGCATTGCGCGATTCAGCGCTATATTGTTTTCCTGTCGGGGGCTCCACCCCCCCACACCCCCTGTTATGGGGGGCTGTTCCCCCCGGACCCCCCTCCACTAAGGATTCTAACTCCTGGGCGGTCTTACACAGAGAGCACACAGGTCCGGGTTTCGGCATAATGCCATGCGCTATTAAGCGTACGACATTATGACCTGGTACGCATTTGGACTTATTGCTACTACTCACTTACCGGCTGACCTACGTGTGATCCAGCTGGGCACACTAGCCTTCATGGGGTTTAGCTGCCACTCTACTGTCTTTACCGGCTGACCTACGTGTGGTCCAGCTGCCATGCTAGCCTTCATGGGGCTTAGCTGCCACCCTCTATTCACTTACCAGCTTCCCTACGTGTGGTCCAGCCGCACATCTTTTTTTTCCCAATTGTTTAACCAGGTGAGACACACTAAACTGAAAGCTTGTTTACAGGTGCAACCTGGGAGCACAGGGAAGTTAAGTGACTTGCTCAGGGTCACACATTATGCAAGTGGGGGGCTGTGAGATTCAAACCCAGGTCTCCAGATTTGCAGCTCAGAGCCTTAAACCACTGTGCTATGCTGCCTCCCAATGCCTTGTACCTTCCATTGGCTGACCTATGTGTGGTCCAGCTGCCTATCCTACACTTCGTATGGACTTGGCTCCCTTTCACTCCCTTGGATGCTTCCTACTGGGATGCTGCAAGTCATTCGATTTACTACCACTCCATTTCTTGCCTAAATTCTCAATCAAACTCTATTCCATTATGCCTTCCTATATCATGGATTAAGCATTCAACCTAACCTATTTTGGTGCTATCTGATTATTAACTGTGGTTTGTGTTGTCAGCGTTTCCGCCTTCGTCTCTGCCTTCTCCCATGCCAGACCAGAGGTTTCCATGATGTCGTCTTCAGATCGTATGGCTGGCATTCAGCTTCTGTGCTTCTTCACTAATGCCCTCATTGCAAAGCTTGCCACTTGGATCAGCAACTACTAGTCATCATGTTCTGGGTCTAGTCCTAGTCATTTGGCTACATGTCTTGGAGGAGACTTCCTCGCCCTTTGGTTGCTCAGCTAATGCTACTTCGATGCTTTGGGTTATGCTCCTGATGGATTTCCTGGACTAGGTATTCACTAGAAGGATCTACTGCCATCTGTACCTGACATTCTAACATCAGTACTTCGAATTCAGCTTCCTGCTTTCTTTGGCTTAGTATCTACAACTCCGGAAATCGGATTAGCCGATAGTTTAATATCAAATTAGGATTATTGTCCTTTAGTATGCCCAGAAGGATGGGTAGGTCAGTAGCCATGGGTCCTCAGAGGTTTCCCCCAAGGGGGGTTTTCCTCTCCTGTTTGCTACTGGCCACACTCTCCGGAATTGGAAGAGGTAATCACACGATAATCGTATGATAATTTATTCTTTTGGGGGTCTCATCCTACTCGACTAACCATTTTTCCTACGGTGGGATACAGAGAAGGGTCAAAACATCAAGTCATAACAGTTGCTCATCAGTTCAAGTATCTAAGCACCTTGCATATACCATCCAGTTCACATGTACTATAATCACTGACTTGCCTATGTCTATGTTAAAGTACCTAAGCACTAATCATTCCATACGATGAATACCTCATAAGCATTGTCCTACTTATTGGTCTGGGCTCTGTATCCAAGCAGAACCTTCATTAAGCAGCTATATATGTAGCACAAGCACAGATCTCTGAGCCACACATAATTGGAAGGTGCATGCCTGTGGTTATGTGGGGGAAGAGCTCCTCCCCCACATCCTACTGAAACCACCAGGCTAAACGCAGCTCCGCTTAGAGTGAGTCGCACTCACCCTCCATCCTCCCCTTACACATCCTCCATCTCCGTCACTCTTATCCCACCGGGGGGGTCACATCCTACTCGACTAACCATTCTTCCTATGGTGGGATACAGAGAAAGGCCAAGACATCAAGTCATAACAGTTACTCACCAGTTCAAACATTTAAGCGCCTTGCATATACCATCCAGTTCACATGTACTATAATCACTGACTTGCTCATGTCTGTGTTGAAGTACCTAAGCACTAATCGTTCCATACAACGAATACCTCATAAGCATTGTCCTACTAACTGGTCTGGCCTCTGTATCCAAGCAGAACCTTCATTAAGCAGCTATAGTACGTAGCACAAGCACGGAGCTCTGAACCACACATAATCTTTATTATTTGATTATGCTATTGATATTGGTAGCCAAGAAGGTTGTCACCAGACTCTGACTTTCTCCTAGGGTCAAGACCGCAGAGTCCTGGAGACAGCTGATGTATGAAATTTATAATCTGGAGAGGGTCTCAGCTAAAATGTACCATCGAGTTCATCGATTTGATAACCGATGGAGAAAATGGACCCTATATCAAGTGGAACATTACTCTGATTTTGTGCCATGAAGGTGGTGGATGAACTTGAGACCCTATCTCTGCTCTTGGTTGGGACAACATTCCTGTTGGGATATATCACATATGATAACCACACATGCACATTCTGGTGCTTAGTCCTTTGGAGATGTAGGGAGGCTCTCTGTAGTCAGAGGATACCCCCTTCCCATAGGGTCTCTGAAGGGAGATTTAAGTGTTGTAATTTTCTGGTATTGAACTGGAAGAAATGTGTGATCTGTTATAATGCTCTTTATGAAAGGACTCTCATTGTATACCTATATCTGTATGGTAAACTGTGCTGCTCTCTTTTGTTTTGTATTGCACTGCGTTATACTAAAATAAAAAATATTATAATTTAAAAACCAAAATGTGCACCAAATATTTAGTGGCACACTGATGTGTTCATCCCATCCCTGATGCCCCACAGTGATTGCCAACAGCAGTGAGCCAGAGATGTGGTTAAGTTTGGTGGACAGCAGGTGGCAAAGGAATCTTTTAGGTAAGCCTTTCCCCACTGATCTCCATTTTGCTCTGCCTCCTCCTGGACAGTTACACTGTATAGCTTGAGCTCCACCATCCTCTACCACTAACCCCCAAACTTCATCTTCCTTTCATCTCTCCTTGCTGGCAGACCCAATGAGGGCATCAGAGATGGGGTGCACAAATCAGTGTACCTAAAAGATCCAGAAAACATTTTCCAGTGTGCAGTAGAGCCCTCCCTGCACAGAACACACTGCTGCCCTGTTCCCCACTCAGTGTCTTCAAAGTGGTGTCTTGATGGGCAGGGCTGCAGTATATGGCAGCAGCATGGCTACAAATATTGTGGGTATCTTCACCTGCCCATTGAGATTGGTATTACTTAGAGGATTTATTTTTTTTCTGTGTGAAGAAAGTAAAAAGATTATTCCTGGATACCAGGGTTCACTTTCTCCCATACCAGATCCCCATTTTGGCATAAAAACACTCTTTGGTAGTCTAGTGGCCCATTCTCTCCTGGCACCATCCTCTGCTGCCCCACTGCCACATTTGAGTATGCAGCCAGTACTTACCCTCTGCTCACCTGTGGTGCTGGTTGCCATCTCATGAACACCCTATACAAGTCACATTACCCAATACCCATATTGTACATGTGTAAGATGGCATTGGTGGTCAGCAGTGAAGGTGAACAGAGGTGAGGGTGAGTAGTAGCTACAGAGGTAGCCCTGTGGAGTGTTATGATCCTCAGCGGTATCATGCACAGAGGCTTAGCCCCAACAGGTAGGTCTTGAGGTCTTTTTTAAAGCCACCAAGGGAGCTGCAGTCTTGGAGATTATTAGGAAGGCCATTCCAGAGGGATGGAATGTAAGCCACGAAAGACCAAAGACGTTGAGTAGTTGCAGATAGATACTGAGGATGTGCTCCTCCATTACATTAAAGTAGACAGCAATGACACACTTGTGTTGGCCAGGTCAGCTTATGTGTCCTTTGTATCTGTGCAGTCACAGCCCAGGGGGTAACAGTTTAACAAGCAACAGTTAATACTTAAAGCAGATTAAACCAATGTTGTCTTAGGGACTCATCCACAGAAAGGTAGGGATATCCAATGGTTTGTGCATATCCCTGTTACAGAGCACCACCCTCAGATGTCCTTCCATGCTGAATGGCATCTGCAGCCCCAGCCCACCACTCTTCATTAGTGCAGAGCTTCACACATGGGCAAGGATTGGCATCGGGTGGAGCAATGCCAAATATCAGGCACCCAATTGGATGTCCTTGTTGGCCCTTGGTTGGCTCCCCTATTCCACACTAAATGGAGGAGCATAGGATATGGCAGTGTTCCTTCATGAAAAACAACTTGTGTCAGAAAGTCCTGCAATCCTCAAAATCTGCTAGGAGGCCTGTGGGCAGGTTGTGGTGAGGCTGATTGAACCCCCAGAGATATTGTGCCACCAGTCAGAGGGGGACATGTAAGTATTATGGCAGGTCATTGGGCTATATAGCTTGCTCCTCCACTACCAGCTCTCCATGTTATGAAGTACATTAGGGGAATGGCACAGTAGTGCTACTTACTCCCTTGTCTACTCCAGTCTAATTGCCCACATAGCTGTGCAAGTGACTAGAGGATGGGCACAAAGAGGGCATGCTTCCAGGGTTGTGGATGAGCAGAGGTCTCTGCATGTGCACAGCTGGAACTCTGTGCACAATTAGCCCTACTATGCACCCCTCCAAAGAAGCACAGTACCATTATGCTATTATTAGGATTGGGCCCTAAAAATATTGCATTTAGTGCAATTGAAAGTAAATACTGAAGAAGCAGTTTACAAGAACAGCAGTTCATGGGATCAGTACCTGGATGCTAGGAGAAGGAAAATATCCAGATTGTTTGATCTCCATGAGTCTCTCTAAATCACATACATGCAGTGCACTCAAAAGCTTCAATGTCAGTGCAAGAGAGCATGGGCATGCAATCTTTGTGCAGGGCAGTCTGACAAGGCTTACCCAAAACTAATTCACCATTCATGGGACTCTCAGCTTCTCTGCCTTCTGTGACTTCACCTCCTATTTTTCCCATTCCCATGCTTTCATCAGTCACCCCACCACCAAGCCTGCTATAAACCCTAGAGGCTCCTCCCTTCCCTAGGTTGTCCTATCCCAGAGTACACCCTCTCCCATAACTGGAAACATGGCAACCACACTCAATTTGCCTCTTCTGTCTACTCTCTCTGATATCCCTCCTAGATGTTAGAGGGTGCCCACCTGCTTCCCACCCTACCCTCAACATAACATATCAGTGGAACAGCCATTGGCCTGGGACCTGCTGTGCCGCCAATCTCAGTACTACCCCCAACCCTAGTGCTACTGTAAACCCCCTACAAATGGGGGTTCCCAAAAAGTCTTCCTTGAGCTTGCCTGAATGCTCACTGCCAGGCTGGTGTCCTGCGTTTTAGCAGTTTAAATGTGATTACCAGAGCCTGTATAGCCTCTGTGTACTGTCTCTTTAAGAGCTACCTGGATTGCAGCGTTAAGTAATCTGAGAGGGAGCTCTGTTGAAAGATGTAACTATTTGCTGAAAATCATTTAGAGTGATAATGATAATGTAGTTTGTCTAACCTGCTTTTTTTGCAGCAATGACTGTTTTGTTTGTCTCCACTATCTTGGTCCTGGACTGCAAATTGGACCAATCAGTACTGGTGGGACCTAAAATGAAGCTGGACTACAGAAGCTGTCTGGAGTTAAAATCTGTAGGAACTATAGTTTTTGGCTTTTGGCGCCTTTTTGCAACTGAAGGAGGAGCTCTTGTTGTGACTGACAGACAGATCAGCCAACCAAACCTTTTGGATCTTGGGGAAATCCAAGACTGCTTGCAATTTTCAGTTAGATCTAAGCTGGAAGCTGAAGAAGAAAGAGCTCAAAGTGATTCTGAGCAGCATTCCTAAGTGGATTTTCATGGAAGAACTGTGAATGGGCTGAGTTTTTGGCCTGCATGTCTGCCTGCTGCCCCTGAGAGGGAGAGAAGAGAATTATTTTGGACTAAATCCAAGTTTGTGAGAATGAAATAAGCTACTGATTTTTTACCAGGCTCATACCTGAAGAAGACAGAAGATTTTGCTGAATGTGATCGGCCTATCAGGATTTCCAGCTGCTTTTGAATCCCCGGTTTATACAGAGACTTTGTGATTGTGACCGGAGAGCGGTTTGCTCGGTACAGAAGAATTTCCTTACATGTAAATGTGCTGTGTATGGAAAGTGGGTCGTGATTTAGTCCCCCACTGTGTGAACTGTGTTCTGCTTGCTGGAGGCTGTATCCAGCCCAAAACGGACTATATCCAAATTTGTCTCCATTTGGCCTGGGCCTTGCCACACTGACCCAGCCAGACTACCCGCTGCACAGAGAAAGTCATTGACGAGAGACCTGCCTGGGGATCAGCCCCCTGCTCCATGCTTGAACAGGAACAACACCTCAGCGAATCGTATGGGCCCTGCTTCTCCTAGCACTCCAGATTAACCACCTGCTGTCTCGATTTTCGTCCAGCCTGTGTCCAGTCTTGGGTATTGTGAGTAATCATCAGGGTAGCTCCCTGCAACAACAGCTAATCTAAAAGTGTGTCATCTGATTGTCTTGTTGTTTTCCTTTTCACGAACTGAGCCCTCCGGCTCCGGATTACAAATAGTCTGTGTTGTGCATGTTGTTTTCTTCCATCATGGGGCCCCCACCAGCTGCAGCATTCCTGGCTGACCCCACCAAACCCTATGTGTTGCATACGGATGCTAGTCTACAGGGTCTAGGAGCAGTGCTGTATCAAGACCATGAGGATGGCCTGAGACTAGAGCATCATGGCGGGTTCTACCATCTGCCAAGTGATTGTGAGTGAAGGCGAATTCATTGAGTGCTCTGCAATGCCAAGCGAGTAGTTTTGTTATAATGGGTAACGAAGTCCATTGAAAACAATGACTTTGCATTACTCTGCCTTCCCAAACCACTACTCCACCAATTCTTAAGGCGAAGTACATTGAAAACAATGTACTTCTCCTTGTTTTTAAGCTCCAAAGGCAAATTGTGCAGTGATTCATGGGATTTCAGGTCACATGGGCTCGAGATTGTTCTGCATAGCCTCAGCTCGGGTAGTGTGTGTAGGAAGCTGTAGGAGACAGTCTGCTCTGAGAGCTCTCTGTGATTCAAACCTTCTAAGAGCGGTTAAAAAAGCATTTTTGAGTCTTTTTTTTTTTGCTGAAACTTTAGTTCATCGATTGTAGGAAACCCTCCTATGCTCATTCATCGAGCGTTTATTGTTTGTGTGTGGATTTTGAATGTTAATGTACAACATTCAGTCTGTGTACTGAGTGACAGTGGAAGTGTGCTTTAGGGGAGGGGCGTATCTGTGGTGTAGGTAGATTAACTTGGAGAAAAAGACAGTTCTTTCAGTTTTGGTGATATTTTTCTTATACCTGTGTTAATGTACACACAGTAATATTTTCAATAATTCTTGCCATTTTTTTGCTGATTGTTGTGGTGCATCAGTGCATAATTTCAGTTTGTTTAAAATATGTGGTTATATTACTGAAGTTTTCAATTTGCTACGCATTACTTGGTGTGTGTGTGTGAGTATGTTTGTGACACGTGTCATCAAATCAGACACCTTTTATTGTGCCACATAGTAATTTCAGCAACGTGAACCTGCTATCCACTGCCACTGTGTGATTTTTGTACTTCTTTATGGTATCTTTACTGGTACTAGTACTAGTGACTGTTACTGCAGAAGTGCAGTACATTGCCCCCGGTCCGCCCCAACCGGCAAAGGTATTATTTTCCAGATTTGAATTTCTGATGGTGAGCACTGGTTAAGTGTTGTGCCTTTGTGTCTGCATCTCTTCAGTGTGCAGCACAATCTTAATCTGTCTGTGCATTTGCATCTCTTTAGGGCCCAATCTCCATCTGTAACTTAAGTCACAGTTGTTTCTTTGGCTTCCTTCAGAGTACTGGACAGGTGTGGTGCATAATTCTGCATGAACATTGTACTCATTAATATGGCTTTTAAGTCAGGACCATCATCACTAGTCACTCGTGATACAAATCACGTTCTTCATCGTCACGGTCACAAATGCAGTCACAAATCACGATTCACGATCACGTCATGAATCACAACATTAATTTTTTTACTAGTTACTGGGATGTATTGTAAGCTTGTTTTGTAGTATCTCTCCAGGTTTCACCACCCCACCATTGTACTCATTGATGTGTTTTTAAATCTGGGAGTTTTAAGCTACAGCTCATTGGGGAAGTACAGCCATAGGCATTCGCGTTCCCAATAGTTTCATATTGGTTATCTCACACCATCGACACTGAATCATGTTCTTCATTATCACGGTCACAAATGCAGTCACAAATCACGATTCACGATCACATCACGATTCACAACATTGATTTTTTTTCTAGTTACTTGGATGTATTGTAAGCCTGTTTTGTAGTATCTCTCCAGGCTTCACCACCCCACCATGTACTCATTAATACATGTTTTTAAGTCGGAGTCCCGGGGAGTTTTATGCTGCAGCTCATTGGGGAAGTACAGCCATAGGCATTTGCGTTCCTTCCTGTACAGCATGTGAGTTACAGTACTATAAGTAGTGGTGGCCGAAGTGGCCCAAATTCGCTTCATGCAGTGATTCAAGGAGTAACGTGGAACCCGTGGAGTACTCCACAATGTGAAGCGGAGTACTTCGCTTCATAATAAGGAATGCGAAGTCCATTGAAACCAATGACTTTGCGTTATTCCGCCTTCCCCAAACCACTTCTCCACCATTTTAGGCGAAGTACATTGAAATCAATGTAATTCGCCTCACTTCGCCTTGCAATAGAGCTCCAAATGAAATTCTGCAGTGATTCATGGGATTGCAGGTCACATGTGCTCTAGATTGTTCTGCACAGCCTCAGTTCTGGCCTGGGTAGAGTGTGTGTGCAGTGGTAGCTGGAGACAGATTGCTCTCAGAGCTCTGTGATTCAAAACCTCCAAAAGCTGTTTAAAATGTCTTTTTGAGTCTTTTTTTTTTTGCTCAAAATTTACTACATCGATTGTAGGAAACCCTTCTGTGCTCATATCATCGAGTGTTTATTGTTGTGTGTGGATTTTGAATGTTAATTTAGAACAGTCAGTCTGTGTACTGTGTACTGTGAAGTGTGCTTTGGGGGAGGGGCGTATTTGTGGTGTAGGTACATTAACTGGGAGAAAAAGGCAGTCTTTCTGTTTTGGTTATAGTTTTCTTGTTTAACTGTCTTAATGTACACACAATAATATTTTCAGTAATTCTTGAAATTTATTTGCTGATTGTTGTGGTGCAGCAGTGTATAATTTGTCTGTTTAAAACATTTGGTTATATTACTAAAGGTTTTCAATTTGCTATGCATTACTTGTAGTGTGTGTTTGTGATCGTGACCGGAGAGCGGTTTGCTTGGTACAGTAGAATTTCCTTACATGTAAATGTGCTGTGTATGGAAAGTGGGTCGTGATTTAGTCCCCCACTGTGTGAACTGTGTTCTGCTTGCTGGAAGCTGTATCCAGCCCAAATAGACTGTATCCAAATTTGTCTCCATTTGGGCTGGGCCTTGCCACACTGGCCCAGCCAGACTACCCGCTGCACAGAGAAAGCCATCGACGAGAGACCTGCCTGGGGATCAGCCCACTGCTCCACGCCTGAACAGGAATGATGCCTTGGCGAATCGTGTGGGCCCTGCTTCTCCTGGCACTCCTGATTAACCACCTGCTGTCTCGATTTTCGTCCAGCCTGTGTCCAGTCTTGGCTATCGTGAATAATCATCAGGGTAGCTCCCTGCAACAACAGCTAATCTAAAAGTGTGTCATCTGATTGTCTTGTTGTTTTTCTTTTCATGAACTGAGCCCTCCAGCTCCAGATTACAAATAGTGTGTGTTGTGCATGTTGTTTTCTTCCATCACAGGGCCCCAACCAGCTGCAACGTTCCTGGCTAGCCCACCATTCTCCATCTGGGTACCCAGAGTGTGTGACTGTTTATAGTCCCTGAAGTGCATACATAACTGTTTGAATAATAGAGTCTTTAAGCAAATTAACCTGATTACACCCCTCCCTTGTTCAAGTCCCTTAAATAAATCAGATCTAAATTGTTTTTGCATTTACCCTGACTGTGGTTCCAGTTTGTGCAAGAGTACTGTACTGCTGTTATTTGCTGTGTATAGCCTTGTTTTACAGGTGGTCCCCAGGACCAAGCCAGAGGAAAGCCCTGGTGGTAAGTGCAAACTGTGTGGGTACTTGTGTGGTGTATCAGGGGTATTGTGAAAGTGATAATTGTGTATTGTTCCGGCCACTATTAAGGAAAGAGGGGGTTACAGTGTCCTGGAGGGCTGTGCCCAGGTTAGCTTGACCACTGCCAACCCTGACCTCTGAGTGGAGGCACCCGTTTCAGAACTCAGGCCCCTTAACCTGCTACTAGCCAAGCAGGCAGGGGTAGTATCCCTTGGGATAGCGCCACCTAGGGGTTACACTACATTGGGAACTGCCAAAATGTGCTTTTCCTCTACTTCTTACACTGTTGCTCTACTACGGTACACAACCTATGCACCAAAGTAAGCCTAAACATCATGTTGGAAAAAGGGAGCATGTGCATCACAGTAGGTTCCTTACCCTATTACTGAAACATCTACTCCTCCTCCTCCTTCTCCTGGTAATCTCAGGGAATATCCATCGGAATCCAGGCTCACAAATTGACAACCTCAACAACAGTCTCAAGCCAGGGACTCTTTCCTTGGCTAGCATTAGCATATGTAGCCTACCCAGAAAACTAGATGTGCTCACTGCCTGAGTCATGCAGCATACCCTGATGTGCTAACAGTTCAAGACACTTGGTTGTCCCCCAATATCCTGGATAATGATTCAATCCAGGGGTACACTGCCTTCCAGCAAGGCAGACTCTCTAAAGAAGGAGAGGCTGCGCCATTTACATGAAAGAGACCCTCATGGGGCATGCTCTGGTGCTACCCAGCACCAACAAAAATACTCAGATCCTTGCGATCAAGCTGCTATTCAGAACCCACAACAAAGCCCTGACCATTGCTTCAGTCTACATTCCCCTCTAAATCAACAACCAGTGGTCTCAACTCAATCCTGAACTGTATCCACAACCTAAAGCACAACTCTGAGATAGTATGGCTCAGTGATTTCAATGTTAATTGGTTGTCAACCAATGCCAGCAGCTATAGGGATGCTGTGACTGCAGCCAACTTCACTCAACTGATCCAGTCCCCTACAAGGGTAAACTATAGGACCAGGACCAGCACTCTCTTGGACTGGGTGTTTACCAACTGACCTGACCATATAACGCACCCAGAGGTGCTGCCCGACAACATAAGCGATCATTCCCCAGTGTTATGTCTTTGAACAAAAAAACATGTTAAATGACCATCAGAAAACATCCTTAGTAGGGTACTCATCCATGGGCATCGTGAACCACTAAGAAATCTACTTCGACAACAAGACTGGCAAAAATTGACACAGCTGCTAATATAGATACTGCTCTAGAATTTTTCATCACTAGCTTTAATACAGCCAGTCATATACATGAGCCTCTCAAAACAAGCATTTGTCAGTGCCAAATGTTGCTTGCTTCTATGTGCTGTTTAGGTATTTGGAAGTCATTGGAGTGTAAATATTGAAAATCTAAGTAATCCTATTTAGCGTGTGTAGGTACCAGCAACGCACGCTTGTAAAACAGTCATTTTTAGGATTTTTTTCACCAAATTTTCAACATAGACATTTTAAGACCTCTGGTCATGAACAGTGTCACTGTGATTTTGTTAATGTGTCCCTTACATTGAGTTTGCACACCGACTGCGCCATTGTGCGCTACATGGGCGGAAACACGTTTTGGGCAGGATGTGAAAAATGACAGCTGTACTGCTCATAAGGAGGTGTGGTAAAATGGCAATGTTGAAAATCTGGAGTGGAAATATGAAATTCAAAACTCTAAACCATGGGAACTGTGCAACGACACCAGAAACAGTCATTTTAGGAATTCTTCACCAAATTTTCAACATTGCCATTTTAAGATCTCTGCTCATGAACAGTGACACTGTGATTTTCTTAATGTGTCCCATACACTGAGTTCGCACACGACGCGCCATTGTGTGCTACATGGGCGGAAACACGCTTTGGGTGAGATGTGAAAATGACAGCTGTACTACTCATAAGAAGGTGTGGTAAAATGGCAATGTTGAAAATCTGGAGTGAAAATATTGAAATTTCGCGAACTTCACGAGCCTGCGAACCACGCAACGCACGCCAGAACAGTCATTTTTGAATTTGGCACCAAATTTTCAACATGGGGTTTGGGGCCCCTTCTCATGAAAGATGTCACTGTCATGGCAGTATTCAGGCCCGGCGGGTGATTTCGCAGTCACTGCGCGAGTCACGCGCGAGATTACCTTCTCGGCCTGAATAACGCCATGACAGTGAAATTATTCATGAGAAGGTCCCAAAACCCCATGTTGAAAATTTGTGCAAAAATTCTGCAAAATGGCTGAGATATGCAATGAAGATTGAAACCCCTATCTAGCCCATTATACAGCTTACCGGCATTTCCTCAGTTCGCGGTCGGCTTTGAAGAGTGCAGACGTGTTCCCGTCCACCAAGATCGTTGCGCCAGAGTCGGAGGTGGTATGGGGTGAGGGGGGTGGGAGGCTGGAGTGCGCAGTGGGTGAGTGCGGGTTGTGGGAGGTCGGAGACGCACTCGCGGGACCGTTTTTGTCTTACAGGTAAAAAAAAAAAGACATCGTGGGATCGTTTGCCACGCTGGGTGGGCTCCAGCATGGCACAAGGATGTTGGGCAGCCAGCCGACGGGGGATTGGGCACCCCTGCCGGCAAAGGACTGATTGCCACGCTGGGGTGGGCTCCAGCGTGGCACCAACTACTGGGGAGACGACGCAGCTCAGCCGACGGGATTGGGCACCCCATCGGCTATACAGTGCATGCGGGGCGCCACGCTCAGGTGTTGGGAGCTGCACGTGAGCAGCTTCTTATCGCTGCTCACTCAAGTGTAGCTCCCCCTTTCAACTGTATGCCACTGCATTTTGGAGCGTGTCATAGACAGCTCCAAAATGCATTGGCTTACAGGGGCCGTGCCTGCCAGCACACTGCCTGAATTGTAGGAGGTGACACACCTCCGAAATCTCCGATGATGGCACTATGTTTCTTGCACATGCGTGCAAGCAACATAAAAATGGAAGATCAAGGTTGCCGTCAACCCGTGGATCACTTTCGATCTCCTGCAAAAAATGAAATCCCAAGATCATCTGTGGTATCGGGCCAGGGCTATTGGCAAGCAAGCAGATATATGAACATACGAACATACAAAGAAGCCAGCAGAAGAAGGCCATTTGGTCTATCAAGTCTGCTCATATTGCAGGGTCCACAGCTTGAGCTAATGTCCTTCCCCTCCCTCCCCACTCCTCCCATCCTCCCTACCCATGATCCTTGCCTTCCCCCTATGCCTCTCCCAGCCTCTCTTAAAGCTGCCCACTATCTTCAATGAGATGACCTCTTCCAGCAGTGCATTCCAAGTGTCCACCATCCTCTCTGTGAAGAAGTGCTTCCTGACCTCCCTCCTAAACCTCCCACCCTCCAGCTTAAGACTGTTCTCCCTTGTGATATGGTTGCCACTCAGTTTAAAGAGACTCTCCTTATCAACCTTATTTATCCCGTTCAAGTATTTGAATTTCCCAATCATGTCCCCCCTCTCTCTTTCCTGTCTTCCATGGAGTACATGTTCAGTGCCCTCAATCTCTCCTCGTATGCCTTGCCCTGTTGACCGGCTGTCATCTTTGTAGCCCTCCTCTGGACCTTCTCCATCAGGTTAATGTTCTTTATGAGGTGTGGACACCAGTACTGAACTCCATACTCTAGATGTGGCCTTATCAGTGACCTGTACAAGGGCAGTACAGTATGTGCCAAAAGTAACGGACAGGCTTGTAGCAGACAGCCGCGTGTAGTGGACGAAATCTACTTTCCAAAAGCCATTTGCATAGGGATCAATGTTATTTATCACTGTTAAATTGGACCTTAAATTTCAGATGTAGCGTCCACTTTAACTGTCAATTGGCATACTGTTATCACCTCATGTGAACCTGGTATGAACTCATTTAACAATTATAAAATCACCCTGTAAGTCCCCAACTTCAGTGCTGTTCTGCCTGAGTTCTGACACTATGGCGTCCTCTCCTGCTTCTGGTTCTGCCTCTGGTGCCTCTCCCTGTCCAACACAGGTTAAGCGCACTTGCCTTACCTTGTCTCGTAAGATTGAGATCCTCACAAAACTGGACAAACTCACCAAATTAAGCATTTGAGATCTTAGTGCTCATTTTGGCATTTGGAAGTCCACAATCAGTGACCTAATTAAAAACAAGGACTCTCTACTGTCTAACTGGCATTCCAACCAGAACCTAGGTCAAAAAAGAAAGCAAGAGGGCAAAGACAACGATGTTGAGGAAGTGTTGCTTCGTTGGTTCTCTAATGCAAGGGGAAGGGAAGCCTTGATAAGTGGCCCACTTTTGGTCCAGAAAGCAAAGCAGATTGCCCTTGCTCTTAGCAAACCTGACTTCAAGGTGACTGATGGGTGGTTAAGCTTCTGGAACAGTGGCATAACATTGGCTTTTAGAAAATACACGGCAGCCCGGCCCGGTGGCACTGAGGGTTGAGTCACTGGATGCCACACCTCATGCCACGCCAGTGACCCAGGTTCGGGAACAGACTCGGGCCACCGGGGACTGGCGGGGAGAAGGAAGGATTGAGCATCCTACAACAGCTCTCCTTCCTTCGGGTTGGGTGAGGGATGTGCGCCGTGCTGCAGTGACACCCAACAGAGGCTGGGTGTTCAGCAGGCTGCGGGCGTTAACACTGGGGGAAGAGCCGTCGGACATCTGCATGTTAGTGCGCTGACGTCACTGCACATGCAGCTCTTCAATGGGGCAGAAACAAGAAAACTCAAGGGTGTCTCCTCCTCTGTGAAGCTCTCCCCAAGCTTCAATTAGCCTCTGTAGCCGGATCCCCCAACCAGATATTGGTTCCGCGGGCTGGATTGGGGACCAGTTCCATGGCCCTGCCCTCTGGGGGGAAAGCCGGGGGTGACCAAGGGATCACAGCAGAGACAGATGATGGAAGCTCTGGGGCCGTGACTAGAGCAGATACTTGGAGGAGAACCCTACAAAAAAAAAGAAAATACATGGCGAAAAACAGAATGTAGACACTGTTGCTGCAGAGGCATGGCTCCGTGATGTTCTCCCACAGATACTCAGTGGTTACAGCACCAACGACATTTACAACACAGACGAGACTGGGCTGTTTTTCCACTGTGTGGGATACGGAACACTAGCGTTCAAGTCTGAGGTCCCATTAGGCTTAAAAAAGCCAAAGAACGTATGACTGCTCTCCTGACCAGCAACATGACCGGTTCTGATAAAAGAACCATAATGGTCATCGGCAAGTCAGCTAACCTGAGATATTTTAGGGGTGTACACAATCTGCCAGTCATTTACAGGAACAGCAAGAGTACCTGGATGACCGCTGCAATCTTCAAGGCATGGCTGAGGGACTGGGACTGTTGTTTGCGGTTGCGCAAAATAGCATTGGTGCTTGACAATTGCAACGCTCACCCACCAGTTAATGGTCTCCGTAACATAAAATTGGTTTTCTTACCCGCCAACACCACCTGCCTTATGCAGCCTCTTGATCAAGGAATTATCTATAGCTGGAAGAGGCACTATGGCACCCTAATGAGAGGCAAGTTGCTCCAGATCTTAGATGCAGATGAGGAAATCATGGCCTCTGCCTGTATACGCCGCATCACTTTGTTAGATGCGGTGTGTCTCCTGCATCAAGCCTGGAACATGGTTTCCGTAGAAACAATCCAGCAGTGCTTTAAAAAAGGTGGATTCACTACAGACTCAACAATTGGAGACACAGAACAAGAGGAGGATCTAAATTTACCTGAGGAGATCGGTCTCAGTGCTGAGGATATGAACATGCTGTGTAACCTTGGGAACGAAGGGAAAGAAGCCAAAAACGAGGTTGACGCCATCACGGAAGGCATCAGTGTCCTAGCTGGAGAGGAGAACCAGGAAGACCAGGGGGAGACTGATGAAGAGACAGATGAGGTTGAAGTAACTGTCGCTCCTCAAGACGTCCGTGCAGCACTGCTTACGCTGAGGAGGGCGATGGAGCAATGTGAAGACATTGTGCCATGATGGGAACAGCTTGCGAAGACAGAAGAAATCTGGAGCCACTACACTAAAGGCAACAAAAAACAAACATCTATTGAAGGCTACTTCACTCAGAGCAGCACTCCAAGCACTCAGAGCAGCACCAACTGAAGGAGAGGTACAGTGCTGTACTGTGATACATAGCAGTACAGCACTCGTTTTTTATTCTTTTTAAAGCATCACTTTTCGAAATAAAGTTTAACCAACAGCACAGACAGCAGCTACAAAGTCTAAAAAGGGCTGTAAATCACTAACTGCTGCAGTGTCTTAATACTGTTCTGGGTAAACTTCTGTATTGTGTTTGTTTGTGATTTAGTGCATAACGCAAAGTAATGCAACTAATGCATGTAGCGGCGCCTTCTACCGGACTAGTGGACAGTAGCCAAATCAGTCCGGTACAAGCGGCACATACTGTATAACCTCCTCTCTCCTACTACTGATCCTTCTAGCTATGCATCCCAGCATCTTGTTTGCCTTTGCTGCTGCTTTCTTGCACTGCGTGGAGTACTTCAGGTCACTAGTGATCATCACTCCCAGGTCTTTCTCCTCTGATGCAGATACTTGGACTCCACCCAGGTAATACTCTGTCCTGGGATTCTTGGCTCCAATATGCATAACTTTGCATTTCTTGGCATTGAAGCCAAGCTGCCAGATCCCCGACCACCTCCCCAGCTTTTCCAGATCTTCCTGTAGGTCCCGTATCCCTTGAGGTGTGTCCACTTTCCCACAGAGCTTGGTGTCATCTGTGAATAGGCATATTTTGCCTTATTGCCATCCCCAGTGTCATTGATGAACACATTGAACAACACCAGCCCCAGCACAGCGTCCTGTGGGACCCCACTGGTTACCTCTCTGGTGCCCCACCATCACCGTCTGGGTTCTGTCCCTCAGCCAGTTTTCCACCCATCTGACCATCTTTTCCCCAACTCCAAGATCCACCAACTTCCTGATCAACTGTTTGTGGGGCACAGAGTCAAAGGCCTTGCTGAAATCAAGATAGAGGATATCTACCGCTTGATCCCTGTCTACTGTCTTAGTGACATAGTCAAAGAAGTCAATCAGATTTGTTTGACATGACCTCCCCTCCATGAACCCATGCTGCCTCTCATCCTGGAGACCATGTTCATCTAGATATTCCACCAACCTTTCCTTTAGTATGGTCTCCATGAGCTTGCCCACAATGGAGGTTGGATTGACTGGTCTGTAATTCCCTGGGTCATCCTTGGGACCACTTTTGTGATGGGGCACTACATGTGCTGTTCTCCAGTCCTGTGGCACCATGCTTGACTCTAGTAAACTATTAAATAGGTCTGCCAGTGGCCCTGCCAGCTCCTCAGCCAGCTCCTTTAGTACCCTTGGATGTACTCTGTCTGGGCCTGGTGATTTGTCCACTTTTAATGCCAGCAGACCCTCCCTCACTCTATCTTCCTCTATCACTATGTCTGTGTTCCCCTCCCCCCCACTCCTCTTTTCCCTCCTGAAGGCACTGGTCCATCCTTCTCCCTGGTGAAGACAGAACAGAAGTATTCATTTAGTATCTCTGCTTTTCCTCCATTATCCTTCACCCACTCCACACCTTTCTTAAGCCTAACAATCCCTTCCTTCTTGCCCCTTTTCTTACTTATATAGTGAAAGAAAGTCTTCTCCCTCTTCTTAATTCCTTCAGCTATTTGAAGCTCCTTCTGTGCTTTTGCTCACCGGACTTCCTTACGTGGCTCACTAGCCATCCTTAGGTAATTTTCCCTATCCACCTCTCTCTTGGTCTTCCTGAATTTTCTAAAGGCCCTATTCAGGCGTACAAATCCACAAGGAACACCTGAACCAGGGCCATTCACCTAGATAAAGCTAACTATTACAGAAACATCCTCACTGACACCTGGAAGGATGGAAGGAAATTCTGGAACAACCTTAAGGAAATCTCTGGGAAATAATCCAAAACCACCCACACCATGCTGAATCAAGACGGCACTGTGACCCTTGATCCCATAGTGATTGCTTACACGTTCAACCTGGCTTTCACTGATCTCAGTCATGTTCTGCCCTCAAACTTCTTTGACTCCCCCCAAGTGCCACTCCCAAGGATGCTCGTGGCTCGGACTCAGTGCATCCACCATTCTATTTTAAAGCAGTAACAGAACATGAAGCAAAAAAATACTTAACCAAAGTACTCGGGAAGGCCAGATTTAGTGGAGACATGTTGGATGTGAAGCTCATTGACCTCATGCTCGATGTAGTCCTATCTCCCCTTAAAAAGATCATCAACAAGTCCCTCATTCTTTCCCAGTTTCCCACCAACTGGAAACTGGCCCTTGTGACCCACATATATGAAAGTGGTGACAGACCCCTGCATGGTAACTATAGGCCCATCTCCATTCTTCCATCACTCTCCAAAGCACTCAAAAGAATTGTAGCCGACCAGTTGGTTGAGTATATTGAGAAGTATAACCTCCAATGGCCCCACTAACATGGCTTTAGGGAAGGACACAGTACTACCTCCGCTCTGGTGGAATTCACGGGTTATATTCAGGAGGCTTTGGGCTAGGGCCCAATCATTGGTGCTACCTTTATTAACCTCTCTAAGGCATTTGACACAGTCAGTCACCCCCTACTGCTGGAACAGTTAGCCGAACTAGGCCTGTCTTCTAATACCCTTGGCTGGTTCCGCAGCTATCTCTCCGACCACTCACAGCAGGTGAAAATAGGCAATGCAGTGTCTTCTAAACTTCCAGTCTGCTCAGGCATTCCACAAGGATCAATGCTGGGACATTTGCTTTTCAGCATTTTTTAACACACTCCCAGACTACTGCCCCGTACAAGTTCTGCTCTATGCAGATGATGTGGTAATCGTCAGAAAGAACTCCGACTACTCAGCTGTTGAAGCAACTTCAGGAAAGTTTTGCAGAAGTAAAAGAATAGTTCCCCTGAGAAGAAACTGGTGCTGAATTACAATAAAACCAAATCTATGCTCTATCACAGCCCCCACAACAAACATCATGCAGAACCACTGATAATCAGAAATTGCTCAGATACTGCCCTGGAACAGACCCAATCTTTCAAGTATCTTGGTGTTACACTGGATTCTACCTTGTCCTTTAATAACCATATAGACTTTGTTGCCAAAACAATGAATACCCACATTGGTCTCCTCTACAAGTATAAACACTGCCTTACTGACCAAGCCCTCAAGATAGCTATCCAAAATTCCATAGTCTCTGTAATAGATTATGGGCTGGTGATCTATGGTGCAGCAACTGACACTGCACTAAGGAGATTATCTATAGCCTTAAATAAGGCCTGCCGGCTTCTTGTAGGGGCTGCCATTCGGACACACACTTGTGATCACTATGAACAGGCTGAAAGGCTACAACTGCATGGACAAATTTTCTACCATACCAGTCTTGCTGTGAATAAGGCCTCCACTGGACTGCTGCTCCCTGGAGTGAAGAATCTTCTCATCTCCTCATGCAATATCCGTCACACCAAAAGTTCTGACAATTCCTCCCTACAAGTCCCTCTGTATCGTACATCTCAAGGACAGAGGTGTTTTGCTTTCAGAGCACCAAAATGGTTTAATTCCTTGCCCAGGGAGGTTACTGATGCTGCCTCACTTGGCCCTTTTAAACGAAATCTCCGTGGCTACCTCGTTGCCAGAGCCTCCTGTGACTGTTGTACTTAGTTCAAAGTCCCTCCCCATGATTATCCTCCCTGCTCCCTGCTCTGCCACTTAACATTCCCACCACATCTACCCCAGATCACCTCCCCTTACTCTCACCTCCCTCACTATCCTCCTCCAAACCTATCTACCCCTGCCACCCCTACACACCTGTTAATCCCCACTTCTCCTGCTTGGGTTAACTTCCTCTATGCCCTCTGTTCCTTCTAACCCTTCCAAACTTCTTTCTGTACCACTCCTCCCCACCTTCCTCTCAACAAACATCCATGCTGTGTTCACTTCCCGCCTCCCACTGGCCACCTCCTTGAATCAGGGCCTAAGCCCCCTGCCACTTGCTCCTGCATAGCACTGTGCTAGACAAGGCCACTGGCTGCTCTGATGGATATTTACTTATGTAACTCTCTACTAAAATAAAACAAAAAACTTGCAATTTGTTGCTTACCTGTCCCGCATTCTGAATATACAATTATATTGCTTGTACTGTATGTTTACACTGTATGTTTAACCCTACATATTTTGTTTACATGCACCCAGTACTTCCCTCATTGTCCTTAACATGGAACCTATGTAAAAGAGCCTTAGGCACAAAGGTGTTAATCTGAAACTAATGAATAAATAAATTCCATTTAAGCCAGGTTTCCCATTGATCCAGTTTAGGAATTTATGCATGAGGACCAGAGGGACACAGAAATCAAGCAGCTTTGACAGTTGTGCTCTCTCTCCTTGCATTCTTTTACAGATACTATACACTGCTCTTTTTTCACTTATACTACCTATGAGATTGTTAATTGCCTGATTTTCTGTAAGCTAACCCTTTGCTTATCTGAGATAACTGCACTGCCTTGAGGAGTCCGAAAAGGACAAAATATGCTTCCATAGTTTCTTGCTCTCAGTCACATCATGATCGAATACAGCATGAAAGCCTGTTTAAAAGGTGATATTTGTTCTGGTGAACCCTTGTCAGACTTTTACTCACAAAGATTTGCACTTCATATGTCTCAGTAACTGACAGTGTTGTTGATAAATGTATGTGTTGTCATGTGTGAGTGCTGTTGAACCTGTGCAGTATTTATATGGTCTGTAAAGTGTGTTACAGCTGTCTTGAACACACATACCATGTATGCTCTCACACCAGGTCAATGTGCCTATTTTAATTTAAGGAAATACAAAGTTAAAAGACATTACACTGATTACCACCGAAAGACCCCCAGCTGATAAAACCTACAAAAAGCCAAAGAGGCCCATACAATGTCACATGCATCGTGAAATATGCAATGCACAACTGCAACAATTCAATCTATTTCATGCAGGACTCTATATCCCTTCTCTGTTGCTTAAGATTTCTAAAAATGTGGCCCCAGGTATTTTGGTTTGAAGGCGCACAACACCCACACATTGCAAATTTGATCTATCTGTTTTATTGTCACCAATCAAATCTATTTTCACTCATACAACTCCCAGAATCAAATAAGATTTCAATGATTCCATGGCAGTCAGTCGACATAAAATCTGTGGACTGATATTACATCAACGGCTTTATGCCAACCACAGTCAAAGACAGCTGGCTTAAAACCATCAGGTAAAAGGGTTGTTTTTTGCAGAGGTTCTGCCCCCCCTGCACACCCTGTATTTTATTATAATCAACTCCGAGTCAGCTGATTTGGGGAGGGGGTGCAAAACCTGGGGATGCTGTACCAGGGTCCGAGCAGACTTTACAGTAATCTATTGTTGTTGTCGCTGTCTATGACATCACTGTAAAGTGTCTGCTGTGGTGTCGGCATAAGATTTCAACAATCAGAAAATGGAGATACCTAGGATATTTAGGTATTCAGTCAGTAGCGTGAAGTAATAAGAATGCAGTGAAATATGCACAATATTAACAGATGGCTACTTTTAACTATGCAAATAAAATAAAAAAAAAATGGGCACTATGCATTATGCCCAAGTGCACAGAAACTGGATGTGAAGGCATAGATATGCGTTAATGCCACACAGCAAGGGTCCCGTGGACCCCGTGCGGCATTCACAAATGGTGCACAAATATGAAATATGCTGGATCCCCTGTCTGCATGGACAGCAACGCACCATGGGAGTTCTGGGATGTGCCTGCACTTCACAGCATTCACAAAGCCGCACACTGCAGAGCACTGGGGTGTATAGGAGGGTGGCTGTTACACCTGGGTGAACCCTGCCATAAGTCCCCTATGTGCCCTGCCCCCATGCAGACCAGGCAAGGGAATGTCCCCATGGCAGGTTGGCAACAGGTGTGCAACCATGATGTAGCATGCCAGCCCCATCCCCATACCCTGAAGGCTGCCCCCCTCACACATATGGTGCTGTCCTATCTCCCCCCCCCGGAGCAGCACCCCCCCTACCCAAGGGAAGCACCACCATGCCCATGCTGCCCACAGCCTGACACTGCACCAGCAAGGCACCCAGAAGGTCATTGCACATCTCCGCATGGCTGCACCAGTCCCTGGTCTGCATGGCACCCCCATGTGGGCACCTGCTTTGGGAGGTACAATTCCCCCCACCATACACATATACACACTGACACAGTGGTGCCTGTGGTCCCTGTCACACACACCACTGGCAAGTGATACCCCACACACACCTTTGGCACTGAGAACCCCCCTCCTGCATGATCCGTCAGTGCCGTGTCATGGGATAGCTGGTGGAACTGCCAACCACACACCTCCATGGCCTCCGGCTGTCCGACATCCGCAGGGGTGCACAGCCAAGAGCATACCTGGGTGCATGAGGGATCCACTGTAGTACCTGGGATGGGCATCCGATTGGATGCCCTCCTGGGTCCGCGGCTCCGCCCCTGTCCACACCGCATGACCCTGCAAACTGGGGGAGTGGAGCTACGGACTCAAATCAATCAAATCAAATCAAACTTTAAAAAGCACCTTTCCAAAACCAAGGCACTTGTACATAATTCATTAAAATAAATCAATAAATAAAACAATTAAAACCATAAATAGAACAAGTTAAAACTCATGACAGCGGCATTAAAAATCAGTATACGCAAGGCTAAAAAGAAATGTCTTCAAAGCTACTTTAAAACTTTGGATGGTCAGGCAATCTCACACCTGACGAGGTAGAGAATTCCACAGGGTTGGGGCCATAAAACTAAAAGACCTGGCCCCAGATGTCTTTAAATGTACCCTGGGAATCGCTAGCAATCCCTCATCAGTGGATTGGAGAGAGTGGGAGGGACAGTAGGGATGAAGGAGATCTTGCAGCTAACCAGGTCTCTGGTCGTGTAGGGCCTTATAGGTCAGCAAGCAGACCTTGAAGGTGATCCGCCACCGTACTGGCAGCCAGTGCAGTCCGCAGAACACAGGCATTATATGACTGGTCCTAGATGTACCAGTCAGTAGCCTGGCTGCTGCATTCTGCACAAGCTGCAGGTGGCAGATATTAACCCCCAGTAATCCAAGGTGAAGGGCGTGGCAGTAGTCAAGGTGGGAGGTAACGACCAATGTCGGAAGGAATCAGGTGCTTCACCCGGCCGATATTCCTCAGATGGTAGAAAGAGGTTTTGACAATTGCCGACACCTGAGATTTAAGTATCAGACAGTCTTCAGACATAACGCCCAGGTTCTGTACCTGGTCTGAGGTAGTTAGCTGAACACCCCCCTAAGCCATAGACCTGAAGGTGATCCCGCCAACAAATCCGCCTCCCAGTGACCTGGGTCCACAACCAACACCTCGTTTTTTTCTTGGTTTAATCACAGCCAGCTCATATTCATCCAATCCTGGATTTCAGTGAGACAGTTATTAAATAAACAAAACAACAACATCCTGGCCAGGCACAAAGGACATGTACAGCTGAGTATTATCTGCATAGCAGTGAAAACTCAAGCCGTACTGCCTAATAATCACTCCCAATGGCAGCCTGTACACCACAAATAACATGGGTGCCAAAATGGAACCCTGCGGCACCCCACAGGATAGGGGGAGTGATGCCGAGGAAAAAATCCCAGACACCACCCTCTGAGTCCTACCCTCAAGGAAAGATCGAAACCATCTGAGGACCATACCAGACAGTCCACAGATGAACCGCAGGTGCTCCAGTAGCACACCATAGTCTACAGTGTCAAATGCCTCAGACAGATCAAGAAAGACCAAGATGGAATGGGTCCTTCGATTTCTCGTTATTTGGAGGTCATTTAGTACCCGGACAAGGTCTGTCTCGGTACTATGTCTCTTCCTAAATCCGGACTGGAGAGAATCATAGACATTGTGGCTGGTCAAATGATCATCCAGCTGTGACGCAACCACCTTCTCAATAACCTTACCCACAAAGGGCAGGTTAGAGACAGACCTGTAGTTAGTCAGACAGTCTGGGTCCATGGAGGACTTTTTAAGAAGGGGTCGAACCATGGCCTCCTTCAGAGGATCAGGGAAGATCCCCCTCTCCAAAGACATCCAGATTATCTCAGCAAGGACTGGACCGATTTTATCCACACAGCCCACTAGGAGATGTGTGGGGCCTGGGTCCAAACTACAGTTGGTTGGACGCAATGACTGGATGACCATCACAATGCCACTGATCGTGGGGAGGCTGAAGTCACACCACACAAACTGGGTGTCCAACATCTCCTGCTGACCACCACAGCTCCCATTAGGGAGGATCAAGTGGATACCGGACCTGATCATGGCAACCTTATCTGAAAAGAATCGAGCAAACTCCTCACACCTTTCTTGAGAAAAAGCACTTCCAGGCTGAAGACAGATTGGATTGCACACTCTGTCCACAGTCCAGAAAAGCTGAGCTGGTCGATTCTGTGCAGCAGCAATCTCCCTGGACAGGAATATTGCTTTCTTACAGGTGATTGCTGATTGATGTACCACATAATGGTCCATCAAACTAAGTCTGTCACACTCCAGGCCTGACTTCCGCCAGCACCTCTCTAACCTTCATCCCACTCTCCTCAACTCCCTCAGAGTCTCATCAAACCAAGGAGACCTGAGGCGAAGAGTTAGGGGACAAACACGAACAGGAGCAATGGAATCCAGGGCCCCTCTCACCGCCTTATTATAGGCAAGTACCAGGTCCCCTGGATCCATGTATTCACTCTGTAAGCCTGATAGGTCTAGTACCACCATCAGGCCATCTGGGGAAACACCCCTCAAAGGGTGGTACCGGACCATCTCCGTAGGGGCTGGCCTAATAGGGGTGGCCTCAAAACTGAACCCAATGGTATGATAGTCCAACACCTGACTGGTTCCACCACCAAATCAGATATCTCCATCCCCAGGAGAAACACCAAGTCCAGTGAATGACCACCAATATGGGTCGAGGAGGAAATAATCTGTGTGAAGCCCAGCGAGGTCAATAGCTGGAGAAGTCCTGACCAAACTGCGAGAGTTCATCATTGACCCAGGCATTGAAATCCCCCAGGTCCAACCATCTGGGGGAGCCCAATGTCAGGTCGACAGTGAAGTCTGCGAATTCCTGTAGGAAAACATTCCCATCTCCTGGTGGATGGCAGACGAGAAGTATCCTGCACCCCACACACTTGCCCATGATACATTCAAAGGAGTTGGTAGTTCCCACTGGTACCTCCATTAGGCCCAGTTCCAATCTAAAACAGATGGCAGCACCCCCGCCCCCATGATCCGTCCTCAGGCAGTGTATCACCAAGTACCCAGCTGGCATTCTCATCCAGCCCCAGGTCTTGGTGTTGCAAGCCAGGTCAGATGATCCAACAAGATATGCTATTATAGCGGTCTTGTTCTTAATAGACCTGGCATTGCATAACACCACCTGAGTAGGATAAGAACCTGAGGAAGACCGTGTTACCTGCCTGCTACAAGCAGAGCCCTTGTGTATGGGAACCAGACAGGAAGGACCTCTTTTCTGGACCCATTTTGCCCCAGGGCATCTCCTTGTCCCCACTATTCCTATCCGCCCACTCCTTTCCATTCCCTCTCCAGGCCCAGCTCTCGTCCTCCTCCTCCTTCTAACAATCCCCAAAGCTCTACACTGTCTATACACCTCTGGTGACAGTGGAGGACAAGAAATAGACAGAGGTCCCTGAGTCTGGAGTGGTAGTAATGCCCAACCATCCTTATGCCTTCCCAACACATCTTCAACACACTTTGCAGACACCTGCAACAAATGATCCCAAAATACAAATATAACCCACACCACACTCAAACACTCAACACCCAAACACACAACACTCAAATCAAACTCACAAACATCCACACCATGCCCCAAACTAAAACAAATACAATACCCTATACTAACAAAAAGAAAAATGTAAAATTAAACCAGAATTTTTTTTTACTTTACCAGCACAACATGTAGGTCCACAGATTAAAAGAGCAGTCACAGTAAGTCTCTCAATTTCGAGAATTTTTAAGTTCTGAAGAGCTCCCACCTCTTAAGACATGACCAAGAAAGGTCAGCCAGGTTCAGCTCTCACTTAAAGGGACAGTAAACATTGCAGGGGTCACTCAAATTGTGAAAGCCCATGAAAAGATATTTCAAATGAGGAACTGGACTTCCTTGTAGGTGTCAGGAGACCTCAGATATGACTATCTAATTAATCTGTAAATGAAAACAAGGCAGCAGCCATTTTAAACCGAGAAGTGATGTCACTGAGAGGCAAGCTGCATGTTGTTAATTACAGCTTGCTCCTCAGTGACATCACTGTTGGTCTCATGATTCAATGAAATGGCTGATGCCTTGTTTTGATTTACAGATGATTTAGTTACTCATAACTCAGGACTCCTGACACCTACAGGTAAGCCCAATACCTCATTTGAAAGATCTTTTTATGGGCTTTCACAATTTGAGTGACCCCTGTAATGTTTACTGTCCCTTTAAACCCAACAGGCCAGACAGAAATTTAAGAATGAGAAAGGTTGTAAGGTACTCTCACTGCCAATGTATTTTAAATAATTTGCAGAAGGTCAAACCAGTTTCCGACTCTTAGTTTTAAAGCTGAAAGCTCCTACCTCTTAGTACATGACCAGAAAAGCAACACAGGTACTCCTCTCACCGAAACCGGCCCACAGCTTCAAAGAGAGGGTCCTTTACACACGTCCATTATCAAATCCAATGCACAGATCTTCTTCAAAAATTCCAATAAAAAAACAAGTTTCACAATACACAGGGCACAGATCAAGTACCTAATCCCCCACAGCTGGCTTCACAGCTATCAGGGTAGATACATGCAGTGGCTGGAGTGCCAGCTAGGACGGATCAAGCCAAGGGCCCCCCAGCAGACACCCAGGAGGTAGCCACCCCCTCACCTACTGAGCCCGCAACTACAGCTCCCAGGCTAAGTCAGCCCACCAGCCGACCTCCTGGGCCACTTAGGAAACAGAACAAGCTTTTGCCCACCCTCCTGCAGACCACAAGTCTATGTTTCCTGCCTGACTCGACACCAGCCAAGCGGCCACTCTCCCCAGATGAGCTGAGGGAATCCTCACTCACAAATCCTTCTGACGTTTGAAAATGCCACAACTCCAAACTCTGGAGCTTCCCTGCTCACAGTTCATTCGTGACAAAGGATAGATGCTGTTCCTGCTACAGTTCAACCGCTGAATGTCCCCTAGCATGCTTCGACTCTCCATGGGCCCTGACACTGTGGTTCCTTCGTCCAGGACAATAGCTACTTGCTCCAGACTCCCACTTTTGCTCCTCCGGTCAAACACCTTAATTCCAATACTCCAGGCAGGTAAGAGCCATCAAACTAATCGGACCTACAAATTTAATAACGGTTATCCAGTGCAGTATGTTGAAGCACTGGATAATATAGAAAGCTCTGTAAAAAGAGGAGTTCTCCTTGTCACTCCATATCTGAACTCAGAAACTTAAAACCCTTCTCTAAACCCGTTTACACCACCTAAACCTCGCTAACTCACTTTCTTTTTCTCTAACTTAATGCCAAAAACTACTTATACTACTTAAACAAAACTACAAAATAAACAAAACAAATAAATGAATTAAACAAAATAAAACTAAGCAGGACAGGTGGCTGGATTTGTGAATGCCACCAGGTGTGCACCTGTCCGCAGGTGTGGAGCTACACGGATGGGATATGCACCTCAGGTGCATACTTCCCGCCTGTTGGTGCATAGCCCCCATTATGAATATATCCAAAAGATAAAGACATTGATTTAACTGATGGTGGGAAAAAATGTAAAATTGACAATGTGTGAGGGTGGAGTGTTCCTTTAATAAGGCGTCTGAAATTTGGGACAGAGCAGAGTAAGTGGTGAACAGCTAATAATCAGCACTACACTGCTAGACAAATCTACCTTTCATTTTAGTTTCAGAATATATATGACAACCCGTAAAATATCTTTCCAAGGTCCAGCTCAGAACTGTGCAATTACGGTAGTGTTGCTGTATGTCAAATTAAAAATTGTAATGCATTTTATGAGACCTGTCTTACAGCAATTTTCATTGTTTATGTCCCTTTTTTTTGAATTCAGGAAATCACTGTAGACTAGGGGTTAGAGCACTGAACAGTAAAACAGGACAGAACAAGTCTGTGTTCCACCACATCCATTGACTCACCTTACAAACTTAAAATGTTATTGGCGGATAAAGACAATAGATCAATCTAGGTTGTCCGGTCCCTGTATCAATCAGTGTGCCAATCTAGCATTGGCCAGACTGCAGTCTGCTAGACAATGCCCATTTCCTCTGAGACTGTGTACGTGTTACCCTGATCTGCTCCTTTTTAGCTGTTGCCCTCCCAAGTCCCATGAATATGTCTCATCCATGTTTAAATATATCAGCTCTCTGAATGTTAACACACCCCTGTGGTATGTTGTTCCATTTGTCCACCACACTGTCCTTAAAGAAATACTTTCTTGTGTCCTTCCTGAACTTACCACTCACCAATTTCAAGCTCTGCACCCTATGTGATGTTGCCCTCAAAAACCTGAACAGTCTTGACTGTCCAAATTATTAATATCCTTTAGGTACACAAAGAAGTCTATCATACCACCTCCCCCTTCTAGTCTCTGATTAGTATATGCCATTGTTCTCCAGTTGCCATAGTCAGGCATCCCCTTCTGGTTCTGGCTCATCTTGGTTACTCTTCTCTGAATTGAATCGAGACAGTTGCTGTCTCTGACCGTGAACAAGTCATGTGGTTTCCCTGGGCTCCATTTCTCCTAGCTGTATAACTGGGTGAAGGCAGGATCAACAAAAATTGGATGTTGCATCATTGTTTGGCATTTATGAGTAAATTATTATAATATAAAAACTAAACATCAAATGAAAGTGGAAGGGGTGTGAGCAGTGAGTACAAAGTATTGCTGGATAGGACTCTGTATGACTTTCTGTTGCACTGAGTCCTAGCCTTCATTTCAATATAGTAGGGCTCTGTTCAACAACTGCTTTATGCACTGTGTGCCCCATGATTTTATATGGAAAAAAAAGACCCAAACATCTTGCATGATGTGTTGCTTGGTAGGGTGAAAATTCCAGCAATATTTATTGCTGATATTTACATTTAATGTATATGTAAATGGAATAACATTTTGTGTATAGAGAACCTTGTCAACCACTTATGATTATATGGCTTTATTTCACATGATTGCATTCTTCTCAAAATAAGGTTTTATTCAACAACAAGCTATTACTTTCTGCATCTCATTTCCCGGTGTTATGTTTTGGCATGTATATTGCACACATATCTATTGTTGAACAAAGATTTTGCATAGGAAATGGGTTCATAACTCATTACTCAAGAACTCATGAAGAATATCTGTGTGCATGATAAGTAGGTCATCTTTAAAAATTTCCTTTGGACATGTTATGGCTTAAAGGGTTTTTTAAAGGGAAAGTCCCCTTAGCTTATTATTCTGTTTCCCTGTGTAGTTTGTTGCTATGCATAATGATTGCCTCTACTGTACCCTCTTAATTTCATCAGCATTTAAATGTAATGAAGGTACATAAGTTTGGTGTGAAAAGCTTCTTGACTCCATTGCAAACATCATGACCTGACTCATGTAAGGCATCCTGGAATTTTATCATGTTTTGGTGTTAAAGCCTGCAGTAGTTACAATGTATTGGTCAGTGTTGTTTCTGTCTCTTCAGTCACTATGTTCTTATCTTATGCTGGCCATGAAACTTCTCATGGCATAATAAGGGCCCTAATGTTTTCTGTCATTTAAAGTTTATGTGAGTAAAAGAAATGCTTTTAGAGAATAGAGGGAATTCACAAGACATGTAACAGAACAGAAGGAGAATATAACTTCTGCTGGCTTGTGCATGTACACATCATCAACTCTCATCATGCCTTGCATGAGTGAGGTCATTATCTTTGGAATGGTGACAAATAGGTTTTCACACCAGGGCAGAACAGAGTGAAGCAACTGCTTTTATATTTAAATTAGGATGCCACCAGGGGGATGCAAGAGAGGGAATCACTATTCATGCTTGCAAACTACACAGGTATACAGAAAATCGACTGAAGGGACTTTCTCTTTAAAAAGAATAGCAGCAACTGTTATGATCATCATCGTAGTCAAACGTATAGTTTGCATAATACATTTTTTTAGAAATTAATGTAATGACAATGTTGATGGATCTTCATAAATAGGATGGTTTTGTAAGACTGATTAGGTTTCAGTTTTGGCATTCTATCTAGTATAAATTTCTTATGATACTACTGCAGATACTTAGATAATGTCAGCTGATCAGCATATGCCCTGGATAATGCCCTCCATCAAATGGATAAGAAATTATGGATATATGTAAACACTTTTCTCTACTCCTTCCATCCCTGTTCCTTCATCTCATTTTCTTCTATCACTCCATTCATCACCAATGTGTAGTCTGGCACTATGGCAACTTACCTGTATCGACTTGCACCACTCCCACCTTCCTCTTTTTGCACTAATACTGTACACGCTTCCTCTATTATTTTTTCCTGTATTCTAATAATGATCTTACGTCTTCCTTATTATGAAAAAAATAAAACTCCTCCTTTCATCCCATCCCACTGTGACTCTTCTCAGTTTGTCTTCCCACATTTGTCCAGTCATTTCAGCAAATATATATTAATCTATTTCCAGTGGTATATTTCTTGAAGATCACAAGTTGGATTCTGTTACTCCCTGCCTTCTCTCTATCCATCCCATTGTCAACCACCTTTTCCTTAGTGAAAGTCCAGAAAAAAGGGTTCTCTTCCACCTGACTAATCACATCTGTGGCACACACCTCTCCTATCCCGTCTCCTTGAGTTTCCAGACTTTCCATTGTACTGAGACTTCTGCTGTTTAGTTAACAACTTTCTCTTAACTACTGATCATAACAATTTTCTCTCATCCTTGACCTCATTGATGTGTTCAGTACCATTACTATGTCTTCCTACTTGCATAGCTTGAATGCTATGCTGAGGTCTCTGTTACTCTGCTGGTTGGTTATACTGTTACCTCTCCATTGTCTAAGATTAGAGAGGTGGTCCAAAGTGTGGCAGTTGAAATTCTATGCCAAAAATTGCAAGGTAATGCACAAAGGGAACAACAATCCCGGGAAGGAATACTGGATGAGAGGGCTTAAGATGGACACTACCATTGAGGAGAGGGACCTGGGAGTCATCCTACATGACTCCCTAAAACAATCTAGTCAATGTAACAAGACCTACAACAAATCAGCCAGAATGTTGGGATGCATGGGGGGCAACAGCAGGAGGAAGGAAGTGATACTGTTTGTGGCCTCACCAGTGATCCCTATAGATCACTGGTAAGGCTGCATCTGGAATACTATGCCCAGGTCTGGACTCCTTACCCAAGGAAAGACAAATACTGGCCAGAGACATTACAGTATAGGGTAACAAAATGATTCAGGGCCAGCAGGGCAGATGCTATGAGCATCAGCTTAAGGCCTTGAACATGTGCTGGCTGGAGACTAGCAGGGAGATATAACAGAGACTGTGAAGGTCCTGAAAGGAATGAACTAAGTAGACTGTGGGAAAGATTCTTTAGAACTGATGAATCAAGAACACAGGTGCATGAGTGGAAGCTGGCAGGGGGCAATTTTTAAGGGATATAACAAAGTTTTATTTTACTGAGAGAGTGGTTGAGCTATGGAATGACATACCATCAGAGATGGTGGGTACAACAGCCATTAATGGTTTCAAACATGGCTCAGACCAACAAAAAGGCTTAATAGTTACACAGGGAAAAATCATTAAGGCAGGGTGTGGGGGGGGGGGGCAATATACATTAGGCCTGGGCAAGGATAGGGTAAAAACAGAGCAGATTGGGTGGACCAATGGTCTTTTTTCTGCCAACATGTTCTATGTTTTGTTTCTATGTTCTTTTCTCTGGTGGCTGATCTTCCTTTGCCTCTAGAAATTTCATGTATTATGCACTCCAAGGTTCTGTCCTCTACCTCTCCTCTTCTTCATTTATCTCCACTTCTGACCTCCTTTTCTCATCTTTTGACTCTTGAATGATTTCTTTACAGATAAAAAAATTGAGCTTTGTGTCTCCTATGACTCTTTTTTTATCTGGACCCACCTTTTTCCTTTGATTGTTACAAACAGATGAATTCCTGGCTCCACCTTATTTTTTTTTTTCAATTATTTAACCAAGTGAGACACACTAAGCTGAAAGCTTGTTTACAGGTGCAGCCTGAGAGCACAGGGAAGTTAAAGTGACTTGCGCAGGGTCACACAGTATGCAAGAGGGGGCTGTGGGATTCAAACCCAGGTCTCTAGATTTGCAGCTCAGAGCCTTAAACCACTGTGCTATACTGCCTCCAAACCTTTGCGTCAAAGACTTGTTTACAAAGGCTGCATATCAAGACACAACAGAATAACACGGTACAAAGAAGCAAGCATACTTACAAGGATGGCAAAAATACAGATACAGTAAGTGTAAGTCCTACACAGGGAGGTAGCTAAGCAGTAATAACAGGTGACAAGAGAAGATAAGTCAAGTAGACACTAAAACAATGAAGCTAAACCATGTGGGTACATGAGCAGTGAGGAGAGTGTCCCAAGCGGATGATAGTGGGGTTGAGGTGGGGTCCACTAAGTGCAATCACGGTAGCGGGAGGCAAGAAGGTGGCACTGAATTGCATTTTTGAAGGGTCCAGTTCTATGTTCTGATAGAATGTCAGGGAGAAGGGAGTTTAGCAAGAATAGGGCTCTATAGAAAAAGGATCTCTGGGCCAATGAGGTCCTGACTCTGGGTACCTGGAGAGTTGGTTTGGAGAAGCTGCGGGTGTACACAGTAGGGAGGGTTGGCTTGAGGATTGCCGTTACTCCAGGAGGGGTTCGGCCAGACACTATTTGTTTTGTGAAGAGACAGGTCTGGAAGCACAGCCTCTCATCAAAGCTAAGAATGATAGCCATGGAGTATAGTGTACAGGTGTGGGTAAGCCTGTCAGACCCAATAAGTAGCATACAGGCCTTGTTGAGTGATATTTTGATATTTTTGAGAGCAGTGCAGTCTGCTGCCCTGTAGACCAGAATTACATAGTCCACAAGGGATAGCACTGAGGAGGGTATAGCCAGTCTCATGGCATCAGGGGGAAGGCAGTTCCGGTGCCGATATAGCAAGCCAATATGGGTACTGATGGCCTCGCATAGGGTGCAGATGTGTTCATGAAAAGAAAGAGCTAGGTCAAAAAGTAAGCCAAGATATTTATAGGAGCTAACTTGTTTGAGGGGGAGGCAGGATGTAGACAAGAAAGTAAGGGGGGTCTCTTTAAACTTGTTTTGATGGTGCGCAAAGAGCATGACCTTAGACTTTTTTTTAGGTTAAGCACAAGTCTGTGATCCAGGAACCAGCGTTCAGCCTCACTAAAAGACTTTTGGAGGGTATATTGGAGGCACGTAGGGACCTTATGTGATGCAAAGAGCACTGCATCATCCGCATAAAGGAGCATTTTTCCAGAGCATGCATTGGGAAATGTATTTAGGTACAGGCTGAAGAGCAATGGCCCCAGAATGGGGGACACCTGAGCAGACCTGCATGTTGCTGGAGAGAGTGTCATCAATTTTCACGCACTGCAATCTGGCAGTGAGGTACAGTAGCTGGTGAACCAGGCAAGGGGGCCCTCCAAGAGGCCTAGCAGAGAGAGGGTGGAGATGAGAAGGGTCTGGCTGATGGTATTGAAGGCTTTCAATAGGTCAATATAAGCTGCACCAGTGAGATGCCCTATGTCGAGGGCAGCATGAATGAAGTTGCTGCTGGGTCTGCCGAAGCGGGCGGTTGGATTTCCGCTATGACGCCCGCGACCCGGTTCGGAAACGGACTCGGGCCGTCGGAGAGCTGGCTTGGTGGAGAAGGATCGAAGGCCCCACGGACTGCCTCCTTCTCCGGGGAGGGCTGGGGCAGTAGTCGATGAAGGGACCCAGCGGAGGCTAGGGATCACCCACGGGCCGTGCTTACGCCAGGGGAGGAGCGAGGCAGGGGCAGACGCTCAGCGCCATTGCACGTCCCCGCCTCCCTCAGGGAGTGGGCTAATGGGGGTAAAAACCACACCCAGCGTCTATATGACGCTTTACTCTGGGACGCCCTGATTGGTCACCGGAGCTGTTCCCCGACCAGTTACTAGTTCCGCGGTCCAATACCGGGGGTTGGAACCGCGGCCCCACTCTCTGGGGAGGAAGCCAGGGATGACTGGGGAGTCGGCAATGTCCGGTGACCGGGGATCCCGGAGTCCGTGACCAGGCTGAGGACGGACGTGGGGGGTAAAATAAAGAGCAAATTTCAAAAAAATGAATGAAGTTTGAGAATTCCAGAAGGGAGGTGGTGATGCTGCTCCATGTAGAGTAGGTTAGAAGTGTTAACATATTCAGTGAGTTGGTCCGCAACTATATTTTCTAACCCCAGTAATACTCAGGTATTCAACTTTATGCAGTAAGCCTTCTAGGTAGAACTGCTCAGAGAGATGGAACATATGTAAATGATGGAATCTTTTGCATGAGACCCTTTTCAAATGCTGCATTCTACTAACTGCCTTAGCTCTAAATCCCTCCGATTTCTCTCTCTGCCTGTCAAGACTAGATGCTCGGAGATCCTCTCATCATCATCTTGTTCTGACATGAGAAAACATATAAAATATATATAAGTATTCTTTACATTTCATTTGCTGCCTTTTACTTTTTGTAATTTTAAGTAAACCCATAGTTTTAGTGTTTAAATTGTAAGTTTTCTCGGTTTCTCCTGGTTCGGTATAACCGGGGGTAAACCGAGGTTTATTTTTTATTTATTGGAGTTTTCTGACTAAAAAACTTCATTAGTTATGTTTAATTTTATTAAATTTAGCTTGTTTTAAGAACCGCTAAGCCTGGTTCCTGAACCAATAGCCTTGGTTCATTTTACCTCGGTTCCAGGTTCCCGATTGGTTCCCCATCGGTTCTGGAACTGACCGCAACTGTTAAATAAACTTTAAATTAAAACATTTTTTAGCGATTGCAATTTTTATTGATTTTACTTTGTAAATGTCAGAAAAACCGAGAAGAAAACTGGTGATCCCAGTTTCAAACCATGTATTTAGTGTGGTGAAATGTTGCAAAGCAAACATTCTTTGTTTTGCCTACCTGGACATGAACATTAAAAGCAGAGTGAAATCTGCAATACATGTCCTGAGAAAACTATTTATTTAAAAATACCTGAATAAGGCTGAAGAGAAAACTATCACCACCTAAGGGTCCCTCTAGCTCTGACCAGCTGACACCCTAAATTACTGTGGGTGAAACCACAACAATTACTGTAACTGCTACCCCTGAGACGGGTATACAAACAGTTCCTAAGAGGCTTGCTGAACCGGCTTATAGTAAGCACAAGTGTCTAATTTTGCTGATGGTGTAGCTGTGCTGGAGTAAGGAGAGGCAGGAGACAAACTCAGGGAATAAAAGCAGGTTTACTGGGTACAAGGCACCAAGGAGATCAAGCAGTTTACAACCAGTCTATACTGTAACGTGGTATGATATAACTTTACTGTAGCTTATTCTTTGCTCATCCTACTATATCTCTATAACTTCGGTTCTTAAAACTCTATGGTAAAAAACTCACTATTATGAACTCTATAATGCTGCTTATACTATACAAAAGCTTTACGTTCTACACTCTATAAACCTCTATACTGTATAGTAAATGTTCTATTAAACTCTAAGATGAATCTTACACTGTATTTCATTACATACAACCTGTGAGCAGTAACCACATGAACACAGAGTCCTTCATAAGTCCAGGACGGTGGCTACTGATGTGTTTTGTTGGCTGGCTTTTGGTTGGATCGGAAGAGCGAAGGGTGAAAGGACTGAAACGAGCAAGAATGCCAGCTATGCAAGCCTCCTGGCTAAATAGGGCTCCAGGGCAATCATACTGAGAGGAAGCTGAAGCACTCAATGCGATGAAGGTGTGGGAGCTCCTGGTCAGTGGAAGATCCCAAGGAAACGAGAAAAACAAAACTGCTGAGGACGACTTCCTTTACAGATTTCCTTTACAGTCGCTGCCCTACTTTCTGTCTGAACAAACTGGACACACTTTACCACAGAGCCTTAAGGTTCATTACAGATCTACCTTTCAGCACTCACCACTGCTCTCTCTACGCTGCAGTCAGATGGACATCACTCCAATTCAGAAGAAACAGAAATGCCGCATTATGGACGTACAGAGCACTATCTAAGATGCTCCCAAATTATATCTCAGACTGCTTCACACAAGTCACAGCAAGTAATTATGTCCTAAGAAGCCATAACTTCATCATGCTTAAAGTGCCTAAATTCAATACCCGGCATGGGAGATCTGCTATCAGCTATGTACTATCTTCATCATGGAATATGTTACAGAAGACCCTGAAATTGAACAACTTTATAACATTAACATCCTTTAAACATTTATACTTAAGTCTTATCCAAGAAAAATGTAATTGCTTCCACAAGCATTCAAATATTCCCATTCCTATCCTTCCCCTCCTCAGGCAGCCAATTCTTGGTTTGAATACACCTCCCAAGAACCTCAACCCCTCAGACTCCGTGCATCCTGCCTTTAACCATCTCCCATCACTCCCTGACATATATCATAGCCCTTGCCCCTGCCATCTATCTTCCAGTGCAGGCCCCAGCCCTTGCTCAGGCCACTTTTATACTATTCCATCAAGACACCTATCACAGTCTATGATCCCCATCATCTAGACATTCTATCACTGCTTCTCCCTTTGTCAATTATGACCTTACACTTGAACATTGAAATATTGATTGCTTTGATTAGGATGCATACTTAGACAGTATTGATGTTGATATGTATATATTAGATTAGATGGTGTGCATTTGTATATTTATATGAAACTATGTATCTTGCTATGCTTAGGATGTAGACTTAGACAATGTTGATATTGAAATCTATACATGTGTGTAATAGTATAACTGTATATAACCAATTATCTGAACCTTGACCTTATCAGGTCCATCTTGCAAATGAGCTGTGCTCAATGATGTTCGCCTGGATAAATAAAGATTTTGATTGATTGATTGACTGACTCCTAAGCTGAAACTGGCTTCAGGGAAATTTAGGATGCAGACACTGGGCCAGAGCTGGACTTCAGAACACAAGACAGGATGCAGACACTGGGCCGAAGCTGGACTCCAGGGTACGAGACAGGATGCAGACACTGGGCCGAAGCTGGACTCCAGGACATAAGTCAGGATGCAGATACTGGGCCGAAGGTCTCTGGTTTCTTGCATCCGAAGCCCACCCTTACTTTTACGATGGATCCCTACCTGTGATAACTGGGGTGGTTCCCTGCACAACCTAAACGCTGTTAGGAAGGGGAGTGGCGAGATGTTCTGGACATGAAGCGGTTGGTCAGGCGCTAACTATGCTAGACCTATCCTGGCGACCGACCCCAACTGGTAGAATAAGGAAGGTGATTTCAGTCTCTGATTGGTCACTGTGTTCAACAGTACATGAGGAGAATGAGAATCAGGTGAAGATGATTAGCATCAGGCTAGAGAGTTCAATTCTTGGACGAGCGGGCAATTTGGTAACATGCAAGGCAGTTCCTGAGCAGAGACACTAGTGCAGGATTGACCCATAGTCTATAAGCATAATCCAGTGGAAGAAAACCAGCAGAACATTTCGATATAAGCAAAACATATGCAGGGTTAATCCAATAGTTTCTTGTGGCACAACAGTTTAAGCAGGAAAAGGCAGCTACAGTATATCATAGGATTCAGGTACACTCTCCGTAAAACACAGTCTCAATGCCTCTACAGTGCTTCACTTTTCTTAATAATCCCAGTATCATGCAGCATCAATCCAGGCAGGGATCTTGGAAAGGGAATACACTGGGGGAAAACCTACGAAAAGCTAGGGGCTAGCAATGTGGGGACCCTTGGGTATACTGTACATTCTGTACCCTTCTCACTGGTAATAAGATCCGAAGGAACTAATGGGAAAATTACCCTATGGCAAAGGTAATCTGATTAGGTTAAGCACTAAGAGTCCCTCCCTAACTGTCCCTCCCCAGACTAGAGGCAACAAGGACGTTGCAGGGGTTACTAGCCCTTGGGCACAGATGTGGCTACTGAACTGGAGGGGATGTCTACTGCCTGACTCACTCCTTTTTTCTTCCTGCTGGTTTATCACTAAAATCAGTGTGTGTTTACAAACTACAGGAGAGCACTATTAAATATTTGCTTAGTTTATCTGTTGCTGGCCACTTGGCTACTGGCCAATGGACTCTGATCTGGGGCCCTATACCTTATCTGAGGCTGACGTTTCCTCACTGGCCCACCCAGAAGTGGAAAAAACTGCATAGAATGTAAAGAACATCAAGAAAACACATTGGCTACCTGGCCTCTTACTCACTGGCCCACCTGGCTATTGTGGCTACTAAAACAACTGGAGCCCTTCTTGCCTTAACTGGCCCTTATATGTGCTAGATAAAAATAACCTGTAGCTTTTGGGTTAACTAGCCCTTTCTGGTAGCCCACTTGGCTAGCTGGCCTAAGGCGCTTCGGCTTTCTGCACTCCGAGCTGGCCCCCTTAACTTGATGTGTCTGTGTGGCCTCATAAAACAGCTGGGCCCAGCATTACCCCTTGAAATAGCTGGGCCTGACATTGTCCCTTTGCTAGAGCTAATTTTAATATATTAAAAATATTCCCACCCACTGGTACTCCCTCCTCCAAGGGCTTTGCTCTGCCCCTCAAGGCTGCCCTTACAAGCGCCCAATGGCACCAAATAAACTTTTTAATTATTTAATTAAAGTTTTGGCAGTCAGCACCTGCCAGTTGGTGCTGCCGCCACCTCACCACCCGACCTGGGGAGAAGAACTGCTGCAGGAGGAGGCTGGAGGGAGATACTGCTGCTGGCACTGGAGGAAAAGCAGGCAGTTGACGGATGACTAAGGGGCCTTGCTACTTGGCCTGACTCTTTGCTGGCACTGCAGGATGTGGAGAAATGCGGCCCCACTTGTGGGTGCCACTGCCGAGGGACAGAATTTACTTTTAAAAATGTAAATAAAAAAATAACCTGGGCTAACTAGCCTGCGATGCAGCTGATGGGGACTCGCTGCTGCTGGGGAACTGCCACCACTGGGGAACCACCGAAACTTCAGGAGCAGTTGCAGCGGTAGAGAAGAGGACTGCAGGTACGGATTACCATAACCTTTACCTCCCTGCATCCTCTCTGTCCCTACTTTTTGGGCTGTAAATTCTTTCTTTTTAATGTCGGGCGCCTGAGAGTGCTCACTTGACCACCACGCCTGCTGGCTCCCCGAATCTCTTTGAAAAATGGCCATTACCAGCCACAGAAGCCCTCCCTGGCATTCAGGACGCTGAGTCCCTAACGACCAGGGAGGCAGGCAGCTGCCCAGCACGAGAATGGCACTGCCTCGTGCTAGGGCTGGGCAGGCTGCAGAAGCAAGGAAAAAAAATTATTTAAACTGCAGCTGCAGTTTACTCATGGGGCCTCGGCCCATGACTGGGGACAACAGTGGAACTGGCTGGCTACAGGGGGTACTGGGGACTGACTGGCTACATGGGCACTGACTGGGGAAAGCCCTATAGTATTCTTGGGGCATTACAGGCTGATTCCCTGGTTCACTCAAAGAAATCAAACACAGAATCTCCTGCTGGACAGCATTTAGGGACTTCTGTGCCTTGCTATAAAGCCTGAAAACTCCTGCAGAAATTGCATAGTGGAAATTTTAAAACTTTTCAAGGAGAAAGTGTGGAAATATGCATATTATGGCTAAAGACAAAAACATTTTGGCTTACAGGGGCTGTCTGCTTCTCAGCAGCAGACCCCCGTAAAGCAATCTTTCTCCTCTGCTCAGTCTTCCTATTATTTAAGAGGAAGAATATGTGATTATGATAAAAAGAGGAAGGGGAACCTATTGAATCTGAGGTTTTCCCTGAACAGGAGTTGGGCTGTTACCACAGATCATCTGAGGATTATTCCTCACTTTTCATATTTGTGAAAAATGATTCGGGTGACACCCAATAAAAGCTTCTGCTTCCTATGAATACACTCTTCTGGAAAGCTTTAAAGATTCTACTTTTTCCAAGCTCTGTTTCCCCTCTTGAAAAGAGGCTGGATGACAAATATCAGCTGGACAGGGAGGGAACTGAATTTGTATTCTCCCACGCTGTCCACCAAGGAGTAGTACGAGTAACAGCCTGTGACAAGGCAAAAATACCCCTGGTATCCCATCCTCCTAAAAAGAATTCCAGAAAAATTGACAACTTGACTTTCAAGCCACTGATGCTCAATACGAAAAGTCATTACGGCAGTCTGTCCATGCTATGGCAGTCAAGGCTCAGATTCCCCTGTTAGATAATTTAGTTGAAACAGTTAAGTTTGATTTGGGAGCAGCCAAATACCAGTCAGATGGCTGCTGACTTTATGACACTGCTGCTAGCTGGATGGCAAATACAATGGTTCAAATGAGATTTGCCTGGCTGAAAGCCACAAACCTCACTCAGAATACCCAAGCCAGGGCTATGTATTTCTCAATCAAGGGTAATTCCCTCTTGGAGGAAAGATAAAGGCTTACATTAACAAGCATTTGTCAATGCCGAATGTTGGCTTGCTGGCATTGGCATTGGTAGTGCAGGAGTTAGACAGATGCATCATAGGAATGGCAGTGAAGTATTGAATTGATGCCAACCCACCCCCACCGTGCAGAGAGTAACAAGCATTAGGGTGTCCCTTTGGGTGTTTGGTAGTGCAGTGCGGGAAAACATGTCGGGCAGGATGTGAGAAATGACAGCTGCACAGTTCATAAGGAGGTGTAAAAAATGCCAGTGTTGAAAAGGTGGCATGTAAATATACCAAATTTCATGGGTTACTAGGGTGTGTGGGAAATATGCACGCACGCTGGCAACACTGCCATTTTATGGGCGTTGCACCAAATTTTCAACATAGGCATTTTAGCACCTCTGCTCATGTACAGTGTCACCGTTATTTCCTCAAAGTGTCCTAAGAAGTGATTTCACAGCTTAATTATGCTATTCTGCACCGAAGTGCTAAAACACATTTTGGACATGATATGTCAAATGACGGCTGTACTGTTCATCAAGAGGTGGAAAATGGCAATGGTGAAAATCCAGACTGAAAATATCACAATGCACGACGGTACGAAGCGGCAGTGCAATCTGCCAACGCAGGCTCGTAACACAGTTATTTTATGGAGTATCATCACCAAATTTTCAACATAGGCATTTTAGGTCCTCTGCTCATGAACTGTGTCACTGTCATTTTCATAATCTGGCCCAAACACTGATTTCCTACAGCGACTGCGCTATTGTGCGCCGGAAGTGCAGAAGCACATTTTGGACAGGATGTAGAAAATGACAGCTGTACTGTTCACAAGGAGGTGTATAAAATGACAATGCTGAAAATCCGCAGTAAAATATTGTGAATGCCGGTTACGAGCCTGCTAGCAACTGTGCAACGGACGCCAGAACAGGCATTTTTGATTTTTCCACCAAATTTGGAACTTAGACTTTTAAGAGGGCACCTATGAACACTGCATGTCATTTGTTATTGGTTCGAAGGTGATTTCACGCAGTGACTGCTAAATCACCTTTCAAGGCCCATTAACAAAATGACAGTGACAGAATTCGTGAGGAGGGGCCCCAAAAACCCCATGTTGAAAATTTGGTGCAAAAATTCCAAAAAATGCCTGAGATATGCAATAAAGTTGAAACAACCCTATCTAGCCCATTATACAGCTTACCGGCATTTCCTCAGTTCGCGGTCGGCTTTGAAGAGTGCAAAGTGTTCCCGGTCCACCGAACATCGTCGCGCCGGACTCCGGAGGTAAGTATTGGGTGAGGGGGGGTGTGGGAGAGCAGGGTGCGCCAGTGGGTGGGTGCGGGTTGTGGGAGGGGGCAGGGAGAAGCGCCGTGGGACCGTTTTTAATTTGCAGGTTTAAAAAAAAAGACAACGCTGGATGTTTGCCACGCTGGGGTGGGCTGCCAGTGTGGCAGAAGGACAGCTGGGGGGCGGAGTAGACGGGGATTGGGCACCCCTATCAGCCATGGCATCAGTTGCCACGCTGGGTGGGTTTCCAGCGTGGCACCCTGTACTCGGGGACAGTGGAGCTGACGGGGATTGGGCACTCATCTGCCATGGCATCAGTTGCCATGCTGGGTTGGGGGCGACACGTAGTAAAGTGGACATAACTTCTAAACAAAGTGACGCTGCATGACGAGCTTGTCTCTGATTGCAGCGGCACTTTGTTTAGACGTTTTGTCCACTTTACATAATGTTGGTGTCAGCACTAGGATGCTGGTTTATTGGGGAATGAGGAACGCACCTACTGATGCGTGCTCTGCATTCGCCCAACAGTAGCCACGCCCCCAAAGCTGCACTCTCCCAATATGTTGACTGCCGCGCAAGCGCAGCAAGCCAACATAAAAAGGGTGGATGTATACAAAACTGCCTATAGTAGCAATTCTGCAAAAGAAAGCTTCCCTGTCCACTAAAACATATGGAAGGGGAGGCAGAGGCAGATAATTTCACACCAAGCCTTTCTTTTGTCAGGCCAGGGTAGTGTTTCAGTGTCAACAGTACTTCAGGCACCACAGTGAGTCAGGGATTGTCTCTGAGTTCAAATCCCTTCCAGCAGTTAAAAAAAAAAAAGTTTTAAGACCCTCTACCCTCTACAGATGTAGAGAGAGAACTCCTGAAAAAGGAGGTTCAAAACCTGTTATTGTCAAACAGTGGAGCCTGTCGTAGTACAGCACAAGATACCACAAAGAAAATGGGGAGTGCCGGCCTGTCTTAGACTTCAGGGTACTAAACAGGGCTTTACAAGGCCAAAGTTCAAAATTATAACTGTCACTGATTCTGCCAACACTCCAAACAAGGGAATGGTTGGCATCGCTGGACTTAAAGGGTGCTTATTTCCACATTCCCATAAGAGAGTCTTATAGAAAGTACCTCAAGTTCATACTCCCATCAGGTCACTCCCCAAGAATGTACACAAAGTGCTTGGCAGGGGTTGTGGCACACCTTCAAATACAAGGTGTCTTGGTTTTCCCATACCTAGATGACTGGCTGGAGGTTGTAAAATCAACCCAGCAAGTGGGAGCATCTGCAACTCACCCAGGGGCTCTTAGAGTCCATAGGGTTCCTGATAAATCTAAAGAAGTTCTGTCTTTCAGCCTGTTTAGGCACTACGGTTCATAGGAGCAGAGCTAGATACCCTGCAAGGCAGGGCCTACCTGCCTCTCGGCAGGGCAAGAGGTATTCCACTGATAGTGGGCTCATTCAGCCTGAACAAGTCAAAAGCTGAATGTCATTTTCTTCAGCTACTGGCCACATGGCACCGCTACTGGCATAGTCCTGGAATCCAGGTAATAGATGAGGGATATTCAGTTTCACTTCAGGGCTCACTTGGAGAAAGGACCCTCTTCCAAAACTAATTCTGGTAACAAAAAACATAGTTACAGGCCCTCCAAGGGTGGAAGAAGAAACCTGTAGGAAAGGGATTCCTTTGTTCAGCAAGAGTCCCCATCAGTTGTTCCACCTACAGATGCATCTCTACTAGAGCGGGGTTCCCATCTGGGGTTCATATCATCCAAGGGCAGAGTCACTCCTGCACACAAACCTGCTGGAGCCAAGATTAGTGTTGCTGGCACTAAAGGCTTTCACACAACTAGTACAGGGAAGGTGGTACAGGTCAGAACAGACAATACCACCACAATGTATTACACAAACAAGCAGGAATGGATAAGGTCAAGCTTCCCTGCACAGGACTTATGGCAATATGGAGTCAGTCTAGGATGCTCCATGGAGGTTCCCCTGTGGGTGATTTATCTGCCAGGCAAGGACAATACCTTGGCAGATACCCTGACTCAAATCAACTAATCCTATCATGAATGGGCCTTGGACAGTCATGTGGTGCAGGTAATCTTTAGAAGGTGGGGCACCCCAGAGGTAGACTTGTTTGTGTCCCACCAGAACCACCACCTGCCATAGTACTATGGCGGACCACCAGATATGGAAACAATCCCTCTGGATGCTCTGGCTCTGGATTAGTCAGGGAAGCACCTTCATGTTTTTCCTTCTTCCCTCTGGTGTACAGAGCATTTCTTAAGCTCAGGCCCCAGGTCAGCATCAATGATTTTGTTAACACCAGACTGGGCCAGGCAGCCATAGTACTCTGTTACTCTCCGTGTCTGGGTCCAAACCAATACACCTTCTTTGGAGGCACAATCTGCTAATGTCCAACCAAGGGAGGCTCCTTTACCCAAACCTCAGGTCACTTAGGCTGGAGGCATGGCTCTTGAGGGCCTACAATATGTAGGCTTGTATTTTTCTGAAAGTGTCTTGGACATTTTAAGTGGTTGCAGGAAGTTCTCTATTAAGAAAATCTATGCTTCAAATGGAAAAGTTTTTTTTTTTTCTATTTGGTATTTAACTAGGAACTGGTACCAGCACATGCTGGGGTCCAAGCTGTGCTTGATTATCTTTCCAATTTACATTCATTGGACTTGCAGTCCAGCACCCTTAAGGTCCATCTAGCTGTAGCATCTGCCTGCATATCAGCTGTACAAAATGTTTCAAGTGGCTCCAGATCCAGTCTCCAAAAGGCTATTTAAGGGCTTGGCTCATAACAGCACAGGTTGGTGTCCCAACTGTGCTGGACTATCTTACCTATTTGCATTTACTGGGCTTGCAGTGCAGTACCTTAAAAGCATATACTTACATTTCAGTGGACAGAATGTATCTCTGTTTCTCTGGCCTCAGACCCTGTCTTCAAAAGGTTTCTAAAGGCGTAGCCCATTTGCACACATCCTCACAAGGAACCGGTGCCAGAATGGTATCTAAATGTGTGTATGGTTAGGCTCATGGGTTCCCCCTTTGAGCCTATGTTTTCAGCGTATTTGAGATATGTCACATGGAAAATTGTTTTTCCTTATGGTAATGACTTCTGTCAGAGGAATCAGTGAGCTCCAGTCTCTCTGTACTGAACATGACTACATTTCATTCCACAGAGACAAAGTGGTCCTGAAAACAAACAAGAAGTTTCTTCTTAAAATGGTTTCTGATTTCCATTTGAACCAACCCATTACCTTAACTTTCTTTTTCACTAAACACTTTGGTTCAAGGGAAAGGAGTCTTCATAGTTTGGATGTCAAAGAGCTCTTAGCTACTGTATGACAGCCAGTACAGTCCATAGGCAGGACAGAAAACAGCTGTTCCAGACCTATGAAATGTGGGAAAGAGTAACCCAGCATCAAAAGGTCGATTTCTTGTTGGATAGTATCCAGTTTTTGTTACCGTAAGGCTGGAAAGGAGCCCTCAACAGGGTTGAGGGCCCATTCTACAAGGGGGTCAGCTGCTACCATAGCAGCTGTGGGGAATGTTCTCATGGTGGGTATCTGTAAAGCAACTACCTGAAGAACAGTACATACCTTTATGAAGCACTATAACTTGGCTATTCACTCCAGGGGTGATGCTATGTTTGGCACAGCAGTCCTGCAGAGTCTGTTTCCAAAATAAAATTCTGTGCTTACTTCCAGTGGTACTGCTTTGTAATTTGCATAAAGTTATGAATACCTGAGTATTACTGGGGTTAGAAGAAAAAAATACTTAACATAGTAATCTTGTTTCTTCCCAGTGATACTCAGGTATTCATAACTTCCCACCCTGCCTCCCCTTCCAGAATGTTTAGCCTCTGCGTTCCTGCATACTCTGCTCTCAGGGGTATAAATGCAATTTCTGGCACATATGTTGTGATTGTGTTCACTATTGTTGTTCCCTCTTGTCAGGTGAGTCTGACATTCAGGAGTATTCTTTCATATGTTATGCCCTCCTGTTGGAGGCCTTTTCTGTGTGTTAAGGGAGTTCCTACTAGAATTATCATTATTATTATTATGTTCAATATTGTTATTATTATTGTTACACTTAGTCCTTGTGGGCCTATCTTTCCAGGCTTCTAGGAAATCTGAGGGGTTTAGAGCTAAGGCAGTTAGTAGAATGCAGCATTTGAAAAGTGGCTCATGCAAAAGATTCCATCATTTGCATTTGTTCCATCTCTCCTGGCAGTTCTATCTAGAAGGCTTACTGAATAAAGTTATGAATACCTGAGTATAACTGGGAAGAAACAAGATTACTATGGTAAGCAATTTTTTCTTCTAGGGCTTTTGGGGGGGTCGATATGGGCCTGTAGTTCCCAGGAATGGTACGGTCGCCACTTTTATCTATAGGAGTGACAACTGCAGGTCTGGGAAACAAGATCCCAGACCTGCAGGCAACAATGTCAGAGGCTAAACTGGACATAGTAGCCATTAGCGAGACATGGTTCACCAGTAACCACACTTGGGAGACTTCAGTACTCGGCTATTTACTGCTCAGAAGAGACCGAGGTGCAAAAAGAGGGGATGGAGTGGTCCTTTATGTCTATGAAAATATCAAAGCTACAGAAATTCAGAATACACATAAGGAGCCAGAAGAACTGTGGGTCACCCTGGAAACAGGAAATGGGACAGCCGTAAAAACCGGGGTTATCTATAGGCCTCCAGACCAGGAGGAGGACACAGACATATTACTGTTAGAAGGTATATAAAACATTGACAGCTAAAGGGGAGGTTCTGATAATGGGAGACTTCAACATGCCAGATACAGATTGATCAATACCAGCAGGAACATCTGTCAGAACTAGACACATAGTGGATTCCCTGCATGGGGAAAGCCTCTAACAACTGGTACAACAACCCACAAGAGACAGGGCTATCCTAGATCTAGTACTAATGAGGAAAGGATCACAGATCTCCAGGTAGAAGGTCACCTGGGGGCCAGTGACCATCACATGGTATGGTTCAGTTTGGCCACTAGAACTAAATCATCCCATTCCAAAGCAAACATATGGGACTTCAGAGGAGCTGACTTTGATAAGATGGCCAACAGAGTTAAGCTAGCCCTGGCAAGAAGAAATACAGGTGAGGGGGTACAGGTAAAGTGGGCAAGCATTAAGGATACAATACTTGAAGCAACATCCCATTGTGTTAGAGAAAAAAGGTAGTGCAAAAGAAGAAGGGAACCACTTTACTTCTCAAAAACAGTAGCAGAAAAGGTCAGAGCCAAAAGGCTGGCCTTCAGGAAATATAAGGGAACGCAGTGAGATGAAGATAGGGAGGCATACCAAACTTCCCTAAAAGAAGCAGGGAAGGAAAGAAGTAAGGAAGGCAAAGGCCCAAACCAAGGAAACACTAGCACGAACAGTAAAAGGAGGGGCAAGACTTTCTATAGATACGTTAGTGCAAGGAGAAAGTCCAGAGGAAGTATTGCTAAGACCAAAGGGGATAAGGGGGCATGTGAAGAGGAGGACCTTGGAAAGGCATCTACCCTAAATAGATACTTCTGCTCAGTATTTACTGAGGAGAAGGTGGGGCAGGGCCCACAGCTCGGCACCATGGACATGGGGAGAGGGAGGTGTACACTAGTCCCTTCACAAAGGAAAGGGTCCTACCAGAGCTCGATAAGCTCAGGGCAGACAAGGCAATGGGACCTGATGGCATACATCCCAGGGTACTAAATGAGCTAAGGGTGGAACTAGCAGAGCCATTATCAGAACTGTTCAGTGAGTCTCTGAGCACAGGAGAGGTCCCAGAAGACTGGAGAAGGGCTCATGTGATCCCACTTCACAAGAGTGGTAGCAGGGAGGAGGCAAGGAACTACAGACCAGTCAGTGTTACCTCAGTAGTGGGAAAGATTATGAAGGCAGTCCTTAAGGAAAGGATAGTACAACACCTGGAATCATAGGAGCACAGGCTCCAAGACAGCATTAGTTTACAACAAGAAGGTCCTGTCAAACTAATCTCATAGATTTCTTTGACTGGGTAACCAGAGTGATGGACCAAGGGGATGCAGTTGATGTCGCCTACCTAGACTTCAGCAAAGCTTTCGATACTGTTCCACACAGCAGATTGATTAACAAGCTGGGTAGACTCGGGATTGATCAGAAGTTGGTCAACTGGGTGGCAAATTGGTTGACGGGCAGAAAACAGAGAGTGGTGGTAAATGGAATTCAGTCAGAAGAGATGCAAGTCACAAGTGGGGTATCTCAGGGATCAGTTCTGGGGCCAGTCCTCTTCAATATATTCATCAGTGACATTGCAGTTGGACTGGAGGGTAAGGTTTGTCTGTTTGCAGATGACACCAAGACCTGCAACAGAATAGATTATCCAGATGGGGTGGGTAGAATGAGAAGAAATCTGGATAAACTGACAAAATGATCAGAGGAGTGGCAATGGGTTTAACGCAAATAAGTGCAAGATCATGCACATAGGGAAGAGAAACCTTGACGCCACCTATTGGTTGGGAGGGAGTTGCTGGCAGTCACAAGGGAAAAAAGAGACTTGGGCATCATCATCACAGATGACTTGGAATTATCCAAGCATACCACTAAAGCAGTAGGTAAGGCTAAGGCGATGTTGGGGTGTTAGTAGGGGTATCACAAGTCGTAAGTGGGAGGTAATAATCCCTCTTTACAAGACACTGGTTAGGCCCCATCTGGAGTACTGCATGCAGAACTGGAGGCCACACCTTCACAAGAACTAAAGCTACTAGACTGGTTAAGTCTGATGATTTCAACTCCTCATTCCTGACTAACAATAACTTTCCATCTAAATTCTGGAGGGTAGTTCATGCCCTATTGTCTCCCCCCCTCCACCTCCCCTTTCAATTCTCAAAATAACTAACTCCCTAGTTTCCAACCATGGCTCCGTGGCCAATGAATGTAAAGCTTACTACACCTCGTGCACCACGTCTCTTCTAAATTCCCTCTCCTTATTGCCACCTACTAACTTCAGCCCTTCACCTCAGCCAGTGCCTATCCCTCCCCCATTTTCCTTTTCTACTGTCTCCTTTGATGAACCTCTTAATGCACTTCTATCCCTCAACCCCCTCTAAAGGCTCCTCATCAGATGAGCTTGATCCTAAACTTCTCTACCCTTCTGCTCCTGAAATTGCTTATCCTAGCTCTCTAATCCTTAACCTGTCCTTTATTTCTGCCCAAGTACCCTCATCCTGGAAACATGCTGTAGTCCTTCCTCTCCCCAACAGTGGTGATACATTCACTTCTGGCAACTATCGCCCCATTTCCCTCCTTCCTACCCTTGCCAAACTTCAAGAACATTTAGTTCTCTCTCAACTATCAACCTTCCTCTCTGATTACTCCTTCTTCACCTCCTTCGAGTCTGGATTTTGGAAGAACCACTCAACAACCACCTCTCTCCTCAGGCTTACTGACTCCATCCTTTCAGGGATGGATGATGGCCTGATTACCTCAGCCATCTTTGTCATCCTAGCCAAAGTTTTCAACACTGTTTCCCATCCCCTGCTTCTTGACTCTCTCTTCTCAGCTGGCCTTGCTACGTCAGCCACCAACTGGTTTAAGTGCTACCTCATTGGCAGGACCCAGTTGGTAAGAATCCTTGATTCCATCTCCCCTCCACTCCCCATCAACACTGGCGTCCCTCAGGGCTCAGTGCTTGGTCCCCTACTCTTCTCCATTTTCCTTAATGATCCTCCCACAGCCTGCTCATCCTCTTCTATCCACATGTATGCTGACGATACAGTTCCAACAAAAACCCTGCTGCTGTGCAAACCAGCTTACAGCATGACTTTAACCAAGTTCAGCTCAGGTTTGCTTCTCACCAGCTTTTTCTAAATGACAAGAAGACAGTCTCAATGACCTTTGGCACCAGGCAGAGACTCTCTAGGCTCCCAGCCCTACCCACCTTCTACACCCTTGATGAGACCATCTTGGAAGACACCTCCTCATTTAGATATCTGGGAGTTTGACTGGACCAGCACCTCAACTTCTCTGTGCATATCGATGCTATCCTGAAGAAACTGCATTTAAAGCTTGGTGCTCTGTACAGAAATTGTAGTTGCATCCCCCTGACTGCGAGGTGTGAAATTGTCCAGAAGATGATACTCCTCATCTTTGACTACTGTGACATAGTTTATGGTGCTGCTCCCAAATCTTCCCTGACCAAGTTGGACACTCTCTTTAATTCCTTCTGCTGCTTTGCTGTCAATGCCCCTCCCCACTCCAACCACTGTGAATTCTATCGTTCTCTAACCTTCCTTCCACTATCTCACAGATGCATCTCTCACTGTGCCAAACTAACTTCCAAATTCTGGTTCGGGGGGCACCCCTCCAATCTCTCATCCTCTCTCTCCACTCCACCTTCCCCCACCCACTCTCAGATCAAATGATGCCCACACCTTGATGGTCGTTCTCCGCTCCACTCTCATCGGTCAGACTGGTTTCTCCCATTGTTTCCCTCAAATCTTGAATTCCCTGCCCCCTGAAATACGATACTCCTCTTCCAACTACTCCCTTACTTCTGCCCTACACAATTACCTTTCTCTCAGCTGTTCCTGCTTTAACCCTCCTTAATACCTATCCCTAGTTTTTGCCTTCCTACCATGACCCCCCTCCTGGCAGGGTTCTCAACATCCTGAAGGGGGAAATCAGGAAATGGCTACCCCTTCTCATTTTCAGTTCTTGCCTCTCCCCCCTCTCTTCTCCACTTGGCCTTCTGGGTCACCAGTGTACACAACCTAACCCCATTCTTTTTATTCCAATAGCACTTGTGTACTACCTTGAGCCTGCTCCTGGTACACTCATGCACTATAAATGGTTCTATCGCATTATTACTGTTTCGTACATTTACATGTTCTTTTGTATGATTTTGGACATGTATTGTAATTTACCCAAATGTTCCACTACTGTTTATTGTACAATACCTTGTGTTCCAACTGTTTCACAACCTTACAATGTTGTATTGTTTGTACTACCCACATACTATTGTAACTGACCATCCTTCACAAGCCTATGTAACACCCCCCTCCCGCTCGCACCATGAGACGAGCAACTTGTTGTTCAGTGTGCCCTCCTGGTGAAGCATTTCAATGAATAAATAAATAAAAAGAACGTTAACAAAATGGAGGCAGTCCAGAGAAGAGCAAGCAAAATGGTGCAGGGACTGCACCTGAAAACATATGAGGACAGATTGACAGAGCTCAATATGTATACCCTAGAGCAAAGGAGGGAGGGAGGTGATATGATTGAAACATTTAAACACCTTAAGGGCATTAACAAGGTGAAAGAGTCTAACATGTTTCAATATAAGAAAAATACCAGGACAACAGGACACAGCATGAGATTAGAGGGAGACCGATTGAGTGGCAATGTGAGGAAGTTCTTTTTCACAGAAAGTGTGGTGGATGCATGGAATGGCCTACCTCAGTAAGTGGTGGATATGAATACAGTGCAGGGCTTCAAACAGGCATGGGTTAGGCATAAGGGAGCAGCACAGACGAGTATGAATAGATAGACCATTGATAGAGTAAAGGCCTATGGCACATTCATAAGGCAGAAAAAGAAATGGACAGACTGGTTGGACCTTGTGGTCCTTATCTGCCATCAACTTCTATGTTTCTATGTTTCTTCCAGGTGTAGGAGAACTGGCTAAGGCAGAGGGTGCAGTTGAGAAGGTTGGTCAGAGGAGAGAGTACCTCCTCAAGAGTTAAGCATAAGATTTTGATGTCCAGCGAATCATTACCGTGGCTGGCCCCAGTTAAGGCTTTGAGCAGGTAGGGCTTGGCCTCACTCGGGGAGAGGGCACAGAAATAAAATGGGGGGTGGGGATGGAAGGGGAGTGGGTGATCAGGGACAGGATCAAAGAAGCTGGCGGGGAGTACTGAGCTGAGGTCTGAGAAAACGGTGTTACGGGTGTCGGCAATGCTCTGATGGTCAGATATGACAGCGCCATTATAGTTGAGTTGGAATGGGGGGGAGGTGGATTTTCCATTATCCTTTTTTATGTTGTCCCAGAACTTATGGGGAGGGCCCCAGGATGATGCAAGGGTGGACCCATAATAGTCCGTTTTGGCTTTGCGGATGGCCCAGGTACGTTTCTTGTGGGCAGTACATAGATACATAGATACATAGATACATAGACAGTGTCGGCAGATAAGGGCCTACGGCCCACCCAGTCTGCTCATTTGAGCTTGTAAGTTTACTTTATGTTTTCCTAGAAGTCTGTTGCCCTAACCCTGACCTCCAGAATTCCTTTATGTCTATCCCATGCATTCTTAAATCCCATGATTGTTTCAGCCCCACCACTTCCTCTGGCAGGGTGTTCCACTTGTCCACCTTCTGTGAAGAAATTCTTCCTCATGTTTCCTCTGAGATCGTCCTCCCTGCAACTTCATCCCATGCCCTCTAGTCCTGGAACATCTTTTTGCTTAAAATAGTGTCTTCCTGCACCCTGTTCTCTCTGTAAGATACTTGTATGTCTCTATCATATCCCTCTCTCCCTCCTTTCCTCCAGGGGTACATATTCAATTCCTTCAACCTGTCCTCATAGGACTTGTGATGCAATCCAAGTACCATCTTTGTTGCCCTCCTCTGAACCTTCTCTACCCTGTCTATGTCCTTACATAAGTAAGGTCTCCAGAACTGTACACCGTACTCCAGGTGGGGCCTCACTAGTGTCTAGTAAAGTGGGATTATGACCTCCCTTTTCCTGCTGGTGATGCCCCTGCCTGTGCATCCCAGCATCCTATTTGCTTTACCTGCTGCCTTGTCACACTGTTTCCCTACCTTGAGGTCATCAGAGATGATAACCCAAAGATCCCTTTCCTGCTTGGTGCATGCTATACCCTCACCCCCCAACTGATATATTGTGCCAGGGTTTTTGTGCCCCATATGCATTATCTTGCACTTCTTTGCATTAAATTTCAACTGCCAAACCCCTGAACATTCTTCAAGATTCTGCAGGCCCCTTCTCATTCTGTCTACACCCTCTGGTGTGTCTACTCTGTTACAGAGCTTAGTGTCATCAGCAAACAGGGAAATTCTGCCTTCTAGATTCTGCGCAATGTCACCGATGAAGATTTTGAATAGGACAGGTCCCAGCACTGATACCTGTGGTGCCCCATTGGTCACTCTTCCCTCTGTGGAGTGACAGCCATTTATCACCACCCTCTGTGTCCTGCCGCCCAGCCAGTTACCTACCCACTGCACTGCTGTCCTGCCCACACCCATATTCCCCAGTTTGTGTAATAGTCTTCTATGTGGCACAGTGTCAAAGGCCTTGCTGAAGTCCAGATAGGCCATATCCACTGCCCTCCCCTGATCCACTTCCCTAGTCACCCAATCAAAAAATTCAACAAGGTTGGTCTGACATGACCTCCCCCTGGTGAAACCATGCTGCCTTGGGTCCTGTAGTCCATTGACAACCAGATGTTCCACCACTCTCTCCTTCAGTAGTGCTTCCATGATCTTCCCCACTACACAATGCTTGTTTGTCCACAGGTTTTCCAGAGTTGATAGCCCTGTGCCAGAGGTTGTCCCTATGCCACATTTGGTTGATGACAGTAGGCGTAATCCAGGGGTGGGCTGATTTTTTTAAGAGCAGTTTAGAGAGAGGAGCAAATGTGTCACAGGCCACATTAAATGACTGGATAAAATAACAGATGACCACATCAATGTCAGTGGTACGCTTAATAGGAGACCAGTCCCAGCTGGCAAGGTGCTGTCTTAGCTGGGCTAGTTTGCCATGGCATAGACACTGCCAATAGATGAATTTGGCCATTGGCTTCTGCACTGTGCCAGACAAGGAGAGTATAATAAGGGAATGGTCACTTAGCACATTTGGCAGAATGGCAGTGTCTGTGATTTTTTGTGGGGTCTGTTAGGAGGATATCAAGTAAGGTAGCAGTCCCATTGTTTGAGCACTGAGTGGGGATGGTAACCATTGGGTGAGGTCAATGGCTGTGCAGGCATCTCTAGCCTGGGAGGCAGAGCTGGCAAGCCAATTAATATTAAGATCCCCTGCTATGATCTGTTCCACTTTGCTGGGTAGGTTAGCGATGTGCTCCAGCAGGGATTCGTTTTAGCTTTGTGTTTCTAAAATTGAGTCTCCTAAAAAAAATCCCTTAGCCAGAATGCCACTACTTCAACCTACTTCCTTGACTCGGACTTGTCCTTTGCTCACTGTGTTAGAAATGTTGCTGTTCATCTACACTACTGAAAGTGCTTGCACTGTTTGCCATTTGAGATGACGATCAGACTGGGGAGGTGTGACACTACATTACGGAAAAGGGAATGGCAGAAAGGGAAGGGAGAGGATGGAACATTGGTTAACCAGGAGTAGCACACTAAGCTGAAGCTTGTTTCCAGATGCGACCTGGGAGCACAAGTATGCATCTAGGCGATTAAGAATGGTGATCAGTGGGTGTTTTATTATGATATGGAGATCGAGCAGTGGGAGGGAGGACTCTACACTATGGAACAGTGATGGGGATTTCTTTATTTTGTAGGGATTGGGCAGCAGGAGGGGGGACACTACACTATGGAACATGTGTCTCTGCACTACAGTGAATAGGGCTTGGAGGGTGGGGGCTGCACCGGCGCATTCAGCCCGGCGCAGCCATGCAAATGATCCCATAACTGGCATGCATGAGGCCCATTGTCAGTACAGTGCAGTGGGTTAAGGCTCTGAGCTGCAGATCTGGAGACCTGGGTTTGAATCCCACAGCAGCCTTGGTGCATACTGTGTGATCCTGAGCAAGTCACTTAACTTCCTTGTGCTCCCAGGTCGCATCTGGAAACAAGCTTCGGATTAGTGTGCTACTCCTGGTTAAACAATGTTCCTTGTCCCGTTCCCTTTGTGCTATGCATACTCAATGAGCTCATTTGCATGCTTAGGCTGAATATCGCTCATGGGGGATGCCGTGCATCCAAGTATGCATCACGCATTCCCTATGGACAGTCTTCTGCCCCACACCCTGGATGTGCCAAGCCATACAGTACATAATGGTCACCTTATATGTGCCACGCATCCAGGGTCTGATATCCAAACAGACTGCATGGTCTGGTCGAATTGCACATTCTGTTTGAATATCGCATCAGGGCCGGCGCAACATATTTGCACAACATACTATTATGTGTATGCATTTAGCAGGCACTGAATATGTCCCCCTCAGTGTTCAGTCTTATGAATTATTTATTGAGTTCTAATTTTTGACCAGGAAAGGCACACTACGCAATCACAGCTCATTTTCAGGTGCAGCCTGGGGAGTGTACTACATGGACTTGTTTTATTGATGGGGAATATGCTAGCCATTACACTGGGAAACTTCACTACTCTTTTTTGTTAAGTACCATGGGATCTTTAACTTCCACCAGGAAAGTTATCAGAGATGGGCAGAAGTTTAATGTCTCATCTGAGGGATGGAACTGTACCGTTGCAGAATCCCCCTCTTCTACTGTACCATAGTGTTAGTTAAGGGAATTCAAAGGAAAAAAGGAGACAGTACAAAATCTGAAGGTGCTTCTGTCCTGTTGCCTAATGATGACAAAAATGCTAAACCAGTAGCCAGAAAGGACCAAGCACACAATGTTGGTTATCAAAGTTTTATTGCTCACATGATAAAGTGCATGTTGAACCAGGCACTCCTGTAAAACAACTATCCCCTACATATTGGGTCTCCCCGACCCTTCCTCGGTCAAGAACAGATCCAAAAGCAAGTGGTTTGATACCTTTTATTGGACCAACCTAGATGTTACAGAAAAACATTTTGTTACATCTAGGTCAGTCCAATAAAAGGTATCAAACCATTTGCTTTTGAATCTGTTCTTACTAGGACCAATACAGCAACTACACTATTTGTTTGTCAGTTAAGAGTATTAATTACAGTTAAGTTACTACTGGGGATAGAACCTATGCCCTGCAAATCTTCTGGACCCAGGGACTAGCATGCTACCTCCGGTGCTTCTGACATTAAAACATGTTAAATTTAGCAGGTGACCACACTTTTGTGGTTGCATCCCCTGGCTTCAGGAATGGACTGGCAAAAGAACGCCATTTGGCACAATTCCTTAGCAAGTTCAAAAACCTGCTGTGCATCCAGACATCCAGTGATGTCATCACCCCAATGGCCACCTGAACCCAGAGCTCTGTGTTCACCAGGGCACAGTTATCCTCCTGATAGCTATAACTTCAGTCAAACCATTCAACAACAGAGAGGAGTAGTATAAGCAATGAGGCATGTGTGGCTCAGCTGGTAGCACATTTGCCTCTTACTGAGGTCATTTACATGAAAAAAAAATCTTTGCTCTCTCAGAGTTCATCTGCACTGGTTGCTTATTCCACACCTAAGGTCATAACATTCTGTTTACGATAGCACATTTATTGTCATGGCAACAGTCTGTGATGTCACAGAGGGCTATGACTCCAAGAGCAGAATGAGCTGCAGGGGCAGATGACCTGTAAAGGACAAAGTTCCTTTCTTCATGCAAATTTCCTCTGTAATAAATGATGAGAGGGAAGCTATAGAAACAAAATGTGAAATACAAGCTGAATTGTGCTTAACTATTATGTTTTTGTTTTTACCACCCTCCATGCCCCAAGGTGTCTCACTCTTTCAAGTCTGACTGCTCACACTCCTCCCATTTGTGGCATGTTGTGAAATGCCAGTTCCTTGAAGAGTAAAACAACTATGGTATCTGACTTTATTATGAATTCTTCTGAAGACCTGGTATGTTTTATTGAGAGCTGGCTTGGTGATGACTAAGGGCCAGTCCTAGAGGTGGCAATGCCAGCTGGGTTCCTGGTAGTATGCCGCCCATAGCAGGCAAAGGTGGTGGGAACTGACCCATCTGTGGTGATCAATAACATCCCAGATGTGCTTTGACACAGGAAAATCTCCTGGAGGTTTAGGACATCTCAGGCATGTAAGCAGCAGACAATGGATACATGGAAAGCCATTGGTGCCAATAATTTGACGTTGATAATGGTGCTTGACTCCATTGCCAATCTGTATCTGCCCACTGACCTCCCATTGCAGCTCACCATAGTATAGTGATGAGCTGAGGTGGTCGAAGGTAACCAGGCATAGGTTGGAGCATCCCTGGAAGAAGTCTGGCTCAGTGGATGTCAGGCTGGCTCTGAGGTCCCATTATAAGTAATCAGAGGGCAATAACCCTGAGAAAGTCAGAGTTCCTGTCACAGGTTATTACCTCAGGAGAAAATAGGCCTGCTCAGCTGTTCCACACTCTAGACAGGTTGCTTAATCCTGACTGCTTACCATCCGGGGTTGTTTTGTCTCAAGAAAAAATATGAGGAGTTTGGACTTTTCTTTCTGGATAGTGGGTTTCCCATATGAGCTGGGATCTCGACAGGTGGCCTGTCAGGGGCCAGCAGCTTTTTAGGGGAAAGGTAGAAAGGCACTTTGTGGGTCTGGAGTGAGTTCCAGCCAGTTGTTAAGAAGGATGTGCTTGAGGTGACAGCAGTGCTGTGCCCACGTACTGTATTTCAGATCCAGGGCCCACCAGGTTGTAGGTCAACTGCTGAATGGTCCTGGGACTGTAGTTTGCCAGCATAGTCCAGAGTTCCCTAATGGAGGGCTGTTTCCCACTGGCTCTGAAAAAAAGCTGTGGTGATCATTCTCTTAAAGAAACCACCTTTGGACCCAGATGTGTTGGCAAACAACAGGCTAGTCTCGAACTTTCCATTTTTACGGAAGGTTATTGAGAAGGTGGAGGCTCTCCTTGAACGTTATGGCATCTATGAGTTGCTTCAATTGGGTGGGTTTCAGACCACACCACATTACAGAGATTATGCTCATTGATCTGTTTAATGATCTGCCCTTAGCAAGAGATGGGAGACATGCTCATTTTCTTTCTCTTTCATCTGAATATCAGTTTTTGACACTGAGGACAAGCAAGTTTTGGTCGAACACCTTGGGGAATATGGGGGACTCACCTGACAACACTAAACTTGTTTGAGATAGCAGCAGGTTGCAATGGGAACATTATCATAGGAGCCAGTTGCAGTCAGTTGTGGTGTTTCCTAGGGTTTGATTCTGTACCCCATGTTGCTTGCGGTGTATATGCTCCCACTGAGGCAGGTTATCAAAATATATGAGGTGAGTTTTCACTGCTATGCAGATGACACTAAACTATACACGCCCTTTACATCAGACAGGCCAGAGGCAGTCACTGTGCTGGAGTGTTGTCTCAAAGAAATCTCCCATTGGATGTACTCCAGCTGACTGAGTCTCAATCCAGCCAAGATGGAGTTGTTGCTGGTGGAAACAGGCACTCAGTGATCAGCTAGAAGATATTTAATGCCATCAGATTTCCATCGCTGAATTGAACATTTTTGACGGCTATGGACAGGGTCAGAAATAAGAACATAAGAATTTGATGGCAGATGGGGACTGAGTGGCCCATCTAGTCTGCCCATGAACCTAACCCCCTCTCTATTTGGGAGTTATCATGGACTCACATCTGACACTCAAACATCAGGTGTTGGCTTTGGATTTTTCCTGTTAAGGAATATTTCTCAGATTAGACACTATTTAGTGCAAGACGATCTGGCGACTCTACTATATGCCTTCATAACCTTGAAACTGGACTACTATAATACTCTATACCTAGGGCTATCTGGGGGTTTGGTGTGTCGCCTGCACCTGGTGCAGAATGGCGAAGCCAGGACAGTAGCGAGCATGTCATGTAGAGATTATATTACTTCTGTGCTGCAGCAGCAGATGCACTGGCTTCAAATTAGATGATGCACCACCAGTAAGATTGCTTTGTTAACATACAAAGTCATGCATGGTTCATGCCCTGCCTACCTGAAAGACCTCTTGGCCTGGTATGCTCCCAGCCACTCTCTCCACTCCACCCAGGATTTGTTGCAACCCATCCTGAGATCACATCTGCTATAATCTGGTGACAGGGCTTTCTCAGTGGCAGGACCGGCAATTTGAAACTCCTTACCATACCATCTTGGGAGTTCCCTCTCAGTGGAGGCATTTAAACAGGGCCTGAAAATCCATCTTTTTGAATTAGCATATGGATCTGATGATTAATTTATGATGGACTAGTATCTCTGTATATATTTTGATGCTTTTAATTTGTTTAATGATGTTTTTATTTTCTGATTTTTTTGTTAAGTACCTTGAGCCCTTAGGAAAGGGCACTATATAAATAAAATTGCCTTGCCTCGCTTGCCCTTGCATCATGCAATATCTCTGCCCACAAGACTCACTCAAATTGGTGCCATCCACTGACAAGTCTCAGTGTGTCCCTTCTGCTGTCTGGGTCACCTCTGTTCCCCCACAAGGGCCCACCCTCCCGGCATAGAAGGAGAAGAAGTAAATATCGCTGACACCAAGGGCTGAGCACCAGGGACTGGGTGGTGGCCACACCACAGAAGAGAGCTCTGAGGAAGTAGTGCACTATCACGATGAAATGTCAGCTGTAAGACCCCCTGCAAGAATGGAGGGGTGTTTCTGTGATGCACTAAATAGGCTACTTTGGAGTGGATATCTTTTGTTGTATGCACTGAACTTTGAAAATGAAATGTCTGCCAGTGTGAAAGTAAGGTAAACTTTAAATCTTTAAACTCTTGTGGTGAATCCATTTATTGTGGATGTGTCTGGTCGCAGGCCGTTAGTTGTTTAACCTATCATTTCAAGTTGCTCCCCCCCAGCCATGTATCCTTTTACCAAGGAATATCTGCCTTCTTGCTCACCCTACCCCGTAGACACTGACAAGTGTCGTGGTGTGCTTTGGGGTCCTTGGGTGTTATACTTACCTCATTTCATAAGGAAATACACTGAGATGGGTGCAGTATTGGAGAATGGGGTGAACCCTGTGGCTGAACACTCCAAGGCACACCTCGATGCCTGTCAGTGGCTGCAGGGTGGAGGTGGAATGGTGGTAGCATTACAGCTGATGATCCTAACTCACACCCCTGATGTCTGTCAATCTCTACAGGGTGGGGTATAACAGCTGAAAACCCTAACGCTGTAGGCATGTGTTGGTATTTTAACTCCAATGGGGTCACAAAAAGCCCATGTTGATAATTTGGAGTAAAAATACCAACACATTGCCGCAGCAATATCAGTTTGTTAGTCAAAAGGTGATTTTGCACAACGACTGTGCTATTTGGTGTCACAGGTACATAAACACATTTTGGGCAGGATGTGAAAAATGACAACTATATTGTTCATGAGGAGGTGTAAAAAAAATGGCAACGTTGAAAATCTGGAGTGAAATTATGAAAAATTGGTGAAGTCATGAGCATGCATAGAAACTGTGCAACGCACGTCCATAACCCAATTATTTTTTGGGTTTTATAAACCACATTTTCAACATAGGCATTTTGGGACCTCCCCTCATGAACAGTGGCACTGTGATTTTCTTAATCTGTCCCAAAAGTTGATCTCCCACAGCGACCACGCCATTATATGCCACAGGTGCAAAAACACATTTTGGGTAGGATGTGAAAAATGACAGCTGTGCTATTCATAAGGAGGTGTGAAAAATGGCAGTGTTGAAAATCTGGCATGAAAATATTGCAAATTTGTGAAGTTACAAAGGTGCATGGAAATTGCGCAACACATGCTTGTAACACAGTCATTTTATGGACTTTCATCACTAAATTTTCAACACAGGCATTTTAGAACCTCTGCTCATGAACAGTGTTACTGTCATTTTGTCAAACTGTCCCAAAAACTGATTTTGCACAGCGACTGCGCCATTCTGCGCTGGACATGCAAAAACACATTTCAGCCAGGATAGATAAAATGATAGCTGAACTGTTCATATAGAGGTGTGGGAAAATGGCAATGTTGAAAATCTGGACTGAAAATATTACAGATTCATGAAGTTATGAGCATGCATGGAAACTGTGCAATGCACACTCGTAAAACAGCCATGTTTTTGATTTTTTTGTCACCACATATGCAACATAGGCTTTTTGATAGCCCCCCTCATGAACAGTGGCACTGTCATGTCGTTAATAGGTCTCAAAAGGTGATTCCGCGCAGTGACCACGAGATCACCTTTCAGGACCAAATAATGCCATGGCAGTGACTGAATTCATGAGTAGGTGTCCCAATAACCCCATGATGAAACCTTGGTGCCAAAATTCCCAAAAATGCCTGAGACATGCACCAAAGTTGAAAAAACTCTATTTATGCCATTATACAGCTTATCGGCATTTCTTCAATTCGTGGTCAGCTTTGAAGAGTGCAGACGTGTTCCCATTCCACCGAAGATCATGACGCCGGGCTCTGTGGAAGTAAGTATGGGGTGATGGGGGGGTGGGAAGGTGGGGTATGCAGAGGGTGGGTGCGACTGAGGGAGCAGGACAGACCACAAGGGACCATTTTCTGATTTACAGGTTTAAAAAAAACAAGAACATTGTAGGACTTTTTTTTTTACAGGGGCATTTGGCATGCTGGGATGAGCTCCCAGCTTACCGCCTCAGTGTTTTTGGGGGTGCTGTAGCCTATGGGGGATTGGACACCCTGTCAGCACACATGAAGGGGGGACAAGAGCTGAGGGGGATTGGGCACCCCCCATTGGCACACAACAAATGGGGGGGGCATTATGCCGATGGGGAGTGGGTTCCCCCATCGACAAATTAAACTGGGAAAGGGAGACTAAAGCTGATGGGGGTTGGGGCCCCTGTCAGCAAAGAGAAAATGTTGGGGGGTGCATGATGCCGAGGGGGATTGGGCACCCCCTCGGCACACATGTGAAATGGGAGGGAGGGGGCATTATGCCAATGGTGAGTGGGCTCCCCCATTGGCAAATGAAGTGGGTTGGGGCATGTGGACAGGGAGATTGGGCACTCCTGAAGTCAGTGCTCTGCGTGGCAGCAGTCAATGCCGCCATGTTAATTGAACTGCTTCATCAGAAAAGACACGCCACTGCATGATGAGCTTGGCTGTCATTGCAGTGGACCTTTTCTTTGATCTGGTGGCCAATTTACGTGTTGCTGGTGTCAGCGCTTGCAGCTGCCTTATTGTGGAATGAGGGACGCACCTACAGATGCATGCCCTGCATTCACCCCAAGTGTCCACACCTCCAAATCTGCTACTACTGCAGTATGTTGGTTGGCATGCAAGTGCGAACCAACATAAAAAATGAGCTGTATGTGATAGCAGTTCAAATGCAGTGGTGACATTTAAGCAATTTGCATACTGCCGACGGGCCTGCCGAGGGAAGTATGCAAATTGCCTACAGGTTACTGCCACTGATTGTAGCGGTGTTTTACTTTCAACTGTACACCACTGCATCTGTACTGCTGTCATAGACAGCTGGGACTTTCACTGGCATGCTGCAGCTGTGCCTGCTAAAAGGAGCAGGGCATTGGAAGCGGGGGTGGCACACCAACAAAAACTTGTATGGTGGCACTATGTTTCTTGCATATGTGTACAAGCAAACAGAAAAAGCTAAGTGAAACTGCTAATTTATTGATTTATTGATTGTTTTATTGAGTGCGTGTTTATTGTTTAATTTATTGATTGTTTAATTTATTGATTGATTGTTTTATTTATTGATCGGTTGTTTTATTTATTGGTTGTTTTATTTATTGATTGTTTTATTTATTGATTGATTGATTGTTTAATTTATTGATTGATTGATTGTTTTATTTATTGATTGGTTGTTTTATTTATTGATTGTTTTATTTATTGATTGATTGATTGTTTTATTTATTGATTGTTTGATTTATTGATTGATTGTTTAATTTATTGATTGATTGATTGATTGTTTTATTTATTGATTGATTGATTCATTCATTAATGTATTGTAGAATTTTGTTGACCAGAAAAGGCACGCTGACCTGAGGCTCATTTCCAAAAGAGGTGGAGGCAATACAGAAACTGGAGAGAATATAAAAAAATAAATAGTACATTAGCAGAATTAAAAACATATCAATTATATACACAAAGTCATAAGTTACAAATTCTATAATATGCAGTGAGACATGGAATGTGCAAGACTAAATGACAAATGTACAGACATATTTTCAAGGAGAACAGTCTGCATTAGCAGCCCCACACCCAAGTGTGTGACTGGTCCTGATTTTCACTTTATTTTGAAAAATAAAACATTTTTTTCTTACTCTGTTATGTGTAGTTTTAGATTTTATCTGGCTGATCCTGCCTACTCCTGCCCCGACAGTTCCCCAAATCATCTGTCCCAGAATCCCTTGTGGCTAATGTCAGAGACTGACCGCAGCCACAGGAGATTCAGTTTTATTCTAACAGAATTCTATCAGGATTATTAGGATTACAATTCTAACAGGACTGATCCTGTTGGAGCTTTCAAAAACTCCGATCAGCCAGTTGCCGTAATGCTGTCCTCTTAGTCCTCTGTGATTGTACTTAGCCCCGAGAGGTCAGTGTCACTGAAACATCTGATTTGGCCCCCATGATAACATTTGCTTTCAGGAACTTTCCCAATTTCATTGGAACTGTTTGCTCCCTATTCCACACGTACAACAAATCCTCAGGAAGGAAAACATAAAACTTAAAATCTGTTGGGCCAGTCAATTGATTGGATATTGCTCCTTCTTGGCAGGAACAAAAGAAGCTGTGAGGCTCATAACTCGAAAACAGATTTCTTTGCAAAAAGATTCAAAACAAAAATAGAGAAAACCTGGAAGCTCTTTCTGTGCAAATGAAGCTGAATTCTGAATACACTACTGCGCTGAGCTGGTATTGATCATGTCTGATGCCCTATATGGGACTCTGCCGCCTGTCCAAAGTGAGACTATCTGGCTGCTGCTGCAAGAGGCAAAAATGCCCGACAGGAGTTGTTCCCTTCCCATCTCTTTCAGATTGCACCTTTTACCAACTCAAATGCAGATGTGATTTTGAAACACTGCATTTCTTTCCATGGGTGAAATTGTCCTGCGTATACAAGGAACAAATGGTCACTTCCTTAAAAGAAGGCTGCATTCACATTCCACAGTAAGTAGGGAGGCTAGACTTGCACACACTGCTTCAAATGGGGCCTCACATATAATCAAGAGTGGGAAAATTACAGTACATCAGATAACCTGCTAAAAAAAAAAAAAAGCTCTTTTGGCATTCCCCAGTAACATAGTTGCAATCCCGGTAATCTAGGTGCATTGTTTTGTTCCTCAAAGGTTGTTAGATATAATAACTCCCAGATCTTTCACCTTCCTCTGCTCCCAATATATTTTCATTCAGATTCACTCATTCTTTTCCCATATCCAACAGGTAGCACTTTACAGTCCTTTATCTTACATGACATACCCCAAGTATGTTAGTATAACCAGATCCTGCTGCAGTTCTTCCAATGCTTTGTCCCGTAATCACCACTCTGTCAGTCATAATATCATTTATAAACTTTGATAGCCAACTATTTGTTCTTACTTCCAGATCACTTGTATATGAATTTAACTTGTCTAGTCCCCAGTGCTGACCCCTGCGGAACACTGCTAATCACCTTGCAGCAATCAATCGTATCACCATTAATGCACATCCTTTGTTTCCTCCCTGTGACCCAGCTGTGTATCCAATGAATGAGACAGCAAGGCAATCCATGATCAATGGAGTTTCAAAATCAGCTTATCACATGCAACGTTGTCAAGCTTCTTGCTGATGTTCAAGTAGACCATGTCCATCAGATTCCTCCTGTCCACCTTTCTCATCACCTTATCCATAATGATTGGAACATTCATCTGTCAGGATCTGCCTGTTCTAAATCCAAGATGACTGTCCTCATACATGGACTTAATAAGGTTTTATGTACACTCTCTAATGCATTGCATACCACCAACAGCTGTAGTTTCCCAGGTGACCCCTATGTTCTTCCTTTACAGTGCAACCATGTTTGCTTGCTGCCAGTCTTCTGGTACCACAGCCTCTGAAATGAGTAAAAAAAAAATTATAGTTAATGGTAAATATATCTCTGTCAGAATTCATAGGTGCAGGCCAACGAGTCCCTGTGATATACTAACATATAAGTTATTTAATTCCATACTAACTGTTTTTTCATGAGAACAACTGGCCTACTATCTCTACCAGTGAGTGCTCTACCAGATCCATACCATTCATAGTTTCTATGGTATTAAAAAATGAGGAAAAGTAATTGCCTAACACATTGGCTATGACTAAGAAATCTTCAATTATAGCAGGGTTATTTTCTCTCTTAATCAGACCAACCCCATGTCTTGTACTTTGTTTTCCTTTGACGTAACTATAAAACAATGTTTTGTTATTCCCACCACCCTAGCCCATCAACAGCTCTGATTTTCCTTTCCTGATCACTCATTACATTTATTCTGTTATGTCTTGTATCTCATTCTCACCATGCCCCCGGGTCCTGATGCCTAACCTTATAAGCGACTCTTTTTTTTTCTTTATCAACTGTTTTATTCCATGGAAGCCCCATTCCAATTATTGTAACACCTTTTGTTTTACTATTTAATGGAATGCATTCTTCCTAGGCAATTGCAATTTTTTTTTTATCTATTCCACTCCCTATTTTATCCTACCTTCCCAATCCTCCACTCCAAGTCATGATCTAAACTGCTTTACACTGAGAAAAGGGCAAGTGTGGTGGACTGGCTCACAAAATATGCACAAAAGCTATGAATGGTATAAGGAGATAAAGTATTATATTTAAGTAGGTTGATGATTTGATATTTGATTTCAGCCATAACTGAGTGATTATGTGGAGGCTGGAATATATAAGGTGTACTGCTAATGGGAAGGCGATGCCAGAGGTTCAGTGGGTGGAGCAACTACGTCACTACCCCATGAGGCCTTGAAAGGCCATTCCTCCAGGTCTGTTCCAGGATTTGTTTCTCCATTGTGGCTGAAGGTGCCACCCTTCCTCACTTCTGTCCATCTTTCCTAGGCCACCTCTGGCTGCCAGATCCTTCTCCTCGTATTTCCCACTTCCCACCCTTTGGCTACTTTTCTGGTGCCTCGCTCATCCCCCTCCTTCACAGCACCCACTGCTGCTTGCTTGCTCTGCCTACCTTGCTTGACCCACAGCCCTTTCTCCTGCTGCCATTTCTGCTGCAGTTTTTGGCTTGCAGGCCCCCTCTCAGTTTCATTGCCAGGTACTCCAGATATGTTGTCACCCACCCTGACAGCTCATCTGTGCTCTCTTGCGCAGTCTGGTTGCTGCCGCTGTCCTGCACAATTGCTGTGACCTGCCTCACCTTCTCGTTTACCTGCTCCTGGCACTGCCGCTGCCAGTTCATGTTTCTTCTTCACCTGTCTGCCCACCTCGCTCCTCCATTTCAGGATGGGGGCCTTCAGTGCTGCTTCCTGTGTGGCTTCAAGCCATGCATCTTGACTCTGGTCTCCTGTGCTTTGAGCTCCTCAGCTGACCCTGTGAACTAGGAAAAGGTGTGTCTGGGCTTCTCTCAATTTCTGCTCTTCCTCCTGGTCAGTGCTTGTCATTCCGACCTCCCCTGCCAATTTTGGTACTTCATTTGCTGGGCCAGTCTCCTGTTTGGCCCACATCTTCTGATGTTCCCCTGTGTTTTGGCTCCAGTTCTCCCATCTCTATTCCCGAATCCAGTTCTGAGGCAGTTGCTATCTGCCGAGCCTGTTGCTCTCTGTGTCAGTCCTCATCTGGTCTAGCTCCTCTGCCTTCTTCCCTCCGTACTGCTTTGACTGTCCATCATCCCCACACAGGTCAGGGTCCACCTCACTCAATGTTTTTTTTCTCCCTTTCTGCCCCTCAATTCTTTTGGGTTATTTTGCCCTTTCATCCTGACATGTGCTACTCGCACTCTCATTCTCCTGGTCCTGCGTTCAGGACCCCTCAGGTTCTATCAGCTATACAGGTTGCAGTTATGACTTTGGGGCCCAGGACATGTTCTTTGGGATTGGTCCCTGTCTCCCAAACTGGCTGTTGCTTGGGGCCTGAGCCTGGTCCTAACCCAACCCCAAGCTCGGGGCCCAGGACTACAGTCCCCTCTGCTGGATTCTGTTTTGGGCCCATTGCTCTTCTGTTTTATCCTGTGCACTTCTGTGGGTAACCTCTCTCTTTCCTGTACCTTTTGAGTCCTGTCTCTCTGCTGACCAGCTGTCTGCCTCCTGGTAGCTTGCTCGATCATGCCCTCTTTGCTTCCCTGTTCAACAACTGCTTACATTTTCTTTCAGGCCCTTCATGCTCAGCCTAGTCCCCTTTTCTCGCAATGCTCTGCCTTGCCTGCCTTGTTTCTTACGGCATTTATTGCTTGTCCTACCACCCCTCATCTCTTGTGATGTTATTAGTATTCAACATTGTTCACAGTGCAGGACCTGTGTCCATTTCTCATTCGTTATGCAGCTTTTGGTTTCATTTGGCATTTTACCTACTGGCACTTTCTTACATCATTATGTTATCTCACTCGTCAGCCCAGCCCAGTTCCATGCTGCTGCCATTGAATCACTTGTTTTTCTCTCGTTCTGATTCACTTTAAATTCCAGTGTTTGCTTGACTGTCTGTTGTCCCAGTGCCTGAGTCTGGTTCTTCTTTGCTCAGTCCGACCTCAGGGTTTAGTCATTCACATTGATTAATCGAGCATACCTCTCAATGGGTCTTATGCTACCTCATCGAACTGCTGCACTCCTGTGGTTATTATCACCATCAGTATCCTCATGACCGCATCGGGTCTCCCTCACTCACCTGACCTCTTTGTAAGTCTGCTCCTTCACATTGACTACTCGAGCATAACCCACTCAAGCCCATACCACCTCCACTTGACCTGTTCTCAGCTTGGAGACATGCCTTCAGTGTCTATTGTCCCTTGGCTCAGGGCTGGCTGCATTGGCCTATCATCAGCAGAGCTCCTTTAACTGCCCAATCAGGTTTGGAGACACCCTCTACACCATTCTCTATCTGACTGCCTCTGGTTCACCTGGTCTGTTTCATAGGCTTGCATAGGCCACCTGAGTGCCTCAGCAGTTATCTCTCTCTCTCCTGTCTTGCTTATGAGCATCTACTTGCAGAGACATCACTCGCAACTATCAACAGCTGTTCCTTTAGAAGGACAGAGTGGGAGCTTCCTCTAAATTGGAATATTTTTCTCCTCCCTCGATCTTGACTCTAAATTGTAGTAGCTGAGTCATCACTAACAAAACATCCTTCAGCCTGGAGGGAAGGTGACCTAGGCCTTGGATCCCCAGAGGTTTCCTCCTCAAAGGGTTTTTTCCTCTCCGCCATGCCAATGGTCATAATATTAGACTGGCTTAGTGCTTTCTTAGGTTCTGTAGTTAGGTTCTACTGTTGGATGGAGTCAGATGGTGGCCCTTGCTCTTTCCTCTCTGTTAAGGAAGTCCACACTTCTGCATCTCATCTGCTTTCATTTCATTCATTGTCCTAATCATATCTCATTTTTCTCCTGTCCTTCCCATCTAAGTCTATCTCTTTACTTTCTGGTCTTGATTTATTTTGATTTCTCATCTCTTCAATGCTCGACACCCTTTTGAGTATTCTTTTTGTGCTTCCTCCTAAACTACCTTTTGCCAAGGGAATTATTCCCATGGAACCTATAGGGAGGAACCCTCCTCTAGGGCTCCTTGTGTCGTACCCCTACAGGGTGGTATATACCACAGATAGAGAGGCGAACAGCCACAATGTATTGAAGTCACACGAGTATACATCTAATCCAGTTTCGTAAGCACAATTGAAACATATATATGCCCTTCTTTTGGTAGTATGAGCTAATATTAACAATAAATTAGACTGAATGATACATTATTTGTCATAGATTAAGAACACAGACAGTAAAAATGAAATTGCAAGTCCAGGGCCTCGATACAGAACATTGGATTGTAACTATCATTCTGATTCACTGTCATTTAAATGTATCTTAGACTTTAACTTTTTAGACATTAGTAGCTTGTCCATGCTGTGGAAGGGGTTACTTGAAGCCTCAAACGTTGATGGTCCATTTCATTTTTTTTTGTGGGTGACTCTATATTCCCAGTGTTTCTTTTACTGTATTACTGAACAGAATGAAAAGATTTATATTGAGAGAGACACAAGTGGCTATTGTTAGTCATAACTTAATTTCAGTAGTGGACTAAGGAGAGGTGCTATTCACCTCTTTTACTGGAAAAAAAATGGCCTGGCTTAGGTTGTTATATTACAACCAGATTTGAAGGTTTTCTCTTCCAGTAAAAAGAGGGACAATCACTACAAGATTTATGAAGACCCAACTAGTCTTCTCCTAGAATGAAAGACAAACTTTCTTACTTTTGTAATTTCATTTTTATGTTTGCTTGCATGCATGTGCAAGAAACATGATGCGGCAGCTAAGGAGAGAAGCGGGTTGTGGAGGAACGGCACTCTGGCACCCAACGGAGGCACTGTATTTGGGGGCTTGGCACTGGTGAACACTTCATGACACTGATTCTGCAAAAGTGCCACCAAGTTGAAACGTTTTCACCGCTGCAGTCAGGGGCCGCCTCCTCATTGCAGCATCAGACATTCTGCTGCAATGAGGGAGCGATCCATCGTTGCAGGCGGTACCATGCAGTGGTACCCCCGCTAGTTCATTTGCCGACGGGGAGCCCACTCCCCACTGGCATACTGTGACCCCCCTCTTCCATTTTGTTATGTGCTGAGGGGGTGCCCAGTCCTCCTCGGCATCATGAGCCCTCCAACAGTTTTTCTTTGCCGATGGGGGGCACAATCCCCGTCAGTTTCAGTCCTCACCCTTCCCAGTAAATTTGCCAATGGGGGAGCCCACTCCCTGTCGACATAATGTCCTTCCCAAAAAATTTGTTATGTGCTGAGGGGGGTGCTCAATCCCCTCAGCTCACCCCCCACTCGGTATGTGCCGATGGCAGTGCTCAATCCCCATCAGCTACAGCCCCCAAAAAAAGCACTCAGGTGGAATGCTAGGGCCACCCCAATGTGCCAAAAGTCTTTAAAAAATAAAATGTCCTGCACTGTTTTTCTCTTTAACCTGTAAAACAGAAAACAGTCCCTCATAGAGTCCACTAGGCCTCCCCAACCTCACCACCCTCTGCACCCGCCTCCCCACCCCCCACCCAATACTTGACTCCAGAGCCCAGCACGATGATCTTCGATGGTCCGGGAACATGTCTGCACTCTTCAAAGCCAACCCTGAACGGAAGAAATGCCGGTAAGCTATATAATGGTATAAATATGGATTTTTCAACTTTGGTGCATATCTTGGGTATTTTGGGGAATTTTGGCACCAAATTTTCAACAAGGGGTACTTGGGATCCCTCCTCATGAATTCAGTCACTGTCGTTGCATTATTCGGTCCCAAAAGGTGATTTTTGTGGTCCCTGCGCGGAATCACCTTTCAGGACCAAGTAAAGAAACAACAGTGCCACTGTTCATGAGGTGGGCTCTCAAAAGGCCTATGTTGCAACTTTGTTAAAAAAAAATCCAAAAAATGACTGTTCTATGAGTGTGCATTGTGCAGCTTCCATGCATGCTCATAAATTCGCGAATTTGTAATATTTTCAGTCCAGATTTTCAGCATTGCCATTTTTCCATACCTCCTTATGAACAGTACAGCTCTCATTTTACACATCCTGGGCAAAATGTGTTTTCGCACTCGCAGCACAGAATAGTGTGGTCGTTGTTGGAAATCAGTGTTCAGGACAGATTAAGAAAATGGCAGTGGCACTGTTCATGAGCAGAGGTCCTAAAATGCCTATGTTGAAAATTTGGTGATGAAGGTCCATAAAATGACTGTGTTACAAGCATGTGTTGCACTGTTTCCACACACCCTTGTAACGTTGCAAATTTGTAATATTTCCATGCCAGATTTTCAACACTGGCATTTTTTCACACCTCCTTATGAACAGTACAACTGTCATTTTTCACATCCTGGCTGAAATGTGTTTTTGCACTTCTGGCGCAGAATAGCACTGTCTCGGTGGGAAATCAGTGTTTGGGACAGATTGAGATCGAGCAAGTGAGAGGGGGGAGTGAACAAGGTCAACTGAGCTCTGTCGGGACAGCTGCGGATTTCTTTTTGGGCAGAAAAAGGTGTCAATGCAGGCAGGATCCCAGTACAAAGGGGCAGTCTGTAGCACCGGGAGAAACAGAACGAGCGAGTGAGAGAGGGGGAGTGAGCAAGCTCAATGGAGCTCTGTTGAGACTGCTGCAGATTTCTTTGTGGGTAGAAAAAGGCACCAGTGCAGGCAAGAGCCCAGTATAAAATGGCAGCCTGCAGTGCCAGGAGAAACAGAATAAGCAGGTGAGAGAGGCAGCGAGCGAGCTCAGCGGAGCTCTTTTGGGACTGCTGCAGGTTTCTTTGTGGGCAGAAAAAGGTGCCAATACAGGCAGAAGCCCAGTACAAAAGGGCAGCCTGCAGTGCTGGGAGAAACAGAATGAGCGAGTGAGAGAGGGGGTGTAAGCTAGCTCAACGGAGCTCCGTCATGACAGTTGCAGATTTCTTTGTGGGCAGAAAAAGGTGCCAATGCAGGCAGGAGCCCAGTACAAAAGGGCAGCCTGCAGCACCGGGAAAAACAGAATGATCAAGTAAGACAAGGGGAGTGAGCAAGCTAAACAGAGCTCTGTTGGGACTGCTGCAAATTTCTTTGTGGGCAGAAAAAGGCGCCAATGCAGGCAGGAGCCCAGTACAAAAGGGCAGCCTGCAGCGCTGGGAGAAACAGAACGAGTGAGTGAGAGACGGGGGAGTGAGCGAGCTCAGCGGAGCTCTGCCGGAACTTTAGAGTTGCCTACCCTCCCGCCCAGAGTCCTCTGTGAGCCTATATTATAGCAGGGTCTCTGGGGTGGAGACAAGTGCAGTGTCAGTGGCTCAGTAGGTAGCACACTCACCTCTGAGGCCGGGAGATCAGAGGGCTGCGGGTTCAGTTCCCACATCTGGCACTTGGGTTAATATCCCAATACTGACACTGTAGTGCAGCATGAGCGGGTCTCTGCACTTCTGAGGTGCCGTCTTACGGATGAGAAGTTAAACCGAGGTCCCATCTGCCTGGATTGGTGGCAGTTCAGGTGGATAACAAAGATCCCATGGCACTTATCAAAAAAACAGTAAGGGAATTTCCCCGGTGTCCTGGCCAGATTTCCCTCATTCACTAAAAATACCATCAACAGCTTAATCTGGTTCATTTCAGTTGCACACCATCTGTATTCCCCTCCCCGATCACCCCTGAAAAAGGGACTTCTAGGCCCAGTGGGCTTACTGGGTCAGCAAAATTCAACAAACAAAGCAATGATTGGATACTTTGAGGATTGCTGTAATAATACAGATTTAGTTGTCCTGTTTATTCTCTAACTGAGCTAAGTACTGAGCTATACTGTTATGATTGTTGTAATAATATATATTTATTTGTTCTGTTCATTTCTCTAACTGAGCTGAGTAATACTTGGAGTGCAATAGGATTTCTAAGTGGGCTAAGTGAAACTATATGAGAACTGAGAACAAAAAGTATGGTAGCTGAGGGGTGAAAAATGGACAAGGAGGCTTTAGGATTGCTACAGTAATACAGTATCTAATGGATGAGATTTGAGGCTGAATTACCCCGGTTGGCAAGGGGCCAGTAGGAGGACTAGCATGGGGGGGACAGGATTTTGAGTAAATAGGGGCCTAACAGTTGTAGTAGGGTACAGAACCTGGGAGTAAAAGCCCGTAACAAAAGATTGGGGGCCAAAATGGGGCAAGTGTCACATGTCAATAGGGCGGGTATCTTTGGAAGGGTAGTGGGGTGTACAGGGTGTGGATCCATCATGATCCTGTACTGGGCTTGGAGGATGGGTGGATGTATGGTCTGTAGAAGACTGGCTAGTTTGAGGGAGGAACTGTGGAGGTTAGGGAGGAGTCTAAGTGGCAGGGCAGATGAGTGTGGTAGGCATCCTAGCTGAGGAGGGTAGGGGATGGCAAGGGGAGCGGAGGAAGAACAACTAAGGACTGAAACCAACCCCAGTATCAGAGGCACTAGCAGAAAGAGGACAAGGAGGGTGGCCGAGGTGAGGGGAGCCTCCTGTTGGGGGAGGAAGAGACCATGAGGAGTACCAGGGGAGAGAGCAGATTGCTGTGGGTAGGGAGGAAGCAGGGGTGGGACCAGGGGTGGCGCAGAGGGGAACAAGTAGGAGGGGGGAACTGATAGGGGGAAGAGATGCAGGAGGGATATTGACGAGGAATGGATTTGAGCCTCTGCTATGGGAGAGAGAGTGGGAGCAGGAACATACTGAAGGAGAGGACAAGTGGGGCATGTGAGGGATGGCAACGGGTAGGGGAAGAAATGGCGAGGATGAAAAGGTAGAAGATGGGCTAGTAAGGAAGGAGGGAGTGGTGACTGGAGGAGAGAAGTGTATGGGAAGGGGGAAGGATGGGAGGGGCATCACTATCGGGGTAAAAGAAAATAGGGACTCTGAATCGACAACAGCAGGGATAGGAGAGGGATTGGAAATCAGCAGGGGAGGAGCGGGGCGTCGACATGGGAAGCCCAGTAGGAAGTAGTCAGGCTGGAAAGGGGTTCAAGGGGGCTGGCAGGTATAAGGTAGATGTAACCCCCTACAAATTGGGGTTCCCAAAAGTCTTCCTGAGCTTGCCTAAATGCTCACTGCCAGGCTAGTGTCCTGCATTTTAGCAGTTTAACTGTGATTACCAGAGCTTGTATAGCCTCTGTGTACTGTCTTTTAAGAGCTGCCTAATTGCAGCTTAAGTAATCTGAGAGGGAGCTCTGTTGAAATATGTAACTATTTACTGAAAACCATTTAGAATGATAATGATAATGTAGTTTGTCTAACCTGCTTTCTTTGTAGCAAGGACTGTTTTGTTTGTCTCCACTGTCTTGGTCCTGGACTGTAAATTGGACCAATCAGTTCTGGTGGGACCTAAAATGTAGCTGGACTGCAGGAACAGTCTGAATTCAAAATCTATAGGAACTGCAGTTTGAACTTTTTGCGCCTTTTTTGCAACTGAAGGGGAAGCTCTCACTTTGACTGACAGCCAAATCAGCCAACCAAATCTTTTGGATCTTGGGGAAGTCCCGGGCTGCTTGCAGTTTTTCAGTTAGAACTAAGCTGGAAGCTGAGCAAGAAGGAGCTGAAGTGTTTCTGAGCAGCTATCCTGAGTGGATTCGCAAGGGAAAACTCTGAAAAGGCTAAGTTTTTGGCCTGCATGCCAGTGTGCTGCTCCTGAGAGGGAGAGAAGACAACCTATTTTTGCTGAATGCGATTGGCCTGTCAGGAGTTCCAGCTACCCCTAAGCTCCCGGTGTGTGCAGAGACTTTGTGATTGTGCCCGGGGAGCGCTTTGCCTGGTACAGTAGAATTCCCGTATGTGTAAATGTGCTATGAGCTGCTACTGGGTTGTGAGCTAGTTCCCCACTGTGTGAACTGTGTTCTGCTTGCTGGAAGCTGTATCCAGCCCAAAACGGACTTCTTCCAAACTTGTCTCCTTGCGGTCTGGGCTTTGCCAGACTGGCCCAGCCAGACTACCCACTGCACAGAGAAGCCATCGATGAGAGACCTGCCTGGGGATCAGCCCCCTGCTCCACACTTGAACAGGAACAACGCCTCTGCCACTTGTGTGGGCCCTGCTTCTCCTGGCATTCCAGATCAACCACCTGCAGTCTTGATTTTCGTCCAGCCTGTGTCCAGTCTTGGGTATCGTGAGTAAATACCAGGGTAGCTGCCTACAACAGCTTAATCTGAGTGTGTCATCTGATTTTCTTGTTGTTTCATTTCCTTTACGAACTGAGCCCTCTGGCTCCGGATTACAAATATTGTGTACTGTGCATGTTGTGTTTTCCACCACAGGACCCCAACCAGCTGCAACCCCGGGCAACTGTCCTGGCTAGCTCATCTCTTCTCTACCTGGGTACCCAGAGGTGGACTGTGTGGGGGGACTCAAAGCACATGCATAACTGCTTGATTGATATAACCTTTAAGCTAATTAACCTGATTTTGCCCCTTAGTTGTTCAAGTCCCCTGAATAAATCAGATCTAACTTTTTCTGCATGTAATCTGACTGTGGTTCCAGTCTGTGCTCAAAGTACTGTACTGTTGCTGTTTGCTGTGCTTAACCTTGTTTTACAGGGTTCCCCAGGGTTGAGCCAGATGAACCAGCCCTGGCGGTAAGTGCAAACAGTGTGGGTACTTGTGTGGTGTACCAGGGGTATTGTGAAAGTGATTATTGTACAGTGTTCAGGCCACTAGAAGGGAAAGAGGGGGGTTACAGTGTCCCGGAGGGCTGTGCCCAGGTTAGGTTGACCACTACCAACTCTGACCTCCGGGTGGAGGCATCCGTTTCAAAACTCAGGCCCTTTAATCTGCTATTAGCCAAGCAGGCAGGAGTAGTAGCCCTTGGGATAGCGCCACCTAGGGGTTACACAGAGAAAAGGGTTGAGGCGGAAGTAGGGGTTACAGATACGGAAGTCACAGAGGTTGCAGCTGGCGGGGGTAAGAATCAGGGAAGATCAAATACTGAGGTGGTGGAAGGGGCATTATAAGGGAAAGGGGCTAAAGGAAGGGGGATACTCATCCTAGGGGATTGTATACTGAAAGGGGTGAGATGGGGTGGAAAGGGAGAAGGCACAGCCATATTTGGGTTGAAGCTATCTCCAGGTTGACTGCAGGAGGGGCAGGGCAGGCACTGCTCAAATGTGCAACAAGGGGGAGGAAGAAATCTCATTTACTGTTGCATGTGGGTACAAACGACTTGGCAGGGGAGACTGTGGAAGTAGTGGGGGGGGTTTGAGTAGTTGGACAAGCAGTGCGAGGGGGTAGCGGAGTCAGTGGCATTCTCGGAGTTACTCCCTGTACCATGTACAAGCATGAGGAGGAAGGATAGGACTGAGGAGTTCAACAAGGGGCAGAGTGATTGGTGCCACACCAGAAATTATTGGTTAGTGACTAACTGGGGTAGGGTCTGGGGAAACAGTGACTTGTATGCGGGGGACAGGGTACACTTGAGCAGGAAGGGGAGAGGAGTATTAAAAGCAGGATTAGATGGGTATATCTCTACTAAGGTGGATTTAAACTAGTGAGGTGGGTGGCCAAAAGACTGAGGTTAGTAAACAGTCTGGACAGGGGAACCTAATGAGCTCACTCCACTAGATATAGGTAAAGGCAGAGGTGAAGTAACCCTGGGAGGGGGCGGGCAGAGTGGTCTGAGTGTAATACAGAAGGCACCACCACCCGGTAAGAATAAGGAGGAGGAGAAAGGGTGCAGACTACTCGGAGGAGGGACACAGGCCAAGAAGGAGAAGAATGAGGAGAAGGAGGGGGACGAGTGGAAGATGGTCTCTCTCAACGCAAGAAGCCTGGGGAACAAAACTGCAGAGCTTCAGGTGCTCCTTTCAGAGGGGAAGGTGAACATTGCTGCAGTGATAGAGATTTGGGCCACAAAGTACCATGATTGGGGCTTGGCAATTCCGGAATACAGGATATACAGGAGGGACCGGGGGGTTGGGGGGGATGGTGCACTCTATGTGAGGGAAGGGATTAAATGCATAAAGAATGAGGGAGAATAGGAGGAGAGAGAGGCACTTTGGGTGCAGCTCCTGGACTCCAAGGGCAGAAAGCTGAGGCTGGGAGTGGTGTACAGACCACCAGCCCAATCCAGGAACTGGATGGGGAGCTGGCAGAGCAGATAAGGAGGGTGTGTAGAAGGGGGAGTGTGGTGATAATGGGGGATTTTAACCTACCACAGGTTGACTGGAGCACCCCTTCACCAGCAGTACCAGGGAGTAGGTGCTCCTTGATGCATTCCAGGACGGCCTTCTCACGCAATTGGTAAGTGGGCCTACAAGGCTTGGTAGCACTCTGGACCTAGTACTGGCAAATGGGGAGGTGGTGAGGGAGGTAAGGGTGGAGGACCCACTAGCGGGTAGTGACCATCAAACAGTGCAGCTTGTTGTTGCGCTGGGCAGGGAGACAGGAGGCATGGGCAGTAAGGTGGTGGACTTTACGAGGCTGGACTTTGGGGGCATGGGAGCAACTCTGCTAGGAAAACTCCAGGATATAAGGCCGGGGATGGATGCAGAACAAAAGTGGGGAGTCATAAAGACTGGGCTAACAGAGGCCACAGTAGCCTGCACCAGGGCCAGGAGTAAGAAGAGCAGAGGCAAGAAACCATGCTGGCTGAACAAGGAAGTGCTGCAAGGGGTGAGGGCAAAGACGACTGCATACCGTAAGTACAGGAGAACAGGGAAGGCAGAGGATAAGGAGACTTTCAGGAGTTGGTCAAGGGCGGTTGCCAGGACGGTGAAAAAAAGCTGAGGCCTCCAGACAATTAAGGTCCGCACAGGGCATAAAAGGTGAGAAAAATTACTTTTTTATGTATGTCAGGGAAAGGCGAAAGTGCAAGCAAAATATTTTGAGAATAAAGCGGGCAGGGGATTGGCTGGAAAAGGAGGAGGAGCAAGTGGAAATTCTAAATGAGTACTTCTGCTCCATTTTTACTAAGGAGATGGATGGCCCACTACCAGAATGGGCTGGGACAGTGGGGAAAGGGGGGGAGGAGGTGACAGACAAAATGATCACAGGAAGTAGGGTGCTAGAGGGGCTGAGGGCAGTAAGGATGGACAAGGCACCAAGTCCCAATGCCAACCACCCCAGGGTGCTGAGGGAGATGGTGGAGCACTTGGCTGAGCCACTGGCAGATCTGTTCAACACCTCCCTGGAAATGTGGTGTGTGTCCCAGGACTGGAGGGTGGTGCACGTGGTGCCCATACACAAGAGTGCGCCTAGGGAGAAGCAAGGAAATTATCGTCCAGTAAGTCTCACATCCATAGTGGGTAAGGTTATGGAGTAGATACTGAAGGAGAGGCTGGTGGCATTCCTAAACTGCAATAGCCTCCAAGATGGGCGGCAACATGGGTTCGTCTCTGGGGAGGTCTTGTCAAACCAGCCTAACAGGGAATTGTGACTGGGTGACAAGGGAGTTGGATGGGGCTATGCGGTACATGTCCTGTACTTGGACTTCAGTAAGGCCTTTGATACAGCCTCATGGGAGACTGGGGGGTGGGAGCTGACGGCAGTGGGGTTGGGGAAAAAGCTGACTAAATGGATAGAGAACTGGTTACAGGGGAGGGTGCAGAGGGTGGTGGTGGTGGGGGAGCTCTCGGCACCTAGAGCACTGACAAGCGGTGTGCTGCAGGGGTCAGTGCTGGGGCCCCATGCTATTTGGGCCTTTATCTCTGATATAGCCCATGGATGGGGTACAGGGTTAGTCTGTTCACACTTTATACCAAATTGGTGGATGAAGAAGACGGATGGGGAAAACTGCAGGGGGACCTAACCAAACTTGAGACATGTTTGGTGGAGTGGCAGCTAGGATTCAGTGCAAAGAAGTGTAAGGTGATGCAATTCAGGGCTAAGAACCAGAAGAGGGGATATTGGTTGGGGATCAGAGAGGAGGAGGAGAAGGACCTAGGGGTCTTGGTAACTGGGATAATGAACAACTCAGCCCACTGCACGAGAGCAGCAGTGAAGGCAAACAGGATGCTGGGGTGCATCTCAATGGGATTCTCATCCAGACATAGAGATGTGATCCTACCTCTCTACAGATACTAACATATTAACATGCTAAAATGCCAGCAGAATAGGCCTAACAGTCTTTCGTGTCTGCTCGTTTGAACAGCCCCCACCCTGGGAGCTGAACTTGCTGCCCCCCCCTCTCCCTCTCTGGCTACTCCCTTCCCAGTCCCAGATATTCCCGCTGCACTGGTTTTTGCTTCCAGAACCCTTCCCCTGCACCTGTCCCACCCCTCTTGAACCCCTCCACCATCTCTGCCTCCACTAGCCCCTGGGCAGTGCATTCATGGCTCCACCACCCTCTCAGTGAAGTAGCACCTCCTTTCTCCCGAATCTCCCTCCAGCTTCCACCCATGCCCTCTAGTTGCCCCCTCCTTCCGAGCACCCTGACTGCTCCGCCTCCTATTTATCCTCTTCATGTACCTGAAGACCTCTATCATGTCCCCCGTCCCTTCTCTCTTCCAATGTGTACATATTAGCTCTTTGAGCCTCTCCCATAGGTCCTATCCCCAAGCCCCAAATCATTTTGGTTGCTCCTCCTCGGACCCCCCAGGGGTTCAATGTCCCTCTTTAAATGTGGCTCCAAAACTGCATGCAGTACTCGAGGTGCGGCTTCACCAAGCTGTTATACAATGGGAGTATCACTTCCCTCCTTCTACAGGTGAGCCCCCTAGTGATGCATCCAAGCATCCTGTTGGCCTTTGCCACTACTCTCCTACAAGTCTCCGAGTTGTTCATCTTGACATCCACCACCACCCCCAGGTCCCTCTCTGCCATCGAGACTTGTAGCATTCTCCCCCCAGGGTGTACACTTGACCCGGGTTTCTGGCTCCCAGGTGCAAAACCTTGCATTTCCTGCATTGAACCTCAGCTTCCACTTTCTAGCCACCTTTCCAGAGTCTCCAGGTCCTCTGTAGGCCACCTCCCTCCTCCCATCCACCACCACCCCGTTTTGAGTCATCTCCAAGAGACTCATCTCACTCCTGATACCCTTCCTTATGTCAGAGATGTAGATGTTGAACAGGAGGGGCCCAAGGACCGATCCCTGAGGGACTTCACTACTGACCCTCCTTGGGGATGAGATTATCCCACCAACCATGACCCTCTGGGTCCAGTTTTGGAGCCAATTGCCTATCCATCCGATCATCTGGTTCCCCACCCCCATTTCTCCCAGATTATCCAACAGGCCTCCATGAGAAACAGAATCAAATGCCTTGCTGAAGTCAAGAAAGAAGACGTCCATTGGTCTACCCAGGTCTAAGGCACTCATCACCCAGTCATAGAACTCCACAAGGTTTGTCTGACACGATTACCCTGGGATGAGTCCATGCTGTCTATCGTCCAGGCACCCCAACTTTTCCAGGTCCATCCTAGTCTCTCCTTGACAATGCCCTCCATCACCTTGCCTACCACCAATGTCAGGCTGATGGGCCTGTAGTTCCCTGCCACCTCCCTTGATCCCCCCCCTTGTGGATAGGCACTGTATGCGCCACCTTCCAGTCCTGGGGCACCCACCCTGTTCTCAGAGAGATGCTGAAGAGCTCCACCAGGGGTTTCGCCAGGACATCCACCAGTTCCTTCAGCACTCTGGGATGTAACTTATCCGGCCCTCATGCTTTCTCCATCTTAAGGGACCTGAGGGCTTCCCTCACTCTCTGCTGTGAGTTCCTCCTCCGCTATCTCATCCCCCTGCTTTGCCTTCCCCCTACCTGCCAGTGATGCCCCCCCTCCCCAGACCTGCCGATCGGTAAGGGCCCCCTCCTTAGTTTCACCGTCTCCTCCCATGTATGATGCAGCACCTCATTTTCCTTGGTGAAAACTGAGGCGAAGTACTCATTTAGTACCTCAGCCTGCTCCCCCGGGTCTTGTGCCCATCCCTCCCCTATTTAATCCTGCTAATCTGCCCCTTCACCCTTCGTTTTTCCCCAATGTATCTAAAGAACCCCTTGTTCCCTTTCCTAATTTCCCTGGCCAGAATCTGCTCCTTGTTTGCCTTAGCCACCCTCACCACTCTAGTGGCCCTTCTGGCCATCAGCTCGTACTCCTCTCAGTCCCTTTCACTCCTTGAGCACTTGAATTTCCTATAGGCGCCTTCTTTCCCCTAACCACCTCCTGAACCTCCCTGGTCCACCAGCAGGGTTTTCGGGCCCTATCGCATTTTCGTCTTACTCTTGTGGAGGTGCTGGTAACATCCTGCACCCCACTCCTGATGATTTCCCACCTACTGTCAGCGTCCATGTCTGACCCAATCCCATCCAAGTGCTCCTTAAGGATCCTTCCCATTTCCTTGAAATCAGCCCCCCTGAAGTCAGTTACCTCCATCTTTGTGCAGCCTTCTACCCCTCCTAGGTTCAGGCAAAACCAGACCATGGCATGGTCACTCCCCGCCAACGGGTTCCTTACCTCCAGGCCCCCAATCTGGTAACTGTCTGCCAGGATCACATCCAGTATCTGCTCCTCCCTGGTTGGTTCCCCCACCTGCTGAGTTAGGAACGCGTCCTGAAAGACATCCAACAACCTCTGTTCCCTGGCCACTGAAGATGTCATAGATCATTGGTTAGACACCACCCAGAGTACTATGTGCAGTACTGGAGGTCATACCTGAGGAGAGATATAAAGTTACTGGAGGGGATACAAAGGAGGGCAACAAACATGTTAAAGGGGATGGAAGGAAGGAAATATGAAGTTATGTTGAAGGACCTGAACATGTACACACTAGAGGAGAGGAAGGATGGGGGGATATGATTGAAACATTTAAATATTTGAGGGGTAAATAAACCTAGCACTGAGGAAGTGTTTAAACTGAGGAGTGGAAGAGAGAAGAGTAGCATGGACTATGGCTGAAAGGGGATGTTTCAAGAGGGAAATGAGGAGGCACTACTCTCTGAAAGGATGGTGTCTAGTTGGAATGTGCTGCCAGAGGGTGTGGCAATATGTAGGACAGTCAATAGCTTTAAGGAGTAGTGGGATAAAGCAAGAGGAAGAGTCGGGGGCAGGGGCTGGGATAAGCGGGGGAGGAACTGAGGAGGAGGAGGAGGCTAAGGCAGCTGTGATCTAGGGTGCTAGCTGCATACTCTGGCAGACTTACATAGATCGATAGGTGTGTTCTGCTGGCAGATTCATACGTTTGTATGTAAAATCACAGTGACTCTGTTCATGAGCAGAGGTCCTAAAATGCCTGTGTTGAAAATCTGGTGACAAATATCCATAAATAACTGTGTTACAGGCATACATGAGGCAGTTTTCATGCACCCTCGTAACTCTGCAAATATGTAGTATTTTCACTCCAGATTTTCAACATTGCCATTTTTTAAGGCCTCCTTATAAACAGTACAGCTGTCATTTTTCACATCCTGCTCGAAATATTCATTATACATCTGGCGCAGAATACCGCGGTTGCTGTGGGAAATCGATGTTCGGGACAGATTAAGAAAATCATAGTGACAGTGTTCATGAACAGAGGTCACAAAATGCCTATGTTGAAAATCTGGTGAAATAATTCCACTAAATGACTGTGTTACACGCATGCATTGCGCAGTTTCCACGTACGCTTGGAAGTTTGGGCATTTGTAATATTTCCACTATAGATTTTCAACATTGCCATCTCTTCACACCTCCATATGAATGGTATAGCTGTCATTCTTACATCCTGTCTGATCTGTTTTGCTGCATCTGGCACACAGTGGCACGGTCGCTGTAGAAACTCAAATTTCTGGACTCACTGACAAAATCAGAGTGCCACTGGTCATGAGAAGAGGTCCTAAATGTTTTCATAAGGTGGCGGCCACAGAATACCTATGCTGAAAATTGTACTGCAAATACCAACACATGCCTGGGGCATTACTGTTTCTAACCATAACGTCCCACCCTGTACAGAATGACAGGCATCAGGGGTGTGCCTTTGGATTGCTGACTGTAATGCTCATGCCATTCCAACCCCATCCCCACCCTGCAGCCACTGATAGGCATTGAGCTGTGCCTTGGACTCTTTGGCCCCACAGTTCACCCCATTCTATATTGCATCCATTTCAGCGTATGTCCTTATGGAGTGGAGTGACTGCAAAACTGAACACCCCAAGGCACATCTCAACGCTTGTCAGTGTCTGCAGGATAGGGTGAGGTGAAATGGCATGAACGTTATAGGCGACAACCCAAATGCATGCCCCAATGCCTGTCCATCTCTGCAGGGTGGAGGTGGGGTTGGTGTGAAGTTCAATACTTCACTGCCATTCCTACTCTGCATCTGTCTAACTCCTGCATTTCCAGTGCTAATACCAGCAAGCAAACATTCGGCATTGACAAATGCTTGTTATAGTAAAGACTTCATGTCCAAAATGAATGAGCGAGCTGCTAAAAACTCAAATTAGATCAAGGGGTGTGAGATATGTTGCAAACGATGCCCTACAGGTCACACTGTGTAAAGCTAGCACAGGGCAATGCTCATTTGAATGTTATAATGGAGGGAATCCAGGGGGGAAACAACTCCCAATTAGCGTGAGACATGGGATTGTTGCAGTGCACAGGGACAAGGCTGACTAGCCACTTGATCTGCCAATGAATGAAAACCTTCACGGAAAAAAGGACCAGTCATAGACCTCACTGTGAACTAGTCTGTCATCTTGCAATATGCCAGCTAACCCCTAGAACTCATTGACTAAATGACTTGTGAAAGCATATGCATGCTAAGCATTGTTTCTGTACAATGCTACCTGCTAACTCTTTAATATAGATAACGATGTACTGTATATTTTTAGCATTTAACGGTGGCACCCTCTGATGCCAGGCATTATAACAAGTTGTGACTGAGTCCATCGTGACCGAAGTATTGGAATATTTTTTGTCGTGATGGAGCCCGATGCTGGACATTATTGTCACAGGAGTGCTGGAGGTGCATTGCAGTGCCATGATGCTAGTGCAGATAAGGTGATTTGCCTGCCTGCAGTACCAGCCAAATAAATGTGATCACTAGCTAAACTAAGATGGACTGATGTTCTGCAAAGAGTGAAGGGTGTATGGTCACTGTCAATGGAAAGGGAACGCCAAGGGGATCTGAATGATAAGACAGGGGAGGTAGCTAGTACAAGGGTCACCAGGGGCAGGAGTTAGATGTATAGTTTCACCAAGGAAATGGCTGTTGGTCTACTTAGCAAAATAATAGTAAAAAACTAATTGACACAAAAAATCATACAGGGACAATTCTTACTTGAAAGCAAAACATTTGAGAATCATACCCCACAATATTGACTAGTCTGAGCACCAAATACACTTGGAAGTCCAGAACTTAGAGGATCTCACAGGGACATGTGGGAGAAGAAAATGAGTGGGGAACTGAAAAGGACAAATTATGGCTATTCCAAAGATGTAGATCCTACAGGTAAAGGAGTAGGTATCTCTCGTTGAAGAAAGCTTGTCTGTGCAGAACAAGGAGGACATTAATGTGACAAGCAGGTCTATAGAGTCCATTAGATCGATCGCGGAAAAAAAAGCAAGGAGGACAAAATAGTCCCCAGAAATAAACTTCAGGAATGCAAACAGCTCAGCATAGCTAAATGTAGTCAGTGGTAAGCGCTTTGTTAAAGTTAAAATCGACAAGTGGAGTTCTAGTATAAATGTCCTTACCCTCTGTATCTTCCTCCACAGATCTCTCCTCCAAGAGTTGCGAGGGCCGTGGAAAGCAAGGTGCCCCTCCATCCCCTGAATACCAGCAGATCTCTCCTCCGAGAGTCACGAGGGCTGCGGAAAGCAAGGTGCCCCCTCCATCCCCTGAATAGCAGCAGATCTCTCCTCTGAGGGTCGCGAGGACCGTGGGAAGCAAGGTGCCCTCCCCCATCCCCTGAATAGCAGCAGATCTCTCCTCCAAGGGTTGCGAGGGCCGCGGAAAGCAAGGTACCATCCCCTGAATAGCAGCAGGTACATCGCGAGGAGCTCCACTCCCAAGTACGTGAAAGGACTGGCGTTGTAGTGTGGTTTGAACTTGGCGCCATTTTTTGTCGGCGTAGTTGTGGAGATAGTTTCCTGCCCCTGCATTATTTCTCTCAAAACAGCACCTAGAAGGTTGTGTCAGCCTGCACCTTAAGGGCTATATTGCTTATATTTCTCCTAATGCTGCATGCTGCCTGTAAAGTGACTGTAATTAACTGCCCTTAAAGGTAAAAATAGAATTGTGCTGAATTGTAGCCCTTAAGCTAAACCAGGATAGTGCTGCCTCTGTAATTAATTATCTGAACTGTGTAAAAACAGAACAGTGCTGCCTCTGTAATTACTTCTTTAAACTGTCCTGGCTCCCGATAGATAAACTGTGTAAAAAAACAGAATTGTGTTGCTCCGTACCTAGTTTCAGCCCTTAAATCTAAAACAGAATAGTGCTGCCTCTGTAATTAATTCTAAACTTAGCAGATACACGCCCTGCTAATTCGAATTTAGGAGCCTGCCTGGACTGTTCGTTTAAATTTCCCTATCACCCTTCCCCCTTGCCCAGCTTCGCTGTATAAATGTCCTTGCCCTCTGTATCTTCCTCCACAGATCTCTTCTCTGAGGGTCACGAGGGCACAGGAAGCAAGGTGCTCTCCCTCCCTGAATAGCAGCAGGTACATTGCAAGGAGCTCCACCCCAACTTTGTGAAAGGACTACAAGTAGTCCTGCCAACACAGGGCATTGGCTCCCACCTCCCCACCACCACCCCTTGCTCGGCATGCCTTATATAGGGGCTTTCAACCAATCAGCCAACTTCGCCATTAGCAGCTTATCTTCTTTCGCCACTAGAGGCTGCTCTTTCTACTCCAACACTGGATTTCTCTTAGCCCTAACACAACTCTCATATAGTGTAAGAATGCTACCTCTAATTCTCCTCCTGTGCTTTCTACTACCTACTGCTCAGACCCTTGTCCTGTCTTACCCTAACAACACCCCCCCCCCGATGCAGACAATAATGTAGCTTCATGGCAGTTGGTAAACTCGTGGGTATCCTCTCTCTCCTACCTTGTTGTTGAAAATAGGACTGTGCATATGGCCCACACCCCAGTTACGGACTATGGTCTCTAACCTCGGCGCACAACTCTGGGCTCGCCTTGCAGCAACTGGAAATATCACCACCTGCATCAGCTAATGCTGCCCTCCCACCTTTCGGACCAGCTCCCCCTCCTGGCTGCCCCTTCTCTGCAATGTCTCCCCATCCTTACACTGGTGGTTTGGGCATCGCCTCCCTCAATGTCTGCAGCATATTAAAAAGTGGGACTCCTTCCAGGGCTGGGTCATGCAATTTTATCCTGATGTTATAGCCGTAACTGAAACCTGGTTCATACATTGGATTCCTGACTCCTTAGTAACTCTTACCGGTTACAACCTCTACTGTGTGGACTGACAGGGTAAACATAGGGGTGCTTGCGCCATCTACACCAAGGACATATTACACGTTCAGCAGCTCCCCTCCCCTCAGCTGGGACCAGGACCACAGGCCATCACCATTAAATGTACCTTGAGGCGCTCCCAAAACCCACTTCACATCACTGCAGTTTATAGTCCACCCAGGGACCAAAAAGTAGCCTTCCATTCAGTAATGTCCTATCTGGACACTCTACCATCTCACATGGAAATGATTGTACTAGGTGATTTTAATATAAATTGGTTAAGTGAGGATGCTTCACCACTCATAGATGCTGCCACAACCCAAGACCTCTCCCAAGTGGTCACCTCCCCTACCCATCTTGACCTGCGCGCTGGGTCTTCCTCCCTGCTTGACCTTGTCTTCATCAACCATCCACACAAAATCTCTAGTGTCTCTGTTCTCCCAGATGCCCTTAGTGACCAGTCCCCAGTTATCTGCTCCTAGTCCTGCAAAGCCCCTATATCCCCTCCCAAATTCATAACCCAGCACAAACTTGGCCCTGGTAAACTGGCAGCTCTTAAAGCATACCTCAGGGCCATGGACTGGTCCTTCATCACTAGCTCCCCCGACCCAGAAATAGCCCTTGACCTCTTCATCCTGTCTTTCAATAACATATGTGACAAATTTGCCCCACTCACTAAAAGAATGGTTAAAAGCAACCATGTGCCATGGTTCACTGATCACCTCATGGCTTTGCTGCGGGAAAGAGATTAATTGTGGCAGCATTCCTTAGAATATGGCCTCTCACTTGTCAGACATAAATACAGAGAGACTCGGAATAAGTGCACTTGTGCCATTTGCAAAACTAAAGCAGAATATTATAAATCCTCACCAACTTCCTCCTGGGGCTCTGGACACAAGTTCTGGAACAACATTAATGAAATCTGTGGTAAGGCCCTCAACCAGATTCCAACACAGGTCATGGTTGATGGGTCATTGACCACTGACCCTTCCCGTATCGTTTGAGCCTTCAATAATGCCTTCACTAACCTTAGTAGTGTTCTCTCTCCTAACTTCTTTGATCCTCCGACAACTAACACCCTTTCTCCCCCTCCTGCCACTCCCCCCTTTTACCTGTGCTGTATCACAACTAAGTCTGCAGAGCCATACCTCAGAGCAGCCCTTAGCCACTCCTCATACAGCTCCGACTCTCTAGACATGAAGCTTCTTCGTCTCACCCTTAACGAGGTTCTCTGCCCCCTTACTCACATTTTAAACCGCTCCCTTTGCCTAGGTAAATTCCCCCCTAAGTGGAAATCTGCCTCCATCACACCAATATTTAAAGGTGAGGATTGTTCTAATACAAATAATCACCACCCCATTTCCATACTCCTTCCCCTCTTCAAGGCATTAGAGCGAATTGTATCTGATCAGCTCATGGAGCACCTCAACAAATATAACCTTCTCTGCAAGCAGCAACATGGTTTCTGCAAGGGACACAGCACTATTACTGCCCTTCTCGAATTTGCCACACACATACACTCTGCACTAGATAAGGGGCACATCACTGGTGCTGTTTTCATTGACCTCACATAGGCATTTGACACCGTCAACCACTCCCTCCTACTAACCACCTTGACCAACTTGGTTCTTTCTCGGGACGCATTGAGATGGTTCTCTGACTACCTCTTGAACTGATATAAATGGGTCAAAATTGGTAACACAGTTTCAAATAGACTACCTGTCCTCTGTGGTGTCCCTCAGGGGTCCATTTTGGGACTGCTACTTTTTAGCCTCTTCCTCAACTCCCTCTCTGAGTCCTGCCCAGGAAATCTATTACTATACGCAGAAGATGCAGTCATTTTCCTCCTACCCTGACCCTTATACAACTTGACCGCTTCCCTTCAGTCCTCTATCAGCTGTACTGAAACTGGTCCATCATGAGCACCTTATTCTTAACTACAACAAAACCAAAGTTTATGCTATTCTCTCACCCATGGAGCACTAAAAAGGTGCTATGCCCACAAGTTCTAACTTCTAATCACACCCCTCTGGAGCAGGAGGACTCCTTTAAATTGCTGGGCATCACCTTGGACCCAGGTCTTAACTTCCACGAGCACATTCACCACCTATCCAAGGCCATTAACGTTAGACTGGGGCTTCTGCACCGTTTCAAGCACTGCCTTACCCCTGATGCCCTCAGGCTCACTGTTGCCTCCTCGGTCCTCTCGCTGCTAGATTATGGCCAATTGATATATGGGGCGGCAAGCACTTCATCCCTAGTTAGACTCCATATCTCCCTAAACAAAGCCAGCCATCTTGTTTTAGGATGTGACTGTCTTACACATACCTGCTCACTCTATAGTGCTACCAACTGGCTTAATCTCGAAAAGAGGATTAGGTTCCACACCTGTCTGATGGCTAAAAAAATCACCCTTGGCCTCTCCCCCTCTAGACTCGACCCTTTAATCCTCCCAAGCTTTAAGGTTAAGTGTACCTGTAGCTCAGTTCACCATCTCTTCTCAATTCCTTCCAGCTGTACCTCTTAATTTCAGAGGTCTTTCAGCTGTAGGGTCCCCATGTGGATGAACAGCCTTCCAGCCACCCTGGCCAATGAACAAAAACTAGGACAATTTAAAACCCTCCTTAGGTCCCACCTCCTATCCTCAAATAACTGTAACTGCAACTGAATCCCTGTCCTCCACCTCCTCCTTAATCTATGACAATGGCCACTGGTCTGCCTCTTCCCTTAGTGACCAACCAGTGCGTTATAATATATCTACATCGTATGTGTACTGTGTAAATACTCTAATAAGTAATCCTAGTATCTCGGAAGTTAACTTTGCTGATTCCCTGTAAACAATCTGTATCTGTCTCTGAGTTCATTTGCTGTTATGTCTGTCTGTATATAACCTATGTGATGTGGAACCTTTGTAAATGAGTCCGTGACTCAAAGGTACCCTCTGAATCTGTAATAAATAAATAAATAGTGACATTCCCTATTGAAGAGGGTATCACACATGCACAGTGAAGGATTTGCCTCAAACATGCAGTCTAAAGTTTTAATTCCATACTACACAACAAGCCCCCATACAAACACCTATACAAATACCATTATCACTCTGGAGCACTCGCATTGCGATAACAGCATCACATTATCACTTAGTGATCATCTTAGGGTACTGTCAGGCTGTGGAAATTGAAAGCTGTGCTAATTTAACTTTTTTTGTCCAAACCTGATGAAACAATAACATACTGATTTTGGACCACAAGAAGCTTTGCACATTAAAGGTAGAGGATTATACTACACCCTTATGATTTCCAATTTCAGAAGTTTCATTTTAGATAACCTATTTAGTTGTTCTATAAGAAAGTAAATGTCATGGGGAGATGCATGAGGAGTTGAGTAAAGAGCAGGTAAAGGGAGGGGAATCCTTCTGCACAAGGCCTTGGTGTGGTCAGAACTGGAATACTTAGCGGCACAGTGGTGGAGTCACCGCTTGCAGCGCCAGCAACCCGGGTTCGGGAATGGACTTGGGTGATTGGAGGGTCAGCTGGTGGAGGAGGATCGAGCGCCCAGAGGCTGCTCTCCTCCTCCAGGGGGGTGAGTTGCTCGTCCCACTGCTCTACCGCCACCTGGGTGACCACAGGTGGAGGTGCAATGGGATAGCACAAAGAAGGGAGGGAGGACGCCAGCTGAGAGCTGGAGCATCTGCATGCCACTGTGTGCTCCGACCCTAAGCTCTTCAAGAGTGCCGATGTCTGGAGGAGCTGAGAAAACTGGAAAAAGGACCCTGTATGGAGGACGAAGATGGGACCCAACTGCCCCAGACAACCCATAACCGGGCTCCTGATGGATGCCGCAGATGGACCTCCTGACACACACTAATGGACTGAAGGGGGTAAGGTTCTCTCTCCCTGCCCGGGGGGGGGCAGGCCGAGGCAGCATGGAGGTAGGTCCGAGTGTCACCACCGGAGGTGCCTGGGGAGGGACTAGGGGACCACAATCTGGGGCTCCCTGAGGCAGTTCCACCATGGCAGAGGGGTTAAAAAAAAAGAAAAAAGAACTGGAATACTTTGTCCAGTTTTGGTCACTGCAGTACAGAATTTCACTGAAGAGATTGAGATGGATCAGCATAGGGCCACCAAACTGATTATTAGCTTAGGAGGCAAGACCTAGAAGGTGAAATTGAACATAATCTAATTAATTAGCCTTGAAAAGAACAAGCTAAGAGGTAAAATGATAATGTTTTCTTGAATGCTAGAGGAGATAGAAAGGGTGGACTATACACAGCTGTTTGAGCAGGGGAGTGTAAACAGAACTAAGGGGCATGGCTGCAAATGGGGAAGAGGGGAGTAAAATAATGACAATCCTTAGAAAGCATTATTTCACACAGAGTATGGCTAATATGCAGAATAACCTATCCAGTAAAATTGTGGAAACTAGCACTGTTCAGGCTTCTAAAGCAGGATTAGCCTGATTCCTGAAAAAAATAATCACATTGGAGTTTAGTCAGTATGAGTAGGGGTAACATTTTGGCTTTTAAGCTTGGTTGTGTAGCCTTACTCAAATTGTGTATGGAGGTTACTGTCATATGGCAGGAGGAGTGGGCAAAATGGACTACCATCACAACACTAGTTAAATTTGTTCCTATATTTCTCATGCATGGGCTGTACTGCACGGTTCGCCCATCAGTCATTTTGTCAACATTGATATGGGATAAGGCAATATGTCACCTGGCATTAGGGCACCAGGCATTGTGGCTCCTGGGATGTGTGGCACCAAAGCACCATCCAGGGAAACAGTCTTGTTCTGCAGGGGGCACAGCCCTCTGCATCACCTAAAAATAAATATAATGGTTTCTGGGTTGGGCATGCCCTGGAGAGGGTAGAAACAGCGTGAGCACAAAGGGCAGCATGACTTGGGGGGGGCGATCTAAAATCAAGATCACCCCCTGTTATCATCGCCCTTCTTGCAGTGCCCTAATTACAATGACAAAATTCAGTTGCCATTCTAACAGTATACCCTACTGCATTAACACTATCAATGGGAAATTCTGCAGTTCTCTCTCTATTTATGTAGGTCAGAAAAATCTGCCTTCCTATACAGTTAAACAAAATTTTGGGGGAGTCACGTGATGCAGTGCAACTAGTGGCAGCAAAATCGACAGCTCCTGCCCACCAACTGGCTAAACTCCGATTTTTTCGCCCATCTGGTAACCGAATTAGTGACCTGTACCTTCTGCTAACTAGTTTTATCTGCCAGAATTGCGATTGTGATTGAATTTGGACTTGATCTCAATTTGGCTTGCTCTGAGCCTGAGGCAACCATGGAGGCCGAGATGAAACTAGCTGGGGCCAAGCATACCCCATCGACTACTCCTGAGAAGGCTCCTAAGAAATCTAAAACTCATAATGTGGGTCACGCTGCTAAACCAAGCTCTTCTGGCTCCTCTTCTAACCCTCTCATGGAGGTTCGCTTCCTACAGGAGTTAATTCCATTTTGAGAAACACTGCAAGACATCTCCACGGAACTGAAATCCATCAGAGGCGACCTTAATTCACTAATCCTAAGAGTAGGGGATTCCAAAGCTAGAACCTGCTCACTGGAAACCTGGAAAGAGAAAGCTGACCCAGAAATTAACCGTCTCAGGCAACAGATCACCAAACTCCAATTAAAAACGGAAGACCTAGAAGGACGAAGCAGGAGAAATAACATCCTGATCTTGGGCCTGCCAGAAGCCGAAGAGGGAATGGATACCATGGCTTTCGTTCAAAAACTGCTCAACAAGATAGTGGATCCCTCTCCCTATAACCCACAGTACCACATTGAAAGGGCACATCGTGCCCTAAAGCCAAAGCCCCCGCCTGGAGCTCCTCTGTGGCCCATAATCATCAAGCTGCTCAACTTTCTTGAGAAACAGCACATCCTGTCCAAAGCCAAGGAGTTGCAAACAATTTTCTGGGGCAACACTAAGTTAAGACTTACACAGGACTTACCCTATGAAATTCGTCAGAAAAGAACGGCTTTCCACCCGATCGTAAGCAAGCTTATAGCTGCGGGTATCCGTTTCCGCATGAGCTACCCGGCTAAGCTGCAGGTGGCGTTGGATGGTGTTTGGCACTCATATGAGAAACTGGACCAGGCCGCGACAGATCTTACCCTGAAGCTACCTAATCTATTCAAAACTGGCCGAACTGGGTATCCAGAGTCTTACTCGGAAGTTCTTTTTTGCAACAAGATGGTGTCAAGCTTATTTCTTACCTAGCGGGTTTTGCTGTTCACCTCCTTCTCTCTTTGATTTTCTAGGGTCTGGGCCGTGACCCGGGTGCGGCCTAACAGGCCTGGGATTGCATTTACAGGCCTGTAGTCCTGCTCTGGGGAGGATGGGGGGTAGGTGGAACCAAGTTTCTGCTGGAGGTTCCTACCGGTTTCTATAGGTGACGGACCATTTGGTCCCTTATGTTATAGCTCCCCTGACACTTCCTGTTCTACGGAGTCAGCTCAACTTATAACAGGAGCTATGCTAGCTGTTCACTTGGGTTTACAGTGGGGGGTTCTGGCAGGCATACTGGTGACTTCCTGAATGGTATGTTTAAACGCCTATTCCAGGCGAGACACTGCTCTAACGCATATCTGTTTTCCCCACGCTCGGAGGTTTCTGGCATGATAATCTTCTTTCTCATAGTTCTCCCTATAGGTCTAATTGTGGGGATATTTTTTATGGGTTATGAAGCATAAGTCCCTTAAGCTTTTGGCCGGGTTGGGTGAGGGGAGCTCAAAGATTGAGCTAGCTCTGGGAGACCTGCCTCGCAACCTATTGTGGGGGGAAGGCTGCAGTACCCTGGAGACCAGGCTATATTTGTCCGTCCCATGATGTCACAACATGTTTTTCCATACCGGCTCAACTCCCTTCAAGCCTGATCAGCGTGTTATTGGATCTTGGGTCTGCAAGCCTTAGGTTTGATTTACTTGCTCAGTTTAATCATGCCTTTATATCTCAACGCGGATCGTTTGTATATAGTTTAAGGGGGGGTGAGAGAGTTTGGAATGTTATGACAAATGGACGGGAGAGGGGTTTGCGGGTCATCTCCTCACATGGTCTAAACAGTCACATGTTATTGTTAACCATAATCTTTGTTCACAACTCACAATCTGACTTTCTAAAGCCTGAGGAATGTTTGTACTTTCATCTCTGTACCTTAGGGGAATGGGGGGCCTGGAGTGTGCTATATGTTTTTGAGCATTCTAGAAGTGCTACTGATTTCTGTTTTTTTCATTTATGATACCAACCCATATGGCTACGAGGCCTATTAAGTTTGCTAGTTGGAATGTCAGAGGTGTCAGGGACCCTACCAAAAGGCACCAAGTTCTCCAAAACTGCCCTTTATTAAATGTGGTTATTCTTTTCATGCAGGAGACACACTTGTTAGCTTCAGAATCTAAGGGGCTACAAAGGCTGGGATTTTCTCAGGTTTTTGTATCCAGCGGGTTGCAAGCTAGTAGAGGGGTTGCTATATTAATTAAACAAAATATTACATTTGTAGTGGAGGATAGTATTATAGACCAAGAAGGTAGATTTGTCCTGGTCAAAGGACAGCTTAACAATATCAATGTGGTACTGGGTGCAATTTACGGCCCAGTTGGCGGGGACCCCCAATTTCTTATGTACCTAGCGGATAAACTGAGTGGATCCCTGCCCTCCCTATTTATTCTGGGGGGCAATTGGAATATAGCCCCATCTCAGGAGTTGGACAAAACCTATAGGCCCTTAAAACCTTCTTCCCCATCTCAACAGGCCCTCAGTGACTTTATGAATCTGCTAGGCCTATGTGACCCATGGCGCCTGCTCAAACCTATGGGCCGAATCTTTTCCTTTCACTCCCAAGTCCATCAAATGTGGTCAAGAATTGATTATATCCTAACCAGTTCAACCCTTCTGAGTAATATTCGCCAAGTGGGTATAGAACCAATAGTCATCTCTGATCACTCCCTGGTATGGGTCATTGTCTCCCCAGGACCACATGGTCAAAGGGATACCTCTTGGAAATTAAATACACAACTCCTAAAAGAGGATCGTACAGTTTCCCATATTAAATCTCTGATTTCATCCTTTTTAGAACTCAACCAGGGCTCTGTTATCAGAGACGACATACTCTGGTGTATTCTCAAATGCTTTATTAGAGGTGAGTTCATAAAATTAGCCTCCAAAAGGAAAAAAATAAGAGAGGCTAAAGTTATCTCATTGTCCAATCAAATCAGGATAGCTGAAAATGACTTCCTTCTCTCCAATTCTCAAAATGACCTGGAAGCTCTACTTAAACTCAGGAGCGAATATGATGATTTACTAAGAGAAAAAGCAGAATATGCTATTCTTAAAACTAAGACTCGCTACCTGGACCAAGGGGAGAAACCGGGCAGATTGTTAGCCCTTAGGCTGAGGGAGACAGAAAGCTCAAGGTAAATCCCGGCACTGAATTCTCCTGATGGCTCCATTAAAACTTTACCTAGTGAAATAGCTCACATTTTTGAATCCTTCTACAGGGAGATTTATGGCAGAGGTACCTCTCAATCGCCTCATCCCAGAGTAGAACAATTCTTGGAGGGGATTAATCTTCCTTCCCTACAGGATCACCAATGCGACATGCTGTCCTCCCCCATTACCCTAGCTGACATAGAAGAAGCAATAAAAGGGTTGCCTCTGGACAAAGCTCCAGGTCCTGATTACTTCCCGCCCAACTTCTATAACGTTTTTTACAAGGAGATCTCCCCTCTACTCCTGAAATTATACGATTACATGTTCTCCTCAGACTCCCTTGACCTATCTCTGTTAGAGGCCACAATAATTTTAATCCCGAAACCAGACAAACCTAATCTCATTATTAAACTACGATATCAAAATCCTAACCAAGATTCTCTCTCTTAGAATTAAACAGATCTGGCAACACTTGCTGAGCCCTAAACAGGTTGGTTTTGTTCAAGGCAGATCTGCAGCAGATCATTTGAGAACCCTTTCTCATATTTTCCAAACCGCCCAAGATTCTCAGTCCCCTATGGCACTAATTGTGCTAGACGCAGAAAAGGCCTTCGATAGGGTGAACTGGGACTTTCTGTGGGCCACTCTGAGGAGAATGGGCTTTCCCGATACCTTTATTCAGTGGATTAAAATGGTTTACAAATCGCCCTCAGCCAAAATCTACTGCAATGGGGTCTTCTCATCTCGATTCCCCTTATGCTCTGGTATACGACAAGGTTGTCCTCTGTCTCCCTACTTATTTAATTTGTACTTAGAACCCTTGATACTTAGTATTAAGGCCTCACCCCGGGTCACAGGTTGTGTTATCTTTCAGAAACTTTTGACTCTTTCGGTCTTTGCAGATAATATTTTACTGCACCTTACTAACCCTGAATCCTCTTTAACACAGGCATTACAAATCATTGACCGATTTGGCCAAGTTTCCAATTATAGATTAAACTTATCTAAATCAGTTATCTTCCCACTAAATTCTTTCACCTTTCATGCTAACTTAACCCAGTTTGGTATGAAGTGGTCCCCAGTCTCGCTTAAATATTTGGGCATACATCTCGCTCGTGAACCTGAGGTGGTCAAGAAGCTGAATTTGGATGACCTACTGATAAAAGTCCAGAGAGACCTTTGTAGACGGGAAGCCTGCCGATATCTCTATGGGGACGTATTAACATTATCAAAATGAATGTTCAACCCCGTATTTTCTACCCCCTAAATTTATTAAACACCTCCCTGTCCTTTTCTCTGTGGGTCTCCTTATATTTCCTGAACCCTGCCTTTTTAACCTTTACTTTGCCTGCCACTTCTTTGGAGAACCATAGTGGCTTTCTCCTCCTCTTGCCTTTGGATACTAATCTGATGCATTGATTTGTCACTTCTGTTATAGCTCCTTTTATGTGCTCCCACTGCTCTTCCACCCCCCCATTGCCCTTTTCTCTACGGCTATTTTGATAGCTCTCCCCATTTCAGCAAAGTCTGCCTTTTTGAAATCCAGAACCTTTGACCTAGTGTGATTTAATTGAGTCCCTATCCCCATACTGAACCACACTATGTGGTAATCGCTGGACCCCAGTTGCCCTTCTACCTGGACATCTGTGATTCTATCTCAGTTGGTCATTACTAGATCCAGAATTGCCATGTGCACTGCCATGGCTACTAATGCAAATGGAAAGTCATTCTGCATTAGTAGCTACATCACTACTGCAGCAGAATCACTTTTGCCAGTGTATAGAACTCCATAAACAATTACATTCCACCATACACGTATATATCTTGATCTTGATTCTGCAATATTGCATAACTAAAAAAAATGTAACCATTAGCTGTCATTCTATGTCTATATGTATTAAGAGTTTATGTTTGTTCTTCTGACGCGGAGCCTTTGTAAATGAGTCCCTGACTCAAAGGTTGTAATCCTAAAGTCTGTTAAATAAATAAATAAATCTTTTGCACAACTACCATTTGACAGCCAGTAGGGTTGTTGTATTGGCTGGGCCAAAATTCTAAAAAAAAGTTTTTCCATGGTGGTTACTTCAATGTGCTCCTCCCATCTCTGTAGCTATTTGAAATTAGGGAGCACATGTTCAGGTACATAGCAGCAGAGATCTGGGGGCTTAGCTGTACTTCCTTGAATGAGGCCTCAGATCTCTCTCCGCTGAGGATAAATCTTGTACTAACCATGTTGGCATATTCAGTTGGGATACCATTAGTGGCTAATTTAATAAGAGTGAATGCAGTTACCAGTGTGGCGCCCAGATTACCTCCATAATAATTGTGCACAACGGGTTCTGCAGATACTAGAGAGATGATCATTTGATCTGAAAAACATTCTGTCAAGGATGCCAGCAGAAGTTAAAAATAAACGTTGTTCTAGGATAAGATTTAGTCATCTTTCTTGCTAGGGACAAATGAATGTAACAGGGTTCAACGCTGCACATATCAGTTTCACTATCTAGTTCTGCCGTGTCAAATGTGATAATGTTTCAGCTATGCATATTGCCAGCTAGAGCTGCGGTGTAAAATTAGCTACTGTTGCTTTCAAAAGCTGTATGTGCGTGTTCTGTTCATGTGTATATGTGTGTGTGTCTGTGGGGCACACATTCTGCGCCTGCAACTAGTGTTAAATAAGTAGTGGAAATAACACAAGTGTAATACTGCTAGCTTTTTCTTACTATGCCCTTTCCTTACAAGGACAGTTACGACTGATGAATTGTGTTGCTACTGCAGGATGTATTTGAGGGAAGAGCTGTCCAGCATACAAAAAGATACTATTATATTCAGGTCCCAGGCAAAATAAAATACATTATATATTGTAAATGGGCAGCTAAGCAAACAATAGAATGATCAACTTTATGTAGTCTCAAACAGGTTAGAAAGGAAAAGCTCAAGTCCAATTGAAAGATTTCTGTTTATTATTCAGACATTATAAAAAGCACATCATAACAGTCAAGGGGTTGCTTTTTATATCCTGGAACCAAGGAGCCTGAACCAGCAGTCAGGACTAAAGCACTGTGGGTATTTAATTATTTTTAAGCACAGACTGTACTGTGTAATATCCCCTTGGTTTCAGGCTTCACCAGCACATAACTGACTACAGAGAGTGTCATGAGTTCTGAGCCAAAAACCAAGAGCCATTATGGCAGCCAAGTTTGTTAACTGGTGGAACAGTAGATCCAGTCTTATAAGGGGATAATTGCTATTAGAAACAAGCATTTTTCAATGCCAAATGTTATCCTGCTGGTGTTGGCATTGGTAGTGCCGGAGTTAGAGAGATGCATGACAGGAATGACTGGTAAGTGTGGAACCGACGTCAACCCCACCCCACTCTGCAGAGACTGACAGGCATTGAGGTGTGCCTTTGAGTCATCGGCCATAATGCTCATGCCATTTTACCTCACCCTACCTTGCAGACTCTGACAAGTGTTGCGTTGTGCCTTGGGGTCATTAGGCCTTATGCTCATCCCATTCTGTAAGGAAGTACATTGAGATGGGTGCAGTATAGGAGAATGGGGTGAACTTTGGGGCTGAAGAGTCTAAGGCACACCTTGATGCCTGTCAGTCGCTGCAGGGTGGGAGTGGGGGTGGAATGGCGTGAGCATTACAGCCAACAACCCAAAGGCACCCTCTTGATGCCTGTCAGTCTCTACAGGGTGGGACGTTATGGTTAGAAACCCTAACACCCCAGGCGTTTGTTGGTATTTGCACTCCAAATTTTTAACATGGCCTTTTTGTGATCCCACCTCATGAAAGCATTTGGGACATCTGCTCATGAACAGTGGCATTGTGATTTTGTGAATCTGTCTCAAAGATTTCCCACAGCAACTGTGCCATTCTACGCCAGATGTGCGAAAACACAGTTCAGGCAGGATGTGAAAAATGACAGCTGTACCATTCAAGAGGAGTGTGAAAAGAGATGGCAATGTTGAAAATCTGGAACGACCATATTAAAAATTCTCTAAGTTACGAGCGTGCATGGAAACTGCACAATGCGCAATTGTAACATTGTCATTTTATAGAATTCTTTCACCAAGTCTTCAACATGGGCATTTTGGGACCTCTGCTCATGAATAGTGTATGATTTTCTTAATTTGTCCCGAATGTTGATTTCCCACAGGAATCACGCCATTGTGCACCACATGTGTGAAACCACATTTTGGGCAGGATGTGAAAAATTACAGCTGTTCTGTTCATAAGAAGGTGTGCAAAAATGGCAATGTTGGAAATCTGGAGTGAAAATATTAAAAATTCTCCAAGTTACTAGTGTGCATGGAAACTGCGCAATGCACACTCATAACAAAGTCATTTTTTGGAATTTTTTCACCAAATTTTCAACATTGGCATTTTGGGACCTCTGCTCATGAACAGTGTCACTTTGATTTTTTTCATCTGTCCTGAATATTGATTTCCCACAGCGACTGCGCCATTGTGTGCCACATGTGCAAAACCACACTTGGGCAGGATATGAAAATGACAGCTGTACTTTTCATAAGAAGGTGTGCAAAAATGGCAATGTTGAAAATCGTGAGTGAAAATATTAAAAATTCTCGAAGTTATGAGTGTGCATGGAAACTACACAATGCATGTTCATAACATAGTCATTTTGTGAAAGTTTGTCACCAACTTTTCAATATAGGCATTTTGGGACCTCCGCACATGAACAATGTCACTGTGATTTTCTTAATCTGTTCTGAACATTGATTTCCCACAGCGACCATGCCATTGTGCGCCGGATGTGAGAAAACACATTTATGGCAGGATGTGGAAAATGACAAGTGTTTGTTCATAAGGAGGTGTGAAAAATTGGCAATCTGGAGTAAAAATATAAAAAATTCTCAAACTTACAAGTGTGTGGGGAAACTGCACAATGCACACTCGTAACATAGTCATTATTTGGAATTTTTTCACCAAATTTGTCACATGGGCTATTTGGGAGCCAACCTCATGAACAGTGACACTGTTATTTTGTTAATCGGTCCCAAAAGGTGATTCTGCACAGTGACCTCAAAATCTCCTTTTGGGACGAATAACAACATGACAGTGACTGAATTCATGAGGTGGGGTCCCAAGAACCCCATGTTGAAAATTTGGAGCCAAAAGTCGCAAAACTGGCAGAGATATCCACCTAAGTTGACCCCTCCCCCCCCCGATGCCATTATATAGCTTACCAGCATTTTTTCAGTTTGCAGTCGGCTTTGAAGAGTGCAGACGTGTTCCACTCCACCAAAGATCATCGTAGCTGGGCACCAGAGGCATGAGGTGGAGGGAGGTGGGGTATGCAGAGGGTGGGTGTGGATTGGGGGAGTGGTCACCGGACACAACAACGGACCGTTTTCTCTTTTACTGCTTAAAACAAACAAAAAGACTTTGCAGGAAGGTTTTTTTCCACAGGTTTGTCTTGGTACACTGGGATAGGCTCCCAGTGTTCCACCTGTGTTTTTTTGGGAGGAGGGACTGAAGCCAATGGGGATTGAGCCCCCCATCGGCACAGAAAATGTGTCTTTGTTTGGGGGGATGCATGATGCTGAGGGGGATTACGCACCCCCTCGCAGTCAAATTAAAAGAGGGGGAGATTATGCTGATGGGGATTGGGCTCCCCCATCAGCAAATGAACTTGGGAGGAGACATGCCGACAGGGGGATTGGGCACCCCCAACATCAGCTTTCAGGCAGCACTGTGAGAGGCGGATGGCAACAGCTGCCGCCATGTTTATTGAACTGTTACACAAGGCAAGACATGCCTTGCAATGATGGGTCACTCCCTCATTGCAGCAGTGAAATTGTTTCAAGTTGGTGGCACGCTTTTCAATTGATGTCATTAATGCCACAGAGCCCAGCCCGAAAAAGCAGTGGGGCCACTGGCCACAACACAATGGGACATCCAAAATGTGCTATTCCAAGTTACCACAATATGTTGCTTTTGCATATGCAAGACAACATAAAAAGGCCTCCAAAACTGATAACAGAGGAAAAAAGTCCATTCTAAAGAGTATGCTAGACTGTTCCAATACTCAGCACTACTCTGCCATGAGTTCAGGACTACTGGGAAAGAAATGTGGTTGTCAATTTCAGGTTGCCAGTTCCCTAAATCACACTGTAATAACACAATAATTCCAAAGGATTTCTCTTGGACTACCACCAAAAGTTATTGCATTCTGTCAACAGTTCTATCAACATGTAAACAGTACTAGAGATGCAGTTTGTTTTTTCCACAACAGGAAGTACAGAAAAATAAAACAATGATACAAATAAAAAAAGACATACACAGAACCAAGCACTTTACTTAATGGGAACTGAAATACCCTGTTAGTTTAAAAGGGCAATCAGTGCATCAGAGGGTTGACACAATGCCCCTTCAAACAAGTCATTAGTATTTAACTCCGTTAAGTCAATAATTAAACAGTTCAGTAGTAAAGCTTTCCAAGCTGACAGCGCACTAGGATCTGCATCTCTTACATAAGACCCTGTAGAATTTTGATGTCTTAGTATAGATGGTTACACAGTTGTACAAGTCAGCCCACATCCATTTAGTTATCATATGCATTGGGTTTCTTTCACTATGAATGCTGAGGGAGGAAGGGTTGCTGCTCAAGGTCAAAGTCCTGTGTTTTTTGTGCAATCATTAAGATTACCATTCTCAAAGTGAAAGTGGAGGCATGCTGTAGTTCTTCTGAGTCAGCCAGTGATGCTAATCCAGTTTTCAAAGAAGGCACGCAGAGCCAAAACAGACGCAAAATGTACAATCACAAAACAGAGGGGTGAAAAGTCCCCCTTGTTGCTCCTACACCTGTTGGGGTGATGCACAAAGGATGTTGATTGGAGGTAGTTTGGCACAGTGGTTAGAATGCAGAGCTGTGAACATCAGTATCTGGCTTTGAATCCCACAACCACCACTTCCTCACTGTGTGACCCGTTGTATATCCTCCATGCTTAACCTTTGCACAGACTCTCTGTTCTACCAAGGTTCTTAAGTCCTAGTGTGTATCATAGGCGTACATTGCGAGGGGGCAGAGGGGCAAGCTGCCCCCCTGAGAAATTAGACCAGGACTTTTTTAGGAGTCCAGCCACCATTCTCTGGTTATCTTTTTTTTTTTTATTTTAATATTGAATGGGCTCAGGGCTATGCCCGGACTACCTGCACCTCTCCGGGAGGGAGCGGAGGGAGGGTGGCGCGCAGCCTGTGTCTCTTAAACAAAAACTAGCCCCTTTTCCAATTGGCTGCAAGCCTGCAACCATAGTAGCCTGCATGTTACAGCCAATCAGAGAGGGCTGCAAGCTGGCGCCATCGCATGGACAGTACTCCGTTAGTGGCACCATTTAGTTGTCTGTGTGCCTTCCATGAAGGAGCAGTAGCAGCATCCATATAGCGTAGGGCTGAGGAGAGATAGCTATTCGAGGATGTCGAGCAGCAGTCGTTAGTTGTCTGTCAGGTGTCACCAGTGTCTCAGTCAGTCTAGTGTTCCCACCCTCCTCCTGTCCTGAACAGCCCAGTTTAAATATACCTCACCTGAGTCCTCTGACTACCTACTCTCTGTTTCTCAGTGCAGCCAGCTGTGCTCTGGGCTCTCTCGCTGCCACCTGAGCCTCTCACCCCCGAGAGCCTAGGAGGCCTGCGGCCACAAGGCCTGTACCACCAGACAGACCAGGCAGAGGAGCGAGTAGCACAATTACAGTGAGTCTGAGGCACGGCCAGGCTCGCCTGCACACCCTGCTCCTGTGTCCAGTAGGCCAGAAAAAGATTTACTGTGTTGTTGGCGAGTCCCACGCCACGCCCGTTGCCCACCAGTTCCACGGTCCACCGAGAGGGATTATTCAGGTCAGTGAACAGCCAGGCCCAGAACAGTGAAGAAGCCGGCGGTCATGCAGTCTATAGCAGACCCATAATGCAACACGTTCATCTGGTGTCAGAAGAAATGAGTTACTGTCTCGTTGGGGGATTAATCTGGAGAGGAACGGGACTGTTGGGAGAGACTTGCTACCTGACCTGCCTTCTGGCCTTGTTGTACCCTGCAGCATGCTGCCCTGTCTGTGCCCTTACTGATTTGGTGAGTAACTGAGGCAAGCTGGTTGTTGGAAATTAATACCATTTACATCCCAGAAATGTGTTTTTTGGGGTTGTCTTGGCCATGGCCATGTGTCTGGGGGTGGGTGGAAGGTTTGCTGTCAGCTTGTGTTTCTTTGGGTGGGAGGATTTGCTGGCTGTTGAGGCTGTCCATGTTGGTGAGGTTGGTGGGGGCCTATTTGTTTGGTATGGTGTGGACACTGGTCATGTTGGTGGGGTGGGGACACTCAGTTACTGTGCTACTGGTGTGGTGGGGTTTGTTGGGAAACTCACTGGATGGTCTGTGTTTGGTGGGGCTGGGGATGGTCTGTTTTGTGGGGTTGGGGTCGGGGAAACAGTCTGTGTGTTTTGGGGCTGGACTCACTGGAGAGGATGGTCAGTGTTTGGTGCTGGGGGCCTCATGCTGGTGGGGCTGGGGACGATCAGTGTTTGGGGCGGGTGGTTAGTGTTTGGGACTGGGAGGGCGGTCAGTGTTTGGTGGGTCTGGGGGGACAGTCTGTTTACAATTCTGGGGTCTGGTGGGGTGGAGACACAGGCCATAGTGATGTGGGGACACTGGCTGTGATGGTGGGGTGGTGACACTAGCCATTGTTTGGTGGACTTGGCTGGCCATTTGTCTGGGGGGACTGTCCATAATGGTGGTAAAGGGGGACTGTCCATGTTTGCCTGCTCGGTGTCTTGTGGGGAGGGGGGGACTATTTGCTGGTCGGGTGTCTGGGGAGGGATCTTTCCATGTTGGCTTATGGGGTGAATGTCGGTGATTGCTGATCAGGTGTCTAGGACGGACTATCAATGTTGTTGGGGAGGGGAATTCTCCGTGTTCACTAGCCAGGTGTTTGGGGGATTGTTCATGTAGGGAGGGGGAAATTCTGTGTTGCTAGTTGTGTGTCGGGGGGTGGGGACTGTTCTTGGTGGGATATGGGGGACCGTCCATGTTTGTTGGCTGCCTGGATGTCTGCTGGGACTGTCCTTGTCAGTTGGGAGGGGCATTCTATGCTCGCTGGCCCGTGTCTGGTGGGGACGGTTCGGTGTCTGGGGACTGTCCTTGTAGGTGGGGTGAAGGGGGGACTGTCCATGTTTGCTGACTGGTTTCTGTGTACTGTCCGTGTTGGTTAGAGGGGGGACATTCTGTGCTTGCTGACTGGGTGTTAGCATATAAACATAAGTAAATGTTAAAACATAATTTCCACCTCATCCTTTACCTGTCAAGGGATGTATCTCACTGACCTGTGCCCGCAGCTAGCATACGAACATTAGTAAATGTTGAAACATTATTTTCCCCTCATCCTTTACCTGGCTGTAAAAGTAATCTTTCACTTTTTTGATTTCTCCGATCGTCCACTGTGGAGGGGTGAAACAGACAGATTCCTTGGCCTTGCTGTCTCTGTCTTCATTGCCTGGCAAACACAACCAAAGGGGTAGCTTTTTGTGTTCTCCCCTGTACAGTGTTACAAGACTAGCAAAAAATCTTGCACTAAAACATGCACCCTAAAAAAATGATTATACTACTACCTGGCTATTGTTATAGCGACTACTGACTGGCCATGATTTTTTTGGGGGGGTTGGAACACTAGTCGTGTGTGTGGGTGGGGTTGGGGACACTGCTGATCGTGTGTGTGTGGGGTTGGGGAAGCTGGTCGTGTGTGTGTGGGGAGTTGGGGACACTGGTCATTTGTGTGGGTGGGGTTGGGGATACAGGCATTGTGTGGATGTGGTGGGGGCACTGTTGTGTGGGTGGGTGGAGGCACTGACATTGTGTCAATGGGGTGGGGTTGTAATTGTATACCAGGCAAACTGTGCTGCCCGGTAGCTCAACGTCTCTCTTTCCAGACAAAGAAAGAAACATAAAATGCAGTATAAAATGTGGTTTTATTTATTTTTGTGTGCCTGTGATGGGGAGGCACAGACCTGGATGCTTGGAGCGGATACCAGATAAATGGAGCTGGAAATGGTGTTGGTTGGGTGGGGTGGGGAGAGTGGCTGTGCTGGTGGGGTGGACACAGAGTGTGGAGAGTGGCTGTGCAAGTCCATCAGGGTGCAGAGAGCAGCTGAGCTGGCCAGTCTGGGTGGAGATAGTGGCCTTGCAGGTCTTTGGTGGGGAGAGTGGGCTGTAGCTTTTTGCATGGACATTTAATTCACTGTTGCTTGCTGTGCCTTCTGCTGCCCTGCCAGCTTTGTGCTGCTGTGCTGATCAGGGCAGACTGGTACACATGCTGAAAAAAATGGTTCTGGCCACTGGTGATGGAGGAGGGAGGGGTGGATGGGTACAGTATACTGGCACAGAAATAATTTTTTCAACATGTATGACAGTCTGCTGGGTCTATGCCATGCTTACCAACCCCGTACAAGGGGCTTCTGAGCACTAAAGATAAGTTTCTGTGTCAAAATTAGGAACTATTGGAAAGTATGAAATCCTACAGTATAAAAATTGTGCATGTTTATATAGTTTCACCTTACCGTGTGGTTCGACAAGATGTTCTGTGGTCTCTCCTCCTCATTTAGCACCCTGACCTGTGACCTAGCCACCCCCCCCCCCATGACAGGGGGAAGGTCCGTTGTTTTGTGGTCTTTTGGTGGTTTGTTGGGCATTGTAAAATGCATTGTTTCATTTACTGTGTTGTACTGCCTGGACCTGCTTTACCTGTCTCTATCCTGAATGTAAACATGGTATGAAAAGTTCATTTTTGGTGTGTGTGTGTCTGTCTGTGTCTGTGTGTAGAAGAATAGAGACACGCTCGGACAAAAAAAAAACTGTATTAAACCACATCAAACTGAAGTAACCATGTTTCATTTGTGCCCTTCAAAACTGTCAGATGAGATGATTTTGAAGTAGTCTGTAGGGTGGGAAGCATCCACGGCAACCTAGGCTACCACAACCGGCCCACCACACACTGTCATAGGTGATGCTAATAAAAACCACCAACCAAGTACTTACCTTTCAGGGTGGGTCCTGCGAGGCTGTGCACAGGTATCTGGAGTCGTTGTTCCAGCAAACTTCCTGTGGCGTCTGTTCTCTTAGGTTATGTGATGCGACCACTTTTGTGCCAGGGCAGTCCGTGTTTGCTTGGATGGGGTTGTGTAACCCTGGGCATGGACAGAGATGCATATTCCTTAGGAGCCCATGGGGAGGAGAGTGGTAGGGGTTGTGGTGTGACCACACCATGCCCATGATCATCTTGAACAATTAGGGGATTTACATTGTTCTGTTGCACTGTCCCAGGTACATCAGCATGCTTGTTAAGAGCACCGCCTGAGGGATATCAGCAAGTCCCATGCTTACGTATGCAATGCTTGCTTGCTTGAGGAGAGCATTATCCTCTTCGCTTACCTTACCTAACCAGATTCAGACATGTGACACTGAATAATATGGGATGGGATGGAGACTAATGAATTAACTTGGTTATAACAAAGAAAAGTGTTAACACTGGGTGCAAGTAGCAATAATGCCCGACAGGGTGTAGTCATGCTGGGATAACGCCACGCCTCAGGTGGTTGGGCATGAGTGCATCCAATACATAAGGCATGACGTTATCCTACCATGACGCACACCCTGGAGGGCATTATTGCCATTATACAATGGCTTGTTGTTGTACAGAATTAAAAAAAAATAATTTTAAAGATATTTTATTTGGTGTGGAAAAATATTTTTAAGAGAAGATGCAAAAAAACCACACTAATGCTAACAACAATCAAGAGGTTCACGGAGAGGCTGAGACTAGACCTGTGATGAATCGGATGTACTGGGATAACATCATGGGTCTAGCCCAAGACTGACCAATCAGAGGCCAGCTTTCATTCTTGTCTTTGTATAATCACATTTTTTTATGTAATCTATGTAAATAAGGGCTCATTCTGTGAGGATGCACATGCTGGGATGTTTCCCATACCATCCATGTTTATAGGTATACTGAGGTGGCACAGCCATTTGCTGCACTTCCTCGAAACATGCTTTTTGCACTCCTCAAGGGTGGGAGGGCTAGCTCAAGCAGACATTTCAAGAAGTTCTGGATCCACTTTAAGGGCTGGACTTGGACGGGTTATGTAAGCAGCAAAGGGGGGTGAGAGACTAGTGAGCTATCCACCTGGAGGTTCAGGTGGGGGCAAAATTAGGTCAAGACTGATTTGAATTGAAACTGAAGTTAGGTCCTGTCCTCTTGAGAAGGAAGTTAAGTTCCTTACATATTTTCAACTTTACAAGTAAGTCCTCACTCCCAAGGCAGAAGAACGAAGAACTGAATGCAAAACAGATCTCGGTCAGTTTTTCGACTCTGGTCTCAGGAGGAGTTGGTCCGAGAGCAGGCTGCAGTAAAACTGGTGGGGTGGGGAAGTGCTCTGACTTGGCCTGGGCTGGTCCCTCCCAGGAGTTATTCAGCTGCAGTCTTAAATGTTTTTTGGGCATTATTTGATGCTGGTTGATTTGTTTGCATTACGCAAGCCACCTGCCCTCCTCACTGTCGTGATACACGAAAATCTGGACTTTTTTGTTACTTTGCCCCCTCTGTAAAAATAACAAACTACGCCCCTGGTGTGTATCTAGACATATCAGGAAATCTCATTAAAATAAATCATGGTTCCCTATGATATATTTCAAAATATCTACATATATTGGGATTTATCCCTGCAGGTTATCACTGTATCTCTATCCTTCTTTAATACCCTTGTGTATTGAAAATTGCATAGGCAGTCTCTCTGCTGCCTTTCCTGATTATAAAAGATGTTGGGATAGCTTGTATGAAAGGTACTATAGAAAAAAGAATGCATTTCCTTCATTACCACCGTATTGCACCATCACTCGTAGTGGGTATGCTTATAGGAAGTTCACAGTAATAGGTGAAACGATTGCCCACTGCAACTACATCACACTAAAAATGACTTGCCAAGATGTTGGTGGATACAAACCAGGTTTGCACCTGCTGTCATGCTGATTAGCGTCTCCCACGGAGGTGCAAAATGACTTGGCCCAAGTTGCATGTCACTACTGTTCTATGAGTTTATGATGATGAACATTGGCACTACAATGAAGTCCCCCTTCCAGCTGCTGCCCCTGTTACAGGCAAGCACTTTATGTTGAAATGTCATGGCATATTGTCGGTGGTGATGGACACGAAATCCAACACTGAGCATCTTAATTTTTTCTGCTTTTGACTGAGATGTGTGCGTGTTAGAAGAGATTCCAGTGGGCAGAGAAACACATTGCAAAACCACCTTCTCAACTGACAATAGCTGGCACACTTGCTGGCAGTTTTACATGAGAGACAAAAAGCTGGACAGGCATGGAATATAACCTACTGTAGTCCCTCATCCAGTACAGATACTCCATGGCAGAAGTGCACTGCATTTTCAGGCTTCTGCTGAACCTGCTTGTGCTATAATTTATGTATGTAACCCCTAGGTGGCGCTATCCCAGAGACTACTACCTCTGCCTGTTTGACTACGGACAGGTTGAGGGGCCTAGGTCCTATGGCTAGTGCCTCCACCCAGAGGTCAGGGTTTGTAGTGGTTAGAATAGCTTGGTCACATCCCTATGGGACACTGAGACCCCCTTTTATTCCCTCTAGTGGCTCACACAGTACACCGGAGTTACAGCCCCAATACCCTACGTATACACGCAGTTCACTCATATAGATACCACTTACCCTCGAGACTGATTCTGCAGCACGTCTCTGAGGACCCCCTGTAAAATAAAGTTAAACAACATACACAGCAAAACACAATACTGTTCCATAAGTATAACACCACAGACAGTATGTAGTATAACAACAACAAATCTGATTTATTTAGGGGGCAGTAACACGGGAGGGGGAAATCAAGTTAATTGGTGGCATTAAATCACAGTACTGTGCACACATACAAGGTCTGAAAAGTCACACTCTGGGTACCCAGGTTGGGGGGGGCTAGCCAGGTCCGTTGCCCGGGGTTGGCTGGCAGGTGCAGATGGATAGGGCCCTGCAGAAGAAAACATATGCACAACACCCAATTGTAATCTGGAGCCGGATGGCTCAGTCCATGAAGCAGGGAAACACAAGAATTAGATGACACACTTGTGATTGAAAACAGACTGCTAGGGAATACCCTGATTTGTACTCACAATACCCGAGCTGAGGACCGGATGGTAGATATTCTTCTGGATTGCGAGAACAACAGGGCATGGAGACAAGGTCCTTGTGACTGGACTCCACTGCAGTTGATAGCAAACGTATTTAGTCCAAGCTAAGCTGGGGTTTGCTTCCAGCTTTAGCACACAGCACTGGGGATTGGAAATAGCGATTCCCCACAAGCACTACGCACTTTCATATGTAAAAGGAAAGTACTGTACCAGGCAGGCTGCTCCTTGATCCCGATCGCAATTACTGCAAAATACCCGGGAGCACACAGCAGCTTCAGTTCCTGACAGACCGAGCACGATTCAGCAATTTCTCTAGTCTTCTACAGGGTGAGCCTGGTTTCCACTCTTCAGACTTCCTTCTTTCTCCTCACAATCAGATTCAGTCCGAACTGGCACTTTCAATGGCTGCAGGCCGAACCTCAGGGCCTCACACGCACTTCCCGCACAAAACTGTACACCGCAGAAGAAGAGAGCTCCTTCTCTCTTCACTGTCACAACTGATCTGATCTTTCCAGTCACAGAGCAGGGCATTTCCTTTAGGTCCACACCATTCTGTTAGTTGGTTCGGCTGTCACTCACAATAAGACTCCCTCTGTTGGTGGAAAAAGGTGGCAAGGTCAAAACTACATTTCCCAGAGTCACTGCCCATATAATCCCCTTGAGGCTGGCTCAAAATTAAGAGTCCAAGTTCTGATTCGTCCTCAGGCTCCATTTTAGGGCTCCCTTAACCCAATTGGCCCAGCACAGCAGTTCAGGACCAAAATGAAAGAGCTACATTGAAACAGTTTGTGCTAAAATAAAGACGGGTTAGACAAACTACATTTTCTCAGTCACTCTAAATGATTTCTGGCAAACAGTTATATCTTTCCAACAAGGCTCCCTCTGCACATGTAGTGACGGCAGAAACGGAGCGAATTGGCAGCAGCTCGGGTGGGATTCAAGCATTAAATACACAGTCCCCCCATACATACTAATTAAGTCTGCAAGCAGACAGCTCTTAAAGAGATAGTACGTGGAAGCTCAAATAGCACTTACTTGGAACCACACTTAAACAGCTCAGACATCGAACACCGCCCAGACTTGGAGCATTCAGGCAAGCTCCTGGAAGACTTTTGGGAACCCCAATTTGCAGGGGGGTTACATGTGAATACACAGACGTCTTTAGTGTCCAGTATTGTCAGGCTGGTACCTTTCATGGGCTCTTAAGTCACTGTAACAAAATTAAGCATGTGTTGTTGGATAGAACTCCTAAGTGTTGCAAATGTAGGAAATAGGATTGCAGTCTAGCAGTATCTTCACTAATGCTAACTTTGCCTGCATTACTGTTCAGTTCTGAGAGGTGGACCAATCACCGGACACTACAGGCTGAAGCAATTTCATTTCCACTGGGGATCCAGTGATGATCATGGATCTGAGCACACTGTTGATGGACACTCCTATGCAGCTGAGGTAGGTGAACCATAACAATTAGAAATACCTGTGATACTAAAAAAAGTGCTTAAAAGTAGAGGGTAGCACATTCCAAATCAACAGTGGTTAATTTAAAAAATCCATTGAACAGTTTAATTCTGAAGTTATATTAACCTCAAAGAATGTTTTACAGTACACAGAGGAAAGCATTGTGTCCACATATCCCTCTTTCACTATTAATGTCCTTTAACATAAACAGTACTCTGCTTCATAGAAACACAGGCGGGATATTTAAAGGGTTGTGCATGACGCAACAGTGTTAAGCCATGCACCACCACTGATGCGCCCAGCGATATTCAAAGGGGATGTTGTGCTGCACAAATCTCGATGCGCAGGGTGCACCAGTAATATACGGCGCAAGTGCGGGAAGCATGCCCGCGTATATGCGGCACATCCCGATATTCAGCCGGGTTGTGAGCGGCACATACTGAGCACAAACCGCCTTGTGCCACACAAGGGGGCGCAAAGATCTGCCTGTAAAAAGCAGGAGCAAGGCCTGGCCACCCACAGATGAGCTGCCGTACTGCAGGTCACAACACGGCAGCCACCAGCTGTGGGTGGCCACCCGACCTCCAGAGACATAGTCCGGGTGTTGTGCTTCCTCCCTCTTGCCCGATCATGGGCAGATAGAATAACATCCCTGCTGGTCGAGTGGACCTGCCCCCCCTGCCGGATCACGGGCTTTGAAATTAAGATAATCCCTGGTGGTCGAGTGGACCTGCCCCCCTGCCCTATTGCGGGCTTTATAAAGCAAAATAATCCCTGGTGGTCCAGGGGACCTGCTCCCATGCCCAATCACGGGCTGTCAGAATGAAAATATTCCCTGGTGGTCCAGTGGACCTGCTCCCATGCCCGATCGCGGGCTGTCGAAATGAACATATTCCCTGGTGGTCCAGTGGGCCCAAACCCCAGCCCAATCATGGGCTTTAGTAGTATGTAAAAAAGCCCCAATGGGTGTACAGCCATACTGTACGCTGTCAGTCGGCAGGCAGCCGGGCGGCTTACGGGAGGGGAGCTGCCGCCTGCCGCTGACTGGGGGGAGCTGAGTAGCGGGTCTATGTGGGGAGGGGGTACCACTGGCCCACCGGGGCTTTTACCAACTACTAAAGTCCGCGATTGGGGTGGGGTTCGGGTCCACTGGACCACAAGGGAATATTTTCATTTCGACAGCCCATGATCGGGCATGGGAGCAGGTCCATTGGACCACCAGGGAATATCTTTATTTCAAAGCCCACGATCGGACTGGGGGAGCAGGTCCACTGGACCACCAGGGATTATTTTGCTATATAAAGCCCACGATCGGGCAGGAGGGGCAGGTCCACTGGACCACCAGGGATTATCTTAATTTCACTGGACCACCAGGGAATATATACACTCACTTCAGCCTGCGATCGGGGCGTTTTGGCACATTGCCCACCGAGGGGCAGGGGGCGTCAGTCCCCGTCGGCTGCAGCCTGGCAGGGAACCAGGCATAAGTCGCTGAGAATCAGTGCACCTGCATGCAAATGGGGCCATAATGACATGCAAATGGCCCTATTTGCGCCTTGCATGCATAATGGCCCCATTTGCGTGCCCAGCGCTGAATATTGTGGTTCATGCGCCTAGCGCACCCGCATGTGCTGGTGCATCCCCCTGCTCCTCACTTGACACTTATGCTGGCGCAGTGCCACTGCACTGTGTGCAGTGTGGGCAGCCCCAGTGCCATATTCAATGGTGCTGAGCCATGGCACAGCACCGCTGAATATCGCTCGGACCATGGCCTGGCGCATCCCAGTTGCGCTGCGCCCAGGCTTGCGCCCCTGCCTGACGCATTCTGAATATCCTGCCTACTATCTCACTAGCATTTTTCTCTGGTTTAAATAGAACTTCTGTCATGAAAACACACATCTTTATACTTTAAAAACAACTCTTAATTTCGAAAGTAAAAATGTTTTCTTCAATGTGGGGTTTATAATAGCAATAAGAACCTCAGCTTCAGACATTCTCTGGGAAATAATGACCTGTTGACTTTTGGAATGATGAAACATAGAAACATAGAAACATAGAAACATAGACTTTGATGGCAGATAAGGACCGCTTGGCCCACCTAGTCTGCCCATTTCCCTACCTAGAGGATAAACTGCAGATCCTATTTAACCAATAGCCTATTTCTTCCTAGCCCCCACAAAAATAGCCTTGTGTCTGTCCCATGCATTCTTGAATTCTCCCACAGTTTTAGACTCCACAACCTCCTCAGGAAGGCTGTTCCATGCATCTACCACCTTCTCTGTGAAAAAATACTTCCTCACATTGCCCCTGAGCCGTCCCCCCTCTATCTTCAGATTGTGTCCCCTTGTTCTTGCACATCTCTTTTTCTGAAAGATGCTACCCTCTTGGACTTTGTTGATTCCACTGAGGTACTTAAACGTTTCTGTCATGTCCCCCCTCTCCCTCCTTTCCTCAAGGGTATACATATTAAGCTCCTTTAGTCTCTCCTCATATGGCTTCTCTTGCAGACCCTGCACCATTTTAGTTGCCCTCCTCTGAACTGCCTCCATCCTGTCTATGTCCTTGCGGAGATGGGGTCTCCAGAACTGGAAGCAGTACTCCAGATGGGGTCTCACCAACTGTCTGTACAGGGGATAATAACTTCCTGTTTTCTGCTGGTGATACCTCTCCCTATACCTCCCAGTATCCCCCCAGCCCTCCCTACCACCTTCTCACATTGCTTGCCAACCTTAAGGTCATCTGTTATGATTACCCCCAGGTCCCTTTCCATTTTTGTTGTTGTTACTACCTCCCCCCCATTGTGTAATCTTCTGGGTTTTTGCTTCCCAGGTTCATTACTTTGCATTTCTTTGCATTGAATCCAAGCTGCCATACTTCTGAATGGGCAATGTGCAACAGAGGGTGCTTGTCATTACAATAGGCTATTGTAAGGGCAAGCCCCCTCTGCTGCACATTGGGTGCTTCTTTTTCCGACAGATCATCCTTCCCAAGACAAAGACTTCTCTAGGAGTCCTTAACTTGATGGGAATTGTTGGAAGTTGCAAAAGTATAGAAAGTCAGTTGTTCTACTGTATACATTATGGTTTAGTTGTCATGGTTCCGTTCAGTAACAGCGCAGAATAAAATAAAGTGGACAAAAATAAAGCGGTAAAAACAGTGTCACCATCAATTTTGGCAGCACAAAATGAAGCATGCCAGAACAATGCAGGCCACACGACACACAGGTAGCAAACAATGTTCACTGCATGGAGACACTGCACTAGAACCACAGGGGCCAGGAGCATAAGCCAGAATGCCATCCCCCCTGTCCTGTGTGTAGTGTGTATTTCTGGGAGCATGCTGGCATGTGCTTCTGGCCCCTTGCATTATACACGGCCATCCACATGGTGGCCTTGGTCCACCTGTCCTCCAGCGGTTACCCTGGTGCACGTTCTTCATCACTCAGCATTCTGGGTGGGGGTACCCACCATGTGGGTGCCTGTGCCATTAGATTACCATGGCAGGTGTCCAGTGGCCTGCTTCCCTCAGTGGTGGTTGCACCCTGCCCTCTTCCATCTCACTGCACCCCTGTGCTGTTCCTGTTCATGGGTGCCTGCTGCTGTGTGTTCCAGTGCAGTGCCTCCATGTGGTGGACATTGTTTGCTACCTGCGTGTCATGTGGCCTGCATTGTTCTGGCACGCTTCATTTTGTGCTGCCAATATTGATGGTGATACTGTTTTTGACGCTTTATTTTTGACCACTTTATTTTGTCTCGCGGTGTTACTGACCGGAACCATTGCTGGTGTCATGTATTAGGCATTGTAATAGGTAGGGAAAATGAGCAGACTAGGTGGGCCACGCAGTCCTTATTTGCCTTCAACTTCTGTGTTTCTATGTTTATGTGCCCTGGGTTTTCTGTTCTTGGGATAAGGAATTGTATTAGATACATATTGAACTAAGTAATGTGGGGAGTGAAAACACTGTATCTGGCAGATATGTTGGCATCCACAAGATTAATACCTTTACTTTGAAGCATGAAACTCATATTGAAGACGTGGTACCTGCTGCCTCCTCACTCATTGCTTACTTTCCTATTGGAACCACTAAATGTCATGTGGAGGCAGCTTTTAAGAGTTTTCTTTCATTTATTTTTAGTTCTATTTATTGTTTTTATGATATTGCATTTGTTATAGCAAAAATAGAGCTTAGAGCAGTCCATGGCATTATGTGGACTCCACGCTTAATTCACAGAGGTTGTGAGCATACTACATTCTGCGAGAAAAATGAGTTACCGGAAATCTGCCGCTTAACAACACAAGTGTTTTGATGACGGTCAGCTTACAGAGCCATTTTTATGTTCGCCGTGTGCACACATGCAGTGAAAATCTTGCTATGAGAGTGGCTTTTGAGGGGTGTGGCACTGTCAGTCCAATTCAGAGTGGTTAGCAAGGGGCTTGTCAGTGTCAAACCAATCATCAGCCAGGCTAGTAATGGCAGTGTTCTGACTTGCTGGGTGGAAACATATAATTCAAAGGAAAGAGACGACCCAATCACAGGTTGGCTCTTTCCTTTGATCTACATAATGCCACCAATCAAGTACAGCAGATCTGTCATGATCAGCCTACTCAAAACCATCCTACACTTGTAAACGATAAAACTATCCATCCATGTCTGTTTCTGCCGCTGCCCTAAATGCACCCCCGGTCCAACCTATATTCTGGTATGGGGTGCCAATTCCACCATGTCGGCTGACATCCCCCACCCTGCCCATTTTACATCTGCAATAATAGGGAGCCCACCCTGGGACTACCAAACATAAAACTAACACTAGATGTGCCCAATCCCCTAGTGTCACCACCTGACATAAAGAAAACTATCCCTTAAAGAGTTTTGTTTTCTAAATATTCCTTGCAAAAGAGAAAACATATCTGTCAATGTCTTTTGCTGCTGCTGCCATAACTGCCCTCTCCCAGCCCAACCCATGTTAATATTCTGGCACTGGCATGCCAGTCTCCATAGTGGCTGCTACCACCCCCCACCCTACCCATTTTACTTCTGCAGCACTTGGGAGCCCACCCCCAGTGCTGCAACACATGACACCAACACTGGGAGTGCCCAATCCCCTGGTATCACCACCTGAAATAAAGAAAACCCTCCCTTATAGGTTTTTTTTAAATCAACCCTGAAAAAATGAAAACTGTCCATAGATGTCTGTTGCCACCATTACTATCCCCCACTCAACCCTCCCACTCAGCATCCACCACCCAACACCCTCCCAAGCCCTTATTTACTCACCAGGGGTTCAATGCCATAACTCTTTTTGGACCACAGACACATCTTCACTTTTCAATGCTGGACCGTGAACTAAGCAAATCTAGTATGTGGTTCAAAGTATTTAAATGGGGTTTTGAAGTCATTGGCATAACTTGATCATTTCTGAATATTTTTTGCTGCAGATTTTCAACATGCCTTTTTTGGGATTGCACCTCATGAGCAATGTCAGTGAAATTAGGCAAATGTGTCCTGAAGGGTGATTTTGCAGTCATTACACAAAATCACCTTTTGGGCAGGAGTTGAACATTTTCTCTACCCTTGTTCATGGGGTGGGGTCATAAGAAGACTATGTTGAAAAGTTTTGGTAGAAATATTAAAAACCAACAAAATTCTGAGCCTGCATTGACATTTATGAACACAGACTTGTAACGCTGGTAATTTTCAATATTCTGACCCCTAATTTTCAACATAGCCATTTCATCACAGCACCTCATAAATGTGACAGCTGTCATTTTTTAAATCTTGACCAAGAGTGTCTTTTCACACTTGAGGTGAGAAATTAACTTTTGGGCAGGATTTAAACATTTTCTCCACCCTTGTTCATAAGCTGGGCTTATAAGAATGCTATGTGTGTCATAAGAAGGCTATGCTGAAAATTTGGGGTACAAATATGAGAAAACAAATTATGAGTCTACATTGCAATTTTTTAATGCACACTTGTAGCTGTGGTAATTTTCTATATTTTGTCCCCAACTTACCAACATAGCTATTTTTTCACACAAGCTCATTAATGTGACAGCTGTGATTTAAAAAATGAAATTTCAGCCATTGTTTTATAAATGACACCTGCCATTCACAGAAGGAGTGGTAAAAAAAAAAAGATGTTGAAAATCTAGGGTAAAAATGTGAAAAAACAGATAAGTTATGAGGAAACAAAGTGTTCCAACATTTACTCATACTTCATTTTTTGCAGATTTTGGTCCTAATATTCAGTATGTCCCTTGTGTTACCCCACCTCCTGAACATGGCAGGTGTAATTTTTCAAATCCCCTCTGAAACTTGTTTCCACAGTTGCACAGCAGAATCACCTTTTGGATGGAATTTTACAAATGCCACCTGTCTTAGTCATAATTTCAGGTCATAAAAAGACTGTTGGATATTTTAAGTCAAATTTTGGGAACTCACTTAAAAGTAGATATCGCACCTCAGCTGCCCTATCCTGGGTAAAAAGCATTATACCCTGAAAATGAGACACTGAATCTCATTTGCTGTATCTTAGGTAAATATATAATAACAAGATTTGTCAATGTCAAGTGTTGCTTGCTGCCATCAGCAATGGAAGTGCAGGAGTTAGACAGATACAGTATAGGAATGGCAGTGAAGTATTGAACTGACGCCAACTCCACCCCAACCCTGCAGAGATGGACAGGCATTGGGGTGTGCCTTTAATGGTCACAACATTTCACCTCGTCCTACCCTGTAGACACTCACAAGTGTCGAGGTGTACTTTGAAGCATTCGGGCTTTACACTCACCTCATTCCGTAATGAAATACACTGAAATGCGTGCAGTATAGGAGAATGGGGTGAACTCTGGAGCCAAAGAGTCCAAGGCGCACTCGATGCCTGCCACTGGCTGCAGGGTGGGGTGGAATGGCATGAGCATTACTGTCAACAATCCCAAGTCACATCCCTGATGCCTGTCAGTCCTTACACGGCACGCTATGGTTGAAAACCCTAACACTTGGCGTTTTCTGATATTTTACTCCAAGTTTTGAACATGGGCTTTTTGTGATCCCACCGCATGAACAGTGACACTATCAGTTTGTTAGCCGAAAGGTGATTTTGCACAGCGACTGCCCCATTTGGTGCCGCAGGTGAGAAAACACATTTCGAACAGGATGTGAAAACTGACAGCTGTACTGTTCATGAGGAGGTGTAAAATGGCAATGTTGAAAATCTGGAGTGAAAATATAAAAAAACTGGTGAAGTCACGAGTGTGAGTAGAAACTGCGCAATGCACACCCATAATGTAATTAGTTTTGGGATTTTTTACAGCAGATTTTCAACATAGGCATTTTGGGACCTCCACTCATGAATAGTGTCACAGTGATTTTCTTAATCTATCCCGAACACTGATTTCCCACAGCGACTGTGCTATTCTGCACCGGAAGTGCAAAAACACATTTCGGCCAGGGTGTGAAAAATGACAGCTGTACTGCTCATAAGGAGGTATCGAAAAATGCCAATGTAGAAAATCTGGACTGAAAAGATTACTAATTTGTGAACTTATGAGGGTGCGTGGAAATTGCACAATGCACACTTGTAACACAGTCATTTTATGGACATTTGTCACCAAGTTTTCAACATAGCCAGTTTAAGATGTCTGCTCATGAACAGTGTCACTGTGATTTTCTTAATCTGTCCCGAACACTGATTTCACACACTGACCATGCCACTGTGCGCTACATGTGTGAAAACACATTTTGGATGAGATGTGAAAAATGACAGTTTTACTGTTCGTAAGGAGGTGTGGTAAAATGGCAATGCTGAAAATCTGGAGTGAAAATATTAAAAATACTTGAAGTTACAAGCATGCATAGGAACTGCACAACACACACACTCTTAAAACAGTCATTCTGGGGAATATTTTCACCAAATTTTCAACATAGGGTTTTTGGGGGCCTACCTCATGAACCATGACACTGGGATATTCTTAATCTGTCCTGAACATTGATTTCGCACACCGGCTGCGCCATTGTGTGCAACATGTGCTAAAACAAATTTCAGGTGAGATGTAAAAAATGATAACTATACTGTTCATAAGAAGGTGTGGTAAAATGGCAATGTTGAAAATCTGGAGAGAAAATATTAAAAATGCTCAAAGTTATGAGCGTGCGTAGGAACTTCGCAATGCACGCTTGTGAAACAGTCATTTTTGGGAATTTTTCACCAACTCTTCAACATAGGGTTTTTGGGGGCCTACCTCATGAACTGTGGCACTGTCATTTTGTTAATCAGTCCCAAAAGTTGGTTTCTTGCAGTGACCACAAAATCACCTTTTGGGACCGAATAACAAAATGACAGTGACTGAGTTCATGAGGTGGGGTCCCAAAAACCCCATGTTGAAAATTTGGTGAAAAAAATTCTCAAAAATGGCTATGATATGCACCAATGTTGAAAAACCCTCATTTATGCCATTATATAGTTTACCAGCATTTCATCAGTTCGTAGTCAGCTTTGAAGAGTGCAAACATGTTCCTGGTCCACTGAAGATCATCGCGCCTGGTTCCAGAGGTAAGTATGGGGTGTGTGGGGAGGTGGGGTACGCGGAGGGTGGGCACAGGTTGGAGGAGGGACCACTGGAATCAACGAGGGACCATTTTCTAGTTTACAGGTTTATTTAAAAAAAAAAAACTCACGGGAGGGTTTTTTTTTTTGTGGGGACATTTAATTTTGGCACACTGGGGTGGGCTCCCAGTGTGCCACCTGAGTGTTTTGGGAGGGCTGTAGCCTACAGGGGATTGGGCACCCCCGTCAGTACATACCAAGTGCTGGGGAGAACAAGAGCCAAGGAGGATTGGGCACCCCCCTCGACACACAAGAAATTGGGGGGGCATTATGCAGATGAGGAGTGGGCTCCCCATCACTAAAATTACCAGGAAGGGGGCATGCCAACTGGGGGATTAGGCACCTCTGTCGGCACATATGAGTGCGGGTGGGTGGCAAGAGCCAAGGGGGATTGGGCACCCCTCAGCACACAACAAATTTGGGAGGGTGACATTAGGCTGACAGGAAGTGGGCTTTCTGTCGGCAATTGAACAGGAAGGGGGCATGATGACAGGGGGATTGGGCACCCCGTCAGCTTTTTTTTTATTGAAAAATTTCACCATGATCGGCTCGGTGGCACTGAGGGTTGAGGCACCGGATGCCACATCTCGTGCCATGCCAGCGACCCAGGTTCGGGAATGAGCCCGGTTCATCAGGGGTCGGCAGGGGAGGACTAAGATTGAGCATCTGATTACAGCTCTCTTAGTCCTGGGGTGGGTTAGGGGCTCTTCCGTTGCACTGACAACCCCTGGCGGAGGTTGGGGGCACTGCAGAGCACGGTAACTGAAGCTCAAGCATTGGGGTAGTGGCAGATGTCCTCTGGGTGCATGCAGAACGTGCGCATACTGGGTGGGACGTCATTGCATGTCGTGCCCAGGGAGGAAACATCAAGGAAAAATCCTCTGCCCTCAGAAAGAGCGACAGCAATTGCAGGGAAGCCAACCCACCACACAGCCAATGCTGACTGACTCTCTGATTCTCTTTGGGGTCTGGTGGGCCTCTCAGTCGGGGGTGGGAGAGCCTCAGACCCCGCATACCCAATGTAATTCCTGGAGTAGTCAGTTCAGGTGGGAGGTTGAGTGTGGCGGCTATCGGCGAGACCCTGAGAGATGCCCTGAGGGTAGGGTGCACAAATAGATTCCATGCAAAAAAAAAGGTTCACCAGGAAGGCACACTGAACAGCGGGAGGCAGCTTTCCATCAGTTTCCTGGGGATTGTGAGAGGCCAACAGAGAAGCCGTCACCATGGGGACATCAATCAGCTGTTTTGGTAGCTTGTAATGCAACAAAACAGCTGATTGTGTGGTGACGTGGCCCAAATTTCCTGACACATTTAGGCATTCTCCCTAACTGCTGAAAGCAATGTGTTTCTTGCACATGCGTGCAAGCAACACAAAATCAAGCATTTGTCAATGCCGAATGTTTGCTTGCTGGCATTGGTAGTGTAGGAGTTAGAGGGCTGCATAATAGGAATGGCAGTGAAGTATTGAACTGAAGCCAACCCCACCACCACCCTGCAGAGACTGATAGGCATTGGGATGTGCCTTTGGGTTGTCAGGCATAACGGCTACACCATTTCACCACACCCTACCCTGCAGACACTGACAAGTGTCACTGTGTGCCTTGGGGTCTTTGGCCCTTATGCTCACCCCATTCCATCAGGAAATACGGTGAGATAAGTCCTGTATAGGAGAATGTGGTGAACTTTGGGGCCAAAGAGTCCAAGGCACACCTCAATGCCTCTCACTGGCTGCAGGGTGTGGAATGGTATGAGCATTACAGGCGAGAATCCCAAGTCACACTCCTGATGCCTGTCAATCTCTACAGGGTGGGGCATTATGGTCAGAAACCCTAACGCCTCAGGCGTTCATTGGCATTTTCACTCCAAATTTTCAACATGGGTTTTTTGTGAGCCCAACTTTATGAACAGTGGCAATATCAGTTTGTTAGCCGAAAGCTGATTTCACACAGCGACTACGCATTTGGCATCACAGGTGCGAAAACACATTTCGAACAGAATGTAAAAAATGACAGCTGTACTGTTCATGGGGAGGTGCAAAAAATGGCAATGTTGAAAATCTGCAGTGAAAATATTAAAAAAACTGGTGAAGTCACGAGTGTGGGTAGAAAATGCGCAACACACACCCATAATGCAATTAGTTTAGGTAGTCTTTTACAGCAGATTGTCAACACAGGGATTTTGGAACCTCCACTCATGAACAGTGTCACTGTGATTTTCTTAATCTGTTCCTAACAGTGATTTCCCACAGTGACCATGCATTTCTGGGCTGGAAGTGCGAAAATACATTTCGGCCATGGTGTGAAAAATGACAGCTGTACTGTTCATAAGGAAGTGTGGAAAAATGCCAGTGGTGAAAATCTGGACTGAAGATATTAGAAATCCATGAAGTTACGAGGGTGTGTGGAAACTGTGCAATGGTCGCTCATAACACAGTCACTTTATGGACTTTTTTCACCAAATTTTTAACATAGCTATTTTAATACCTTTGCTCATGAACAGTGTCACTATGATTTACTTAATCTGTCCCGAACATTGATTTTGCACTCCGACTGCACCATTGTGCGCTACATGGGCAGAAACACGTTTTGGGTGAGATGTAAAATGACAGCTATACTGCTCATAAGGAGATGTGGTAAAATGGCAATGTTAAAATCTAGATGAAATATTGAAAATTTCTGAACTTCTACAGTGCATAGGAACAGTGCAACGCATGCTCGTAAAACAGTCATTTTGGGAAATTTTTTCACCACATTTTGAACATAGGGCTTTTGGGGGCCTACCTCATGAACTGTGACACTGTCGTTTTGTAAATCGGTCCCAAAGGGTGGTTCCGCGCAGTGACCACAAAATCACCTTTCAGGCCCGATTAACAAAATGACAGTGACAGAATTGAGGTGTGGGTCCTAAAACCCCATGTTGAAAAGTTGGTGAAAAATTCCCAAAATGCCTGAGATATGTATCAAAGTTGAAAAACCCTATTTATTCCATTATACAGCTTATCGGCATTTCTTTAGTTCGCAGTCGGTTTTGAAGAGTGCAGACGTGTTCCTGGTCCACCAAGATCTTCACGCCAGACTCAGAGGTAAGTATGGGTGAGGTGGGGGTGGGGAGGCAAGGTGGCAGAGGGTGGGCACAGGTGGGGGAAAGGGGGGTCAGGACAGTCAGCGAGGAAGGTTTTTTCTTTCAGGTTTTTTTTCTTTCTTGGACGATACGGAACTTGTGCCACGCTGGGGTGGGCTCCCAGTGTGGCAGCTGGAAGGCTGTTTGGTGGGGCAGTGGAGCCAATGGGGGATTGGGCACCCCCATCAGCCATATGGAATGTTACCATGCTGGGGTGAGCTCCCAGCGTGGCACCCAGTAGTCTCTTGGGGGGGGGGACAGTGGAGCCGACGGGGGATTGGGCACCCCCATCAGCCATACAGACTGCTGCCACACTGGGGTGGGCTTCCAGCATGGCACCTGGAACTCTGTTGGGGGGAGCGCAGCAGAGACGACGGGGGATTGGGCACTCTTGTCAGCCATACAGTGTGTGCGTGGGGGAGGAAGCATGAGCACGCAATATGCCGTGTGTGTGTGTGTGTGTGGGAGGAGCGCATGAGTACGTGATATCTTATCGCTGCTCACTGAAGCGTAGCTCTCCCTTTGAACTGTACGCCACTGCATTTTCAACTGCTGCCATAGACAGCTGCAACATTCATTGGCGAACTGTGGCCGCATCTGCAAACACACTGACTGAATTGGAAGACAGGGTGCCACACCTCCGAAAACTCGGATGATGGCACTATATTTCTTGCACATGCGTGCAAGCAAACATAATGAGTACAAGCAAGACCTGGTACAAAAGCAATATCAGTGGCGAACATTCAGCATTCACACATACTTGTTAATTCTTGTGGTACTCAAGAGACAGGATTTAGAAGAAACCCATTTTCCTAGAGATGTGCCACTCCCATTAAATGGAAAATGCTATTTGTATAATTATTTGATGTTCAACAGAATGCTCAGCCGAGATAAATGTACAACTGAACCTAAAAATATGTCACCCTGTTGTTTCTACCTGAGAAAACATTTGACAGTATTTCAGAATACTTTTACTGTATTGGACATGGGCCTGCCAAATCTTTTTTTGTAAATAATAGAAATCTTCAGTTCACAATAAAACAAGCATTTGTCAATAGAAACATAGAAACATAGAATTTGACGGCAGATAAGGACCGCTTGGCCCACCCAGTCTACCCATTTCCCTACCTAATGGATAAGCTGCAGATCCTAGTTAACCAGCAGTCTACGTCTTCCTACCCCCACCCCCTAGAATTACCTTATGACTGTCCCATGCATACTTGAATTCCACCACTGTTTTTGACTCCACAACCTCCTCTGGAAGGCCGTTCCATACATCCACAACCCTCTCTGTGAAAAAATACTTCCTTAAATTACCTCTGAGCCGCCCCCCTTCTATCTTCAAATTGTGCCTCCAATGCCAAATGTTGATTGCTTATATGTGCTGTTTGGGTATTTGGAAGTGAAAGTACCATGCCTAAGAACTGTCATGTGCCCCCCCTCCCCCCAAGACATCCACTGTGTCTTTCTATTCAGTATTCACAGAAGAGGGGGGAGGGGCAAGGGCTACAGCTGTACAGCAGTTGCAAAGGCTATAGGCCGGTCAGCCTCACTTCAGTAGTGGGGAAGATCATGGAGACATTGGTTAAAGAAAGGATAGTGGAGCATGAAGAAGTCATCGGAGCCCAGAACCATAGGCAACATGGATTCATAGTGGGGAGGTCATGTCAGATAAATCTGGTTGATCTCTTTGACTGGGTGACAAAGGAACTAAATCAAGGTGGGGCAGTGGACAATGCTTACCTTGATGCAAGCAAAGGCTTTGACACCGTCCGACATAGAAGGGTGATAAACTAGCTGAGTAGGCTGGGCATGGGGGAAAGGGTGGTAAACTGGGCTAGAAACTGGGTAACAGACAGGAGGCAGAGAGTGGTGGTAAATGGGGCGCAGTCTGGGGAGAGGGGGTGACCAGTGGGGTGCTGCAGGGATTGGTCCAGGGGCCAGTCCTGTTCAGTGTCTTCATTAGTGACATTGCAGAAGGGCTGAAGGGGAAAGGTCTGCCTGTTTGCAGATGACACCAAGATCTGTAAGACAGTGGATACTCCAGAGGGGGTGGAGAAAATGAGGAGGGACCTGGGGACACTTTTAAATGGTCTGAGGACTGGTAACTGAAAAAAATTATGCACCTGGGACACAAAGACCCTAGGGAAAGGTACCGGATTGGGGGGGGGGGAGTTACTGACAGTCACAAAGAAGGAAAGGGACCTGGGGGGTTGTTATTTTAGATGACATGAAAATGGCAAAGTGGTAAGGCAGCTGGGAGGGCCAGTAACATGCTGAGGTGCATAGGCAGGGGTATCACCAGCATAAGGAGGGAGGTAGTGATGCCATTATCTAAAACCATGGTCAGGCTTCACATGGAGTACTGTGTGCAGTTCAGGAGATCACACCTTCATTAGGATATTAACCGGCTGGAGATGGTCCAGAGAAGGGCGAATGAGATGGTACAGAGTTTGCAACACAAGACTTATGAGGAGAAATTAAGGGACCTCAACATGTGCTGAGTGGAAGACAGGAGGGAATGAGGGACTATTCATGTACCTCACGGGTATAAATATAACTAATGAGAAGCAGGAGACAGCTGCTATAGGCATATGTGCCAGCTTCTGTGTGATATTTTTTTGTTCTTCTAAATCTATAATCTCCAGTATTTCAGTAACCACATGACCACACTGCTTTTTGTAGGCAATTTTATGCTGGTTGATGCCTGGTGTCAGATGGCAGACAGAGAGCTCACCAGATTGTGTTGTCATTGAACGACTTCTTAGAGTGTTCTTTTACTGGTAAGCATTTTGGAAAGCTGGTGAATGTCACAATTTTTATTATGATTGTATCTGCTTATGTCTGTCCCCTTTGGTCCCCCCATCCCCACACCCCAACAGTCATCAGTGGCCACAGCTGCAGCCTTCTTCTTGCCAAGATGGTGGGTGAGAAAAAGAGAAACAGAGAATTTGATGGCACAAACCGCTTGGCCCACTTAGTCTGCCCATTTCCCTACCTGATGGATAAGCTGCAGATTCTAGTTAAACAGCTTACTTCCTTCTACCCCCCAGTAGAACTGCCTTGTGTCTGTCCGTGAGCAGCTGCCTTCAGAGTCTGTGAAGTGCGACGTTTTTCAGTGCCGCTTATTGGTCATCTTCCAACACAGGCGAGGCACTGCCAGCTGAAAAGTAACTCAGGACAAGCAGGTTTCAAAGTGGGGAAATGGAGTGAGCAAGAATGAAGTACTCATTCAGATGCGGCATCAATTTTAAGATCAGCATTCTGGTGTGGGCACTGCAAATAGAACCCCAGCTTATTAAGTAGCCTTATGAAGAGTAAAGGCTTCTTGAAACACTGGGGTTGTGTTTATTGTACTGTAAGTGGGCTGCATCTAATTCGGTAATTTACTGTACCTTACATCTGGATGTATGGTAGGACCAACTTTAAATAAACACTGCACCTGAATTAACACATGATGCCACAGAAACATAGAATTTGTCAGCAGAAAAGGACCACTCAGCCCATCCAGTCTGCCCAAGTGTTCTCTACCTACTAGCAATTCCTGCCTGTATATGTTACTGCATGGCTTATTCTGCCTGCATCCATCAGGACCTCCTTGTGAATGAGCTTGCTCAATGGATTTTTCCTGCAAGGAACTTGAACCTACTCCACTTGCATAGCCCTATTGATCTCCGTTGACACCCTCCTTCCACTTTTTGTAATATACCCCTATGTTTATCCCATGCATGCTTCATGCCCCCTACCATTTTAGGTTCCACCACTTCTCCTGACAGTCTGTTTAAGGCATCTACCACCCTTTCAGTAAAGAAATATTTCTTCACATCTATCCTGAATGCCCCCCCAGCTTCATTGTATGTCCCTTGGTTTGGGTGCTCATCTGCATTTGAAGGAAACTCCCCAACTGTACCCTCTTTACCCCTGTGAGGTACTTTGTAGGTCTTGATCATGTCACCTCTTGCCCTCCTCTCTTCCAGAGTGTAGATGCTGAGATTCTTCAGCCTTTTCTTGTAGGGATTCCTGTGAAAATTCTGAACCATTTTAGTTGCCCTCCTCTGTAAAACCTCTACCTTATGTCCTTTCTGAAGTGTGGACTTTAAAACTGGACACAGTAATGCAGCTGGAGGTATACCACGGAGTGAGACAATGACAACACAACATCCCTCCTCCTCCTACTGGAGATGCCACTCCTTATGAACCGCAGAATCCAATTTGCCCTGCCCATAGCCTTGTGGCACTGTACTGCCATCCTGAGGTCCTCTGATATAATAACCTCAAGGACCCTTTCATGTCTAATGAGTATCAGTACCTCCCCCCATCCTATACCCAGCTTCGGGGTTCCTATGCCCTAGTTACGTGATTTTACACTTGTTGGCATTGAACCCCAAGTAGGTAAGAAAATGGAATTTTCTGAAGGAAAGAATAGTTGAGTACCTAGAGGTCAGTGGAGCACAGGATGCAAGGCAGCATGGGTTCACAGCGGGAAGGTCATGTCAGACGAATCTAATAGATTTCTTTGACTGGGTGACCAAAGTAGTAGACCAGGGAGGGGTTGTGGACATGGCCTACCTAGACTTTAGCGAGGCATTTGACACAGTCCCACACAAAAGATTATTAGTCAAATTAACCAGCCTGGGAGTGGGTCCCAGGGTGGTAGCCTAGGTAAAACATTGGCTGCACAACAGGACACAGAAGGTAATTGTAAATGGAGTCCACTCTGAAGAAAGAGGCGGTTACTAGTGGGGTACCGCAGGGTTCAGTATTGGGTCCAGTCCTTTTAATGTCTTCATCAGTGACATTGCAGAGGGACTGGAAGGAAAAGTATGCCTTTTGCAGATGACACAAAGATCTGCAACAGGGGTTGAACACAAGGAGGAAAGGATGAAAAGGGACTTGGCAAGGTTGGAGGAATGGTCAGGAGTATGGCAGCTAGGATTCAATGCAAAAAGTGCAAAACAATGCACCTGGGAAACGAGATCCCAGGGAAGAATACACAATGGGTGGGAGGTAGTAACAACAACAAAACAGGAAAGGGACCTGGGGGTAATCATATCAGATGACCTTAAGGTTAGCAAGCAATGTGAGAAGGCAGTAGGGAGGGCTAGGGGTACACTGGGATGTATAGGGAGAGGCATCAGCAGCAGAAAACAGGAAGTTGTTATCCCTCTGTACAGACAGTTGGTGAGACCCCATCTGGAATACTGTGTCCAGTTCTGGAGACCCCATCTCCGCAAGGACATAGACAGGATAGAGGCAGTCAGAGGAGGGCAACTAAAATGGTGCAGGGTCTGCAAGAGAAGCCGTATGAGGAGAGATTAAAGGAGCTTAATATGTATACCTTTGAGGAAAGAAGGAGAGGGGACATGATAGAAACTTTCAAGTACCTCAAGGAATCAACAAAGTCCAAGAGGGTAGCATCTTTCAGAAAAGAGACTTGCAAGAACAAGGGACACAATTTAAAGATAGAAGGAGGGGCGTTCAGGGCAATGTGAGGAAGTATTATTTCACAGAGAGTGTAGTGGATGCATGGAACAGCCTTCCTGAGGAAGTTGTGGAGTCTAAAACTGTGGGAGAATTCAAGAATGTATGGGACAGACATAAGGCAATTCTTGTGGGGGGCAGGAAGAAATAGGCTGTTGGTTAACTAGGATCTGCGGCCTATCCTGTAGGTAGGGAAATGGGCAGACTAGATGGGCCTAGCGGTCCTTATCTGCCGTCAAAGTCTATGTTTCTATGTTTCTATGAATTGATTTAAATGACTTGCAGGCTTTTAAGCAGCTTTTCGGGGAGTGTGTATATATGTGTGTGTGTGTGGGCGGGGGCTCTGCTACTATAAGTATTTGCTTTTGATTTGGGATGATGTGCGAACAGACTAACCCTGCTCCCCACTCTGTGTGCTATATCAGAGATAAAGAGCCCACATAGCATTGGGCCAAGCATTGAGCCCTGCAGCACCCCACTTGTCACTGCTGTGGGTGCTGAGAGCTACCCCACAACCACCACCCTCTGTACCCTCCCCTGTAACCAGTTCTCTATCCATTTAGTCAGACCACCTTCCACCCGTACCCCTCCCAGTAGTCCGCACCCTTTCTCTTCCTTATTCTTACTGGGTGTTGGTGCCTTCTGTATTACACTCAGACCACTCTGCCTGCCCCCTTCCAGAGTTACTACACTTCCGCCTTTACCTATATCTAGGGTGGTGAGCTCATCAGGCTCCCCTGTCCGGACCTTTCTACCAACCACAGTCTTTTGACCCCCCCATTTGTTTAAATCCACCTTAGTAGAGATATACCTCTCTAATCCTGGCTTTTTTTTTTTTACTTATTTTCTCACAGGGCTACGGTTGACTTGGTCATCCCAACCGACCCCCCTAGCCCTGCCCCCAACATCAGGCTGACCTGCTCACCTCCACGGATTACCTCCATGCTGGATTGGTGAGGAGCTTCCCAGGTCGACCCACCAGAGCATGATCCAGTTGAGGAGGTGCCATTCGGGGTGGGCAGGAGGGGTTGGAAGCTCATGCTGCCTGACCGTAGCCCATTTTCCACTTTTCTCCCTTTTGCAGAGTGCGGGCATGCAGTGACACTTAGGCACAGCGTGCCAACATCCGCCACATTCCACCACCCTTTACTACACCACTGTAGTAGCATCCGCGGTCATCACCAGGGGCCGCTACAGAGCGGTGGGTCACCGGATCCAACCCCGGGATAGGAGAGCAGCCCTCTGGATGCTCAATTCTATCCCTCCCTCCCTTGCCAATCCCTGGCGGCCCGAGCTTGTGTCCAGACCTGGGTTGCCAGCATGGCGCGAGGTGTGGTGTCCAGCGCCTCAACCCTCAGTGCCAGTGGCCCAGCAGCAATGCTGCCTTTAATACTCCCCTCCCCTTCCTGCTCCAGTGTACCCTGTCCACCACGTACAAGTCACTGTTCCCCCAAGACCCTACCCCAGTTAGTCACTAACCCATAATGTTTCGTGTGGCATCAATTCCTCGGCCATTCAAACTCCTCAAGCCTACCCTTCCTTCCCATGCTTGCACATGGTACCGGCAGTACTGTACCTCCAAGAATGCCACCGACTTTCCCATCCCCTTCACACTGCCTGTTTAAGTACTCAAGCCTCCCCCTCACTACTTCCACAGTGTCCCCTGCCAAGTCGTTTGTACCCACATGCAACAGTAAATGAGGTTTCTTCCTCCCCCTTGCTGCACTCTTGAGCAGTGCCTGCCCTGCCCCTCCTGCAGTCAACCTGGGGACAGCTTCAACCCAAATATGGCTGTGCCTTTCCCCTTTCACCTCATCTCACCCATTTCAGTATAGAATCCCCCAGGACAAGTACCCCCTGCCCTTACTCCCTTTCCCTTCTAATGCCCCTTCCACTACCCCAGTATTCGTTCTTCCCTGTCCCTTACCCCCGCCAACTGCATCCTCTGTGACTTCCCTATCTGTACCCCCTACTTCCGCCTCACCCCTTTTCTTTGCCTTATTCCTCCCATCCCTCTTGAACCCCTTCCCAGCCTATTTCCTACTGGGCTTCCATGTCGACCTCCCCTCCTCCCCTGCTGATTACCAACCTCTCCTATCCCTGCTGTTGTCGATTTAGAGCCCCCATTCCCTTCTACCCCGATAGTGATGCCCCTCCCATCCTTCCCCTTCCTTAGCCTTCTCTCCTTCAGTCACCACTTCTCTTCCTTACTAGCCCCTTCTACCTTTTGTCCTCACTATCTCTTCCCCTACCTGTTGCCATCTCTCCATGCCCCGCTTGTCTCCCCCTTCAGTATGTTCCTGCTCCCTCTCTGTCCGATAGCAGAGTTTTGAATCTATTCCTAGTCGATACCTGTCCTACATCTCTTCCCCCTATTAGTTCCACCCTCCTAGTTGTTCCCCTCCGTGCCACCCCTGGTTCTTCCCTACCTGCAGCCATCTGCTCTCTCCCCTGGTACTCCTCGTGGTCTCTTCCTCCCCCATCAGGAGGCCCTCCGCCCTCGCCTCGGGCACCCCCTTCTTTCTCGCTTTTCTGCTAGTACCTCTGGTACTGGGATTGGTTTCAATCCCTAGTTATTCTTCCTCTGCCCCCCTTTGCCATCCCCTATTCCCCTCTTAGGTTGCCTACCATACTCATCTGCCCTGCCACTTAGGCTCCTCCCTAACCTCCACAGTTCCTCCCTCAAACTAGCCACTCATCTACAGACCATTCAACCCCCCCCCGCATCCTCCAAGCCCAGTCCAGGATCATGGCAGACTCACACCCTCTACACCCCACCACCCTTCCAAAGATGCCTGCTGTATTGACATGTGGAACCTGCCCCACTGTGTCTCCCATCTTATGTTACGGGCTCTTACTTCCAGGTTCTGTACCCTACTGCAACCTTTAGGCCCCTATTTACTCAAATTCCTGTCCCCCTCCACAGTAGTCCCCCTACTGACCCCTTGCCGACCAGGGTAATTCAGTCTCAAATCTCATCCGTTAGATACTGTATTACTGTAGCAATCCTAAAGCCACTTTATCTGGTTTTCACCCTCAGCTACTATACTTTTTGTTCTTGGCTCTCATATAGTTTCACTTAGCCCTGTTAGAAATCTTATTGCACTCCGAGTATTACTCAGCTCAGTTAGAGAAATAAACAGAAGAAATAAATATGTATTATTACAGCAATCATAACAGTATAGCTCAGTACTTAGGTCAGTTAGATAAAGAAACAGAACAACTAAATCTGTATTATTACAGCAATCCTAAAGTATCCAATCATTGCTTTGTCTCTACTCCACAGACCCTGCTGTAATATAGGACCACAGAGGACCATGGGCAGGAGGGTGGGCAACTGTAAAGTCCTGGCAGAGCTCCATTGAGCTTGCTCACTCACCCTTTCTCACCCACTCGTTCTATTTCTCTCGGCGCTGCAGGCTACCCTTTTGTACTAGGGTCCTGCTTGCACATGCACCTTTTTCTGCCCAGAAAGAAATCTGCAGCTGTCCCGACAGAGCTCCGTTGAGGTCACCCACTCCCTCCCTCCCTCTCACTTGTTCATTCTGTTTCTCCTGGCACTGCAGGCTGCCCTTTTGTACTGGGCTCCTGCCTCTGTTGGCTCATTTTTCTGCCCACAAAGAAATCTGCAGCAGTCCTGACAGAGCTCCATTGAGCTCAATCATTCCCCCTCTCTCCTCGCTCGTTCCGTTTCTCCTGGCACTGCAGGCTGCCCTTTGTACTGGGCTTCTGCCTGCTTGGCACCTTTTTCTGCCCACAAAGAAATCCACAGCAGTCATGATACAGTTCCGTTGAGCTCGCTCACTCCCTCTCTCTCACTCGCTTGTTATGTTTCTCCCACCAGTGCAGGCTGCCCTTTTGTACTGGGCCCCTGCCTGCACTGCTACCTTTTTCTGGCCACAAAGAAATCTGCAGCTGTCCCAACAGAGCTCCATTAAGCTCACTCACTCCCCCTCCCTCACTCACTCATTCTGTTTCTCCTGGCACTGCAAGCTGCCCTTTTGTACTGGGCTCCTACCTGCGTTGGTGCCTTTTTCTGCCCACAAAGAAATCCGCAGTAGTCCCGAAAGAGCTCAGTTGAGTTCGGTCACTCCCCCTCTCTCACACGCTTGATCCTAATCTTTCTCAAATGCTGATTTCCGAAAGTGGCTGTGCTATTCTGCGCCAGAAGAGCAAAAACACATTTAAGCCAGGATGTGAAAAATGACAGCTGTACTGTTCATAAGGAGGTGTGAAAAAATACCAGTGTTGAAAATCTGGTGTGAAAATGTTACTAATTTGTGAACTTACAAGGGTGCGTGGAAACTGCACAACGCACGCTTGTAACACAGTCATTTTATGGAGTTTCATCACAAAATTTTCAACTTAGGCATTTTAGGATCTCTGCTCATGAACAGTGTCACTGTGATTTTCTTAATGCATCCCGGACACTGATTTCCCACAGTGACTGTGCTATTCTGCGCCAGAAGTGCAAAACATATTTCAGCCAGGATGTGAAAATGACAGCTGTACTTTTTATAAGGAGGTACGTAAAATGGCAATGTTGAAAATCTGGAGTGAAAATATTGCAAATTGGCCGAAATTACAGGTGTTGCAAAGTTCTGAAATGCAGCGCTCATAAAACAGTCAGTTTTGGATTTTCCCACCAAATTTGCAACATAGACTTTTTGAGAGCCCATCTCATGAACACTGGCACTGTCCTTTTGTTATTCGGTCCTGAAAGGTGGTTCCACGTAGTGACTGCGAAATCACCTTTCGGGACTGATTAATGCTATGACAGTGGCTGAATTCATGAGGAGGGGGCCCAATAACCCCATGTTAAACATTTGGTGCCAAAATTCCAAAAAATGCCTGAGATATGCAAAAAAGCTGAAAAAGCCCTATTCATGCCATTATACAGCTTACCGGCATTTCCTCAGTTCGTGGTTGACTTTGAAGAGTGTAGACGTGTTCCCGGTCCACCAAAGATTGTTACGCCAGAATCCAAAAGGTAAGTATGGGGTGAGGAGGGGTGGAGAGGCAGGGTGCACAGTGGTGGGCGGGTTGAGGGAGGGGTGGGGAGACTGGGAGGACTGTTTTCTTTTTACAGGTTGAAAAAAAACATTGCAGGATGTTTTTTTTCTTTACAGGGCCATTGGGCATGCTGGGGTGGGCTCCCAGCATGCCACCTGAATGTTTGGGGGGTGTAGCTGACAGGGGAATTGGGCACCTGTCGGCACATATGGAGTGCTGGGGGAACAAGAGCCGAGGGATGGACACCCCCTCAGCATAAACTGAACATTTTTGGGGATGCATAATGCCGATGGAGTGGGCTCCCCGTCGGCAACCTAAACTGTGTGGAACTGAAGCCAGCGAGGATTGGGGCCCCCATTGGCAAAAAAAAACACATGTTGTGGGTGCACAGCTGCTGCCGTTATGGGATTGGGCACCCCCTCAGCACTGGGAGCTCAGTCATATTGTTTGTGAACATGACGGCATGCGCTCAATCAACATAAAAATGGATTCCCTTTTTTTAAAATGGGATTTGCTATACTTAAAAAGGTCAGAAATGTTTCCTAGTTAAAATGTTTGTAGTGATCTGTTTGTTTGCACATACAGTATGTGTTGAGGACTGTTGTCTTACTTTATCTGGGCTCTCAGAAAGTTATCATCACACTAGGAGGCAGAAAAGGGAAGTGTTAAAAACTCCCAGCAAAACGTGACAGCTGGACTTTAGGTAAAGGAAACAGCACCGTTTAAGTGCCACTGAGAATTTTTTTGTTTCTTCTTTTTGTCGCTTTGAGTATTGGAGTGGGATGGTTGATGTTGAGCCTGTAAGCCCAGTCCATACCTGACTCTTTATTGATTTGTATTTCCATCAGTCATGTTTGTTCCATGTATTTAACCGATCAAGATGATTAGTTAATTTGTTTCCTAAATCTTTCTGCTTTTTGACTTGTGCTAGCATGACAGGCTACCACTAGCACCCCAACCTCATTTGGAGGATAGGGTATTAACTGCTGAACCCCCAATAGGTAATAATTGTAAGTGTAATCCCACTAATGACAAATCAGAATAAATGTCAGATCCATGACTGTAGCCAGCCAAGCTGGACACACAATAGTGGATAAAAGAAGGACAAATCAAAATTGGTATGTAGGGAAGGGAGTAGTACTAGGCTGTCAGAAAGTAGTGAGACCCAGAGAGAAAGGATTTGAAGAGCCTCTCGGGGCGTTGTGACAACTTTGGAAAAAAATGTAATCTTTAGACACAATTCAATTTATATTTCACTTTTTTCTGTTATTCTAATCCTTATTTATTTATAAATAAGGATGATTATATAAAAGCAAGATCTCTACTTTGTCTGATCTGGCTGTGTGTCCACACCTGCCATCATAGTTCTGTTTATGACATTATAGTCTGTTGCTGTAGAGATTATTATGATGCCATAAGCAGGGGTTTGTGATGTCTGTTGTAGATGAGCAGTCAGAGCAGATAAAGTGTAGGGGGCGCTAGTCCTATTTTCATGCACCTGTCCTCACTTGCTCTTTTGCATTCATTTACAAAATGTATACCTTGAGCATTGTGAACAGCACTATCAGAAAATCTGACCGGGGTATACATATAAATTAGCTTGGGAGGTGTTCATTGGTACAGTATTTGGGTTGCCCTAACTGAACTTGTCCAAGCTCTGAGCTGCAGATCTGAGACCTGGGTTTGAATCCCACAGCCACCTGGGTGCATACTGTGTGCTTCTGAGCAAATCTCTTAACTTTCATTTAATAATAATATTTATTTGTAAAGAGCAATTCAGCATGTATCAAAGCGCTCGCTGTACAGAATTAAAAGACATAAAAAGGACAATAAAATGTCAACAATAAATCAGTAGGATAAAATTGCAAGTTCAAATATACTAATCACCGAAAGCACAGTTAAATAAATACGTTTTTAAGGCCATCTTGAAGCTCTCCAAGGTTAGGCGCTCTCTAATCCGACGAGGTAGAGAATTCCACAGGGTCAGGGCTGCATAACTAAAAGCTCTCACACCAGATGTCTTCATTCAAACCCTAGGAACCTCTAGCAATCCCTAATTGGCTGAGCGGAGGGGTTGGAGGGGGCAGTAAGGAACCAGGAGCTCTTGCAGGTAGCCAGGGCCCTGACCATGTAGGGCCTTATAGGTCACTAAACTGACCTTAAAGGTGATTTGCCACTGAACAGGCAGCCAGTGCAGTTTACGCAGCACAGGAGTAATATGACTAGTCTGGGAAACCCCTACCAGTAACCTGGCTGCAGTGTTCTGCACCAGCTGCAAGCAGCAGATATCAGCCCCTGGAAGCCCTAGGTATAGGGAGTTACAGTAGTCAAGGTGGGGGGTCACAACGGCATGGGTCAACATTGGAAGATCACAGGACGGAACAAGGTGCTTAATCAGTGCAGTGTTCCTCAGATGGTAAAAAAGAGGCTTTGACTACAGATGACACCTGCAAAAGAAGTGTCAGGCCTTCATCAAAAATCATGGCCAGATTCCGCACCTGAACAGACAACAGGAGCTGACTCCTAGGTCGCATCTGGAAACACGGTTCAGCTTAGTGTGCTACTCCTGGTTAAACAATGTTCCCTTTCCAATGCAGCGTGACAGGACAGGGCATACTAGAAAGGCATTCCATTAGTATAAGCATTTTAAATAGAGAAAGCAATCCCAGTCTTACCCTAAAGATGCCAATAGACAAAAAACAGTGCATTGCTACTAGACTTCCTCAGGGATCGATGGCAGGTGAGTGTGTCAATCTTTGCTCGTGATTAAGTACTATTCACATAGCGGGGGGGGGGGTGGATTTTGTGCAGGTGGCATACATCAGCAAGCCACAGCCTTGACAAAAAGCCCAGTGGAAGGAATGTTACCTATGGTGAAATTTAGGTAAATATGGGCAAAACATCAGTGGGTGTTTGTCCATATCGAAGACCACCACAGTCTGGTACAGGGTCCTTTTCTGAAAAGGAACAGGAGAACTGAAAGTATATAATCAGTATCTGATTTTAGAGAAGGGTAGCTGTTTCAGGCCATGGTGGAGGTTCATTATGAGAGGACTATAAGCCTGCACAGCATCTGCTTTGTGGTATGGCAAGGGACTCCAGTCTCCAGTACTGTTAACTCATCTTTCGCAAGCACAAAATAAATTTCAGCACGATAAATATGTGGGCCGAATTCATACTGTGCATTCAAAGTCCTCAAAACAACAGCAACAACGAAAAGGTTTTAGGCTAGCTGCAAATAGACAAAAATAACACTGTACTTCCTGAAGTAGATGCTAACATGTAGACCGGCAAGTATATTAGGTTTCTGTGTAATTTGTATCAAAGCTCTGAATACATTAACCATATCTTTCTTAGCTGGGTGGTAATATGAAGCTAGGATTTGCAATGACACTAATATTTCCCTTGACTGTGAGGAGGTGGAACAAAGCTAGATATGGTCGATTTTAAATAATATATTAGTGGAAATGTACGGTGTTTAAATATCATATTATTTTCACTCAAAGTACAGACTTAAGCAACTGTGTGGCTGTGTTTCTTTTTAGCTCCACCTGGTTCACTGGAATGTAAACAAATACAAGAATTTTGAGGAGGCTGCTTCAAAACCAGATGGATTGGCTGTTGTGGGCGTTTTCTTAAAGGTTGGTCATTTCGACAAGTAAATGCCCCATTTCTTAAACAATATCGTTTGCTTTGTATTACTTTATGAGCATGGTATATTGTAAAGAAAGACAGGGGAAACTACTGAAACTTAGGAAGTGCTCAATGTAAAGGACTGGCAACGATTTACAGAATCTCGAAATCTGCTACATACCGTGCAAAAAAATAAAAAAATACCAATTATCACTTTAACAGCATCAGTGATGCAAATAGAGACATGACGGAGACCTGCAAGTATCTCACAGGGGTGAACAAGGTGCAGGTGGGGTGTCTCTTTTAGAGAAAAGAAGGTACTAGAACACAGGGGCTAATGAGACTAATGGAGCGGGGGTTAGGAGAGATGGGACTGATACTTCATGGAAAGTATTGTGGATATTGGAACAGCCTTCAAGAAGAGGTAGTGGAGGAAAAGACTGTGGGGAGATTCAAACATGTGTGGGACAGGGAAAGGGGCAAATTGGAAAGAGGAAGAAAGGAGGGAGGGATGCCAGTGATCAAATAGGGTCAGAGGCATTGGAATAGGCATAGAAAAGGAGCAAACTAGATGAGCCTACCAGTGCTTTTCTGCTGACAGTCTTTGTCTCTATGTTTCTCTGTTAGGGAGCTGGGTGCCTTCAGTATAACAAACAGAGACCACCTAGGTAGGCCTACTGGGTGAATCATTGCCCTGATGGTCATTGTCTTTGGCAGTCCAGTGGACCCAACCTGCTCCTTAAAAGCCAAACATTTTCTCAGAACTCAGTGATACACCTTTCCTAGCCCCCATACCTCTGTACATATGACTTGGCTGTGGTATCCCACTCCAAACTCCTTCCCAGCCTCCCTCTTCAGGTTCAGTTGCAGCAATGCAATCCTCCCTAAGCTGTCTGCTTGTTACAGTTCTAAAGGTTTTAGGTTGCTTAGGAGGTTGCATCTGGCTTTATGAGGATGCCACACATTTGTATTGCACCCCACTCCCTTCCCCTTATAGTCACAAACACTCTTGTAGGCAAGCTTTGTGGCCCATTAACAGAGCTTTTCGGGGTGATAAAGTTGTGACTGGTGCAAGTGCATCAAGGCCCAAGGTAGCTACATTAATGCACTGTGGTACAGGACTGGTGCTTGCTTTGGGATTGACTACACCCCAAACATTAGATTAAATATAAAAAGAAGAATGAATGAGCAAGCACTTGAGGTAGGTCAAATGTTTTAAAATCTTGTTGATCTGAAAGATGCTCAACAGTACACTTTATGGGCCTAACAGAAGATGATGACACAACAAACTGTAATTCCTTCTCATTTCATCACAGCTGCACAGGTTGTAAAAAATTTATTTGCACAGCTAATATTCATCATTTGGTGCGCACTGTGCAAATATCACATAATTCTCCTCATTTGCAAGTTACAGAAATGTTTGTGCCTTACTCTATATGGAAAGTCAACACCTTACCCCAGCACTTGCCCCCCTAGGAGCTTCATTAGGGGTGTGGTTTCATGGTCAGCAAGCCTTTAAAGTAACCTTTAAAAGTCCTATGTGACAAATTGACTTTCCATCCATTTAAATAATCTAATACCCTCTCCTTTAAGTATTCAAAGTGCAAACAGTCATACATTTAAAACAAAACATCATCATGTCATGCAAAAAGCCATTTCCCCTCAAGAAAAAGAGAAGGGTTTTCACAAGAAGTCTATGTTACAAGGCATAATACATTCCAAATGCCAGTTATGTCTCGGTTGCTGTCCTTCAGCATGACACTTTCTGTGTGGTTCACAGCTCAGTGCTTGTGCTACGTATAGTAGAGCTGAATGATGTACGTTGTGCCTGGATGCATAGGTCAGACCAGTAAGTATGATGATTCCTGCAAAGTATATGAGTTATATGAAGTGATTAGTGCTTAAGTACTTCAGCGTAGATATGAGCAAGTCAGTGATTGTAGTACATAATGACTGGATTGTATATGCATAGTGCTTAGGTGCTTGAACTGAATAACAACTTGTTAGGACTTGATGTTTTGGCATTTCTCTGTATCCCATCTTAGAAATGATGCTTAGTTGAGTAGGATGAGAAACCCCGGTGGGATAAGAGTGCCAGAAAAGGAGGAGGAGGAGGAGGAGTCAGGGAAGGATGGAGGGCAAGTGCAACTCACTGTAAGCAGAGCGGCGGTAGCCTTATGACCTAAGTAGGATGTGGGGGAGGAGCTCCTCCCCCACAGAACCATGGGCATGCACCTTACAATTCTGTGTGGTTCATAGCTGAGTGCTTGTACTACGTACAGTAGAGCTGAATGATGTAGGTTATGCTTGTATACATAGGACAGACCAGTAAGTAGGATGATGCTTGCTAAGTATATGAGTTATATGTAAGCGATAAGACACTCCAGGGTGTGTGTTAGACACTTTAACACACGGCTAGGAGGCATAGTGAGGCACGAGGCCACCCGGCGGTGCGTCCAGCACCTCCTGGCGTGTTAAAATATGTCACAGGTGGCCAATACACTTATGAAATGGGCATCTACATTATAGATGCATGTAAAAATAAAAAGCAGCATTAAGTAATTATAAATACAAATCTTTTCTTTAATTTAAATAAAATAGTTCCTCCGCATTTAGTTTGCTGTGTTTTGTGGGGAATTGAGGACTTTTGACCTGGGAAGGCTGTTGTAGTTGCATTTTTTTTACTTGTGTGCTTATCATAGCGATACCCCCTTCCGAATTCCGTTTCATTTGTGAAGGTGGTAGTGAACGCGATGCTTGCTTTTCTCCCCCGATGTGTCTATTAATTTCTACATTGTTAGGGCAGCAGGCAGCACAACGGAGGACAGTTTTAGCATAAAAGACGTATTGAGTAGGAGGCACGAGCGCATGACGTTCCTTGAAAAGCACTGCGAGCGAGTGGGCGGGCCGGCAGAACCAGAAGAAATCTTGATTTTTTTTGCCCCATTTAAATGTGTTGCGATCAAACAAACATTGTCATCTGTGACTGTGCGCAGAGTACATGGGGATGAAAATCTGTTGAATGGGAGGAACAGATGGATATGGTAGGGGGCTGTAGCAGGTTGGTCATTGTGGAGAACTGTAAGCAAGAGAGGTGAAAGGTTGGCACATTCAGAACAGATTGGGGCACTCGCAATCTTTTGTTTTTGTTTCATTATGGACTGTAACACAGGTACTTTTCTGTGTTAAAGTTGGAGTTGGAAATGTCAAAATATTGAGGGCAAGTGAACGGGAGGTCAGAGGTATTACTTCTTTTGTTAGGCTGGCACCACTGTTGGCAGAAAACAAGATGGCTACGTTTTCGTTTCTCAAAGTTCTGAATGGGCAGCATCACCCATATCAATGCCCACTTGGCAAACCTGATCTTTTTCCTATGGTGTTAGACATATTAGCACACTCGTAGCAGCCAATCAGAATGCTGCTTTTCTACCACCCATTTCATAAGAAGCGATTAGTGCTTAAGTACTTCAGTGTAGATATAAGCAAGTCAGTGATTGTAGTACATATGAACTGGATTGCATATGCATAGTGCTTAGGTGCTTGAACTGATGAATAAAACTTGTTAGGACTTGATGTTTTGGCCTTTCTCTGTATCACGCATTAGGAAGGATGCTTAGTCGAGTAGGATGAGACCCCCCCCAAAAAGAAATAATGATTGCAGGTATGATTATCTCCTCCAACTCCGGAGAGTGTGGCCAGTAGCACACAGGAGAAGAAACTCCCTCTTGGGGGGAAACCTCTGAGGGCCTGTGGCTGCTGACCTGCCCGTCCTTCTAGGCATACTAAAGGAGAGTAATCCTAAATAAGCAATATATTCATATATTATTGGCTAGTCTGAAACCCCAAGAGATGAAGACCAGAAGGTCGGGAAGAGCAATGGAATCCAGCACTGACTTGGAAAGTCCAGCGAGCGGAAGGCAGCAGATCTTGAGCAAATCCTCGTCCAAGATGATGATGTCCAGGGCAAAATATTGATAGAAGGGTATTGGAATCTGGTTGAATGCAGAATTGATCTAGAAATGGTGGTCAAAGTTCTGACATGCAAATTTATGGAAGCATTGTGTATGGAAGGCGAGGCAAGTAAGCTGGATGCAAGATGGGAAGCTGAAGAAGGTGGAGCAAATGAACCCCTGGTCTGGAGTGGGTAAAGCAGTAAGTGGACATTGGCCCAAAAAGCTCGGAAAACATCCAACCCAGCTGGTGAAGCAAATATGGTAAAGAACAGAACCTCCATGCCCCGAGCTGGGTGAGGGAGGAGTATAGTAGAAATAATCAAACCTGCCAGCCGATGATGGCGAGGCAGGTGTGGAGTGGAAATATGCGAACCTCAGGCCCCTATACTGGGTGAGGCTGGTGTAGTGTAGAAATAGTTGAACCTCCAGGCCCCAATGCTGGGTGAGGCAGGCACAGAGTAGAGATATTCAAACCTTCAGGCCCCGACGTGGGTGAGGCAGGTGTAATGTAGAAACAGTAGAACCTCCAGGCCATGGAGTAGGAGAGCTAAAATCAGGTGAGAAGCTGAATGAGCACTGGAGTACTGTTATTGTAATGAGTGTTGATTGCTGAGACCTTGGAGGGTCGAATGTGGTATGGAGTGCAGCAGAATTCCAGAGGCTGAAGCCGAGGGGATAGCAGTAGGAATGAAGTGATGATGTGCGTAAGCAATGACCAATGATGTTGTATGTAAGGCTGCAAAGGAGCAGGCAAAGCTGCCAGGCTAGGCCCCCATGCAGCCAGCGGAATGGCCAGACCCCTCATAGGCCAGGTAGGAAGGGGAGAGAGGGAGTCAAGCTAGACCTCCAGGAAGGCTAGCAGGATGGGACTGCTGCCACAGAGAGCAGCCTGGTACAGCAGACATCCCAGAGGCCGAAGTTGAGGGGATGAAGGTAGGCAAACAATAAGTGCACAAGCCAGAGGGGACTGGCACTTGAGCAGGAACCGCAAGCAACAATCAAATCCAGATGTAGGTCTGCCAAGCAGAATAGTGAAGCAGCAGGAGAGGAGAAAAGTGACGTAGCAGTCAGGCCAGAGATGGAGGTGATGCCAGGAGAGCTGGCGGAAAACAGGCACACGAGGGAGGAAGCCAGGAAGGAGCAGCCTGCTAAACCCAGATGAGGCTACTGGAAGGAGTGGTAGCAGTTTTGCAAAGGTACCACAGCACAACTGACAGACAAATGTTCCAAGTATCCCACAGTTCAAGTGAACAAGTGCATGCTATGGTACAACAGTTGCAGGTAAGGTTTGCCTCCAAATATGGCAATGGTTGAGAAAAGGTGCTCCACAAGAGGAGATGTGCTGTTAAGAGAAGAGTACCATGCATACAGTGTTGAATGTTGAAATCTGGGAGTGCCTTCCCAATGCCTTGCAGAACCCCGCACATTTAGGTTGTACTGTACAATTTGGGAGGAAGCAGCCTGCACGCTGCTGAAGACGCAGAAGAAGGAGTCCCGTGGTTGCAGGAAATGAAAAGGCAGGTCCGCAGCTGGTGAAATGGCTGCACGGCAGGCTCCTGAAAGAGCAAGAGGAACAACAAGGGGAGTCACAACCTGGGTAGCCGTAAGAGTGTAGGTTCAGCCATGAATCCTTAGGGGCACTGAGTGCAGATTGTGTAGAAGTAGGTAAGAAGCACGATGATGAGAATAAGATCCTGGATCCCGGATACCAGTTCCATGTGGAAACCCACAGTAAGACACACCACCCCATTATTTGCAGCTGTAACAGGCTTCAGTCTCCCTACAGGACTAGCACCTGCTGATATGCAGCAGTAGCAGGGCAACATAATGTTCAGCTTGGTTACAGGCTGTAGTCGTAAATTACCTGGAGAGGAGGCACGTCAGCCAGGAAGCTTGCAGAGAAGGCGAGCAGCAATGGTCATACAGCGAAGTGCATGGAGCAGCTGCATGGACCAGCAGCTGCTCAGAGAGGGAGACAGAAGCTAAGGGAGCCCAAACAGGCAGTGAAGAACAAGGGACAGGAAAGCAATGATGGCAGAATGAGGCAAGGCACCAGCTGCTGCGTGGGAGCAGGAAGGCCAAGGAAAGAGCACTGAGAACACCCCCCAAAAACACAAAGGTATAGGAGACAAATGGAAGGGGAAGGGGGGATGAGACGAGCCACAGAGACAGCAAACAACAAGTGGGAAGGGAGCGGAGGGGAGGGAGGGGAAATGGAAAGAGCAGCCGTGGACCAGCAGCACCCAAGCAAGCGCAGCGAGTGCGACTCGCTCTAAGCACAGGGCAGTAGCCTGATGACCTAAGTAGGATGTGGGGGAGTAGCCCTTCCCCAACAGAACTACAGGCATGCACCTTACAATTGTGCTGTACAGCTACATGAAATTCTGATCCTTATTTTCAATGAGCAATACCTCTTCACTATACAAATGTGCAAATGTTGCTCCTTAGTGATCTCTCATCAACATTTTGCATGATTTGATTCTCATTATTCTCTTCAAAGTAACCATCCCTCCAAGAGAGAAAGAGGAGACATTAAAATCGCTAACACATCCAAGAAAATACAGCTGCAGGTTTCTATGCACTCTAGCTTGATGTCTGTATACCAGAAACTACTACAAATATATCAGTTGTCTCTACATATTGTGTACTTTTCAGTTCTGTTGGTACTGAAGTTATTTTTTTAAAAGAACTGAATCACATCCTAGCTGATTGAACTCCTCACACCATGGCTGGATTAACCTGTATGCCAATTACGCCATGGAGTAGGGCCCCAAGGTTCAGGAGGGCCCCCACTGTTAACTTATTTACAGTTACTTTCTTTAATTCTGGCTGTACTGGATGACCGCTGACAGGCCGAATTGCCCAAAAAGCAGCCCCCCCACCTCACTGAGTCAGCCTGGTGAATGATGACCCTCCCCGCAGCTGCTCTAAGCAAGTGAGCCTCTCAGTTTCTCTGACAGCAGCTCCAGCTTCACCTCTGATCCACCCTGACCCCACCACACACAATCAATCATGTCCATCAGAGGTACTCTGGAGGTGTGGCTACTGGGGAGCGGGAATCAGTGTGTGCATGTGCATGGCATCAGGACATATGGGCAGGCGGTAATGAGGAGTAGAGGAGGAGAATGAGAGAGAGCTGTGGCGGTCAGTCGTCAGTGCTGGTGGTTGGTCTCGTCTATCAAAGTAGAAGAGTCTCTGTCTAAAGACACAAAAATAGAGAGAGAGTCTGAGCAGGCCATGGGGGGTCACCCAGAGTCAGATTTGGCTTCAGTGCAGCGTCATGTGCTGCTGGTGTTTTCAGTGTAGCCACTAGTCAGGGTCGGTCAGTGCTGCTGCTAGTTTGGCCTTTGGTCCTGCTGTGACTATGAGGAGTCCTCCCATGCCGGGCCACGCTGCAAGGCTGAGTCGTGCCACCCCTACCTGTGTGATCTTGAGGAAACAATCAAGAGGACAGACTGGACTCATCACAGTCACATTCACATCAGTCCGGCCACACCAGGTATGGTGTGTTGACTAGTCATCTGCGTGCTGCAGTGTCCAAGTCATTTGTGCTGCAGAAATAACTAGTTTTATTGCACTGGAGAAACAAACAGCTGTGGTTGCCTCTGGTCATGGTCTGTCTGTGAGTGTTCAGTAACCTGAGTAGTGTACTGAGTCTTTAATACGATTTGAGTTTGGCACTGAGTGGACCACGGGATGCTAATAAGTCACCTGAGGGGAGCTAACTTGTGTGACTTGCTCTTGCTGGCACAGTTTTGTCTTGGTTTGATTTGAGTCACATACATTACTGGGAAGTTGCAGCAGGTTGCTCTAGCAAACTTAATTTCAAAGTGACTGCAGTCAACACCTGCAGGTTCTGCAGGGTTCTTAAGGCTCAGACTTTTTGGCACAACTCTGTTTAGCTTCTTTGGCATCAATGACTTGGAGTGGGGGCAAGGATGTGGCAACTCAGCATTGGCAGCAAAGCAACTTTTAGGTTGACAACAAAACGATAAATGACAATGGAGATGGAGGGGAGGAGACAGTGGGGGAACAGACAGAATTGAGGACAAATATAGCTGCACAGAGGGTGATTGTGGCAGATGTATTGCAGAGGCAAGGAGCTTGAGCATGTCTTGGGTTTGGAGCTCGAAGGAGTCTTGAGTGGGGAAATAATGGGAGGGAGCTGTGAGCCCCACTAACTGCTTCAATGCATGCTTCAGTTTTTTGGTTTTGGCAGAGAGAATAGGTATTCAAGGAGGCATGTGCAGGGAGATCATGGCAGCTACAATTCCCATTTTTATTAATGAATTTATGTGGAATTTGAATTTGATATCTGGGAAGGCAGGGCACACTAATTCAAGTCTAACGTCCAGGTGTGTCTCAGGGGAGGGAAAAAAGAGGGAGAAAAGAGGATCCATAATTATTAATAACAAAAATAGTTACAAGGTACAGTAGTGGCAAGGGAAAAGCAAGACGAGTTAAAGGTAACTAAAAAGTGAAAATTTACAAAATGTTAATATTGTACTGATAAAATGTTTCTTTGTGCAGTAATTGGTCATTCTGAATTGTGTTGTTTATAATCAAGGGCATGTGACCTGTCAAGTCATGTGGCATAACACATAGCATTATAAACCACATCCTGCTTGAGTACCCTGGTCGTTACTGCAGAAGAGTGAAATGTTGGCATTTAGGGGCCCCCGGGCCACAAAATATGACTTGGAGTAGGGCCCCCACATCCATTAATCTGGCCATGCCTGACACAGTACTCTAACAGAGAAGGCAGGCTTTATTGTTTTTCCTGCAGGACCATCTGATTGCCATCTCTAAGAATGGTTTGCAATAATTTATTTGTTTCAAAATGTTTACAAGGAAAGACCTACTGAGCTCATAACAGTTCATTGCCAGATGCATCCTGGAAATAACCATGTTATCAGTAATCTCATCATACATATCTGAGGCAGTTCAATGCCAGATTCATTGTGATTCTTTTTGGAGGAGCCAATGTAGGAGGTCCCTAACCCCCTCAAACTGTGACAGAAGTGTTCTAATCCCATCAATGAGATATGCACCGGGTCGGAATTGTGTGTGTTTTTAAAAGGAAGACCTACTGGTGTTTCCTTATTCACAATAATAATACACCTGATGTGCTTCTGCATGTACTTTTTTAAAGGATGAATCATCCAACTGCCATATAGCATTCTACAGGAGCATATCAAGCAGTGAATTATAAATTCCTTCTCACGATTTATGAACCTGTTTACATAACAGGACTGATTTGTTTCTAGGCGCAAAAAGTATTTATTTTGGGTTCTATATCTGCAAAGGTTGTGCCTTTTGTAGATAAGGATCCCCTCTGGAAACACTGAAAGCTAGGAAAACATATTCTCTGCTTCACCTTATCTTTTGCATTGGATAGTCTCCAGTAGGGCATCAATGGCTAATCTCCTACCAGAGAATTTAATATCAGATTGTTCATCAAAATCAGCCAGTATCTATGAATTGTGGTTGCAGTTTTATTTGTCACAAAATTCTATTCTGTTGAGAATGTAAGGGGTGACTCTTCCATGAGTTGTTTTCTTCACTGGTTAAGCAGCTTCTTCCTATCTAAACTGGCAACCTTAAATTTAGCTTACTCCATAGCTTCCTCCTGTAAGGCCTTGCAACAAATCTCTTTTCTAGTTCCTGGCTAGTGCAGTATGGTTCAGTGACCACTTATCACTAATCATTGCAACTTAGCACAGAGTCCCACATTTTTGATCTCTCTATTACGAACATGCGATCATACGAAATTTGCCAATTGAAAAAATCCATTTTGGTCTATCGAGTCTTCTAGATTTTGTAGCTAGCAACCCTATTCTGCAGCTCCCCTCCCTTCTCACCCCCCTCACTTTATCCTCCCTCTTGCCCTGTCCCAGCCCCTTTTGAAGAAGCCCACCGTTCTACAGGCCACAACTTCTGCTGGTAAAGCATTCCACCCTTCTACCACCCTCTCTATAAAAAGTGTCTCCTCATCTCCCTCCTGAACCTTCCCCCCTCTATTCTCATGTCATGGCCCTGAGTGATGCTCTCAACCCTTACCCTGAATAACCCCTCTCTATCAGTCTTGTTTATCCCTCTCTCATATCCCCTCTGTCTTTCCTTTCCTCCAGTGAGTATGTAGGAGGGTGTGGGAATAGACAACACTAGACACAATGGTAAGAGTGTAAAACACACATTTCTTCTGTGTGATATTTATTTTCAAAATAAACAGGTTTATTCTTGACTTCAAAATAATATCTAAAATAATCCAAATCAAGAAAATAAAATAAATAAATCAAATAAAGAAAATACTTGCTCTCCCGAGCTCCAGCAATGTTCTACCTTAACAATGCTGCCACAGAGTGAAAATCAAATACAAACAGTAACTTTCACTATCTTTGGTGCTTTCCCAGTTGCACCTCCACTCAGTACAACTCTCTCAGCTCTACTTTCTCCCCTGTATCAGGGTGAGTACAAATTCGGTACCACAATTTTTGAATAATCACCATTTCTGGGGTACCTGCTTCATGATCCTTCCCAACCTGTTGGGAAAAAAGTTTCAGGGTTTCATCACTCATCTGACTGTCACACATGTCTGATTTTATAAAACAGTATTATTAGGCATAAGGAGTCCTTGGTGTTTTCTCTGCCATTGTTGCTGAAGTTTCTTTTTGGCATTTAGGGACTTAGTAGTTTTTCCTAGTGGATCTATCACTTCTCCTTCAAAAGGAAAAACTTCCCATAATACCAATTCTTTGTGACTTTGTGACTGGGTGGTAACTACAGAGAAAGCCCCTTGATCTTTAATAAGTGATGCAAACTCAGGAAAGTCATGTGTGCCCTATAACAATGGGGACAGGTAACTTAGGTACCATCCCAATGGTTACAGTCACTTTCTTGTCTTCTACCCTAGTGTCAATGTTTGTGGTAGGGTATTGGTGAGCATCCCCATGAACACATACCACCTTCATTGCAGGCCCTGGATTAACCGTCTTCACTAGATCAGTTCTCACCAACGTATTTTTGCTGCCCGTGACTATTAATCCCATTACTGTCTGTTCCCTGAGACATACAGGCATAATAAAATTCCCAGGATTCAACAGGGCTAAATGAGTTGTGTCCACCTTCCTAGCAGGGCAAAATCGAGCAATATGCCCTAGTCCTTTACAATTTCTGCAGATAATATCTGGGGAAAAAATTATTCCACCTGACCCACTCCTGCTCTCATATCTTCTAGTATATACAATTTGTTGAGGTCTTGCCGGTTGGGTAGTTGGTTTCACTAGTGGAGGGTCAGGTGTCCGCTGTCCTCCTTTTTTGTAGGGCTGGTAGGCTGACAGAAAATCCTCTGCCAAGGTAAGTGCAATCTCCACAGTCTCAGGGTTATGCTCTTCAACCCATATTTGTACTTCTGGTGGTAATAACTGTAGAAACTGCTCTATTACAGATTTTTCAATACTGTCATTCCTAGATTTTCCCTCCGGCTGTATCCACTTTACACAGAGTTCCCTGAGTCATACATAGGTCTCATGGGGGAGGTCATGGGCAAAGTGTTTTAGGGCACGGAACCTCTGCTTATATGTCTCTGCATTGATCTTGCCCCTGATGCCCTTGGATATGTCTGCAATAAATATCCCAAATAACACTGGCCCCAGCACTGAGCCCTGTGGAACCCTGCTCATTACTGCCCTTGGGGATGAGCGTTCCCCTTCCACCACCAGCCTCTGCTGCCTCCCTTGCAGCCAGCTTGTCACCCATCCCACCATGTTTGGTTCTGCCCCTGTGCCTTTGAGTTTTGTTCCAAGTCTCCCATGTGGCACAGAGTCAAATGCCTTGCTGAAGCCAATGTATTGTTCTTTGACTGCAACTAGGGCAGTTGATAAGGGACAAGCAGTGGATTTACCCTACTTTGACTTCAGCAAGATATTTGAGTCTGTGTTATATACAGTAGAAGTTTGCTGAAGAAGCTAAAGGGTCAGAGAACAGCAAAATACCTACCTAAATGGATGGGAAGATGGCTGGGTGGGGTATAGCAGAGGGTGATGGTAAACGGGGTCAAGTCAGGTGAGAGGAAGCTCACAATTGGGTTGCCGCAGGGTTCAGTCATGGTCATAGGTGAAGCAATACAGAGCAAGATGTGACTCTTTGCAAATGATCCTATGCTCTGTGGCAGGGTAGACAGTGAGGAAAGGGTTCAAGAGTGTCAGAGGGGCCTGCAATGGTTAGAGAGGTAAACCAGTGTTTGGTAGCTGAAATTCAATGCCAAAAATTGCGATGTGATGCACGTAGGAAACAAAAACCCCAGGATGGAATTTTGGATGGGAGGAATTATGTTGGATACTACTACTGAGGAGAGGGACCTGGAAGTCATAAGAAGCAACTTCCTAAAACAATCTAGCCATTGTAAAAAGCCTACAGTATAGTAAGTCAATCAGGATATTGGAGTTTATGGAGAAGGGTTTTGACAGCATGTGGAAGGAGATAATACTGTCTCTCTGTAGATCACTGATGAGGCCTCATCTGGAATACTATGCCCAGTTCTGGAGTCCCAACCTAAGAAAAGACAAAGGCAGACTAGAAATGGTGCAGTGTAGGGTAACCAAGTAGGCTAACCAAAATGATTCAGGGCCAGCAGGGAAGATCCAGTGAGGATTGGCTTATGGCGCTGAACATGTACTCACTGGAGACCAGAAGGGAGAGGGGTGATATGACAGAGACATTCAAGTTCCTGAAAAGAAATAAACAAGTTAGATTGCAAGATAGTATTCAGCAGGAATAGCGAATCATGAACACTGGGACATGATCTGAAGATGACGGAGGGTTGGGGGGGGAAATTCAGGAGGGATTTGAGAAAATCTTAGTTTTCAGAAAGAATGGTTGAGCCAAGGAATAGACTACTAGTAGAGGTAGTGGGTGCATTAACCATTATTGATTTCAAACACCACTGGGACAGAGTAAAAGGCTTATTGTCTTAGTAATCCCTATACATTTCCCTGAAGAAAGTCACACACTAGTCTTGGAGTAATGGCTGTTGCCATATGTTTATTAAGGGACTGTAACAACTGGTCACTGTTTTTTCCCACAGCAAAGTTAGATAGATCACCGTTATAACCCGTAGGTTATAACGGTGAACAAGCGCCAGCTTTTACTATGGGGCACTCGCTGACTGATCAGCGAGTGGTAAAGATACCTAAAGACACAACTGGTGTTGTCACCGCTATTCAAAATAAAACTCTGCATAAAATTATGATCGTGACTCTGACTGTATTTTGTGCTCACCTCTTTTGTACCTGAACAAGATTTTCACTCACAGAAACCACGGAAACCGCTAAAATGAATGCCTCATTTGCATATCACTATGGAAACCCGATTTCCTGACCGTGACTGATATTCATGGTAACCAAACAGACTGAGATTTTGGGAATTTTATAAAGTAATGAAATTGTTATATGCTTGAGAGTTTACTGTTTTTCCCTGTTACACTACTTATCACTGTAAACTTCATGAGCTAAGCCAATTCAGACTAGCGCTAAGTGCGATTCAAACCCATGTCTTACACATACCTTTTTTCCTCAGTTTTACAGAATCTACTGATTGGGTCAGTACTTCATTCACAAAATAAAACTGTTAAACATTTTGCTATGAATATTCTGCACTGCATTACCACTAGTGGAAAATAAATGTATCCAGACAAGGAATAGTTTGCAAATTCCTCTTTATATTAGTTTACAAATAGTAGCAGGGTGAAAAACTGACCAGTGATTACATAATGATACATGGGAGGAGGTATAATGAGAATTTTATGCACACCCTCACTGTGGGAAGCTTTATAAACCCCTCAAGCTCTCTCTCAGGTATATGTAGCATCTCACACCCTCGGGTTTGCATAAAATTCTCATTATACACTCCTCCCCATGTATTATTGTATATATTATACAGTTGTACTAGCATGCACAGCTGTGAGATAGTGAACCCTAACTCTGACTCACTCCTTCCAGTAAAGGGCCTCCTCTTTGTGCAGGCTGAAGAAATTGTGCACCTTCTGGGCTGGTACCAAAGCCCCAAGAGTGCTGAGGTCATGTTGGTGGGGAAACAAATGGTCACCCACATCTGATGTCACCACTCCAACACAGGCAAGCCTAGTGGGATTGGACTGCAGCTTTCCCAAACTGGGTCCAGGTCTTGCAGTCCTACAGGCTCCATAGCACCCAGAGGAGATGTGCCCTTCAAAAGAATTCAACTCCTGCCCCTTTTTCCCCTTCTGCCATGTTACATGACTGCACCAATTGCATACACTGGCCTAATTCATTAAATTCCATTGGTGGAGGTGAAAAACCTGGAAAAAACCTTTTGAAGGAAAACCATGAAAACTTACTTCCTGACTCCTACTACACTCACCCATACTGTGTCAAAGGGTTCCCTGCACTACCGTGGCTAACCTTAACCCTGCTTTTCCAAGGATGGGTGGGAGATCTGGAGCAGGTGAACAGGAATGAGGGAGAATTTCTGGCTTCTAGCTCTTTTTAACCCCCACTTCCCACCTACTGCAGGTGGGCCATGCCCTGTTGGTGGCCCTGGTGGTTTCTGCTTGTGGGATGATGCCAGGCTAAGTCCCACCCTGGCTGAAAGATTCTCACCTGCCTTCTTCAGACTACAGGGACGGAGAGACTGACAAGGTTAAGTTTGTAGGAATCAGTTACCCCCCAACGTGAAATTTCACCAGTGAGGTCCCACAGTGACTACAGTGTCAAGCCTCTGTGGAAACCCGCTGGCACCAGGCGCTGTCTGTTGGGGTCCTGCACCCCAATCAGCTCTGACTCAGAGTTGATAATCCTTAGAGGGGGTGCGGGTGTAGCCCCCACATTGAGGGTCTGGGGCAAAGCCCTGAAGAAAAACACAGTCAGCCTGTGGGCACCAGCAGCCACTCATACACCTCACACATGCATTAAGGGATCATTACACAGTTGGAGTGGCATGCAGAGCTGGGAGATCTTGAACACTAACTCCAACCTCATCTTTTTCAGGGAAGAGCTTCCCCCTTGTGTGGACCGAGGGAGTGATGTACCTCCTGGGTTGATACCCATGTCCAGAAGTGGAGAGGTCATGTGGCCAGGGAAATTAACAACCACCTGCGACTGGAGTCGTGCTCCCCACAGCCAAGTTTACTGAGGTTGGACCACAAACCCCCCTGAAAGGAGTCCAGTTCTTTTAGTCCCAGAGGTTCCATGACGACCAATGGAGATGAACTCTTTGGAAGAATTTTACTCTTTCCTCTTTCTCCTCTTATACCATTGATGTGTGAGACTCCCAAGCCACTGTCTGACAAACTATTCTCCAAGACCTGATAAAAAGAGTCTAACAAGTCTTCGTCAGTGTCTCGCAAATGCACACTGTCACTGACATAAAGTCCCTGGCAGGAGGTGTCATTGTCTTGGTTTCTCACCATGGTTACCCCAGTGTAGTCTATAAATGGCCACATATCTTGATTAATGCATCTGCATGATTTCTCCGTGGCTTTAGAGTCAATCACGTGCCACCAGTGGAGCTATTGGATGATATGGGACCAAATAAGCATGGTGCTGAGCCACCAGACTCAATTGGATTGCAAATCCTCCTTCATTCTCAAGAGCAGGTCCATGGACTTCTGCAGTCCCAGGTCATTTTCACCCAGATGGATCTGCAGGATGTCTACTGAATGTCCTTGTTGGGTCTCCTCTACCAGCCAGGAAGAAGCTCCTCTCAGCATATGCCTTTTTACCCATTCAGTGAATCCATAGCTTCTGCCCTGGAATTGAGAGTTCCTTCTCATGGGCCAATGTCCTGCCCACTCTGCTGCACAGTGGATGGAGTGCCTGCAGACCCACACTTCTTTGGGACCATCAAGAGAACCTGGAAAACAGCAAAACAAAGTTAAGGCAAGTGAGGGCAGGTATAACATAGAAATGATTGGGATCTCCACCGTCCCATGGCTTGAATCTCTCCTTCTGAGAGACCTTGAGTCCTGGCAGCTATTGCTGCCCCAATCCTGACAGAATGGGTGTTATACTGTTTAGCATTTAAGCCTAACCAATACACTGCCAAGCCAACACATGTCTAAACTGATATGCTGTTAGCAGCTTGCCATCTGCATGCCACAGGAAGGCCTCTTCCAGGCCTGGGCAGAGTACCATGTAATTGGTCACCAGTGATACCATATCTCATGATGCCCCTACTGGAGTTTGCACCAAACACCAGCAGCCAGTGCCCACTTTGTCCATCTTGCGCTGATACAACTGAACAAAGACACCTTCTGGGGTCACCACAACACCTGTCTCCCCAGGCTCAATGTGGTGTCCATTTGTGTCATCTACACCAGTTCTGACACCTGGAATGCCCCACAGAACACCAAAGTAAAAGCCATTCTGAAGACTAAGGTCTTTTAGGCAGACCAGCAGACTGCTAGGAGGGCTTCCCATAATTGCTGCAGAAGGGCTGGCATGATTGGGCATCTGGGATCTGGTCATTTGGGTTACCTCATGCTTCACCCTTCCTGAAACTTCTGAACATTGAAAGAGCTAGTTTGTTCATGAAACCCAAAACCCTGAAAGCCATGACAGGCCTGCAAGGTGCAGCCCTGCAACACCAGGAATCAGGCCCCTCATTTGGCCTCCATGAGATAACTGCATATTTGTTCTGCAGGGATGGACCAGCTGTTTGGCGACCCCACATCTGCTCAGTTGGCATTGTAATGTTCCACGCTGCAGCAGTGCTGCCCTGATCCAGGGGTCAATCGCATTATCTGTGCACTCCCAGGTGTCACTGCCTTCCACAGAAAGGGCGGAATGGTCATGGATTCTGGTCTTCTGCTGGAACCAACTCCTGAATTTCTGACATTATGAACAAGATAAAGCATCAGCAATATCATTCTTAATGCTAGAAACATGCATGCTTTAAAATGTAGATTCAGTAGCATGCATTTTAAAACAAATATTCTCATTAAGTCACCCACTGGCCTGTTCCTCCTAACTGTCCATTTATGGTGTAGAACACTCCCATGTTATTGGACTGAATGTGAACTTTTGTTCTACAGTCAGGGATCCCATATGAAGAGGGCCACCATGATTGGGAAGAATTCTAACAGTCTGATCTGTCTTGTGAATCCTGCCTCAGCCTATGAGGAGGGCCAGTCCATGGCACACCATTTGCCATTGAAGTATGCCCCAAGTCTAGCACTCCCGATGCATCCTTGAACAGTTCTAACTCTTGGCTGTCTACCATCTCTGACTATACTGACTCACCATTAAAATGTGCTATGAATGTCAACCACACCCGCAGATGTTTCGTAAACCATTGGTCAATCAGATTTGATGCTGTGGTTTCTGAGCTGCAGATCCCAACTTTACCATCCATTGTAAAAGCCCTCCCCATGGAGATGACCCAACAAATGAAGTTGAGGTGCCCCATGAGCTGAGCACATGTAAAGTCAACCTTTGCCACTACACCATTAGTCAAAAGGCATATCAGTAAAGCAGCACTTGCTTTGCTGCATCAATCTCCACTCCTGTAACATCATCACAGAGTTTGAAGCCTCAACTTTCCCAGAGGTCAGGGTATGCCAAATAGTTTGCATAGCCCTATGAAGGTGTCCAATGTCTGTCAGGAGACCAGGGAGTACCCTGGCCCTATGAACAGAAAGTTGTCTAGGTAGTGGACTATTCCTTGATTGTTCAGATCTTGGGCAGCCACCCAGTGTAAGAAGGTACTAAAACTTTCAAACACTGCACAGGCTACTGAACACCACATGGACATGGAATTGTCAATGTAATATTGGCTCTCAAACTTCATCTCCAGTAGGTCCTGGTCATCTGGGTGTACTGGCAGAGCAAACACCAACTCTCTGTCCTCCTTGGCCACTGGGGTTCACAGGCCCACTGACTGCACTGTCTCAACTGTTTTGTCAAGGACAGTGTACTGCACTGCCATGAAGTGGAGGTCAATATGATTATTGAATGAGTTACCGTCTGGGTGTGACAGATGATTGATCATGCAGAATTCCCCAGAGGCCTTTTTGGGAACTAAACTAATTGGCATACTTTGAGATTTGGCAGGGGTAGGAAAGGGTAAGGGCTGCTCACCCTCCTTAGCCTTCCTCTTTCTCTAGTTTCTCCCAAGCCATATGTGGCTTATCTATCACAGACTTCAGATTACCTGCCTCGACTCTACCTGTGGGCTGGTGTACAGGATTATGAACCCACAGAGAAACCCTCCTCTAACAGGTGGGCCACATCGCAGTTCAGGTAGCATTCCATGCAAAATCTAAGCTGACCTACCCTTATCAGGGTGGGCAGACTTGCACCTGTTGGGCTTGAACTTCTTCCAAAAGTAGTTCTTGCCTCCCTTTGGGCGTTTCAAGGGATTACACTGCATCAATGGATATCGTTGTCCATAAGTAATGCATTCTTGTTGAAAGCATAGATGTGGAGCAACTTTGCCCTTTTGGCCCTTTGCTGCTGGGGTGCACTGATGGGCAGACCACCGTCTGTGTAGAGAACATCTCTCCTGTGCATAACCTCAACCAGGAATGGCATGACCAGGATACCTCAGCCTAACAACAGGTTGTACTGCATGTGCCTCCTAAATTCTTCATCATATTCATGCTGAGCATACCCTCCTTTCAGCCTGTGGGCCAGCATCAATCAATCAATTAATCAATCGATCAATCAATCAATCAATCAATTTTTATTTTACCAGGCAATCCTGTTTAAGTAATTGAAAAGGTCTATGTATTTCTCTGGAGCCATATGACCTACTGTACTGGCAAACACTATGAACCCAGCTAATAGTAACTGAAGGCACATTCAACCTTCATCTTCTTCTTATGCTGATCATTTTGTCTCCTTGCTCTCCTCTTGCTCACCTGAACAGTTAAGAGAGAACATGTCCACATACTCCATTCCCCAGATCTGTTGCTGGATGTTGTCTGTCATATGAGATCCTGTTGGGTTCACAACACTGATGGAATGACCTAAGGGAGAAGCTGCAGGTGTTGTCTGTGATTTTGAATCATTATTGGTGGCATTTTTGGATGCCTTGGCTCACTCCTCCCCCTAGCTGCTGGTTCTGAACTGAGGCTGCAAAATCCTGAGCCTGTCCGGATTCTCCTCCAAGGTGGGAGGCTTTAGCCAGGCCTGACTAGGGAGACCTGGCAGAGCTGGGTCCACTGGTGCTGGTTCCAGCATGTAGGGAGAGGCTGCACCCATGGCTTGTCAGAGGAGGCATCTCGTGTGGCTCCACCAAAGACCCTTATGACCATTTTCTTAGACTCACCATCTGAGAATACTAAAGCCACTGGTTTGGACTTATCTCCCTGGGATTTCAAGGGTACCTCAGCTGGAGGTGCTACAGTCTGTTAAGCTGGCCACTTTCACTTCTCTGGTGTCTGCTTCCCCTTCAGAGTACTGATCCCCTCAAGGCAGGCTTCCAGTCACTCTTGCCATTCTTTGCATACATTGCCCCAACTGCTCTCCCAAGGCTGCAGTTGCTGCTGCATTCACAGTGGAATTTGTTATTACTGGCTGCTTCTTCCACAGGGAAGAAACAGTTAATGACTGTGCCTGTAACCCAGTGTGTGGAGAAGGGCTTGTCATGGCCATCTGGTTTAGCACCGACACTTCCCCTTTTTTGCTAGTAAACACCCATAGCCTGTTTCCCTCCCTTTATATTTTCTTTGTTACAACCAATAGCATACATCTGCCTAGTATATCCAGGACTCTGCAGCAGTAGGCTGAAACCCTCTATATGACTGAAGACAAGTGGTTAAACAAGGAGATGTTTTATCGGTTTTACTGCTTAAGTATCTTGGCTGCTTTGCTCTCCCAGTGTTTCTCAGTAAAATCCCCATCTTATATCAATTGAGGCTGCAAAGTGATTTGTGAAACCTGGCTCTATCATTGAAGCAACTGTTGTCTTAAGGAAAAAAATGATCATGACACGCAACTGTTGGTAGCCCTCCTAGGAGGGCCCCAGTAGCTGAAGACATGCATATTAATTGCCTGTTTATTTTCACATAAAGTCTAAAGAGCCAAACTAATACAAGATTAATACCATGGAATTACTATCCCTTATTTGCAGTGTTTCCAAAGATGCAGATCTTGGGGTAGACTGCCTGGTCCGAGTAGCATGGCAGCTCAACCCAGATTAAAGAAATCATAATATCAACTATCATAATATTTTGATAATGACCAAAACATAATATGAATTCCACAGAATTAGCATTCCTCTTGGAGGTAGTACAGCTGGGAGTGCATCCTGACTGCCTGCCATGTTGTTCAGTGGCCTGAAGCTTGCCCTGCTGTTTGTGCTCCGAACAATCCACTAGGCTTGATTTCAGATGCTCTGAGAAATCAGGAAAACAGTGCAACACCAATGTTAGATCCCCATCTCTAATAGACTCTGCAGGATGCAGTAAGTTGAGGGAGCGAGCCACCCGGTGGTGTGGGGGAGGCATGTGGCTTGGTGTGTTGTGCGGATCCATTCCTGCTATCAGTCAGAGGTTCTTATGCTTCAGTGCTCCTCACTTGTATTGGCGTGCCCTCTCAGAAGTGCTGATTCCATGGAAAGCAATAGCATGATCCAGTGATGCCACCCAAGGTGCCAGAGCTACTCACTCAGTCCCAAACAGGCCTGCCTTTCCTCATGCACCAAGGAGTGTGGAGGAATGAGGGGAACTTTTGGCTTTCAGCTCTTTTTAACCCCTCATTGTCCACCTACTCCAGGTGGCCCATGCCCTGTGGGCAACCCCGGTGGTTCCTCCTTCAGTGGTGCTGCTAGAGCTAAGTTAAAACCTATCTGCCTACCTTAAGACCGAAGGGTAGGGGACACTGATAAGGTGATGCTTGCTGCAGTGCTTTGGCAAACTGAGTCATAGTTATGCAGCGGAAAGCACTAGGGCAGAGAGCAAGGGGCAAGAAGGTGAGGACAATAACCCAACTAAACATTAGGTCCCAGGGCAGGATAAGGTAAAACAGGACAAACTGGGTGGACAGATGGTCATTTCTATGTCTGTATGTTTCGTATTTCTGGGTCTGTAGAATAAGTTTCCAATTTTAGCATGAATGTAAATCAATGACTTTTTTCTTTTCCATTTGGTTATTATTTTGTCAGTATCCATTTCGTGTGCTTCCATATAGTAATCACATATATTTTTTATGACAGTTTCTTTTAATATCTTTTTATTTCATTGCAGATAGGACATGCCAATCCACATCTGCAGAAAGTTCTTCATGCACTGGATAGTATTAAAGCAAATGTAGGTAATACGTGATGGTTTTGTTTGGAGGTGTGGATGTGTTAAAGTAAGGGACAGGAGATCTAGATTAATTGACAGTTTAGTTCTTTAGATCTGTAGAAATTTGAGATTTACTGTCCTCTGTTGCTATATAGAAACATTCATTTTTTGTATCAGGATTCTTCAAAATAAACTGATTACGTGCAGTACCTCCCAAACATGGGGTGTATTTTATGGAGTACTGTGAAATGTCTTGCCCTGCCATTTGCTCATTTTAAGATAAAATAGCAGACAACAAGAATGATGTATGATACTAATCAACAAACGGTGTTGTGTAAGTTACATTTTCTATTACTTTCTATTTCTTTTAGAAACTTGATCCAGGAAGCTCTGTGCAGTCACTAGCAGGATGGAGAAGTACTAGAAAAAGTAATACACCTGACAGTTACAGTTACTTATTTCTTTTATACAAAACAATACAAAATAATAAAAACTATAACAGATGACATTTATTTGAAAGTATTAGGTTAGTTACTTGTTACTTTCAAATAAATGTAATCAGTTACAGTTACATATTACTTTTGCAAAAAAGACATAAGTAATTCTAACTGTAAGCTGTATTACTTTTCCAGTACTCTCCATCCTTACTAGTGACTGCACAGAACTTTCTGGAAGAAGTTTCCAAAAGTAATAGAAAGTAATAGAAAAAGTAACTTGCCCAACACTGCCAACAAAGTAATCCATGAATCATTTTAGGCATATTAGTTCTGAAGATTTAAAGCTAGAAAAGAATGGAATTATTCTTCAATGGGATGACAAACCACTAATATCTTCTGACCATTTCTAACAAAAAAATATATATATATATATCTATATGGTCATTTTATAATACTTGAAATTATATTTCAAAAACTAAACATTTTAAACTGTTAGGCTTAAAAACTTCTGTTTTTCTTTTAATTGAAGCTTGGAGTCTGATCAACATGAACAGGTCATTGTGATACAGTTCTTTAATGCTGTTTCTATACATCATTATGTGGAAGATGTTTCACTGGCAGTTAATAGTTAGTTGGAGTCCCATCAACATGAGCAACCTGTCTGCTGACCATGCAAACATATAAAAGGTTATAGCCTTAATTCCGTACAGCTTTTAAGATTTCAAATTAAGACTTAACCTAAGAATATTTGCAGCTCCCAGTGGGTCTCTGCTTTAAAATATCTGGTGACTAGGCAGATCACCACAATTTACGGACCCAAATCATGCCTAGCTTTTAAAATGCTCATTGAGTGGGCAGCCACAACACATTTCCTACCCCAACCCTGCTACTCAATTGAAATACCTTCCAAAAGGACAGGCAACAACAATTCCTGAGCCCTGACTGGGCACAGTTTAAAATCTTCACAGAGCAAGTAGGTCAGCATAACAATAATTCTGACCCCCATTTACATTTAAATATCCTTCTACCCACCAAACTTCCATGCATTCTTGGCTCAAACTGGGCACAATATTTAAAATTATCACCAAGCAAAGCAACCATAAGCCACCTGACTCTGCCTCTGCAGTAGGCAAAATGCTATTTGTAGGCTGCAGTCAAATTAGTGAACAAAACACTTTGTAGGATGTCACTGATTCACTCAGCAAGAAAAAACATTTGCAAAAAAAAAATATACAGAAACCTATCACGTCCTCCACAATGTGACTTACTGTATGGAGAGATAAATGGGATGATTTAACTAAGGTTACAATTATTTCCATTTCAACCGTATACTTTCCTTTAAAAGTTTATTTTGCTTCTATTTTATTTTCATGTTCAAACATAGCAAGTGATTTTATGAAAGCAATTACACATTCCAGAAAGAGAAAGATTGCTGAATTGATGCTTTTCCCAGTGTGCAAGGCATTTGACCACCTTGTGCCATACATATTCTGTGAGTTGTGCATTTTGCATTATCATACACCCTGTCATGTTTTATTGCTTAAATATTACACTATGCTTCTAAAACTGGAGGTCTCTGAATTGTCTTCTCTCCACTGACAGTCAGATACTTCCTCCCCCATATTCTGGAATATTTTATCTTATTTTTAGAAGTCATATACTTCCAAAATGGACCTAACTAAACCCAAGCAGCAGCATATCATTTCTTGTAACTGACAACTAGAGATGCAATGAAGTTTAATTTCACAGGTGAATTTTAAGCAAAGCCACAAATTTCGCATACACAGATCATTTCACATAATTTTCAGCTTTCACTGAAAATTTACAAATTGTTACCTTGCCTTGCTTTGTTTTCTTTTATTGAAATTGCACCAAAAATACCCAAAGCAAGAAGTAATTGGTATCCCAAATCCCTGGTCTCTAGTGGTCCCCCCTGCTGATCACCAGCCATCCTTCCCCATCGCTGGTTAGTTGGCCACAATGTAAGAAAAATATGTATTTTTAATGAAGTCCCTGGTGGTCCCCCATGCCAATTTTGGGCCATAGTTCAAATAAAGAAACTCACCCCAGACCCCCACACACACACCCATCAATCACTGGCCAGTCAGCCCCAATGTAAAAATATGAAATACAGTTTAGTACATTCAATCCCCAGTTTCTAGTGAACCCCCCACCCCATCAGGGAGAGCCAACCACACCATCCCACTCCCCATCCCAATCCCACCCAACAAGGGGGGTCCACAATGCCATTTCCCATCCACCTGCCTCCTTGCCGGTGACTAGCGAGCCCTTCCCACTCTCTAGCTCCCGAAAAGCTCCTCTAAATGACCATGAACTGTCAATGCATGCACGCATGTTTGTACAAGCACATGGTCATTCATTAAGAACTCAGTTGAGCTGCTGACCATGGAGGTGACAGGAGGCTGTGCCAGTGGCTCAGTTGGGGTGGGATTGGGATGGGAGAGGTTGTGACTGGTGGTCGTGGGCACTCCTGATGGGGGTGGAGGGTCCACTAGACACTAGGGATTGAATTTGCAAACATGTATTGTAAACATCCAAGGGTACTAAAGGAACTGGCTGAGGAGCAAGCAGGGCCACTGGCAGATCTATTTAATAGTTCACTAGAGTCAGGCATGGTACCGCAGGACTGGAGAACAGCACATGTAGTACCCCTTCACAAAAGTGGTCTGAAGGATGATCCAGGGAATTACAGACCAGCCATTGTGGGCAAGCTCATGGAGACCATACTAAAAGAAAGGTTGGTGGAATAACTAGAGGAGCATAGTCTTTGCAGGATGAGAGGCAGCATGGGTTCATGGGGGAGGGGGTCGTGTCAAACAAATCTGATTGACTTCTTTGGCTGTGTCAGAAAGACAGTAGATAGGGGCCAAGTAGTAGTCATCCTCTATCTTGATTTGCCCTGATCATGGGCTGTGGGGAGGTTATCATCCCGGTTCTAGCAAGGATAGTCTGGTGCTCCTTAGACTCTGGTGAGTATCCCTGCTCCCTGAAGGAAGCAGAGGTGACACCAGTGTTGAAGAAGGCTTCTCTGGACCCAGACTCCCTCACCAACTACAGACCTATCTCGAACCTTCCCTTCGTGGGGAAGGTAATTGAGAAAGTGGTGGCTGCCCAGCTGGACAACCATCTGACCATCCATAACATCTATGACCCTCTTCAATCAGGTTTTCAAAAGAGGCACAGCACTGAGACTGCACTGTTTTGGGTGCTGAATGATCTCTTGATGGCGAGAGACCAGAAAAAATGGTCCATTTTGGTCCTATTGGATCTGTCAGCAGCATTTGACACCGTAGACCATGGGGTGTTGCTTGAGCACCTGAGATGCATCTGTGGGCTGTCAGGTTTGGTTCACAGATGGTTTACCTCCTTCCTCACAGGTAGAACTCTGTAGTTGGTGTCGGGGTATTTTCCTCCAATCCTACCTCTCTGTCCTGTGGGGTACCTCAGGCTCTGTGCTGTCCCCATGTTGTTTATGTGTACATGCTTCCCTCAGAGACATTGTAAGATGATATGGGCTGGAGTTTCATTGTTATGCCGATGATACCCAGCTCTATCTGTCTTTGCACCTGACCAGAATGGAGCACTCTTGGTGTTTAACAACTGCCTCAGTGAGATCCAGGGTTGGATGAGGTCCAGCTGGTTGAAGTTGAATTCTGGGAAGATGGAGGTGATGGTTGTGGATCCCGGTCACCGGATTGGGGGGTGGGGAACAAACCATCCCTCAGGTTTATTCTTTGGGGATGTCGAGCTCCCTACCTCTGAACAGGTGCGTGACCTAGAGGTGATCCTTGACGATCGGCTGACATTGCGTGCTCAGGTGTCGGCTGTTGTTAAGGTATCCTTTTTCCATCTGAGGAACATCTCTAGGATCAAGCACCTTGTTCCGTCTGGTGACTTGCCTACGCTGATCCACGCCTTTGTGACCTCACCTTTGGACTACTGTAACTCCCTTTACTTTGGGCTTCCAGGGGTTGACATCTACCGCTTGCAGCTGGTGCAGAACTCAGCAGCCCAGTTGTTAATGGGAATTCCTTGTTCTTCCCACATTATACCGGTGCTGCGGGATCTGCACTGGCTGCCGGTTCAGTGGCGGATCACCTTTAAAGTCGGTTTACTGACATATAAAACCAAAGAGCTTATGGTTCTTTACCTTCCGGAGCGACTGCTCTGCCTAGCCAACGAGGGGTTGCTAGAGATTCCAAGGGTAGCTGTAAAATCTTCCGGCGCCCGAGCTTTTATGTTCGTGGTGCCGGCCCTCTGGAATTCTCTACCCTGTTGGATTAGAGAGTGCATGACTGTGGGGGGTTTTAAACAAGGATTGAAGTCCTTTCTATGGAAAAAGGCATACGGGGATGGTATTGACATGGACTGATACTATTGATTTTAATGTTTTTATGATGTTTTAATATGCTGTTATTTTAATGTAATGCGCCTTGACTTCAGAAAGGTGCAATATAAATAAAGATTATTATTATTATTATTGATTTCAGCAAGGCCTTTGACTCTGTGCCTCACCAAAGGTTAATCAGGAAGTTGGTGGATCATGGGGTTGCAGAAAGATGGCCAGATGGGTGTAAAACTGACTGAGGGACAGAACCCAGAGGTTGGTTGTGTAGGGAGAGTTATCTGGCACAAGAGAGGTAACCAGTGGGTCCTACAGGGCTCAGTGCTGGGCGGTGTTATTCAATGTTCTCATCAAAGACATTGGTATGGCATTAAGGGCAAATGTGCCTATTTATGGATAACATCAAGCGCTGTGAGAGTGGACACAGCTGAAAGGATACAGGACCTACAGGAAGATCTGGAAAAGCTGGGAGGTGGTCCAGGATCTGGCAGCTTGGCTTCAATGCCAACAAATGCAAAATTATGCATATTGGAGCCAATAATAATAATAATAATAATACATTTTATTTTACAAAAGCACCTTTCTAATACCAAGGCGCTTTACAAAAGGTAAAATTAGAATAATAAAATCAATCAATAAATATAAAATAGCAAGCAAACTAAATAGAATTATTCATACAACTCCATTAAAGGCCTGACACCACAGGAAAGTCTTTAGTGCATGTTTTAAACTTTCCACAGTCATGCACCCTGAAGCTGACGGGGTAGAGAATTCCAGAGGTAGGAGTACATATATGAAAGCTCTGGCCCCAGAAGACTTCAGCACACCCTCAGAATCTCCAGAAACCCTTCATTGGTCGAATGCAGCTGTCACTCAGTGGTAGGGAACTAGAAGTTCTTTCAAGTAGTCAGGGCCAAGTCCATGAATCCCAGGACAGAATACTACCTGAGTGGAGTCCGAGTATATGCATCAGAGGAGGAGGAGAATGAATTGGGAGTGATGACCACTAGTGACCTGAAGCACTCCACGCAGTGCAAGAAAGCAGCAGCAAAGACAAACAAGATGCTGGGATGCATAGGTAGGGGGATCAGTAGTAGGAGAGTTGAGGTTACACTGCCTTTGTACAGGTCACTGATAAGGCTGCATCTACAGTATGGAGTTCAGTACTGGTGCCCACACCTCAAAAAGGATATCAACCTGCTGAAGAAGGTCCAGAGGAGGGCTACAAAGATGATAGCTGGTCAGCAGGGCAAGGCATATGAGGTTGAGGGCACTGAACTTGTACTCTGTGGAAGACAGGAGAGAGAGAGAGAGAGGGAACATGATTGGGACCCTCAGGTATTTGAAAGGGATAAAGAAGGTTGATAAGGAGAGTCTCTTTAAGCTGAATGGCAACTATGGCACAGTCTTAAGCTGCAGGGTGGGGGCTTAGGAGGGAGGTCAGAAGCACTTCTTCACAGAGAGGGTGGTGGACACTTGGAATGCACTGCCGGAAGAGGTAATCTCATCAAGACAGTGGGCAGCTTGAAAAGAGGCTGGGATAGTCATAGGGGAAGGTAAGGATCATGGGTAGGGAAGATGGGAGGAGGGGAGAAAGGGCAGAGACATTAGCTCAAGCTGTGGACCCTGCAATAAGAGCAGACTTGATAGACCAAATAGCCTTCTTCTGCTGGCTTCTTCATATTTCATATTTTTACATTGTGGCTGACTGGCCAGAGATTGAAGGATGTGTGTGGGCCTGGGGTGAATTTCTTTATTTGAACCATGGCCTGTGATTGGTGGGGGTGGGGACCACTAGGGACTTAAAAAAAATATATATATATATATATATATATATGTATTTTTTTTTTTTTACACTGTGGCTGACTGGCCAGTGATGGGAGGTGGCTGGCAATCAGCGGGAGGAGGGAGGCGGACCACTAGACAGCAGGGATTTATATTTTGGGGTAAGTTTGTGTACAAAGTGTAAAAGTTCACCCACTAAATTCCACACTTTCACATTTGATACTGCACTTCTAATCTGCAAATTCATGGATTGCATTTATGTACTGAGCGTAGTCTATGAAATTTTCTGTGGAGGAAACTTGTGAACTTTGCACATCTCTACTGACAACCCATTTTGGCCCTTGGGTTTATGCCTTGACTGTATTTATAAAATAGGTAAAGACATTCTGGCAATACGATTATTAAGACGCTTTTCCAGCCACATAGTTTTTAAAATATTGAGTACTTAAAAAGTGCCAGTACCCATGGTCCTGGTTGCAAAACATATCCATATGCCAGTGATCTACTTGTAAAAAGTTCATTTAGCCACCATTTGTCTCTGTTACCCACTTGCTTTCACTGTTTTCTTGCTCCAGAGTAAATTAATAAAAATGAACTCCATACACTAGACACTGTTTTTAATACAGGAAATGCTGAGTGTTTCTGTGTTCACTGCCAAAAGTCCCCTCTCCCTGCTGGCCTGCAGTATTCATTCACTCACTTAATCACAATACACAGCATGGAAAAATGCCCCATATTTACTCATTGTTTTCATGCTCTGCTTTTTATACAGTATTGCTCACTCCCAACTCAGCAGTCTCCACTCACCTGCTCACTCTTCTTACGTAGATGGTGACTTCCAAAGACACCAATGAAAAACTGGTTATAAAACAAACAGAAAAAGCACCAGAAGTTGAGTTCCAAGCAACAATACAAAACTAAAGTACATACACACTACACAAGATTAATGCCACTGGGCACAATAGCACCCACAGTGACTGCCCACCAATGCAGGGACTATGTTCTACCAAATTAACAATATATTAATATTTTTGTATTACATTTAAAACAAAATTGGAATACATTTATGCCCAAATCCCTCTATAAGCTCAATAAGACACTCTGGAGTGGTGGTAATGCTTTGATAAACACACTTCAAGGGGCAGTAAGGCAGTTGGCCTGTAACCTTTATGCCTCAGTACACCAGTAGGTGTGTGTTTATCTCAGCATAACAAATGTCTTGGAGTGTCTTATTACTTACGTGTGTGTGGTTTTGAGAGAGACAAAAAGCAAACAGTTTGTACATTTGTTCTTCCCTGTATCAAGATCACACTCACTGCCGCTCATGAACACTGCCTATTTTGTATGCTACTTGAGTGTATTAAATCTCTATTTCCCTTTGAGCTAACCTGACACTTTGACTAGAAAAGGAGGGCTAGGCACAGACGCCTGCCTGTATTCATCCTCCTCCTCCTGGGTGTGTGCGTGGGATATAGTTGTAACCTGCCATATTGAATCAGGTTAATCTGTTGGTGGTATGTTAATGAACTGGGGGACATTTGGCCAGGACACTGACTCTGGATAATTTTGTTTTGTAATTGATTTATGATTACATCATGTGTTAGTAGCTGTTTTTGTTATGTATTGATTTATATATTTTAATAAAAACTTCCCTATTCTTTTTGAGAAGTACCATGGGCTCTTTAACATGTACCTGAACAACCATCAGAACAGGCACACAGGACCTTAGTTTCATGTGTCATCTGAAAGGTGACATCTCAGGAGTGCAGCACCCCCTAATGCTTAACTACAGTGTTAGTGTTGTAATTTGCCCCAAGTTTCCCATGTGAGGCTAGACCCCACAACATTCTAATCTTCTGGCTTCAGAAGCAAGTGTACAGCCTGCTGAGCCACTGATGTGAAATTTGAAAGCCTGCTTTAGGCAACTCAAAGTCCTGGTAAAGTCTTTCCATTCTAACCTTACATAAGGATTTGCATGTTGCCACCAGTGATGCTTTGCACTGGGTATGCCATTATAGTTTATATGTGTGGTTTGGAGAGAGGAACACAAACTGGACAATTTATACTACTTGAATTGCTTCATTCACAGGAATTCATATTATTAATCACAGTTCACATCAGTGTATATGGTTGTGTTGGGCAGTCATATTAGTGAAGGTAGAATGAGTCCATAAAATTAGTACCAGTCTATAACCATAAATTTCCTAACTTAAATAAACATTTGTCATGGAATTCAGTTTAGATAAGACTTAAGGCAATATTAGTGCTAGTTTGAATGGCGATTGATGTTTTTTTCCACTGAGTTTAAGATTGGCTCCTTTTATTTGTCCATTGAAATGAATACCCAACCATAACCACATGTTTTAGACCAGTGACTGAGGCACTGTTGAGCTTTCCTTTCAGTGGAGCTTAATTGTTCCCATTAAAAAAGAAATGCCTGACACTTACTTAGATGCTAATTAAAGCATATGTGAATCCAGGGTGTGTGCTGTTAATCCTACATTAATTTTAAAGGGGAATGGTCAGTACAAAGAACCACACACCTATATGTGGGGTTGGTCCCTATTTGCACTTTGTGTGCAAAAAATGTTTTTTTACTTACAGTTTTCTGCAGTATAACAATTCCAAATCATATGCATGCAGGTAACTGTGCCTAGGGCTAACACAGAGTGCTGACAATGCACTGGAAAAGCCTGACACCAAGTTACAGCTATTGAAAAAGTTATACCAACAATAGCTATTGTGGAAAATACTTTATAGCACAAAAATGAGCACTCTCTTCCAACAGTCCACCAACATTTTGCACAGCCAAAGACTGCACTGTATCAAGGTGTCAAGCAAGATAATAAAGTGCAGAGTCTTTTGCAGCATGACACTTTGGTGAACTGTGGATAGAGGGTCCTTATTTTTGTGCAATAAAGCACTTTTCATATTAGCTTTGTGAGTATTTTTTTTCTGTAGCAGTAACTTGGTGTCAGGCTTTTCTAGTTGATTGTTTACTGCAGTATAATAAATAGTATTAGACTAATTTTTGACTTTAAGCTGACATTTTCTGTAACCAGAAATTCTAGAACTCCTGTAGCTGACATTGAGGAGGGCTGCAGCAGTGGAATTTTAATAGCCTGCAGTGCATGTTAAGAGTTTTATAAGTTCTAATCTTTTATTTGCTGATCCTCTTCTTCACAGGGCTAAATATAGTCACAAAGGACTGTACTTAGCCATGTGGGAACAGAAAGACCAGCAAACATATGATCTGAGGTTATAAAAGTTCAGACATGCACTGCAGGCTATTAAATCTCCTACAGCTGCATGCCTTCTATGATGTCAGCTACATGGGATTTAGGGATTTCTGGTAACAGAAAATGGCAGCTTAGAAGCCATCAGGATTAGTCTGATACAATCTACTACACAGCAGTAAACAATAAGTAAAAACAAAATGTTTTTGCACAAAGTGCAAATTGATACCAGCCCCACACTCACATGCAAGGCTCTTAGTGCTGACTGCTCCCTTTAATACAACCTGAAATGCTTTACTCATAAGTGTCAAATGATACTGTACCTGTAAATGTCCTTATTGATATCAATGTCCAGTGTTAACTGAGCTTCAGATTGTAGTCCAAGTCTGATGTAAAGTAATTTTGACAATAACTCTTGTTTGGATTTTTAGTACGTCTTCATTTAAGTGCACATACAGTATAGTATTCCATTATAGATTATATGGGCTGAAATATTTGTAACTTGACATGCAGTACAGTACAAATGTTCACTTTCGGCAGCTGTTTACAGCTCAGACTTTTATTTATGCTACAAAGGTGAACTATTTAGATTACAGTCATATTTTATAATTGGTGTCAAGCTGAATATATAGCTGTGCTAGAATTAGAAGTTGTTTTAACAGTGCTTAATTTAATAAGCCTATGTATCTGCAGACAAAAAGGAAAATAAGACAGTCATGAAAATGAATCCACTGTTACAAACATGTCTTTTCAGGGTCAACATGCAGCCTTCACCGACTTTGACCCCTCAACTCTGCTTCCTTCTAACCTGGATTACTGGACCTACCTTGGTTCCTTGAGCACACCTCCTCTTCTTGAGAGTGCTACTTGGATTGTCCTCGAGAGCCAATTACTGTGAGCTCAGAGCAGGTACAAGAGTAGTTTTCTTCTCAATGTGAAGCATGAAATATAAAATAATGCACTGATGTTAGTGCATTATGATATTTTTTTATACTCTGGGGTATTTGATACTCTATAAACCACCACAGAGAAGGCTGAATGGTTTATAAACATATCAGAATTATCGAGTAGAGGCACAAACATCAAGAACAGCACTAATGTCCATTACCATATTTCATCAGTTAGAAGCCATGGCTTCAAGTTTCTTTTAGTGATTTCAGCAATGTCTCCTAATCTAGGGCAGTTAGTAAACTGGGGCACCTTTAAATAACTCAGCCCTCTGTAGCAGCTCCTGCATATGGCACCTTCAGTTTTCCAACACCCCCATACCCAGAAGCAGCCAAAGTAAGTGCTGGTTTTAGAGGCAGTGCTTGTAACCAGGAACGAGCACAGAACTGCATCAACACATCCAAAGTGCCATCTTCACTCTGTAGTTCCAGTTGCATTTTGCAGCAAGTGAGAAAGTGGGTGAAAGCAGGTGGGTAAACGTTTTGTTTTTGAAACTTCCTTCCTATCATGTACTGCAACTAGATGCAGGCAGAAAGCTTTCCATTGCATATATCTCCACTGAACAAAACAGGAAGCTCCTTCACACGTGAAATGCTGGTAGATTGAAGTAGAGAGAGACACCAATACAGATGCTAGTTAAATTAGTGAATGTGACACCATTTTTTTCGTTGATTAGTTAACCACTCTTATTACAAGCTGCAGCTTATAATCAAGGAATGTCTTAGATTAATAACTGTGTTCTGTGTTGTGGCTACTGTTTGAGGTGACTTCTAATTGGGGTGTCTTCTAATAGAGGTAATATGGTGCTTTATTTGTTTACCGTTTGGGAGAAGAGATGTTTTGGTAATTGTGGGAATGACTCGTGAGGCTGGGCTCTGTAATTGTTTGAGACACAACAGACATCTATTATGGAGTTTGACAGCAACTGGTTTCAGGTTACTATCAACTTTATCCAGTAATTATCAGAATATTAAAGGCTACCTAAACCACCTTATTCAGGCATGCACCATTCCCAAAACCCTCCCATGAAAGTGAAGCCCACAGGGAGTAATTTTAAATAAAAAAGTAGGTACCTTAAAATCACTGGTTATATATGTTTTCAGCAAGTTTAAAACAATATTGGCAATCACAAAATATTTTTATTTATTTAAAATTGGTGAACAGAAAAGGCACACTGAGCCAAAGCTTGTTTCCAGGTGTGACCCGGGTAAATGTAACACAGTAGAACAAAGTTACAGTATACATTATTTACAGGTATATACAAGAGTAAAATATGGTTTAGGCATAATGTATAAACATTTATTTATTTAACGCACCAGACAGAAGACAGGTAAGGCACAATTATGATAGATAAGAATACATAAGCAAAACTAACAGTTTAACCTAAGACACTTTGAGGCCCCTTGTGGTGAATCTGGAGTAAGCAGGGGCTGAATTTGAGATCAGGTGGGTAACCAGCACAGGCCAGCAGAGATCTGTAAACATAGAGAGGGAGAATTTGAGAGACGTCACAGTAGAGAAAGGGGACATGCACACTGGGTCAGAAGGTAGATGCAGGGGTGGTTAGGAGCATTGGGGGCACTGGGGAGAGAGAAGTGGAGGAGTCTGAGGAGTCTTTTGAAGGATGAGAAATGGGGAAGCAAGGTGAAGATCAGAGGGTAGATTATTCCAGAGGAGAGGGAGGCAGTACAAGAATATGGACTGACCAGCAGTGGAGTGAGGATGAGGGATGGAGAAGGTACGCAGGCCTCTGTGATGAAGAGAGTAGGTTGTGGATTTGGCTGGAGTAAGACTGGATGAGAGATAGGAGCAAAGGGACCTGAACCAATATTCAGCAATTAAGGAGGTGCAGTGGATTGTTCTCCTGTGAAATAGTGGGGTAAGGGAGAGTGGAGCATACAGGAGGCAGTGATGGGTGAGGGAGGGGAGGCAGTGGCAAAGCAGTGGAAGGAGTTGATGAGAGTGTCTAATTTGGAGAGGGAAGAGGTTGGGGCAGTGCCATAGACTATGTTGGCATAATCCAACACTGGCAAGATTGTTTTAAGTACTAATTCACATCGAGTGGAGAGAGGAAGGCAGGCTTTGTGGTGGTAGACTGCAAGTTTAGGCCGAGTTTGGTGCAGATGGCATTGATGTGTGCTTAGAAATCAAGGTGACTGTCCAGCCAGGCACCCAGGTATTTGAAGGCAGAAACCCTCTCACTGTCAGTGTCAGTGGCTCAGCAGATAGCACACTTGTCTCTGAGGCTGGGAGATCAAAAGCTGTGGTTCTATCTCCACACCAGGCACTTGGGTTAATATCCCAACTGACACTACAGTGCAGCATGAGAGGAGTGCTGCACTCCTGAAGTGACATCTTCAGATGAGACATTAAACCGAGGTCCCGCCTGCCTGTTCTGGTGGTAGTTTAGAGGATGTTAGATTCCATGGCACTTCTCAAAAGGAATTTTTATTAATACAACATCATAAACAAATTGTCAGAAACTGTGTTACACACACAAAATCATAATCAAAACAGTTACAAAGAACATTACAAATGTATTAACTCCATACATTGCCTGGGTTGTTATAATAGGAAAAAGAGGAAATCAGAAAAAAGCCATAATCGTCCAATAAATGTAAAAGAAAAAAGGAAAATAAATACTGAAAGTTGTTATGTGATACATGACTTTAAACCACACAAAACCCCATCCCATTATCTAGGTACGTGGTATACTCTCTTGAGTTAACCCTCAAATTAGTCACTACTCAACACTCAGTTTCATGCAAAAATATTCTCGCTCAATGTGCACCCGTTAAACCACCCCTTTATACCTTATTACTTATATTTAATAAAGCAAGATAACCCATTCCACCAGTTCCTTACCACATCTGGGGATGCTTTAGTATATCTTTTTTATGCACAGTCAACATTGCTTGTTCTACTAACACACTAAACGTCTGGTACGACATCCATTTTTGTTGTAAGGGCCACTGACATCACCCCTGCCAAAGATAATATTTTAAACAACAGAACAACACCATTAATGCATAGTGGTGATACTGACCTAAAAGCTGAGGGCAGTGTCCCAAAACTAGCAATTCATAAATCAGGTGTGCTAACCATGCCATCTTCCATTTTGCAGCTAAAAAAGGGCATAATGGTTTCGCATATGAACAGTCAAACAGAAAATGGACCATTGTTTCAACTATATTCTGACACCCATTATGAGGACAATTTCTTTCCTCCACAACCTTGTATTTCACATTTCCTCTCAGGTTTAATCTCCCATACATTGCTAACCACAGAACCTCCACATGTGTCGGGGGATCCTTTTGTTAATTAGTTGTTTTAGGACTCCACCCTTCAAATGATGAGGGTCTGCTGGATGAATTCTCCCCATGATTTCCTTATAGAGCTGTGGTCCTGATGTTTAAGATATCTGTGTTTTAGTCACTCCTCATTTCCATAATTTCCCAAAGGCCACTTTAATAAATTCAGGTATGTGCATTCTCAAAGTCAATTTTGGAGGGGCCACACACACCCATTCTTTCAGATAGCCTTTCAAATTACTATTGAACCATGCTGGTTGGGCACTCTGAGTGCCTCTGAAAGCCATTTTAAGGTTTTGGGATAAAAATAAAGTCATAGTACAAGTGACTGGATCTATCATATCCAGACCACCCATCACTTTGGTAAATATAAAAAACATCTCCTTATTGGATTTAAATGGTTCCCCCACACCATTTAAAAAAACATGAATACAGTCTTGCTTCAGACATATTGAAGTGGAAAATCATTGCTACATATAAGAAAGAAGGTATAAATTGTTTTAATGCTGCAATGCTTTTAATTTTTGATAATTTCCATGATTTCTATCTGTTTACTTTTGATTCGATGGTATTTAATACTTGTTCCCAGTTCTCAATAGGTAAATTCTTTGGAGAAAAGTATACCCCAGAGATCTTCTGATGATCATTTGGAATAAGGATATGATTTTGTTGGACCGATCCTCCATTATAGTCTCCCAAAAACACCCCAAAACTTTTCTTAAAATTTAATTTGGCGTTTGATGCAGAAGAATATTTTTGGAAAATCTCAATTACCAAAGGAACCTGCTCTGAATTAGCCATAAACATGCAAATGTCATCTGCATATGCTTGGACCTTTGTCTGTCCTAGACCAATCTTACACTCCAATCCTTGCCATACCCATGACATATGCAATTTTCTAATCAAAGGATCTCAGGAGAATATATACAGTAACAGACTTAAGGTGCACCCTGTCTAACCCCTGTTTCATAACTATCCCTTGATGATGACCATTTATAATAGGATATGCAATAGCTTAGAATATAATAATTTACATTTATAAATAAAGGTACTTGGGATTCCATAATACGATAGAATGGAATAAAACTTTTGATTCACCCTATCATACGCTTACTCTGATCAAGGGATATAAGACAGCTTCTTCCATTTTTTCCTTCATGGAAGGCTATCACATCTCTTATCGGCATTAGTGCCTGTTGGATTTTTCTATCAGGCAGTCTGCAATATTGTACAGGGTGGATTAATTTACCTACTACCTGTCGCAATCTAAGTCGAAAAACCTGGGACAAGATTTTATAGTCTGAATTTGAGATTGAAATGGGTCTCCAATTTTCAATATTGTACTTATCTTCTGCTTTAAACAAAAATATTATTGACCCAGAAGTAAAACCCTCCGGAACCTTTGCTGTCCTAAAAATCTCTCTAAAAATCTTCCTCAAGCATACTGCAAATTTATTGGGAAACATTTTATATAATTCACATCACAATCCATCCGGCCCTTCTGATGTTCCTAGTTTTAAATGTGAAATCACATATTTGATTTCCTCCACTGTGAAAGGTAAATCTAACTCCTCCATCTCTCTTTTATGCTTTTCCATCGGTAGATTTTTCAAAAAGTCTGATACTGTATTTTCAGAAGTCTCTGATGTCATACTATACGAGGAAAACTGGTTTTGTATTAAATCATTAATTTTCCTTTCATCCGATGTCAAAATTCCTTTCTCATCTCTTAAAGTGTGAAAATCCATTTTCTGCTTCCTAATTTTGAGAGCTTCAAAGGGATCTCCACCAGTGTTTACTAGTGCGTGATTGAAGTTCAGCCCTTAAGGTTTTCGTTGTGTCATACTGAAATAACTTCATCTCAGTTTTCATTTGTTTAATTTGAATATCATAGTTCACTTGATGTGGAATGTAAACTATATAAGTGCTGAAGCTGTGTATGTAGTTTTAAATATTGGAAAACTTATTTCTTTACCTTTACCTTCCCCAAATTTTTAAGCTATTGGGTTATCTCTTGCTTCGTTTCAGTCCACCACTCACCTAAATCTTCATTCAAATCACTTACTGATGATCTCACCCATAAAAGGGACTCCAAACCCTCTTGTACCCTTGTTTCTAACAACAAGGCTGTATTCAATCTCCATCTTTTTGTTTTTCTACTGTTTGCCAGATGTTTTTCAAAAGAAGTTTTGAGAAAGAGATGATCAGAAAATTCTGATGCCCTCACAAAGAGTTTAGGGCTTGGGACATTTTTTTTAAACAAAAAAATGATCTATCGTAGAGGTTAAGATTCCATTTTTAAAAGTGTACCTTGGGCCCTGGGCTAAGTAATTTGCACATACCACCAGCTCAGCTTGTTGTATGCACTTTTGTAGTGTATTTGAGTCGCAATAGACTTTTTTCCCACTTGAATCAGTTTGTTTCAGTAACCCACAATTAAAATCATCCCCTAATACAACATATGATAAGGTATAGAGAAAGGACTGCAGTTGGTTTATCATATCTACCCTCTCTGCCTTTGTTTGAGGTCCGTATATGTTAATAAATCTATAAGGTACATGATTCCACAATCCGTCCAGAATCAAGCATATACCTGGAATTAAATCAATTAACTTTGTTAACTTGAAAGTGTAAGTACTAAAAACGATACCCACCCCATCCGCCTTATCACCCCCGAAACAGCAAAAGGATGGTCCCCATTGCCACTCTGATTTAAAGGTTCTCATTTGTTCAGACACACATCCAGGTTTCTGAAGAAACATATGTCCAAGCCTTTTTGAACTACATATTGAAAAAAGCATGTCTTTTATGATAATGCAATAAGCTATGACAATTACATGAGCCAGCATTCATCACCATGTCAGAAGTTTTATATTACAAGGCCTCTCTTTTTTTTTTCTTTCATTCACTTTATATTCCACAAACTGAGGGTCACCCTTCTCCCCACATTGAGAGGGTAAGGACCCTGACACTTCCGTGTCAGAGTCATCAGCTCCCTGCGATAAGGGGATAAAGGAATTTGACACTTCCACCTCTGTGTTCTCTGTTTGAGGCGTTAATAATTTTGAGTTCCTTGTTACCCATTGAGGGGGCAAGGGGGCGATATTTAACTGGTTTACCCCAGGATCTACAGATTTCCCTTTTTTTCTGTGTAGCAAACAGGTGACAGAACACTCCATTGAATCTCTGAGGGTGCTACCAGTTCCTTTCGTTCTTGATTTCCTTTACCTTCCACCATTTTCTGTGTTTCCACAACCCTGGGGTATTTAATGTATTTGCTTTTTCTGTTTGAAACTTGCAGCATGGAGAAAGTCAAGTAAAACATTGTATTTTACAGCTTCGTTGTGAGAGTGAACTTTGTTGTATTTTCTTTCATACATGCTAGCATTTAGTTTCCTCAGGTGCACATTGCCACTTTGGATTTGTGTGTTTTTGTAGAGATAAGCTACCTCTGGCAGTGCAGCATTGGCTGGAAATGGTTGTTCGCGGTGTTTGCTTTCTGATCTGCTCTTATTACACAGGCCTTGTTCTTTGTATCCCAAGGCCAATCTGCAAATGCATGTGTTAATTTTTCACAAAGATCACATTTGGTTCTATTGTGACATTGTATTCTATGATGCACCACCTCCCCACAACTGTCACACCTGGGGGTATCACATGTACTAGACAAATCGTTCTAGCAGGCATGTGGCTGTCTGAGTAGAAGCACATGCCCTCTGTCAATGCCTAAGAGAAAAGAGCTAGGGACATGCTGAATTTCATTTCTACCTGTCTTAGTTTAACCTTATATTTCTACCCCCCAGTCCAAAATTGTTCTGGATCCAATAAAGCCTCAGGTTTACTCAAAATGTCACACTTTTGTGATAGCCAGTATGAGATATCTTTGACACGAACATCCTCATTTCAAAACGTGATTGTGACATACTTTATCAATGGTTTTGTTAAGAGTATTACTAAAAAAGGAGACCACAGAGGGAAAATTTGAAGCTGATTGTAATGTTGCCAAAACAAATCTTATAAATAAGCAGAATGAAAACTAATGTCATACTTGTCCTCTCTAGAAATGTCGATGAACGCAAAGACTTCCTGTTGGGAAAAATTAAGAGATTGTTTAAGGAGAGTTTTCCCCACATATTGTCTATTTGGGTGAAACTCCATTCCCCCTTTGTACCTTATTCAGACAGCATTTCGTCTTGGTGCTGCTTCCTTCTTTGATTTTGAAAATAAGTCAGGTAGTAAAGGGCACTGAGGCGGCTCAACTTTAAGCTGTTCTTCCCAAACATCTGAACCTTCATGGCATACATCCATGCCTTCCTTTCAATCTTCACCTGGCCCAGGGCGGTGTCCTCTCACAGGGACTGTATCAGTGTGCACATCTTTTTTATTTGCTGAACCTCCCATTCCTGAATCCCTATCTAGAATCTTTTCAATATCAGTCACTAAAGCAGTATTCTGGTGTTTGCCTTGATCTATTGGCTGCCGTTCAGGACTTGCCTCAAACAAGGGGTCTTGCCATTCTGGATCTGGTAGCCATTGTCCACTTAAAGTTTTAGTCCATCCTGCTTCTGTTAGTGCTGTCTCAGGTGACCATAAAATAAATGGGTCAGTTGAAATGGGCTGTATCGCAAAGGCCTGTTTAATGGCAGCTGATGTTGAAAGGGAGTGTTGTGCCTCCTTTGTGTCGGTTTTACCTTCCTTTATCATTGGATACAATCTCTGGTATTTGCCAGCGTTAAGGCAGCCCCTTTGCTTTTATTTTCTTCCCTTACAGACTTAGACTGCCCTTGAAGTTTTGCAGAAAAGGAAAAAAATGTATCAATCTCCTGCGGAGTATGTTTATTTTGATACATGGATGTACTTTCACACTTTTTCTCCTGCATCACTCGTTTTTGATGTAACAGACTTTTTTCCTGCAATAAAATACTCTTTCCAAAGTCACACCTGCACCTTCGAGTGGCTTATCATGTTCTAGTTTCCCCTTGCTTGCAGTTACAGTGTCAGTGCCAGACCCCGCCACTTTTTCATCAAGCCCTACACTTTTCTCATCACATAACAGTGGCTTTAGGCACACAGGCTCCATGTTTACAGTGCCAGCCTTGCTGTTTAAAACTATATCAGCATATATAGTAGATATAGGTTACCTCAGATTGAATCGTCTGTATCACTGGCTTGGCCTTCTTGTGAAGTTGCTTGCATCACTGCTCTGCATGTCACCGTGGCCCTGCCCATTGTCAGACTGGACCACCGCTGCCTGCACTCATAAAGTTCAGCTTGGAGGGTGCTTTGAACTCCGCATGTTGTTTTTCTCTCCTTCCAAATTCAAGAGCATTTTCCTTTGGATAGCCAGTTCTTGTTCCTGTAAATTTGTGAGATTTGGTACATCTTCTGTTCTAAAAGTGGTGAGCTCTTCACAGATGAAAGAATCTTCTCCACACTCTTCCTCTTTATTTTCCATATCCTTTAGGTTCTGTGAACTAGCATCTTGATTTACAAGGCCAGGGGATGAGGCTGATTCCCCTGCCTCCACAACATCCATTCCTTCTGCCACAGAAACACAACTGGCCATCTCAAAAGATGGTCAGAGGGTTCCCCCACAGTTCAGCAGGGGAATTTCCCCAGTGCACTTGCCAATTTTTTTTCCAGTTGTTTAACCAGGAGTAGCACACTAAGCTGAAAGCTTGTTTACAGGTGCAACCTGGGAGCACAGAAAAGTTAAGTGACTTGTTCAGATTCACACAAGTTGCAATTGGGGCTGTGGTATTCAAACCAAGTCTCCAGATTGCAGCTCAGAGCCTTAAACTCTGCTGCTATACTGCCTCCTTCCCCCATTCACTAAAAATACCACCAACAGCTCGATCTGGTTCAAGGTCAGTTGGCATTTATCTGTATCCCCTTCCCCCCAGGTCATACTTGAAAATAGGCAAGAATTTGTCTAGTGCACTTAGCCGGTCAACAACAACAAAAAAAAACTAAACTAAACTCTCGAGTGGTGAGCCACCCAGGGTGGTGAACTCTGGTGGGTCAGGAAGGGAGGCCAGCTTCTGTCTGAAACCAAAGAATATGGTAACCATCTTTTCAGTGTTGAGTTTTGACTGTTTTGATTGGAACCAAGACAGTACTCTGTCAAGATCGTTTTAAGAGATTGGGGAGAATGCTGTCATGGGATGGGTGAGAGACATAAATGACAGTGTCATCTGCAAATAAGTGCATGTTAGAGGAGTGACAGACAGAAGGAAGATCATTTATAAAGAGAAAGAAAAGGATGGGGCCAAGGATAGAATCTTGAGGGACCCCAGAAAGGATCTAGAGAGGAGTAGAGAGTGTATCACCTATTTGGACTGACTGTTGTCTATTGTGGAGGTAAGAATGGAACCAGTCAACTCTGAGTTTTGCAAGACCAAATAAAGGACATTTTTGAAGAAGGAGAGGGTGGGATACAAAGTTGAAAGCTATTGACAAATCAATGAATATAGCAGCAGGTATTTGGCTTTGGTCCATTGCACTGAGGACGGAGTCAGTCATACGTAACAGAGAGGTGACAGTGGAGTGTTGTTTTTGAAAGCTTGATTCAACAGGTGATAGGGAATTATTGAAGGAGAGAAAGTCAGAGAGCTTTGCAAGAATGAGGGATTCCTGGATTTTAGCAAGGGACAGAGAGAACGATTACCAGGGGATGAGGAAGCGCCAACCTTGTGTAGGGGTAGGAACTTGGTCAAGGTAGCTGAGGTGAGAGGAGATTAGTATATGTGTCAAAGGGCAGCTATTGTAGGTGTGGACATGCAGAAAAGTCTAAGGTGAGACCATCAGGGCTTGATTTGGAGCAGTTGAGGACATGAGTGCAGTGTAAACTTCAAGATGATTTAGGGAGGAAAGAGGAAGCTGGTGGGGAGGAAGATTTAGGAGGGTGGAAAGAGTCAGGTGAGGGGAAGTGGAGTCGGGTAGGGCACAGGAAATAAAGAACTTGTTGAATGCATCAGCTACAGTGGCAGGGTCAGAGAACAGAGTGCGTTGATTTTAAGGACTGGAATGCTTGTTGGGAAGGGGATTTAGAGGGAGTGAATCACCTTCCAGAAAGAAGCAGGGGAGTTTTGGCTGTGTTCAAATTGGGATTTGAAATAGGAGGCCTTAAACAGGCAAATAGCCTGGGTGCACCTGTTTCTGAGTTATTTTTAAGATGGGAGGTCACGTGGGGTGTGGGATGCTTTGTAAATCTCTAGGTTTTGTCCCTAGTATGACACATGGTGATAAGATCAGATGTAATCCAGGGGTGGTGGTATCATTTCACCCTGACTGTTCTAAAGGGTGTGTGATGGTCCCAGATAAGATTAAAGATGTAGGAAGTGGACAAGTCAAGGTCAACATCCATGGCACTAAATACAGGTTGCCAGTCAGCATTTAGGAGGTCGAGCTGCATGGCGATAATGTCGAGGAGTGGAGGTGGTGGGTCCATAGAATTTGGAAAGGAGTGGGAGTGTGGATTTTGTAAATACAATAGGTAATACAGTGATCACTGAGGACATCAGAAAGGACGCCTGAGGCAGAGGTGCAGTGAGGGTGGGAGGATAAATCCAGTCAAGGAGGGAGAGTGGTATTGGGACCAAGGTTAAGATGGGTAGGTTCTTGGATAAGTCTGTCTTTCAGATAAGACATTAAACCGAGGTCCCATCTGCCTGTACTGGTGGTAGTTCAGATGGATATTAAAGATCCCATGACACTTCTCGAAAAGAGTAGGGGAATTTTATTATAATAAATCACATGACAAATACAAAAGAACATAAAAAAGATAACCAGTGTCACATTCATAAATCTGACTTATATACAGGACAAAAAAAAAAACAAAGAAAACTGTACACTCACAGTTCATACCAACAATATACCAAATCCAATAATAGAAAAAAATTGAAAGATCTAGAACAATAAATGGTAGACAAAAAAAATATATATAAGCTAAGAGTAGTAGTAGTAGTAAGTATTAATTATTCCATGCAATTTGTCTCCAGAGAACATTGGCCCTACTCTTTGGCAATCTTCTATGATCTTGACTTGTAGACTAGCATTGTTAACAATTATTGCAAGTGAAATTGGGTACGTGTTCAGTTGTGGGATAAAATCTGACATCATGCTTGCCACAAATAACGTTTAAGACATGCAAAAATGACAGTCAATGTATGAGGGTGAAATATCTTTAAATACCCAGAATAATCTTCCAAAATCAAACTTTCATACATAACAGAAGTAAAATATGGCCACTGCCATTTATTTGCCAAATAAGTTATTAATAATCTCATAGCTGGGCAACATAGAAAGAAATGAAATTGAGTTTTCTCAATTTGGACACATTCTACCCTTGGACACCTCTGTTCCTCCAAAGTCTAATGCTTCATATTCCTCTAACTCCCAGCCTCCCATAACAACTAAGCCTGACAATATCCCACGTTCTAGTAGGGAACCTCTTATCATTCAATAATGCCAAACCATAGAATGTCTGGACGGCATACAATGTCAAACACTGCCTGACCTACAAACTATGAAATAATTATGTGCCAATATAAAGACTTTCTTGTGGACATTAAGAGCCTGATTTTATCCAGTTTCTATTGTTTCACCTTCCTAAGTGAGGATTCAGCATATTCTGGAACTTCTATTGTTGCAGAATTTTAGGTGGAAAAGTTTCCCATTTCTCAAAGTAAATTTGTAGAAGAAACCAAGTCCACTGCTGCCATGCAATCGCACCCCAACCTAGCTTCAAGGTAGAAGCAAGAAAGAAGGAATAAAAAAAAGTGTTTATCATCTCTAAACCCCCCCATTTTAACTGGAAAACATGTATATTCCCATTTGATAGGACTGAGTCTGCTACCTCACACCATTTGAAAGAAGCAGCAAAATAATCGAGTTTCCAAACAAATGGGTGGGGATAAATAAACTCAAATAAGTTAAAATGGGCAATAAGAATCTCTTAGTGGTTAAAATTACTTTTAATTTGGAAAATTTCCATGATTTCCATAGTTGAACTCTGGATTCACAAACCTTTATTTTAGTTGCCCAATTCTGTAAGTTGCAGATTCTCTCCAAACTGTAATCCTAAAATGTAAATTAATGAAAAAGTTAATGTTATACTTGCAACACTCACAATAGTCTGATCCTCTGCAAGTCCAATCTGAACAGCCTGGCATTTATCCATATTAACCATAGACCAGAAACCTGAGAAAATGACAATTCCTCCAACACCACAGCCCCTAGCTCCACTGATGGAACAAAAACACAGATCACCTGCATACATAGGCAACCACCTTTCTGTTCCTCCAAATCTGTATGTGGTGACAACCACATTATTCTCTGATTTAAGATCACATGTCTAATAAGGGTCCAAGGCATACTTAAAGCAGAGTGCTCACTGGGCATCCATGCCTTATACCTATAAGCATTCCAACTGGATCACCTACCAGTTCATTAATAAACTAGGAAATCATGACTTTTGAATATAAAGCCATAACCATGCCAACATATTCTCTGGAATCCCATAAGCTGAGAGAATATAAAAAGAAATCCATGTGAAACCTTATCAAAGGCCTTCAGTGATCATTAGCCAGTAAAAACTTTTATTTTGTTTACCATATTCAAAAATGTTCCGAATTAAAGCCAGATTAGCTGATATATTCCTCCCAGGGATAGAACAAGACTGAGCAGAATGAATAAGGCATGCACTTACTTTTTGTATCCATAAACACAGAATTTTAAACAGAATTTTATCATCTGAGTTAAGTAAGCTGATCGGTCTCCAATTACTTAAGAGCTGCTTCAGTCCCTTTTTATTTAAAAACACCATTATTGCTGTACCGAGGCCAACAAAAGACCCAGAATGTGTAAGAATGTCATTAAACAATTCCTGTAAAACCTCTGCCAAAACAGGTAAAACATTTTTATATAATGCGCCTGGGAGTCCATCAGGCCCGGGCGATGCTCTATCCTTCAAAGCTTTAATAGCTGTTTCCACTTCTCCTACAGCAATAGGAACATTTAATTCAGCAATCTGAGCCTCTGTCAAGAGGGGTAAGTGACACACATATTCCCAAAATGAATAGAAAGGAGAGGAGATTGAGAGGACAACGAATTTCAAACATATCCTGTAAATGCCTCCGGCTGACAGCAGAATGTTCATGTCAAGTGTCTGCAACCTGCCAGACACATCCTGAAGCTCCATCATCAGAGCTTCATCAAAACCTGTTGTTTACAAGCCACAAAGGATCAGCGGATGGCTGTGAGTCAGTGCCGTATCATAGCTCTGCCTTCAGAGATGCCGCCTATGATACTGAAATTGAAATATCTGACTCTTAAGATGACAATATGGGACATACACTGAGATCTCAGGTTATGCATCAGGTATAAATATTTATATAATTTATTTATCTGATCTGAATAGTGTAAGTATTCCTGATTAGATTTACAACGCCCAAGACAAGTGAGCAATGCTTGGATGTCAGATTTATAGCAAACCACCAACTCCACCTATTACTATAGACACATTTCATGTAATCCCGAATCTGAAACGTGATCAAGCTCATGAATTATATTCTCTTGGAGCAGCACAGAGACATTCATTGTCCATCTTTTCCTGCATGCTTGACAGAAAATGGGGGGGGGGGAGTGGTATTCTTCCTAAATAGAAATGGCAAGAGAGCAAGAGATGATCAGAAAATTCACATGGCAACAACTCAAAACCTTGTGGAATCAATAACCTGGAACAGAAAATGAAGTCTATGCTAATAGAGTATTTATTTCTAAAATAAGTGTACCCAGGGTCAGTTGATAAACGTCTAAAAGCATCTGTGAGGTTGGCTTGTTGAACTATATTGGCTATGGTATGGGAATCACGATACTCTTTCTTGTGAAGAGCAGTTTGAGATTTAATATTCAGACCACAGTTCATGTCCCCAGCTCAGATAATATGTTGCATAGTAAATGAGGTCTAATGGAGTCAAATAAGTCCACTCTTTGTGCCTTCATCTGTGGTGCATAAGTGTTTATGTGCTGAAGTGAGAAATGCTTGAGAGAGCAATCCAAAAGTAGAGCTCTCCCCTGGAATGATATCAATCAGTCCATGTAAAGTGAAATCTGCACCTCGTAATAAAAATCCTACCCCATCCACTGCATCCATGCCAAAGGACCAAAATGAAGGGCCCCGCACCCACCCTTGTCTGGCTTGTTCCGTGAAAATATAGATTTAATTCTAGTCTTTGCAAAAATCAATATAATAGAGTGTTGAAAACAGGACAAAGCAGTCAATCCTTTCTTATAGTTATGCATACTGCATACATTAAGTGATGTCATATGCAAAAGTGACATAAGACAGGAAGAAAGCAATCAAGTCACTCTGAATCAATATTCTTTGCAGTCGATTTCCTTTTTCTTTTCTTCTTCCCAGGTTCAGAAGTAACAAACAGGTTCTCCTGCTCCATGTCTGAAATTACACCTGATTTTAGGAAACATCTGACTCAATGTAAAAGTCCCTGGAGGCTCCAATACCTGGGAAGGGTTGGGGAAACCACATGTGACACCGCTGCCAGTGCTTTCTTTTGTATCTCAATTTTATTCAAAAGTTTGAATTCCAATACATGCTGAGCAGTGGGGTTGATATTTAATTCAAACTCAATTTCAGTCTATAGAAGCCTTAAGTGGTCAAAATTCCAGAATCCATCTGTTGTTTCCATATATAGAGCAACCCATTGTTACAGGTCCCCCTGCTTAACCTGAAAAAAAAAAGCTCACGAGCCAGTGCAATCAAAATGCAACATTACAAACTTGCTGTACAAATCCTAAAAGAACAAAAATAACTTAATATGAAAATAAATACATTCACTTCATGGCATGTGGTGGTATATCATTGACATGCAACCTAAAAAAGAATAAGGTGACCCACTTACTTTACATTACTTATTAGATCAATCATCTGTCTTTTGAACCTGTCCAGTCACCAGTGCATCTGAACTCTATTGGGAGTACTTGGGAAGGGAGAACGAGGGAAGCTGGGGCAATAAAGAAAAAAAATAGTTTTTCTCCCCTTCATCCCAAAAGGATCCTTACCGGAAAGTAAACCAGGTCCCTTCATGAGTGTCTCCATCTATCAACTGACCATCCCTCCCTAGAGACCGGCTCCAGGCCACGTTAGCCAGGGATTCCATATTTCTAGAAATTTTTCTTCCCTCAAATGTATTCTGGCTATGAGCCTCTCCCAGTCCTGGATTTGTCTTACATGGCTGGACATTCGCCCACTGTTGGGGCCTCTTGTTGCAGCCACCTGGAGGAGAGACATTTTAATGCTGCTACAATAAAAATTAGTCCCAGCTTTCTCTGGGTTGGGGGGGAAGCCCAGGACCATCAGGAACCCCAACACCCAGTTTAGAAAGTCTGAAGGTATGTCCACTAATAATATCTGTTGTACTTTTATCCTGACTTCAGTCCCAGAAGTCCCTGATAACCAGATACTCCCAGAAAATGTGTATGTGGGATCCCCTAAAGCTGCACTTCCACCAGCATTGGTCTGAGAAGATGGTCCCAAAATGCTTTGTGACTATAGGAGTGCAGAAGAATCCAATGATTATCTTCCTAAAGTATTCCCTCCAGTCTGGGGAGGCAGTCACCCTCCACACAATCCTAAATCTCTTCTTCCATGCATCCTGTGGGATGGGGATGGAGAGCTCTCCCTCCCAGGCATTTTATATTGAGTTTAAAGGTTCCAAGCCCATCACCCCTAGCATCCTAAACAATACAGAGATATATCTCATCCTGGCCCTCAGAGTGGCAACCCCATAGATAAAATCTTCCCACACTGTCCCTTGTTGCTGTAAAAGTATTATCCTGTTACCACTCATAATGAAGTGTCTAATTTAAAGATACCTAAAAAATTCAGATTTACTCAGACAGAATTTATATTTTAATCTATCAAAGGACATACAGGTACCTGTTTCGATGAGCCAAGAAAATCTGGTGAGACCCTTGTTTTTGGTTTTTTTAGTTGCTTAACCAGGTATAGCACACTGAGCTGAAAGATTTTTTTACAGGAGTGACCTGGGAGCACAAGAAGGTTAAGTAACTTGCTCAGGTTCACACAGTATGCAAGTGGAAGCTGTGGGATTCAAACCCAGGTCTGGTCTGCTGGATGTCATTAGATTTGCAGCTCAGAGCCTTAGACCACTACACTATACTGCCTTCTTGGTTTACCAAGTTCTATATCCAGGGTCCAATCCCAGAGGGGCAAAGTTGTCAGGATGCCTGTTAAGAGTCAGAGGGCCCAGGGAAAGCTGAGATATCAGTTTCCTCCGGACCCTATGCAGAAACTTAAGGGAGTGTCTGGTCCAAATGTTGTTGGTCAGCTCCTGGGCAGGGATATGCTGATCAAGGTATGCTAAAGTAAACAACAGCTTCGAAAGGCCACCAACATCCTCTATCTCATACCAGCTGGACTCTCCATTGTCTAGCCCAAGAACACACTGGAACCACCTGGCACGCCAGATAGTGTCTGTGCAAACCAGGAATTCCCAGCCCTCCCCCATCCCTTGCCTGATACAGGATCCTTCTGGCACCAGGCTTGCAGCCCCCAAATAAATTGGGTGATGCCCTTCAGAACATTTGTCCAAAATTGGGTTGAAATTGAAATGGGTCGGGTTGAGAACAAAAAAAAGAAATCTAGGAAGCATGTTCATTTTAATGGACTCAACTCAGCCTGCTAGTGAAAGGGGCCACCTCGCCAAATCATTCTGGATTGCATTCCAAAGAGGATTATAACTGACTTCAAATAGTGCAGCATGCACTGTGGTAATCTGAATGCCCAAATAGCATATTTGATTATGTTTGGACCAGGAGAAAGGGAAATCGTGCCACATTGGTGGGGGAAAACTTCCACTTAGAACTAAAGCTTCTGACTTGCAATAATTGATCTTATAGCCATAAATGGACCCAATCAGCCCAAGCAAAGTCAACATTCATGGCAAGGAAGTTTCAGGCCAACCAACATAAAATGTGGAATCATCTGCATACAAGGCGACTTTATTCTCCAACCCCCCAGCCATAATCCCTTCTATTCTCTGATACTGGTGAACTACCACAGCTAGAGGCTCCAGAAACAAGACAAACAGAAGTGGGTACAATGGGAAGCCCTGTCTAGTTCCCCTACCAATTGGAAAATTACCCTGAATTAATACCATTTACCCTAACTTGGGCCTACAGGGCAGAGTACAGATTCATTATTTTCTCTAAGAATTTTGGGCTGAATTGCATTTTCTCCATGGTTGCATTTAGAAAGTTCCAATTAACTCGATCAAATGCTTTTTCAGCATCCATGGAGATGGCCAGCTGGAAAGTCTCCCGTCCCCACTGCGCAGATATTATGTTAAGCAAACATCGCACATTGTTTTGTATATATCTGCCAGCTATAAATCCTGTCTGATCTTGATGTATGAGTTTTCAGGCCACTCTCTGCAGGCATCCTGCCAGGATTCCCGTGAAAATTTTTAAATACAATTAAGTAGTGAGAAGGGGCAATTGAGCCACATTGAGTGGGGTCTTTCATTCTTTGAATAACTGAGATGAGGGTGGAATGCCAGGACTCTGTGACCTCTCCCCTTCTGTATGTGGTGGTAGCACAAGACAAAAGGATAAACCAAGGTGTCCTGCAAGGGCCTTATAGAATTCTGATGGCATGCCATCTAGGCCTGGGGACTTACCCTGCTTAAAGCTTTTGATCTTAGTTATGACCTCTCCTTGGGTGATTGGGCTCTCTAAAATATCCTGGCTCTCCTAGGTGAGGGTCTGAAGGGTCAGAGAGTCCAGAAAATTCACCCTTTGTTGTATCTCACCAAATGGGCCTGACTATATAACTCCCTCTAGTATTTGGCAAATGCCCCCTTTCTTCTATTTTCTCTGGATCCTCCACCCTCAGAACCACCCTGCCAGTGAGCTGCTTTTGGAGAGTGCAGGCTAGGCGATGGTCTGCCTGCCCTATTTCCCTCTGCATAATACCTATATTGTGTCTTCCTAATAGCCCCCTGTACCTGGTATGCCAGTTGTTGCTCCACTTCCATCTTCTTTTTTGCCAAGCAGCCTTGTTGACCGGGTGAAAGGTCAGCTTGTGTTGAATCTCTGTCTCCCTAAGTTCTTTCTCCAGCCTTTCTAACATAGCCTGGTGCTGTTTCTTTAACCGGGAACTATATGAGATGATTTGACCTGGGATGTGGGCCTTAAGGGCATCCCATCTAACTGAGGGGGAGGTCAAACCTGGATCACTGGCATCCAGGCAGAAAGCAAGCTGTTATTTGAGTGTAGATTTAAAGTCTGCCGAGTTCAGGGTGCCCTCATTTAATCTCCAGTTGGAATTTCTAACTGAGGGGAAGAGTCGCAGTCTGAGGAGCAATAGACAGTGATCAGACCATGACACTGGCAAGATGTCACAGCTCTGTACCAGATACAATTTCTCCCTAGATACAAGGAACATATCTATCCTCGAATATGTCCCATGTCTATGAGAGAGAAAAAGGTATAATCTCGGTGTGCCCCATGGCCCTCCCTCCAGACATCCACCAGGCCAACCTCCCCCATCAATCTCCTCAAGAATCTATTATCCTGGGAGCTGACCCCCCGCCCGAAAGTGTGCTCTGTCCCATAAGGCTGAGACAACTCTATTAAAGTTTCCAAAATGTAGACAATATCCGCTCTTTGTAATGGTCTCCATTAGCACCTTTTTAGAAAAACCCTGTTGTCCTTTGACTCATTGGGGACATACAGACAGACTATCACACATTTAATATTAAAAATGAGTAAATGGAGCCTGATGTAGCGGCCCCGAGGGTCCTGGACCTGAGAGACCACCTGGACCGGAAGAGCCCATTTAAACAAAAGAGCTACTCCCCTCTGATGGGAGCAGCCCTACCAGCTAGCTGCGTGGACCTCCCCCACCCAGAAGCATCTCAGTTTGGAGTGTTCAATTATGTTCAGGTGGGTCTCTTGCAGCAGAGCCACACTGGTGTTATGTCTCTGTAATTCTTGTAAAATTCTGGTCCGTCGTATTAGTCCATTTAACCCTTTCACATTGTATGTCAAATATTTAGTTCAGTTGAAAATCATGCTCTAAAGGATAATTGAAAAACTGCTTCCCCAGCACATACCACAATGTGACCTCCACATCAATGTACCACAAGGCCAACCAATAATATAACCAGATTAAACAGTAAACATGAAACTTTAGAAACAGAGAGGCTGAATCCTCAGCCCTGAACTATAAACCCTTCAAGTACTTCCAATAGTGCCACCGCTCCACCCCTAAAGGTCCAATTTTAAGAGGGTTGGTACAACTACTTAAGGTCGTACCTAACTGAGGCTTGTATCAGCCACAGTATTATGTGGCACACCCGCTAACACTCTCAGAGCACTTGTAAAGTTGGTAACAACATCTGCAAACTTCTCTGCGCTCCCCTGCCTTCCCCCTCTTTGATTAAGAAATAATGATAATGCATGTTCAAAGAATTAGCTGGCTTAAACATGAATTATTCTTGTTTTCCTGAAGAAACAGGCTTAATGAACCCATTTTAACAATCCACGACACCCCACGCATTACCCTGGCCTGTGAACTAAGAAACCAGAATTAGTGAAAGAGAGGATCCCCTTCCTTTAAAATCTAAAAAGTAGCTAGCGAGTCCTGAGTAGCTCAGATTTAGCCAGGAGTCACCGCACCAGAATATGTTTGCACACCTTGTGCTATTTCAAGTGCCCTATTGCCCGCATGCCTCTGCTGGCTGAGTGGCTTCAGGTGTCCGGTTCTTCCTTTTTCCTCTTGTAGAGCATTGTGGTCAGGGACCTGTAGGCGGGGGAGGAGCCCCTGATTTGGCTGTCAACTTCTCTAAAGAAGAATTGCCCATGGTTTTCCCCTTTGCTTGACCCACTTTCCCATGTTGATTTTGAACTACGCACCAATGACAATACTCCAACTCCTTTATGGTATCAGCATCCAAGATATCTGTTAGTTACATTGCACCACTGAAGGAACTTGGCTATGGCTGAAATGTGCACTCCTGAGTCCATTGTGATCCTGAGCACAGCTGGATAATCCAGGTGGGCTTTCATCCCTTCACCCAGAGTTGCTTTTAAATGGGGAGCAGTTTATGTCTGCGGTCCATAGTTGTGGGAGCACAATCATGTTTGAAGAAAAGTCAAGTATCCCCAAAAATTATTTCAGTTTTAGCCCATGCTTTTCTCAAGATATCTGCTTTAACTCTATAATCCAAGAACACAATAATAATGGACCTTGGGTGGGCTTTAGGATCCAGGGGTCTGGGACCCAGGAAGCGGTGAGCTCTGATCAGATTCAGTTTATAGTCTAAGGGCAAGTTCAAAAATTTTTTGGTGAGGCTCTCCATAAAGACTGTCATTTCCACCAATTCTGTCTGTTCAGGGAGGCCATGGATATAAATATTAGCTTGTCTGGAGCAATTCTGTAGATCTTTCTAGCTTCAGCTGCATCCAGAGCTCCTGTCGTGCAGCTGGAAAATTCGCCATTGTGTAGTCTGTGGCCCCAGATGCCCCGTGGCCTGCTGCTCAGATCCACAGTCTTCTGACCTCCACATGTTGTTCAGAGCGGATCTCTTTTAGTTCCATTTGTATTTTCTCCATGGTGTCTCCCAGGCACCTGAGTTCCTTAAAGAGGTGCCTGGAGGTGATCATGAATGCTGATTCCTTGTCTGAACTGCACTCGTCAGCTAAACCAGAGCTGAGGAAAGCTGTGCACCAAGGAGAGCTGGGGCCCTCAGTTGGTGTGGGTGCTGGATTCATTTTTTTCCTCATTCTAGGGAGTACTCATCTCAAAGTCTTTCAATTTCTGATGCATCTGCAGTATTATATCATCCAAATGCCTCTGCTTGCCTCTAGTAGCCAGCTTTGAGGGGGATTAGAGCAAATTTTGGTGAAGGCTAGGCAGTGCTGTTGAGCAGTTAGTCTGTCATACGCCAGCATCACTGGAAGCCATTGCCAATGCTTTCTGAGAGGACTTAGTTACCCATCTTGATTTTGGTAATTGAAATTTCATGGGGGCATCTCAAGGTTTCAGAATTAACTGGGGGTCCCATCCTAAAACTGTCAGGACTGCATCAGGAACTAGAATCAGCTCCTCAAGCTCAGCTTCTTCCTGAATCTCAAACATCTGGCACTGTGACCCAGTGGGAGTACCATCTTGCTAAGGCTTCAGGGGGTACAGTAGCAGGGTGCTCTGGGGTTGAGTCCAGAGCAACATGAACTAAAGATTCCTGATCCAATTCATCTGCCTTGTTCTGTCCTACCCAAGGACACTGGTAGTGGTGAGCAAAGTGGCCTCAATTCACTTTGCGAAGTGAATTGCGGAGTGAAAGCAGATTCGCGGAGTGCCCCGCAACGCAAAGTGGAGTATTTTGCATTATGATGAGTAACACGAAGTCCATTGAGAACAATGACTTCACGTTACTCCGCCTTCCCAAACCACTATGTAACCCCTGCAAATGGGGGTTCCCAAAAGACTTCCAGGAGCTTGCTTGAATGCTCCAAGCCTGAATGGTGTTTGATGCTTAAGTTATTATCAGTGAGTGTTTTAGAACCTCTGGTACTGTCTCTTTAAGAGCTGTCTGCTTGCAGACATAATTAGTTTGTATGGGGGACTGTTGTTTCTTTGATTGAGTACCACTCGAGCTGCTGCCAATTCACTCCATTTTGCAGTCACTAGGAGTGCAAAGGAACCTATCTGAAAGATGTAACTGTTTGCCAGAAATCATTTAGAGTAATAATGAAATTACAGTTTGTCTAACCTGCTTTCTTTGCAGTCAGAACTGTGTCTGCCTAGTTCCCCATTCTGGTTTTGAACTGCTGAACTGGACCAATCAGTGTGGGGTAAGCTAGCTCTAAATGGTGCCTTGGACGAATCAGAACTTGGACTCATAATCTGAGCCAGCCACAAGAGGATTGTATGGGCAGTGACTCTGGGAGATGTAGTTTAGACTTCGCCGCCTTTTTGGACCAACAGGAGCAGTCTATTGTGAGTGACAGCCAATCCAGTCAAGAACTGGGAGGAACTCAAAGGAAGTGCCCGGTTTTGTCTGTTGGAGTTCAGTTGAGCTCTGGCAGTGAAGAAGGAAGGAGCCCTGTGCTTTTTCAGTGTGCAGTTTTAGTCGGGAAACGTGTGTGAGGCCCAGAGTTCCGGTCTGCAGCTTGTGTAACTGCTTGTTAGGACTGAATCCATCCTGTGAAGAGAATCAAAGGATATCTGAAGAGTAGAAACCAGGCTCACCCTGTAGAAGACTGGAGAAATTGCTGAATTGCACTCGGTCTGTCAGGAACTGAATCTGCTGTGTGTTCTCCCGGTATTGTGCAGTAATTGCGATCGGGATAGAGAAGCAGCCTGCCTGTATAGTACTTTCTGTTTTACCATATAAATGTGTGAAGAGGCTTGTGTACCTCAAGTGAATCCTGCTGCCATTAAAGGACTTTTGCCTGTTACTGTTCACCATATAAATGTGTGAGGAGGCTTGGTTAGCTCAAGTGAATCCTGCTGCCATTAAAGGACTTTTGCCTGTTGCAGTTTGCCATATAAATGTGTGAGGAGTCTCGTGGAGCTCAAGAGTAGCCCTGCTGACATTGAAGGACCCTATCTTGTTTGGAGGTCGTGAGTACTAATTCAGGGTCGCTCCCTGTTGAATTGCCACATTGAATCCAAATGGAATCACTGTACTGCTGACTGTTTAAACTAATTTTTCTTTTCTCTGTGGGAAAGGGCCCCTACCAGCTGCCACGGTTTGACTAGCTACTAGGGCTTGGGTACCTAGGACAGTAACTGGTAGTGATAGGCCTGCACAGAGCCATAGGTAGATGAGTAAAGTATAAGCTAATTAACCTGATTTCCCTGTCCTTGTTATATTCCCCAAATAAATCAGAGCTGCTTGTTTCAGCAAAGTTATACTGCCTGAGGTATTTGTCTATGTTAAAGTATTGTACTGTGATTGTTGCACTGTATCTTATTTTAGGAGGTCCCAGTGCCTGAACCAGCCCTGGGGGTAAGTGTATACTGTGAAGGTAATTCTGATGTATTGTGTGGGCCACTAGTGGGAAGAAAGGGGGTTGCAGTGTCCCAGAGGGCTTGACCAAGTAAGTTTAACTATTGCAAACCCTGACCTCTGGGTGGAGGCACCTGCCATTGGATCCAGGCCCTCAACCTGTTAGTGGCAAATCAGGCAGGGTAGTAGCCCCTGGGATAGGCCATCTAGGGGTTACAACTACTCCACCAAATCTTAAGGCAAAGTACATTGAAAGCAATGTACTTCACCTTACTACCTTTTTTCAGGCTCAAAAGGTGAATTTTGCAGTGATTCATGGGATTTCAGGTCACATGGTCTCTATATTGTTCTGCACTGCCTCTGTTCAGGGTAGTGTGTGTAGAAAGCTGTAGGAGACAGTGTGCTGAAAGATCTCTGTAATTCAAACCTTCTAAAAGCTGTTCAAAAAGCCTTTTTGAGTAATTTGTTTTTGCTCAAACTTAGTTCATCGATTGTAGGAAACCCTCCTGTGCTCATATCATTAAGCATTTATTGTTTGTGTGTGGATTTTGAATGTTAATGTAGAACATTGGGTCTGTGTAGTAGGAGACAGTGAAAATGTGCTTTGGGAGAGGGGTGTATCTGATTGTAGTTTAGGTATATTAACTTTGAGAGAAAGGCAGTGCTTTCTGTTTTGGTGATATATTTCTTGTATAATAACTGTGTTAACATACACACAGTAATATTTTCAATAATTCTTGCCATTTGTTTGCTGATCGTTGTGGAGCAGTCATGCATAATTTTAGTTTGTTTAAAATATGTGGTTATATTACTGAAGTTTTCAATTTTCTACTCATCACTTAGTGTGTTTGTGAGTATGTGTGTGATGTGTGTTATCAAATCAGACACCTTTTATTGTGCCACATAATAATTTCAGCAATGTGTACCTGCTATCCACTGCAGCTGTGTGATTTTTGTACTTCTTTGTGGTATCTTTACTGGTACTAGTACTAGTAGTAGTGTCTGTTACTGCAGCAGTGCAGTACACTGCCCCCCGCTACCCCAGCTGGAAAGGTATTCTTTTCGAGATTTGAATTTCTGATAGTGAGTACTGGTTAGGTGTTGTGCCTTTGCATCTGCATCTCTTCAGTGTGCAGTGCAATCTTAATGTGTCTGTGCATTTGCATCTCTTTATGGCCCAATCTCCATCTGTAACTTAAGTCACAGTTGTTTCTTTAGTTCCTCTTCAGAGTACTGGACTGGTGTAGTGCATAATTCTGCATAAACATTGCACTCATTAATATGCATTTTTAAGTCAGGACCATCATCACGTTCACGAGTCACTGTGAATGATACAAATCACATTCATAAACATCACGGTCATAAATGCAGTCAAAAATCACAATTTACGATCACGTCACTAATCACAACATTATTTTCTTTACTGGTTATTTGGATGTATTGTAACTTTTGTAAGCTTGTTTTCTAGTATTTCTCAATGCTTCACCACCCCACCACTATTGTACTCATTAATGAGTGTTTTCAAGTTGGGGAGTGTTGTGCCACACCTCATCGGGGCCCGGGGAAGTACAGCCATAGGCATTCATGTTTCTTCATCATCATGGTGACAAATGCAGTCACAAATCACGATTTACGATCACGTCACGAATTACAACATTATTTTTTTGTACTGGTTACTTGGATGTATTGTAACTTTTGTAAGCCTGTTTTGTAGTATCTCTCCATGCTTCACCATCCCACCATTATACTCATTAATACATTAATAGGTGTTTTTAAGTCAGGTAGTACATACACAGGCTGGAAAGAAGACTGACTGCACACATGCAGTTTAGCACACAGTATACTTGCACTGCTCAGAATACAAAGTGTCATGCACACGGAAAACAACAAAAAAAGGGCATTATTACATACAAGGGTCGGGAATGGTGGAGGAATACATTTTATAACACAGCAAGGAAGGTGTTGGGGGCATATCACGGTGTGAGAAAAAAAAAAAACTAATGTGGGATCCCACGGTGATCCAGCAGCAGTTCCAGCATGGAAATAATTTGCAACTGATGCTCCTCTGTGCGATCCAATTGCTGCTCGACAGCATTCACCCTCTCATTGTTCTCCTCAACAGCACTCCAGAAAACTGCCAATTCAGCCTGCATTACCCGCAGTTCTCTGGGGTCCACACATTCTACAGGTTGACCTGCTGGTGGGTGTGGTTTGGGTGCTGGTGGAGCAGCAGGTGCTGCTCTTGCCCTCCTCTTCTTAAGGCCACCACCATACACAGCTGCACCCTCTGCCACAGAAGGGCCAGCAGGTGCAGGCTTGGCCCAATCCGTGGCAGCCTGCCACTCCAACTGGTGATGATTGAGCATATGGGTCAGGTGTACTGGCACCCAGTCCTCAGGTGAGTCCTCCGGGGGCCACGGTGCACCTCCACCACACATAGGTGGCACCTGACCACATTGCTGTCCTCCCTGACACAGTCAAAAATCTGCCAAACAATGGAGGTGTGGGGAGGACCAGGCACAGGCAGGGGAGGGCCAGATGAACTGGCAGCCGGCTGGTCATGGTGCTCAGCAGAGTTGGGATCCATTCCTGGGCCAAGGGGCACCTGCACATCCTGCTCCAGAGGTCCTGGTGCTGGAGCTGTTGCTGGACGTGGTGATGGTTCAACTGCCTCAGAGTCAGGAGGCAGTGCTGGTCCTGCTTCTGGTGGTGGGGGGAGGCACTCAGAATTTTTGCTTTGTCCATCAGGAACCAGTGGCCATGCTCACCATGCATCCGAACGGTATGACATCTACCAGTACCACACTCTCCCACAGCTTCCCCCGCCCCAGACATTCCCTCAGACCCTCACCCTGGTTCATCTCTCCTACTGCGCTCCCTCAGTCTGTGCATTGACCACTCACACTGTTACACAACACACACACAGTCACAGAGACAAACAACTAACTACTTATAAAGGTAAGAAAAATAAATTTACAGAAAGAACACATTAAGTAAAAAAAGAGTACAGAAAAGACAAAAAAATTGTAGCTTAGTTATAAAAAAGCTGTTGGGTGAATGAATCAAAGTTTGAATCTCCTGTTCACTCTGATCTCCAAGTCTCAGCAGTGACAAAACAACACACTCCCCTCTCTGTCTCCTTCTGCACAGGAAAAAGTGAAAGTGTCTGCTTGTATGTCTCACTTCCTTCCTTTTCCTACCTGGCTATGGCTAAAGAGCAGGGTGAAGTCTATTGAAAACAACAACTTTGCCTCACTTGCGCTGTCATTCCACCATAACAAGAAGTGGTAATGATAAGGGTGTGAGCACTTTGCATTGAGTGACATGTAAGTGCCCACTTCATGGGCACTTTGCTGGTGGAATTTAAATTTGCTGCATCTCTAGTGTGAACCTGCTATCCACTGCAGCTGCATTAATATTTTATACTGCTTTGTGGTATTTTTTCAGGTAGTGGTTGTGGATTGTTACTGCCGTGCACTAATCCCACAACTGGTAAAATGTATTCCTTTCCAGATTTGGATTTGTGACTTGTGAACATTGGTTAGGTGTTATTGTGCCTTTTCGTATGCATCCCTTGAGTGTGCAGCACAATCTTAATCTGTGCTTTTGCATGGCACCATTAATTTTGGGAGACTGCATTTCTTGTCACGCTCTCATTTCACTTTGTCAGCACTGGGGAATTTTCTGGACACAAGACAGACAGTAGCATTTTGGGATGCACGTTAATTCTGGTGACTCTGTGTGTGACCTGACCACTGCACGCATGACTGAGTGCGCCATTAATTCTGGGGAACTTTGCATTTCTTGTTACACTCTCATTTCACTTGAACAGCACTGGGGAGGTTTTCTAGCCACAAGACAGTAGCACTTTGGGGATGCACATTCATTCTGGTGACTGTGTGGGTGGGATGCTGCCAATATTGTTGCCACTCCGCCTTACTTTGCGTTTAAGGCAAAATGACATTGCAAAGTAATAACAGGGCGAAGAGAGCTATTCCTATGGGTGCTACATTAGTGGCCACTTCGCATTCACTTCGACGGTGGATTTAAATTCGCTGCATCTCTAGACACTGGTGATAAGCATGCCCTGACTCCTCACATAAATTACACTCAAACCCATTATTGCATGCCATGCTAATATGGCCAAAGTCACCACACAGAGCATATTTCATTTTGTCACATAAGCTACTAAGATGGGTAGGAAAGCCGCATTTATAGCAGGCCGTCGGCTATCCTGCATAAGCCTCCCATCCCCTCCCCCCAAAAAACTATTCGGAATATGGTGGATGATAGAATTAGACTGTAATAACTTAATTCGAAATCACCACACTCCAGTCCAAAGACCAATACATACCTCTCAACCTCTTGCCTCATGAATCAGGGACAAGGCTTAAAAAAATCGGGACAAAGATCCAAAATCAGGGACACATCTTAAAAACTGATACTATCCTCTTAGAAAGCTGATAGAATAAGGGGATTTGGGTTAAGATGCATTTTCTGAAAAAGAACAAGTCTATCTCTTTAATGTTTGACATTATTTTGTGATTTTACTTCCCACTGTTCTGTCCAAAACGCAAATTTTACGAGGGACAGAGAAACTCTGAGGCAAATTCAGGATGTCCCTGAAAATCAGGGACGGTTGAGAGATATGGACCAATAGTGTCTAAAACAGGTTCAGGACACCCCAGCACTGTACATCTTTTTTGAAACCAAAAAGAATGTGATTCACATTTACTCCCTCATTTTGAAACATCACTGTAATTGTTTTCAGGAGGGGTTTTATCAGAGGGATTGTCATAAAAGGCACCCACAAAGCAGCAGCTTTTAACATATTATATTTGGTCCCGAAATGATCTAGGCCAGAATGTCAGCAAAAACTTATGTCATACATATCTTCCCCCAAGATGTGTATTAAAGTATATGTCTCAGAGGAGTGAAACAACATTGAGTCCAACAACATTTTATGGCCACAAAGAGCCGATCTGGGTGATCCTGCACGCCCTCCATAATATAATCAAACTGCATTTTTCCTGGTGTGGCTCAATAATTTATTCCTGAATAAGTCAGAAAAAGTTGGGATGAATCTTGTAAAGTTTTGATCCCCATTCCCTGTGAATGGGGAGTCCTCATCAGAAGAGATATGCTGATCTGTTGGACACAGCAGCCCCCTACACATAAGGGACTGCCTTATGACTAGTCCCGTTGTCACGCCTAGGAGAAGCCTTAGGCCCATGATTAGTAGCCCTTAAAAACATAACAGATACTTGAACAGGAGACATAAACAGAATTACACTTTGCCCAACCTGGTCTGGCATCACTGACCCCAATACAGTGCTTACTGAAGTATCTGAGGTATTACTATGCTTTCCATCTGATTAATAGCACTGGCCCCAAAATCTCCATTGCTTGTGTACCTGCAGCCTCCATTCTCATGGGCTGCTCCAGGTCTTCGCGGTCATCAAAAATCATCCATTGTGACACCAGGAGCCATCGTCCATCTAGCTCCTGCTTCCGCCCTGCATTTTCCAGCGCCTGCTCCAGGGACTAAGTGTCAAAATCTATCAGGCGGAGATCACATGATGCGCTTGACCTGCTAGCTGATATCTCTAGGAGCTCCCACTTATCTCCTAAGCAATCCATCCTAATCAGCATGTATTAGGAGCTGCATTCTACTAAAATATAAATCTACTCTTTGTGCTGCCTATCCGTGAGGACTCTGTGTTTTATTTGTATCGCGATCGGCTTTATCTTAGCCATGATGGAGGCAGAGATGAAAGTGGCCCTGCCAAGGCACACACCCTGACCTCGCCTGAGAAGCAACTCAAAAAGTCAAGCTAGAACCAGCAAACTGCAGTCAAACAACTGAGCACCGCGCAACCTCCGGTGCCGCTAACAGAGGAGAAATTCCTCCAAGAACTTCTACCATTTAAAGAAACCCTGCAGGATATCACTTCCAACCTTAAGAATGTGAGATCTGAAATGGGGGACCTGAAAATTAGAATCTCAGATGCTGAGGCCTGCACTGACTCCCTCGAAACATGGAGGAACAGATCCAAACCCGAAATCACCAAATTAAAACAACAGGTCACTAAGCTACAATTAAAAATGGAGGACTTGGAGGATGTAGGAGGAATAACATGTTAATTTTCAGCCTGCTGGAGGGCGAGGAGGGCTCTTCTACAATTGCATTCATTCAAAAGCTATTAACCGAAGTTGCTGGTCTGTCCCCGCACAATCCTGCCTACCTGATTGAGACAGCTCACTGGTCCCTGAGACTCAGACCTCCTGATTGTGCTCCTCCTAGACCTGTGATAGTGCGATTACTAAACTACCTAGAGAAACAACATATTTTTATCCAAGACCCAGGAACTGCAGACAATGCTTTGGGAGAGCAGGTCATTGCACATTACGCAGGACCTGCCCTTAGAAACCAGCCAGAAGAGGGTTACCTTCCATTCCATTGTGTGCAAGCTAATTGTAGCCAGCATTAAGTTCCACATGGCCTACCCAGCTCGCCTACAAGTCCTGATGGATGGGACCTGGATGTCTTTCAATTCAGCCTCCCAAGCCCAAGCGGACCTCAGCGTGAAAACGCCCTCCCTCTTCAGAGTCTCATGAAGATATTAATCTACAATCTGGCCTAAGTTACTCACTTTGTGTTGGAATATAGTGGTGCTTACCTGTATTTTCTGCAGTGAGGTTTGGTTTGCTGCTTTATGGTTCTATCGACTCTGCCACCCATCTTGGTAGACTGGATAATTTCTCTCAAACCCCAAGCCCAAGCATCCCTAGATCTGTTGCTGGAGCGTGAACGGCCTAAATCCTATGGTCTGTACACGCCATGACTGGCCTCTAATTAAGCCGAGGTGTTTTCCCAGGACTGTTTTTCCTTTTGCACTGGTCGGTCTGTATCAGATTCCCTCTTGGATTGCCACAATCGAGACCAGAATATGGGGGTACTTTTATTGTCATAATATGTGTTTGTATTGCTTGGTTATTTCAGATGGTTAATATTACTATAGGTTCTATAGTACACTAGTTTTTCACTGACTTTTGTCCTCTTATTGAGTAGCATTCTCAGGTCCCTTTTGCTTGCTATTTCCTCCCTCTCTATCTTTATGGCTACCCACCATATTTCCTCATTTTGGTACCTCCCATTTTCCTTTCTATCAAGCTACTTCGAGCTGCCTACCTCTCAATGACAGCTCCCTGGCACTGCCTCACATGTCTCTTCCTTTCTTAGGGGACCTGTGGAAATTTCTCCAAAATGCACTCTGGACAAAGGTAAGAATTCATGTTAGTAAATGCTGATGCCACAAACAAAGTTTGTTGTACTTACTCTTAGGCACATCCTTCCACTGATTTTGGATTGCTTGTGGGGGGTGAGGGAGGGGTGGAACTGTAGCAGTTGAAGCTAGTCAGCCTTATGCACTGGATTGCTAGAGGTGGGCCCCGGATGCCCGATGTCTCTTGATGTTCTACACTCTTTTCCATGACCTGGCGCATGCTGATCTCTGGTCACCTTGTCAACTCCCAGTGTGCGCTAGCGAGATGAAGGCACTCAGGATCACAGGGGATTTTCCCATCACTGATTATTGTACTCTTAATTATGGGGTTTCAACAGTAAAGGAAGGGTCATTGTTACATAGTTTTCTAAGGAGTGGAGGGTAGGTTTTCCTTTCTCGGAACTCTGTCAGCTGCACGTGCTTGTCTTAATCCGTGGAATTTTTCACTACCTGAGTGTCAGTTTAGACCCTCTATACACGAGCTACATTTTAGAACATTGATGCCATTTTATGTGTTACTTCTATGAGACGTGCAACTTATTGGGCCTTGGAGAGGGGGTTTGGGGGTGGGAAGTGAGGTGCACATCAACAGATCTGTCCAGTATTGTTTTTTTGCTTTGATTTTATTGTATCTCTTTATACTGCGAAGATGGTTAGTATGATTACAAAATTCCTTTCATGGAACGTTAGAGGTGCCCGTGACTGTCCTAAATGTTACCAAATCTTTAAACACATTTTGCTCCTAGAAGCCTCCATTTCATTTCTTCAAGAGGCCCACTTGCTCCCTTCTGAAGCCACCACCCTCCGCAGGCAATATATTGGCCAGGTTATTGCATCCGGGATATCAACTACCAGTAGGGGTGTTGCCATACTAGTCAATCGCTTGGTACCCTGTCAGGTGGACCAGTCCATTACCGATCCACAGGGGAGATACATTCTGGTAAAAGGCCTGATTGGTCATACAGAACTACTGCTAGGAAGCATTTATGGTCTAGTGGGGGGGGCGACCCTGCCTTTTTTATGGACCTAATTGACAAACTGGCCCTCTTTATGTCACTCTCAATGATCTTAGAAGGGGACTGGAACCTTCCTCCTACCCAAGATTTAGATCGGTTCAATTGCCCTCTCAGGCCACTGTCGGCAGCCCAATGAGCTTTTTATGAGTTTTTAGATTTATTGGAGCTATGTGATCCATTGAGGGTATTGAACCCATTGTTTCACACTTTCTCCTTTTATTCCAATGACCACCACTCTTCATCCCACCTAGATTTTGTTTTCGTTAAGTCGTTCCTTCCTGCATGGCATCTGTCAGGCAGGGCTAGAGCCCATTGTCTTGCACGATCATGCAGTGGCTTGGGTTTCATTTGTACTGGACTCTGATTTCCAAAGGGACACGTCCTGGAAGCTGAACACCCAGCTTTTTCAAGAGGAATCTCTAGGGTCCCCGCTCTCATCCATATATTTATGGATACCAACCACAACTCCATCTCGAGGGTAGACCACTAATGGTGTGCCCTAAAATGCTTTCTCAGGGGAGAATTTATATGACTTGCCTCCACTCGTAAGTGCCATAAGGAGGCAGAAGCCCTCTCCTTGTTAGCCCAGATTCGTACACTGGAACAGTCCCTATCTAGCTCCTCTTTCCCGACTCCCTGCAGTCCCTCTTATCTTGCCAAAATAAATACTCCTCCTTGCTACAGGAAAAAGCAGAATTCACCATATTACAAACTCAGGCGATGTATATAGAGCATGGGAAACAGCAGGCCATCCTATGGCTTTACGCCTTATGAAGCTGGAAGCTTCCAGGAATATACCAGCGCTACATGCCCTTGACGGTTCACTGAAAACCCACCCCAGGGATATAGTTGCCATTTTTGAGCAATTGTATGCCTCTCTCTCTCTATGGCCAGCGGATCCCCCCCCCATCGAAAGAGAATATGACAACTTATTTAGACTCCTTAGCATTACCCTCATTATCAGACCCATCCCAGGCTTTTCTATCTGCCCCATTGTCTCAACACATAGTGGAATCTGCTATTATTACTCTGGCACTAAGGCCCGGGTCCTGATGGCCTCCCATTGAACTTTTATAAGCTCTTTGCTAAGGACCTGGCTCCTATTCCTCTTCATTTTTACCACTACATACTTTCTGATGCAGCCCTGGACCCCTCTATCTTAGAAGCCACTATTATCCTCCTTCTCAAACCAGACTAACCCCCCACATGTCTAGCTAGTTACAGGCCTATATCATTATTAAACTGTGACATCAAAATTTTTACAAAAATTCTCGCCACTAGAATAGAGAAAGTCTGGTCTTGCCTCCTAAGCCCAGAGCAAGTGGGTTTTGTCTCTGGCAGATCCTCTTCAGACCACATCTGGAAACTATCTCATATCCTCCAAGCAGTGACCTCCTCCCCACTGCCAATGGTATTAATCTCGCTTGACGCAGAGATAGCTTGTTACATAAAATAGGCTTTCCCTCAAAATTTGTCCAGTGGATACGGACACTGTACACCTTTCCATCTGCCAAAATTCATTGTAATGGGATACACTCATCTCTTTTCTCTCTTTACACCAGCACATGCCAAGGGTGCCCATCATCCCCTTTCCTCTTCAGTCTTTATTTAGAACCACTAATTATTTGTTTAAAATCCTCTCCCATTGTCATGGGGATCCCCAATGGAAATCATGCACCACAGCTCTCGGTTTACATGGATGATATTCTTTTACATTTGTCAAACCCTGTTTCTTCCCTAACTGCAGTCCTGAATATAATTGAGACCTTTGGTAAGTATTCAAACTATAAATTGAACCTAACTAAGTCAGAAATTTACCCCCTTAACCATCTCACCCACAGTCACTCCTTCACCTAATTTGGCATGAAATGGTTCCCTCAATACGCCAAATATCTAGGTCTTTTCATTACTTCAGACCCATCCCTTACACGCAAACTTAACCTCCTAGACCTTCAGAGCTTTATTCAGCAAGACCTCTTGCAATGGAGGAGTCTCCCACTTTTGCTATGGAGGAGGATCAATATTATTAAGATGAATGTCCTCTCCTGATTTTATTACCCCCTCAACATTCTTAATTCATAGCTGCCCTGGTCTTTCTTCAGATGCATTCACGCTGGCATCGCTTCCTTTATTTGATTGGATAAAGCCCCAAGGAGATCCTACCTCAAGCGAAGTCTACCCGAGGAGCTTGGAGGACTTCACCTCCCTAATCTTCTACTTTACTACTGGGTGAGTCATCTTTACAAATGTGGGAAATGGCTGTCCCTACTTCAATGCCGGCAGCAGTCAGACTACATTCCCATTTGGCTACAAATTGAAGCTCACTTGCTTTCTTCCCACAGACTGAATCCCTCTGAAAGCCTCTTCTCTCCTGCAAAAGCCCTGCCAAAACCCTTACACTCATCACCAACTGACATCTCACTCAGAGTCTTATCGTAATTATGTAGATACCTTAAAGTGTACGCTACCAGAGATATCTCTCAACCTATTTTTTCTAATTTAAATATCAAAATCGAGGGACAACCCATCCCACATCCTGGCTTCAGACTCCTCACAACGTCAGAGTCTCAGACTTTTACTCTCAAACATCTATCTTAACCTCCCAAGAAATACTAACCAAGTTTAGACTGCTGTCGACATCTGTTTTCAAGATTTATCAACTTTGTCACCTACTGGTCAAAATGTTTGGTCCCCACCCACAAGCCACTACTTATGGGGATTTCTTACAACAGATTTCTGGTCTGGCTTGTAGGCCTCATGGAGTCTCTGCATTATATATTCACTCACTAGTCCTCAACCCACCTCTCCAGTGGGCTCTGAGGTATGGAACACTCTTCGCCTAACATGGAAATCAGCTGAGCCCAACTCTGGAAAAACCTGTACACCTATATCACACAAGATAGGCTTTGGTTAATTCAGTATTGGATTCTAAATAACATGTACTACACTCTGGTCATATTATCTAAAATGGAGTATCAGTGGTGTTAGCCACTTGTTTGTTATCAGGGTCCATATTTTTTGGCTTGGTTTTCCGGGATCTATTATATTCTTCTCAAAATACATACTGAAAAAAGGCTATAGAGTTTATTAGATTCATTCCATCTTTACTAATGGATTGATAAAGTACCTCCCTTTTTATTGGGTTCACCTTACTCCCCTATATGGTTTGGAACACTAAGCTAAGGAGAGATGGTTCTAATACTGACAGAATCAGGTATACCACACTTAAATTTGTAAATATAGATAGTAATAGTGTATTTACTCTTTGCACTTTTTTTTTAACTTCTTGTCACCCTTTCCAAAACCGCACGTTCTTTCTGGCTTCTCCTATCTTCCCTTCCCAATTTAATTTACCATTATCTCCCCTTCCCAAAGTTATTCCTATGACCGTAAATGGGTCCTCTGATACTTTTATGCATCCTGTTTCCTGAATTAGATCTGTTTTCATACTTAATGGGTACACTTTACTTTTACTCAAATTCACTTTTGCTCCAGTAATTTGTGAGAACCTCTCTATGTTTTCCATAACCTTTTGGCCTGATTGTATATCTGATACACATATACATAAATCATCTGCATAGGCTGACATTTTTACTTGTGCTCCCTTTTTTTCAGTTTGTAATCCTTTTGCTTGGTCATCTTATTTTTAGCAATGGGTCTATACAAAAAACATATAGTAAGGGGCTTAGTGGACATCCCGGTCTTACACCCTTTCTGGTTGCTGCTGCATAAATATCCATGATCCATGTATAAAATTTATTTGGGACCCCATATTTTTTCCAGAACTACCTCTATAAACTTATGTGACACCTTGTTGAATGCCTTGTCCTGATCCAATGATATAATATACCCAGTGATTTCCTCTTCTTTTCCTTGTTCTACCATTTTCCTTACTAATAACATGTTATCAGTAATGGATCTACCTGTAATTGAACATGTTTGTGATGTTAATATTGTAACCGGGGCTGCTGTCATCAATCTTTTACCTAAAATTTTCATCAGAATTTTCTTTGTAGTTAGACTTTTTTTATTATTTATTAATATTTATAGAGCTTGTAAACAGGAAAACAATATCCTCCAATATACAATTGCATATGATCATAATGGAAGAGGAAGAACATCTTATTGTCTGAAGTACTATACCGTGTTGACATAAAAAAGAAAAATATAAACTTGTGAACAGTGAAAGATAGAATATCCTACTTAGTTAAGGGAAATAGACAAATTATAATACAAGGAGTATGTAAAGTGAATTGAAACAAGCAGAGTAGACCATCATGATAGTACAATATAGTATTTTAAATTTGTAACAATGCAGTGAAAGTATATAAAGGGAAAGCATGTAAAAACAGAGGTTATCCAGGAGGAGATCTGGATTGAAGGAATGGAAAAGAAGAGAGGGAAGAAGAAGGGAAATGGACAAAGAACAGGAGAAATAAGAAGCGAGAACACAACAGAAAAACATGTAGATAAATACATAGGGAGAAAAGATATGGCCCATACATTATGTGACAATAGGATTAGATGTTTCCAAATATTTAAAGTAGTCCTGCCAGCATTTGTTATATAGAGGCAGTAGGTCAGAGGAGATGTGTGTCATACAATCGAGGGAGGCATATTGAGATAAGCGTTTGAGTATATCCTAAAAAGTGAAGATTATATTAAATTTCCAGTGCATAAGTATAAGGTGCTTGACTTGAAGAAATAATATAGTCAACCATCTGTTCTGAGAGTGGAATATTCTATAGGATCGAAAATTAAAAATACCAAGTATACAGTGTTTAGGATCTAGTACAAAGGGCTGACCTTTCACTCTCATCACAAAGAGATGTATACAATACCAGAGATTGTAAATGGGGGGACAGTTCCATAAAATGTGTAGTAAATCACCATTAGGAGAGTTGCATCGCCAACAGTTGTTGTTGTTTATTAAGCCCATTTTTGAAGTACCATTGGTGTCCTGTACTTAAATGTAAAATTTTGGTTTGTATGAGTGAACTATGCTTATCCTTAAAAGATTTGTGGCAATAACACCTACGCCATTGTATACTGGCTATATATTGCAATTTAATAGATTACTCCATTTTTTTTGGCATTGATAGATTGGTCTGGAAGCATATCTCTAACATCTCTATAGATAGTGTTATTTAAATTGGAGAGTGTATTAATCCATCTAGAAATATAATTATTATGTAAAGGTTCATGAAGAGTAAGAGAAAAGTAGAGATTACATGCCATGCATAACTGTAGATATTTCCAGAGATTGTGCTAGGGGAGTTACCATTGATTGCATAGGTCTGAGAAGGGTTTTAATTTGAATGTCTGGGGTTCAAGTATATCACCCAAGAAAAGAATGCCCTTATTTTTCCAATTTCAACAGACAATTAGGTGGTTATCGAGAGAAATATTATGGTCTCCCCACGCAGGGGCATATACAAGGGAAGTTGGTTGTGATTTGAGGTGTTTATGAATTATTTTCCAATAAAATACAGATGCAGCTATAGTAGGATGAGACTTTAAATTTGGGGGGAGAGGATTATAGATGAAAGAGGTAGTTCATCAGAATTTTAAGTCTGAATTTAGCAGACTCAATGGCCTCCAGTTCCTTAGGTCCTCTCTGTCATTCTTTGGATGTATAAAAATGTGCACTGCTATCCCCATATGAAAACCCATTTTGTTATACAACAATATCCAATTAAATACTTCTACTGATATGTCAATTAGAATATTATCAAACATTTTGTAAAATTCAGATGGTAAGCCATCTATCCCTGTGCAGTGTCATTTTTTAAAGTTTTAATATCCTGTTTCACTGCTGGCTTAGTAATGGGCTCTATTAATCCACTCTTCTCATTATCTGGTATTTCTGGTATATCCAAATCTATATTTAGTGCTTTCATTTTATTCTCATCTCTGTGCCTAAGGGCATATATTTGTTTTAAAAAAAGTGTGCACTTCTTGTCTTATTTCTGGCAAAGTATTTACTGTCTTCCCACTAGCTGTCTTTAATGTATTCATTGTTCTGTTTTCTACTTTTTTACTACTACTGTCAAAAGCACCTCCTAAACCAATCTTACCAGTTGAGCAGATTTTATGCTCTATTAACATTGATGTAGCTCTAGTATACTTTTACTTCCACTTCCTTTTTGACCTTCTTAATTTTTTCAGTTAAATTTATCACTCTGTACTTATTCTACTATACAATTAAGCTAACTGGGTTCTTTGGGAAAGGTACTTTTTATACTGTGTCATCTTTCTTTCTAATGCTTATTTTATAACATTTCTTCTTTTATAATATTTTTTGTTTCCATCCACCAATTTCTTAAGTCTTCTACTAAATCTAGCACTGACATACATGCTAAAAGTATTTCTTTTATGTGTATATATAGCTGTTGATCTTCTAGTAAAGAGACATTTAATTTCCAATAATTCTTCCCTTCTGTTTTATTTGGTTGGACTCCTATTGTGCTTACTGTACTACATCACATAATCTTTTGCTTCTACTGGTATGGTCAAAGAGTTATGCACATGTAACAATTTTGATGCAAAAATCAACTTTATTCTTGTTGACAGCTTTCCTTTAAAGTATGTACACTCAACCTTCGAATGAATGCTTCTATAAGTATCCCTCAAATTACTTTGTAACACTATTTTGTTTAAACAGTTTGAGTCACAACAATCCTTATCTGTACATGCTCCTCTGTACTGATTTGATAGGATGCAATTAAAATTACCACCCCATATAATGTATTTTGTTGTGAAAAGGTATGGTTTGATTAGGTTAAATAATTCCACCCTTTCTTTTCTAGACAAGGCATAAATGTTAATTATCCTCCATGCACAATTTCCATACATAAAGTCTATTGATAAAGCCCTTCCTGCACATATATCTATCAATTTGATCACTTTATACTTATCTCCTAAGAACAAGATTCCTACCCCATCATGTTGTTCGGTTCCAAAAGAAAGAAAGGAGGGTCCTCCATACCACTGTTTTTATGTTGGCGTGCTTGCACAAATAACATCTTGCAGTAGTGCAGATTTGGAGGCGTGGTCACTGTTGGGTGAATGCATGGCACGCATAAGTATGTGCGTCTCTCATTCCCCAGTCAGCCTGTATGCCAGCGCCACACAGTGCATACTCAATGTGGCGATGAGATCAAATGAAAGGTCCACTGCAATGCAAGCTAAGCTTATCATATGCAGCAGACCTACCAACGTGCTTTCCCTGGTGGTAAAAACAAAATGAACATAGCGGCACATTGCCTGCCATACTGCCAACTTCGGGGGTACCCAGTCCCCCTGTCGGCATGCTCTGCCCCCAATGTATGTGCTGACAGGGGAGCCCACTGCCTGCCAACATAATGCATCCCCCCATTTGTTATGTGCTGAGGGGGGTGCCCGATCCCATCTCAGCTCTTGCCCCCCACTTTCATTGTGTGTCGACGGGGGTGCCCAATCCCCTATCAGCTACAGCTTCCCCAACAAAACACTTAGGTGGCATCCTGGGAGCCCACCCCAGCATGCCAAAGCTCTTCAAAAAAAAAAAACCCCAGTGTTTTTTAAACTGTAAAATGTAAATGGTCCCTCCCACAACCCCACCCACCCACTTCGCACCCTGCCTCCCCATCCCATACATACATCCAGAGTTCAGTGAGATGATCTTCGGTTGACCAGGAACACATCTGCACTCTTCAAAGTCAACCACGGACTGAGGAAATGCCGGTAAGCTGTATAATAGAATAAATAGGGTTTTTCAACTTTGATGCATATCTCAGGCATTTTTTGAAATTTTGGCACCAAATTTTCAACATGAGGTTTTTGGGACCCCTCCTCATGAATACTGGCACTGTCATGGGGTTAATCAGCCCTGAAAGGTGATTTTGTGGTCACTGCACAGAATCACCTTTTGGGACTGATTAATGAAACGATAGTGCCACTGTTCATAAAGGGTGCTCTAAAAAATCCTATGTTGCAAATTTGGTGGGAAAAATCCTAATAATTACTTTTTCATGAACGTGCATTGTGCTGTTTCCAAGCACGTTCATAACTTCATGAATTTGTAATATTTTCACTCCAGATTCTCAAAATTGGCATTTTTTCACACCTCCTGATGAACAGTACAGTTGTCAATTTACATATCCAGGCCAAAATGTGTTTACGCACGACCCGCGCAGAATAGTATGGTCACTGTGCGAAATCACTTTTTGGGACACTTTGAGGAAATGACGGTTCCACTGTTCATGAGCAGAGGTCCAAAAATACCTATGTTGAAAATTTGGTGCCAAACATCCATAAAATGACTGTGTTGCTAGAGTGTGTTGTGCAATTACCATGCATCCTTGTAACTTCACAAATTTGCAATATTTCCATGCCAGATTTTCAACAGTGGCATTTTTTCACACCTCCTTATGAACAGTACAGCTTAGTCATTTTTCACATCCTGCCCAAAATGTGTTTCCACACCTGTGGTGCTCAATGGCGTGGTCACTGTGGGAAATCAACTTTTGGGACAGATTAACAAAATCATAGCGCCACTGTTTAGAAGGGGAGGTCCCAAAATGCCTATGTTACAAATGTGGCTTACAAACTCCCCAAAATAATTGGGTAATGGACGTGTGTTACACACTTTCTATGCATGCTCATTGCTTCACCAATGTTTCATATTGTCACTCCAGATTTTCAGCGTTGCCATTTTTTATACCTCCTCATGAACAATACAGTTGTCATTCTCCACATCCTGCTCAAAAATATGTTTTCATCCCTATGTCGCCAAATGGCACAGCTACTGTGCAAAACCACCTTTCAGCTAACAAAGTGACTGTGCCGCTTTTCAAGAGGTGGCCTGACGAGCAGCCCATGTTGAAAATGTGAAGTGAAACTACCACCACATGCCTACGGTGTTAGGGTTTCCAACTGTAGCACCCCACCCGCTACGGACTGATAGGTGTTATGGGTGTGATTTGGGATCATTGGATGTAATGCTCATGCCAGTCTACCCCCACCCCCACTATGCAGCCACTGACAGGCATCGTGGTGTGCCTTGCACTGTTTGGCCACAAAGTTCCCCCCTCGTTCCTATACTGCACCCACTTCAGTGTAGTTCCTTATGGAATGGGGTAAGTACAATGCCCAAAGACCCCAAAGCACATCCCGACACTTGTCAGTGTCTACAGGGTAGGGTGAGGTACAATGGCATGAGCATTATAGCTGATGACCCAAAGGCACACCCCAATGCCTGTCACTCTCTACAGGGTGGGGGTGGGGTTGGCGTCACTTCAATACTTCACTGCCATTCCTATTATGCATCTTTAGCTCCGGCACTGCCAATGCCAATGCCAGTGTGACAACATTCGGCATTGACAAATGTTTGTTTATTGTTTGCTCCAGGTGCACTGTGTTTAATCTGGTATCCTGAAGGAAACAAATATCTACTTTATTATCTTTTAATATACATAATCTTCTCCTTGGATTTCTAATGCTGTTGACATTCAGGGTTGCAATTTTGAGTGTAGGTGTGAAGGGCATTATTTAAAGGTTAGAGAAAAAAAGAAATTCTCTTACTTTTATGCTTTCTTTCTTTCACTTCTTGTCCTGACCCCTAGTCTCTTTGACCTTACCACCTCCGTGTTTTTATTTTCCTCCCTCCGATTCTGAGGTTACAATAGGTTGTGATGATGACGCTGATTCTCCTCCAGGTTCCGATTCCAGAATATCCTCATTCAAACATTCATATTTATTGGATAAGGTAATGACCTGCACTGGTGAGGAGGGCTTTGCTAACTTGGATTTGGGCCTAGTTTGTCATATCCCTCTGTTCTTTGATACTTTTTTCATTTCAGGTGGGGGCACTACATTCCCCTCACTTCCCTCCATCTGACTCTCTTTTCCCTGCTCTTCCCCTTGTTCCCTGCGTTCTGCACTAGCTTCTTCTGTTTCTTGCACTATCTCCTTATCAGGTACTCTAGTATGGGCATCTGATGTATATCTAGATTGTATGTCATTTTCATCATTGTTGTTGTTTGTTACTCTTTCTCTTCTTTCCTGTTTCTCTTCTCTTGTTTGTCTGTTTGTTTCTTTATTTCTCTCTATGTCTGTTTTCAGGGCTTCCGTGACTAAACTGTCCTGACAAGGTTGGTCCTACCTGTTATGAATAGCCCAGGGACATGTGCAAAATGCATGTCCTGTCTCCTCACATAGGTTACATTTTAAAAACCCCTTGACAGTCTGAACTTGAATGTCCAAATTCAAAACACGAATTGTATTTCAGTCTGTCACATCCTGCATTTAAATGTCTGTATGGACCACATTTGAAGAACGTCCTGGGCTGACCAGGGTAAAAACAATGCCCTCTCTCCCTTCCAATAAACAAACTGCTAGGAAGGTACACTGGGCCCTGATTATTATGTCTCAGCCTCACTCTGTGTTTCCATCTCCCCTTCCAGAAGTGCTCAGATTCAAAAATGGGTTGTGGAGAATTCAATATTTCACATTTCTGTTGTAATCAATAAGTGATATAATGCAATGCTACATTTTCATTTTTAAATAGTATTGCCACATTTTTTACCTCTGGTTTAGTTAGTGGAATAACTCTATATGGGATCCAGAACTCAGAATACCTAAATTTGTTATACTTTGTCCCAAATCACTCTAATCCCCGAAGCTTTTAAAACTAACATACATACCCCCCCCGATGTATCAAGGCATAGCCCTCATTTGTAAAAAAAAAAAAAAAAACAGAGACTCTTTAATCAATTTTTTTCCAATATACACCCTATCTGGTGTCTCTTCAGGTCCTTCTATATATTGTATTCTGACTGCAATTCATCGTTGGGTGGGTGGGAGCTGAGAAAAAAAGCGGTCTCTCTTTCTGAATCTCTCCCAGTTATTTTTTGCTGTTTCTTGAGGTGTGGTCCCACTTTCTTCCTGTCACTCCTCTGTGTCCATTTGCTAGCCCCAAGTGGGCTTCCTATTACTAGCTCTTTCGTCTCCAGTATCAGAAGATGAGATTCTTTGTGCCCGAGGAAATGCTCTAATATCCCCCTCTGAAAATTGTACATCTTCAGCATTCAGTTCTACATTTGATTCTGCTATAAAAACTTGTTCAGGCATTGAATGTGCTGCTGTTCCATTTTTTTCAGGGCCTGGAATGGGGCTATGTTTAGGGTCAGGAACCTACTGGTGCATTTCTGATCTTTTCCACGCTGCATCTTTTAGTGAGGATTCAAGTGCTGCTGGCGTTTTTATACTTAGTGCAACATTTTGCACACTTAAGTCTTCCCTCCCTATCCTTAGCCTCAACTTTTGTCCAGCATTTATACTGTTTTCTGTTTCTGACACAGGTATTTTTGGGAGACTTACTGTTTTTAGTTTGTCTGTTGCTGAGTTTCCCCCAGTTATTCTGCAGGGCATGTCGATGCTGTGTCAGGTTCCTTTCCGCCAGCTGCTCACACACTCTTTGATATTAGTGTGTCATCCTTTGGACTGTCAATTAGGCTCACTGGCCCTGTCAAAGCTTGCTGCAGTTTCTCCTGAGGCTTATCACTGTTCGTTTCTTGTACCCGCTCATTCTCCACAGCCACCTCTCGTATTATTTCTGCATCCATCTCTGTTTCAGTCATTTGTAATACCAATTCGACCATACCCCATTTTTGTTCACCAATTTCTTCAGACATTGTCTCTCTTTATTCTCCTTTACATTGTCCAATAAAACGTCCCAATTTTTACTTTCTATAATGATGCCTTGTCCAGATCATGAAGCGTTTTTGATCTCCTCTGCTGGACTTGTAGGGAGGGATGGAAATCTGCTTATCTACAGGTACACCAGCCAAACAATTCTATGAAGATTCATCATCTATGGGTGCTCACAAGTCTACACCACTGCCACGTCAGCACTTCCTCCTCTTCTGCTGTCCGGCTCCAAACTGAGCTCCTCCACTCTGCAGGGAGTCAAGTCCCCTGTTGACAGAGTAGGGAAATTTCTCTGGTGCCCTGGCCAAATCCCTGCCCTTTCACTAAAATACCACCAACAGCTTAATCTGGTTCAAAAGTCAGTTGGCATTCATCTATATCCTCCTCACCTGGGTTTGCAAAATTTGTCCAGAGCAGTTACCCGGTCAACAAACAACTAAATAAAAAATAAAAATAAGTTGAGAGAGGTTGAGGGTCTTAATCATTGGGGTGGTAGGCTTGATGGCTGGGGAGAGCCAGTTGAGACTGAAGTTGCCTAGGAGCGAAAGTTCTCCATTGAAGGTGAGGGTGGAGATTGAGGAGATGACCTTGATGATGGAGTCAGGCAGGGCATTTAGGGCACCAATATATTGGGGTGGAGGAGGAGGAGGGAAGGTATAGGTGGGCCAAAATGAGTTTGTGGGAGGAGGAACTGGATTATTTGAAGATAATAGAGCTAGAGATGGATTGCCTAATGTACAAAGCCCCTCCACTACCTTTCTTGCCTCTGTCTTGCCAGAATAGGATAATGTCTGGAATGGCGAGAGAGGAGTTAGGGATTTTGGCAGATAGCCAGGTTTTGGAGATGCAGAGTATGTCAAGGTGATACTGTGTAAGCCATACATTGAGGGCATCAATTTTGGGGAGGAGGCTCCTGACATTGAGATGAAAAATGTGAAGACCCTTAGGTAGAAAAGACGAGGCCTGAGATGTGGATAACCCAGAAGGCTAGTGGTCGGTGGCAGTGATTGGGGCTGGGGGAGCCAGGGTTGGGTCTGATGTCACCAACAAGTAGTAGGAGAGGAGGGAGAGGAAGGGTAGGGGGGTATTTGATCTGCCCGACCTACGTGCTTAGGGTCGGATCAGGAGATTTAGGCAGTGGTACAGAGCCTTGGGGTTTAGGAGGTGAGAGGAAGGAAAGGTGGGATGATGAGAGAAAAAGGGTAATGAGGTGAAGATAGATAGGACACTGATTGGGGGGAGGAGGGAGGGAATGGAAGAGTGCGGGGCAGACTGCGGGGAGGTGGGAGTGTGGGGAGTGGATGGAGGGGGCAAGAAGAGGGTGAGCAGATAGAAACATAGAATCCAATGGCAGATAAGAGCTGCTTGGCCCACCTAGTCTGCCCATTTCTCTACCTGACAGATAAGCTGCAGATCCTAGTTAACCAACAGCCTACTTCTTTCTAACCCCCACTAGAATTGCCTTATGTCTGTCCCATGCATTCTTGAATTCCACCACTGTTTTTGACTCTACAACCTCCTCTGGAAGGCTGTTCCATGCATCTACAACCCTCTCTGTGAAGAAATACTTCCTCACATTACCTCTAAGCTGTCCCCCATCTTCAAATTGTGCCCCTTTTTTCTTGCACATCTCTTTTTCTGAAAGTTGATACCCTCTTGGACTTTGTTGATTCCCTTGAGGTATCTGAAAGTTTCTATCATGCCCCCCCTTTCCTCGAGTCTATACATCTTAAGCTCCTTTAGTCTTTCTTCATATGTTTTCTGGTGCAGAACCTGCACCATTTTGGTTGTCCTAATCTGGACAGCCTCCACCCTGTCTATGCATTTGCAGAGATGGGGTTTCCAGAACTGTACACAGTACTCCAGATGTGATTTTACCAACTGTCTGTACAGAGGGACAACAACTTCCTGTTTTCTACTGGTGATGCCTCTCCTTATGCATCCCAGTATCCCCCAGCCCTTCTTACTGCCTTCTCACTTTGCTGGCCCACCTTTAGGTCATCTGATATGACTACCCCCAGGTCCCTTTCCATCTTTGTTGTTGTCAATATCTCACCCTCCATTGTGTACTCTTCCCCTGGGTTTTTGTTTCCCAGGTGCATTACTTAGCAGTTCTTTGCATTGAATCTATGCTGCCATACATTTGCCCATTCCTCCAACCTTGTCAAATCCCTTTTCATCCTTTCCAGCCCACCCTGTGTGTCAACCCTGTTGCAGATCCTTGTGTCATCTGCAATGAGACATACTTTTCCTTCCAATCCATCAGCAATGTCATGTTTAAAAACATTAAAAAGGACTGGCCCCAGTACTGAACCCCGTGGTACCCCACTAGTAACCCAGCTTTCTTCACTGTGGACTCCATTTACTATTACCTTCTGTGTCCTGTTGTTCAGCCAGTGTTTTACCAACGCTACCACCCTGGGACCCACTCCCAAGTTGGCTAATTTGTTTATTAATCTTCTGTGTGGGACTGTGTTAAATGCCTTGCTAAAGTCTAGGTAGGCTATGTCCACAGTCACTCCCTGGTCTACTACATTCATCACACAGTCAAAGAAATCAATTAGATTTGTCTGACATGATTGTCCTGCTGTGAATCCATGTTGCCTTGGGTTCTGTGCCCACTGGCCTCTAAGTACTCAACGGTTCTTTCCTTCAGAAGTGATTCCATCATTTTCCCTACCACAGAGGTCAAACTGACAGGTCTGTAGTTTCCTGCCTCTGTCTTGCTCCCACTTTTGTGAAGAGGAATCACATCTGCCCTCCTCCAGTCCTCAGGTACCACATCATCATCCCATGATTTATTAAAAAGGGTAGTCAGTGGTGTTACTGCTTCTTCCCTTAGTTCTTTTAGAATTCTAGGGTGAATCCCATCAGGCTCCATTGGTTTATCCACCTTCAGTTTTAGGAGTTCTTTCAGAACACTTTCTTCTGTGAAAGGACTAATAGTAACTCCCCATCCCAAGTGCTTCTATTGACTGGATTAGGTATCCCCCCTTGTTCTTCCATTGTGAATACTGAGCAGAAAAATTTGTTCAGTATCCCTGCTTTTTCACTGTCGTTCTCTGCCTAACCACCTTCCTCTTTATTCAGCCTCAGTATCCCTGCCTTAATCTTTCTTTGCTCCGTAATGTTATGGAATTCCATGCCAGCTGATACTAGACACTCCACTTGCACTGGTCACCTAAATGCATTTCTTAAGACACACTTCATCGCTACTTGTTCATGCAAACTGCACGGTTAAGCCCATGCAATCATGATGTCTGCTGTGTATATATATCTTGTATACTCCCGGATATGGTTGCTGTTGTTTGCTCCATAAACACGCATGTACTGCTGGCTTCCACCTGTATTTCTTCTTACTTCTGCTGTGATGACTCTGTATGTATCTATTGTTGTTGTCAAATTTGTTTATGACTATATAGAAACTTGTATTTCCTCTGTATTCTCTCAATCCCCCTTCCCAAGGACACATCTGGAATCGAGTGGTACCCTGTTCAGTATGTCTTCCTGGTAAAACTCTTAAATAAATGAATAAAATAATGTACCTATAAAAGGTTTTATTCCCCTTAACAGAGTTGGCTGTCTTTTCCTTGGTTTGGGCCTTTGCTATTCTGACTGCCTTCCCCACTTCCTTCTGCTTTAACTGGTACAGTTCTCTGTCCTGCTCCTTCTGTGTTTCCTTATACTTCCAGAATGCTATCTTTTTCTCCCTAACCTTCCCCGCCACTTCTTTAGAGAACCATAGTGGTTTCTTATTTCATTTTGATTTGTTCATTTGCTTCACACAAAGGTGCATTGCCTCTGTGATGGTGGTTTTAATATTTCCCCATTATTGCTCCACCCCATCTTCTTGTCTGTTTGCTAGTGCTTTTCTGAGGCACTCTTCCATTTTGAAAAAATCAGCCCTGCTGAAGTCCAGTACCTTCACTTTTATATGGCTTGACTCTATAGCTAAGTTTATCGTGAACCACACTGTTTGGTGTTTTTTTGTTCCCAGATGGCTACCCACTTCTAGATCTGAGATCCTCTCTCTGTCCCTATTTGAAAGTACCAGGTCTAAGATTGCTCCCTCCTGAGTGGGTTCCAAAACTAGCTGTCTGAGGCATGCCCCCTGTAGGGCATTGAAAATGGCCCTGCTCTTGGATGTGGCTGCAGCAAAAATGCTCCAGTTAACATCTGGCATATTCAGGTCCCCAACAGCAATATCTCCCCTTTCTCTGCCATCTTAAGGATGCCTTTTATCATTTCCTTGTCTATTTCCTCCACTGAGACATGGGTCTGTATACAACCCCTGTGCAGATTGTGGTGCCATTTCCAGTCTCCAGGGTGACCCACAGGGCCTCCTCTCCTCCCTGTTTACCCTTTAGGTCTGTTGCTTTAATCCTTTCTCTTACATAGAGGGCTACTCCTCCTCCTCTTCTTCCCTCCCTGTCCCTTCTGTAGATTGTGTACCCTGGTATGTTGACATCCCAGTCACGGTTCTCTGTGTACCACGTGTCTGTGACTGCCATGATATCTGGGCATCCCTTTTCCATCAAGGCCACCATTTTGGGGAGCTTTTTACCTAGACTACAGGCACTGGTACGCATTACTCTCCATTTTTTATGGCCTTATTTCTTTTTGCCCCATCCCTGTCATTACTACTTTTGTCTTTTTCTCCATTTACCCCTGCCCTTCACCCTATCAACTGCCCTATCTTGGTATTTACCTCACTAACTACCCTGATTTTGGGGGGGAAGGCTAGGATTTCCTTTCTCCTTTTCAGTGCCTCTCCCCTTGGCTAATTTAAATGCTGCCAGTGAAGCATTTAAACCTATCACCTAGGATCCTGATGAGGTGGCACAGGGCAGGGGCAGCTGTGGGGGGAGGGGTCAAGAGAGGAGGATTGTGGGGGAGGTGGGGAGGTAAGTAAGTAGGAGAAACAGGAGGGGAGTATGGAGGGAGAGGGTGAGGAGGGCAACATGGTTAGGAGAATAAAGCACCACAGATTAGGTGAAAGGGAGATGGGTACAGCAGTGAGAAAATACTGAGTTAAAACTCTGAGAATGAAGAAGCAGCCATACAGAGAAGACGATTTCACTGCTAGGAATATAGAAAAGACAAAGCTCCTAGATATGTTTGCAGGTCATGCCGATCGACCCCATGACCACATTGTACATGCATTGGGGTGATGTTATTCTAGTGAGTCATGTAGTGCATTTTAATGAAACCCTATGGAGCTGATTGTTTACTGTACAGTCTTAGCTTTTTATGTTTAGCTGATCATCTATATCAATATTTTACTCATACATACGAGACTAATGTACAAGCCAAATAAGAGACTAATGTACAATTTAAATAAGAGATTAATGTTCAAGTTAAATATTAATATAGATAACCAGCTAAACATAAAATGCTAAGTCTATACAGTAAACAATAGGCTTCATAGGGTTTCACTATAACACACTACATGACTTACTAGAATGACTTCATCCCAATGCATGTACAGTGCGGTCACGGGGTCCGATCGGTGTAGCCAGCTTAAAATATTTCCTGATTGCTGAAATTGTTTTAAAGTTGTCTAAAACATATATAACCAGCAATTGTAAGGCACTTGCTTATTTAGTGGGCTTCACTTTCACAGGAGGGTTTTGGGAATGGTGTATGACTAAATAAGGCAGTTTAATCTGAGTCAATAACCATGACAATGCATACAGTGTAGAGCAGAGCTTCTTATTTGTTTTATCATTTCACAATGTTGCTCATTCTGTATATTTAAAAATGTCCTTCAGTCACATTTTGTTTACCCCACACTTTAAAGAAAACTGCATTTCACCTGTTAGTTTGTGTTTTCTGTGAAAGCTGAATCTCAAATACTGTTCACATTTTTATTGTTCCGTCCTTGCAGGCCTTTTAGTGAACACAGTGGGTGTTTCTGATTTATACACTGCAGGCAAGGACCATTTTAAGACTGTATGGTATAGTTTATGTCCTTGCTCAGCTCTTTTACTGTTATCAAAATGTTTCAATGTTCTACTATAGAACTCCTTGGCTAGAAGGAACAATAACCTACATCATACACTTACAAAATGGTTCCTACCACGAGTGTGTAAATCCAGAACACCCACTATGTTTACTAAAATGCCTCCAAAGATGAACGATAACAGAAGAGAACATGCATTTAAAATACAGTTTCTACAAGGAAAAAAATGCATTACAGGTTCAGTGAAGTTCTCCTTTAGGCTCCCACACTGTGGGGCTGTGTCCTAACAGGTGATATTTATATTAAAAGAAAATGTTTTCTGCACGAAGTTTTGGAAAATAATCCAAGAACAGATATCAGCATGCAGTATGTGAGGTACATAAGTACTGGAATAGAATGGTATGCCTACTACATGTGGTGGTGAAACTCACAAGGCAGAATCCCCCACAGCGAAAATCTCAACAGGTTTTGAGATTGTCACTGTGGGGGACTGTGGGTGAAATTTTGCCCTTTCACCAACTGTCACCCCCCCCCTTTGAGAGAGCTCCAACTCTGAGTTAAGAATCATTGAGGGGCTTGGGGAGGGGGTGCAGCCCCCCGGTAGAAAACACACCGATGTCTGACAGGCAAAATTTCACCTGTTGACATCAGGGATCTTGCTATGCCAAACCTCAACAACAGTGTTGTTGATTCGGCATAGGTAAACCGAATGGAACTTGATGGGGTGGGTTGCAGAATAAAATTAGTTGTTAGACAAGTAGACAGATTGGAAGGTAAAGCTGCTACATGTACTGTTTTCTCAAATTGATGGAGAAGAGTTTAAATTAACTGAAGTGACAGGCCCTGATTCACTGTCTTGTCATTTATTCAGTCCTTAGATTATAATGTTCTGCTTTTTTGACAGAAATTTGTCTAGCACTACAAATGTTACAGCTTGTACTTGTTAATGTTATTTAAACTATATCTTAAATTAAAGTGTATTATGTGTGGTATAAAGATACAGGCAGGAAATTATTCAAAGAAATAAATAACCACAATTGCCTGTGTATTTAGTCACCCCAGGTAGTTTGCTGTCTGAGCTTTATCAGGGCCTCTGATTAAATTCCATTTGACAGCTGGTATTTGCCAGGTTGTGTGGTCTGCATTAACTGTCTGCAATTTGGCATGGATTTATCCACATGAGCACAGCTTTGCACCACTTGGAGATACCAACTCTTGTAACATTCTACTCTAATGGGGTAAAAGACTAAGTATCACATTTTGCAACTGCAAATTTCCATTTTGTGTGCACTTAGTAATCTGAGTCATTGCAAGTTTAATAGTATCTGAAGTAAGCCCATCTATTCCTTGATTGTTGTTTAAAGGTCGGTCACCCTGCGCTGCACTGGAAAGCACCAATCACAACCACATCTTTCTCTTTTCTGGTTAGACATCCGGCATGCTGTAGACATACCATATGTTCCAAAAATAATAATAATAATCTGATTGTTATAGAACTGTAGTGTGTGGGTAAGGGCTACTATGTATGAAAATTGATGGAAATACACTGCTGTTGTACCATCTTGAGTACGTCATATTGATGGTACAACAGCGTCAATCGTCATTGCACATGCACTAGTGCACTGGGCTCGAGGAAAATGCCATGCGCCATGAGTGCTGGCTTCAAACTGGAACAATGCGGAACAAACCCTCCATGTATGGACAGCAGCAACATTTAAAATGTGCATGGTAGAGTGAGGGGCCAAGTTTTATAAAAAGAAAAAAGAAAGGAAGATGTTGATGTGAAGGAGGGGATCAGTTAATGTGAGGGGTGGGTTTGGGACAGATCTTGTTCTTGAGTTTGGATGGTGGGTGTCCTAGTCATAAAATCAACATGGAGCATAGATTTTACTGTGTAAAAGTTGCAGGTGTTAATTTTACTGTTGTCCCATACACTATACAAGATAATTCATGGGCAAACAGTAAACAACAAAATGTTGTTCACTTCTTCAGATTGTATGACAACTGAAAACCTCTCAAGCTTCACTCTCGGGGTTTACATGGTTGTCATAACAACCTCTCGAAGTGAACAACATTGTTGTTGTTCACTGTTGCCCTTCCATTATCCTCTATATCTTTCATCTATGCCAAATGAGCAAAAATTGTAAAAAACAAAAACCTTTGTGGATGGGACATTGCCTTTTTTGTGTTTGGGAGGTTGTTCAACCCATTTGTGCCTCCACCACCCCCAACTTGAGTCTTTGTGTGTGGAGTGATGGAATATGGTACTGTACATAGACTAAGGTTATACGATTGTATCTGTATGTGTTTGAATAGTTTGGATAGAAGTCGTTTACTGTAGAATAGATGAAAGTGAAAACTATTCGTAGCTGACAACTCCATATCAGTCAGATAAAATCAAATAGGGACTATCTAACTACTACCCAGCAGTCTCACCCCTCCCCCGCCCCAAAAAAACTCTCTAAGAAATACATTTTCCCCCAAAATAAAACCAGTTCCATAAGATACTGAAAATGTACCTGCATACCATATTGTAATAAGACCCTATGCCTTCAAAATGCTCACATAACTTCCCTGTACATCTCCACGGCAGACCAGAAAAGGGGCCGGGGCTAGAATATCTGCCTCTATTTTACAACATTGTAACTCAGATGTTAAGCAGTACCAGGGTGAAGTTTCAGACACAAAACATAATTTTTGGAAACCCTTCATTTTGATGTATAATTGTGGAAGTTCCCTTACAACCTACGTATCAGCCTAATTGGTGTATGCACAGTAAAATGTTATACTAGTGCCATAAGATAGCACAAAGATTCAGAAACACACCAGAAAGGCAAGGAAGTACGCAATAAAAACCGAGAACCCTAGCTGCACATACTTTCCTGAAGAATAACATAGAGAATAATGTATAGGAACTGGTGTATTATATGTTTTTTTTTATACACCCGTTGTGTGTGCTACCAACAAACCACAACAGCAAAGCTTAAGAGGTTTCTGTAGACAGCAGGAACAGAGGGTGTGTAAAACGAAAACAAATATAACACCAGTCCCTATATTTTATAATTTTTTTATAATTATTGGTTTGAGGGTATTTCTGTGGGAAAAGATATAATGGTGAGCATTTTATGTCAGACTTCCCTCCCATCTCTTGATAGACCTTTAGGAAGCTGTATAGTACAGTAGTTTAGGGCTCGGAGCTGCAAATCTAGAGAGCTGGGCTTGAATCCCACAGCCCCCAATTACATACCATGCGACCCTGAGCAAGTCACTTAACTTCCTTGTGCTCCCAGGTTTCACCTGGAAACAAGCTCCAGCTTAGTGTGCCTTTCCTGGTTAAACAATTTCCCCTTTCCCATCTCTTGGTAGGCCTGGATAAAGCGGGGGCTTGTTTTGCACATACTGCTGCAGCAGACACTTTTCATAGGAGCTGACTGGCATAGCTATGAAAGCATAAGTAAAAAAAAAAAAAACATCTTTGTTTTCTGTTGGTTGCACCATGATTAGGTGCCACTGATTTAGTCACTGCTGCTGCAGCTCGGATTCAGTGCCAGTGATCAAGGACTGCAGAGAACAGAAGTTTTTCTCATGGAAATTGTTAATGCCTCTGTGATGTGTGCATTTTTCCTCAAACTGCTCTGCTGATGGAAATCAATATAAGTCTGCATGAGGAAAGCCAGATATTGCAGTGAGCATGTGGCAAACTCAATAATTCATGGCTGATAATATCCATACAATATATGTATTGTCATTTATGTTATAGAGCTGAGCATTATTACTTATGTATTATGGAGTTTGAGCATCACAAAAAACTGTGTAGTAGTAGACCCGACCATTGATTCCACAGTACATAGCATGATGCATGAGGAGTGGTGTGCAATCAGTTTTTTCACACCTTTTATCACACAACAGAGGGGTGTAGTGGCACATAAACAATGAGTGAAGCTAGAGTGGTTTATAGTGGCAGTCCTCACTGAGGGTGTGTACAAAAGCAAGTTACACCAAAGGTGTGGGTAAAACAGAGAATAATTGATGGGTAGGTGATTATAATGAGGATTTTACCCTCATCCAAGGGATGGGATGCCACATAAACCCCCAGAGTGAAGCTTGAGGGGTTTATTAAGGCATTCCACCCTGAAGGGGTATATACAATCTGCGTTATTACCCCCTACCCATCCTTTATTTTGTATAATTTCTGGGGATTGTTTTCTTTCCACCACCGGAGTTACACAAAATAAATGGAAGTGAGCTGCTGAGTTGAACCACAGACCATTGGGGTTTCAGCACGGTCCATGGCAGCTGCTGAAGTGGCATTTACTTTTTTATTATGTCACAGAAGATTTTATTTCTATTGTGTCCAGTTGTATTTTTGTTTAAAAAAAAGAAGTTAGCACTAATTCTTTCCATCAGGGAACTGACCTGTACCAGCGAGAAACACGTGGATCCCAAAAGACGGCACAGATGAAGAAGATCATGGTTGGTGCATGAGCCCAGCTAGGGCAACCGGGTGCATTTGTCATTATAAACAGCTGGTTATAACAACAAAATTATAACCCGGTGTCCCTATGGAAAAAAATGGGCACCAGTTACTTTAACCTCATTACAGAACCCCTACCTATACATTACTTAACATATTCACTGACTTTCTGACATGAAAACAAATAATCTTAAGTAGAATGAAAGGAAGCTGGTTGCTTTCTGTTTATATCCATACCTCTCAACTGTCCCTGATTTTCAGGGATGTCCCTGATTTTGCCTCAAAATTTTCCTCTGGCCCTCATAAAATTTGTGTTTTTGTGACAGAACAGTGGGGATTAAAAGCACAAAATGATATCAAACATTAAAGTTACAGACCTGTTCTTCTTCAGAAAATACATCTTAACACAAATCCTTTCATTCTATCAGCTTTCTGAGTGAATAGTACCAATTTTTTAGATGTGTCCCTCATTTTGGGTCTTTGTCCCTGATTTTTTTAAGCTTTGTCCCCGATTCATGAAGCAAGAGGTTGAGAGGTATGTTTATATCTTATTTTCTCCCGTTGGTTCTGCCTGTTCACTTGTGGAGCTTAACGGAGTCCTTCTGCTATGAGAAGCAGAGAAAGCTTTTCTATTTGGCTCCTTAGTCAGTGCCATTTCATATTGGTGCTGTCAAACCAGCTAAAGTCTATCAAAGCCTCCTGATGTGGCTTTTGGCTTTTTTGTTCCTTACAGGTTAGTTATCTTTAGCTACTACATGAACGTTTACTAAAAATGAACTGAGTTTGTGAGTTGAACTAACGACAAAGTGTGTTTTTTGTGCAGAGCACACTCACACTACTGACTGTATTTGACTAACAATATTTGTGACCACCGTTACAACCAGACAGTGGCTTAGATTATGAGGGGGTGGTGGGTTGCCCCCCCCCTCCCGAGAAAAGAGACTGGGACTTTTCTATTGTGGTTCAATTTTTGTTTTCCCTGCTTTGGCTGAACTTGGGAACCGAGAATAGTCCAGACTACTTTCTGTGCCGGGGGTGGGGGTGGGGGGTTGGTTCTAAGTCGGGTTCATCACTATAATGTGCATTTGTTAAATTTAATATGGTCCCGACTCCTGAATTTCCCTAAATCTGATTGGCTGAAAGACTGTTTTAACCATACCAATGTGTCTTTTTCAGCCAATTGCAGAGCACTGCAGCCACAATTGCACACGCATCATGCCTTCACGAGCTGAAAGCAACATACTGTGCTGTGCTTTGCCCGCCATTGAACAGCTCATTGTCTGAGTCGGCTGCTGGTCTGACTGGTCGGTCGGACATCCACCACCCACCGTCGTTGTCCAGTATTTATTTGTAACCCGAGTTATCAGATTCCCTGAACACACAGTGAAACACTGCGGGAACCAGGAAGGAGCAGACTGGTCAGTGGCATTAGGAAAGGACCGTGGCCATCCTCTTGGAGACGGAAAGTCATGTTGGTGCCAGTACCAGGCCTGGACCTCAGTGGCATCAGGACCCGGCCCCCACAACAGGCCAGGACCAGAACTGAGTCAGGACTCTCGTGGAGTTAGATAGCCAGGCAGCCCAGAGCAGAGACAGAGAGCCTCCTGAACTGTAGTCCCAGCGGGACTCCAGTCCTCAGTGTCCTGATTGAGGGGAAAAAAACAATTCTCCCTCACGGTACAAGACATTATTAGTTGTTTTTCTTCTCAGTCAGGACACTGAGGACTGGAGTCCTGCTGGGACTGCAGTTCAGAAGGCTCTCACTCTGACTGCTCTGGGCTTCCTGGCTCCCTTTCTCTCTCTCTCAGTTGGGTGGAGTAAACGTTAGGCCGTGTTGTGGCCTTGCCTTTTCTTAAGGTATAAACTAAAACTTAAGTATATGATCATTCACAATCAAATCAATCCAATCACTTGTAGTAATGTACAGTACAATACTGTCACTATCAGTGCATGTATGCATGTTATGGATGTGTTCTGTAATTAATTTAGTTGATGGAAAACAACGTGGCCGTTGTGGTGGTTTGGTTCCAAAAACTTTTCCAGGAGGACTGCTCGACTGGAGGAGTCAATCCGATTTGTTTTTTTAGGGTGCAAGTTATCTTTGTCTGTCTATCTCCTAACCTAGTAAGGCATTTTTCAAGGTGTAGCTTTGGTAGTTTGGATGGTTCTGTTAGGTTGGGTGGGTATTGGGGAGGGGACTGGGTACTTTGGAATCAAAACTGATAGATTTGATTCCTCACTTGAACGTAGTTACACTAGATGTTTTGGGGAATTTGCTTCTGCATTTTGTGCCCGCGGCCAATCACCAAGGCCCCATTTGCCATCTTGCTTGGCCTGAGGCTGAAACTTAAGTTTATTTTTAGCCCACCAGGCACCAGACCATCACAGAGCAAACTAAAACAAGCTAGTGGTTTTTATGGTCTGTTGGTTGCTGTAACTTGCTTGAAGGGAGTGGAGGGAAGCATACAGGCAGCAGCTGCCAGCAGCCCAGCAGTAGGGTGAGAATGGTAGCATCAAGTCAGTCCAGCCAGCCTAGGTGGCAGAGCAGGCCGTAGGGGATGACATTCTGATCTGAAAAGGGTGGCTGTGGCAGTTATTCTGTAGCAGTTTTGCTTGCTTTCCAAGTTCCACTTCCCTCCAGCTTGTCTTTGTCCTCCTTTCTTAGGTCTGTGATACGGCTGCAGGCCTCATGGCCCAGGCTGGCTGATGAGTGGAGCATGGCTGATTGGTGGGTGAAATTAATACACTAAATGTTTTTGTAATATGGTATTGACTGGGTGGAGTGAGACAGGAGAGACTCGCCCTGGACTAACTTAAGGAAGCAGCTAAGCCAGGCAGTAAGCTTAGAATGTGTTAACACGGGGTGGTGGGGGAACAGACTGGGTGTGTGTCTGACTCTGCCACCATTTTCTGCATGTCTCCTGTCTGTGGTTTTGAAGTTGCAGTGCTTGACTGCTGGTGGTTATTTACAGTGACAACCACGTGTTTTTGTTTTGCAAATACTTTATTATGGTGGTGGTGCTTGCTCACTCCAGCATTACTTATGTGAATCATTAGCTGGTGCGGTGGTGGTCTGCTGCAATGTTTGAATGAAATGTATAATATCTAGTCTAGCATTTGAAGTGCAGCACTGTAGTCCTTATAATTATTTTAGCACAGCTGTACCTCCGTGTGAGTCCAGTACTCCAATCTTTTAACAGAAATTAAGGATGCAGTTGTACCTTGTGTATATATAGTATCTGATCATGATGTCTACTAGCCTGAATTTATTTTGTTTCTGTTGACTTGGAATGGAGGACTAAACAATTCTGTCTATTTTAGCCTGCCCTGGTGGTGGTGGTGGTGGGGGGTAATCACATGGTTGCCAACTGACACTGAACCACATTAAGCTGTTGGTGGTATTTATAGTATTTACAATTTTTGCAGAGTCTTCCCTCCTGTTGCATGTTGTGGGGTTTGGGGCACTACTTTGTTCACAGTCTTGGTTATTGGCAGACAGTACTGTCAGCTTTTTTTATTTTTCCACAGACCAATCCTGCTCGCACTTGTGCTGGATTTGCTGCTGACACAAGCTGGGTTTTTTACATCCCTTTTGCAGCAGGTTTCTGTGCAGATGGATAGCAGTTATCTTCCTTTTAAGGAAGGATCCTCCATCATCCTCCACACAACAGTGCCGATGGCTGGCTGCCACATTGGTACTTTCTCTCCTGTCCTAGTAGTCAGCATTAGAACTGCTAGCATGATCGTGGGCTGAGATTTTCATGGGGGTGGCAGTCACGGCTGTCTGAAAGTTGGCACAAGTGGAAGGTCCCAGGGGCTTTCGGGAGTGGCACACTAGGAGGCAGTATAGCACAGTGGTTTAATGCTCTGAGCTGCAAACCTAGAGATCTGGGTTTGAATCCCACAGCCTCTATTTGCATACTGTGTGACCCTGTGCAAGTCACTTCACTTCTCTGTGCTCCCAGGTTCCACCTGTAAACAAGCTTTCAGCTTAGTGTGTCTCTCCCGGTAAAACAATGGTTAAAAACCAAAAACAAACAAAAACTAGACTAGCCTGGTTGTGTAAAATGGAGTAAGTTCCACTTTCAGCACCATCAGCACATGACGTGATGTACCACACTACTCAAAACACAGTGACGGTGTAATTACAGGGGATGAAATTAAGTTTTGCAGCTGTTAGTGACTGGAAAAATCAAGTAACCCCTCAGATTTTGTCAGTGGATCAGCTGGTATACTTACTGAAACTTTATATTCTCAAGCACAAGCCCACAGGGCTAGTTAAAGAAAGATCTCAGTAACCCAATACAAAATCTACTAGCATTTAGCTAGCGGGCTGGTGCCAGTTTCGACCCCTGAATAAATAATTTGTGCATGAATCAGAGAGCTGCCTGATGGCTAATGAGTTGTGCATTTCCCCCCCCAGTTTTATTTTAAACCTTATAAAGGCATGGAGTTGGGAGTGGGAGACTGAGGCCCTCCACTCCCCATAAGCATGAACAGTTTTTATTTTGTATGTTTTGATTATGCAATTGTTTCATTTTAACGAGTCACACTTATTCAAGTTTAATGTTTGGGTGGGGGACTAGGACATTTGGTAAACTCTTTTTAAATTTGATCCACCTTTTCTTCTTTATACCAGAACCGCCCCCCCACCTCTTCATTGTCTTGATATGTGAAAACCAGGACTTTTTTATTACTTTGTCCCCCCCCCCATAAAAAAAAACTACAACCCTGTTGCAGACAGCCAGGATGTTCCGTGAAGTTACACTGCAGCGTGATACAAAGTGAATGATCTGTGGTGTTTGCGCAGGTTGATCAGGACATCAAATTTTCTTTTTAAATGTTGAATTTTTGTAAATGTCAAGGAGGTAATAGCAGTCTTCTCTCCTTTGCACAGGAAGTGCAGAAGTTCAGGGCCTCATTTCAGGGTCTCTGCAGCATCTGGGTCATTTTTATATTTAGGAGGGTACACTGTGAAGGAATTGTAATGGTGGCAGACTCAGGTGAGTGGCACATTTTGGCAGTCTGCCTGGTGATGTGGTTTTGTCAGGGTTGACAACACTGGTGTGTGGGTTGGAGGCATTTCTTGGCTGTCATGCTGAGTGAGGAGAGAGCTGCAGTCTCAGTGCAGCCCACATTGTGGAGTGGTAGTAGAGAGCTGTAGCAGGAACAGTTTACTGTGGCAAATAGCAGGGAAGTAGCGATTACTGGAGAAAGACTGAAAATATTTCAGGTCCGATGTGGATTTTGCTTGTGCTCATTTTTTTCTAAATTATTCTTAATAGTGCACTAGTGGTTCTCGCTTTAGTAGGGGATGCAAAATGGTGGCCTGGTGGTTTTCATTTTCAGGGTTAGATTTATTTATTTGAAATGCAGCTGACTGGCACCATTGCCATGGGTATGTGGTTGGATTTACCATGACAGAATGGTGCCAGCCAACCATCACAGCACAGGATTTTGCATAAATGTTTATGTCCGTGGTATAATGATAGTTTTGTCTGATTATGCTTCACTGTTATATGCTCCAATTATTCTGTGATTAAGGGGGGAATAGAAGCTCTGTTTTTGTCTAATTTAGTTTGGTATGATTCAAATTCTATTGAAGATTCTGAAATGGTAGCAATTTGATTGTAGTTTTCAGCACTTGAGGCTCCATTTTGTAGTAATGCACATTTTATTTTTTTATTTTTTTGCAGTTGCATAAATTCCGAAGTCTTCTCTCTTCAGCTCCAGGTGAGACCCCTTGCTACATGGCTGAAAACTGTCGTCCAACACAGCCCCTAAAGGGAAGGGAGGTGAGGGCCTCTTTCCAATAAGCACAGAGCTGAATGAAACTATTGGAGGCAGTGCCAAACCTAAATATGGATGCTAATGAGTCAGCACTCAGCCCTTAACTCAGTCCCTCTAAGGGAACCATTTTGTGTCAAGCTTAAGCAATGAAATATTTGGACTTCTAAAAGCACTATTGGAGGAAATGGGAGCCCAAATAACTTTAGCATTTCTATAATTATGGAAGAATATGAAATTAATATATATCTGATTGAGCTGAATGAATAAGAAAAGCTAAGACATTAACCTTTAAAACCTTTGATTGTTGTAATCTATAGTGATTATATTACGTTTTGCTTAAAAATGAAAATATTTTTTTACTGTTTCTGTGCCTGGAACAAAAGTGTTTTGAATATTGTTTCTAATGCATCAACATTTATATTGAAAGACTGAATTTTAAGAAATTGTGTCATGCAATGGATATCTTCTCAAGAGTTCTTTAGTTGTAGCAAGGCAAACTTGCCCTCCGTTTTAACAAGCATTTGTCAATGCCAAATGTTTGCTTGCTTTTATTAGCATTGGAAGTACCGGAGTTAGGCAGATGCAGGATAGGAATGGCGGTGAAGTACTGAACTCGTGCCAACCCCTTCTCCACCCTGCAGAGATGGACAGACATTAGGGTGTGCCTTTGGGTCATCACCCACAACGTTCATGCCATTTCACCTCACTCTATCCTGCAGACACTGACACGTGTTGAGGTATGCCTTGGGGTGTTCAGCTTTACAGTCACTGCATTCCATAAGGACATATGATGAAATGGGTCCAGTAAAGGAGAATAGGGTGAACGCTGGGGCAGAAGAGTGCAAGGCACACCTCGATGCCTGTCACTAGCTGCAGGGTGGGGGGGTGGAATGGCATGAGCATTACAGCCGACAATCCAAAGGCACACCACTGATGCCTGTCAATCTGTACAGGGTGGGACAATATGGTTAGGAACCCTAATGCCCCGGGTGTTTGTTGGCATGTGCACTACAAATTTTCAGCATGGCCTTTGTGTGACCCCCCACCTCATGAAAGCATTTGGGACCTCTTCTCATGAGCAGTGGCACTGTGATTTTGTTAATATGTCCTGAACTTTGAGTTCCCACAGTGACCATGACATTCTGCACCAGATGTATGAAAACAGACTGAAGAATGACAGCTGTACCATTCATAGGGTGGTGTGAAGAGATGGCAATGTTGAGAATCTGTAGTGAAAATATTAAAAATGCTTGACCTTCTGAGCGTAAGTGGAAACTGCAAAACACATGCGTGCAACACTGTCATTTAGTGGGATTATTTCAACTAATTTTTAATATAGGCATTTTGTGACCTCTGCTCATGAACACTGTCACTATAATGTTCTTAATCTGTTCCAAATATTGATTTCCCACAACAGCTGTGCTATTTTGTACCAGATGAGTAAATGCATATTTCAGACAGGATATGAAAAATGAAAGTTGTACTGTTCATGAAGAGGTTTGAAAAAATGGCAGTGTTGAACATCTGGAGTGAAAATACTACACATTTGCCAAGTTACAGGGGCGTATGGAAACTGCAAAATGCACACGCGTAACACAGTCATTTTATGTATGTTTGTCACCAGATTTTCAATATAGGCATTTTAGGACATCTGCTCATGAACAGTGTCACTGTGATTTTCTTAATGTGTCCAGAGCACTGATTTCCCACAGCAACCGTGCTATTCTGTGCAGGAAATGCGAAAACACATTTTGGCCAGGATGTGAAAAATGACAGCTATACTGTTCATAAGGAGGTATGTAAAAAATGCCAATTTTAAAATTCTGGAGTGAAAATGTTACAGATTCACAAAGTTATGAGTGTACGTGGAAACTGTGCAACACATGATCGTAAAACAGTAATTTTTTAGATTTTTTCACCAAATTTGCAACATAGACTTTTTGAGAGCCCACCTCATGAACAATGGCACTGTCATTTTGTTAATCAGTCTGAAAAGGTGATTCTGAGCAGAGATCGCAATATCACCTTTTGGTACCAAATAATGCCATGACAATGACTGGATTTATGAGGAGGGGTCCCAATAACTTCATGTTGACAATCTGGTGTAAAAAGTCCAAAAAAATGGGCAAGATAGCGATATAAGTTAAAAAAACCCTATTCATGCCATTATACAGTTTAGTGGCATTTCTTCAGTCCACAGTCAGCTTTGAAGAGTGCAGACATGTTCCTAGTCCGGCAAAGATGGTCGTGCCAGGCTCTGGAAGTAAGTATGGGGTGAGGGAGGTGTGGGGAGGTGGGGTACGCAGAAGGTGGGCTCAGGTTGTGGGGGAGAGCACTGGACACAATGCAGCATCGTTTTTTACTTTTCAGGTTAAAAATAAATTGAAACCGTTACAGGATGGTTTTCCTTTTTTGCAGGTAAATTTGGCATGCTGGGGTGGGCTCCAACCATGCCACCTGAGTATCTTTTTTTGGGGGGGATAGACTGAAGCTGACAGGGATTGGGGCCCCCCATTTGCAAAGTAAAAAGGATCTGTGTTTTTTATAGGGGAGAGACATGATGCCGAAGGGGATTGGGCACCCTCAGCAGACAAAATGTAGGGGGTATTATGCCGATGGGGAGTGGGCTTCCCTGTTGGCAAATGATCTGGGGAGAGGGTTTGCTGGCAGGGGATTGGGCACCCCCATCAGCTTTTATGGGGACTCTGAGACAGCTGCTGCCATGTAACTGGAAATGTTACGCTAGGCTAGGCACTGCCCTGCAATGACAGGTCACTCCCTCATTGCAGCGGGAATGGCTGATGCTGCAATGACGAGGCAGCCCCTCATTGCAGTGGCCAAATTGTTTCAAGTTGGTGGCACTTTTGCAGAACCAATGTCTTCAGGACACTGGCCCTGCATTGGGTGAACAGTGCCAAGACCACAAATGCAGTGCTGGTGTTGGTTGCCATAGTGCCGCACCTCCAGAACCTGCTTCTCTCCTAAGCTGTGACATAATGTGTCTTGCGCATGTGTGCAAGCAAACATAAAAATGAGTACACATTCTGTCTGAAGATCTTTACTTCAGGATTATGGCATCAAAATCTAATTGCAAAGAACAAACTGCTAGAACTTAACTGGAGTCCCAGAAATTTTCTGTAGTACTGGACTCTACTTGTGCAACCAAGTATGCACAGTTCAGTTCATGTTATTGACAGTAGTGAAGGTCTTATTCCAAACGTGAAAGGAAATGGGGGAAGGGGTAAAGAAAGAATATAACTAACTTGCTAGCACTTCATTATTTAACTCAGTCAAACTACAGCAATGGTCACTACCATACCTTCTCAGCAGCATAACGTGTGATACTGCTAACTCATTTAAAAAGGACCAAGCCTCTAGCACTGTTCTATGTATGTAGCATTTTAGAATACCGTTACAGTAAAAGGGGAATAGAGCATATCATTTTCAGAAGCATACTGTTCCCCAGCTCCATGGTAATGTTGGACAAGGTACAGACAAATCAGTGCTTGGGCCCAATTTTGGTCGCTAAGGACTGTCACAAAATCAGTGCATACCAAATTTGTGACAGACCCTAGGCTGCAAGCCCCTCAAGCTATGCTCAGAGTGGATCATGGGACACTTCCATGCCAGACTACATTAAAGTGAGCTGTGTGTGTGAAAGGGGTGGAGTGTGCATGTAAACAGCATGCCTTGCAGTTCACAATTTCAGCATGCTATGGTGCACCAATTGCAGCACATGTGCTATGGCCTCTATCTACTGCCTGTAGAAACTGGCAGAAGGGGGCCATCAGAGTGCTGCATGGGTGCAGAGAGAGACCTCAGGGGGACGGACAACATCATTAGACCTTTCGCACTAACAGCCGCATGGGTGGCAATAGGACTAGGGATGGGGTACCGCTGACTGCAAGGAGGCCTTTATTTAAGTATAAGCACTTGTATTGTTGGCCTCTGCCACACCTCACTGCAGATGTGAACTTCTTAGTATAATAACTGTTTATAGTAGCACACATACTTTGCACCCCTTTTTCATCATAAAAGTTTGGGACTCGGGATCTGTTTCCTGGCATCCTGGGAGTGAATTTTTAAAAGGTCAGATACAGATGTGACTATGTGCTGTGCCTGCATACGCCGACAGCTGCCAACTCTGTTTAAAAAATGCATCTGTTTGTAATACTTTTGAATATTTGAATTAAAAGGTCAGAATTCTATTTGCATCAACTTTTTGTCTGCAAATTCAGCCATTAATCAGATTATCTAACAGATATATGAGGCCCTCTCAATGATGGTGTAGCATGTCCAGATAGATACAGGCACTTGTTTGCTGAGAACTGTTTGGTCAAGCAAAACTGCACAGATAAATTTAAGTTTTTTATGTTGGCTTGCGCATGTGCAGCCAACATATTGTGGTTGTAGCAGATTTGGAGACGCAGTCATTGTTCATCGAATGCAGGGCATGCATCAGCAGGTGCATCCTTCATTCCCCAATCAGGCAGCATGCAGGTGCCACATCAGCAATTTGGAATGTGACCACCAGATCTAACAAAAGGTCCACTGCAATGAGAGCAGAGCTCTCATGCAGCGTGACCACAACTCACCTCCCGATGTGCACGCAACAATGCTGCTGCCTCCTGTCAGAATGCCGACGGGGAAGCCCATTCCCCATCAGTATAATAACCCCCCTCCCATTTACAATGTCAGCCAAGAGGGTGCCCCCTCTGCAACATGCATGCCTCTCCAACAGTTTTTCAATCCCCATCGGCTTCTGTGCCCGAGTGATGTTACCGAAGAGGGAGCCCACTCCCTGCATTATGTAACACCCCCCCTGCTTTTGTTGTGTGCCAACATGGGTGCCCAATCCCTGTCAGCATAATGTAACCCCCCCTTTTGTTGTGTGCTGATAGGGATGTCCAGTCCCCCATCAGCTACAGCTTCCCCCAAAAGAGTCCATTGGCATGCTAGAAACCCACCCCAGCATGCCACATGCCCCTGTCAAAAAAGAAAATGGTCCCTCGTAGTCTCCCTGCCCTTCCCAAAACCCACACCCACCTACTGTGCACCCTGCCTCCCCACAACCCCTCACCCCATACTTACCTCTGGAGTCTGGCTCGATGATCTTCCAAGGACCAGGAACACGTCTGCACTCTTCAAAGCTGACCGCAAACTGAGGAAATGCCGGTAAGCTGTATAATGGAATAAATAAGGTTTTTTCAATTTTGATGCATATCTCAGGCATTTTTTGGAATTTTGGCACCAGATTTTCAACATGGGTTTTTTGGGACCCCTCCTCATGAATTCTGGCACTGTCATGGTGTTAATCAGCACCAAAAGGTGATTTTGCAGGCACTGCCAAAGTTCATGAGGAGGGCTCTCAAAAAGCTTATGTTGCCAATTTGGTGGAAAAAAATCCCCAAAATGACTATTTTTATTAGAGTGCATTGCACAGTTTCCACACATGCTCATAACTTCATGAATTTGTAATATTTTCACTCCAGATTTTCAAAATTGGCATTTTTCCTCACCTCCTTATGAACAGTGCAGCTGTCATTTTACATATCCTAGCCGAAATGTGTTTTCGCATATTTGGCACAGAATAATGTGGTCATTGCGCAAAATCAGTTTTTGGGACAGTTTCAGGAAATGACTGTGACACTGTTCATGACCAGAAGTCCTAAAATGCCTATGTTGGAAATCTGGCGACAAAATTCCATACAATGACTGTGTTACAAGTGTGTGTTGCACAGTTCCCATGCAACCTTGTAACTTTGCAAATTTGCATTATTTTCATGCCAGATTTTAAACACTGGAATTTTTTTACACCTCCTTATGAACAGTACAGTTGTCATTTTTCACATCCTGTCCTAAATGTGTTTTTGCACCTTTGGTGCACAATGGCGTGATCACTGTGTGAAATCAATGTTTTGGACACATTAACAAAATCATACTGCTGCTGTTCATGAGGGGAGGTCCCAAAATGCCTATGTTAAAGATGTGGTTAAAAAAATCCCCAAAATAATTGGGTTACTGATGTGTGTTGCACAGTTTCTATGCATGCTCATACCTTCACCCATTTTTCATGTTTTCACTTGAGATTTTCAACTTTGTCATTTTTTTACATCTCCTCATGAACAGTGCAGTTGTCATTTTCCACATCCTGCCCAAAATGTGTTTTCATCCCTGTGTCGCCAAATGGCATAGCCATTGTGCAAAACCACCTTTCAGCTAACAAACTGATTGTGCCGCTTTTCATGAGGTGGGCTCACAAAAAGCCCATGTTGAAACTTTGGAGTGAAAATACCAACACATGCCTATGGTGTTAGGGTTTACAACTGTAGCACCCCACCCTGTAGAGACTGATAGGTGTCAGGGGTGGGACTTGGGATCATCGGCTGTAATGCTCATGCCATTCCACCCTCACCCCCACCCTGCAGCCAGTGACAGGCATCGTGGTGTGCCTTGCATTGTTCAGCCACAAAGTTCATCTCATTCTCCTATACTGCACCCACCTCAGTGTATTTCCTTATGGAATGGGGTAAGTATAATGCCCAAAGACTCCAAAGAACACCACGACACTTTTCAGTGTGTCTACAGGGTAGAGTGAGGCAAAATGAAATGAGCATTATAGCTGATGACCCAAAGGCACACCGCAATGCCTGTCGGTCTCTACAGGGTGAGGGGTGGGGTTGGTGTCATTTTAATACTTCACTGCCATTCCTATTATGCGTTTCTAACTCTGGCACTACCAATGCCAATGTCAGCGAGACAACATTCGGCATTGACAAATGCTTGTTGCTCTTTATCTCAAACTTTTGAAATGGGGCTATCTGCATATGCAACTTAAAATCCATGGTAAGTAACAACCACTGCTATTACCCAGTGGAAGAACTAAAGAATACTTTTTTCAACATTTCACACTGTGAGTTATTTATAATGTATGTGGGTTACCAGCAGTCATGGACTCAAGAAAGTGCTGCTGATGACTGTCCATTGCCCAGCTAAATATCCATGTACATTCAAGGGTGAAATGCTTTTTTGAACTTATTATGCAACTTTGCAAGATAAGATGCTCACACAATTCCTAAAACCCAGTTTGAGGTGTGTTGTGTAAATGTATTTCAGTTTGGAATGGGGCTACATCATTTTAATGAGGTAGAAGTTTTTTTTTTTTAAGAATTTAAACTATATAGCTAATTGGACCACCCATTATTGTATTTCAGGAAATATTATGTGAATTTGAATGAGATTATACTGAGCAATAATGTTTTCATGCACTAGAAACTATAGGTGGAGCTAATGCAATAAACTGTTTTTTAGTTCAGAAGTTAAATGATATAGTTTATTGGGCTACCGTTATTGTATCTGAAGAAATAATAAGTGAATTTTAATAAGGAATTCTACTGAGTAATAATGTTATCATATACTGGAAACTATAGACGGAGTGAATGAAATAAATGTTAAAGGTAGAGGTATTTTTGTTTAAGAATTTAAACTACATAGTTTATTGGACCACTGTTATTGTATCTGAGGAAATAAAATGTGAAATTTAATGATGAATTCTACTGAGCAATAATGTTAACATGCACTGGAAACTATAGGTGAAGCTAATGCAATAGATGTTAAAATAAGAGCAGTTTTAATGACAGCAAAAATAAAGTTCATTTAGATTGGCCTGTTGTCGCTTTCGTATTTTGTTTTGCTACATCACGGCAGTTTAAACATGTAATATAAGAAAAAAGGACAGCTGGAAATTGCCAAATCAAATCATTTGACAGAAAATGTTCCTTTTATAGTTATTTTTGATAAAAGAGCTCAAACTGTTTGTCATGAGCTTCCCATTTTAATCAAAACCATCATTTTTGATCAAATGGTAAAACACAATCTTTGTAACATAACACAAATCTACTTATATTATTGGAAGCACAAAAAAATGTCACAAGAAACTTTTGGAACTGTAGGAAGGAAATTACCTTTTAACTGTGCAAGACACTGGAACAATCTAATAAATTATTATGGGATTCAGTGACCTTTCAATATTTGACAATTGTGTTCACTTGGAAGGTGGTTTAGGGCATGTGCCCTGTTTTCAGGCATATCCTGGTACAAAGATACAAAACAGCAGGGGCCAGATATTCAGTTGTATGTGCAAGTGCAACATTTGTGCTGTGCTTGCACTTGAGCTGTTCCCTTAGCATGCTATATTTGGAGGCATTTCACCTTTGCTAAACCCTATGAATACTGGGCAGACTGAGCATCACGGAAATGACAGGTGATTTCGCAGCCCAGTGCAGGAGCACAGCTCTGAATATAGCACTGAGGAAAGCGCCAAACACAAGGGGCAAGCAGTGGTGCAGCCAGGGCCAGAGCACTGAGTACAGAGCTATACACTGGGGGTGGCCCTGGGTGGGAGAGGAAGGTGCCAATGACAGACACATGGCACAGCAACATATGTATCAAATATATACTTACAAACAACACAAAACATCAACAACAACAACACATGAGGGTGTGAAACAAAAACACAGGGATGTCTGCCCTGAAACAAAGTTGGGGGAAACAATGCCAGGGGGATGACTGTTCCCCTTCCAGTGTCAGTTCCAAATCACAGTGCTGCTGGCTGCCAGTGGTGGCAGCTGTTAATGGTGCTGCACTACCACAGCAAGGTCCCTCACCTGCCTCACAGTGAGCCTGAGGAGGCAGAACTGCCTCTGGAGGAGACTGTCCCTGCCCTCCTTATCCACGACATCCAGGCAGTGGCCTCCAGCTCAATGGGCACCTGTGGAAAACCAGGGAAAGAACTCATCCCATGGGGCACACAGGACAAGAGAGACGCAGGGCTGGCAAGACATGCAGCAGTGTGGTACATCTGGTTGAAACCCAGCCTTCCATACCACAAATAGTTGGAGGGTGTCCAGATGCCACAGCAGGATGGGTGTGCCATACCAGAGACAGCAAGGAGGACTCCACAGTAAAGGACTGCACATACAATGGATGTGCTGTGCTGCTACACAGAAGAACACAGCTGTGCAAGGCACAAGCAACACAGGTAGGCATGACACAGGTGGAACTGCAGCACAACCAACAATGGCGCATGCAAGAGGCTATGGAATGGCCAGGGACTTAGGAATCTGAACGCACTGTGTGACCCGTACACGTCATACTACAAATAGCCCATGACAGGTGTGTAGAATGACAGACAGCAAGAACCCACCCCTGTCAGCTGCAGGGTCAGGCTCAGTCACACACATGTGACACACCGCTCATCTCTCCATGGACGGCACCAGGAGGTCACACTGTGTTCAGCAGCCAGAGATCCACATGAGCTCTGTGGTGTTGTACATGAATGTGGCACACCACTGGCATGGGATGCAGAACCCCCCCCCGATCTGCCCTCTCCACCCTGAAGATGGCATCACCACCCCAGGTAAAGGGCTGCCATTCATATTGTGCCTGGCAGGGCACTGGCTCTACAAAGCCCCAGTCATATCTAAATGTATATATGGGCCCCTCTCCCCAGATACAGTGGAGCAATCATACCCTAGGCTTCCCTGTGTTGGTGAGACGCCACAAATCTGTATAACAATGCCAATCACATATGTTACACTACACACACTGTCCACCAGTGGCTCCATGGTCTACAGACTCCTAGCCACATATGTCAGGCTCTGGTGAGCCACAAAGGCATGACACACATTGCATATGGCCCCAGAGGTGGCACAGCTGTAAGTGGACTATCATGGAGGCTGCATGATGCGCACTGCAGAACATGGTTGTGTACCAGTACTACAGTAGCCAATGCCAACCACCTGCTAATGGTCACACATACACAGTCCCAAGCATATGGCCGTATAGACCAAACCAACACTGACAGAGTCACGACTGAGACAGTAAGTGATAATACCAGGCCCCTGTGGCACTTGGGCAGTGTCACAGGGGGCCTGCCACAACCAGTGGAAGGAATGTCATGGCACAATAACCAGACATAGGGCACCATTCCAGCAGCACATAGGTGCACAGCAGTAGGTTGCACAGACCATGACACACCACAGTGGCACAGGTGGGCCAATGCCTTAAGTGAGAGGTAACTGTTTCCCACCAGAGCCACAAAAAGTAGGCCAACACATGCATGGATCCAGCATGGCAGGCCCCACAGAGCCTTCCATTGCTGAGCACAGAAGCATGCAGTGTACTGTACACACGAGTGGCGGAAGAGTGTAAACTGTGACATGGACAAAGTTGTTAGGGGCAAAGTCCTCCCCTCCTTAACTGGGGTCACTCACTCACAACCATATCACTGCCTCAGGCAGGTGTAGAATATTGGAGTACCTCACCACCACCCTGACAGTGTCATCTTATGCTATTTGCTCCAGGTCATGCCTGTAGTACGCAGTGGTACAAACTGCCCACTGAATCATAACGAAACAGGCCATGGCCCCTGCCCACCCCCATCAACAAGACTAAGGTCATCACTCTCCACAATTCTGCTAACAACCTGCATGCCACATAGAGGGTGTCATGTACAGAAGACTCTGTGTATCACACACTGCAGTGTCAGGGCAGACTCCAAAAGTGTAATACATAGCTATGGTTGCAACAACAGTTGGAGCCAGACCCTACCACCTATGAAATTAGTATGGTGATGGACATAGTGTCCAACCTGTTCCGGCACCTCTAAGTGTACACAGTGGTCAGTACATGTCCATAACCCACTCTGCAGTATAGTAGTACACCATGCTGCACCTGGCAGATGTGTACTAATACCCATGTGGAATAGGACAGACAGTGTGCATGCCACAGACGGTGGACACATCCACATCCTTATGGTGATGCCTAATAGCACAGCGACATGTAGGACTCCTCTCCCAGACTGTACTTGGAGACAGACGGTGACATGTCCATTTCACCGTGCCTGGTTGACAGACCCTGCATAACATGCCATGACGCTATCCAAAGGCCTGTCTTGCACTCTGACCCTGCCACCATGTCACTGTGGTGACCCACAATCATGCAGGCCAGGCAGGTGCATGTCTTGGTCACCCATAGTGTGTCCTGTCATGTACTTACTGGTCACAGGGACTTCTTGTGGACCAGGGAGCCCAGACACCTGTACATGTGCAGACAGGCCATGCAGTGGGGCATGTCTCATAGCACACAGGGGAATGACTAGGGCACACAGCTAATGTGCACAGTGTCTTGCTGGCAGTGGCCCTATCACACACAACCATGACAGAGTGCTATACACAGTCCATTACACACATGATAAGTACACCCATCTGTACTCACCTCACCTTGGCATGCTGACATTGTCCACCATCTCCCACATTTCCCCAAGGCTGTCTACCTCCCTCCTCTGCAGATCATTATATCTATCTCTACTTACCTGAGTGTGTGACCCCAGTACTTCTGAGGTGCCACCCCATAGACATCCACACCTCAGTGCAGGGCCTGTCTGCCTCTGCAGCCCCCCCCCATCAATTGGTCCTATCTGGCCACCACCAAGTGAAGCAGTCTGGCCAACTCAGTGTTGTCCTTCTATGGTCCCACTGCTGAAATGCCCTGCATTGTCTCTTTGCTATGCTCTTACTTCCTACTACCTGGACTCTCACTATTACCACAAGGCTTCTGTTTCTGGCCTAGTTGAGTGTTGTGCAACACATTGCCATTGTAGCACCAAGCTGTAGTACATTGCGCTGCATAACATACACATCTGAGGGTGGGGGCTGGACCAGAAACATGAGCCCGACACTGGATGGCACAAGTGTGGGATGAACATGTGTGTGTTCTGCAGATGCACTGCAGGTGCACACTGGCCTACCACACAGGACTGTGCAGACTGTTGACATCATAGGTGGCAACTCATGTCATGACTGCACCACAGCCCCATGTCGAGCAAACACAATCATGGTACAATGCAGTGCGCCAGTGCAAACTTGAAATATTTAACCAGGGTATGCAAATGAGGTAATTTCACCGTTAGTGGGTAGACAAGCACATATGCATGTCATTACTGGCACGTATGCAAACAAGTCCAAAATGGCACGCTCAAACCTTTTAAGTTGCTCCACACACTAGAATTCACATTTTTTCTCTAAGGGGTGCTAACAGGTTGTGGCATACAACAGACAACCCAAAAATACCAGTGCACACCCCCACCCACCCAACATAGCATATTTAAACTTTCCAGTGCCAAAAATGGCTATATTTACTTTGAGCGCTATGTGGGGAGTGGGTCCTCTTGGTTTCAGACTGGAATTCCAATATGAGTAAGCTAAATCGCCAACGTCAAGGTGGGACCCTTGATTTAGTCCCCAACCTTCCAATGCCTCAATGGCTAATGTAACTAATTGGCTCATTTTATACACTGTGCTCCCCTCAGAGATTTTACACAGGTGTTTCAAAGGGAGCTTACTTTACTCACACTGGAATTCCAGTCTGAAACCAAGAGGACCCTCCCCCCACATGGAGCTCAAAGTAAATATAGCCATTTTTGGCACTGGAAAGTTTAAATATGCTATGTTGGGTGGGGGTGTGCACTGGTATTTTTGGGTTGTCTGTTGCATGCCACAACCCAGTAGCACCCCTTAGAGAACAAAATGTGAATTCTAGTGTGTGAAGCAACTTAAAAGGTTTGAGCAAGGAAAAGGAGCAAAGTGTACCACCTAGATACTGTCACACCTGGACAGCTGGTTCTGATCCATGTATAATTTTTTGTTGTAAATATAAGAAATTAATGTATGATGGACTGTGGCAGAGGGAGGTGCTGGCTGCTGAAGCTAACACTTCAAACCCCTCCAGGGATAAGTTTAAAGGACAGGATATTGTTAAACTGCAGGTATCTGGGGTGCAATTATCTGGTCAATTTGCTTTGATCCCAAGAAATGAAATTAGCCATTCATGATGTCCTCAGGGAAATCCTTTGATCTGCACTAGATGTCCTGAAAAAAGGGACACTTGCCAATGTTATGAATTACCTCCCAGGAAACCAGCTAATTTCATCAAAGAGACCTTTGATGTGTAGATACCAAGGCCAGACAGAATTAAGGAGTCAAATACACTTTTACTTTGAATACAGTGACTTATATCAAAGAGACTTTTGATGTCTAGGGGAAAGCAGATCACAAACTGGTTTTGACTAGTTACATAGAGAAGAGATTTATTATGTCATCTCTTATTTTTTTAAATACCTTAGTAGGCCATCTTGGTGTTATAAAAAATATAGATTTTGTTACAACAAGGTGGAGTTTGGTGACCTTGGTGAGAAGGCCGGCTCAGGACTGGTTTTAACTGCTGAGAGAACCTGGACAGACACACTTTCATATTTCTGACCAAGGAAGAAACATCACAGCACTAAAAGAAAGTAAGCATACAGGGTCTCACCTATTTTCTTAGCTTATCGAGAGAAGTTCCTGTATGTCCTTTGATAGATTAAAAGAGAAATTCTGTCTGAGTAAATCTGAATTTTTTAGGTATCTTTAAATTAGACACTTCATTATGAGTGGCAGCAGGAAAATACTTTTACAGCAACAAGGGACAGTGTGGGAAGATTTTATCTATGGGGTTGCCACTCCGAGGGTCAGGATGAGATATATCTCTGTATTGTATGGGATGCTAGGGGTGATGGGCTTGGAACCTTTAAACTCAATATAAAATGCCTGGGAGGGAGAGCTCTCCATCCCCATCCCACAGGATGCATGGAAGAAGAGATTTAGGATTGTGTGGAGGGTGACTTCTTCCCCAGACTGGAGGGAATACTTTAGGAAGATAATCATTAGATTCTTCTGCACTCCTGTAGTCACAAAGCATTTTGGGACCATCTTCTCAGACCAGTGCTGGTGGAAATGCAGCTTTAGGGGATCCCACATACACATTTTCTGGGAGTGTCTGGTTATCAGGGACTTCTGGGATGAAGTCAAGATAAAAGTACAACAGATATTACTAGTGGACATACCTTCAGACTTTCTAAACTGGGTGTTGGGGTTCCTGGTGGTCCTGGGCCTGCCCCCCACCCAGAAAGCTGGAACTAATTTTATTGTAGCAGCATAAAATGTCTCTCCTTCAGGTGGCTGCAACAAGAGGCCCCAACAGTGGGCGAATGGTCCAGCCGTATAAGGCAAATTCAGGACCGAGAGAGGCTCATAGCCAGAATACATTTGAGGGAAGAAAAATTTCTAGAAATATGGAATCTTTGGCTGACGTGGCCTGGAGCCGGTCTCTAGTGAGAGATGGTCAGTTGATAGATGGAGACACTCATGAAGGGACCTGGTTTACTTTCCAGTAGGGATCCCTTTTGGGATGAAGAGGAGAAAAACATTTTTTTTTCTTTATTGCCCCCCCATCCGGCTTCCCCTCGTTCTCCCCTCCCCCTCAAGTACTCCCAATAGAGTTCAGATGCACTGGTGACTGGACAGGTTCAAAAGACAAATGATTGATCTAATAAGTAATGTAAAGTAGGTGGTCCCCTTATTCTTTTTTAGGTTGCATGCCAATGATATACCACCACAGGCCATGAAGTGAATGTATTTATTTTCATATTAAGTTCTTTTCCTTCTTTAGGATTTGTACAGCAAGTTTGTAATGTTACATTTTGATTGTACTGGCTTATGTGAGCTTTTTTTTTTTTTTTAGGTTAAGCACGGGGGACCTGTAACAATGGGTTGCCCTATACATGGAAACAACAGATGGATTCTGGAAATTGACCACCTTAAGGCTTCTATAGACTGAATTTGTTTGAATGAAATGTCAACCCCACTGCTCAGTATGTATTGAATTCAAACTTTTGAATACAATTGAGTTACAAAAGAAAGCATTGGCAACGGTGTCACCTGTGGTACCCCAACCCTTTTCAGGTATTGGAGCCTCAAGGGGACTTTGACATTGAGTCAGATGTTTCCTCAAAATCAGGTGTAATTTCAGACATGGAGCAGGAGAACCTGTTTGTTACTTCTGAACCTGGGAAGAAGAAAGAAAAAAAGGAAATCGACTGCAAAGAATATTGATTCAGGGTGACTTGATCGCTTTCTTCCTGTCTTATGTCTCTTTGCATATGGCATCACTTAATGTATGCAGTATGCATAACTATAAGAAAGGATTGACTGCTTTGTCCTATTTTCAACACTCTATTATATTGATTTTTGCAAAGACTAGAATTAAATCTATATTTTCACGGAACAAGCTAGACAAGGGTGGGTCAGGGGCCTTCATTTGGTCCTTTGGCATGGATGCAGTGGATGGGGTAGGATTTTATTATTTAGTGTAGATTTCACTTTACATGGACTGATTGATATCATTCCAGGGAGAGCTCTACTTTGGATTGCTCTCTCAAGCATTTCTCACTTCAGCACATAAACACTTATGCACCACAGATGAAGGCACAAAGAGTGGACTTATTTGACTCCATTAGACCTCATTTACTATGCAACATATTATCTGAGCTGGGACATGAACTGTGGTCTGAATCTAAATCTCAAACTGCTCTTCCTAAGAAAGTGTATCGTGATTCCCATACCATAGCCAATATAGTTCTACAAGCCAACCTCACAGATGCTTTTAGATGTTTATCAACTGACCCTGGGTACACTTATTTTAGAAATAAATACTCTATGAGCATAGACTTCATTTTCTGTTCCAGGTTATTGATTCCACAAGCTTTTGAGTTGTTGCCATGTGAATTTTCTGATCATCTCTTGCTCTCTTGTCATTTCTATTTAGGAAGAATACCCCCATTTTCTGTCAGGCATGCAGGAAAGATGGACAATGAATGTTTCTGTGTTGCTCCAAGAGAATATAATTCATGAGCTAGATCACATGCTTCAGGTTTGGGATTCCATGAAATGTGTCTATAGTAATAGGTGGAGTTGGTGGTTATAAAATCTGACATCCAAGCATTGCTCACCTGGCTTGGGCATTGTAAATCTAATCAGAACACTTACAATATTTAGATCATATAAATAAATTATATAAATATTTATACCTGACACATAACCTGAGATCTCAGTGTATGTCCCATATTGCTCATCTTAAGAGTCAGATATTTCAATTTCAGTATCATAGAGCGGTATCTCTGGAGGCAGAGCTATGATATGGCACTGAGTCACAGCCATCCGCTGACCCTTTGCGGCTTGTAAAACAAGTTTCGATGAAGCTCTGATGATGGAGCTTCAGGATGTGGATGGCAGGTTGCAGACACTTGACATGGACATTCTACTGTCAGCCTGGAGGTATTTACAGGCTATGTTTGAAATTCCCTTCTCCTCTCTCCTCCTCTCCTCTCCTCTCTATTCCTTTTTGGAATATGTGTGTCACTTACCCCTCTTGACAGAGGCTCAGACTGCTGAATTGAATGTTCCTATTGCTGTAGGAGAAGTGGAAACAGCTATTAAAGCTTTGAAGGATAGAGCATCGCCCAGGCCTGATGGACTGCCAGATGCATTATATAAAAATGTTTTACCTGTTTTGGCAGAGGTTTTACAGGAATTGTTTAATGACATTCTTATACATTCTGGGTCTTTTGTTGGTCTCGGTGCAGCAATAATGGTGTTTTTATATAAAAAGAGACTGAAGCAACTCTTAAGTAATTGGAGACCGATCAGCTTACTTAACTCAGACGATAAAATTCTGTTTAAAATTCTATGTTTATGGATACAAAAAGTAAGTGCATACCTTATTTGTTCTGCTCAGTCCTGTTCTATCCCTGGGAGGAATATATCAGCTAATTTGGCTTTAATTCAGAACATTTTTGAATATGGTAAACAAAATAAATTAAAAGCTTTTTTACCGGCTAATGATCAGGTGAAGGCCTTTGATAAGGTCTTACGTGGATTTCTTTTCAATATTCTCTCAGCTTATGGGATTCCAGAGAATATGTTGGCATGGTTACGGCTTTATATTCAAAAGTCATGTCTAGTTTATTAATGAACTAGTAGGTGATCCAGTGGGAATGCTTATAGGTATAAGTGCAGATGCCCAGTGAGCCCTCTGCTTTATACGTATGCCTTGGACCCTTTGTTAGACTTGTCATCTCAAATCAGAGAATAATGTGGTCGTCTCCACATACAGATTTGGAGGAACAGAAAGTGGCTGCCTATGCAGATGATCTGTGTTTTTTTTGTTCCATCAGTGGAGGTAGGGGCTGTGGTATTGGAGGAATTGACTCTTTTTTTCTCAAGTTTCTGGGTCTATGATTAATATGGATAAATGCCAGGCTGTTCGGATTGGACTTGCAGAGGATCAGACTATTGTGAGTGTTGCAGGTATAACATTAACTTCTTCATTAATTTACATTTTAGGATTACAGTTTGGAGAGGGGAATCTGAAACTTACAAATTGGGAAACTAAAATAAAGGTTTGTGAATCCAGAGTTCAACTATGGAAATCATGGAAATTTTCCAAATTAAAAGAATTTTAACCACTAAGAGATTCTTATTGCCCATTTTAACTTATTTGAGTTTCATTTAACCCCACCCATTTGTTTGGAAACTGATTATCTTAGCTGCTTTTTCAATGGTGTGAGGTAGCAGACTCAGTCCTATCAAATGGAATATACATATTTTCCAGTTAAAACAGGGGTTTAGAGATGATAAACCCTTTTTATTTTTCATTCCTTCTTTCTTGCTTCTACCTTGAAGCTAGGTTGGGTGGATAGCGATTGCATGGCAGCAGTGGACTTGGTTTCTTCTACAAATTTACTTTGAGAAATGGGAAACTTTTCCACCTAAAATTCTGCAACAAATGGGGTTCCAGAATATGCTGAATCCTCACTTAGGAAGGTGAAACAATAGAAACTGGATAAAATCAGGCTCTTAATGTCCACAAGAAAGTCTTTATATTGGCACATAATTATTTCATAGTTTGTAGGTCAGGCAGTGTTTTGACATTGTATGCCATCCAGACATTCTATGGTTTTGGCATTATTGAATGATAAGAGGGTCCCTACTAGAACATGGGATATTGTCAGGCTTAGTTGTTATGGGAGGCTGGGAGTTATAGGGAATATGAAGCATAAGGCTTTGGAGGAACAGGGGTGTCCAAGGGTAGAATGTGTCCAACTTGAGAAAACTCAATCTCATTTCTTTCTGTGTTGCCCAGCTATGAGATTATTAATAACTTATATGGCAAATAAATGGCAGTGGCCATATCTTACTTCTGTTATGTATGAAAGTTTGATTTTGGAAGATTATTCTGGGTATTTAAAGATATTTCACCCTCTACATTGACTGTCATTTTGCATGTCTTAAACTTTATTTGTGGCAAGCATGATGTCAGATTTTATCCCAACATCTGAACACGTACCCAATTTCTTTTGCAATAATTGTTAACAATGCTAGTCTACAAGTCAAGATCATAGAAGATTGCCAAAGAGTAGGGCTAATGTTCTCTGGAGACAAATTGCATGGAATAATTAATACTTACTACTACTACTCTTAGCTTATATCATTTTTTTTGTCTACCATTTATTGTTCTAGGTCTTTCAATTTTTTTTTATTATTGGATTTTGTATATTGTAGGTATGAATTGTGAGTGTACAGTTTTCTTAGTTTTTTATCCTGTATATAAGTCAGATTTATGAATGTGACACTGGTTATTTTTTATGTTCTTTTGTATTTGTCATGTGATTTATTATAATAAAATTCCTACTCTTTCGAGAAGTGCCATGGGATCTTTAATATCCACCTGAACTACCACCAGAACAGGCAGATGGGACCTCAGTTTAACGTCTCATCTGAAAGACAGACTTATCCAAGAACCTACTTGTCTTAACCTTGGTCCCAATACCACTCTCTCTCTCCTCAATTGATTTTATCCTCCCACCCTCATCCTGCTCTCAGGCATCCTTTCTGATGCTCCTCAGTGATCACTGTATTACCTATTGTATTCTACAAATCCACATTCCCCACTCCCTTCCCAAATTCATATGGACCCGCCTCTACTCCCGACATTTCGCCTGCAGCACAACCTCCTAAGTGCTGACTGGCAACCTGTCTTTAGTGCCACGGATGTTGACCTTGCCTTATCCCACTTCCTACATATCTTTAATCTTATCTGGTACCATCACACACCCTTTAGAACAGTCAGGGTGAAATGATACCACCATGCCTGGATTACATCTGATCTTATCACCATGTCGTACTAGGGACAAAACCTGGAGATTTACAAAGCATCCTACACCCCTCTTGGCCTCCTATCTTAAAATAACTCAGAAACAGGTGCACCAAGGCTATTCACCTGTTTAAGACCTCCTATTTCAAATCCCAATTTAAACAGAGCCAAACTCCTGTTTCTTTCTGGAAGGTGATTCACTCCTCCTAAATCCCCCTTCCCAACAAGCTTGTCCAGTCCTTAAAATCAACGACTCTGTCTCTGACCCTGCCACTGTAGCTGATGCATTCAACAAGTTCTTTATTTCCCTGTGCCCTACTCCGACTCCACTTCCCCTCACCTGACTCTTTCCCACCCTCCTAAATCTTCCTCCCCACCAGCTTCCACTTTCCTCCCTAAATCATCTTGAAGTTTACACTGCACTCATGTCCCTCAACCCTCCAAATCTAGCCCTGATGGTCTCCACCTAGACTTTTCTGCATGTCCACACCTACAATAGCTGCCCCTTTGACACATATACTAATCTCCCTCTCACCTCAGCTACCTTGACCAAGTTCCTACCCCTACACAAGGGTGGCGCCTCCTCATCCCCTGGCAATCACTCCTTCTGTCCCTTGCAAAATCCAGGAATCCTCATTCTTGCAAAGCTCTCTGACTTTCTCTCCTCCAATAATTCTCATCACCTGTTGAATCAAGCTTTCAAAAACAACACTCCACTATCACCTCTCTGTTACGTGTGACTGACTCCATCTTCAGTGCAATGGACCAAAGACAAATCACTGCTGCTGTCTTCATTGATTTGTCAAAAGCTTTTAACTTTATATCCCACCCTCTCCTTCTGCAAAAATGTCCTTTATTTGGTCTTGCAAAACTCGCAGTTGACTGGTTCCATTCTTACCTCCACAATAGACAACAGTCAGTCCAAATAGGTGATACACTCTCTACTCCTCTCTATATCCTTTCTGGGGTCCCTCAAGATTCTATCCTTGACCCCATCCTTTTCTCTCTTTATAAATGATCTTCCTTCTGTCTGTTACTCCTCTAACATGCACTTGTACACAGATGACACTGTCATTTATGTCTCTCATCCATCCCATGACAGCATTCTCCCAGTCTCTTAAAATGATCTTGACAGAGTACTGTCTTGGTTCCTATCAAACAGTTAAAACTCAACATTGAAAAGATGGTTACCATATTCTTTGGTTCCAGACAGAAGCTGGCCTCCTCCTGCCCCACCAGAGTTCACTACCCTGGGTGGCTCACCCTCAAGAGTTTAGTTTAGTTTAATTTTTGTTGTTGTTGACTGGAAATGCACTAGACAAATTCTTGCCTATTTTCAAGTACGACCTGGGGGAAGGGGGATACAGATAAATGCCAACTGACCTTGAACCAGATCAAGCTGTTGGTGGTATTTTTAGTGAATGGGGGAAGGGAGGCAGTATAGCACAGTGGTTTAAGGCTCTGAGCTGCAATCTGGAGACCTGGGTTTGAATACCACAGCCCCCAGTTGCATACTGTGTGACCCTGAACAAGTCACTTAACTTCCCTGTGCTCTGTAAACAAGCTTTCAGCTTAGTGTGCTACTCCTGGTTAAACAATTGGAAAAAAAAATTTGGCCAGAGCACTGGGGAAATTCCCCTGCTGAACTGTGGGGGAACCCTCTGACTGTCTTTTGAGATGGCAGTTGTGTTTCTACAGCGGAAGGAATGGATGTCGTGGAGGCAGGAGAATCAGCCTAGTCCCCTGGCCTTGTAAATCAAGATGCTATTTCACAGAACCTAAAGGATATGGAAAATAAAGAGGAAGAGTGTGGAGAAGATTTTTTTTTTGTCTGTAGAAGAGCTCACCACTTTTGGAACAGAAGATGTACCGAATCTAACAAATTTACAGGAACAAGAACTGGCTATCCAAAAGAAAATGCTCTTGGATTTGGAAGGAGAGGAAAAACAACATGCAGAGTGAAAGGCATCCCTCCAAGCTGAACTTTTATGAGTGCAGGTAGCTGTGGTCCAGTCTGACAATGGGCAGGGCCAGAGTGACATGCAGAGCAGTGACGCAGCAACTTCAAAGAAGGCCGAGCCAGTGATACAGACAATTCATTCTGAGGTAACCCCTATATCTACTATATGTGCTGATATAGTTTTAAACAGCAAGGCTGGCAGTGTAAACATGGAGAGTGTGTGCCTAAAGCCACTGTTATGTGATGAGAAAAGTGTAGGGCTTGATGAAAAAGTGATGGGGTCTGGCACTGACACTGTAACTGCAAGCAAGGGGAAACTTGAACATGATAAGCCACTCAAGGTGCAGGTGTGACTTTGGAAAGAGTATTTATTGCAGGAAAAAGTCTGTTACATCAGAAATGAGTGATGCAGGAGAAAAGTGTGAAAGTACATCAATTTATCAAAATAAACATACTCGCTAGGAGATTGCTACATTTTTTCTTTTTCTGCAAACTTCAAGGGCAGTCTAAGTCTGTAAGGAAGAAAATAAAAGCAAAATGGCTGCCTTAACGCTGGCAAATAGGAACCTAGATCTAGGCAAGATACCAGGATTGTATCCAATGATAAAGTAAGGCAAAACTGACAGAAAGGAGGCGCAACATTCCCTTTCAACATCAGCTGCCATTAAACAGGCCTTTGCGATACAGCCCATTTCAACTGACCCATTTCTTTTATGGTCACCTGAGAGAGCGCCAACAGAAGCAGAATGGACTAAAACTTTAAGTGGACAATGGCTACCAGATCTGGAATGGCAAGACCCCTTGTTTGAGGCAAGTCCTGAATGGCAGCCACTAGATCAAAGCAAACACCAGAATATTACTTTAGTGACTGATATTGAAAAGATTCTAGATGGGGATCCAGGAACGGGAGATTCAGCAAGCAAAAAAAGAATATGTGCATACTGATATAGTCCCTGTGAGAGGTCACTACCCTGGGCCAGCTGAAGATCGAAAGGAAGGCATGGAGGTATGCCATGAAGGTTCAGATGTTGGGGAAGAACAGCTTAAGGTTCAGCCCCCCTCAGCACCCTTTACTACCTGACTTATTTTCAAAATCAAAGAAGGAGGCAGCACCGAGATGAAATGCTGTCTGAATAAGGTACAAAGGGGGAATGGAGTTTCGTCCAGATAGACAATATGTGGGGAAAACTCTCCTTAAAGAATCTCTTCATTTTTTCCCCACAGGCAATCTTTGCGTTCATCAACATTTCTAGAGAGGACAAGTATGGCATTAGTTTTTGTTCTGCTTATTTATTAGATTTGTTTTGGCAACGTTACAATCAGCTTCAATTTTTCCCTCTGTGGTCTCCTTTTTTAGTAATCCCCTTAACAAAACTATTGATAAAGTATGTCACAATCATGTTTTGAAATGAGGTGTTCACGTCTAAGATATCTCATACTGGCTATCACAAAAGTGTGACGTTTTGAGTAACCTGAGGCTTTATTGGATCCAGAACAATTTTGGACTGGGGGTAGAAATATAAGGTTAAACTAAGACAGGTAGAAAATGAAATTCAGCATGACCCTAGCTCTTTCTCTTAGCAGGGACAGGGCGTGGTGCTTCTACTCTGACAGCCACTGCTCATAAATGTGGCTGAAAGATTTGTCTAGTACATGTGATACCCCCAGGTGTGACAGTTGTGGGAGGTGGTGCATCATAGAATACAATGTCACAATAGAACCAAATGTGATCTTTGTGAAAAATTAACACATGCATTTGCAGATTGGCCTTGGGATACAAAGAACAAGGCCTGTGTAATAAGATCAGATCAGAAAGCAAACACACTGAACAACCATTTCCAGCCAATGCTGCACTGCCAGAGGTAGCTTATCTCTACAAAACACACAAATCAAAGTGGCAATGTACAATTGAGGAAACTAAATGCTAGCATGTATGAAAGAAAATACAACAAAGTTCACTCTCACAACGAGTTGTAAATACAATGTTTTACTTGATTTCTCCATGCTGCAAGTTTCAAACAGAAAAGCAAATACATTAAATACCTCTAGGTTGGGGAACACAGAAAATGGTGGAAGGTAAAGGAAATCAAGAACGAAAGGAACTGGTAGCACCCTCAGAGATTCAATGGAGTGTTCTGTCACCTGTTTGCTACACAGAAAAAGGGAAATCTGTAGATCCTGGGGTAAACCAGTTAAATATCACCCCTTGCCTCTCAATGGGTAACAAGGAACTCAAAATTGTTAACGCCTCAAACAGAGAACACAGAGGTGGAAGTGTCAAATTCCTTTATCCCCTTATCGTGAGGGAGCTGATGAATCTGACATGGAGTGTCAGGTCCTTACCTCTCAATGTGGGAGAAGGGTGACCCTCAGTTTGTGGAATATAAAGTGAATGAAAAGAAAAAAAGAAAGAGAGGGCCTTCGTAATATAAAACTTCTGACATGGTGATGAATGCTGGCTCATGTAATTGTCATAGCTTATTGCATTATCATAAAAGACATGTCTTTTTCAATATGTAGTTCAAAAAGGCTTGGACATATGTTTTCTTCAGGAAACCTGGATGTGTGTGTCTGAACAAATGAGAACCTTTAAATCAGAGTGGCAATGGGGACCATCCTTTTGCTGTTTCGGGGGTGATAAGGCGGATGGGGTGGGTATCGTTTTTAGTACTTACACTTTCAAGTTAACAAAGTTAATTGATTTAATTCCAGGTATATGCTTGATTCTGGACGGATTGTGGAATCATGTACCTTATAGATTTATTAACATATACGGACCTCAAACAAAGGCAGAGAGGGTAGATATGATAAACCAACTGCAGTCCTTTCTCTATACCTTATCATATGTTGTATTAGGGATGATTTTTAATTGTGGGTTACTGAAACAAACTGATTCAAGTGGGAAAAAGTCTATTACGACTCAAATACACTACAAAGTGCATACAACAAGCTGAGCTGGTGGTATGTGCAAATTATTTAGCCAGGGCCCAAGGTACACTTTTAAAAATGGAATCTTAACCTCTACGATAGATCATTTTTTGTTTAAAAAATGTCCCAAGCCCTAAACTCTTTGTGAGGGCATCAGATTTTCTGATCATCTCTTTCTCAAAACTTCTTTTGAAAAACATCTGGCAAACAGTAGAAAAACAAAAGATGGAGATTGAATACAGCCTTGTTGTTAGAAACAAGGGTACAAGAGGGTTTGGAGTCCCTTTTATGGGTGAGATCATCAGTAAGTGATTTGAATGAAGATTTAGGTGAGTGGTGGACTGAAACGAAGCAAGAGATAACCCAATAGCTTAAAAATTTGGGGAAGGTAAAGGTAAAGAAATAAGTTTTTCCAATATTTAAAACTACATACACAGCTTCAGCACTTATATAGTTTACATTCCACATCAAGAGTGAACTATGATATTCAAATTAAACAAATGAAAACTGAGATGAAGTTATTTCAGTATGACACAACGAAAACCTTAAGGGCTGAACTTCAATACGGCACGCAGTAAACACTGGTGGGAGATCCCTTTGAAGCTCTCAAAATTAGGAAGCAGAAAATGGATTTTCACACTTTAAGAGATGAGAAAGGAATTTTGACATCGGATGAAAGGAAAATTAATGATTTAATACAAAACCAGTTTTCCTCGATAGTATGACATCAGAGACTTCTGAAAATACAGTATCAGACTTTTTGAAAAATCTACCGATGGAAAAGCATAAAAGAGAGATGGAGGAGTTAGATTTACCTTTCACAGTGGAGGAAATCAAATATGTGATTTCACATTTAAAACTAGGAACATCAGAAGGGCCGGATGGATTGTGATGTGAATTATATAAAATGTTTCCCAATAAATTTGCAGTATGCTTGAGGAAGATTTTTAGAGAGATTTTTAGGACAGCAAAGGTTCCGGAGGGTTTTACTTCTGGGTCAATAATATTTTTGTTTAAAGCAGAAGATAAGTACAATATTGAAAATTGGAGACCCATTTCAATCTCAAATTCAGACTATAAAATCTTGTCCCAGGTTTTGCGACTTAGATTGCGACAGGTAATGAGTAAATTAATCCACCCTGTACAATATTGTGGCCTGCCTGATAGAAAAATCCAACAGGCACTAATGCCAATAAGAGATGTGATAGCCTTCCATGAAGGAAAAAATGGAAGAAGCTGTCTTATATCCCTTGATCAGAGTAAGGCGTATGATAGGGTGAATCAAAAGTTTTTATTCCACATTCTATCGTATTATGGAATCCCAAGTACCTTTATTTATAAATGTAAATTATTATATTCACAAGCTATTGCGTATCCTATTATAAATGGTACATCATCCAAGGGGATAGTTATGGAAACAGGGGTTAGACAGGGGTGCACCTTAAGTCTGTTACTGTATATATTCTCCTGAGATCCTTTGATTAGAAAATTGCATATGTCATGGGTATGGCAAGGATTGGAGTGTAAGATTGGTCTAGGAGAGACAAAGGTCCAAGCATATGCAGATGACATTTGTATGTTTATGGCTAATTCAGAGCAGGTTCCTTTGGTAATTGAGATTTTCCAAAATATTCTTCTGCATCAAACGCCAAATTAAATTTTAAGAAAAGTTTTGGGTGTTTTTGGGAGACTATAATGGAGGATCGGTCCAACAAAATCATATCCTTATTCCAAATGTTCATCAGAAGATCTTAGGGTGTACTTTTCTCCAAAGAATGTACCTATTGAGAACTGGGAACAAGTATTAAATACCATTGAATCAAAAGTAAACAGATAGAAATCATGGAAATTATCAAAATTAAAAAGCATTGCAGCATTAAAACAATTTATACCTTCTTTCTTATATGTAGCAATGATTTTCCCACTTCCCAATATGTCTGAAGCAAGACTGTATTCATGTTTTTTTAAATGGTGTGGGGGAACCATTTAAATCCAATAAGGAGATGTTTTTTATATTTACCAAAGTGATGGGTGGTCTGGATATGATAGATCCAGTCACTTGTACTATGACTTTATTTTTATCCCAAAACCTTAAAATGGCTTTCAGAGGCACTCAGAGTGCCCAACCAGCATGGTTCAATAGTAATTTGAAAGGCTATCTGAAAGAATGGGTGTGTGTGGCCCCTCCAAAATTGACTTTGAGAATGCACATACCTGAATTTATTAAAGTGGCCTTTGGGAAATTATGGAAATGAGGAGTGACTAAAACACAGATATCTTAAACATCAGGACCACAGCTCTATAAGGAAATCATGGGGAGAATTCATCCAGCAGACCCTCATCATTTGAAGGGTGGAGTCCTAAAACAACTAATTAACAAAAGGATCCCCCGACACATGTGGAGGTTCTGTGGTTAGCAATGTATGGAGATTAAACCTGAGAGGAAATGTGAAATACAAGGTTGTGGAGGAAAGAAATTGTCCTCATAATGGGTGTCAGAATATAGTTGAAACAATGGTCCATTTTCTGTTTGACTGTTCATATGCGAAACCATTATGCCCTTTTTAGCTGCAAAATGGAAGATGGCATGGTTAGCACACCTGATTTATGAATTGCTAGTTTTGGGACACTGCCCTCAGCTTTTAGGTCAGTATCACCACTATGCATTAATGGTGTTGTTCTGTTGTTTAAAATATTATCTTTGGCAGGGGTGATGTCAGTGGCCCTTACAACAAAAATGGATGTCGTACCAGACGTTTAGTGTGTTAGTAGAACAAGCAATGTTGACTGTGCATAAAAAAGATATACTAAAGCATCCCCAGATGTGGTAAGGAACTGGTGGAATGGGTTATCTTGCTTTATTAAATATAAGTAATAAGGCATAAAGGGTGGTTTAACGGGTACATTGAGCGAGAATATTTTTGCATGAAACTGAGTGTTGAGTAGTGACTAATTTGAGGGTTAACCAAGAGAGTATACCGATACCTAGATAATGGGATGGGGTTTTGTGTGGTTTAAAGTCATGTATCACATAACAACTTTCAGTATTTATTTTCCTTTTTTCTTTTACATTTATTGGACGATTATGGCTTTTTTCTGATTTCCTCTTTTTCCTATTATAACAACCCAGGCAATGTATGGAGTTAATACATTTGTAATGTTCTTTTGTAACTGTTTTGATTATGATTTTGTGTGCTGTAACACAGTTTCTGACAATTTGTTTATGATGTTGTATTAATAAAAAATTCCCTTTTTGAGAAGTGCCATGGAATCTAACATCCTCCTAAACTACCACCAGAACAGGCAGACGGGACCTCGGTTTAATGTCTCATCTGAAAGATGTCACTTCAGGAGTGCAGCACTCCTCTCACGCTGTACCGTAGTGTCAGTATTGGGATATTAACCCAAGTGCCTGGTGTGGGGATAGAACCCACAGCCTTTTGATCTCCCAGCCTCAGAGACAAGTGTGCTATCTGCTGAGCCACTGACACTGACAGTGAGAGGGTTTCTGCCTTCAAATACCTGGGTGCCTGGCTGGACAGTCACCTTGATTTCTAAGCACACATCAATGCCATCTGCACCAAACTCGGCCTAAACTTGCAGTCTACCACCACAAAGCCTGCCTTCCTCTCTCCACTCGATGTGAATTAGTACTTAAAACAATCTTGCCAGTGTTGGATTATGCCAACATAGTCTATGGCACTGCCCCAACCTCTTCCCTCTCCAAATTAGACACTCTCATCAACTCCTTCCACTGCTTTGCCACTGCCTCCCTTCCCCTCACCCATCACTGCCTCCTGTATGCTCCACTCTCCCTTACCCCACTATTTCACAGGAGAACAATCCACTGCACCTCCTTAATTGCTGAATATTGGTTCAGGTCCCTTTGCTCCTATCTCTCATCCAGTCTTACTCCAGCCAAATCCACAACCTACTCTCTTCATCACAGAGGCTCATGACCTTCTCCATCCCTCATCCTCACTCCACTGCTGGTCAGTCCATATTCTTGTACTGCCTCCCTCCTCTGGAATAATCTACCCTCTGATCTTCACCTTGCTTCCCCATTTCTCATCCTTCAAAAGACTCCTCAGACTCCTCCACTTCTCTCCCCAGTGCCCCAATGCTCCTAACTACCCCTGCATCTACCTTCTGACCCAGTGTGCATGTCCCTTTCTCTACTGTGGCGTCTCTCAAATTCTCCCTCTCTATGTTTACAGATCTCTGCTGGCCTGTGCTGGTTACCCACCTGATCTCAAATTCAGCCCTGCTTACTCCAGATTCACCACAAGGGGCCTCAAAGTGTCTTAGGTTAAACTGTTAGTTTTGCTTATGTATTCTTATCTATCATAATTGTGCTTACCTGTCTTCTGTCTGTGCGTTAAATAAATAAATGTTTATACATTATGCCTAAACCATATTTTACTCTTGTATACCTGTAAATAATGTATACTGTAACTTTGTTCTACTGTGTTACATTTACCCGGTCACACCTGGAAACAAGCTTTGGCTCAGTGTGCCTTTTCTGTTCACCAATTTTAAATAAATAAAAATATTTTGTGATTGCCAATATTGTTTTAAACTTGCTGAAAACATATATAACCAGTGATTTTAAGGTACCTACTTTTTTATTTAAAATTACTCCCTGTGGGCTTCACTTTCATGGGAGGGTTTTGGGAATGGTGCATGCCTGAATAAGGTGGTTTAGGTAGCCTTTAATATTCTGATAATTACTGGATAAAGTTGATAGTAACCTGAAACCAGTTGCTGTCAAACTCCATAATAGATGTCTGTTGTGTCTCAAACAATTACAGAGCCCAGCCTCACGAGTCATTCCCACAATTACCAAAACATCTCTTCTCCCAAACCGGTAATTAAAACAAATAAAGCACCATATTACCTCTATTAGAAGACACCCCAATTAGAAGTCACCTCAAACAGTAGCCACAACACAGAACACAGTTATTAATCTAAGACATTCCTTGATTATAAGCTGCAGCTTGTAATAAGAGTGGTTAACTAATCAACGAAAAAAATGGTGTCACATTCACTAATTTAACTAGCATCTGTATTGGTGTCTCTCTCTACTTCAATCTACCAGCATTTCACGTGTGAAGAGCTTCCTGTTTTGTTCAGTGGAGATATATGCAATGGAAAGCTTTCTGCCTGCATCTATTTGCGAGTACATGATAGGGAAGGAAGTTTCAAAAACAAAACGTTTACCCACCTGCTTTCACCCACTTTCTCACTTGCTGCAAAATGCAACTGGAACTACAGAGTGAAGATGGCACTTTGGATGTTGATGCAGTTCTGTGCTCGTTCCTGGTTACAAGCACTGCCTCTAAAACCAGCACTTACTTTGGCTGCTTCTGGGTATGGGGGTGTTGGAAAACTGAAGGTGCCATATGCAGGAGCTGCTACAGAGGGCTGAGTTATTTAAAGGTGCCCCAGTTTACTAACTGCCCTAGATTAGAGACATTGCTGAAATCACTAAAGAAACTTGAAGCCATGGCTTCTAACTGATGAAATATGGTAATGGACATTAGTGCTGTTCTTGATGTTTGTGCCTCTACTCGATAATTCTGATATGTTTATAAACCATTCAGCCTTCTCTGTGGTGGTTTATAGAGTATCAAATACCCCAGAGTATAAAAAAATATCATAATGCACTAACATCAGTGCATTATTTTATATTTCATGCTTCACATTGAGAAGAAAACTACTCTTGTACCTGCTCTGAGCTCACAGTAATTGGCTCTCGGAGGACAATCCAAGTAGCACTCTCAAGAAGAGGAGGTGTGCTCAAGGAACCAAGGTAGGTCCAGTAATCCAGGTTAGAAGGAAGCAGAGTTGAGGGGTCAAAGTCGGTGAAGGCTGCATGTTGACCCTGAAAAAGACATGTTTGTAAGCAGTGGATTCATTTTCATGACTGTCTTATTTTCCCTTTTTTGTCTGCAGATACATAGGCTTATTAAATTAAGCACTGTTAAAACAACTTCTAATTCTAGCACAGCTTATATATTCAGCTTGACACCAATTATAAAATATGACTGTAATCTAAATAGTTCACCCTTTGTAGCACAAATAAAAGTCTGAGCTGTAAACAGCTGCCGAAAGTGAACATTTGTACTGTACTGCATGTCAAGTTACAAATATTTCAGCCCATATAATCTATAATGGAATACTATACTGTATGTGCACTTAAATGAAGACGTACTAAAAATCCAAACAAGAGTTATTGTCAAAATTACTTTACATCAGACTTGGACTACAATCTGAAGCTCAGTTAACACTGGACATTGATATCAATAAGGACATTTACAGGTACAGTATCATTTGACACTTATGAGTAAAGCATTTCAGGTTGTATTAAAGGGAGCAGTCAGCACTAAGAGCCTTGCATGTGAGTGTGGGGCTGGTATCAATTGCACTTTATTGCAAAACATTTGTTTTACTTATTGTTTACTGCTGTGTAGTAGATTGTATCAGACTAATCCTGATGGCTTCCTAAGCTGCCATTTTCTGTTACCAAATCCTAAATCCCATGTAGCTGACATCATAGAAGGCATGCAGCTGTAGGAGATTAATAGCCTGCAGTGCATGTCTGAACTTTTATAACCTCAGATCATATGTTTGCTGGTCTTTCTGTTCCCACATGGCTAAGTACAGTCCTTTGTGACTATATTTAGCCCTGTGAAGAAGAGGGATCAGCAAATAAAAGATTAGAACTTATAAAAACTCTTAACATGCACTGCAGGCTATTAAAATTCCCACTGCTGCAGCCCTCCTCCAATGTCAGCTACAGGGGATTCTAGAATTTCTGGTTACAGAAAATGTCAGCTTAGAAGTCAACAAAATTAGTCTAATACTATTTATTATACTGCAGTAAACAATCATTCAGAAGCTGACACGTTACTGCTACAGAAAAATACCACAAAAGCTAATATGAAAAGTGCTTTATTGCACAAAAATAAGGACCCTCTATCCACAGTTCACCAAAGTGTCATGCTGCAAAAGACTCTGCACTTTATTATCTTGCTTGACACCTTGATACAGTGCAGTCTTTGGCTGTGCAAAATGTTGGTGGACTGTTGGAAGAGAGTGCTCATTTTTGTGCTATAAAGTATTTTCCACAATAGCTATTGTTGGTATAACTTTTTCAATAGCTGTAACTTGGTGTCAGGCTTTTCCAGTGCATTGTCAGCACTCTGTGTTAGCCCTAGGCACAGTTACCTGCATGCATATGATTTGGAATTGTTATACTGCAGAAAACTGTAAGTAAAACATTTTTGCACACAAAGTGCAATAGGGACCAACCCACATATAGGTGTGTGGTTCTTTGTACTGACCATTCCCCTTTAAAATTAATGTAGGATTAACAGCACACACCCTGGATTCACATATGCTTTAATTAGCATCTAAGTAAGTGTCAGGCATTTCTTTTTTAATGGGAACAATTAAGCTCCACTGAAAGGAAAGCCCAACAGTGCCTCAGTCACTGGTCTAAAACATGTGGTTATGGTTGGGTATTCATTTCAATGGACAAATAAAAGGAGCCAATCTTAAACTCAGTGGAAAAAAAACATCAATCGCCATTCAAACTAGCACCCAATATTGCCTTAAGTCTTATCTAAACTGAATTCCATGACAAATGTTTATTTAAGTTAGGAAATTTATGGTTATAGACTGGTACTAATTTTATGGGACTCATTCTACCTTCACTAATATGACTGCCCAACACAACCATATACACTGATGTGAACTGTGATTAATAATATGAATTCCTGTGAATGAAGCAATTCAAGTAGTATAAATTGTCCAGTTTGTGTTCCTCTCTCCAAACCACACATATAAACTATAATGGCATACCCAGTGCAAAGCATCACTGGTGGCAACATGCAAATCCTTATGTAAGGTTAGAATGGAAAGATTTACCAGGACTTTGAGTTGCCTAAAGCAGGCTTTCAAATTTCACATCAGTGGCTCAGCAGGCTGTACACTTGCTTCTGAAGCCAGAAGATTAGAATGTTGTGGGGTCTAGCCTCACATGGGAAACTTGGGGCAAATTACAACACTAACACTGTAGTTAAGCATTAGGGGGTGCTGCACTCCTGAGATGTCACCTTTCAGATGACACATGAAACTAAGGTCCTGTGTGCCTGTTCTGATGGTTGTTCAGGTACATGTTAAAGAGCCCATGGTACTTCTCAAAAGAATAGGGAAGTTTTATTAAAATATATAAATCAATACATAACAAAACAGCTACTAACACATGATGTAATCATAAATCAATTACAAAACAAAATTATCCAGAGTCAGTGTCCTGGCCAAATGTCCCCCAGTTCATTAACATACCACCAACAGATTAACCTGATTCAATATGGCAGGTTACAACTATATCCCACGCACACACCCCAGGAGGAGGAGGATGAATACAGGCAGACGTCTGTGCCTAGCCCTCCTTTTCTAGTCAAAGTGTCAGGTTAGCTCCAAAGGGAAATAGAGATTTAATACACTCCGAAGTAGCATACAAAATAGGCAGTGTTCATGAACGGCAGTGAGTGTGATCTTCGATACAGGGGAAGAACAAATGTACAAACTGTTTGCTTTTTTGTCTCTCTCAAAACCACACACACGTAAGTAATAAGACACTCCAAGACATTTGTTATGCTGAGATAAACACACACCTACTGGTGTACTGAGGCATAAAGGTTACAGGCCAACTGCCTTACTGCCCCTTGAAGTGTGTTTATCAAAGCATTACCACCACTCCAGAGTGTCTTATTGAGCTTATAGAGGGATTTGGGCATAAATGTATTCCAATTTTGTTTTAAATGTAATACAAAAATATTAATATATTGTTAATTTGGTAGAACATAGTCCCTGCATTGGTGGGCAGTCACTGTGGGTGCTATTGTGCCCAGTGGCATTAATCTCGTGTAGAGTGTATGTACTTTAGTTTTGTATTGTTGCTTGGAACTCAACTTCTGGTGCTTTTTGTTTGTTTGTTTATAACCAGTTTTTCATTGGTGTCTTTGGAAGTCACCATCTACGTAAGAAGAGTGAGCAGGTGAGTGGAGACTGCTGAGTTGGGAGTGAGCAATACTGTATAAAAAGCAGAGCATGAAAAACAATGAGTAAATATGGGGCATTTTTCCATGCTGTGTATTGTGATTAAGTGAGTGAATGAATACTGCAGGCCAGCAGGGAGAGGGGGGACTTTTTGGCAGTGAACACAGAAACACTCAGCATTTCCTGTATTAAAAACAGTGTCTAGTGTATGGAGTTCATTTTTTATTAATTTACTCTGGAGCAAGAAAACAGTGAAAGCAAGTGGGTAACAGAGACAAATGGTGGCTAAATGAACTTTTTACAAGTAGATCACTGGCATATGGATATGTTTTGCAACCAGGACCATGGGTACTGGCACTTTTTTTAAGTACTCAATATTTTTAAAAACTATGTGGCTGGAAAAGCGTCTTAGCCAATCGTATTGCCAGAATGTCTTTACCTATTTTATAAATACAGTCCAAGGCATAAACCCAAGGGCCAAAATGGGTTGTCAGTAGAGATGTGCAAAGTTCACAAGTTTCACTCCACAGAAAATTTCATAGACTACGCTCAGTACATGAAATGCAATCCATGAAATTTGCAGATTGTGAAGTGCAGTATCAAATGTGAAAGTGTGGAATTTAGTGGGTGAACTTTCACACTTTGTACACAAACTTGCCCCAAAATATAAATCCCTGCTGTCTAGTGGTCCTGCCTCCCTCCTCCCCACTGATTGCCAGCCACCTCCCATCACTGGCCAGTCAGCCACAGTGATAAAAAAAAATACATATATATATATATATATATATTTTTTTTTTAAGTCCCTGGTGGTCCCCACCCCCCACCAATCACAGGCCATGGTTCAAATAAAGAAATTCACCCCAGGCCCACACACACATCCTTCAATCTCTGGCCAGTCAGCCACAATGTAAAAATATGAAATATGAAGAAGCCAGCAGAAGAAGGCTATTTGGTCTATCAAGTCTGCTCTTATTGCAGGGTCCACAGCTTGAGCTAATGTCTCTGCCCCTTTCTCCCCACTCCTCCCATCTTCCCTACCCATGATCCTTACCTTCCCCCTATGACTATCCCAGCCTCTTTTAAAGCTGCCCACTGTCTTCGATGAGATTACCTCTTCCGGCAGTGCATTCCAAGTGTCCACCACCCTCTCTGTGAAGAAGTGCTTCCTGACCTCCCTCCTAAGCCCCCACCCTGCAGCTTAAGACTGTGCCATAGTTGCCATTCAGCTTAAAGAGACTCTCCTTATCAACCTTCTTTATCCCTTTCAAATACCTGAGGGTCCCAATCATGTTCCCTCTCTCTCTCTCTCTCTCTCTCTCTCTCTCCTGTCTTCCACAGAGTACAAGTTCAGTGCCCTCAACCTCATATGCCTTGCCCTGCTGACCAGCTATCATCTTTGTAGCCCTCCTCTGGACCTTCTTCAGCAGGTTGATATCCTTTTTGAGGTGTGGGCACCAGTACTGAACTCCATACTGTAGATGCAGCCTTATCAGTGACCTGTACAAAGGCAGTGTAACCTCAACTCTCCTACTACTGATCCCCTACCATGCATCCCAGCATCTTGTTTGTCTTTGCTGCTGCTTTCTTGCATTGCGTGGAGTGCTTCAGGTCACTAGTGGTCATCACTCCCAATTCATTCTCCTCCTCCTCTGATGCATATACTCGGACTCCACTCAGGTAGTATTCTGTCCTGGGATTCATGGACTTGGCCCTGACTACTTGAAAGAACTTCTAGTTCCCTACCACTGTGAGTGACAGCTGCATTCGGCCAATGAAGGGTTTCTGGAGATTCTGAGGGTGTCGCTGAAGTCTTCTGGGGCCCGGGCTTTCATATATGTGGCCCCTACCCTCTGGAATTCTCTACCCCGTCAGCTTCAGGAGTGCATGACTGTGGAAAGTTTAAAACATGCACTAAAGACTTTCCTGTGGTGTCAGGCCTTTAATGGAGTTGTATGAATAATTCTATTTAGTTTGCTTGCTATTTTATATTTATTGATTGATTTTATTATTCTAATTTTACCTTTGTAAGCTGTGGTATTAGAAAGGTGCTTTGTAAAATAAAATGTATTATTATTATTATTATTGGCTCCAATATGCATAATTTTGCATTTGTTGGCATTGAAGCCAAGCTGCCAGATCCTGGACCACCTCCCCAGCTTTTCCAGATCTTCCTGTAGGTCCTGTATCCTTTCAGCTGTGTCCACTCTCACACAGCGCTTGATGTTATCCATAAATAGGCACATTTTGCCCTTAATGCCATACCCAATGTCTTTGATGAGAACATTGAATAACACCGGCCCCAGCACTGAGCCCTGTAGGACCCCACTGGTTACCTCTCTTGTGCCAGATAACTCTCCCTACACAACCAACCTCTGGGTTCTGTCCCTCAGTCAGTTTTACACCCATCTGGCCATCTTTTCTGCAACCCCATGATCCACCAACTTCCTGATTAACCTTTGGTGAGGCACAGAGTCAAAGGCCTTGCTGAAATCAATAATAATAATAATAATCTTTATTTATATTGCACCTTTCTGAAGTCAAGGCGCATTACATTAAAATAACAGCATATTAAAACATCATAAAAACATTAAAATCAATAGTATCAGTCCATGTCAATACCATCCCTGTATGCCTTTTTCCATAGAAAGGACTTCAATCCTTGTTTAAAACCCCCCACAGTCATGCACTCTCTAATCCAACAGGGTAGAGAATTCCAGAGGGCGGCACCATGAACATAAAAGCTCGGGCGCCGGAAGATTTTAAAGCTACCCTCGGAATCTCTAGCAACCCCTCGTTGGCTAGGCAGAGCAGTCGCTCCGGAAGGTAAAGAACCATAAGCTCTTTGGTTTTATATGTCAGTAAACCGACTTTAAAGGTGATCCGCCACTGAACCGGCAGCCAGTGCAGATCCCGCAGCACCGGTATAATGTGGGAAGAACAAGGAATCCCCATTAACAACTGGGCTGCTGAGTTCTGCACCAGCTGCAAGCGGTAGATGTCAACCCCTGGAAGCCCAAAGTAAAGGGAGTTACAGTAGTCCAAAGGTGAGGTCACAAAGGCGGGATCAGCGAGGTGTCACCACGACGGAACAAGGTGCTTGATCCTAGAGATGTTCCTCAGATGGAAAAGGATACCTTACAACAGCCGACACCTGAGCACGCAATGTCAGCCGATCGTCAAGGATCACCTCTAGGTCACGCACCTGTTCAGAGGTAGGGAGCTCGACATCCCCAAAGAATAAACCTGAGGGATGGTTTGTTCCCCACCCCAATCCGGTGACCGGATCACAACCATCACCTCCATCTTCCCAGAATTCAACTTCAACCAGCTGGACCTCATCCAACCCTGGATCTCACTGAGGCAGTTGTTAAACACCAAGAGTGCTCCATTCTGGTCAGGTGCAAAAGACAGATAGAGCTGGGTATCATCGGCATAACAATGAAACTCCAGCCCATATCATCTTACAATGTCTCTGAGGGGAAGCATGTACACCGCAAACAACATGGGGGACAGCACAGAGCCCTGAGGTACCCCACAGGACAGAGAGGTAGGATTGGAGGAAAATACCCCCGACACCAACTTCTGAGTTCTACCTGTGAGGAAGGAGGTAAACCATCTGTGAACCAAACCTGACAGCCCACAGATGCATCTCAGGTGCTCAAGCAACACCCCATGGTCTACGGTGTCAAATGCTGCTGACAGATCCAATAGGACCAAAATGGACCATTTTTTCTGGTCTCTCGCCATCAAGAGATCATTCAGCACCCAAAACAGTGCAGTCTCGGTGCTGTGCCTCTTTTGAAAACCTGATTGAAGAGGGTCATAGATGTTATGGATGGTCAGATGGTTGTCCAGCTGGGCAGCCACCACTTTCTCAATTACCTTCCCCACGAAGGAAGGTTAGAGATAGGGTCTGTAGTTGGTGAGGAGTCTGGGTCCAGAGAAGCCTTCTTCAACACTGGTGTCACCTCTGCTTCCTTCAGGAGCAGGGATACTCACCAGAGTCTAGGAGCACAGACTATCCTTGCTAGAACCTGGATGATAATCCTCCCACAGCCCATGATCAGGGCAAATCAAGATAGAGGATGACTACTACTTGGCCCTATCTACTGTCTTTCTGACACAGCCAAAGAAGTCAATCAGATTTGTTTGACACGCCCTCCCCATGAACCCATGCTGCCTCTCATCCTGCAAAGACTATGCTCCTCTAGTTATTCCACCAACCTTTCTTTTAGTATGGTCTCCATGAGCTTGCCACAATGGCTGGTCTGTAATTCCCTGGATCATCCTTCAGACCACTTTGTGAAGGGGTACTACATGTGCTGTTCTCCAGTCCTGCGGTACCATGCCTGACTCTAGTGAACTATTAAATAGATCTGCCAGTGGCCCTGCTTGCTCCTCAGCCAGTTCCTTTAGTACCCTTGGATGTTTACAATACATGTTTGCAAATTCAATCCCTAGTGTCTAGTGGACCCTCCACCCCCCATCAGGGAGTGCCCCACAACCACACCAGTCACAACCCTCTCCCCATCCCAATCCCACCCCAACTGAGCCACTGGCACAGCCCTCCTGTCACCTCCATGGTCAGCAGCTCAACTGAGTTCTTAATGAATGACCATGTGCTTGTACAAGCATGCGTGCATACATTGACAGTTCATGGTCATTTTAAGGAGCTTTGCGGGAGCTAGAGAATGGGAAGGGCCTGCGCTAGTCATCGGCAAGGAGGCGGGATGGGGAAACGGCATTGTGGACCCCCTTGTCGGGTGGGATTGGGATGGGGGAGTGGGGTGGTGTGGTTGGCTCTCCCTGATGGGGTGGGGGGTTCACTAGAAACTGGGGATTGAATGTACTAAACTGTATTTCATATTTTTACATTGGGGCTGACTGGCCAGTGATTGATGGGTGTGTGTGTGGGGGTCTGGGGTGAGTTTCTTTATTTGAACTATGGCCCAAAATTGGCATGGGGGACCACCAGGGACTTCATTAAAAATACATATTTTTCTTACATTGTGGCCAACTAGCCAGCGATGGGGAAGGATGGCTGGTGATCAGGCAGGGGGGGACCACTAGAGACCAGGGATTTGGGATACCAATTACTTCTTGCTTTGGGTATTTTTAGTGCAATTTCAATAAAAGAAAACAAAGCAAGGCAAGGTAATAATTTGTAAATTTTCAGTGAAAGCTGAAAATTATGAAATGATCTGTGTATGCGAAATTTGTGGCTTTGCTTAAAATTCACCTGTGAAATTAAACTTCATTGCATCTCTAGTTGTCAGTTACAAGAAATGATATGCTGCTGCTTGGTTTAGTTAGGTCCATTTTGGAAGTATATGACTTCTAAAAATAAGATAAAATATTCCAGAATATGGGGGAGGAAGTATCTGACTGTCAGTGGAGAGAAAGACAATTCAGAGACCTCCAGTTTTAGAAGCATAGTGTAATATTTAAGCAATAAAACATGACAGGGTGTATGATAATGCAAAATGCACAACTCACAGAATATGTATGGCACAAGGTGGTCAAATGCCTTGCACACTGGGAAAAGCATCAATTCAGCAATCTTTCTCTTTCTGGAATGTGTAATTGCTTTCATAAAATCACTTGCTATGTTTGAACATGAAAATAAAATAGAAGCAAAATAAACTTTTAAAGGAAAGTATACGGTTGAAATGGAAATAATTGTAACCTTAGTTAAATCATCCCATTTTATCTCTCCATACAGTAAGTCACATTGTGGAGGACGTGATAGGTTTCTGTATATTTTTGTTTTTGCAAATGTTTTTTTTTTCTTGCTGAGTGAATCCAGTGACATCCTACAAAGTGTTTTGTTCACTAATTTGACTGCAGCCTACAAATAGCATTTTTGCCTACTGCAGAGGCAGAGTCAGGGTGGCTTATGGTTGCTTTGCTTGGTGATAATTTTAAATATTGTGCCCAGTTTGAGCCAAGAATGCATGGAAGTTTGGTGGGTAGAAGGATATTTAAATGTAAATGGGGTCAGAATTATTGTTATGCTGACCTACTTACTCTGTGAAGATTTTAAACTGTGCCCAATCAGGGCTCAGGAATTGTTGTTGCCTGTCCTTTTGTAAGGTATTTCAATTGAGTAGCAGGGTTGGGGTAGGAAGTGTGTTGTGGCTCCCCACTCAATGGGTATTTTAAAAGCTAGTCACGATTTTGGTCAATAAATTGTGGTGATCTGCATAGTCACCAGATATTTTAAAGCAGAGACCCACTGGGAGCTGCAAATATTCTTAGGTTAAGTCTTAATTTGAAATCTTAAAAGCTGTACTGGAATTAAGGCTATAACCTTTTATATGTTTGCATGGTCAGCAGACAGGTTGCTCATGTTGATGGGACTCCAACTAACTATTAACTGCCAGTGAAACATCTTCCACATAATGATGTATAGAAACAGCATTAAAGAACTGTATCACAATGACCTGTTCATGTTGATCAGACTCAAGCTTCAATTAAAAGAAAAACAAGTTTTAAGCCTAACAGTTTAAAATGTTTAGTTTTGAAATATAATTTCAAGTATTATAAAATGACCATATAGATATATATATATATATTTTTTTTTGTTAGAAATGGTCAGAAGATATTAGTGGTTGTCATCCCATTGAAGAATAATTCCATTCTTTTCTAGCTTTAAATCTTCAGAACTAATATGCCTAAAATGATTCATGGATTACTTTGTTGGCAGTGTTGGGCAAGTTACTTTTTCTATTACTTTCTATTACTTTTGGAAACTTCTTCCAGAAAGTTCTGTGCAGTCACTAGTAAGGATGGAGAAGTACTGGAAAAAGTAATACAGCTTACAGTTAGAATTACTTATGTCTTTTTATGCAAAAGTAATATGTAACTGTAACTGATTACATTTACTTGAAAGTAACAAGTAACTAACCTAATACTTTCAAATAAATGTCATCTGTTATAGTTTTTTATTATTTTTGTATTGTTTTTGTATAAAAAGAAATAAGTAACTGTAACTGTCAGGTGTATTACTTTTTCTAGTACTTCTCCATCCTTGCTAGTGACTGCACAGAGCTTCCTGGATCAAGTTTCTAAAAGAAATAGAAAGTAATAGAAAATGTAACTTACACAACACCGTTTGTTGATTAGTATCATACATCATTCTTGTTGTCTGCTATTTTATCTTAAAATGAGCAAATGGCAGGGCAAGACATTTCACAGTACTCCATAAAATACACCCCATGTTTGGGAGGTACTGCACGTAATCAGTTTATTTTGAAGAATCCTGATACAAAAAAAAATGAATGTTTCTATATAGCAACCAGAGGACAGTAAATCTCAAATTTCTACAGATCTAAAGAACTAAACTGTCAATTAATCTAGATCTCCTGTCCCTTACTTTAACACATCCACACACCTCCAAACAAAACCATCACGTATTACCTACATTTGCTTTAATACTATCCAGTGCATGAAGAACTTTCTGCAGATGTGGATTGGCATGTCCTATCTGCAATGAAATAAAAAGATATTAAAAGAAACTGTCATAAAAAATATATGTGATTACTATATGGAAGCACACGAAATGGATACTGACAAAATAATAACCAAATGGAAAAGAAAAAAGTCATTGATTTACATTCATGCTAAAATTGGAAACTTATTCTACAGACCCAGAAATACGAAACATACAGACATAGAAATGACCATCTGTCCACCCAGTTTGTCCCTGTTTTACCTTATCCTGCCCTGGGACCTAATGTTTAGTTGGGTTATTGTCCTCACCTTCTTGCCCTTGCTCTCTGCCCTAGTGCTTTCCGCTGCATAACTATGACTCAGTTTGCCAAAGCACTGCAGCAAGCATCACCTTATCAGTGTCCCCTACCCTTCGGTCTTAAGGTAGGCAGATAGGTTTTAACTTAGCTCTGGCAGCACCACTGAAGGAGGAACCACCGGGGTTGCCCACAGGGCATGGGCCACCTGGAGTAGGTGGACAATGAGGGGTTAAAAAGAGCTGAAAGCCAAAAGTTCCCCTCATTCCTCCACACTCCTTGGTGCATGAGGAAAGGCAGGCCTGTTTGGGACTGAGTGAGTAGCTCTGGCACCTTGGGTGGCATCACTGGATCATGCTATTGCTTTCCATGGAATCAGCACTTCTGAGAGGGCACGCCAATACAAGTGAGGAGCACTGAAGCATAAGAACCTCTGACTGATAGCAGGAATGGATCCGCACAACACACCAAGCCACATGCCTCCCCCCACACCACCGGGCGCTCAGCTGCTCCCTCAACTTACTGCATCCTGCAGAGTCTATTAGAGATGGGGATCTAACATTGGTGTTGCACTGTTTTCCTGATTTCTCCAGAGCATCTGAAATCAAGCCTAGTGGATTTGTCGGAGGCACAAACAGCAGGGGCAAGCTTCCAGGCCACTGAACAACATGGCAGGCAGTCAGGATGCACTCCCCAGCTGTACTACCTCCAAGAGGAATGCTAATTCTGTGGAATTCATATTATGTTTTGGTCATTATCAAAATATTATGATAGTTGATATTATGATTTCTTTAATCTGGGTTGAGCTGCCATGCTACTCGGACCAGGCAGTCTGCATGTACCCCCAAGATCTGCATCTTTGGAAACACTGCAAATAAGGGATAGTAATTCCATGGTATTAATCTTGTATTAGTTTGGCTCTTTAGACTTTATGTGAAAATAAACAGGCAATTAATATGCATGTCTTCAGCTACTAGGGGCCCTCCTAGGAGGGCTACCAACAGTTGCGTGTCATGATCATTTTTTCCTTAAGACAACAGTTGCTTCAATGATAGAGCCAGGTTTCACAAATCACTTTGCAGCCTCAATTGATATAAGATGGGATTTTACTGAGAAACACTGGGAGAGCAAAGCAGCCAAGATACTTAAGCAGTAAAACCGATAAAACATCTCCTTGTTTAACCACTTGTCTTCAGTCATATAGAGGGTTTCAGCCTACTGCTGCAGAGTCCTGGATATACTAGGCAGATGTATGCTATTGGTTGTAACAAAGAAAATATAAAGGGAGGGAAACAGGCTATGGGTGTTTACTAGCAAAAAAGGGGAAGTGTCGGTGCTAAACCAGATGGCCATGACAAAGCCCTTCTCCCACACACCTGGGTTACAGGCACAGTCATTAACTGTTTCTTCCCTGTGGAAGAAGCAGCCAGTAATAACAAGAATTCCACTGTGAATGCAGCAGCAACTGCAGCCTTGGGGGAGAGCAGTTGGGGGCAATGTATGCAAAGAATGGCAAAGAGTGACTGGAAGCCTGCCTTGAGGGGATCAGTACTCTGAAGGGGAAGCAGACACCAGAGAAGTGAAAGTGGCCAGCTTAACAGACTGTAGCACCTCCAGCTGAGGTACCCTTGAAATCCCAGGGAGATAAGTCCAAACCAGTGGCTTTAGTATTCTCAGATGGTGAGTCTAAGAAAATGGTCATAGGGTCTTTGGTGGAGCCACACGAGATGCCTCCTCTGACAAAGCCATGGGTGCAGCCTCTCCCTACATGCTGGAACCAGCACCAGTGGACCAGCTCTGCCAGGTCTCCCTAGTCAGGCCTGGCTAAAGCCTCCACCTTGGAGGAAAATCTGGACAGGCTCAGGATTTTGCAGTCTCAGTTCAGAACCAGCAGCTAGGGGGAGGAGTGAGCCAAGGCATCCAAAAATGCCACCAATAATGATTCAAAATCACAGACAACACCTGCAGCTTCTCCCTTAGGTCATTCCATCAGTGTTGTGAACCCAACAGGATCTCATATGACAGACAACATCCAGCAACAGATCTGGGGAATGGAGTATGTGGACATGTTCTCTCTTCTTAACTGTTCAGGTGAGCAAGAGGAGAGCAAGGAGACAAAAATGATCAGCATAAGAAGAAGATGAAGGTTGAATGTGCCTTCAGTTACTATTAGCTGGGTTCATAGTGTTTGCCAGTACAGTAGGTCATATGGCTCCAGAGAAATACATAGACCTTTTCAATTACTTAAACAGGATTGCCTGGTAAAATAAAAATTGATTGATTGATTGATTGATCGATTGATTAATTGATTGATTGATGCTGGCCACAGGCTGAAAGGAGGGTATGCTCATGAATATGATGAAGAATTTAGGAGGCACATGCAGTACAACCTGTTGTTAGGCTGAGTATCCTGGTCATGCCATTCCTGGTTGAGGTTATGCACAGGAGAGATGTTCTCTACACAGGCGGTGGTCTGCCCATCAGTGCACCCCAGCAGCAAAGGGCCAAAGGGCAAGAGTTGCTCACATCTATGCTTTCAACAAGAATGCATTACTTATGGACAACGATATCCATTGATGCAGTGTAATCCCTTGAAACGCCCAAAGGGAGGCAAGAACTACTTTTGGAAGAAGTTCAAGCCCAACAGGTGCAAGTCTGCCCACCCTGATAAGGGTAGGTCAGCTTAGATTTTGCATGGAATGCTACCTGAACTGCGATGTGGCCCACCTGTTAGAGGAGGGTTTCTCTGTGGGTTCATAATCCTGTACACCAGCCCACAGGTAGAGTACGAGGCAGGTAATCTGAAGTCTGTGATAGATAAGCCACATATGGCTTGGGAGAAACTAGAGAGAGGAAGGCTAAGGAGGGTGAGCAGCCCTTACCCTTTCCTACCCTGCCAAATCTCAAAGTATGCCAATTAGTTTAGTTCCCAAAAAGGCCTCTGGGGAATTCTGCATGATCAATCATCTGTCACACCCAGACGGTAACTCATTCAATAATCATATTGACCTCCACTTCATGGCAGTGCAGTACACTGTCCTTCGACAGAGCAGTTGAGACAGTGCAGTCAGTGGGCCTGTGAACTTCAGTGGCCAAGGAGGACAGAGAGTTGGTGTTTGCTCCTGCCAGTACACCCAGATGACCAGGACCTACTGGAGATGAAGTTTGAGAGCCAATATTACATTGACAATTCCATGTCCATGTGGTGTTCAGTAGCCTGTGCAGTGTTTGAAAGTTTTAGTACCTTCTTACACTGGGTGGCTGCCCAAGATCTGAACAATCAAGGAATAGTCCACTACCTAGACAACTTTCTGTTCATAGGGCCAGGGTACTCCCTGGTCTCCTGACAGACATTGGACACCTTCATAGGGCTATGCAAACTATTTGGCATACCCCTGACCTCTGGGAAAGTTGAGGCTTCAAACTCTGTGATGATGTTACAGGGAGTGGAGATTGATGCAGCAAAGCAGGAGTGCTGCTTTACTGATATGCCTTTTGACTAATGGTGTAGTGGCAAAGAAGTTGACTTTACATGTGCTCAGCTCATGGGGCACCTCAGCTTCATTTTGTTGGGTCATCTCCATGGGGAAGGGGGCTTTTTACAATGGATGGTAAAGTTGGGATCTGCAGCTCAGAAACCACAGCATCAAATCTGATTGACCAATGGTTTACGGAAACATCTGCGGGTGTGGTTGACATTCATAGCACATTTTAATGGTGAGTCAGTATAGTCAGAGATGGTAGACAGCCAAGAGTTAGAACTGTTCAAGGATGCATCGGGGAGTGCTAGACTTCGGGGCATACTTCAATGGCAAATGGTGTGCCATGGACTGGCCCTCCTCATAGGCTGAGGCAGGATTCACAAGACAGATCAGACTGTTAGAATTCTTCCCAATCATGGTGGCCCTCTTCATATGGGATCCCTGACTGTAGAACAAAAAGTTCACATTCCAGTCCAATAACATGGGAGTGTTCTACACCATAAATGGACAGTTAGGAGGAACAGGCCAGTGGGTGACTTAATGAGAATATTTGTTTTAAAATGCATGCTACTGAATCTACATTTTAAAGCATGCATGTTTCTAGCATTAAGAATGATATTGCTGATGCTTTATCTTGTTCATAATGTCAGAAATTCAGGGAGTTGGTTCCAGCAGAAGACCAGAATCCATGACCATTCCCGCCCTTTCTGTGGAAGGCAGTGACACCTGGGAGTGCACAGATAATGCGATTGACCCCTGGATCAGGGCAGCCTACTGCTGCAGCGTGGAACATTACAATGCCAACTGAGCAGATGTGGGGTCGCCAAACAGCTGGTCCATCCCTGCAGAACAAATATGCAGTTATCTCATGGAGGCCAAATGAGGGGGCCTGATTCCTGGTGTTGCAGGGCTGCACCTTGCAGGCCTGTCATGGCTTTCCAGGGTTTTGGGTTTCATGAACAAACTAGCTCTTTCAATGTTCAGAAGTTTCAGGAAGGGTGAAGCATGAGGTAACCCAAATGACCAGATCCCAGATGCCCAATCATGCCAGCCCTTCTGCAGCAATTATGGGAAGCCCTCCTAGCAGTCTGCTGGTCTGCCTAAAGACCTTAGTCTTCAGAATGGCTTTTACTTTGGTGTTCTGTGGGGCATTCCAGGTGTCAGAACTGGTGTAGATGACACAAATGGACACCACATTGAGCCTGGGGAGACAGGTGTTGTGGTGACCCCAGAAGGTGTCTTTGTTCAGTTGTATCAGCGCAAGATGGACAAAGTGGGCACTGGCTGCTGGTGTTTGGTGCAAACTCCAGTAGGGGCATCATGAGATATGGTATCACTGGTGACCAATTACATGGTACTCTGCCCAGGCCTGGAAGAGGCCTTCCTGTGGCATGCAGATGGCAAGCTGCTAACAGCATATCAGTTTAGACATGTGTTGGCTTGGCAGTGTATTGGTTGAGGCTTAAATGCTAAACAGTATAACACCCATTCTGTCAGGATTAGGGCAGCAATAACTGCCAGGACTCAAGGTCTCTCAGAAGGAGGATTCAAGCCATGGGACGGTGGAGATCCCAATCATTTCTATGTTATACCTGCCCTCACTTGCCTTAACTTTGTTTTGCTGTTTTCCAGGTTCTCTTGATGGTCCCAAAGAAGTGTGGGTCTGCAGGCACTCCATCCACTGTGCAGCAGAGTGGGCAGGACATTGGCCCATGAGAAGGAACTCTCAATTCCAGGGCAGAAGCTATGGATTCACTGAATGGGTAAAAGAGGCATATGCTGAGAGGAGCTTCTTCCCTGGCTGGTAGAGGAGACCCAACAAGGACATTCAGTAGACATCCTGCAGATCCATCTGGGTGAAAATGACCTGGGACTGCAGAAGTCCATGGACCTGCTCTTGAGAATGAAGGAGGATTTGCAATCCAATTGAGTCTGGTGGCTCAGCACCATGCTTATTTGGTCCCATATCATCCAATAGCTCCACTGGTGGCACGTGATTGACTCTAAAGCCACGGAGAAATCATGCAGATGCATTAATCAAGATATGTGGCCATTTATAGACTACACTGGGGTAACCATGGTGAGAAACCAAGACAATGACACCTCCTGCCAGGGACTTTATGTCAGTGACAGTGTGCATTCTGAGACACTGCGAAGACTTGTTAGACTCTTTTATCAGGTCTTGGAGAATAGTTTGTCAGACAGTGGCTTGGGAGTCTCACACATCAATGGTATAGAGGAGAAAGAGGAAGAGTAAAATTCTTCCAAAGGTTCATCTCCATTGGTCGTCATGGAACCTCTGGGACTAAAAGAACTGGACTCCTTTCAGGGGTTTGTGGTCCAACCTCAGTAAACTTGGCTGTGGGGAGCACGACTCAGTCAGCAGGTGGTTGTTAATTTCCCTGGCCACATGACCTCTCCACTTCTGGACATGGGTATCAACCCAGGAGGTACATCACTCCCTCGGTCCACACAAGGGGGAAGCTCTTCCCTGAAAAAGATGAGGTTGGAGTTAGTGTTCAAGATCTCCCAGCTCTGCATGCCACTCCAACTGTGTAATGATCCCTTAATGCATGTGTGAGAGTGTATGAGAGTCGGCTGCTGGTGCCCACAGGCTGACTGTGTTTTCTTCAGGGCGCTTTGCCCCCGAACCCTCAATGTGGGGGGCTGCACAACCCGCACCCCCCTCTTAAGGATTATCAACTCTGAGTCAGAGCTGATTGGGGGGGTGCAGGACCCCCAACAGACAGCGCCTGGTGCCAGCGGGTTTCCCACAGAGGCTTGACACTGTAGTCACTGTGGGGGACCTCACTGGTGAAATTTCGCTGTTGGGGGGGGGTAACTGATTCCTACAAACTTAACCTTGTCAGTCTCTCCGTCCCTGTAGTCTGAAGAAGGCAGGTGAGAATCTTTCAGCCAGGGGTGGGACTTAGCCCTGGCATCATCCCACAAGCAGAAACCACCAGGGCCACCAACAGGGCATGGCCCACCTGCAGTAGGTGGGAAGTGGGGGTTAAAAAGAGCTAGAAGCCAGAAATTCTCCCTCATTCCTGTTCACCTGCTCCAGATCTCCCACCCATCCTTGGAAAAGCAGGGTTAAGGTTACACGGTAGTGCAGGAACCCTTGACACAGTATGGGTGGAGTGTAGTAGGAGTCAGGAAGTAAGTTTTCATGGTTTTCCTTCAAAGTTTTTCCAGGTTTTCACCTCCACCAATGGAATTTAATGAATTAGGCCAGTGTATGCAATTGGTGCAGTCATGTAACATGGCAGAAGGGAAAAAGGCAGGAGTTGAATTCTTTTGAAGGGCACATCTCCTCTAGGTGCTATGGAGACCTGTAGGACTGCAAGACCTGGACCCAGTTTGGGAAAGCTGCAGTCCAATCCCACTAGGCTTGCCTGTGTTGGAGTGGTGACATCAGATGTGGGTGACCATTTGTTTCCCCACCAACATGACCTCAGCACTCTTGGGGCTTTGGTACCAGCCCAGAAGGTGCACAATTTCTTCAGCCTGCACAAAGAGGAGGCCCTTTACTGGAAGGAGTGAGTCAGAGTTAGGGTTCACTATCTCACAGCTGTGCATGCTAGTACAACTGTATAATATATACAATAATACATGGGGAGGAGTGTATAACGAGAATTGTATGCACACCCAACGTGTGAGATGCTACATACACCCCGAGAGCCAAGCTTGAGGGGTTTATAAAAGCTTCCCACAGTGAGGTTGTGCATAAAATTCTCATTACACTCCTCCCCATATCATTATGTAATCACTGGTCAGTTTTTCACCTGCTACTATTTGTAAACTAATATAAAGGAGATTTGCAAACTATTCCTTGTCTGGATACATTTATTTTCCACTAGTGGTAATGCAGTGCAGAATATTCATAGCAAAATGTTTAACAGTTTTATTTTGTGAATGAAGTACTGACCCAATCAGTAGATTCTGTAAAACTGAGGAAAAAGGTATGTGTAAGACATGGGTTTGAATCGCACTTAGCGCTTAGTCTGAATTGGCTTAGCTCATGAAGTTTACAGTGATAAGTAGTGTAACAGGGAAAACAGTAAACTCTCAAGCATATAACAATTTCATTACTTTATAAAATTCCCAAAATCTCAGTCTGTTTGGTTACCATGAATATCAGTCACGGTCAGAAATCGGGTTTCCATAGTGATATGCAAATGAGGCATTCATTTTAGCGGTTTCCGTGGTTTCTGTGAGTGAAAATCTTGTTCAGGTACAAAAGAGGTGAGCACAAAATACAGTCAGAGTCACGATCATAATTTTATGCAGAGTTTTATTTTGAATAGCGAGTGACAACACCAGTTGTGTCTTTAGGTATCTTTTACCACTCGCTGATCAGTCAGCGAGAGTGCCCCATAGTAAAAGCTGGCGCTTGTTCACCGTTATAACCTACGGGTTATAACGGTGAATTATAACTAGCTTTTGCTGTGGGAAAAAACAGTGACCAGTTATTACAATCCCTTAATAAACATATGGCTACAGCCATTTCTCCAAGACCGTGTGTGAGTTTCTTCAGGGGAAAGGTATAGGGATTACTAAGACAATAAGCCTTTTACTCTGTCCCAGTGGTGTTTGAAATCAATAATGGTTAATGCACCCACTACCTCTACTAGTAGTCTATTCCTTGGCTCAACCATTCTTTCTGAAAACTAAGATTTTCTCAAATCCCTCCTGAATTTCCCCAACCCTCCATCACTCATTATTAAACTCACGATATACAAAATCCTAACCAAGATTCTCTCTCTTAGAATTAAACAGATCTGGCAACACTTGCTGAGCCCTAAACAGGTTGGTTTTGTTCAAGGCAGATCTGCAGCAGATCATTTGAGAACCCTTTCTCATATTTTCCAAACCGCCCAAGATTCTCAGTCCCCTATGGCACTAATTGTGCTAGACGCAGAAAAGGCCTTCGATAGGGTGAACTGGGACTTTCTGTGGGCCACTCTGAGGAGAATGGGCTTTCCCGATACCTTTATTCAGTGGATTAAAATGGTTTACAAATCGCCCTCAGCCAAAATCTACTGCAATGGGGTCTTCTCATCTCGATTCCCCTTATGCTCTGGTATACGACAAGGTTGTCCTCTGTCTCCCTACTTATTTAATTTGTACTTAGAACCCTTGATACTTAGTATTAAGGCCTCACCCCGGGTCACAGGTTGTGTTATCTTTCAGAAACTTTTGACTCTTTCGGTCTTTGCAGATAATATTTTACTGCACCTTACTAACCCTGAATCCTCTTTAACACAGGCATTACAAATCATTGACCGATTTGGCCAAGTTTCCAATTATAGATTAAACTTATCTAAATCAGTTATCTTCCCACTAAATTCTTTCACCTTTCATGCTAACTTAACCCAGTTTGGTATGAAGTGGTCCCTCAGTCTCGCTTAAATATTTGGGCATACATCTCACTGTGAACCTGAGGTGGTCAAGAAGCTGAATTTGGATGACCTACTGATAAAAGTCCAGAGAGACCTTTGTAGACGGGAAGCCTGCCGATATCTCTATGGGGACGTATTAACATTATCAAAATGAATGTTCTAACCCGTATTTTCTACCCCCTAAATTTATTAAACACCTCCCTGTCCTTTTCTCTGTGGGTCTCCTTATATTTCCTGAACCCTGCCTTTTTAACCTTTACTTTGCTCTGCCACTTCTTTGGAGAACCATAGTGGCTTTCTCCTCCTCTTGCCTTTGGATACTAATCTGATGCATTGATTTGTCACTTCTGTTATAGCTCCTTTTATGTGCTCCCACTGCTCTTCCACCCCCCCATTGCCCTTTTCTCTACGGCTATTTTGATAGCTCTCCCCATTTCAGCAAAGTCTGCCTTTTGAAATCCAGAACCTTTGACCTAGTGTGATTTAATTGAGTCCCTATCCCCATACTGAACCACACTATGTGGTAATCGCTGGACCCCAGTTGCCCTTCTACCTGGACATCTGTGATTCTATCTCAGTTGGTCATTACTAGATCCAGAATTGCCATGTGCACTGCCATGGCTACTAATGCTAATGGAAAGTCATTCTGCATTAGTAGCTACATCACTACTGCAGCAGAATCACTTTTGCCAGTGTATAGAACTCCATAAACAATTACATTCCACCATACACGTATATATCTTGATCTTGATTCTGCAATATTGCATAACTAAAAAAAATGTAACCATTAGCTGTCATTCTATGTCTATATGTATTAAGAGTTTATGTTTGTTCTTCTGACGCGGAGCCTTTGTAAATGAGTCCCTGACTCAAAGGTTGTAATCCTAAAGTCTGTTAAATAAATAAATAAATCTTTTGCACAACTACCATTTGACAGCCAGTAGGGTTGTTGTATTGGCTGGGCCAAAATTCTAAAAAAAAGTTTTTCCATGGTGGTTACTTCAATGTGCTCCTCCCATCTCTGTAGCTATTTGAAATTAGGGAGCACATGTTCAGGTACATAGCAGCAGAGATCTGGGGGCTTAGCTGTACTTCCTTGAATGAGGCCTCAGATCTCTCTCCGCTGAGGATAAATCTTGTACTAACCATGTTGGCATATTCAGTTGGGATACCATTAGTGGCTAATTTAATAAGAGTGAATGCAGTTACCAGTGTGGCGTCCAGATTACCTCCATAATAATTGTGCACAACGGGTTCTGCAGATACTAGAGAGATGATCATTTGATCTGAAAAACATTCTGTCAAGGATGCCAGCAGAAGTTAAAAATAAACGTTGTTCTAGGATAAGATTTAGTCATCTTTCTTGCTAGGGACAAATGAATGTAACAGGGTTCAACGCTGCACATATCAGTTTCACTATCTAGTTCTGCCGTGTCAAATGTGATAATGTTTCAGCTATGCATATTGCCAGCTAGAGCTGCGGTGTAAAATTAGCTACTGTTGCTTTCAAAAGCTGTATGTGCGTGTTCTGTTCATGTGTATATGTGTGTGTCTGTGGGGCACACATTCTGCGCCTGCAACTAGTGTTAAATAAGTAGTGGAAATAACACAAGTGTAATACTGCTAGCTTTTTCTTACTATGCCCTTTCCTTACAAGGACAGTTACGACTGATGAATTGTGTTGCTACTGCAGGATGTATTTGAGGGAAGAGCTGTCCAGCATACAAAAAGATACTATTATATTCAGGTCCCAGGCAAAATAAAATACATTATATATTGTAAATGGGCAGCTAAGCAAACAATAGAATGATCAACTTTATGTAGTCTCAAACAGGTTAGAAAGGAAAAGCTCAAGTCCAATTGAAAGATTTCTGTTTATTATTCAGACATTATAAAAAGCACATCATAACAGTCAAGGGGTTGCTTTTTATATCCTGGAACCAAGGAGCCTGAACCAGCAGTCAGGACTAAAGCACTGTGGGTATTTAATTATTTTTAAGCACAGACTGTACTGTGTAATATCCCCTTGGTTTCAGGCTTCACCAGCACATAACTGACTACAGAGAGTGTCATGAGTTCTGAGCCAAAAACCAAGAGCCATTATGGCAGCCAAGTTTGTTAACTGGTGGAACAGTAGATCCAGTCTTATAAGGGGATAATTGCTATTAGAAACAAGCATTTTTCAATGCCAAATGTTATCCTGCTGGTGTTGGCATTGGTAGTGCCGGAGTTAGAGAGATGCATGACAGGAATGACTGGTAAGTGTGGAACCGACGTCAACCCCACCCCACTCTGCAGAGACTGACAGGCATTGAGGTGTGCCTTTAACATCGGCCATAATGCTCATGCCATTTTACCTCACCTACCTTGCAGACTCTGACAAGTGTTGCTTGTGCCTTGGGGTCATTAGGCCTTATGCTCATCCCATTCTGTAAGGAAGTACATTGAGATGGGTGCAGTATAGGAGAATGGGGTGAACTTGGGGCTGAAGAGTCTAAGGCACACCTTTGATGCCTGTCAGTCGCTGCAGGGTGGGAGTGGGGTGGAATGGCGTGAGCATTACAGCCAACAACCCAAAGGCACCCTCTTGATGCCTGTCAGTCTCTACAGGGTGGGACGTTATGGTTAGAAACCCTAACACCCCAGGCGTTTGTTGGTATTTGCACTCCAAATTTTTAACATGGCCTTTTTGTGATCCCACCTCATGAAAGCATTTGGGACATCTGCTCATGAACAGTGGCATTGTGATTTTGTGAATCTGTCTCAAAGATTTCCCACAACCTGTGCCATTCTACGCCAGATGTGCGAAAACACAGTTCAGGCAGGATGTGAAAAATGACAGCTGTACCATTCAAGAGGAGTGTGAAAAGAGATGGCAATGTTGAAAATCTGGAACGACCATATTAAAAATTCTCTAAGTTACGAGCGTGCATGGAAACTGCACAATGCGCAATTGTAACATTGTCATTTTATAGAATTCTTTCACCAAGTCTTCAACATGGGCATTTTGGGACCTCTGCTCATGAATAGTGTATGATTTTCTTAATTTGTCCCGAATGTTGATTTCCCACAGGAATCACGCCATTGTGCACCACATGTGTGAAACCACATTTTGGGCAGGATGTGAAAAATTACAGCTGTTCTGTTCATAAGAAGGTGTGCAAAAATGGCAATGTTGGAAATCTGGAGTGAAAATATTAAAAATTCTCGAAGTTACGAGTGTGCATGGAAACTGCGCAATGCACACTCATAACAAAGTCATTTTTTGGAATTCTTTCACCAAATTTTCAACATTGACATTTTGGGACCTATGCTCATGAACAGTGTCATTATGATTTTCTTAATCTGTCCCGAATATTGATTTCCCACAGCGACTGCGCCATTGTGTGCCATATGTGCAAAACCACACTTGGGCAGGATATGAAAATGACAGCTGTACTTTTCATAAGAAGATGTGCAAAATGGCAATGTTGAAAATACGTGAGTGAAAATATTAAAATTTTTGAAGTTCTGAGTGTATGGAAACTACACATTGCATGTTCATAACATAGTCATTTTGAAAGTTTGTCACCAACTTTTCAATATAGGCATTTTGGGACCTCCGCACATGAACAATGTCACTGTGATTTTCTTAATCTGTTCTGAACATTGATTTCCCACAGCGACCATGCCATTGTGCGTCGGATGTGAGAAAACACATTTATGGCAGGATGTGGAAAATGACAAGTGTTTGTTCATAAGGAGGTGTGAAAAATTGGCAATGTTGAAAATCTGGAGTAAAAATATAAAAAATTCTCAAACTTACAAGTGTGTGGGGAAACTGCACAATGCACACTCGTAACATAGTCATTATTTGGAATTTTTTCACCAAATTTGTCACATGGGCTATTTGGGAGCCAACCTCATGAACAGTGACACTGTTATTTTGTTAATCGGTCCCAAAAGGTGATTCTGCACAGTGACCTCAAAATCTCCTTTTGGGACGAATAACAACATGACAGTGACTGAATTCATGAGGTGGGGTCCCAAGAACCCCATGTTGAAAATTTGAGCCAAAAGTCGCAAAACTGGCAGAGATATCCACCTAAGTTGACCCCTCCCCGATGCCATTATATAGCTTACCAGCATTTTTCAGTTTGCAGTCGGCTTTGAAGAGTGTAGACGTGTTCCACTCCACCAAAGATCATCGTAGCTGGGCACCAGAGGCATGAGGTGGAGGGAGGTGGGGTATGCAGAGGGTGGGTGTGGATTGGGGGAGTGGTCACCGGACACAACAACGGACCGTTTTCTCTTTTACTGCTTAAAACAAACAAAAGACTTTGCAGGAAGGTTTTTTTCCACAGGTTTGTCTTGGTACACTGGGATAGGCTCCCAGTGTTCCACCTGTGTTTTGGGAGGAGGGACTGAAGCCAATGGGGATTGAGCCCCCCATCGGCACAGAAAATGTGTCTTTGTTTGGGGGGATGCATGATGCTGAGGGGGATTAGGCACCCCCCCGCAGTCAAATTAAAAGAGGGGGAGATTATGCTGATGGGGATTGGGCTCCCCCATCAGCAAATGAACTTGGGAGGAGACATGCCGACAGGGGGATTGGGCACCCCCAACATCAGCTTTCAGGCAGCACTGTGAGAGGCGGATGGCAACAGCTGCCGCCATGTTTATTGAACTGTTACACAAGGCAAGACATGCCTTGCAATGATGGGTCACTCCCTCATTGCAGCAGTGAAATTGTTTCAAGTTGGTGGCACGCTTTCAATTGATGTCATTAATGCCACAGAGCCCAGCCCGAAAAGCAGTATGCACTGGCCACAACACAATGGGACATCCAAAATGTGCTATTCCAAGTTATCACAATATGTTGCTTTTGCATATGCAAGACAACATAAAAAGGCCTCCAAAACTGATAACAGAGGAAAAAGTCCATTCTAAAGAGTATGCTAGACTGTTCCAATACTCAGCACTACTCTGCCATGAGTTCAGGACTACTGGGAAAGAAATGTGGTTGTCAATTTCAGGTTGCCAGTTCCCTAAATCACACTGTAATAACACAATAATTCCAAAGGATTTCTCTTGGACTACCACCAAAAGTTATTGCATTCTGTCAACAGTTCTATCAACATGTAAACAGTACTAGAGATGCAGTTTGTTTTTTCCACAACAGGAAGTACAGAAAAATAAAACAATGATACAAATAAAAAAAGACATACACAGAACCAAGCACTTTACTTAATGGGAACTGAAATACCCTGTTAGTTTAAAAGGGCAATCAGTGCATCAGAGGGTTGACACAATGCCCCTTCAAACAAGTCATTAGTATTTAACTCCGTTAAGTCAATAATTAAACAGTTCAGTAGTAAAGCTTTCCAAGCTGACAGCGCACTAGGATCTGCATCTCTTACATAAGACCCTGTAGAATTTTGATGTCTTAGTATAGATGGTTACACAGTTGTACAAGTCAGCCCACATCCATTTAGTTATCATATGCATTGGGTTTCTTTCACTATGAATGCTGAGGGAGGAAGGGTTGCTGCTCAAGGTCAAAGTCCTGTGTTTTTTGTGCAATCATTAAGATTACCATTCTCAAAGTGAAAGTGGAGGCATGCTGTAGTTCTTCTGAGTCAGCCAGTGATGCTAATCCAGTTTTCAAAGAAGGCACGCAGAGCCAAAACAGACGCAAAATGTACAATCACAAAACAGAGGGGTGAAAAGTCCCCCTTGTTGCTCCTACACCTGTTGGGGTGATGCACAAAGGATGTTGATTGGAGGTAGTTTGGCACAGTGGTTAGAATGCAGAGCTGTGAACATCAGTATCTGGCTTTGAATCCCACAACCACCACTTCCTCACTGTGTGACCCGTTGTATATCCTCCATGCTTAACCTTTGCACAGACTCTCTGTTCTACCAAGGTTCTTAAGTCCTAGTGTGTATCATAGGCGTACATTGCGAGGGGGCAGAGGGGCAAGCTGCCCCCCTGAGAAATTAGACCAGGACTTTTTTAGGAGTCCAGCCACCATTCTCTGGTTATCTTTTTTTTTTTTATTTTAATATTGAATGGGCTCAGGGCTATGCCCGGACTACCTGCACCTCTCCGGGGGAGGGAGCGGAGGGGAGGTGGCAGCGCAGCGCCGTGTCTCTTAAACAAAAACTAGCCCCTTTTCCAATTGGCTGCAAGCCTGCAACCATAGTAGCCTGCATGTTACAGCCAATCAGAGAGGGCTGCAAGCTGGCGCCATCGCGAGGACAGTACTCCGTTAGTGGCACCATTTAGTTGTCTGTGTGCCTTCCATGAAGGAGCAGTAGCAGCATCCATATAGCGTAGGGCTGAGGAGAGATAGCTATTCGAGGATGTCGAGCAGCAGTCGTTAGTTGTCTGTCAGGTGTCACCAGTGTCTCAGTCAGTCTAGTGTTCCCACCCTCCTCCTGTCCTGAACAGCCCAGTTTAAATATACCTCACCTGAGTCCTCTGACTACCTACTCTCTGTTTCTCAGTGCAGCCAGCTGTGCTCTGGGCTCTCTGCCACCTGAGCCTCTCACCCCGAGAGCTAGGAGGCCTGCGGCCACAAGGCCTGTACCACCAGACAGACCAGGCAGAGGAGCGAGTAGCACAATTACAGTGAGTCTGAGGCACGGCCAGGCTCGCCTGCACACCCTGCTCCTGTGTCCAGTAGGCCAGAAAAAGATTTACTGTGTTGTTGGCGAGTCCCACGCCACGCCCGTTGCCCACCAGTTCCACGGTCCACCGAGAGGGATTATTCAGGTCAGTGAACAGCCAGGCCCAGAACAGTGAAGAAGCCGGCGGTCATGCAGTCTATAGCAGACCCATAATGCAACACGTTCATCTGGTGTCAGAAGAAATGAGTTACTGTCTCGTTGGGGGATTAATCTGGAGAGGAACGGGACTGTTGGGAGAGACTTGCTACCTGACCTGCCTTCTGGCCTTGTTGTACCCTGCAGCATGCTGCCCTGTCTGTGCCCTTACTGATTTGGTGAGTAACTGAGGCAAGCTGGTTGTTGGAAATTAATACCATTTACATCCCAGAAATGTGTTTTTTGGGGTTGTCTTGGCCATGGCCATGTGTCTGGGGGTGGGTGGAAGGTTTGCTGTCAGCTTGTGTTTCTTTGGGTGGGAGGATTTGCTGGCTGTTGAGGCTGTCCATGTTGGTGAGGTTGGTGGGGGCCTATTTGTTTGGTATGGTGTGGACACTGGTCATGTTGGTGGGGTGGGGACACTCAGTTACTGTGCTACTGGTGTGGTGGGGTTTGTTGGGAAACTCACTGGATGGTCTGTGTTTGGTGGGGCTGGGGATGGTCTGTTTTGTGGGGTTGGGGTCGGGGAAACAGTCTGTGTGTTTTGGGGCTGGACTCACTGGAGAGGATGGTCAGTGTTTGGTGCTGGGGGCCTCATGCTGGTGGGGCTGGGGACGATCAGTGTTTGGGGCGGGTGGTTAGTGTTTGGGACTGGGAGGGCGGTCAGTGTTTGGTGGGTCTGGGGACAGTCTGTTTACAATTCTGGGGTCTGTGGTGTGGAGACAGGCCATAGTGATGTGGGGACACTGGCTGTGATGGTGGGGTGGTGACACTAGCCATTGTTTGGTGGACTTGGCTGGCCATTTGTCTGGGGACTGTCCATAATGGTGGTAAAGGGGGACTGTCCATGTTTGCCTGCTCGGTGTCTTGTGGGGAGGGGGGGACTATTTGCTGGTCGGGTGTCTGGGGAGGGATCTTTCCATGTTGGCTTATGGGGTGAATGTCGGTGATTGCTGATCAGGTGTCTAGGACGGACTATCAATGTTGTTGGGGAGGGGAATTCTCCGTGTTCACTAGCCAGGTGTTTGGGGGATTGTTCATGTAGGGAGGGGGAAATTCTGTGTTGCTAGTTGTGTGTCGGGGGGTGGGGACTGTTCTTGGTGGGATATGGGGGACCGTCCATGTTTGTTGGCTGCCTGGATGTCTGCTGGGACTGTCCTTGTCAGTTGGGAGGGGCATTCTATGCTCGCTGGCCCGTGTCTGGTGGGGACGGTTCGGTGTCTGGGGACTGTCCTTGTAGGTGGGGTGAAGGGGGGACTGTCCATGTTTGCTGACTGGTTTCTGTGTACTGTCCGTGTTGGTTAGGAGGGGGGACATTCTGTGCTTGCTGACTGGGTGTTAGCATATAAACATAAGTAAATGTTAAAACATAATTTCCACCTCATCCTTTACCTGTCAAGGGATGTATCTCACTGACCTGTGCCCGCAGCTAGCATACGAACATTAGTAAATGTTGAAACATTATTTCTCCCTCATCCTTTACCTGGCTGTAAAAGTAATCTTTCACTTTTTTGATTTCTCCGATCGTCCACTGTGGAGGGGTGAAACAGACAGATTCCTTGGCCTTGCTGTCTCTGTCTTCATTGCCTGGCAAACACAACCAAAGGGGTAGCTTTTTGTGTTCTCCCCTGTACAGTGTTACAAGACTAGCAAAAAAAATCTTGCACTAAAACATGCACCCTAAAAAAATGATTATACTACTACCTGGCTATTGTTATAGCGACTACTGACTGGCCATGATTTTTTGGGGGTTGGAACACTAGTCGTGTGTGTGGGTGGGGTTGGGGACACTGCTGATCGTGTGTGTGTGGGGTTGGGGAAGCTGGTCGTGTGTGTGTGGGGAGTTGGGGACACTGGTCATTTGTGTGGGTGGGGTTGGGGATACAGGCATTGTGTGGATGTGGTGGGGGCACTGTTGTGTGGGTGGGTGGAGGCACTGACATTGTGTCAATGGGGTGGGGTTGTAATTGTATACCAGGCAAACTGTGCTGCCCGGTAGCTCAACGTCCCTCTTTCCAGACAAAGAAAGAAACATAAAATGCAGTATAAAATGTGGTTTTATTTATTTTTGTGTGCCTGTGATGGGGAGGCACAGACCTGGATGCTTGGAGCGGATACCAGATAAATGGAGCTGGAAATGGTGTTGGTTGGGTGGGGTGGGGAGAGTGGCTGTGCTGGTGGGTGGACACAGAGTGTGGAGAGTGGCTGTGCAAGTCCATCAGGGTGCAGAGAGCAGCTGAGCTGGCCAGTCTGGGTGGAGATAGTGGCCTTGCAGGTCTTTGGTGGGGAGAGTGGGCTGTAGCTTTTGCATGGACATTTAATTCACTGTTGCTTGCTGTGCCTTCTGCTGCCCTGCCAGCTTTGTGCTGCTGTGCTGATCAGGGCAGACTGGTACACATGCTGAAAAAAATGGTTCTGGCCACTGGTGATGGAGGAGGGAGGGGTGGATGGGTACAGTATACTGGCACAGAAATAATTTTTTCAACATGACAGTCTGCTGGGTCTATGCCATGCTTACCAGCCCTAGAGGGCTTCTGAGCACTAAAGATAAGTTTCTGTGTCAAAATTAGGAACTATTGGAAAGTATGAAATCCTACAGTATAAAAATTGTGCATGTTTATATAGTTTCACCTTACCGTGTGGTTCGACAAGATGTTCTGTGGTCTCTCCTCCTCATTTAGCACCCTGACCTGTGACCTAGCCACCCCCATGACAGGGGGAAGGTCCGTTGTTTTGTGGTCTTTTGGTGGTTTGTTGGGCATTGTAAAATGCATTGTTTCATTTACTGTGTTGTACTGCCTGGACCTGCTTTACCCTGTCTCTATCCTGAATGTAAACATGGTATGAAAAGTTCATTTTTGGTGTGTGTGTGTCTGTCTGTGTCTGTGTGTAGAAGAATAGAGACACGCTGGACAAAAAAAACTGTATTAAACCACATCAAACTGAAGTAACCATGTTTCATTTGTGCCCTTCAAAACTGTCAGATGAGATGATTTTGAAGTAGTCTGTGGGAGGGTGGGAAGCATCCACGGCAACCTAGGCTACCACAACCGGCCCACCACACACTGTCATAGGTGATGCTAATAAAAACCACCAACCAAGTACTTACCTTTCAGGGTGGGTCCTGCGAGGCTGTGCACAGGTATCTGGAGTCGTTGTTCCAGCAAACTTCCTGTGGCGTCTGTTCTCTTAGGTTATGTGATGCGACCACTTTTGTGCCAGGGCAGTCCGTGTTTGCTTGGATGGGGTTGTGTAACCCTGGGCATGGACAGAGATGCATATTCCTTAGGAGCCCATGGGGAGGAGAGTGGTAGGGGTTGTGGTGTGATCACACCATGCCCATGATCATCTTGAACAATTAGGGGATTTACATTGTTCTGTTGCACTGTCCCAGGTACATCAGCATGCTTGTTAAGAGCACCGCCTGAGGGATATCAACAAGTCCCATGCTTACGTATGCAATGCTTGCTTGCTTGAGGAGAGCATTATCCTCTTAAACTACCTTACCTAACCAGATTCAGACATGTGACACTGAATAATATGGGATGGGATGGAGACTAATGAATTAACTTGGTTATAACAAAGAAAAGTGTTAACACTGGGTGCAAGTAGCAATAATGCCCGACAGGGTGTAGTCATGCTGGGATAACGCCACGCCTCAGGTGGTTGGGCATGAGTGCATCCAATACATAAGGCATGACGTTATCCTACCATGACGACACCCTGGAGGGCATTATTGCCATTATACAATGGCTTGTTGTTGTACAGAATTAAAAAAAAATAATTTTAAAGATATTTTATTTGGTGTGGAAAAATATTTTTAAGAGAAGATGCAAAAAAACCACACTAATGCTAACAACAATCAAGAGGTTCACGGAGAGGCTGAGACTAGACCTGTGATGAATCGGATGTACTGGGATAACATCATGGGTCTAGCCCAAGACTGACCAATCAGAGGCCAGCTTTCATTCTTGTCTTTGTATAATCACATTTTTTTATGTAATCTATGTAAATAAGGGCTCATTCTGTGAGGATGCACATGCTGGGATGTTTCCCATACCATCCATGTTTATAGGTATACTGAGGTGGCACAGCCATTTGCTGCACTTCCTCGAAACATGCTTTTTGCACTCCTCAAGGGTGGGAGGGCTAGCTCAAGCAGACATTTCAAGAAGTTCTGGATCCACTTTAAGGGCTGGACTTGGACGGGTTATGTAAGCAGCAAAGGGGGGTGAGAGACTAGTGAGCTATCCACCTGGAGGTTCAGGTGGGGGCAAAATTAGGTCAAGACTGATTTGAATTGAAACTGAAGTTAGGTCCTGTCCTCTTGAGAAGGAAGTTAAGTTCCTTACATATTTTCAACTTTACAAGTAAGTCCTCACTCCCAAGGCAGAAGAACGAAGAACTGAATGCAAAACAGATCTCGGTCAGTTTTTCGACTCTGGTCTCAGGAGGAGTTGGTCCGAGAGCAGGCTGCAGTAAAACTGGTGGGGTGGGGAAGTGCTCTGACTTGGCCTGGGCTGGTCCCTCCCAGGAGTTATTCAGCTGCAGTCTTAAATGTTTTTTGGGCATTATTTGATGCTGGTTGATTTGTTTGCATTACGCAAGCCACCTGCCCTCCTCACTGTCGTGATACACGAAAATCTGGACTTTTTTGTTACTTTGCCCCCTCTGTAAAAATAACAAACTACGCCCCTGGTGTGTATCTAGACATATCAGGAAATCTCATTAAAATAAATCATGGTTCCTATGATATATTTCAAAATATCTACATATATTGGGATTTATCCCTGCAGGTTATCACTGTATCTCTATCCTTCTTTAATACCCTTGTGTATTGAAAATTGCATAGGCAGTCTCTCTGCTGCCTTTCCTGATTATAAAAGATGTTGGGATAGCTTGTATGAAAGGTACTATAGAAAAAGAATGCATTTCCTTCATTACCACCGTATTGCACCATCACTCGTGTGGGTATGCTTATAGGAAGTTCACAGTAATAGGTGAAACGATTGCCCACTGCAACTACATCACACTAAAAATGACTTGCCAAGATGTTGGTGGATACAAACCAGGTTTGCACCTGCTGTCATGCTGATTAGCGTCTCCCACGGAGGTGCAAAATGACTTGGCCCAAGTTGCATGTCACTACTGTTCTATGAGTTTATGATGATGAACATTGGCACTACAATGAAGTCCCCCTTCCAGCTGCTGCCCCTGTTACAGGCAAGCACTTTATGTTGAAATGTCATGGCATATTGTCGGTGGTGATGGACACGAAATCCAACACTGAGCATCTTAATTTTTTCTGCTTTTGACTGAGATGTGTGCGTGTTAGAAGAGATTCCAGTGGGCAGAGAAACACATTGCAAAACCACCTTCTCAACTGACAATAGCTGGCACACTTGCTGGCAGTTTTACATGAGAGACAAAAAGCTGGACAGGCATGGAATATAACCTACTGTAGTCCCTCATCCAGTACAGATACTCCATGGCAGAAGTGCACTGCATTTCAGGCTTCTGCTGAACCTGCTTGTGCTATAATTTATGTATGTAACCCCTAGGTGGCGCTATCCCAGAGACTACTACCTCTGCCTGTTTGACTACGGACAGGTTGAGGGGCCTAGGTCCTATGGCTAGTGCCTCCACCCAGAGGTCAGGGTTTGTAGTGGTTAGAATAGCTTGGTCACATCCCTATGGGACACTGAGACCCCTTTTATTCCCTCTAGTGGCTCACACAGTACAATCGGAGTTACAGCCCCAATACCCTACGTATACACGCAGTTCACTCATATAGATACCACTTACCCTCGAGACTGATTCTGCAGCACGTCTCTGAGGACCCCCTGTAAAATAAAGTTAAACAACATACACAGCAAAACACAATACTGTTCCATAAGTATAACACCACAGACAGTATGTAGTATAACAACAACAAATCTGATTTATTTAGGGGGCAGTAACACGGGAGGGGGAAATCAAGTTAATTGGTGGCATTAAATCACAGTACTGTGCACACATACAAGGTCTGAAAGTCACACTCTGGGTACCCAGGTTGGGGAAGCTAGCCAGGTCCGTTGCCGGGTTGGCTGGCAGGTGCAGATGGATAGGGCCCTGCAGAAGAAAACATATGCACAACACCCAATTGTAATCTGGAGCCGGATGGCTCAGTCCATGAAGCAGGGAAACACAAGAATTAGATGACACACTTGTGATTGAAAACAGACTGCATAGGAATACCCTGATTTGTACTCACAATACCCGAGCTGAGGACCGGATGGTAGATATTCTTCTGGATTGCGAGAACAACAGGGCATGGAGACAAGGTCCTTGTGACTGGACTCCACTGCAGTTGATAGCAAACGTATTTAGTCCAAGCTAAGCTGGGGTTTGCTTCCAGCTTTAGCACACAGCACGGGGATTGGAAATAGCGATTCCCCACAAGCACTACGCACTTTCATATGTAAAAGGAAAGTACTGTACCAGGCAGGCTGCTCCTTGATCCCAATCGCATTACTGCAAAATACCCGGGAGCACACAGCAGCTTCAGTTCCTGACAGACCGAGCACGATTCAGCAATTTCTCTAGTCTTCTACAGGGTGAGCCTGGTTTCCACTCTTCAGACTTCCTTCTTTCTCCTCACAATCAGATTCAGTCCGAACTGGCACTTTCAATGGCTGCAGGCCGAACCTCAGGGCCTCACACGCACTTCCCGCACAAAACTGTACACCGCAGAAGAAGAGAGCTCCTTCTCTCTTCACTGTCACAACTGATCTGATCTTTCCAGTCACAGAGCAGGGCATTTCCTTTAGGTCCACACCATTCTGTTAGTTGGTTCGGCTGTCACTCACAATAAGACTCCCTCTGTTGGTGGAAAAAGGTGGCAAGGTCAAAACTACATTTCCCAGAGTCACTGCCCATATAATCCCCTTGAGGCTGGCTCAAAATTAAGAGTCCAAGTTCTGATTCGTCCTCAGGCTCCATTTTAGGGCTCCCTTAACCCAATTGGCCCAGCACAGCAGTTCAGGACCAAAATGAAAGAGCTACATTGAAACAGTTTGTGCTAAAATAAAGACGGGTTAGACAAACTACATTTCTCAGTCACTCTAAATGATTTCTGGCAAACAGTTATATCTTTCCAACAAGGCTCCCTCTGCACATGTAGTGACGGCAGAAACGGAGCGAATTGGCAGCAGCTCGGGTAGGATTCAAGCATTAAATACACAGTCCCCCCATACATACTAATTAAGTCTGCAAGCAGACAGCTCTTAAAGAGATAGTACGTGGAAGCTCAAATAGCACTTACTTGGAACCACACTTAAACAGCTCAGACATCGAACACCGCCCAGACTTGGAGCATTCAGGCAAGCTCCTGGAAGACTTTTGGGAACCCCAATTTGCAGGGGGGTTACATGTGAATACACAGACGTCTTTAGTGTCCAGTATTGTCAGGCTGGTACCTTTCATGGGCTCTTAAGTCACTGTAACAAAATTAAGCATGTGTTGTTGGATAGAACTCCTAAGTGTTGCAAATGTAGGAAATAGGATTGCAGTCTAGCAGTATCTTCACTAATGCTAACTTTGCCTGCATTACTGCACAGTTCTGAGAGGTGGACCAATCACCGGACACTACAGGCTGAAGCAATTTCATTTCCACTGGGGATCCAGTGATGATCATGGATCTGAGCACACTGTTGATGGACACTCCTATGCAGCTGAGGTAGGTGAACCATAACAATTAGAAATACCTGTGATACTAAAAAAGTGCTTAAAAGTAGAGGTAGCACATTCCAAATCAACAGTGGTTAATTTAAAAATCCATTGAACAGTTTAATTCTGAAGTTATATTAACCTCAAAGAATGTTTTACAGTACACAGAGGAAAGCATTGTGTCCACGTATCCCTCTTTCACTATTAATGTCCTTCAACATAAACAGTACTCTGCTTCATAGAAACACAGGCGGGATATTTAAAGGGTTGTGCATGACGCAACAGTGTTAAGCCATGCACCACCACTGATGCGCCCAGCGATATTCAAAGGGGATGTTGTGCTGCACAAATCTCGATGCGCAGGGTGCACCAGTAATATACGGCGCAAGTGCGGGAAGCATGCCCGCGTATATGCGGCACATCCCGATATTCAGCCGGGTTGTGAGCGGCACATACTGAGCACAAACCGCCTTGTGCCACACAAGGGGGCGCAAAGATCTGCCTGTAAAAAGCAGGAGCAAGGCCTGGCCACCCACAGATGAGCTGCCGTACTGCAGGTCACAACACGGCAGCCACCAGCTGTGGGTGGCCACCCGACCTCCAGAGACATAGTCCGGGTGTTGTGCTTCCTCCCTCTTGCCCGATCATGGGCAGATAGAATAACATCCCTGCTGGTCGAGTGGACCTGCCCCCCCTGCCTGGTCACGGGCTTTGAAATTAAGATAATCCCTGGTGGTCGAGTGGACCTGCCCCCCTGCCCTATTGCGGGCTTTATAAAGCAAAATAATCCCTGGTGGTCCAGGGGACCTGCTCCCATGCCCAATCACGGGCTGTCAGAATGAAAATATTCCCTGGTGGTCCAGTGGACCTGCTCCCATGCCCGATCGCGGGCTGTCGAAATGAACATATTCCCTGGTGGTCCAGTGGGCCCAAACCCCAGCCCAATCATGGGCTTTAGTAGTATGTAAAAAAGCCCCAATGGGTGTACAGCCATACTGTACGCTGTCAGTCGGCAGGCAGCCGGGCGGCTTGCAGGAGGGGAGCTGCCGCCTGCCGCTGACTGGGGGGAGCTGAGTAGCGGGTCTATGTGGGGAGGGGGTACCACTGGCCCACCGGGGCTTTTACCAACTACTAAAGTCCGCGATTGGGGTGGGGTTCGGGTCCACTGGACCACAAGGGAATATTTTCATTTCGACAGCCCATGATCGGGCATGGGAGCAGGTCCATTGGACCACCAGGGAATATCTTTATTTCAAAGCCCACGATCGGACTGGGGGAGCAGGTCCACTGGACCACCAGGGATTATTTTGCTATATAAAGCCCACGATCGGGCAGGAGGGGCAGGTCCACTGGACCACCAGGGATTATCTTAATTTCACTGGACCACCAGGGAATATATACACTCACTTCAGCCTGCGATCGGGCGTTTGGCACATTGCCCACCGAGGGGCAGGCGTCAGTCCCGTCGGCTGCAGCCTGGCAGGAACCAGGCATAAGTCGCTGAGAATCAGTGCACCTGCATGCAAATGGGGCCATAATGACATGCAAATGGCCCACTATTTGCTTGCTTGCATGCATAATGGCCCCATTTGCGTGCCCAGCGCTGATATTGTGGTTCATGCGCCTGGCGCACCCGCATGTGCTGGTGCATCCCCCTGCTCCTCACTTGACACTTATGCTGGCGCAGTGCCACTGCACTGTGTGCAGTGTGGGCAGCCCCAGTGCCATATTCAATGGTGCTGAGCCATGGCACAGCACCGCTGAATATCGCTCGGACCATGGCCTGGCGCGATCCCAGTTGCGCGCTGGCGCCCAGGCTTGCGCCCTGCCTGACGATTCTGAATATCCTGCCTACTATCTCACTAGCATTTTCTCTGGTTTAAATAGAACTTCTGTCATGAAAACACACATCTTTATACTTTAAAAACAACTCTTAATTTCGAAAGTAAAAATGTTTTCTTCAATGTGGGGTTTATAATAGCAATAAGAACCTCAGCTTCAGACATTCTCTGGGAAATAATGACCTGTTGACTTTTGGAATGATGAAACATAGAAACATAGAAACATAGAAACATAGACTTTGATGGCAGATAAGGACCGCTTGGCCCACCTAGTCTGCCCATTTCCCTACCTAGAGGATAAACTGCAGATCCTATTTAACCAATAGCCTATTTCTTCCTAGCCCCCACAAAAATAGCCTTGTGTCTGTCCCATGCATTCTTGAATTCTCCCACAGTTTTAGACTCCACAACCTCCTCAGGAAGGCTGTTCCATGCATCTACCACCTTCTCTGTGAAAAAATACTTCCTCACATTGCCCCTGAGCCGTCCCCCCTCTATCTTCAGATTGTGTCCCCTTGTTCTTGCACATCTCTTTTTCTGAAAGATGCTACCCTCTTGGACTTTGTTGATTCCACTGAGGTACTTAAACGTTTCTGTCATGTCCCCCCTCTCCCTCCTTTCCTCAAGGGTATACATATTAAGCTCCTTTAGTCTCTCCTCATATGGCTTCTCTTGCAGACCCTGCACCATTTTAGTTGCCCTCCTCTGAACTGCCTCCATCCTGTCTATGTCCTTGCGGAGATGGGGTCTCAGAACTGGAAGCAGTACTCCAGATGGGGTCTCACCAACTGTCTGTACAGGGATAATAACTTCCTGTTTTCTGCTGGTGATACCTCTCCCTATACCTCCCAGTATCCCCAGCCTCCCTACCACCTTCTCCACATTGCTTGCCAACCTTAAGGTCATCTGTTATGATTACCCCAGGTCCCTTTCCATTTTGTTGTTGTTACTACCTCCCCCATTGTGTAATCTTCTGGTTTTGCTTCCCAGGTTCATTACTTTGCATTTCTTTGCATTGAATCCAAGCTGCCATACTTCTGAATGGGCAATGTGCAACAGAGGTGCTTGTCATTACAATAGAGCTATTGTAAGGGCAAGCCCCCTCTGCTGCACATTGGGTGCTTCTTTTTCCGACAGATCATCCTTCCCAAGACAAAGACTTCTCTAGGAGTCCTTAACTTGATGGGAATTGTTGGAAGTTGCAAAAGTATAGAAAGTCAGTTGTTCTACTGTATACATTATGGTTTAGTTGTCATGGTTCCGTTCAGTAACAGCGCAGAATAAAATAAAGTGGACAAAAATAAAGCGGTAAAAACAGTGTCACCATCAATTTTGGCAGCACAAAATGAAGCATGCCAGAACAATGCAGGCCACACGACACACAGGTAGCAAACAATGTTCACTGCATGGAGACACTGCACTAGAACCACAGGGGCCAGGAGCATAAGCCAGAATGCCATCCCCCCTGTCCTGTGTGTAGTGTGTATTTCTGGGAGCATGCTGGCATGTGCTTCTGGCCCCTTGCATTATACACGGCCATCCACATGGTGGCCTTGGTCCACCTGTCCTCCAGCGGTTACCCTGGTGCACGTTCTTCATCACTCAGCATTCTGGGTGGGGGTACCCACCATGTGGGTGCCTGTGCCATTAGATTACCATGGCAGGTGTCCAGTGGCCTGCTTCCCTCAGTGGTGGTTGCACCCTGCCCTCTTCCATCTCACTGCACCCCTGTGCTGTTCCTGTTCATGGGTGCCTGCTGCTGTGTGTTCCAGTGCAGTGCCTCCATGTGGTGGACATTGTTTGCTACCTGCGTGTCATGTGGCCTGCATTGTTCTGGCACGCTTCATTTTGTGCTGCCAATATTGATGGTGATACTGTTTTTGACGCTTTATTTTTGACCACTTTATTTTGTCTCGCGGTGTTACTGACCGGAACCATTGCTGGTGTCATGTATTAGGCATTGTAATAGGTAGGGAAAATGAGCAGACTAGGTGGGCCACGAGTCCTTATTTGCCTTCAACTTCTGTGTTTCTATGTTTATGTGCCCTGGGTTTTCTGTTCTTGGGATAAGGAATTGTATTAGATACATATTGAACTAAGTAATGTGGGGAGTGAAAACACTGTATCTGGCAGATATGTTGGCATCCACAAGATTAATACCTTTACTTTGAAGCATGAAACTCATATTGAAGACGTGGTACCTGCTGCCTCCTCACTCATTGCTTACTTTCCTATTGGAACCACTAAATGTCATGTGGAGGGCAGCTTTTAAGAGTTTTCTTTCATTTATTTTTAGTTCTATTTATTGTTTTTATGATATTGCATTTGTTATAGCAAAAATAGAGCTTAGAGCAGTCCATGGCATTATGTGGACTCCACGCTTAATTCACAGAGGTTGTGAGCATACTACATTCTGCGAGAAAAATGAGTTACCGGAAATCTGCCGCTTAACAACACAAGTGTTTTGATGACGGTCAGCTTACAGAGCCATTTTTATGTTCGCCGTGTGCACACATGCAGTGAAAATATTGCTATGAGAGTGGCTTTTGAGGGGTGTGGCACTGTCAGTCCAATTCAGAGTGGTTAGCAAGGGGCTTGTCAGTGTCAAACCAATCATCAGCCAGGCTAGTAATGGCAGTGTTCTGACTTGCTGGGTGGAAACATATAATTCAAAGGAAAGAGACGACCCAATCACAGGTTGGCTCTTTCCTTTGATCTACATAATGCCACCAATCAAGTACAGCAGATCTGTCATGATCAGCCTACTCAAAACCATCCTACACTTGTAAACGATAAAACTATCCATCCATGTCTGTTTCTGCCGCTGCCCTAAATGCACCCCCGGTCCAACCTATATTCTGGTATGGAGTGCCAATTCCACCATGTCGGCTGACATCCCCCACCCTGCCCATTTTACATCTGCAATAATAGGGAGCCCACCCTGGGACTACCAAACATAAAACTAACACTAGATGTGCCCAATCCCCTAGTGTCACCACCTGACATAAAGAAAACTATCCCTTAAAGAGTTTTGTTTTCTAAATATTCCTTGCAAAAGAGAAAACATATCTGTCAATGTCTTTTGCTGCTGCTGCCATAACTGCCCTCTCCCAGCCCAACCCATGTTAATATTCTGGCACTGGCATGCCAGTCTCCATAGTGGCTGCTACCCCCACCCTACCCATTTTACTTCTGCAGCACTTGGGAGCCCACCCCCAGTGCTGCAACACATGACACCAACACTGGGAGTGCCCAATCCTGGTATCACCACCTGAAATAAAGAAAACCCTCCCTTATAGGTTTTTTTTAAATCAACCCTGAAAAAATGAAAACTGTCCATAGATGTCTGTTGCCACCATTACTATCCCCCACTCAACCCTCCCACTCAGCATCCACCACCCAACACCCTCCCAAGCCCTTATTTACTCACCAGGGGTTCAATGCCATAACTCTTTTTGGACCACAGACACATCTTCACTTTTCAATGCTGGACCGTGAACTAAGCAAATCTAGTATGTGGTTCAAAGTATTTAAATGGGGTTTTGAAGTCATTGGCATAACTTGATCATTTCTGAATATTTTTTGCTGCAGATTTTCAACATGCCTTTTTTGGGATTGCACCTCATGAGCAATGTCAGTGAAATTAGGCAAATGTGTCCTGAAGGGTGATTTTGCAGTCATTACACAAAATCACCTTTTGGGCAGGAGTTGAACATTTTCTCTACCCTTGTTCATGGGGTGGGGTCATAAGAAGACTATGTTGAAAAGTTTTGGTAGAAATATTAAAAACCAACAAAATTCTGAGCCTGCATTGACATTTATGAACACAGACTTGTAACGCTGGTAATTTTCAATATTCTGACCCCTAATTTTCAACATAGCCATTTCATCACAGCACCTCATAAATGTGACAGCTGTCATTTTTTAAATCTTGACCAAGAGTGTCTTTTCACACTTGAGGTGAGAAATTAACTTTTGGGCAGGATTTAAACATTTTCTCCACCCTTGTTCATAAGCTGGGCTTATAAGAATGCTATGTGTGTCATAAGAAGGCTATGCTGAAAATTTGGGGTACAAATATGAGAAAACAAATTATGAGTCTACATTGCAATTTTTTAATGCACACTTGTAGCTGTGGTAATTTTCTATATTTTGTCCCCAACTTACCAACATAGCTATTTTTTCACACAAGCTCATTAATGTGACAGCTGTGATTTAAAAAATGAAATTTCAGCCATTGTTTTATAAATGACACCTGCCATTCACAGAAGGAGTGGTAAAAAAAAAAGATGTTGAAAATCTAGGGTAAAATGTGAAAACAGATAAGTTATGAGGAAACAAAGTGTTCCAACATTTACTCATACTTCATTTTTGCAGATTTTGGTCCTAATATTCAGTATGTCCCTTGTGTTACCCCACCTCCTGAACATGGCAGGTGTAATTTTTCAAATCCCTCTGAAACTTGTTTCCACAGTTGCACAGCAGAATCACCTTTTGATGGAATTTTACAAATGCCACCTGTCTTAGTCATAATTTCAGGTCATAAAAGACTGTTGGATATTTTAAGTCAAATTTTGGGAACTCACTTAAAAGTAGATATCGCACCTCAGCTGCCCTATCCTGGGTAAAAAGCATTATACCCTGAAAATGAGACACTGAATCTCATTTGCTGTATCTTAGGTAAATATATAATAACAAGATTTGTCAATGTCAAGTGTTGCTTGCTGCCATCAGCAATGGAAGTGCAGGAGTTAGACAGATACAGTATAGGAATGGCAGTGAAGTATTGAACTGACGCCAACTCCACCCCAACCCTGCAGAGATGGACAGGCATTGGGTGTGCCTTTAATGGTCAACAACATTTCACCTCGTCTCTACCCTGTAGACACTCACAAGTGTCGAGGTGTACTTTGAAGCATTCGGGCTTTACACTCACCTCATTCCGTAATGAAATACACTGAAATGCGTGCAGTATAGGAGAATGGGGTGAACTCTGGAGCCAAAGAGTCCAAGGCGCACCTCGATGCCTGCCACTGGCTGCAGGGTGGGGGTGGAATGGCATGAGCATTACTGTCAACAATCCCAAGTCACATCCCTGATGCCTGTCAGTCCCTACACGGTACGGCGTTATGGTTGAAAACCCTAACACCCTGGGCGTTTCTTGATATTTTTACTCCAAGTTTTGAACATGGGCTTTTTGTGATCCCACCGCATGAACAGTGACACTATCAGTTTGTTAGCCGAAAGGTGATTTTGCACAGCGACTGCCCCATTTGGTGCCGCAGGTGAGAAAACACATTTCGAACAGGATGTGAAAAACGACAGCTGTACTGTTCATGAGGAGGTGTAAAATGGCAATGTTGAAAATCTGGAGTGAAAATATAAAAAAACTGGTGAAGTCACGAGTGTGAGTAGAAACTGCGCAATGCACACCCATAATGTAATTAGTTTTGGGATTTTTTACAGCAGATTTTCAACATAGGCATTTTGGGACCTCCACTCATGAATAGTGTCACAGTGATTTTCTTAATCTATCCCGAACACTGATTTCCCACAGCGACTGTGCTATTCTGCACCGGAAGTGCAAAAACACATTTCGGCCAGGGTGTGAAAAATGACAGCTGTACTGCTCATAAGGAGGTATCGAAAAATGCCAATGTAGAAAATCTGGACTGAAAAGATTACTAATTTGTGAACTTATGAGGGTGCGTGGAAATTGCACAATGCACACTTGTAACACAGTCATTTTATGGACATTTGTCACCAAGTTTTCAACATAGCCAGTTTAAGATGTCTGCTCATGAACAGTGTCACTGTGATTTTCTTAATCTGTCCCGAACACTGATTTCACACACTGACCATGCCACTGTGCGCTACATGTGTGAAAACACATTTTGGATGAGATGTGAAAAATGACAGTTTTACTGTTCGTAAGGAGGTGTGGTAAAATGGCAATGCTGAAAATCTGGAGTGAAAATATTAAAAATACTTGAAGTTACAAGCATGCATAGGAACTGCACAACACACACACTCTTAAAACAGTCATTCTGGGGAATATTTTCACCAAATTTTCAACATAGGGTTTTTGGGGGCCTACCTCATGAACCATGACACTGGGATATTCTTAATCTGTCCTGAACATTGATTTCGCACACCGCCGCGCCATTGTGTGCAACATGTGCTAAAACAAATTTCAGGTGAGATGTAAAAAATGATAACTATACTGTTCATAAGAAGGTGTGGTAAAATGGCAATGTTGAAAATCTGGAGAGAAAATATTAAAAATGCTCAAAGTTATGAGCGTGCGTAGGAACTTCGCAATGCACGCTTGTGAAACAGTCATTTTGGGAATTTTTCACCAACTCTTCAACATAGGGTTTTTGGGGGCCTACCTCATGAACTGTGGCACTGTCATTTTGTTAATCAGTCCCAAAAGTTGGTTTCTTGCAGTGACCACAAAATCACCTTTTGGGACCGAATAACAAAATGACAGTGACTGAGTTCATGAGGTGGGGTCCCAAAAACCCCATGTTGAAAATTTGGTGAAAAAAATTCCCAAAAATGGCTATGATATGCACCAATGTTGAAAAACCCTCATTTATGCCATTATATAGTTTACCAGCATTTCATCAGTTCGTAGTCAGCTTTGAAGAGTGCAAACATGTTCCTGGTCCACTGAAGATCATCGCGCCTGGTTCCAGAGGTAAGTATGGGGTGTGTGGGGAGGTGGGGTACGAGGAGGGTGGGCACAGGTTGGAGGAGGGACCACTGGAATCAACGAGGGACCATTTTCTAGTTTACAGGTTTATTTAAAAAAAAAACTCACGGAGGGTTTTTTTTTTTGTGGGGACATTTAATTTTGGCACACTGGGGTGGGCTCCCAGTGTGCCACCTGAGTGTTTTGGGAGGGCTGTAGCCTACAGGGGATTGGGCACCCCCGTCAGTACATACCAAGTGCTGGGGAGAACAAGAGCCAAGGAGGATTGGGCACCCCCCTCGACACACAAGAAATTGGGGGGGCATTATGCAGATGAGGAGTGGGCTCCCCATCACTAAAATTACCAGGAAGGGGGCATGCCAACTGGGGGATTAGGCACCTCTGTCGGCACATATGAGTGCGGGTGGGTGGCAAGAGCCAAGGGGATTGGGCACCCTCAGCACACAACAAATTTGGGAGGGTGACATTAGGCTGACAGGAAGTGGGCTTTCTGTCGGCAATTGAACAGGAAGGGGCATGATGACAGGGGATTGGGCACCCCGTCAGCTTTTTTTATTGAAAATTTCACCATGATCGGCTCGGTGGCACTGAGGGTTGAGGCACCGGATGCCACATCTCGTGCATGCCAGCGACCCAGGTTGGGAATGAGCCCGGTTCATCAGGGTCGGCAGGGGAGGACTAAGATTGAGCATCTGATTACAGCTCTCTTAGTCCTGGGGTGGGTGAGGGGCTCTTCCGTTGCACTGACAACCCCTGGCGGAGGTTGGGGCACTGCAGAGCACGGTAACCTGAAGCTCAAGCATTGGGGTAGTGGCAGATGTCCTCTGGGTGCATGCAGAACGTGCGCATACTGGGTGGGACGTCATTGCATGTCGTGCCCAGGGAGGAAACATCAAGGAAAAATCCTCTGCCCTCAGAAAGAGCGACAGCAATTGCAGGGAAGCCAACCCACCACACAGCCAATGCTGACTGACTCTCTGATTCTCTTTGGGTCTGGTGGCCTCTCAGTCGGGGTGGGAGAGCCTCAGACCCGTACACCCAATGTAATTCCTGGAGTAGTCAGTTCAGGTGGGAGGTTGAGTGTGGCGGCTATCGGCGAGACCCTGAGAGATGCCCTGAGGGTAGGGTGCACAAATAGATTCCATGCAAAAAAAAAGGTTCACCAGGAAGGCACACTGAACAGCGGGAGGCAGCTTCCATCAGTTTCCTGGGGATTGTGAGAGGCTAACAGAGAAGCCGTCACCATGGGACTTAATCAGCTGTTTTGGTAGCTTGTAATGCAACAAAACAGCTGATTGTGTGGTGACGTGGCCCAAATTTCCTGACACATTTAGGCATTCTCCCTAACTGCTGAAAGCAATGTGTTTCTTGCACATGCGTGCAAGCAACACAAAAACAAGCATTTGTCAATGCCGAATGTTTGCTTGCTGGCATTGGTAGTGTAGGAGTTAGAGGGCTGCATAATAGGAATGGCAGTGAAGTATTGAACTGAAGCCAACCCCACCACCACCCTGCAGAGACTGATAGGCATTGGGATGTGCCTTTGGGTTGTCAGGCATAACGGCTACACCATTTCACCACACCCTACCCTGCAGACACTGACAAGTGTCACTGTGTGCCTTGGGGTCTTTGGCCCTTATGCTCACCCCATTCCATCAGGAAATACGGTGAGATAAGTCCTGTATAGGAGAATGTGGTGAACTTTGGGGCCAAAGAGTCCAAGGCACACCTCAATGCCTCTCACTGGCTGCAGGGTGTGGAATGGTATGAGCATTACAGGCGAGAATCCCAAGTCACACTCCTGATGCCTGTCAATCTCTACAGGGTGGGGCATTATGGTCAGAAACCCTAACGCCTCAGGCGTTCATTGGCATTTTCACTCCAAATTTTCAACATGGGTTTTTTGTGAGCCCAACTTTATGAACAGTGGCAATATCAGTTTGTTAGCCGAAAGCTGATTTCACACAGCGACTACGCATTTGGCATCACAGGTGCGAAAACACATTTCGAACAGAATGTAAAAAATGACAGCTGTACTGTTCATGGGGAGGTGCAAAAATGGCAATGTTGAAAATCTGCAGTGAAAATATTAAAAAAACTGGTGAAGTCACGAAAAGGGAGAAAATGCGCAACACACACCCATAATGCAATTAGTTTAGGTAGTCTTTTACAGCAGATTGTCAACACAGGGATTTTGGAACCTCCACTCATGAACAGTGTCACTGTGATTTTCTTAATCTGTTCCTAACAGTGATTTCCCACAGTGACCATGCATTTCTGGGCTGGAAGTGCGAAAATACATTTCGGCCATGGTGTGAAAAATGACAGCTGTACTGTTCATAAGGAAGTGTGGAAAAATGCCAGTGGTGAAAATCTGGACTGAAGATATTAGAAATCCATGAAGTTACGAGGGTGTGTGGAAACTGTGCAATGGTCGCTCATAACACAGTCACTTTATGGACTTTTTTCACCAAATTTTTAACATAGCCATTTTAATACCTTTGCTCATGAACAGTGTCACTGTGATTTACTTAATCTGTCCCAACATTGATTTTGCACTGACTGCACCATTGTGCGCTACATGGGCAGAAACACGTTTTGGGTGAGATGTAAAATGACAGCTATACTGCTCATAAGGAGATGTGGTAAAATGGCAATGTTAAAATCTAGATGAAATATTGAAAATTTCTGAACTTCTACAGTGCATAGGAACAGTGCAACGCATGCTGCGTAAACAGTCATTTTGGGAATTTTTTCACCACATTTTGAACATAGGGCTTTTGGGGGCCTACCTCATGAACTGTGACACTGTCGTTTTGTAAATCGGTCCCAAAGGGTGGTTCCGCGCAGTGACCACAAAATCACCTTTCAGGCCCGATTAACAAAATGACAGTGACAGAATTCATGAGGTGGGGTCCTAAAAACCCCATGTTGAAAAGTTGGTGAAAAAATTCCCCAAAATGCCTGAGATATGTATCAAAGTTGAAAAACCCTATTTATTCCATTATACAGCTTATCGGCATTTCTTTAGTTCGCAGTCGGCTTTGAAGAGTGCAGACGTGTTCCTGGTCCACCAAGATCTTCACGCCAGACTCAGAGGTAAGTATGGGTGAGGTGGGGGTGGGGAGGCAAGGTGGCAGAGGGTGGGCACAGGTGGGGGAGGGGTCAGGACAGTCAGCGAGGAAGGTTTTTTCTTTCAGGTTTTTTTTCTTTCTTGGACGATACGAACTTGTGCCACGCTTGGGGTGGGCTCCTCAGTGTGGCAGCTGGAAGGCTGTTTGGTGGGGCAGTGGAGCCAATGGGGGATTGGGCACCCCCATCAGCCATATGGAATGTTACCATGCTGGGGTGAGCTCCCAGCGTGGCACCCAGTAGTCTCTTGGGGGGGGGGACAGTGGAGCCGACGGGGGATTGGGCACCCCCATCAGCCATACAGACTGCTGCCACACTGGGGTGGGCTTCCAGCATGGCACCTGGAACTCTGTTGGGGGGAGCGCAGCAGAGACGACGGGGGATTGGGCACTCTTGTCAGCCATACAGTGTGTGCGTGGGGGAGGAAGCATGAGCACGCAATATGGCGTGTGTGTGTGTGTGTGTGGGAGGAGCGCATGAGTACGTGATATCTTATCGCTGCTCACTGAAGCGTAGCTCTCCCTTTGAACTGTACGCCACTGCATTTTCAACTGCTGCCATAGACAGCTGCAACATTCATTGGCGAACTGTGGCCGCATCTGCAAACACACTGACTGAATTGGAAGACAGGGTGCCACACCTCCGAAAACTCGGATGATGGCACTATATTTCTTGCACATGCGTGCAAGCAAACATAATGAGTACAAGCAAGACCTGGTACAAAAGCAATATCAGTGGCGAACATTCAGCATTCACACATACTTGTTAATTCTTGTGGTACTCAAGAGACAGGATTTAGAAGAAACCCATTTTCCTAGAGATGTGCCACTCCCATTAAATGGAAAATGCTATTTGTATAATTATTTGATGTTCAACAGAATGCTCAGCCGAGATAAATGTACAACTGAACCTAAAAAATATGTCACCCTGTTGTTTCTACCTGAGAAAAACATTTGACAGTATTTCAGAATACTTTTACTGTATTGGACATGGGCCTGCCAAATCTTTTTTTGTAAATAATAGAAATCTTCAGTTCACAATAAAACAAGCATTTGTCAATAGAAACATAGAAACATAGAATTTGACGGCAGATAAGGACCGCTTGGCCCACCCAGTCTACCCATTTCCCTACCTAATGGATAAGCTGCAGATCCTAGTTAACCAGCAGTCTACGTCTTCCTACCCCCACCCCCTAGAATTACCTTATGACTGTCCCATGCTACTTGAATTCCACCACTGTTTTTGACTCCACAACCTCCTCTGGAAGGCCGTTCCATACATCCACAACCCTCTCTGTGAAAAATACTTCCTTAAATTACCTCTGAGCCGCCTCTTCTATCTTCAAATTGTGCCTCCAATGCCAAATGTTGATTGCTTATATGTGCTGTTTGGATTTGGAAGTGAAAGTACCATGCCTAAGAACTGTCATGTATCCCCCCTTCCCCCAAGACATCCACTGTGTCTTTCTATTCAGTATTCACAGAAGAGGGGGGAGGGGCAAGGGCTACAGCTGTACAGCAGTTGCAAAGGCTATAGGCCGGTCAGCCTCACTTCAGTAGTGGGGAAGATCATGGAGACATTGGTTAAAGAAAGGATAGTGGAGCATGAAGAAGTCATCGGAGCCCAGAACCATAGGCAACATGGATTCATAGTGGGGAGGTCATGTCAGATAAATCTGGTTGATCTCTTTGACTGGGTGACAAAGGAACTAAATCAAGGTGGGGCAGTGGACAATGCTTACCTTGATGCAAGCAAAGGCTTTGACACCGTCCGACATAGAAGGGTGATAAACTAGCTGAGTAGGCTGGGCATGGGGAAAGGGTGGTAAACTGGCTAGAAACTGGGTAACAGACAGGAGGCAGAGAGTGGTGGTAAATGAAGCAGTCTGGGGAGAGGGGTGACCAGTGGGGTGCTGCAGGATTGGTCCAGGGGCCAGTCCTGTTCAGTGTCTTCATTAGTGACATTGCAGAAGGGCTGAAGGGGAAAGGTCTGCCTGTTTGCAGATGACACCAAGATCTGTAAGACAGTGGATACTCCAGAGGGGTGGAGAAAATGAGGAGGGACCTGGGGACACTTTTAAATGGTCTGAGGACTGGTAACTGAAAAAAATTATGCACCTGGGACACAAAGACCCTAGGGAAAGGTACCGGATTGGGGGAGTACTGACAGTCACAAAGAAGGAAAGGGACCTTGGGGTTGTTATTTTAGATGACATGAAATGGCAAAGTGGTAAGGCAGCTGGGAGGGCCAGTAACATGCTGAGGTGCATAGGCAGGGGTATCACCAGCATAAGGAGGGAGGTAGTGATGCCATTATCTAAAAACCATGGTCAGGCTTCACATGGAGTACTGTGTGCAGTTCAGGAGATCACACCTTCATTAGGATATTAACCGCTGGAGATGGTCCAGAGAAGGCGAATGAGATGGTACAGAGTTTGCAACACAAGACTTATGAGGAGAAATTAAGGGACCTCAACATGTGCTGAGTGGAAGACAGGAGGGAATGAGGGACTATTCATGTACCTCACGGGTATAAATATAACTAATGAGAAGCAGGAGACAGCTGCTATAGGCATATGTGCCAGCTTCTGTGTGATATTTTTTTGTTCTTCTAAATCTATAATCTCCAGTATTTCAGTAACCACATGACCACACTGCTTTTTGTAGGCAATTTTATGCTGGTTGATGCCTGGTGTCAGATGGCAGACAGAGAGCTCACCAGATTGTGTTGTCATTGAACGACTTCTTAGAGTGTTCTTTTACTGGTAAGCATTTTGGAAAGCTGGTGAATGTCACAATTTTTATTATGATTGTATCTGCTTATGTCTGTCCCCTTTGGTCCCCCCATCCCCACACCCCAACAGTCATCAGTGCCACAGCTGCAGCCTTCTTCTTGCCAAGATGGTGGGTGAGAAAAGAGAAACAGAGAATTTGATGGCACAAACCGCTTGGCCCACTTAGTCTGCCCATTTCCCTACCTGATGGATAAGCTGCAGATTCTAGTTAAACAGCTTACTTCCTTCTACCCCCCAGTAGAACTGCCTTGTGTCTGTCCGTGAGCAGCTGCCTTCAGAGTCTGTGAAGTGCTTTTTCAGTGCCGCTTATTGGTCATCTTCCAACACAGGCGAGGCACTGCCAGCTGAAAAGTAACTCAGGACAAGCAGGTTTCAAAGTGGGGAAATGGAGTGAGCAAGAATGAAGTACTCATTCAGATGCGGCATCAATTTTAAGATCAGCATTCTGGTGTGGGCACTGCAAATAGAACCCCAGCTTATTAAGTAGCCTTATGAAGAGTAAAGGCTTCTTGAAACACTGGGGTTGTGTTTATTGTACTGTAAGTGGGCTGCATCTAATTCGGTAATTTACTGTACCTTACATCTGGATGTATGGTAGGACCAACTTTAAATAAACACTGCACCTGAATTAACACATGATGCCACAGAAACATAGAATTTGTCAGCAGAAAAGGACCACTCAGCCCATCCAGTCTGCCCAAGTGTTCTCTACCTACTAGCAATTCCTGCCTGTATATGTTACTGCATGGCTTATTCTGCCTGCATCCATCAGGACCTCCTTGTGAATGAGCTTGCTCAATGGATTTTTCCTGCAAGGAACTTGAACCTACTCCACTTGCATAGCCCTATTGATCTCCGTTGACACCCTCCTTCCACTTTTTGTAATATACCCCTATGTTTATCCCATGCATGCTTCATGCCCCCTACCATTTTAGGTTCCACCACTTCTCCTGACAGTCTGTTTAAGGCATCTACCACCCTTTCAGTAAAGAAATATTTCTTCACATCTATCCTGAATGCCCCCCCAGCTTCATTGTATGTCCCTTGGTTTGGGTGCTCATCTGCATTTGAAGGAAACTCCCCAACTGTACCCTCTTTACCCCTGTGAGGTACTTTGTAGGTCTTGATCATGTCACCTCTTGCCCTCCTCTCTTCCAGAGTGTAGATGCTGAGATTCTTCAGCCTTTTCTTGTAGGGATTCCTGTGAAAATTCTGAACCATTTTAGTTGCCCTCCTCTGTAAAACCTCTACCTTATGTCCTTTCTGAAGTGTGGACTTTAAAACTGGACACAGTAATGCAGCTGGAGGTATACCACGGAGTGAGACAATGACAACACAACATCCCTCCTCCTCCTACTGGAGATGCCACTCCTTATGAACCGCAGAATCCAATTTGCCCTGCCCATAGCCTTGTGGCACTGTACTGCCATCCTGAGGTCCTCTGATATAATAACCTCAAGGACCCTTTCATGTCTAATGAGTATCAGTACCTCCCCCCATCCTATACCCAGCTTCGGGGTTCCTATGCCCTAGTTACGTGATTTTACACTTGTTGGCATTGAACCCCAAGTAGGTAAGAAAATGGAATTTTCTGAAGGAAAGAATAGTTGAGTACCTAGAGGTCAGTGGAGCACAGGATGCAAGGCAGCATGGGTTCACAGCGGGAAGGTCATGTCAGACGAATCTAATAGATTTCTTTGACTGGGTGACCAAAGTAGTAGACCAGGGAGGGGTTGTGGACATGGCCTACCTAGACTTTAGCGAGGCATTTGACACAGTCCCACAAAAGATTATTAGTCAAATTAACCAGCCTGGGAGTGGGTCCCAGGGTGGTAGCCTAGGTAAAACATTGGCTGCACAACAGGACACAGAAGGTAATTGTAAATGGAGTCCACTCTGAAGAAAGAGGCGGTTACTAGTGGGGTACCGCAGGGTTCAGTATTGGGTCCAGTCCTTTTAATGTCTTCATCAGTGACATTGCAGAGGGACTGGAAGGAAAAGTATGCCTTTTGCAGATGACACAAAGATCTGCAACAGGGGTTGAACACAAGGAGGAAAGGATGAAAAGGGACTTGGCAAGGTTGGAGGAATGGTCAGGAGTATGGCAGCTAGGATTCAATGCAAAAAGTGCAAAACAATGCACCTGGGAAACGAGATCCCAGGGAAGAATACACAATGGGTGGGAGGTAGTAACAACAACAAAACAGGAAAGGGACCTGGGGTAATCATATCAGATGACCTTAAGGTTAGCAATGTGAGAAGGCAGTAGGGAGGGCTAGGGGTACACTGGGATGTATAGGAGAGGCATCAGCAGCAGAAAACAGGAAGTTGTTATCCCTCTGTACAGACAGTTGGTGAGACCCCATCTGGAATACTGTGTCCAGTTCTGGAGACCCCATCTCCGCAAGGACATAGACAGGATAGAGGCAGTCAGAGGAGGGCAACTAAAATGGTGCAGGGTCTGCAAGAGAAGCCGTATGAGGAGAGATTAAAGGAGCTTAATATGTATACCTTTGAGGAAAGAAGGAGAGGGGACATGATAGAAACTTTCAAGTACCTCAAGGAATCAACAAAGTCCAAGAGGGTAGCATCTTTCAGAAAAGAGACTTGCAAGAACAAGGGACACAATTTAAAGATAGAAGGAGGGGCGTTCAGGGCAATGTGAGGAAGTATTATTTCACAGAGAGTGTAGTGGATGCATGGAACAGCCTTCCTGAGGAAGTTGTGGAGTCTAAAACTGTGGGAGAATTCAAGAATGTATGGACAGACATAAGGCAATTCTTGTGGGGCAGGAAGAAATAGGCTGTTGGTTAACTAGGATCTGCGGCCTATCCTGTAGGTAGGGAAATGGGCAGACTAGATGGGCCTAGCGGTCCTTATCTGCCGTCAAAGTCTATGTTTCTATGTTTCTATGAATTGATTTAAATGACTTGCAGGCTTTTAAGCAGCTTTTCGGGGAGTGTGTATATGTGTGTGTGTGTGTGGGCGGGGGCTCTGCTACTATAAGTATTTGCTTTTGATTTGGGATGATGTGCGAACAGACTAACCCTGCTCCCCACTCTGTGTGCTATATCAGAGATAAAGAGCCCACATAGCATTGGGCCAAGCATTGAGCCCTGCAGCACCCACTTGTCACTGCTGTGGGTGCTGAGAGCTACCCCACAACCACCACCCTCTGTACCCTCCCCTGTAACCAGTTCTCTATCCATTTAGTCAGACCACCTTCCACCCGTACCCCTCCCAGTAGTCCGCACCCTTTCTCTTCCTTATTCTTACTGGGTGTTGGTGCCTTCTGTATTACACTCAGACCACTCTGCCTGCCCCCTTCCAGAGTTACTACACTTCCGCCTTTACCTATATCTAGGGTGGTGAGCTCATCAGGCTCCCCTGTCCGGACCTTTCTACCAACCACAGTCTTTGACCCCCCATTTGTTTAAATCCACCTTAGTAGAGATATACCTCTCTAATCCTGGCTTTTTTTTTTTTACTTATTTTCTCACAGGGCTACGGTTGACTTGGTCATCCCAACCGACCCCCCTAGCCCTGCCCCCAACATCAGGCTGACCTGCTCACCTCCACGGATTACCTCCATGCTGGATTGGTGAGGAGCTTCCCAGGTCGACCCACCAGAGCATGATCCAGTTGAGGAGGTGCCATTCGGGGTGGGCAGGAGGGGTTGGAAGCTCATGCTGCCTGACCGTAGCCCATTTTCCACTTTTCTCCCTTTTGCAGAGTGCGGGCATGCAATGACACTTAGGCACAGCGTGCCAACATCCGCCACATTCCACCACCCTTTACTACACCACTGTAGTAGCATCCGCGGTCATCACCAGGGGCCGCTACAGAGCGGTGGGTCACCGGATCCCAACCCGGGATAGGAGAGCAGCCCTCTGGATGCTCAATTCTATCCCTCCCTCCCTTGCCAATCCCTGGCGGCCCGAGCTTGTGTCCAGACCTGGGTTGCCAGCATGGCGCGAGGTGTGGTGTCCAGCGCCTCAACCCTCAGTGCCAGTGGCCCAGCAGCAATGCTGCCTTTAATACTCCCCTCCCCTTCCTGCTCCAGTGTACCCTGTCCACCACGTACAAGTCACTGTTCCCCCAAGACCCTACCCCAGTTAGTCACTAACCCATAATGTTTCGTGTGGCATCAGTTCCTCGCCATTCAAACTCCTCAAGCTACCCTTCCTTCCCATGCTTGCACATGGTACCGGCAGTACTGTACCTCAAGAATGCCACCGACTTTATCCCCTCACTGCCTGTTTAAGTACTCTAAGCCTCCCCTCACTACTTCCACAGTGTCCCCTCCAAGTCGTTTGTACCCACATGCAACAGTAAATGAGGTTTCTTCCTCCCTTGCTGCACTCTTGAGCAGTGCCTGCCCTGCCCCTCCTGCAGTCAACCTGGGGACAGCTTCAACCCAAATATGGCTGTGCCTTTCCCCTTTCACCTCATCTCACCCATTTCAGTATAGAATCCCCCAGGACAAGTACCCCCTGCCCTTACTCCCTTTCCCTTCTAATGCCCCTTCCACTACCCCAGTATTCGTTCTTCCCTGTCCCTTACCCCCGCCAACTGCATCCTCTGTGACTTCCCTATCTGTACCCCCTACTTCCGCCTCACCCCTTTTCTTTGCCTTATTCCTCCCATCCCCCTTGAACCCCTTCCCAGCCTATTTCCTACTGGGCTTCCCATGTCGACCTCCCCTCCTCCCCTGCTGATTACCAACCCCTCTCCTATCCCTGCTGTTGTCGATTTAGAGCCCCCATTCCCTTCTACCCCGATAGTGATGCCCCTCCCATCCTTCCCCTTCCTTAGCCTTCTCTCCTTCAGTCACCACTTCTCTTCCTTACTAGCCCCTTCTACCCTTTTGTCCTCACTATCTCTTCCCCTACCTGTTGCCATCTCTCCATGCCCCGCTTGTCTCCCCCTTCAGTATGTTCCTGCTCCCTCTCTGTCCGATAGCAGAGTTTTGAATCTATTCCTAGTCGATACCTGTCCTACATCTCTTCCCTATTAGTTCCACCCTCCTAGTTGTTCCCCTCCGTGCCACCCCTGGTTCTTCCCTACCTGCAGCCATCTGCTCTCTCCCCTGGTACTCCTCGTGGTCTCTTCCTCCCCATCAGGAGGCCCTCCGCCCTCGCCCTCGGGCACCCCCTTCTTTCTCGCTTTTCTGCTAGTACCTCTGGTACTGGGATTGGTTTCAATCCTAGTTATTCTTCCTCTGCCCCCTTTGCCATCCCCTATTCCCTCTTAGGTTGCCTACCATACTCATCTGCCCTGCCACTTGGGCTCCTCCCTAACCTCCACAGTTCCTCCCTCCAACTAGCCACTCATCTACAGACCATTCAACCCCCCCCCGCATCCTCCAAGCCCAGTCCAGGATCATGGCAGACTCACACCCTCTACACCCCACCACCCTTCCAAAGATGCCTGCTGTATTGACATGTGGAACCTGCCCCACTGTGTCTCCCATCTTATGTTACGGGCTCTTACTTCCAGGTTCTGTACCCTACTGCAACCTTTAGGCCCCTATTTACTCAAATTCCTGTCCCCCTCCACAGTAGTCCCCTACTGACCCTTGCCGACCAGGGTAATTCAGTCTCAAATCTCATCCGTTAGATACTGTATTACTGTAGCAATCCTAAAGCCACTTTATCTGGTTTTCACCCTCAGCTACTATACTTTTTGTTCTTGGCTCTCATATAGTTTCACTTAGCCCTGTTAGAAATCTTATTGCACTCCGAGTATTACTCAGCTCAGTTAGAGAAATAAACAGAAGAAATAAATATGTATTATTACAGCAATCATAACAGTATAGCTCAGTACTTAGGTCAGTTAGATAAAGAAACAGAACAACTAAATCTGTATTATTACAGCAATCCTAAAGTATCCAATCATTGCTTTGTCTCTACTCCACAGACCCTGCTGTAATATAGGACCACAGAGGACCATGGGCAGGAGGGTGGGCAACTGTAAAGTCTGGCAGAGCTCCATTGAGCTTGCTCACTCACCCTTTCTCACCCACTCGTTCTATTTCTCTCGGCGCTGCAGGCTACCCTTTTGTACTAGGGTCCTGCTTGCACATGCACCTTTTTCTGCCCAGAAAGAAATCTGCAGCTGTCCCGACAGAGCTCCGTTGAGGTCACCCACTCCCTCCCTCCCTCTCACTTGTTCATTCTGTTTCTCCTGGCACTGCAGGCTGCCCTTTGTACTGGGCTCCTGCCTCTGTTGGCTATTTTTCTGCCCACAAAGAAATCTGCAGCAGTCCTACAGAGCTCCATTGAGCTCAATCATTCCCCCTCTCTCACTCGCTCGTTCCGTTTCTCCTGGCACTGCAGGCTGCCCTTTTGTACTGGGCTCCTGCCTGGGTTGGCACCTTTTTCTGCCCACAAAGAAATCCACAGCAGTCATGATACAGTTCCGTTGAGCTCGCTCACTCCCTCTCTCTCACTCGCTTGTTATGTTTCTCCCACCAGTGCAGGCTGCCCTTTTGTACTGGGCCCCTGCCTGCACTGCTACCTTTTCTGGCCACAAAGAAATCTGCAGCTGTCCCAACAGAGCTCCATTAAGCTCACTCACTCCCCTCCCTCACTCACTCATTCTGTTTCTCCTGGCACTGCAAGCTGCCCTTTTGTACTGGGCTCCTACCTGCGTTGGTGCCTTTTTCTGCCCACAAAGAAATCCGCAGTAGTCCCGAAAGAGCTCAGTTGAGTTCGGTCACTCCCCCTCTCTCACACGCTTGATCCTAATCTTTCTCAAATGCTGATTTCCGAAAGTGGCTGTGCTATTCTGCGCCAGAAGAGCAAAAACACATTTAAGCCAGGATGTGAAAAATGACAGCTGTACTGTTCATAAGGAGGTGTGAAAAAATACCAGTGTTGAAAATCTGGTGTGAAAATGTTACTAATTTGTGAACTTACAAGGGTGCGTGGAAACTGCACAACGCACGCTTGTAACACAGTCATTTTATGGAGTTTCATCACAAAATTTTCAACTTAGGCATTTTAGGATCTCTGCTCATGAACAGTGTCACTGTGATTTTCTTAATGCATCCCGGACACTGATTTCCCACAGTGACTGTGCTATTCTGCGCCAGAAGTGCAAAACATATTTCAGCCAGGATGTGAAAATGACAGCTGTACTTTTTATAAGGAGGTACGTAAAATGGCAATGTTGAAAATCTGGAGTGAAAATATTGCAAATTGGCCGAAATTACAGGTGTTGCAAAGTTCTGAAATGCAGCGCTCATAAAACAGTCAGTTTTGGATTTTCCCACCAAATTTGCAACATAGACTTTTTGAGCCCATCTCATGAACACTGGCACTGTCCTTTTGTTATTGGGTCCTGAAAGGTGGTTCCACGTAGTGATCATGGTAACCACCTTTCGGGACTGATTAATGCTATGACAGTGGCTGAATTCATGAGGAGGGGGGCCCAATAACCCCATGTTAAACATTTGGTGCCAAAATTCCAAAAATGCCTGAGATATGCAAAAAGCTGAAAAAGCCCTATTCATGCCATTATACAGCTTACCGGCATTTCCTCAGTTAGTGGTTGACTTTGAAGAGTGTAGACGTGTTCCCGGTCCACCAAAGATTGTTACGCCAGAATCCAAAAGGTAAGTATGGGGTGAGGAGGGGTGGAGAGGCAGGGTGCACAGTGGTGGGCGGGTTGAGGGAGGGGTGGGGAGACTGGGAGGACTGTTTTCTTTTTACAGGTTGAAAAAAAACATTGCAGGATGTTTTTTTTCTTTACAGGGCCATTGGGCATGCTGGGGTGGGCTCCCAGCATGCCACCTGAATGTTTGGGGGGTGTAGCTGACAGGGGAATTGGGCACCTGTCGGCACATATGGAGTGCTGGGGGAACAAGAGCCGAGGGATGGACACCCCCTCAGCATAAACTGAACATTTTTGGGGATGCATAATGCCGATGGAGTGGGCTCCCCGTCGGCAACCTAAACTGTGTGGAACTGAAGCCAGCGAGGATTGGGGCCCCCATTGGCAAAAAAAAACACATGTTGTGGGTGCACAGCTGCTGCCGTTATGGGATTGGGCACCCCTCAGCACTGGGAGCTCAGTCATATTGTTTGTGAACATGACGGCATGCGCGTAATCAACATAAAAATGGATTCCCTTTTTTTAAAATGGGATTTGCTATACTTAAAAAGGTCAGAAATGTTTCCTAGTTAAAATGTTTGTAGTGATCTGTTTGTTTGCACATACAGTATGTGTTGAGGACTGTTGTCTTACTTTATCTGGGCTCTCAGAAAGTTATCATCACACTAGGAGGCAGAAAAGGAAGTGTTAAAACTCCCAGCAAAAGTGACAGCTGGACTTTAGGTAAAGGAAACAGCACCGTTTAAGTGCCACTGAGAATTTTTTTGTTTCTTCTTTTTGTCGCTTTGAGTATTGGAGTGGGATGGTTGATGTTGAGCCTGTAAGCCCAGTCCATACCTGACTCTTTATTGATTTGTATTTCCATCAGTCATGTTTGTTCCATGTATTTAACCGATCAAGATGATTAGTTAATTTGTTTCCTAAATCTTTCTGCTTTTTGACTTGTGCTAGCATGACAGGCTACCACTAGCACCCCAACCTCATTTGGAGGATAGGGTATTAACTGCTGAACCCCCAATAGGTAATAATTGTAAGTGTAATCCCACTAATGACAAATCAGAATAAATGTCAGATCCATGACTGTAGCCAGCCAAGCTGGACACACAATAGTGGATAAAAGAAGGACAAATCAAAATTGGTATGTAGGGAAGGGAGTAGTACTAGGCTGTCAGAAAGTAGTGAGACCCAGAGAGAAAGGATTTGAAGAGCCTCTCGGGGCGTTGTGACAACTTTGGAAAAAAATGTAATCTTTAGACACAATTCAATTTATATTTCACTTTTTTCTGTTATTCTAATCCTTATTTATTTATAAATAAGGATGATTATATAAAAGCAAGATCTCTACTTTGTCTGATCTGGCTGTGTGTCCACACCATCATAGTTCTGTTTATGACATTATAGTCTGTTGCTGTAGAGATTATTATGATGCCATAAGCAGGGGTTTGTGATGTCTGTTGTAGATGAGCAGTCAGAGCAGATAAAGTGTAAGGCGCTAGTCCTATTTTCATGCACCTGTCCTCACTTGCTCTTTTGCATTCATTTACAAAATGTATACCTTGAGCATTGTGAACAGCACTATCAGAAAATCTGACCGGGGTATACATATAAATTAGCTTGGGAGGTGTTCATTGGTACAGTATTTGGGTTGCCCTAACTGAACTTGTCCAAGCTCTGAGCTGCAGATCTGAGACCTGGGTTTGAATCCCACAGCCACCTGGGTGCATACTGTGTGCTTCTGAGCAAATCTCTTAACTTTCATTTAATAATAATATTTATTTGTAAAGAGCAATTCAGCATGTATCAAAGCGCTCGCTGTACAGAATTAAAAGACATAAAAAGGACAATAAAATGTCAACAATAAATCAGTAGGATAAAATTGCAAGTTCAAATATACTAATCACCGAAAGCACAGTTAAATAAATACGTTTTTAAGGCCATCTTGAAGCTCTCCAAGGTTAGGCGCTCTCTAATCCGACGAGGTAGAGAATTCCACAGGGTCAGGGCTGCATAACTAAAAGCTCTCACACCAGATGTCTTCATTCAAACCCTAGGAACCTCTAGCAATCCCTAATTGGCTGAGCGGAGGGGTTGGAGGGGGCAGTAAGGAACCAGGAGCTCTTGCAGGTAGCCAGGGCCCTGACCATGTAGGGCCTTATAGGTCACTAAACTGACCTTAAAGGTGATTTGCCACTGAACAGGCAGCCAGTGCAGTTTGAGCAGCACAGGAGTAATATGACTAGTCTGGGAAACCCCTACCAGTAACCTGGCTGCAGTGTTCTGCACCAGCTGCAAGCAGCAGATATCAGCCCCTGGAAGCCCTAGGTATAGGGAGTTACAGTAGTCAAGGTGGGGGGTCACAACGGCATGGGTCAACATTGGAAGATCACAGGACGGAACAAGGTGCTTAATCAGTGCAGTGTTCCTCAGATGGTAAAAAAGAGGCTTTGACTACAGATGACACCTGCAAAAGAAGTGTCAGGCCTTCATCAAAAATCATGGCCAGATTCCGCACCTGAACAGACAACAGGAGCTGACTCCTAGGTCGCATCTGGAAACACGGTTCAGCTTAGTGTGCTACTCCTGGTTAAACAATGTTCCCTTTCCAATGCAGCGTGACAGGACAGGGCATACTAGAAAGGCATTCCATTAGTATAAGCATTTTAAATAGAGAAAGCAATCCCAGTCTTACCCTAAAGATGCCAATAGACAAAAAACAGTGCATTGCTACTAGACTTCCTCAGGGATCGATGGCAGGTGAGTGTGTCAATCTTTGCTCGTGATTAAGTACTATTCACATAGCGGAGGTGGATTTGTGCAGGTGGCATACATCAGCAAGCCACAGCCTTGACAAAAGCCCAGTGGAAGGAATGTTACCTATGGTGAAATTTAGGTAAATATGGGCAAAACATCAGTGGGTGTTTGTCCATATCGAAGACCACCACAGTCTGGTACAGGGTCCTTTTCTGAAAAGGAACAGGAGAACTGAAAGTATATAATCAGTATCTGATTTTAGAGAAGGGTAGCTGTTTCAGGCCATGGTGGAGGTTCATTATGAGAGGACTATAAGCCTGCACAGCATCTGCTTTGTGGTATGGCAAGGGACTCCAGTCTCCAGTACTGTTAACTCATCTTTCGCAAGCACAAAATAAATTTCAGCACGATAAATATGTGGGGCCAATTCATACTGTGCATTCAAAGTCCTCAAAACAACAGCAACAACGAAAAGGTTTTAGGCTAGCTGCAAATAGACAAAAATAACACTGTACTTCCTGAAGTAGATGCTAACATGTAGACCGGCAAGTATATTAGGTTTCTGTGTAATTTGTATCAAAGCTCTGAATACATTAACCATATCTTTCTTAGCTGGGTGGTAATATGAAGCTAGGATTTGCAATGACACTAATATTTCCCTTGACTGTGAGGAGGTGGAACAAAGCTAGATATGGTCGATTTTAAATAATATATTAGTGGAAATGTACGGTGTTTAAATATCATATTATTTTCACTCAAAGTACAGACTTAAGCAACTGTGTGGCTGTGTTTCTTTTTAGCTCCACCTGGTTCACTGGAATGTAAACAAATACAAGAATTTTGAGGAGGCTGCTTCAAAACCAGATGGATTGGCTGTTGTGGGCGTTTTCTTAAAGGTTGGTCATTTCGACAAGTAAATGCCCCATTTCTTAAACAATATCGTTTGCTTTGTATTACTTTATGAGCATGGTATATTGTAAAGAAAGACAGGGAAACTACTGAAACTTAGGAAGTGCTCAATGTAAAGGACTGGCAGCGATTTACAGAATCTCGAAATCTGCTACATACCGTGCAAAAAAATAAAAAAATACCAATTATCACTTTAACAGCATCAGTGATGCAAATAGAGACATGACGGAGACCTGCAAGTATCTCACAGGGGTGAACAAGGTGCAGGTGGGGTGTCTCTTTTAGAGAAAAGAAGGTACTAGAACACAGGGGCTAATGAGACTAATGGAGCGGGGGTTAGGAGAGATGGGACTGATACTTCATGGAAAGTATTGTGGATATTGGAACAGCCTTCAAGAAGAGGTAGTGGAGGAAAAGACTGTGGGGAGATTCAAACATGTGTGGGACAGGGAAAGGGGCAAATTGGAAAGAGGAAGAAAGGAGGAGGGATGCCAGTGATCAAATAGGGTCAGAGGCATTGGAATAGGCATAGAAAAGGAGCAAACTAGATGAGCCTACCAGTGCTTTTCTGCTGACAGTCTTTGTCTCTATGTTTCTCTGTTAGGGAGCTGGGTGCCTTCAGTATAACAAACAGAGACCACCTAGGTAGGCCTACTGGGTGAATCATTGCCCTGATGGTCATTGTCTTTGGCAGTCCAGTGGACCCAACCTGCTCCTTAAAAGCCAAACATTTTCTCAGAACTCAGTGATACACCTTTCCTAGCCCCCATACCTCTGTACATATGACTTGGCTGTGGTATCCCACTCCAAACTCCTTCCCAGCCTCCCTCTTCAGGTTCAGTTGCAGCAATGCAATCCTCCCTAAGCTGTCTGCTTGTTACAGTTCTAAAGGTTTTAGGTTGCTTAGGAGGTTGCATCTGGCTTTATGAGGATGCCACACATTTGTATTGCACCCCACTCCCTTCCCCTTATAGTCACAAACACTCTTGTAGGCAAGCTTTGTGGCCCATTAACAGAGCTTTTCGGGGTGATAAAGTTGTGACTGGTGCAAGTGCATCAAGGCCCAAGGTAGCTACATTAATGCACTGTGGTACAGGACTGGTGCTTGCTTTGGGATTGACTACACCCCAAACATTAGATTAAATATAAAAGAAGAATGAATGAGCAAGCACTTGAGGTAGGTCAAATGTTTTAAAATCTTGTTGATCTGAAAGATGCTCAACAGTACACTTTATGGGCCTAACAGAAGATGATGACACAACAAACTGTAATTCCTTCTCATTTCATCACAGCTGCACAGGTTGTAAAAAATTTATTTGCACAGCTAATATTCATCATTTGGTGCGCACTGTGCAAATATCACATAATTCTCCTCATTTGCAAGTTACAGAAATGTTTGTGCCTTACTCTATATGGAAAGTCAACACCTTACCCCAGCACTTGCCCCCCTAGGAGCTTCATTAGGGGTGTGGTTTCATGGTCAGCAAGCCTTTAAAGTAACCTTTAAAAGTCCTATGTGACAAATTGACTTTCCATCCATTTAAATAATCTAATACCCTCTCCTTTAAGTATTCAAAGTGCAAACAGTCATACATTTAAAACAAAACATCATCATGTCATGCAAAAAGCCATTTCCCCTCAAGAAAAAGAGAAGGGTTTTCACAAGAAGTCTATGTTACAAGGCATAATACATTCCAAATGCCAGTTATGTCTCGGTTGCTGTCCTTCAGCATGACACTTTCTGTGTGGTTCACAGCTCAGTGCTTGTGCTACGTATAGTAGAGCTGAATGATGTACGTTGTGCCTGGATGCATAGGTCAGACCAGTAAGTATGATGATTCCTGCAAAGTATATGAGTTATATGAAGTGATTAGTGCTTAAGTACTTCAGCGTAGATATGAGCAAGTCAGTGATTGTAGTACATAATGACTGGATTGTATATGCATAGTGCTTAGGTGCTTGAACTGAATAACAACTTGTTAGGACTTGATGTTTTGGCATTTCTCTGTATCCCATCTTAGAAATGATGCTTAGTTGAGTAGGATGAGAAACCCCGGTGGGATAAGAGTGCCAGAAAAGGAGGAGGAGGAGGAGGAGTCAGGGAAGGATGGAGGGCAAGTGCAACTCACTGTAAGCAGAGCGGGCCTTATGACCTAAGTAGGATGTGGGGAGGCTCCTCCCCACAGAACCATGGAGCATGCACCTTACAATTCTGTGTGGTTCATAGCTGAGTGCTTGTATACGTACAGTAGAGCTGAATGATGTAGGTTATGCTTGTATACATAGGACAGACCAGTAAGTAGGATGATGCTTGCTAAGTATATGAGTTATATGTAAGCAGTAAGACACTCCAGGGTGTGTGTTAGACACTTTAACACACGGCTGGGAGGCATGGTGAGGAGCCGCGAGGCCACCCGGCGGTGCGTCCAGCACCTCCTGGCGTGTTAAAATATGTCACAGGTGGCCAATACACTTATGAAATGGGCATCTACATTATAGATGCATGTAAAAATAAAAAGCAGCATTAAGTAATTATAAATACAAATCTTTTCTTTAATTTAAATAAAATAGTTCCTCCGCATTTAGTTTGCTGTGTTTTTGTGGGGAATTGAGGACTTTTTGACCTGGGAAGGCTGTTGTAGTTGCATTTTTTTTTACTTGTGTGCTTATCATAGCGATACCCCCCTTCCAATTCCGTTTCATTTGTGAAGGTGGTAGTGAACGCGATGCTTGCTTTTCTCCCCCGATGTGTCTATTAATTTCTACATTGTTAGGGCAGCAGGCAGCACAATGGAGGACAGTTTTAGCATAAAAAACGTATTGAGTAGGAGGCACGAGCGCATGACGTTCCTTGAAAAGCACTGCGAGCGAGTGGGCGGGCCGGCAGAACCAGAAGAAATCTTGATTTTTTCCCCATTTAAATGTGTTGCGATCAAACAAACATTGTCATCTGTGACTGTGCGCATAGTACATGGGGATGAAAATCTGTTGAATGGGAGGAACAGATGGATATAGGTAGGGGCTAGCAGGTTGGTCATTGTGGAGAACTGTAAGCAAGAGAGGTGAAAGGTTGGCACATTCAGAACAGATTGGGGCACTCGCAATCTTTTGTTTTTGTTTCATTATGGACTGTAACACAGGTACTTTTCTGTGTTAAAGTTGGAGTTGGAAATGTCAAAATATTGAGGGCAAGTGAACGGGAGGTCAGAGGTATTACTTCTTTTGTTAGGCTGGCACCACTGTTGGCAGAAAACAAGATGGCTACGTTTTCGTTTCTCAAAGTTCTGAATGGGCAGCATCACCCATATCAATGCCCACTTGGCAAACCTGATCTTTTTCCTATGGTGTTAGACATATTAGCACACTCGTAGCAGCCAATCAGAATGCTGCTTTTCTACCACCCATTTCATAAGAAGCGATTAGTGCTTAAGTACTTCAGTGTAGATATAAGCAAGTCAGTGATTGTAGTACATATGAACTGGATTGCATATGCATAGTGCTTAGGTGCTTGAACTGATGAATAAAACTTGTTAGGACTTGATGTTTTGGCCTTTCTCTGTATCACGCATTAGGAAGGATGCTTAGTCGAGTAGGATGAGACCCCCCCCAAAAAGAAATAATGATTGCAGGTATGATTATCTCCTCCAACTCCGGAGAGTGTGGCCAGTAGCACACAGGAGAAGAAACTCCCCCTTGGGGGGAAACCTCTGAGGGCCTGTGGCTGCTGACCTGCCCGTCCTTCTAGGCATACTAAAGGAGAGCAATCCTAAATAAGCAATATATTCATATATTATTGGCTAGTCTGAAACCCCAAGAGATGAAGACCAGAAGGTCGGGAAGAGCAATGGAATCCAGCACTGACTTGGAAAGTCCAGCGAGCGGAAGGCAGCAGATCTTGAGCAAATCCTCGTCCAAGATGATGATGTCCAGGGCAAAATATTGATAGAAGGGTATTGGAATCTGGTTGAATGCAGAATTGATCTAGAAATGGTGGTCAAAGTTCTGACATGCAAATTTATGGAAGCATTGTGTATGGAAGGCGAGGCAAGTAGCTGGATGCAAGATGGGAAGCTGAAGAAGGTGGAGCAAATGAACCCCTGGTCTGGAGTGGGTAAAGCAGTAAGTGGACATTGGCCCAAAAAGCTGGAAAACATCCAACCCAGCTGGTGAAGCAAATATGGTAAGAACAGAACCTCCATGCCCGAGCTGGGTGAGGAGGAGAGTAGAATAATCAAACCTGCCAGCTGATGATGGCGAGGCAGGTGGAGTAGAAATATGCGAACCTCCAGGCCCCTATACTGGGTGAGGCTGGTGTAGTGTAGAAATAGTTGAACCTCCAGGCCCCAATGCTGGGTGAGGCAGGCACAGAGTAGAGATATTCAAACCTTCAGGCCCCGACGTGGGTGAGGCAGGTGTAATGTAGAAACAGTAGAACCTCCAGGCCATGGAGTAGGAGAGCTAAAATCAGGTGAGAAGCTGAATGAGCACTGGAGTACTGTTATTGTAATGAGTGTTGATTGCTGAGACCTTGGAGGGTCGAATGTGGTATGGAGTGCAGCAGAATTCCAGAGGCTGAAGCCGAGGGGATAGCAGTAGGAATGAAGTGATGATGTGCGTAAGCAATGACCAATGATGTTGTATGTAAGGCTGCAAAGGAGCAGGCAAAGCTGCCAGGCTAGGCCCCCATGCAGCCAGCGGAATGGCCAGACCCCTCATAGGCCAGGTAGGAAGGGGAGAGAGGGAGTCAAGCTAGACCTCCAGGAAGGCTAGCAGGATGGGACTGCTGCCACAGAGAGCAGCCTGGTACAGCAGACATCCCAGAGGCCGAAGTTGAGGGGATGAAGGTAGGCAAACAATAAGTGCACAAGCCAGAGGGGACTGGCACTTGAGCAGGAACCGCAAGCAACAATCAAATCCAGATGTAGGTCTGCCAAGCAGAGTAGCGAAGCAGCAGGAGAGGAGCAAAGTAGCGGCGTAGCAGTCAGGCCAGAGATGGAGGTGATGCCAGGAGAGCTGGCGGAAAACAGGCACACAAGGGGAGGAAGCCAGGAAGGAGCAGCCAGCTAAGCCCAGATGAGGCTACTGGAAGGAGTGGTAGCAGTTTTGCAAAGGTACCACAGCACAACTGACAGACAAATGTTCCAAGTATCCCACAGTTCAAGTGAACAAGTGCATGCTATGGTACAACAGTTGCAGGTAGGTTGCCTCCAAATATGGCAATGGTTGAGAAAAGGTGCTCCACAAGAGGAGATGTGCTGTTAAGAGAAGAGTACCATGCATACAGTGTTGAATGTTGAAATCTGGGAGTGCCTTCCAATGCCTTGCAGAACCCGCACATTTAGGTTGTACTGTACAATTTGGGAGGAAGCAGCCTGCAGCTGCTGAAGACGCAGAAGAAGGAGTCCCGTGGTTGCAGGAAATGAAAAGGCAGGTCCGCAGCTGGTGAAATGGCTGCACGGCAGGCTCCTGAAAGAGCAAGAGGAACAACAAGGGGAGTCACAACCTGGGTAGCCGTAAGAGTGTAGGTTCAGCCATGAATCCTTAGGGGCACTGAGTGCAGATTGTGTAGAAGTAGGTAAGAAGCACGATGATGAGAATAAGATCCTGGATCCCGGATACCAGTTCCATGTGGAAACCCACAGTAAGACACACCACCCCATTATTTGCAGCTGTAACAGGCTTCAGTCTCCCTACAGGACTAGCACCTGCTGATATGCAGCAGTAGCAGGGCAACATAATGTTCAGCTTGGTTACAGGCTGTAGTCAGAATTACCTGGAGAGGAGGCACGCCAGCCAGGAAGCTTGCAGAGAAGGCGAGCAGCAATGGTCATACAGCGAAGTGCATGGAGCAGCTGCATGGACCAGCAGCTGCTCAGAGAGGGAGACAGAAGCTAAGGAGCCCAAACAGGCAGTGAAGAACAAGGGACAGGAAAGCAATGATGGCAGAATGAGGCAAGGCACCAGCTGCTGCGTGGGAGCAGGAAGGCCAAGGAAAGAGCACTGAGAACACCCCAAAACACAAAGGTATGGGAGACAAATGGAAGGGGAGGGGATGAGACGAGCCACAGAGACAGCAAACAACAAGTGGGAAGGAGCGGAGGAGGAGGGGAAATGGAAAGAGCAGCCGTGGACCAGCAGCACCCAAGCAAGCGCAGCGAGTGCGACTCGCTCTAAGCACAGGGCAGTAGCCTGATGACCTAAGTAGGATGTGGGGGAGTAGCCCTTCCCCAACAGAACTACAGGCATGCACCTTACAATTGTGCTGTACAGCTACATGAAATTCTGATCCTTATTTTCAATGAGCAATACCTCTTCACTATACAAATGTGCAAATGTTGCTCCTTAGTGATCTCTCATCAACATTTTGCATGATTTGATTCTCATTATTCTCTTCAAAGTAACCATCCCTCCAAGAGAGAAAGAGGAGACATTAAAATCGCTAACACATCCAAGAAAATACAGCTGCAGGTTTCTATGCACTCTAGCTTGATGTCTGTATACCAGAAACTACTACAAATATATCAGTTGTCTCTACATATTGTGTACTTTTCAGTTCTGTTGGTACTGAAGTTATTTTTTAAAAGAACTGAATCACATCCTAGTGATTGAACTCCTCACACCATGGCTGGATTAACCTGTATGCCAATTACGCCATGGAGTAGGGCCCCAAGGTTCAGGAGGGCCCCCACTGTTAACTTATTTACAGTTACTTTCTTTAATTCTGGCTGTACTGGATGACCGCTGACAGGCCGAATTGCCCAAAAAGCAGCCCCCCCACCTCACTGAGTCAGCCTGGTGAATGATGACCCTCCCCGCAGCTGCTCTAAGCAAGTGAGCCTCTCAGTTTCTCTGACAGCAGCTCCAGCTTCACCTCTGATCCACCCTGACCCCACCACACACAATCAATCATGTCCATCAGAGGTACTCTGGAGGTGTGGCTACTGGGGAGCGGGAATCAGTGTGTGCATGTGCATGGCATCAGGACATATGGGCAGGCGGTAATGAGGAGTAGAGGAGGAGAATGAGAGAGAGCTGTGGCGGTCAGTCGTCAGTGCTGGTGGTTGGTCTCGTCTATCAAAGTAGAAGAGTCTCTGTCTAAAGACACAAAAATAGAGAGAGAGTCTGAGCAGGCCATGGGGGGTCACCCAGAGTCAGATTTGGCTTCAGTGCAGCGTCATGTGCTGCTGGTGTTTTCAGTGTAGCCACTAGTCAGGGTCGGTCAGTGCTGCTGCTAGTTTGGCCTTTGGTCCTGCTGTGACTATGAGGAGTCCTCCCATGCCGGGCCACGCTGCAAGGCTGAGTCGTGCCACCCCTACCTGTGTGATCTTGAGGAAACAATCAAGAGGACAGACTGGACTCATCACAGTCACATTCACATCAGTCCGGCCACACCAGGTATGGTGTGTTGACTAGTCATCTGCGTGCTGCAGTGTCCAAGTCATTTGTGCTGCAGAAATAACTAGTTTTATTGCACTGGAGAAACAAACAGCTGTGGTTGCCTCTGGTCATGGTCTGTCTGTGAGTGTTCAGTAACCTGAGTAGTGTACTGAGTCTTTAATACGATTTGAGTTTGGCACTGAGTGGACCACGGGATGCTAATAAGTCACCTGAGGGGAGCTAACTTGTGTGACTTGCTCTTGCTGGCACAGTTTTGTCTTGGTTTGATTTGAGTCACATACATTACTGGGAAGTTGCAGCAGGTTGCTCTAGCAAACTTAATTTCAAAGTGACTGCAGTCAACACCTGCAGGTTCTGCAGGGTTCTTAAGGCTCAGACTTTTTGGCACAACTCTGTTTAGCTTCTTTGGCATCAATGACTTGGAGTGGGGGCAAGGATGTGGCAACTCAGCATTGGCAGCAAAGCAACTTTTAGGTTGACAACAAAACGATAAATGACAATGGAGATGGAGGGGAGGAGACAGTGGGGGAACAGACAGAATTGAGGACAAATATAGCTGCACAGAGGGTGATTGTGGCAGATGTATTGCAGAGGCAAGGAGCTTGAGCATGTCTTGGGTTTGGAGCTCGAAGGAGTCTTGAGTGGGGAAATAATGGGAGGGAGCTGTGAGCCCCACTAACTGCTTCAATGCATGCTTCAGTTTTTTGGTTTTGGCAGAGAGAATAGGTATTCAAGGAGGCATGTGCAGGGAGATCATGGCAGCTACAATTCCCATTTTTATTAATGAATTTATGTGGAATTTGAATTTGATATCTGGGAAGGCAGGGCACACTAATTCAAGTCTAACGTCCAGGTGTGTCTCAGGGGAGGGAAAAAAGAGGGAGAAAAGAGGATCCATAATTATTAATAACAAAAATAGTTACAAGGTACAGTAGTGGCAAGGGAAAAGCAAGACGAGTTAAAGGTAACTAAAAAGTGAAAATTTACAAAATGTTAATATTGTACTGATAAAATGTTTCTTTGTGCAGTAATTGGTCATTCTGAATTGTGTTGTTTATAATCAAGGGCATGTGACCTGTCAAGTCATGTGGCATAACACATAGCATTATAAACCACATCCTGCTTGAGTACCCTGGTCGTTACTGCAGAAGAGTGAAATGTTGGCATTTAGGGGCCCCGGCCACAAAATATGACTTGGAGTAGGGCCCCCACATCCATTAATCTGGCCATGCCTGACACAGTACTCTAACAGAGAAGGCAGGCTTTATTGTTTTTCCTGCAGGACCATCTGATTGCCATCTCTAAGAATGGTTTGCAATAATTTATTTGTTTCAAAATGTTTACAAGGAAAGACCTACTGAGCTCATAACAGTTCATTGCCAGATGCATCCTGGAAATAACCATGTTATCAGTAATCTCATCATACATATCTGAGGCAGTTCAATGCCAGATTCATTGTGATTCTTTTTGGAGGAGCCAATGTAGGAGGTCCCTAACCCCCTCAAACTGTGACAGAAGTGTTCTAATCCCATCAATGAGATATGCACCGGGTCGGAATTGTGTGTGTTTTTAAAAGGAAGACCTACTGGTGTTTCCTTATTCACAATAATAATACACCTGATGTGCTTCTGCATGTACTTTTTTAAAGGATGAATCATCCAACTGCCATATAGCATTCTACAGGAGCATATCAAGCAGTGAATTATAAATTCCTTCTCACGATTTATGAACCTGTTTACATAACAGGACTGATTTGTTTCTAGGCGCAAAAAGTATTTATTTTGGGTTCTATATCTGCAAAGGTTGTGCCTTTTGTAGATAAGGATCCCCTCTGGAAACACTGAAAGCTAGGAAAACATATTCTCTGCTTCACCTTATCTTTTGCATTGGATAGTCTCCAGTAGGGCATCAATGGCTAATCTCCTACCAGAGAATTTAATATCAGATTGTTCATCAAAATCAGCCAGTATCTATGAATTGTGGTTGCAGTTTTATTTGTCACAAAATTCTATTCTGTTGAGAATGTAAGGGGTGACTCTTCCATGAGTTGTTTTCTTCACTGGTTAAGCAGCTTCTTCCTATCTAAACTGGCAACCTTAAATTTAGCTTACTCCATAGCTTCCTCCTGTAAGGCCTTGCAACAAATCTCTTTTCTAGTTCCTGGCTAGTGCAGTATGGTTCAGTGACCACTTATCACTAATCATTGCAACTTAGCACAGAGTCCCACATTTTTGATCTCTCTATTACGAACATGCGATCATACGAAATTTGCCAATTGAAAAAATCCATTTTGGTCTATCGAGTCTTCTAGATTTTGTAGCTAGCAACCCTATTCTGCAGCTCCCCTCCCTTCTCACCCCCCTCACTTTATCCTCCCTCTTGCCCTGTCCCAGCCCCTTTTGAAGAAGCCCACCGTTCTACAGGCCACAACTTCTGCTGGTAAAGCATTCCACCCTTCTACCACCCTCTCTATAAAAAGTGTCTCCTCATCTCCCTCCTGAACCTTCCCCCCTCTATTCTCATGTCATGGCCCCGAGTGATGCTCTCAACCCTTACCCTGAATAACCCCTCTCTATCAGTCTTGTTTATCCCTCTCTCATATCCCCTCTGTCTTTCCTTTCCTCCAGTGAGTATGTAGGAGGGTGTGGGAATAGACAACACTAGACACAATGGTAAGAGTGTAAAACACACATTTCTTCTGTGTGATATTTATTTTCAAAATAAACAGGTTTATTCTTGACTTCAAAATAATATCTAAAATAATCCAAATCAAGAAAATAAAATAAATAAATCAAATAAAGAAAATACTTGCTCTCCCGAGCTCCAGCAATGTTCTACCTTAACAATGCTGCCACAGAGTGAAAATCAAATACAAACAGTAACTTTCACTATCTTTGGTGCTTTCCAGTTGCACCTCCACTCAGTACAACTCTCTCAGCTCTACTTTCTCCCCTGTATCAGGGTGAGTACAAATTCGGTACCACAATTTTTGAATAATCACCATTTCTGGGGTACCTGCTTCATGATCCTTCCCAACCTGTTGGGAAAAAAGTTTCAGGGTTTCATCACTCATCTGACTGTCACACATGTCTGATTTTATAAAACAGTATTATTAGGCATAAGGAGTCCTTGGTGTTTTCTCTGCCATTGTTGCTGAAGTTTCTTTTTGGCATTTAGGGACTTAGTAGTTTTTCCTAGTGGATCTATCACTTCTCCTTCAAAAGGAAAAACTTCCCATAATACCAATTCTTTGTGACTTTGTGACTGGGTGGTAACTACAGAGAAAGCCCCTTGATCTTTAATAAGTGATGCAAACTCAGGAAAGTCATGTGTGCCCTATAACAATGGGGACAGGTAACTTAGGTACCATCCCAATGGTTACAGTCACTTTCTTGTCTTCTACCCTAGTGTCAATGTTTGTGGTAGGGTATTGGTGAGCATCCCCATGAACACATACCACCTTCATTGCAGGCCCTGGATTAACCGTCTTCACTAGATCAGTTCTCACCAACGTATTTTTGCTGCCCGTGACTATTAATCCCATTACTGTCTGTTCCCTGAGACATACAGGCATAATAAAATTCCCAGGATTCAACAGGGCTAAATGAGTTGTGTCCACCTTCCTAGCAGGGCAAAATCGAGCAATATGCCCTAGTCCTTTACAATTTCTGCAGATAATATCTGGGGAAAAAATTATTCCACCTGACCCACTCCTGCTCTCATATCTTCTAGTATATACAATTTGTTGAGGTCTTGCCGGCTTGGTAGTTGGTTTCACTAGTGGAGGGTCAGGTGTCCGCTGTCCTCCTTTTTTGTAGGGCTGGTAGGCTGACAGAAAATCCTCTGCCAAGGTAAGTGCAATCTCCACAGTCTCAGGGTTATGCTCTTCAACCCATATTTGTACTTCTGGTGGTAATAACTGTAGAAACTGCTCTATTACAGATTTTTCAATACTGTCATTCCTAGATTTTCCCTCCGGCTGTATCCACTTTACACAGAGTTCCCTGAGTCATACATAGGTCTCATGGGGGAGGTCATGGGCAAAGTGTTTTAGGGCACGGAACCTCTGCTTATATGTCTCTGCATTGATCTTGCCCCTGATGCCCTTGGATATGTCTGCAATAAATATCCCAAATAACACTGGCCCCAGCACTGAGCCCTGTGGAACCCTGCTCATTACTGCCCTTGGGGATGAGCGTTCCCCTTCCACCACCAGCCTCTGCTGCCTCCCTTGCAGCCAGCTTGTCACCCATCCCACCATGTTTGGTTCTGCCCCTGTGCCTTTGAGTTTTGTTCCAAGTCTCCCATGTGGCACAGAGTCAAATGCCTTGCTGAAGCCAATGTATTGTTCTTTGACTGCAACTAGGGCAGTTGATAAGGGACAAGCAGTGGATTTACCCTACTTTGACTTCAGCAAGATATTTGAGTCTGTGTTATATACAGTAGAAGTTTGCTGAAGAAGCTAAAGGGTCAGAGAACAGCAAAATACCTACCTAAATGGATGGGAAGATGGCTGGGTGGGTATGCAGAGGGTGATGGTAAACGGGTCAAGTCAGGTGAGAGGAAGCTCACAATTGGGTTGCCGCAGGGTTCAGTCATGGTCATAGGTGAAGCAATACAGAGCAAGATGTGACTCTTTGCAAATGATCCTATGCTCTGTGGCAGGGTAGACAGTGAGGAAAGGGTTCAAGAGTGTCAGAGGGGCCTGCAATGGTTAGAGAGGTAAACCAGTGTTTGGTAGCTGAAATTCAATGCCAAAAATTGCGATGTGATGCACGTAGGAAACAAAAACCCCAGGATGGAATTTTGGATGGGAGGAATTATGTTGGATACTACTACTGAGGAGAGGGACCTGGAAGTCATAAGAAGCAACTTCCTAAAACAATCTAGCCATTGTAAAAAGCCTACAGTATAGTAAGTCAATCAGGATATTGGAGTTTATGGAGAAGGGTTTTGACAGCATGTGGAAGGAGATAATACTGTCTCTCTGTAGATCACTGATGAGGCCTCATCTGGAATACTATGCCCAGTTCTGGAGTCCCAACCTAAGAAAAGACAAAGGCAGACTAGAAATGGTGCAGTGTAGGGTAACCAAGTAGGCTAACCAAAATGATTCAGGGCAGCAGGGAAGATCCAGTGAGGATTGGCTTATGGCGCTGAACATGTACTCACTGGAGACCAGAAGGGAGAGGGGTGATATGACAAGACATTCAAGTTCCTGAAAAGAAATAAACAAGTTAGATTGCAAGATAGTATTCAGCAGGAATAGCGAATCATGAACACTGGGACATGATCTGAAGATGAGGAGGGTTGGGGGAAATTCAGGAGGGATTTGAGAAAATCTTAGTTTTCAGAAAGAATGGTTGAGCCAAGGAATAGACTACTAGTAGAGGTAGTGGCATTAACCATTATTGATTTCAAACACCACTGGGACAGAGTAAAGGCTTATTGTCTTAGTAATCCCTATACATTTCCCTGAAGAAAGTCACACACTAGTCTTGGAGTAATGGCTGTTGCCATATGTTTATTAAGGGACTGTAACAACTGGTCACTGTTTTTTCCCACAGCAAAGTTAGATAGATCACCGTTATAACCCGTAGGTTATAACGGTGAACAAGCGCCAGCTTTTACTATGGGGCACTCGCTGACTGATCAGCGAGTGGTAAAGATACCTAAAGACACAACTGGTGTTGTCACCGCTATTCAAAATAAAACTCTGCATAAAATTATGATCGTGACTCTGACTGTATTTTGTGCTCACCTCTTTTGTACCTGAACAAGATTTTCACTCACAGAAACCACGGAAACCGCTAAAATGAATGCCTCATTTGCATATCACTATGGAAACCCGATTTCCTGACCGTGACTGATATTCATGGTAACCAAACAGACTGAGATTTTGGGAATTTTATAAAGTAATGAAATTGTTATATGCTTGAGAGTTTACTGTTTTTCCCTGTTACACTACTTATCACTGTAAACTTCATGAGCTAAGCCAATTCAGACTAGCGCTAAGTGCGATTCAAACCCATGTCTTACACATACCTTTTTTCCTCAGTTTTACAGAATCTACTGATTGGGTCAGTACTTCATTCACAAAATAAAACTGTTAAACATTTTGCTATGAATATTCTGCACTGCATTACCACTAGTGGAAAATAAATGTATCCAGACAAGGAATAGTTTGCAAATTCCTCTTTATATTAGTTTACAAATAGTAGCAGGGTGAAAAAACTGACCAGTGATTACATAAAATGATACATGGGGAGGAGTGTATAATGAGAATTTTATGCACAACCTCACTGTGGGAAGCTTTATAAACCCCTCAAGCTCTCTCTCAGGTATATGTAGCATCTCACACCCTCGGGTTTGCATAAAATTCTCATTATACACTCCTCCCCATGTATTATTGTATATATTATACAGTTGTACTAGCATGCACAGCTGTGAGATAGTGAACCCTAACTCTGACTCACTCCTTCCAGTAAAGGGCCTCCTCTTTGTGCAGGCTGAAGAAATTGTGCACCTTCTGGGCTGGTACCAAAGCCCCAAGAGTGCTGAGGTCATGTTGGTGGGGAAACAAATGGTCACCCACATCTGATGTCACCACTCCAACACAGGCAAGCCTAGTGGGATTGGACTGCAGCTTTCCCAAACTGGGTCCAGGTCTTGCAGTCCTACAGGCTCCATAGCACCCAGAGGAGATGTGCCCTTCAAAAGAATTCAACTCCTGCCCCTTTTTCCCCTTCTGCCATGTTACATGACTGCACCAATTGCATACACTGGCCTAATTCATTAAATTCCATTGGTGGAGGTGAAAAACCTGGAAAAAAACCTTTGAAGGAAAACCATGAAAACTTACTTCCTGACTCCTACTACACTCACCCATACTGTGTCAAAGGGTTCCCTGCACTACCGTGGCTAACCTTAACCCTGCTTTTCCAAGGATGGGTGGGAGATCTGGAGCAGGTGAACAGGAATGAGGGAGAATTTCTGGCTTCTAGCTCTTTTTAACCCCCACTTCCCACCTACTGCAGGTGGGCCATGCCCTGTTGGTGGCCCTGGTGGTTTCTGCTTGTGGGATGATGCCAGGCTAAGTCCCACCCTGGCTGAAAGATTCTCACCTGCCTTCTTCAGACTACAGGGACGGAGAGACTGACAAGGTTAAGTTTGTAGGAATCAGTTACCCCCCAACGTGAAATTTCACCAGTGAGGTCCCACAGTGACTACAGTGTCAAGCCTCTGTGGAAACCCGCTGGCACCAGGCGCTGTCTGTTGGGGTCCTGCACCCCAATCAGCTCTGACTCAGAGTTGATAATCCTTAGAGGGGGTGCGGGTGTAGCCCCCACATTGAGGGTCTGGGGCAAAGCCCTGAAGAAAAACACAGTCAGCCTGTGGGCACCAGCAGCCACTCATACACCTCACACATGCATTAAGGGATCATTACACAGTTGGAGTGGCATGCAGAGCTGGGAGATCTTGAACACTAACTCCAACCTCATCTTTTCAGGGAAGAGCTTCCCTTGGTGGACCGAGGGAGTGATGTACCTCCTGGGTTGATACCCATGTCCAGAAGTGGAGAGGTCATGTGGCCAGGGAAATTAACAACCACCTGCGACTGGAGTCGTGCTCCCCACAGCCAAGTTTACTGAGGTTGGACCACAAACCCCCCTGAAAGGAGTCCAGTTCTTTTAGTCCCAGAGGTTCCATGACGACCAATGGAGATGAACTCTTTGGAAGAATTTTACCTTTCCTCTTTCTCCTCTTATACCATTGATGTGTGAGACTCCCAAGCCACTGTCTGACAAACTATTCTCCAAGACCTGATAAAAAGAGTCTAACAAGTCTTCGTCAGTGTCTCGCAAATGCACACTGTCACTGACATAAAGTCCCTGGCAGGAGGTGTCATTGTCTTGGTTTCTCACCATGGTTACCCCAGTGTAGTCTATAAATGGCCACATATCTTGATTAATGCATCTGCATGATTTCTCCGTGGCTTTAGAGTCAATCACGTGCCACCAGTGGAGCTATTGGATGATATGGGACCAAATAAGCATGGTGCTGAGCCACCAGACTCAATTGGATTGCAAATCCTCCTTCATTCTCAAGAGCAGGTCCATGGACTTCTGCAGTCCCAGGTCATTTTCACCCAGATGGATCTGCAGGATGTCTACTGAATGTCCTTGTTGGGTCTCCTCTACCAGCCAGGAAGAAGCTCCTCTCAGCATATGCCTTTTTACCCATTCAGTGAATCCATAGCTTCTGCCCTGGAATTGAGAGTTCCTTCTCATGGGCCAATGTCCTGCCCACTCTGCTGCACAGTGGATGGAGTGCCTGCAGACCCACACTTCTTTGGGACCATCAAGAGAACCTGGAAAACAGCAAAACAAAGTTAAGGCAAGTGAGGGCAGGTATAACATAGAAATGATTGGGATCTCCACCGTCCCATGGCTTGAATCTCTCCTTCTGAGAGACCTTGAGTCCTGGCAGCTATTGCTGCCCCAATCCTGACAGAATGGGTGTTATACTGTTTAGCATTTAAGCCTAACCAATACACTGCCAAGCCAACACATGTCTAAACTGATATGCTGTTAGCAGCTTGCCATCTGCATGCCACAGGAAGGCCTCTTCCAGGCCTGGGCAGAGTACCATGTAATTGGTCACCAGTGATACCATATCTCATGATGCCCCTACTGGAGTTTGCACCAAACACCAGCAGCCAGTGCCCACTTTGTCCATCTTGCGCTGATACAACTGAACAAAGACACCTTCTGGGGTCACCACAACACCTGTCTCCCCAGGCTCAATGTGGTGTCCATTTGTGTCATCTACACCAGTTCTGACACCTGGAATGCCCCACAGAACACCAAAGTAAAAGCCATTCTGAAGACTAAGGTCTTTTAGGCAGACCAGCAGACTGCTAGGAGGGCTTCCCATAATTGCTGCAGAAGGGCTGGCATGATTGGGCATCTGGGATCTGGTCATTTGGGTTACCTCATGCTTCACCCTTCCTGAAACTTCTGAACATTGAAAGAGCTAGTTTGTTCATGAAACCCAAAACCCTGAAAGCCATGACAGGCCTGCAAGGTGCAGCCCTGCAACACCAGGAATCAGGCCCCTCATTTGGCCTCCATGAGATAACTGCATATTTGTTCTGCAGGGATGGACCAGCTGTTTGGCGACCCCACATCTGCTCAGTTGGCATTGTAATGTTCCACGCTGCAGCAGTGCTGCCCTGATCCAGGGGTCAATCGCATTATCTGTGCACTCCCAGGTGTCACTGCCTTCCACAGAAAGGGCGGAATGGTCATGGATTCTGGTCTTCTGCTGGAACCAACTCCTGAATTTCTGACATTATGAACAAGATAAAGCATCAGCAATATCATTCTTAATGCTAGAAACATGCATGCTTTAAAATGTAGATTCAGTAGCATGCATTTTAAAACAAATATTCTCATTAAGTCACCCACTGGCCTGTTCCTCCTAACTGTCCATTTATGGTGTAGAACACTCCCATGTTATTGGACTGAATGTGAACTTTTGTTCTACAGTCAGGGATCCCATATGAAGAGGGCCACCATGATTGGGAAGAATTCTAACAGTCTGATCTGTCTTGTGAATCCTGCCTCAGCCTATGAGGAGGGCCAGTCCATGGCACACCATTTGCCATTGAAGTATGCCCCAAGTCTAGCACTCCCGATGCATCCTTGAACAGTTCTAACTCTTGGCTGTCTACCATCTCTGACTATACTGACTCACCATTAAAATGTGCTATGAATGTCAACCACACCCGCAGATGTTTCGTAAACCATTGGTCAATCAGATTTGATGCTGTGGTTTCTGAGCTGCAGATCCCAACTTTACCATCCATTGTAAAAGCCCTCCCCATGGAGATGACCCAACAAATGAAGTTGAGGTGCCCCATGAGCTGAGCACATGTAAAGTCAACCTTTGCCACTACACCATTAGTCAAAAGGCATATCAGTAAAGCAGCACTTGCTTTGCTGCATCAATCTCCACTCCTGTAACATCATCACAGAGTTTGAAGCCTCAACTTTCCCAGAGGTCAGGGTATGCCAAATAGTTTGCATAGCCCTATGAAGGTGTCCAATGTCTGTCAGGAGACCAGGAGTACCCTGGCCCTATGAACAGAAAGTTGTCTAGGTAGTGGACTATTCTTGATTGTTCAGATCTTGGGCAGCCACCCAGTGTAAGAAGGTACTAAAACTTTCAAACACTGCACAGGCTACTGAACACCACATGGACATGGAATTGTCAATGTAATATTGGCTCTCAAACTTCATCTCCAGTAGGTCCTGGTCATCTGGGTGTACTGGCAGAGCAAACACCAACTCTCTGTCCTCCTTGGCCACTGGGGTTCACAGGCCCACTGACTGCACTGTCTCAACTGTTTTGTCAAGGACAGTGTACTGCACTGCCATGAAGTGGAGGTCAATATGATTATTGAATGAGTTACCGTCTGGGTGTGACAGATGATTGATCATGCAGAATTCCCCAGAGGCCTTTTTGGGAACTAAACTAATTGGCATACTTTGAGATTTGGCAGGGGTAGGAAAGGGTAAGGGCTGCTCACCCTCCTTAGCCTTCCTCTTTCTCTAGTTTCTCCCAAGCCATATGTGGCTTATCTATCACAGACTTCAGATTACCTGCCTCGACTCTACCTGTGGGCTGGTGTACAGGATTATGAACCCACAGAGAAACCCTCCTCTAACAGGTGGGCCACATCGCAGTTCAGGTAGCATTCCATGCAAAATCTAAGCTGACCTACCTTATCAGGGTGGGCAGACTTGCACCTGTTGGGCTTGAACTTCTTCCAAAAGTAGTTCTTGCCTCCCTTTGGGCGTTTCAAGGGATTACACTGCATCAATGGATATCGTTGTCCATAAGTAATGCATTCTTGTTGAAAGCATAGATGTGGAGCAACTTTGCCCTTTTGGCCCTTTGCTGCTGGGGTGCACTGATGGGCAGACCACCGTCTGTGTAGAGAACATCTCTCCTGTGCATAACCTCAACCAGGAATGGCATGACCAGGATACCTCAGCCTAACAACAGGTTGTACTGCATGTGCCTCCTAAATTCTTCATCATATTCATGCTGAGCATACCCTCCTTTCAGCCTGTGGGCCAGCATCAATCAATCAATTAATCAATCGATCAATCAATCAATCAATCAATTTTTATTTTACCAGGCAATCCTGTTTAAGTAATTGAAAAGGTCTATGTATTTCTCTGGAGCCATATGACCTACTGTACTGGCAAACACTATGAACCCAGCTAATAGTAACTGAAGGCACATTCAACCTTCATCTTCTTCTTATGCTGATCATTTTGTCTCCTTGCTCTCCTCTTGCTCACCTGAACAGTTAAGAGAGAACATGTCCACATACTCCATTCCCCAGATCTGTTGCTGGATGTTGTCTGTCATATGAGATCCTGTTGGGTTCACAACACTGATGGAATGACCTAAGGGAGAAGCTGCAGGTGTTGTCTGTGATTTTGAATCATTATTGGTGGCATTTTTGGATGCCTTGGCTCACTCCTCCCCCTAGCTGCTGGTTCTGAACTGAGGCTGCAAAATCCTGAGCCTGTCCGGATTCTCCTCCAAGGTGGGAGGCTTTAGCCAGGCCTGACTAGGGAGACCTGGCAGAGCTGGGTCCACTGGTGCTGGTTCCAGCATGTAGGGAGAGGCTGCACCCATGGCTTTGTCAGAGGAGGCATCTCTCGTGTGGCTCCACCAAAGACCCTTATGACCATTTTCTTAGACTCACCATCTGAGAATACTAAAGCCACTGGTTTGACTTATCTCCTGGGATTTCAAGGGTACCTCAGCTGGAGGTGCTACAGTCTGTTGCTGGCCACTTTCACTTCTCTGGTGTCTGCTTCCCTTCAGAGTACTGATCCCCTCAAGGCAGGCTTCCAGTCACTCTTGCCATTCTTTGCATACATTGCCCCAACTGCTCTCCCAAGGCTGCAGTTGCTGCTGCATTCACAGTGGAATTTGTTATTACTGGCTGCTTCTTCCACAGGGAAGAAACAGTTAATGACTGTGCCTGTAACCCAGTGTGTGGGAGAAGGGCTTTGTCATGGCCATCTGGTTTAGCACCGACACTTCCCCTTTTTTGCTAGTAAACACCCATAGCCTGTTTCCCTCCCTTTATATTTTCTTTGTTACAACCAATAGCATACATCTGCCTAGTATATCCAGGACTCTGCAGCAGTAGGCTGAAACCCTCTATATGACTGAAGACAAGTGGTTAAACAAGGAGATGTTTTATCGGTTTTACTGCTTAAGTATCTTGGCTGCTTTGCTCTCCCAGTGTTTCTCAGTAAAATCCCCATCTTATATCAATTGAGGCTGCAAAGTGATTTGTGAAACCTGGCTCTATCATTGAAGCAACTGTTGTCTTAAGGAAAAAATGATCATGACACGCAACTGTTGGTAGCCCTCCTAGGAGGGCCCTAGTAGCTGAAGACATGCATATTAATTGCCTGTTTATTTTCACATAAAGTCTAAAGAGCCAAACTAATACAAGATTAATACCATGGAATTACTATCCCTTATTTGCAGTGTTTCCAAAGATGCAGATCTTGGGGTAGACTGCCTGGTCCGAGTAGCATGGCAGCTCAACCCAGATTAAAGAAATCATAATATCAACTATCATAATATTTTGATAATGACCAAAACATAATATGAATTCCACAGAATTAGCATTCCTCTTGGAGGTAGTACAGCTGGGAGTGCATCCTGACTGCCTGCCATGTTGTTCAGTGGCCTGAAGCTTGCCCTGCTGTTTGTGCTCCGAACAATCCACTAGGCTTGATTTCAGATGCTCTGAGAAATCAGGAAAACAGTGCAACACCAATGTTAGATCCCCATCTCTAATAGACTCTGCAGGATGCAGTAAGTTGAGGGAGCGAGCCACCCGGTGGTGTGGGGGAGGCATGTGGCTTGGTGTGTTGTGCGGATCCATTCCTGCTATCAGTCAGAGGTTCTTATGCTTCAGTGCTCCTCACTTGTATTGGCGTGCCCTCTCAGAAGTGCTGATTCCATGGAAAGCAATAGCATGATCCAGTGATGCCACCCAAGGTGCCAGAGCTACTCACTCAGTCCCAAACAGGCCTGCCTTTCCTCATGCACCAAGGAGTGTGGAGGAATGAGGGGAACTTTTGGCTTTCAGCTCTTTTAACTCCTCATTGTCCACCTACTCCAGGTGGCCCATGCCCTGTGGGCAACCCCCGTGGTTCCTCCTTCAGTGGTGCTGCTGAGCTGTTAAAACCTATCTGCCTACCTTAAGACCGAAGGGTAGGGGACACTGATAAGGTGATGCTTGCTGCAGTGCTTTGGCAAACTGAGTCATAGTTATGCAATGGAAAGCACTAGGGCAGAGAGCAAGGGGCAAGAAGGTGAGGACAATAACCCAACTAAACATTAGGTCCCAGGGCAGGATAAGGTAAAACAGGGACAAACTGGGTGGACAGATGGTCATTTCTATGTCTGTATGTTTCTGTATTTCTGGGTCTGTAGAATAAGTTTCCAATTTTAGCATGAATGTAAATCAATGACTTTTTTCTTTCCATTTGGTTATTATTTTGTCAGTATCCATTTCGTGTGCTCCATATAGTAATCACATATATTTTTATGACAGTTTCTTTTAATATCTTTTATTTCATTGCAGATAGGACATGCCAATCCACATCTGCAGAAAGTTCTTCATGCACTGGATAGTATTAAAGCAAATGTAGGTAATACGTGATGGTTTTGTTTGGAGGTGTGGATGTGTTAAAGTAAGGGACAGGAGATCTAGATTAATTGACAGTTTAGTTCTTTAGATCTGTAGAAATTTGAGATTTACTGTCCTCTGTTGCTATATAGAAACATTCATTTTTTGTATCAGGATTCTTCAAAATAAACTGATTACGTGCAGTACCTCCCAAACATGGGGTGTATTTTATGGAGTACTGTGAAATGTCTTGCCCTGCCATTTGCTCATTTTAAGATAAAATAGCAGACAACAAGAATGATGTATGATACTAATCAACAAACTGGTGTTATTGTAAGTTACATTTTCTATTACTTTCTATTTCTTTTAGAAACTTGATCAGGAAGCTCTGTGCAGTCACTAGCAGGATGGAGAAGTACTAGAAAAAGTAATACACCTGACAGTTACAGTTACTTATTTCTTTTATACAAAACAATACAAAATAATAAAAACTATAACAGATGACATTTATTTGAAAGTATTAGGTTAGTTACTTGTTACTTTCAAATAAATGTAATCAGTTACAGTTACATATTACTTTTGCAAAAAAGACATAAGTAATTCTAACTGTAAGCTGTATTACTTTTCCAGTACTCTCCATCCTTACTAGTGACTGCACAGAACTTTCTGGAAGAAGTTTCCAAAAGTAATAGAAAGTAATAGAAAAAGTAACTTGCCCAACACTGCCAACAAAGTAATCCATGAATCATTTTAGGCATATTAGTTCTGAAGATTTAAAGCTAGAAAAGAATGGAATTATTCTTCAATGGGATGACAAACCACTAATATCTTCTGACCATTTCTAACAAAAAAATATATATATATATATCTATATGGTCATTTTATAATACTTGAAATTATATTTCAAAACTAAACATTTTAAACTGTTAGGCTTAAAAACTTCTGTTTTTCTTTTAATTGAAGCTTGGAGTCTGATCAACATGAACAGGTCATTGTGATACAGTTCTTTAATGCTGTTTCTATACATCATTATGTGGAAGATGTTTCACTGGCAGTTAATAGTTAGTTGGAGTCCCATCAACATGAGCAACCTGTCTGCTGACCATGCAAACATATAAAAGGTTATAGCCTTAATTCCGTACAGCTTTTAAGATTTCAAATTAAGACTTAACCTAAGAATATTTGCAGCTCCCAGTGGGTCTCTGCTTTAAAATATCTGGTGACTAGGCAGATCACCACAATTTACGGACCCAAATCATGCCTAGCTTTTAAAATGCTCATTGAGTGGGCAGCCACAACACATTTCCTACCCCAACCCTGCTACTCAATTGAAATACCTTCCAAAAGGACAGGCAACAACAATTCCTGAGCCCTGACTGGGCACAGTTTAAAATCTTCACAGAGCAAGTAGGTCAGCATAACAATAATTCTGACCCCCATTTACATTTAAATATCCTTCTACCCACCAAACTTCCATGCATTCTTGGCTCAAACTGGGCACAATATTTAAAATTATCACCAAGCAAAGCAACCATAAGCCACCTGACTCTGCCTCTGCAGTAGGCAAAATGCTATTTGTAGGCTGCAGTCAAATTAGTGAACAAAACACTTTGTAGGATGTCACTGATTCACTCAGCAAGAAAAAACATTTGCAAAAAAAAAATATACAGAAACCTATCACGTCCTCCACAATGTGACTTACTGTATGGAGAGATAAATGGGATGATTTAACTAAGGTTACAATTATTTCCATTTCAACCGTATACTTTCCTTTAAAAGTTTATTTTGCTTCTATTTTATTTTCATGTTCAAACATAGCAAGTGATTTTATGAAAGCAATTACACATTCCAGAAAGAGAAAGATTGCTGAATTGATGCTTTTTCCCAGTGTGCAAGGCATTTGACCACCTTGTGCCATACATATTCTGTGAGTTGTGCATTTTGCATTATCATACACCCTGTCATGTTTTATTGCTTAAATATTACACTATGCTTCTAAAACTGGAGGTCTCTGAATTGTCTTCTCTCCACTGACAGTCAGATACTTCCTCCCCCATATTCTGGAATATTTTATCTTATTTTTAGAAGTCATATACTTCCAAAATGGACCTAACTAAACCCAAGCAGCAGCATATCATTTCTTGTAACTGACAACTAGAGATGCAATGAAGTTTAATTTCACAGGTGAATTTTAAGCAAAGCCACAAATTTCGCATACACAGATCATTTCATAATTTTCAGCTTTCACTGAAAATTTACAAATTATTACCTTGCCTTGCTTTGTTTTCTTTTATTGAAATTGCACCAAAAATACCCAAAGCAAGAAGTAATTGGTATCCCAAATCCCTGGTCTCTAGTGGTCCCCCCTGCTGATCACCAGCCATCCTTCCCCATCGCTGGTTAGTTGGCCACAATGTAAGAAAAATATGTATTTTTAATGAAGTCCCTGGTGGTCCCCCCATGCCAATTTTGGGCCATAGTTCAAATAAAGAAACTCACCCCAGACCCCCACACACACACCCATCAATCACTGGCCAGTCAGCCCCAATGTAAAAATATGAAATACAGTTTAGTACATTCAATCCCCAGTTTCTAGTGAACCCCCACCCCATCAGGAGAGCCAACCACACCATCCCACTCCCCATCCCAATCCCACCCAACAAGGGGGGTCCACAATGCCATTTCCCATCCACCTGCCTCCTTGCCGGTGACTAGCGAGCCCTTCCCACTCTCTAGCTCCCGAAAAGCTCCTCTAAATGACCATGAACTGTCAATGCATGCACGCATGTTTGTACAAGCACATGGTCATTCATTAAGAACTCAGTTGAGCTGCTGACCATGGAGGTGACAGGAGGCTGTGCCAGTGGCTCAGTTGGGGTGGGATTGGGATGGGAGAGGTTGTGACTGGTGGTCGTGGGCACTCCTGATGGGGGTGGAGGGTCCACTAGACACTAGGGATTGAATTTGCAAACATGTATTGTAAACATCCAAGGGTACTAAAGGAACTGGCTGAGGAGCAAGCAGGGCCACTGGCAGATCTATTTAATAGTTCACTAGAGTCAGGCATGGTACCGCAGGACTGGAGAACAGCACATGTAGTACCCCTTCACAAAAGTGGTCTGAAGGATGATCCAGGGAATTACAGACCAGCCATTGTGGGCAAGCTCATGGAGACCATACTAAAAGAAAGGTTGGTGGAATAACTAGAGGAGCATAGTCTTTGCAGGATGAGAGGCAGCATGGGTTCATGGGGGAGGGGGTCGTGTCAAACAAATCTGATTGACTTCTTTGGCTGTGTCAGAAAGACAGTAGATAGGGGCCAAGTAGTAGTCATCCTCTATCTTGATTTGCCCTGATCATGGGCTGTGGGGAGGTTATCATCCCGGTTCTAGCAAGGATAGTCTGGTGCTCCTTAGACTCTGGTGAGTATCCCTGCTCCCTGAAGGAAGCAGAGGTGACACCAGTGTTGAAGAAGGCTTCTCTGGACCCAGACTCCCTCACCAACTACAGACCTATCTCGAACCTTCCCTTCGTGGGGAAGGTAATTGAGAAAGTGGTGGCTGCCCAGCTGGACAACCATCTGACCATCCATAACATCTATGACCCTCTTCAATCAGGTTTTCAAAAGAGGCACAGCACTGAGACTGCACTGTTTTGGTGCTGAATGATCTCTTGATGGCGAGAGACCAGAAAAAATGGTCCATTTTGGTCCTATTGGATCTGTCAGCAGCATTTGACACCGTAGACCATGGGGTGTTGCTTGAGCACCTGAGATGCATCTGTGGGCTGTCAGGTTTGGTTCACAGATGGTTTACCTCCTTCCTCACAGGTAGAACTCTGTAGTTGGTGTCGGGGTATTTTCCTCCAATCCTACCTCTCTGTCCTGTGGGGTACCTCAGGCTCTGTGCTGTCCCCATGTTGTTTATGTGTACATGCTTCCCTCAGAGACATTGTAAGATGATATGGGCTGGAGTTTCATTGTTATGCCGATGATACCCAGCTCTATCTGTCTTTTGCACCTGACCAGAATGGAGCACTCTTGGTGTTTAACAACTGCCTCAGTGAGATCCAGGGTTGGATGAGGTCCAGCTGGTTGAAGTTGAATTCTGGGAAGATGGAGGTGATGGTTGTGGATCCCGGTCACCGGATTGGGGGGTGGGGAACAAACCATCCCTCAGGTTTATTCTTTGGGGATGTCGAGCTCCCTACCTCTGAACAGGTGCGTGACCTAGAGGTGATCCTTGACGATCGGCTGACATTGCGTGCTCAGGTGTCGGCTGTTGTTAAGGTATCCTTTTTCCATCTGAGGAACATCTCTAGGATCAAGCACCTTGTTCCGTCTGGTGACTTGCCTACGCTGATCCACGCCTTTGTGACCTCACCTTTGGACTACTGTAACTCCCTTTACTTTGGGCTTCCAGGGGTTGACATCTACCGCTTGCAGCTGGTGCAGAACTCAACAGCCCAGTTGTTATTAAGTTCCTTGTTCTTCCCACATTATACCGGTGCTGCGGATCTGCACTGGCTGCCGGTTCAGTGGCGGATCACCTTTAAAGTCGGTTTACTGACATATAAAACCAAAGAGCTTATGGTTCTTTACCTTCGGAGCGACTGTTCTGCCTAGCTAACGAGGGGTTGCTAGAGATTCCAGGTAGCTGAAATCTTCCGGCGCCCGAGCTTTTATGTTCATGGTGCCGGCCCTCTGGAATTCTCTACCCTGTTGGATTAGAGAGTGCATGACTGTGGGGGGTTTTAAACAAGGATTGAAGTCCTTTCTATGGAAAAAGGCATACGGGGATGGTATTGACATGGACTGATACTATTGATTTTAATGTTTTTATGATGTTTTAATATGCTGTTATTTTAATGTAATGCGCCTTGACTTCAGAAAGGTGCAATATAAATAAAGATTATTATTATTATTATTGATTTCAGCAAGGCCTTTGACTCTGTGCCTCACCAAAGGTTAATCAGGAAGTTGGTGGATCATGGGGTTGCAGAAAGATGGCCAGATGGGTGTAAAACTGACTGAGGGACAGAACCCAGAGGTTGGTTGTGTAGGGAGAGTTATCTGGCACAAGAGAGGTAACCAGTGGGTCCTACAGGGCTCAGTGCTGGGCGGTGTTATTCAATGTTCTCATCAAAGACATTGGTATGGCATTAAGGGCAAATGTGCCTATTTATGGATAACATCAAGCGCTGTGAGAGTGGACACAGCTGAAAGGATACAGGACCTACAGGAAGATCTGGAAAAGCTGGGAGGTGGTCCAGGATCTGGCAGCTTGGCTTCAATGCCAACAAATGCAAAATTATGCATATTGGAGCCAATAATAATAATAATAATACATTTTTATTTTACAAAGCACCTTTCTAATACCAAGGCTTTACAAAAGGTAAAATTAGAATAATAAAATCAATCAATAAATATAAAATAGCAAGCAAACTAAATAGAATTATTCATACAACTCCATTAAAGGCCTGACACCACAGGAAAGTCTTTAGTGCATGTTTTAAACTTTCCACAGTCATGCACCCTGAAGCTGACGGGGTAGAGAATTCCAGAGGTAGGAGTACATATATGAAAGCTCTGGCCCCAGAAGACTTCAGCACACCCTCAGAATCTCCAGAAACCCTTCATTGGTCGAATGCAGCTGTCACTCAGTGGTAGGGAACTAGAAGTTCTTTCAAGTAGTCAGGGCCAAGTCCATGAATCCCAGGACAGAATACTACCTGAGTGGAGTCCGAGTATATGCATCAGAGGAGGAGGAGAATGAATTGGGAGTGATGACCACTAGTGACCTGAAGCACTCCACGCAGTGCAAGAAAGCAGCAGCAAAGACAAACAAGATGCTGGGATGCATAGGTAGGGGGATCAGTAGTAGGAGAGTTGAGGTTACACTGCCTTTGTACAGGTCACTGATAAGGCTGCATCTACAGTATGGAGTTCAGTACTGGTGCCCACACCCAAAAAGGATATCAACCTGCTGAAGAAGGTCCAGAGGAGGGCTACAAAGATGATAGCTGGTCAGCAGGGCAAGGCATATGAGGTTGAGGGCACTGAACTTGTACTCTGTGGAAGACAGGAGAGAGAGAGAGAGAGGGAACATGATTGGGACCTCAGGTATTTGAAAGGGATAAAGAAGGTTGATAAGGAGAGTCTCTTAGCTGAATGGCAACTATGGCACAGTCTTAAGCTGCAGGGTGGGGGCTTAGGAGGGAGGTCAGAAGCACTTCTTCACAGAGAGGGTGGTGGACACTTGGAATGCACTGCCGGAAGAGGTAATCTCATCAAGACAGTGGGCAGCTTGAAAAGAGGCTGGGATAGTCATAGGGGAAGGTAAGGATCATGGGTAGGGAAGATGGGAGGAGGGGAGAAAGGGCAGAGACATTAGCTCAAGCTGTGGACCCTGCAATAAGAGCAGACTTGATAGACCAAATAGCCTTCTTCTGCTGGCTTCTTCATATTTCATATTTTTACATTGTGGCTGACTGGCCAGAGATTGAAGGATGTGTGTGGGCCTGGGGTGAATTTCTTTATTTGAACCATGGCCTGTGATTGGTGGGGGTGGGGACCACTAGGGACTTAAAAAAAATATATATATATATATATATATATATGTATTTTTTTTTTTTTACACTGTGGCTGACTGGCCAGTGATGGGAGGTGGCTGGCAATCAGCGGGAGGAGGGAGGCGGACCACTAGACAGCAGGGATTTATATTTTGGGGTAAGTTTGTGTACAAAGTGTAAAAGTTCACCCACTAAATTCCACACTTTCACATTTGATACTGCACTTCTAATCTGCAAATTCATGGATTGCATTTATGTACTGAGCGTAGTCTATGAAATTTTCTGTGGAGGAAACTTGTGAACTTTGCACATCTCTACTGACAACCCATTTTGGCCCTTGGGTTTATGCCTTGACTGTATTTATAAAATAGGTAAAGACATTCTGGCAATACGATTATTAAGACGCTTTTCCAGCCACATAGTTTTTAAAATATTGAGTACTTAAAAAGTGCCAGTACCCATGGTCCTGGTTGCAAAACATATCCATATGCCAGTGATCTACTTGTAAAAAGTTCATTTAGCCACCATTTGTCTCTGTTACCCACTTGCTTTCACTGTTTTCTTGCTCCAGAGTAAATTAATAAAAATGAACTCCATACACTAGACACTGTTTTTAATACAGGAAATGCTGAGTGTTTCTGTGTTCACTGCCAAAAGTCCCCTCTCCCTGCTGGCCTGCAGTATTCATTCACTCACTTAATCACAATACACAGCATGGAAAAATGCCCCATATTTACTCATTGTTTTTCATGCTCTGCTTTTTATACAGTATTGCTCACTCCCAACTCAGCAGTCTCCACTCACCTGCTCACTCTTCTTACGTAGATGGTGACTTCCAAAGACACCAATGAAAAACTGGTTATAAAACAAACAGAAAAAGCACCAGAAGTTGAGTTCCAAGCAACAATACAAAACTAAAGTACATACACACTACACAAGATTAATGCCACTGGGCACAATAGCACCCACAGTGACTGCCCACCAATGCAGGGACTATGTTCTACCAAATTAACAATATATTAATATTTTTGTATTACATTTAAAACAAAATTGGAATACATTTATGCCCAAATCCCTCTATAAGCTCAATAAGACACTCTGGAGTGGTGGTAATGCTTTGATAAACACACTTCAAGGGGCAGTAAGGCAGTTGGCCTGTAACCTTTATGCCTCAGTACACCAGTAGGTGTGTGTTTATCTCAGCATAACAAATGTCTTGGAGTGTCTTATTACTTACGTGTGTGTGGTTTTGAGAGAGACAAAAAGCAAACAGTTTGTACATTTGTTCTTCCCTGTATCAAGATCACACTCACTGCCGCTCATGAACACTGCCTATTTTGTATGCTACTTGAGTGTATTAAATCTCTATTTCCCTTTGAGCTAACCTGACACTTTGACTAGAAAAGGAGGGCTAGGCACAGACGCCTGCCTGTATTCATCCTCCTCCTCCTGGGTGTGTGTGGATATAGTTGTAACCTGCCATATTGAATCAGGTTAATCTGTTGGTGGTATGTTAATGAACTGGGGACATTTGGCCAGGACACTGACTCTGGATAATTTTGTTTTGTAATTGATTTATGATTACATCATGTGTTAGTAGCTGTTTTTGTTATGTATTGATTTATATATTTTAATAAAAACTTCCCTATTCTTTTTGAGAAGTACCATGGGCTCTTTAACATGTACCTGAACAACCATCAGAACAGGCACACAGGACCTTAGTTTCATGTGTCATCTGAAAGGTGACATCTCAGGAGTGCAGCACCCCTAATGCTTAACTACAGTGTTAGTGTTGTAATTTGCCCTAAGTTTCCCATGTGAGGCTAGACCCCACAACATTCTAATCTTCTGGCTTCAGAAGCAAGTGTACAGCCTGCTGAGCCACTGATGTGAAATTTGAAAGCCTGCTTTAGGCAACTCAAAGTCCTGGTAAAGTCTTTCCATTCTAACCTTACATAAGGATTTGCATGTTGCCACCAGTGATGCTTTGCACTGGGTATGCCATTATAGTTTATATGTGTGGTTTGGAGAGAGGAACACAAACTGGACAATTTATACTACTTGAATTGCTTCATTCACAGGAATTCATATTATTAATCACAGTTCACATCAGTGTATATGGTTGTGTTGGGCAGTCATATTAGTGAAGGTAGAATGAGTCCATAAAATTAGTACCAGTCTATAACCATAAATTTCCTAACTTAAATAAACATTTGTCATGGAATTCAGTTTAGATAAGACTTAAGGCAATATTAGTGCTAGTTTGAATGGCGATTGATGTTTTTTTCCACTGAGTTTAAGATTGGCTCCTTTTATTTGTCCATTGAAATGAATACCCAACCATAACCACATGTTTTAGACCAGTGACTGAGGCACTGTTGAGCTTTCCTTTCAGTGGAGCTTAATTGTTCCCATATAAAAAGAAATGCCTGACACTTACTTAGATGCTAATTAAAGCATATGTGAATCCAGGGTGTGTGCTGTTAATCCTACATTAATTTTAAAGGGGAATGGTCAGTACAAAGAACCACACACCTATATGTGGGGTTGGTCCCTATTTGCACTTTGTGTGCAAAAAATGTTTTTTTACTTACAGTTTTCTGCAGTATAACAATTCCAAATCATATGCATGCAGGTAACTGTGCCTAGAGCTAACACAGAGTGCTGACAATGCACTGGAAAAGCCTGACACCAAGTTACAGCTATTGAAAAGTTATACCAACAATAGCTATTGTGGAAAATATTTATAGCACAAAATGAGCACTCTCTTCCAACAGTCCACCAACATTTTGCACAGCCAAAGACTGCACTGTATCAAGGTGTCAAGCAAGATAATAAAGTGCAGAGTCTTTTGCAGCATGACACTTTGGTGAACTGTGGATAGAGGGTCCTTATTTTTGTGCAATAAAGCACTTTTCATATTAGCTTTGTGAGTATTTTTTTTCTGTAGCAGTAACTTGGTGTCAGGCTTTTCTAGTTGATTGTTTACTGCAGTATAATAAATAGTATTAGACTAATTTTTGACTTTAAGCTGACATTTTCTGTAACCAGAAATTCTAGAACTCCTGTAGCTGACATTGAGGAGGGCTGCAGCAGTGGAATTTTAATAGCCTGCAGTGCATGTTAAGAGTTTTTATAAGTTCTAATCTTTTATTTGCTGATCTCTCTTCTTCACAGGGCTAAATATAGTCACAAAGGACTGTACTTAGCCATGTGGGAACAGAAAGACCAGCAAACATATGATCTGAGGTTATAAAAGTTCAGACATGCACTGCAGGCTATTAAATCTCCTACAGCTGCATGCCTTCTATGATGTCAGCTACATGGGATTTAGGGATTTCTGGTAACAGAAAATGGCAGCTTAGAAGCCATCAGGATTAGTCTGATACAATCTACTACACAGCAGTAAACAATAAGTAAAAACAAAATGTTTTTGCACAAAGTGCAAATTGATACCAGCCCCACACTCACATGCAAGGCTCTTAGTGCTGACTGCTCCCCTTTAATACAACCTGAAATGCTTTACTCATAAGTGTCAAATGATACTGTACCTGTAAATGTCCTTATTGATATCAATGTCCAGTGTTAACTGAGCTTCAGATTGTAGTCCAAGTCTGATGTAAAGTAATTTTGACAATAACTCTTGTTTGGATTTTTAGTACGTCTTCATTTAAGTGCACATACAGTATAGTATTCCATTATAGATTATATGGGCTGAAATATTTGTAACTTGACATGCAGTACAGTACAAATGTTCACTTTCGGCAGCTGTTTACAGCTCAGACTTTTATTTATGCTACAAAGGTGAACTATTTAGATTACAGTCATATTTTATAATTGGTGTCAAGCTGAATATATAGCTGTGCTAGAATTAGAAGTTGTTTTAACAGTGCTTAATTTAATAAGCCTATGTATCTGCAGACAAAAAGGAAAATAAGACAGTCATGAAAATGAATCCACTGTTACAAACATGTCTTTTCAGGGTCAACATGCAGCCTTCACCGACTTTGACCCCTCAACTCTGCTTCCTTCTAACCTGGATTACTGGACCTACCTTGGTTCCTTGAGCACACCTCCTCTTCTTGAGAGTGCTACTTGGATTGTCCTCGAGAGCCAATTACTGTGAGCTCAGAGCAGGTACAAGAGTAGTTTTCTTCACTGTGAAGCATGAAATATAAAATAATGCACTGATGTTAGTGCATTATGATATTTTTTATACTCTGGGGTATTTGATACTCTATAAACCACCACAGAGAAGGCTGAATGGTTTATAAACATATCAGAATTATCGAGTAGAGGCACAAACATCAAGAACAGCACTAATGTCCATTACCATATTTCATCAGTTAGAAGCCATGGCTTCAAGTTTCTTTTAGTGATTTCAGCAATGTCTCCTAATCTAGGGCAGTTAGTAAACTGGGGCACCTTTAAATAACTCAGCCCTCTGTAGCAGCTCCTGCATATGGCACCTTCAGTTTTCCAACACCCCCATACCCAGAAGCAGCCAAAGTAAGTGCTGGTTTTAGAGGCAGTGCTTGTAACCAGGAACGAGCACAGAACTGCATCAACACATCCAAAGTGCCATCTTCACTCTGTAGTTCCAGTTGCATTTTGCAGCAAGTGAGAAAGTGGGTGAAAGCAGGTGGGTAAACGTTTTGTTTTTGAAACTTCCTTCCTATCATGTACTGCAACTAGATGCAGGCAGAAAGCTTTCCATTGCATATATCTCCACTGAACAAAACAGGAAGCTCCTTCACACGTGAAATGCTGGTAGATTGAAGTAGAGAGAGACACCAATACAGATGCTAGTTAAATTAGTGAATGTGACACCATTTTTTTCGTTGATTAGTTAACCACTCTTATTACAAGCTGCAGCTTATAATCAAGGAATGTCTTAGATTAATAACTGTGTTCTGTGTTGTGGCTACTGTTTGAGGTGACTTCTAATTGGGGTGTCTTCTAATAGAGGTAATATGGTGCTTTATTTGTTTACCGTTTGGGAGAAGAGATGTTTTGGTAATTGTGGGAATGACTCGTGAGGCTGGGCTCTGTAATTGTTTGAGACACAACAGACATCTATTATGGAGTTTGACAGCAACTGGTTTCAGGTTACTATCAACTTTATCCAGTAATTATCAGAATATTAAAGGCTACCTAAACCACCTTATTCAGGCATGCACCATTCCCAAAACCCTCCCATGAAAGTGAAGCCCACAGGGAGTAATTTTAAATAAAAAAGTAGGTACCTTAAAATCACTGGTTATATATGTTTTCAGCAAGTTTAAAACAATATTGGCAATCACAAAATATTTTTATTTATTTAAAATTGGTGAACAGAAAAGGCACACTGAGCCAAAGCTTGTTTCCAGGTGTGACCCGGGTAAATGTAACACAGTAGAACAAAGTTACAGTATACATTATTTACAGGTATATACAAGAGTAAAATATGGTTTAGGCATAATGTATAAACATTTATTTATTTAACGCACCAGACAGAAGACAGGTAGCACAATTATGATAGATAAGAATACATAAGCAAAACTAACAGTTTAACCTAAGACACTTTGAGGCCCCTTGTGGTGAATCTGGAGTAAGCAGGGCTGAATTTGAGATCAGGTGGGTAACCAGCACAGGCCAGCAGAGATCTGTAAACATAGAGAGGGAGAATTTGAGAGACGTCACAGTAGAGAAAGGGGACATGCACACTGGGTCAGAAGGTAGATGCAGGGGTGGTTAGGAGCATTGGGGGCACTGGGGAGAGAGAAGTGGAGGAGTCTGAGGAGTCTTTTGAAGGATGAGAAATGGGGAAGCAAGGTGAAGATCAGAGGGTAGATTATTCCAGAGGAGAGGGAGGCAGTACAAGAATATGGACTGACCAGCAGTGGAGTGAGGATGAGGGATGGAGAAGGTACGCAGGCCTCTGTGATGAAGAGAGTAGGTTGTGGATTTGGCTGGAGTAAGACTGGATGAGAGATAGGAGCAAAGGGACCTGAACCAATATTCAGCAATTAAGGAGGTGCAGTGGATTGTTCTCCTGTGAAATAGTGGAGTGGAGCATACAGGAGGCAGTGATGGGTGAGGGAGGGGAGGCAGTGGCAAAGCAGTGGAAGGAGTTGATGAGAGTGTCTAATTTGGAGAGGGAAGAGGTTGGGGCAGTGCCATAGACTATGTTGGCATAATCCAACACTGGCAAGATTGTTTTAAGTACTAATTCACATCGAGTGGAGAGAGGAAGGCAGGCTTTGTGGTGGTAGACTGCAAGTTTAGGCCGAGTTTGGTGCAGATGGCATTGATGTGTGCTTAGAAATCAAGGTGACTGTCCAGCCAGGCACCCAGGTATTTGAAGGCAGAAACCCTCTCACTGTCAGTGTCAGTGGCTCAGCAGATAGCACACTTGTCTCTGAGGCTGGGAGATCAAAAGCTGTGGTTCTATCTCCACACCAGGCACTTGGGTTAATATCCCAACTGACACTACAGTGCAGCATGAGAGGAGTGCTGCACTCCTGAAGTGACATCTTCAGATGAGACATTAAACCGAGGTCCCGCCTGCCTGTTCTGGTGGTAGTTTAGAGGATGTTAGATTCCATGGCACTTCTCAAAAGGAATTTTTATTAATACAACATCATAAACAAATTGTCAGAAACTGTGTTACACACACAAAATCATAATCAAAACAGTTACAAAGAACATTACAAATGTATTAACTCCATACATTGCCTGGGTTGTTATAATAGGAAAAGAGAAATCAGAAAAGCCATAATCGTCCAATAAATGTAAAAGAAAAAGGAAAATAAATACTGAAAGTTGTTATGTGATACATGACTTTAAACCACACAAAACCCCATCCCATTATCTAGGTACGTGGTATACTCTCTTGAGTTAACCTCAAATTAGTCACTACTCAACACTCAGTTTCATGCAAAAATATTCTCGCTCAATGTGCACCCGTTAAACCACCCCTTTATACCTTATTACTTATATTTAATAAAGCAAGATAACCCATTCCACCAGTTCCTTACCACATCTGGGGATGCTTTAGTATATCTTTTTATGCACAGTCAACATTGCTTGTTCTACTAACACACTAAACGCCTGGTACGACATCCATTTTTGTTGTAAGGGCCACTGACATCTCCCCTGCAAAGATAATATTTTAAACAACAGAACAACACTATTAATGCATAGTGGTGATACTGACCTAAAAGCTGAGGCAGTGTCCCAAAACTAGCAATTCATAAATCAGGTGTGCTAACCATGCCATCTTCCATTTTGCAGCTAAAAAGGGCATAATGGTTTCGCATATGAACAGTCAAACAGAAAATGGACCATTGTTTCAACTATATTCTGACACCCATTATGAGGACAATTTCTTTCCTCCACAACCTTGTATTTCACATTTCCTCTCAGGTTTAATCTCCCATACATTGCTAACCACAGAACCTCCACATGTGTCGGGGGATCCTTTTGTTAATTAGTTGTTTTAGGACTCCACCCTTCAAATGATGAGGGTCTGCTGGATGAATTCTCCCCATGATTTCCTTATAGAGCTGTGGTCCTGATGTTTAAGATATCTGTGTTTTAGTCACTCCTCATTTCCATAATTTCCCAAAGGCCACTTTAATAAATTCAGGTATGTGCATTCTCAAAGTCAATTTTGGAGGGGCCACACACACCCATTCTTTCAGATAGCCTTTCAAATTACTATTGAACCATGCTGGTTGGGCACTCTGAGTGCCTCTGAAAGCCATTTTAAGGTTTTGGGATAAAAATAAAGTCATAGTACAAGTGACTGGATCTATCATATCCAGACCACCCATCACTTTGGTAAATATAAAAAACATCTCCTTATTGGATTTAAATGGTTCCCCCACACCATTTAAAAAAACATGAATACAGTCTTGCTTCAGACATATTGAAGTGGAAAATCATTGCTACATATAAGAAAGAAGGTATAAATTGTTTTAATGCTGCAATGCTTTTATTTTGATAATTTCCATGATTTCTATCTGTTTACTTTTGATTCGATGGTATTTAATACTTGTTCCCAGTTCTCAATAGGTAAATTCTTTGGAGAAAAGTACACCCTAAGATCTTCTGATGATCATTTGGAATAAGGATATGATTTTGTTGGACCGATCCTCCATTATAGTCTCCCAAAAACACCCCAAAACTTTTCTTAAAATTTAATTTGGCGTTTGATGCAGAAGAATATTTTTGGAAAATCTCAATTACCAAAGGAACCTGCTCTGAATTAGCCATAAACATGCAAATGTCATCTGCATATGCTTGGACCTTTGTCTGTCCTAGACCAATCTTACACTCCAATCCTTGCCATACCCATGACATATGCAATTTTCTAATCAAAGGATCTCAGGAGAATATATACAGTAACAGACTTAAGGTGCACCCTGTCTAACCCCTGTTTCATAACTATCCCTTGATGATGACCATTTATAATAGGATATGCAATAGCTTAGAATATAATAATTTACATTTATAAATAAAGGTACTTGGGATTCCATAATACGATAGAATGGAATAAAACTTTTGATTCACCCTATCATACGCTTACTCTGATCAAGGGATATAAGACAGCTTCTTCCATTTTTTCCTTCATGGAAGGCTATCACATCTCTTATCGGCATTAGTGCCTGTTGGATTTTTCTATCAGGCAGTCTGCAATATTGTACAGGGTGGATTAATTTACCTACTACCTGTCGCAATCTAAGTCGAAAAACCTGGGACAAGATTTTATAGTCTGAATTTGAGATTGAAATGGGTCTCCAATTTTCAATATTGTACTTATCTTCTGCTTTAAACAAAAATATTATTGACCCAGAAGTAAAACCCTCCGGAACCTTTGCTGTCCTAAAAATCTCTCTAAAAATCTTCCTCAAGCATACTGCAAATTTATTGGGAAACATTTTATATAATTCACATCACAATCCATCCGGCCCTTCTGATGTTCCTAGTTTTAAATGTGAAATCACATATTTGATTTCCTCCACTGTGAAAGGTAAATCTAACTCCTCCATCTCTCTTTTATGCTTTTCCATCGGTAGATTTTTCAAAAAGTCTGATACTGTATTTTCAGAAGTCTCTGATGTCATACTATACGAGGAAAACTGGTTTTGTATTAAATCATTAATTTTCCTTTCATCCGATGTCAAAATTCCTTTCTCATCTCTTAAAGTGTGAAAATCCATTTTCTGCTTCCTAATTTTGAGAGCTTCAAAGGATCTCCACCAGTGTTTACTAGTGCGTGATTGAAGTTCAGCCCTTAAGGTTTTCGTTGTGTCATACTGAAATAACTTCATCTCAGTTTTCATTTGTTTAATTTGAATATCATAGTTCACTTGATGTGGAATGTAAACTATATAAGTGCTGAAGCTGTGTATGTAGTTTTAAATATTGGAAAACTTATTTCTTTACCTTTACCTTCCCCAAATTTTTAAGCTATTGGGTTATCTCTTGCTTCGTTTCAGTCCACCACTCACCTAAATCTTCATTCAAATCACTTACTGATGATCTCACCCATAAAAGGGACTCAAACCCTCTTGTACCCTTGTTTCTAACAACAAGGCTGTATTCAATCTCCATCTTTTGTTTTTCTACTGTTTGCCAGATGTTTTTCAAAAGAAGTTTTGAGAAAGAGATGATCAGAAAATTCTGATGCCCTCACAAAGAGTTTAGGCTTGGGACATTTTTTAAACAAAAAATGATCTATCGTAGAGGTTAAGATTCCATTTTTAAAAGTGTACCTTGGGCCCTGGGCTAAGTAATTTGCACATACCACCAGCTCAGCTTGTTGTATGCACTTTTGTAGTGTATTTGAGTCGCAATAGACTTTTTTCCCACTTGAATCAGTTTGTTTCAGTAACCCACAATTAAAATCATCCCCTAATACAACATATGATAAGGTATAGAGAAAGGACTGCAGTTGGTTTATCATATCTACCCTCTCTGCCTTTGTTTGAGGTCCGTATATGTTAATAAATCTATAAGGTACATGATTCCACAATCCGTCCAGAATCAAGCATATACCTGGAATTAAATCAATTAACTTTGTTAACTTGAAAGTGTAAGTACTAAAACGATACCCACCCCATCCGCCTTATCACCCCGAAACAGCAAAAGGATGGTCCCCATTGCCACTCTGATTTAAAGGTTCTCATTTGTTCAGACACACATCCAGGTTTCTGAAGAAACATATGTCCAAGCCTTTTTGAACTACATATTGAAAAAAGCATGTCTTTTATGATAATGCAATAAGCTATGACAATTACATGAGCCAGCATTCATCACCATGTCAGAAGTTTTATATTACAAGGCCTCTCTTTTTTTTTTCTTTCATTCACTTTATATTCCACAAACTGAGGGTCACCCTTCTCCCCACATTGAGAGGGTAGGACCCTGACACTTCCGTGTCAGAGTCATCAGCTCCCTGCGATAAGGGGATAAAGGAATTTGACACTTCCACCTCTGTGTTCTCTGTTTGAGGCGTTAATAATTTTGAGTTCCTTGTTACCCATTGAGGGGGCAAGGGGGCGATATTTAACTGGTTTACCCCAGGATCTACAGATTTCCCTTTTTTTCTGTGTAGCAAACAGGTGACAGAACACTCCATTGAATCTCTGAGGGTGCTACCAGTTCCTTTCGTTCTTGATTTCCTTTACCTTCCACCATTTTCTGTGTTTCCACAACCCTGGGGTATTTAATGTATTTGCTTTTTCTGTTTGAAACTTGCAGCATGGAGAAAGTCAAGTAAAACATTGTATTTTACAGCTTCGTTGTGAGAGTGAACTTTGTTGTATTTTCTTTCATACATGCTAGCATTTAGTTTCCTCAGGTGCACATTGCCACTTTGGATTTGTGTGTTTTTGTAGAGATAAGCTACCTCTGGCAGTGCAGCATTGGCTGGAAATGGTTGTTCGCGGTGTTTGCTTTCTGATCTGCTCTTATTACACAGGCCTTGTTCTTTGTATCCCAAGGCCAATCTGCAAATGCATGTGTTAATTTTTCACAAAGATCACATTTGGTTCTATTGTGACATTGTATTCTATGATGCACCACCTCCCCACAACTGTCACACCTGGGGGTATCACATGTACTAGACAAATCGTTCAGGCCCACATTTATAGCAGGCATGTGGCTGTCCAGAGTAGAAGCACATGCCCTGTCCCTAGCCTAAGAGAAAAGAGCTAGGGTCATGCTGAATTTCATTTTCTACCTGTCTTAGTTTAACCTTATATTTCACCAACCCCCCGTGTCAAAAATTGTTCTGGATCCAATAAAGCCTCAGGTTCACTCAAAACGTCACACTTTTGTGACAGCCAGTATGAGATATCTTAGACGTGAACACCCTCATTTCAAAACATGATTGTGACATACTTTATCAATAGTTTTGTTAAGGGGATTACTAAAAAAGGAGACCACAGAGGGAAAAATTGAAGCTGATTGTAACGTTGCCAAAACAAATCTAATAAATAAGCAGAACGAAAACTAATGTCATACTTGTCCTCTCTAGAAATGTCGATGAGCATGAACTTCCTGTGAGAAAAATTAAGAGATTGTTTAAGGAGAGTTTTCCCACATATTGTCTATTTGGGTGAAACTCCATTCCCCCTTTGTACCTTATTCAGACAGCATTTCATCTCGGTGCTGCTTCCTTCTTTGATTTTGAAAATAAGTCAGGTAGTAAGGCACTGAGGGCTGAACCTAAGCTGTTCTTCCCAAACATCTGAACCTTCATGGCATACATCCATGCCTTCCTTTCAATCTTCACCTGGCCCAGGGTAGTGACCTCTCACAGGGACTGTATCAGTATGCACATATTCTTTTTGTTGCTGAATCTCCTGCTCTGGATCCCCATCTAGAATCTTTTCAATATCAGTCACTAAAGTAATATTCTGGTGTTTGCTTTGATCTAGTGGCTGCCATTCAGGACTTGCCTCAAACAAGGGTCTTGCCATTCTGGATCTGGTAGCCATTGTCCACTTAAAGTTTTAGTCCATCCTGCTTCTGTTAGTGCTGTCTCAGGTGACCATAAAATAAATGGGTCAGTTGAAATGGGCTGTATCGCAAAGGCCTGTTTAATGGCAGCTGATGTTGAAAGGGAGTGTTGCGCCTCCTTTCTGTCAGTTTTGCCTTACTTTATCATTGGATACAATCCTGGTATCTTGCCTAGATCTAGGTTCCTATTTGCCAGCGTTAAGGCAGCCATTTTGCTTTTATTTTCTTCCCTTACAGACTTAGACTGCCCTTGAAGTTTTGCAGAAAAAGAAAAAAATGTAGCAATCTCCTGCGGAGTATGTTTATTTTGATAAATTGATGTACTTTCACACTTTTTCTCCTGCATCACTCATTTCTGATGTAACAGACTTTTTTCCTGCAATAAAATACTCTTTCCAAAGTCACACCTGCACCTTCGAGTGGCTTATCATGTTCAAGTTTCCCCTTGCTTGCAGTTACAGTGTCAGTGCCAGACCCCATCACTTTTTCATCAAGCCCTACACTTTTCTCATCACATAACAGTGGCTTTAGGCACACACTCTCCATGTTTACACTGCCAGCCTTGCTGTTTAAAACTATATCAGCACATATAGTAGATATAGGGGTTACCTCAGAATGAATTGTCTGTATCACTGGCTCGGCCTTCTTTGAAGTTGCTGCATCACTGCTCTGCATGTCACCTGGCCCTGCCCATTGTCAGACTGGACCACAGCTACCTGCACTATAAAAGTTCAGCTTGGAGGATGCCTTTCACTCTGCATGTTGTTTTTCTCTCCTTCCAAATCCAAGAGCATTTTCTTTGGATAGCCAGTTCTTGTTCCTGTAAATTTGTTAGATTGGCACATCTTCTGTTCCAAAAGTGGTGAGCTCTTCACAGACAAAAAAATCTTCTCCACACTCTTCCTCTTTATTTTCCATATCCTTTAGGTTCTGTGAAATAGCATCTTGATTTACAAGGCCAGGGACTAGGCTGATTCTCCTGCCTCCACGACATCCATTCCTTCCGCTGTAGAAACACAACTGCCATCTCAAAAGACAGTCAGAGGGTTCCCCACAGTTCAGCAGGGAATTTCCCCAGTGCACTTGCCAATTTTTTTTCCAGTTGTTTAACCAGGAGTAGCACACTAAGCTGAAAGCTTGTTTACAGGTGCAACCTGGGAGCACAGAAAAGTTAGTGACTTGTTCAGGGTCACACAGTATGCAACTGGGGGCTGTGGTATTCAAACCCAGGTCTCCAGATTGCAGCTCAGAGCCTTAAACCACTGTGCTATACTGCCTCCCTTCCCCCATTCACTAAAAATACCACCAACAGCTTGATCTGGTTCAAGGTCAGTTGGCATTTATCTGTATCCCCCTCCCCCCAGGTCGTACTTGAAAATAGGCAAGAATTTGTCTAGTGCATTTACCCAGTCAACAACAACAAAAAATTAAACTAAACTAAACTCTTGAGGGGTGAGCCACCCAGGGTAGTGAACTCTGGTGGGGCAGGGAGGGAGGCCAGCTTCTGTCTGGAACCAAAGAATATGGTAACCATCTTTTCAATGTTGAGTTTTAACTGTTTTGATAGGAACCAAGACAGTACTCTGTCAAGATCATTTTAAGAGACTGGGGAGAATGCTGTCATGGGATGGATGAGAGACATAAATGACAGTGTCATCTGTGTACAAGTGCATGTTAGAGGAGTAACAGACAGAAGGAAGATCATTTATAAAGAGAGAGAAAAGGATGGGGTCAAGGATAGAATCTTGAGGGACCCCAGAAAGGATATAGAGAGGAGTAGAGAGTGTATCACCTATTTGGACTGACTGTTGTCTATTGTGGAGGTAAGAATGGAACCAGTCAACTGCGAGTTTTGCAAGACCAAATAAAGGACATTTTTGCAGAAGGAGAGGGTGGGATATAAAGTTAAAAGCTTTTGACAAATCAATGAAGACAGCAGCAGTGATTTGTCTTTGGTCCATTGCACTGAAGATGGAGTCAGTCACACGTAACAGAGAGGTGATAGTGGAGTGTTGTTTTTGAAAGCTTGATTCAACAGGTGATAGAGAATTATTGGAGGAGAGAAAGTCAGAGAGCTTTGCAAGAATGAGGGATTCCTGGATTTTAGCAAGGGACAGAAGGAGTGATTGCCAGGGGATGAGGGAGCGCCACCCTTGTGTAGGGGTAGGAACTTGGTCAAGGTAGCTGAGGTGAGAGGGAGATTAGTATATGTGTCAAAGGGGCAGCTATTGTAGGTGTGGACATGCAGAAAAGTCTAGGGTTGAGACCATCAGGGCTAGATTTGGAGGGGTTGAGGACATGAGTGCAGTGTAAACTTCAAGATGATTTAGGGAGGAAAGTGAGCTGGTGGGAGGAAGATTTAGGAGGGTGGGGAAGAGTCAGGTGAGGGGAAGTGGAGTCGGGTAGGGCACAGGAAATAAAGAACTTGTTGAATGCATCTACAGTGGCAGGGTCAGAGACAGGGAGTCGTTGATTTTAAGGACTGGACAAGCTTGTTGGGAAGGGGGATTTAGGAGGGAGTGAATCACCTTCCAGAAAGAAACAGGGGAGTTTTGGCTCTGTTTAAATTGGGATTTGAAATAGGAGGTCTTAAACAGGTGAATAGCCTTGGTGCACCTGTTTCTGAGTTGTTTTTAAGATAGGAGGCCAAGAGGGGTGTAGGATGCTTTGTAAATCTCCAGGTTTTGTCCCTAGTACGACACATGGTGATAAGATCAGATGTAATCCAGGCATGGTGGTATCATTTCACCCTGACTGTTCTAAAGGGTGTGTGATGGTACCAGATAAGATTAAAGATATGTAGGAAGTGGGATAAGGCAAGGTCAACATCCGTGGCACTAAAGACAGGTTGCCAGTCAGCACTTAGGAGGTTGTGCTGCAGGGCGATAATGTCGGGAGTAGAGGCGGGTCCATATGAATTTGGGAAGGGAGTGGGGAATGTGGATTTTGTAGAATACAATAGGTAATACAGTGATCACTGAGGAGCATCAGAAAGGATGCCTGAGACAGAGATGCAGTGAGGGTGGGAGGATAAAATCCAATTGAGGAGAGAGAGAGAGAGTGGTATTGGGACCAAAGGTTAAGACAAGTAGGTTCTTGGATAAGTCTGTCTTTCAGATGAGACGTTAAACTGAGGTCCCATCTGCCTGTTCTGGTGGTAGTTCAGGTGGATATTAAAGATCCCATGGCACTTCTCGAAAAGAGTAGGGAATTTTATTATAATAAATCACATGACAAATACAAAAGAACATAAAAAGATAACCAGTGTCACATTCATAAATCTGACTTATATACAGGATAAAAAACTAAGAAAACTGTACACTCACAATTCATACCTACAATATACAAAATCCAATAATAGAAAAAATTGAAAGACCTAGAACAATAAATGGTAGACAAAAAAATGATATAAGCTAAGAGTAGTAGTAGTAGTATTAATTATTCCATGCAATTTGTCTCCAGAGAACATTGGCCCTACTCTTTGGCAATGTTCTATAATCCGACATCTTAATTTGTAGACTAGCATTGTCAACAATTATTGCAAAAGAAATTGGAGACGTGTTCAGATGTTGGGATAAAATCTGACATCGTGCTTGCCACAAATAAAGTTTAAGACATGCAAAAATGACAGTCAATGTACGAGGGTGAAATATCTTTAAATACCCAGAATAATCTTCCAAAATCAAACTTTCATACATAATAGAAGTAAGATATGGCCACTGCCATTTATTTGCCATGTAAGTTATTAATAATCTCATAGCTGGGCAACACAGAAAGAAATGAGATTGAGTTTTCTCAAGTTGGACACATTCTACCCTTGGACACCCCTGTTCCTCCAAAGCCTTATGCTTCATATTCCCTATAACTCCCAGCCTCCCATAACAACTAAGCCTGACAATATCCCATGTTCTAGTAGGGACCCTCTTATCATTCAATAATGCCAAAACCATAGAATGTCTGGATGGCATACAATGTCAAAACACTGCCTGACCTGCAAACTATGAAGTCATTATGTGCCAATATGAAGACTTCCTTGTGGACATTAAGATCCTGATTTTATTCAGTTTCTATTGTTTCACCTTCCTAAGTGAGGATTCAGCATATTCTGGAACCCCATTTTGTTGCAGAATTTTAGGTGGAAAAGTTTCCCATTTCTCAAAGTAAATTTGTAGAAGAAACCAAGTCCACTGCTGCCATGCAATCGCTATCCCACCCCAACCTAGCTTCAAGGTAGAAGCAAGAAAGAAGGAATGAAAAAATAAAAAGGGTTTATCATCTCTAAACCCCCTGTTTTAACTGGAAAATATGTATATTCCCATTTGATAGGACTGAGTCTGCTACCTCACACCATTTGAAAGAAGCAGCTAGATAATCAAGTTTCCAAACAAATGGGTGGGGGTTAAGTGAAACTCAAATAAGTAAAAATGGGCAATAAGAATCTCTTAGTGGTTAAACTTCTTTTTAATTTGGAAAATTTCCATGATTTCCATAGTTGAACTCTGGATTCACAAACCTTTATTTTAGTTTCCCAATTTGTAAGTTTCAGATTCCCCTCTCCAAACTGTAATCCTAAAATGTAAATTAATGAAGAAGTTAATGTTATACCTGCAACACTCACAATAGTCTGATCCTCTGCAAGTCCAATCCGAACAGCCTGGCATTTATCCATATTAATCATAGACCCAGAAACTTGAGAAAAAAAGAGTCAATTCCTCCAATACCACAGCCCCTACCTCCACTGATGGAACAAAAAAAACACAGATCATCTGCATAGGCAGCCACTTTCTGTTCCTCCAAATCTGTATGTGGAGACGACCACATTATTCTCTGATTTGAGATGACAAGTCTAACAAAGGGGTCCAAGGCATACGTATAAAGCAGAGGGCTCACTGGGCATCTGTGCCTTATACCTATAAGCATTCCCACTGGATCACCTACTAGTTCATTAATAAACTAGGAGATCATGACTTTTGAATATAAAGCCGTAACCATGCCAACATATTCTCTGGAATCCCATAAGCTGAGAGAATATTGAAAAGAAATCCACGTGAGACCTTATCAAAGCCTTCACCTGATCATTAGCCGTAAAAAGCTTTTAATTTATTTTGTTTACCATATTCAAAAATGTTCTGAATTAAAGCCAAATTAGCTGATATATTCCTCCCAGGATAGAACAGGACTGAGCAGAACAAATAAGGTATGCACTTACTTTTTGTATCCATAAACATAGAATTTTAAACAGAATTTTATCGTCTGAGTTAAGTAAGCTGATCGGTCTCCAATTACTTAAGAGTTGCTTCAGTCTCTTTTTATATAAAACACCATTATTGCTGCACTGAGACCAACAAAAGACCCAGAATGTATAAGAATGTCATTAAACAATTCCTGTAAAACCTCTGCCAAAACAGGTAAAACATTTTATATAATGCATCTGGCAGTCCATCAGGCCTGGGCGATGCTCTATCCTTCAAAGCTTTAATAGCTGTTTCCACTTCTCCTACAGCAATAGGAACATTCAATTCAGCAGTCTGAGCCTCTGTCAAGAGGGGGGGTAAGTGACACACATATTCCAAAAAAGGAATAGAGAGGAGAGGAGAGGAGAGGAGAGGAGAGGAGAAGAGGAATTTCAAACATAGCCTGTAAATACCTCCAGGCTGACAGTAGAATGTCCATGTCAAGTGTCTGCAACCTGCCATCCACATCCTGAAGCTCCATCATCAGAGCTTCATCGAAACATTGTTTACAAGCCGCAAAGGGGTCAGCGGATGGCTGTGACTCAGTGCCATATCATAGCTCTGCCTCCAGAGATACCGCTCTATGATACTGAAATTGAAATATCTGACTCTTAAGATGAGCAATATGGGACATACACTGAGATCTCAGGTTATGTGTCAGGTATAAATATTTATATAATTTATTTATATGATCTAAATATTGTAAGTGTTCCTGATTAGATTTACAATGCCCAAGCCAGGTGAGCAATGCTTGGATGTCAGATTTTATAACCACCAACTCCACCTATTACTATAGACACATTTCATGGAATCCCAAACCTGAAGCATGTGATCTAGCTCATGAATTATATTCTCTTGGAGCAACACAGAAACATTCATTGTCCATCTTTTCCTGCATGCCTGACAGAAAATGGGGGGTATTCTTCCTAAATAGAAATGACAAGAGAGCAAGAGATGATCAGAAAATTCACATGGCAACAACTCAAAAGCTTGTGGAATCAATAACCTGGAACAGAAAATGAAGTCTATGCTCATAGAGTATTTATTTCTAAAATAAGTGTACCCAGGGTCAGTTGATAAACATCTAAAAGCATCTGTGAGGTTGGCTTGTAGAACTATATTGGCTATGGTATGGGAATCACGATACACTTTCTTAGGAAGAGCAGTTTGAGATTTAAGATTCAGACCACAGTTCATGTCCCCAGCCCAGATAATATGTCGCATAGTAAACAAATCAGGTCTGATGGAGTCAAATAAGTCCACTCTTTGTGCCTTCATCTGTGGTGCATAAGTGTTTATGTGCCGAAGTGAGAAATGCTTGAGAGAGCAATCCAAAAGTAGAGCTCTCCCTGGAATGATATCAATCAGTCCATGTAAAGTGAAATCTGCACTCGCAATAAAAATCCTACCCCATCCACTGCATCCATGCCAAAGGACCAAAATGAAGGGCCCCGCACCCACCCTTGTCTAGCTTGTTCCGTGAAAAATATAGATTTCAATGTAGTCTCTTTCAAAAAGTCAATATAATAGAGTGTTGAAAATAGGACAAAGCAGTCAATCCTTTCTTATAGTTATGCATACTGCATACATTAAGTGATGCCATATGCAAAAGAGACATAAGACAGGAAGAAAGCGATCAAGTCACCCTGAATCAATATTCTTTGCAGTCGATTTCCTTTTTTTCTTTCTTCTTCCCAGGTTCAGAAGTAACAAACAGGTTCTCCTGCTCCATGTCTGAAATTACACCTGATTTTGAGGAAACATCTGACTCAATGTCAAAGTCCCCTGGAGGCTCCAATACCTGAAAAGGGTTGGGGGTACCACAGGTGACACCGTTGCCAATGCTTTCTTTTGTAACTCAATTGTATTCAAAAGTTTGAATTCCAATACATACTGAGCAGTGGGGTTGATATTTCATTCAAACACAATTTCAGTCTATAGAAGCCTTAAGGTGGTCAGTAATTTCCAGAATCCATCTGTTGTTTCCATATATAGAGCAACCCATTGTTACAGGTCCCCCGTGCTTAACCTAAAAAAAAAAAGCTCATGAGCCAGTACAATCAAAATGTAACATTACAAACTTGCTGTACAAATCCTAAAAGAAGGAAAAGAACTTAATATGAAAATAAATACATTCACTTCATGGCCTGTGGTGGTATATCATTGGCATGCAACCTAAAAAAAGAATAAGGGGAGCCACCTACTTTACATTACTTATTAGATCAATCATTTGTCTTTTGAACCTGTCCCGTCACCAGTGCATCTGAACTCTATTGGGAGTACTTGAGGGGGAAGGGAGAACGAGGGGAAGCCGGATGGGGGGGCAATAAAGAAAAAAAAATGTTTTTCTCCTCTTCATCCCAAAAGGGATCCCTACTGGAAAGTAAACCAGGTCCCTTCATGAGTGTCTCCATCTATCAACTGACCATCTCTCACTAGAGACCGGCTCCAGGCCACGTCAGCCAAAGATTCCATATTTCTAGAAATTTTTCTTCCCTCAAATGTATTCTGGCTATGAGCCTCTCTCGGTCCTGAATTTGCCTTACACGGCTGGACCATTCGCCCACTGTTGGGGCCTCTTGTTGCAGCCACCTGAAGGAGAGACATTTTATTGCTGCTACAATAAAAATTAGTTCCAGCTTTCTCTGGGTGGGGGGGGGCAGGCCCAGGACCACCAGGAACCCCAACACCCAGTTTAGAAAGTCTGAAGGTATGTCCACTAGTAATATCTGTTGTACTTTTATCTTGACTTCATCCCAGAAGTCCCTGATAACCAGACACTCCCAGAAAATGTGTATGTGGGATCCCCTAAAGCTGCATTTCCACCAGCATTGGTCTGAGAAGATGGTCCCAAAATGCTTTGTGACTACAGGAGTGCAGAAGAATCTAATGATTATCTTCCTAAAGTATTCCCTCCAGTCTGGGGAGGCAGTCACCCTCCACACAATCCTAAATCTCTTCTTCCATGCATCCTGTGGGATGGGGATGGAGAGCTCTCCCTCCCAGGCATTTTATATTGAGTTTAAAGGTTCCAAGCCCATCACCCCTAGCATCCCATACAATACAGAGATATATCTCATCCTGACCCTCGGAGTGGCAACCCCATAGATAAAATCTTCCCACACTGTCCCTTGTTGCTGTAAAAGTATTTTCCTGCTACCACTCATAATGAAGTGTCTAATTTAAAGATACCTAAAAATTCAGATTTACTCAGACAGAATTTATATTTTAATCTATCAAAGGACATACAGGTACCTGTTTCGATGAGCCAAGAAAATCTGGTGAGACCCTTGTTTTTGTTTTTAGTTGTTAACCAGGTATAGCACACTGAGCTGAAAGATTTTTTACAGGAGTGACCTGGGAGCACAAGAAGGTTAAGTAACTTGCTCAGGTTCACACAGTATGCAAGTGGAAGCTGTGGGATTCAAACCCAGGTCTGGTCTGCTGGATGTCGGTAGATTTGCAGCTCAGAGCCTTGAGCCACTACACTATACTGCCTTCTTGGTTTTGCAAGTTCTATATCAGGGTCCAATCCCAGAGGGCAAAGTTGTCAGGATGCCTGTTAAGAGTCAGAGGGCCCAGGGAAGCTGAGATATCAGTTTCCTCCGGACCCTTGCAGAAACTTAAGGGAGTGTCTGGTCCAAATGTTGTTGGTCAGCTCCTGGGGGGGGATATGCTGGTCAAGACATGCTAAAGTAAACAACAGCTTCGAAAGGCCACTAACATCCTCTATCTCATACCAGCTGGACTCTCCATTGTCTAGCCCAAGAACACACTGGAACCACCTGGCACGCCAGATAGTGTCTGTGCAAACCAGGAATTCCCAGCCCTCCCCCATCTCTTGCCTGATACAGGATCCTTCTGGCCACTCCAGGCTTGCAGCCCCCCCCCCAAATAAATTGGGTGATGCCCTTCAGAACATTTGTCCAAAATTGGGTTGAAACTGAAATGGGTAGGGTCGAGAACAAAAAAAAGAAATCTAGGCAGCACGTTCATTTTAATGGACTCAACTCAGCCTGCCAGTGAAAGGGGCCACCTCGCCAAATCATTTTGGATAGCATTCCAAAGACGATTATAACTGACTTCAAATAGTGCAGCATGCACTGTGGTAATCTGAATGCCCAAATAGCATATTTGATTATGTTTGGCCCAGGAGAAAGGGAGATCATGCCGTATTGGTGGGGGGAAACTTCCACTTAGAACTAAAGCTTCTGACTTGCAATAATTGATCTTATAGCCAGAAATGGACCCAAACAGCCCAAGCAAGGTCAACATTCGTGGCAAGGAAGTTTCAGGCCGACCAACATAAAATATGGAATCATCTGCATACAAGGCGACTTTATTCTCCAACCCCCTGCCATAATCCCTTCTATTCTCTGATACTGGTGAACCACCACAGCTAGAGGCTCCAGAAACAAGGCAAATAGAAGTGGGTACAGGGGGAAGCCCTGCCTAGTTCCCCTACCAATTGGAAAATGACCCCAAATTAATACCATTTACCCTAACTTGGGCCTGCAGGGCAGAGTACAAATTCATTATTATCTCTAAAAATTTTGGGCTGAATTGCATTTTCTCCATGGTTGCATTTAGAAAGTTCCAATTAACCCTATCAAATGCTTTTTCAGCATCCATGGAGATGGCCAGCTGGAAAGTCTCCCATCCCCACTGCGCAGATATTATGTTAAGCAAACATCGCACATTGTTTTGTATATATCTGCCAGCTATAAATCCTGTCTGATCTTGATGTATGAGTTTTCAGGCCACTCTCTGCAGGCAGCCTGCCAGGATTCACGTGAAAATTTTTAAATACAATTAAGTAGTGAGATGGGGTGATTCGAGCCACATTGAGTGGGCTCTTTTCATTCCTTTGGAATAACTGAGATGAGGGTGGAATGCCAGGACTCCGGGACCTCTCCCCCCTCCTGTATGTGGCGGTAGCACAAGACAAAAGGATAAACCAAGGTCTCCTGCAAGGGCCTTATAGAATTCCGATGGCATGCCATCTAGGCCTGGGGACTTACCCTGCTTAAAGCTTTTGATCTTAGTTATGACCTCCCCTTGGGTGATTGGGCTCTCTAAAACATCCTGTTTCTCCTGGGTGAGGGTCTGAAGGGTCAGAGAGTCCATAAAATTCGCCCTTTGTTGTGCCTCACCATACGGGCCTGACTATATAACTCCCTCTAGTATTTGGCAAATGCCCCCTTTCTCCTATTTTCTCTGGATCCTCCACCCTCAGAACCACCCTGCCAGTGAGCTGCTTTTGAAGAGTGCAGGCTAGGCGATGGTCTGCCTGCCCTATTTCCCTCCGCATAATACCTATATTGTGTCTTCCTAATAGCCCCCTGTACCTGGTATGCCAGTTGTTGCTCCACTTCCATCTTCTTTTTTGCCATGCGGCCTTATTTACAGGGTGAAAGGTCAGCTTGTGTCGAAACTCTGTCTCCCTAAGTTCTTTCTCCAGCCTTTCTAACATAGCCTGGTGCTGTTTCTTTAACCGGGAACTATATGATATGATTTGACCGGGATGTGGGCCTTAAGGGCATCCCATCTAACTGAGGGGGAGGTCAAACCTGGATCATTGGCATCCAGGCAGAAAGCAAGCTGTTCTTTGAGTGTAGATTTAAAGTCTGCCGAGTTCAGGAGGCCCTCAATTAATCTCCAGTTAGAATTTCTAACTGAGGGGAAGAGTCACAGTCTGAGGAGCAATGGAGAGTGGTCAGACCATGACACTGGCAAGATGTCACAGCTCTGTACCAGATGCAGTTTCTCCTTAGATACAAGGAACATATCTATCCTCGAATATGTCCCATGTCTATGAGAGAGAAAAAGGTATAATCTCAGTGTGCCCCATGGCCCTCCCTCCAGACATCCACCAGGCCAACCTCCCCCATCAATCTCCTCAAGAAACTATCAACCTGGGAGCTGACCCCCCCCCCGCCCTAGTGTGCTCTGTCCCATAAGGCCGAGACAACTCTATTGAAGTCTCCCCAAAATGAAGAAAATATCCGGTTCTTGTATGGTCTCCATTAGCACCTTTTTTGGAAAAACCCTGTTGTCCTTCGACTCATTGGGGACATACAGACATACTATCACACATTTAATATTAAAAATGAGTAAATGGAGCCTGATGTAGCGGCCCCGAGGGTCCTGGACCTGAGAGACCACCTGGACCGGAAGATCCCGTTTAAACAAAAGAGCTACTCCCCTCTGATGGGAGCAGCCCAACCAGCTAGCTGCATGGATCTGCCCCACCCAGAAGCATCTCAGTTTGGAGTGTTCAATTATGTTCAGGTGGGTCTCCTGCAGCAGAGCCACACTGGTGTTTTGTCTCTGCAATTCTTGTAAAATTCTGGTCCGTTGTATCAGTCCATTTAACCCTTTCACATTGTATGTCAAATATTTAGTTCTGTTGAAAATCATGCACTAAAAGATAATTGAAATACTGCTTCCCCAGCACACACCCCAGCGTGACCTCCACATCAGTGTACCACAAGGCCAACCAATAATATAACCAGATTAAACAGTAAACATGAAACTTTGTAAAACAGAGAGGCTGAATCCTCAGCCCCTGAACTATAAACCTTTCAACTACTTCCATTAGTGCCACCATCTCCACCCCTAAGGGTCCAATTTTAAGGGGGATTGGTACAACTACTTAAGGTCGCATCTAACTGAGGCTTGTATCAGCCACAGTATTAGGTGGTGCACCCAGCGAACACTCTCAGAGCACTTGTAAAGTTGGTAACAACATCTGAAAACCTCTCTGAGCTCCCCTGCCCTCCCCCTCTTTGATTAAGAAATAATGATAATGTGTGTTTAAAGAATTAGCTGGCTTAAACATGAATTATTCTTGTTTTCCTGAAGAAACAGGCTTAATGAACCCATTTTAACAATCCACGACACCTCATGCATTACCAGGGCCTGTGTTAGGAGTCTCTCCCCCAGCCTAGAACTAAGAAACCAGAATTAGTGAGCATTAAAGTTCCAAATAAACTGAAAGACAGGACCCCCCCCCTTTAAAGTCTAAAAAGTAGCTAGTGAGTCCTGGGTAGCTCAGATTTAGCCGTGAGTCACCGCATCAGAATATGTTTGCACACCTCGTGCTATTTCAAGTGTCCTATTGCTCCCATGCCTCTGATGGCTGAGTGGCTTCAGGCGTCTGGTTCTTCCCTTTTCCTCTTGTAGAGCATTGTGGTCGGGGACCTGAAGGCAGGGGAAGAGCACCTGATTTGGCTGTCAACTTCTCTAAAGAAGAATTGACCATGGTTTTCCCCTTTGCTTGACCCACTTTCCCATGTTGATTTTGAACTACGTACCAATGACGGTACTCCAACTCCTTTATGGTATCAGCATCCAAGATATCTGTTAAAGTTATATTGCACCACTGAAAGAACTTGGCTGCCTCCAATATGGTCGGAAATGTGTGCACTCCAGAGTCCGTTGTGATCCTGAACACAGCTGGATAATCCAGGCGGGCTTTCACCCCCTTCGCCTAGAGTTGTTTTAAAATGGGGAGCAGTTTATGTCTGTGGTCCATAGTTGTGGGAACGTAATCATGTTTGAAGAAAAGTCGAGTATCCCCAAAAATTATTTCCGTTTTAGCCCACACTTTCCCCAAGATATCTGCTTTAACTCTATAGTCCAAGAGAGCGATAATAATGGACCTCGGGCAGGCTTTAGGATCCAGGGGCCTTGGACCCAGGAAGCGGTGAGCTCTGATCAGATTCAGTTTATAGTCTGAGGGCAAGTTCAAAAGTTCTTTGATGAGGCTCTCCATAAAGACTGTCATTTCCCCCGATTCTGTCTGTTCAGGGAAGCCATGGATATGAATATTAGCTCGTCTTGAGCAATTCTGTAAATCTTCTAGCTTCAGTTGTATCCAGACCTCCCTGTCATGCAGCTGGAGAATTGCGCCATTGTGTAAGTCTGTGGCCCCAGATGCCTCTGTGGCCTGCTGCTCCGGATCCACAGTCTTCTTTCTGACTCTGAGCATGTTGTTCAGAGTGGATCTCTTTTAGTTCCATTTGTATTCTTTCCATGGTGTCTCCCAGGCACCTGAGTTCTTTAAAGAGGTGCCTGGAGGTGATCATGAATGCTGATTGCTTGTCTGAACTGCACTCATCAGCCGAGCCGGAGCTGGGGGAAACTGTACACTGAGGAGAGCTGCGGCTCTCAGTTGGTGTGGGTGCTGGATTCATTTTTTCCTCATTCCAGGGAGTACTCACCTCAAAGTCTTTCAATTTCTGATACATCTGCAGTATCATATCATCCAAATGCCTCTGCTTGCCTCTAGCAGCCAGCTTTGAGGGGGATTAGAGCAAATTTAGGTGAAGGCTAGGCGGGGCTGTTGAGCAGTTAGTCTGTCATGTACGCCAGCGTCACTGGAAGCCGTTGCCAATGCTTTCTGAGAGGACCTAGTTACCCTTCTTGATTTAGGCAATTGAAATTTCATGGGGGCATCTCAGAGGTTTCAGAATTAACTGGGGGGGGGGGGTCCCATCCTACAACTGTCAGAACTGCATCAGGAACCAGAATCAGTTCCTCAGGCTGAGCTTCTTCCTTAATCTCAGCCATCTGGCACTGTGACCCAGTGGGAGTGCCTTCTTGCTAAGACTTCAGGGGGGTACAGAAGGGTGCTCTGGGGTTGAGTCCTGAGCCATATGAACTAAAGATTCCTGATCCAATCCATCTGCCCTGTTCTGTCCTGCCCAAGGACACTGGTAGTGGCAGGCGAAGTGGCCTCAATTCACTTTGCAAAGTGAATCGCGGAGTGAAAGCAGATTCGAGGAGTGCCCTGCAACGCGAAGCGGAGTACTTTGTGTTATGATGAGTAACGCGAAGTCCATTGAGAACAATGACTTCACTTTACTCCGCCTTCCCAAACCACTACTCCACCAAATCTTAAGGTGAAGTACATTGAAAGCAATGTACTTCGACTTACTTCACCTTGTTTTTAAGCTCTGAAGGCGAATTTTGCAGTGATTCATGGGATTTCAGGTCACATGGGCTCTATATTGTTCTGCACTGCCTCGGTTCAGGGTAGTGTGTGTAGGAAGCTGTAGGAGACAGTGTGCTGTGAGATCTCTGTGATTCAAACTAGGGTTGTCAGAACTAGTTCGGTAAAGATTCGAACCCTCCTCGAACCCTGGTGTTCGAGTTCTAATTTAGAACTCGAACACTAGAGGGTTCGCAAAAGGGTTCAAATCACAGTGCTCATTTCTGCTGCCCAAGTTGTTAAAAAATAATTATTACTTTACTGTCAGCGTGTCGCTCCTCCTCCTTCCCGGTTGGCAGGGCCGTCGGTATGGGGGGACAACTGGGACTTTTTTCCCTGGGCTCTGAGCTATGGGGGGCCCGCCTGTGCAGCGCTTATATATATATTTATTTAATTTAGCCACCCTTTTCTTTATATTGCTAGCTTCCTGTGCCACTGTAATACCGTCCAGGCCGGAAGAGGTGACATTTATCACAGTCCCACATGATCCGCTGTGTGTGTTTTGTGAGCGGGAGCAGCTCCTCTATAGTGCCTAGCGCATGCTGCTGTGCATCTCTCACTCAGAACGATTTGCATCGCTGTCGCCCATAAAGATTTTATTAAAATGGCGAGGGCAGGCAGTATATGCTTCCGGTCCAAAGCAACAAGTTGCTGGGGTGGCCGCCGCCGGAGTACATCAGGACAGCAGTTGTCCAGTAGTGTGATCGGGTCGCTTACCTGTCGCCTTCAGTCATCAGTCACCTGCGGCCTGATGATGTGAGGAGGTCGTCGTCTTCTCTTCGTGGAGTAAGCGTCCACGTCCTCGAGACTAGAGGAGAGGTTCCCCTCACAAATCAAATGTGGTGTGTTTGTGTCTCCCCTTGGTTTTGTTCTCCACTGTCCTCCAGACATCCAGGTAAAACATGAAAAAAAAAAGCTGATATAAGCTTCAGTAAGTGCCGCTAGCATTACACTAGTAGCATAGGCCATACACAAGTGTGGAGATGTTTGGAGATGGATCTTTGGGGATGAGTACATAACCCGCTCTTCCTGCTGCCAGCTGTTCAGCTAGACCTATGACAGAAAAGGTAGAAATTTTAAAAAATAAGATGCGTGTTCAGCAGCAGACTTAGGACTCTGTTTTATTTTTTTTAATTTCTGCCTTTTCTGTCGTAGGTCTAGCTAGTTAGGACATGCAGGATGGTTGCCAAAGGCTATGTGACCCTGTTAGTCTGGGCCTAAGGAGTGGATGATGCTGCATCTGGTGTGACAGCAGCGCCAGCAAGTGGTTGGCAGGAGAGCTTGCCTCCCACAGGGACATTTTTATGAGCGTTCAAGTTAATCTGTGGTACCAACTATGATGTAGTGGGAGGGTGAGAAGGAAAGCTAAGGGGAGAAAACACCAGCCTCCACCCCATGACGCCTGTCACCAGAACTTGAAGCTCCCAACCATGGCCCTCATTTGCAGCACTGCCATGATAAAGTGGGGGAAGGGGGCAGCTGGGTGTCAGCCCTGTTGGAGTTGCGTGATGTGTTGTTTGTTGGTGTATAAAAAGCAAATTTCAGCTGGTGTAGGGAGATGTTTGCCCCATCGAATACCCTGTTGTGGGATGGGAAGCCTGCTCCCTCTTGGGGGGTGGGTGCCTGATTCTGATATACTGTGGTGCAGGATGCTGGCAAATGCAGAGCACTAAGCAGGTGGGAAGACCAAGGGTCAACACCTGATGGATTATGTTGCTGAGCCTTGGCAGTGGGAGTAATTAGAAAGAAAAAAAATTAGAAAGAAAAAAAATACCCTACCCTCGCAGAAGAAGCCAGAAGGTGAAGGAAGGAAACATATTCAATTCAGTGCTTCAGAGTAACTGGTAACTGGTATTTTTCTTTTAAACTTAGATTGTAGGCTTGTAGTGACACTATACTTTCTTTCTGTGTTGTCTTTACTTATAATTGTTTTTGGGCTGTTGAAAATTTAAAAATAGTGGTGGTGTAATTCTGTGCTGTCTTTAATTGCTGCAAATTTTCCACCCTTCCCAACTCTTAATTATATGCCCTGATAAATCTGATTGACAGGAGCTAAACACAGGTATAGTAAGAGGTGTGAAGTAGGAGGGCATATGGGGAAGAAGACCACCCTCAGCACGACAAAGTTTTTTGACTCATTTATTTATTTATTGGTTTTTTCCTTAAAAAATATATATCTGAGGATCAGTTACAGGATTTTTAGTACTGTAAATAAATAAAAAGATAACTAAGAGAGCTTCAGTAGCAGATAAGCAGTGGAATTGCAGTATAATGTGGGGAGTGGTGCAATGCAGTGGCTGTGGGGCAGCCATATTCAGGCGAACCTTCTGGACACTGAGTGCTGCCCTATCTGCATGCATCTCTCTGGACTCGCGGGATGAGGTAGCCAGACTCAGGAGCGAAGTAAACTGGGTCAGGAGTACCATCACCCTGTCCAGGAACCACCTAGTCCAATGCAGCTGCCTCAAGGATGCCGAGAACGAGGAGCACTTTGATGACAGTGGCTCAGGGAGGGTTGGAGCAGTCAGGCAGAGGCACATCCCAGATCCTATTCCTCTCAAGAACTCATATGCCACACTGGCAAATGAGGACAACCAAATAGAGTTACCCAGGAAGTGGAAGGAAAGGATGTGGAGGTTAGGCAAGGAGGTGACCTCAGTGGGGAAAGCAGTGGACCCCAGAGGAGGAGGAAGCAAATCCTGGTGGGGGACTCCATCATAAGAGGGATCCAGCTAGGAACACAGGAGGGGGAGGACAGGGAGGTGAGGTGCCTACCAGGTGCCACAGCATGGAGGGATGGAAAGAAGATACTGGGGATCACTGGGAAGGCAAGACAGGAGGGTGAGCTGGATGTCATTATCCACCTAGGTACTAATGACTTGGCAAATGGGGAGCAAAGGAAGTTCAGGAAGAGTTTAGGAAACTGGGGAGGGTCTCAAGAGTAGCTACTTCTGTCACTTCTCAGAAGTACTACCTGAGAGTGCAAGGGAGAGAGCATAGAGTGCATGCACCAGGAACTTTAACTCATGGTTGAAGAACTGGTGCTGTGAGGAAGGGTTGGATTCATTGGTGACTGGGACCCATCTGAGAGGATGGAGGTTTGTTCAAGCCTGACGGCCTGCATCCATCCTGGAGGGAATCCAAGCACTCAATGATAAGTTTAAATGCTACATTGAAGCATTTAAACTAGCAAAGGGGTGGCAGGCCAGCAAGGATGATACCTACTTGCTCACCCCCACAGCTAGTAATGGAACCAGTGAACCAGAGGAGTGGCTATCTCTGCAAAGCAGTGTGCAAAAGATGGAGGTTAGTGTCCAAAAGGTGGATAAGCAGAAAAGGGACAAAATTCAGCAGAAGGGCAGACAGCAAGGAGAACCAGGGATAAATGACAACCAAGGAAGGGCTGAGTAGAACAGTGAAGCAGTCTAGGAGGTCAAATCATGGAAAGCCATGTGTGCAAATGCCAGGAGCCTTAGAACATGATGGAAGATCTGGAGGCTGTCATGGTACAGTCAGACCTGGACATTGTGGCCATCACTGAAACCTGGTGTAATGATAACCATGACTGGGAGATGGCCATACCTGGCTACAACATATTCAGAAGAGACAGAGCAGGCAGGAAGGGAGGAGGAGTGGCACTGTATGTGAAAAATGACATAAGGGCCACACAGATCCAGGAGGAACAAAATGGGGAGAGATACTGTGGGTTAAGCTGGAAAGGAAAATGGGCCAGCCATCTCACAGGTGTGGTCTATAGACCACCAGCCCAGGAGGAAGAAACAGATAGGAGTTGATGCTAGCCATCCAAAGGATGGCAGACAAGGGTGAGGTAGTACTGGTTGGAGACTTAATATACCAGGCGTGGACTGGAGCATCCCAGCAGCAGCATCAACTAGGAGCAGATTTATCCTGGACTCTCTTCAGGTGCCCTCCTCAAGCAACTGGTCATGGAACCAACTCGGCAGAAGGCAATACTGGACCTTGTGCTCACAAACAGGGACAGTGTGATGGGGGTAACAGTGGGGAGCACCTGGGTAACAGTGACCACCAGTCATTGTGGTTTGAAATCACAGAAAGAGCAGAACCAAACCACACAAAAACACGTGATCCTGGATTTTAGGGGCAGACTTTGGGAAAATGGGGAGATGCTTGAAAGAGGCATTAAGGAATGGGACAGGAATCAGGGATTGAGGAAAGTGGGCAGTATTTAAAATGGGGATTATAAGAACAACATAATTATGCATTAAGCAGGTTAGCAAGAGGAAAAGAAAGAGGAGACCATTATGGTTTTCCAAAGAGGTAGCAAAGAAAGTGAAAGCCAAAAGATTGCATTCAGGCAATACAAAAAGACACAGGCAGAAGGGATAGGGAGAAGTACCAGGAGAAACAAAGGGAGGCAGGGAAGTCAGTAAGGGAAGCCAAAGCTCAGACAGAAGAACACATTGCAAAATCAGTGGTTAAAGGGGACAAAACCTTTACAGGTACATAAGTGAAAAAGAAGGACAAAGGGAGGGATAGTGAGACTGAAGGGGAGGATGGGAGCCCGTGGAGGATGACAACAGTAAAGCTGACATATTGAACAGGTATTTCTGCTCAGTCTTTACTAAGGAAGAGGGGGTAATGGGTCTGAAGGAGTACAAGGGTGAGAATGGTGCAGAAATGGACACAAGTCCCTTTACACGAGAAAGGGTCCTGGAAGGAACTGGAAGTAATAAGAGCTGATAAAGCAATGGGGCCAGATGGGTGCACCCCAGGGTCCTTAAAGAACTAAGAGAGGTGGTGGCTGAACCTCTGGCTATCCTGTTCAGCCAATCACTGGAAACAGGGGAGGTACCCAAACACTGGAGGACAGCAGATGTAGTCCCCTTATACAAAAGTGGGAACAAAGAGGAAGCAGGGAACTACAGACCAGACACCTTACCTCGGTAGTGGGAAAGATCATGGAAGCACTACTGAAGGAGAGATTGGTGGAACATCTGGTTGTCAATGGACTACAGGACCCAAGGCAGCATGGTTTCACCAGGGGGAGGTCATGTCAGACCAACCTCATTGAATTTTTTGACTGGGTGACTAGGAGGTGGATCAGGGAGGGCAGTGGACATGGCCCATCTGGACTTCAGCAAGGCCTTTGACACTGTGCCACATAGAAGACTATTACACAAACTGGGCAATATGTGTGTGGGCAAGGACAGTAGTGTGTGTGGTAGTGTAACTGGCTGGGTGGCAGGACACAGAGGGTGGTGGTAAATGGCTGTCACTCCACAGAGGGAAGAGTGACCAGTGGGGTACCACAGGGATCAGTGCTGGGACCGTCCTATTCAACATCTTCATCAGTGACATTGCACAGGATATAGAAGGCAGAATTTCACTGTTCGCTGATGACACAAAGCTCTGTAACAGAGTAGACACACCAGAGGGTGTAGACAGAATGAGAAGGACCTGCAGAAACTTGAAGAATGGTCAAGGGTTTGGCAGTTGAAATTCAATGCAAAGAAGTGCAAGATAATGCATATGGGCACAAAAACCCTGGCACAATATATCAGTTGGGGGGTGAGGATATAGCATGCACCAAGCAGGAAAGGGATCTTAGGGTTGTCATCTCTGATGACCTCAAGGTAGGGAAACAGTGTGACAAGGCATCAGGTAAAGCAAATAGGATGCTGGGATGTATAGGCAGGGGCATCACCAGCAGGAAAAGGGAGGTCATAATTCCGCTATACAAGACACTAGTGAGGCCCCACCTGGAGTACAGTGTACAGTTCTGGAGACCATACCTACGTACAGGACAGGGTAGAGAAGGTTCAGAGGAGGGCAACAAAGATGGTGCATGGGTTGCATCACAAGTCCTATGAAGACAGGTTGAAGGAACTGAACATGTACTCCCTGGAGGAGAGGAGAGGAGAGGGATATGATAGAGACATACAAGTATCTTACAGGGAGGAACAGGGTGCAGGAAAACACTATTTTAAGCGAAAAGATGTTTCAGGACTAGAGGGCAGTGGATGAAGTTGGAGGGAGGACGATTCAGAGGAAACATGAGAAAGAATTTCTTCACAGAACGGTGGTGGACAAGTGGAACACCCTGCCAGAGGAAGTGGTGGGGCTGAAACAATCACGGGATTTAAGAATGCATGGGATAGACATAAAGGAATTCTAGAGGTCAGGGGTAAGGGGAAATAGACTTCTAGGAAAACAAACTGAACTTACAAGCTCAAATGGGCAGACTAGGTGGGCCATAGGCCCTTATCTGCCGACACTGTCTATGTATCTATGTACCTTCTTTTGTTTCTCCCAATAGGTAATTTTATGTTGTTTGTCCAGTCTCCCACCCCCCGTGATCCAGCCAGCAAGAACTGGACTGTGATCCAGCCCCCTACTGTGGACGCATGCATGTGGAGGTATGTGTCACGTCTCAAGGTACCCACCCACTATGTGTCGGAGGAGGGTGGATGAAAACCCCCGCAGAGGAAAGCTGCCTTCTGGCTGCTCAGTCCTGCTCTGCCCTCTCTTGTTGGCTCCCTGATGACCCTGTCATACCTTCTAAGCGATGGGACCATACATCTGAGTCTTGTGCTTCCCTCAACTAAGGATTATGGGTTAGGGAAAGCTTCACAAAATCTTGTTTTTAGCTTTACTAAAAGCACCAAAACTCACCAGAGAGCATCAAAAGACCCCCGGCTTACTTAGTTAGGGATACAGGGGCCCTAATCAAACTGCCTGCCCAGGACCCTGGAATTGCTAGCTGCAGTCCTGCCGGTTAGCGCTGATGTTTCCAAGTCATTTCAGCTCAGCTCCTCCCTACTGTGCAACTCAAGACAGTTGGGGGGGCAGCAAGGTTGCGCTCTGGAGTCCCCATCACATGACCAGCTGCTGTACGGTCAGGTGGTGAAAGAAGGCCGGAGGGTAAGTCTCATGGGAGCTATAATTCAGGATATGGGAAGTGTGACTGCCTGCTCCAGTCCTGTGTCTAATTCCGATTGAGGAAGGCATGTTGTGGAGTGTTGTGTTCAAGTTCTACCCCAGACCCGCCTAACTGCATTTTATCAGGCAGCATTCTACTGTTTTGAAAATTTTTAAAAGTGTATTAACTTGCTGAAAACAAAAACAAAAGGTTGCATGGGAGGGGAGTGGGGCCGGGGTTACGACGGGAAAGAATGGTCAGGAGCACTCAGGAGGAGATCACCCTGGCTGGGGATGGGGAAAGAAATTAATGGAACCAGAGAAAATTGAAACAAATGAAAAAAATGTCTCCAGGTCACACTATGAGACGAACAACATGTTGTGTTGTTCAATGGCTTACTAGCAAAACATTTCAATAAATAAATTCAACAAATGAAAACTGTACTATGATGACTGTGCTGAAGGGGTCCTTTCACCACAAACCTCCTGATTTATACAAGGCAGTTAGTTTTTGACACAGTATTTACTGTGTTGTTTCCTGCTGTGAGGATCTATGGCCACTGCCAGCCCATCACCCTGCTGTGTGTGTGCCCTTTGACTGCACTGTACCCCAGAGTATGTTGTGTGTGACTGTGTCTAGCGCAAAAGCCAGTTCTGTGGTATCCTACATACGCCAAAAGACAAAATCCCATCACTACCACCACTAGCTACACAATTCAGTGCAGTAAGATACAAGAACATGCATCAAAATCACAATTATTAAAGCAAATAGTGTGTAAAATACCCCTACCATGAGACAAGGGGGAACAACTCACCACCAACACTGGTTTCACCTGCAAAGGTTTCCTCAGGGAGTATTTTTACACACGATTGTCTTTAATAAATGTGATTTTGAGGCACAGCCTTGTATCTCACTTATTGGAATGTGTGGCTAGTGGTGGTAGTGCAGGGATTTGTGTGCTTTGATTTAATATGTTTGTCCTGAGCACACTATAGCACTTGGGCAGTATTCCTTCTGCCATCTTTAAATACATGCCAGAAATATATTTCCCAGTTGGGAGAAGAGACATAAAAATCCATTTTCACTGTGTTGTGTGACTGTCTCCTGTGGACAGTCCATCACCCTGCTGTGTGCCCTTTGAGCAGCCCAGTAGACAAGTTGTAGTGGTATCCTTAAACATATACCAAAAATATATTTCCTTGTTGGGAGGAGAGACAGAAAAGTCCTTTTCTGTGTGTGTGTGTGGATCACTCTGTCTTGTCTACTGTGGCCAGCCTATCACTCTGCTACTGTGTGCCCTTTGACTGCACTTTACCCTACCCAGTGTGTGTGACCGTATGCAGGCCAGTAGCCAGTTGTGTGGTGGTATCCTTAAACACATGCCAAAAATATATTTCCCTGTTGGGAGGAGATTCATAAAAATTCCTTTCACTGCGCTAGGTGACTCCATCTCCTGTGGTGTACTGTGTGGCCAGCCCATCATCTCGCTGTGTGCTGTTTGACCACACTGTCCTACCCAATGTGTATGACTGTGTGCAGCCCAGCAGCCACTTGTGTGGTATCTTCAAATACATGACAGAAATATATCTCCTTGTTTTGAGGAGAGACAGGAAAATCCCTTCGGTATGTTGTGTGACTCTATCTCATATGTTGTGTACTGGCCAGCTCATCACCCTGCTGTGTGCCCTTGGACTGCTACACTGTACCCAATATATCAGGCACTGCAACAGAAGACATACGAGGACAGATTAACGGAGCTCAATATGTATACCCTAGAGCAAAGGAGGGAGAGAGGTGATATGATCAAAACATTCAAGCACCTTAAGGGCATTAACAAGGCGAAAGAGCCTAACATGTTTCAATATAAGAAAAATAGCAGGACAAGAGGACACAGCATGAGATTAGAGGGAGGCAGAGGTAATGTGAGGAAGTTCTTTTTCACAGAAAGGGTGGTGTATGCATGGAACGGTCTACCTCAGAAAGTGGTAGCTATGAATATAGTGCAGGGCTTCAAACAGGCATGGGATAGGCATAAGGGAGCAATACAGATGAGTATGAATAGATAAGCCATTCATAAAGCAAAGGCCGATGGCACATTTATAAGGTAGAAAAACAAATGGGCAGACTGGATGGGCCTTGCGGTCTTTATCTGCCATCAACTTCTATGTTTCTATATCAAAGTCACACATTATCATTTCTCTCTCTCCCCTTATATCGAACAGGTTTTTTTTCTTTTTATCCTCAATTTCATAAATATTTCACTATTGTCTTGTAATTGACAGCATGTGCTCAATTTCATGTGTATTTCACTACTACCTTCATTATTGGCAGCAAAATGAAAAAAATAGAGTTCAAGTTTTAAAAAAGATTAGAACCCTAGAACTTTTTCCAAAGTTCTAGACTAGAACTAGAACCCAGAACTTCCAAGGGTTCTGACAGCCCTAATTCAAACCTTTTAAAAGCTGTTCAAAAAGCCTTTTTGAGTAATTTGTTTTTGCTCAAACTTAGTTCATCGATTGTAGGAAACCCTCCTGTGCTCATATCATTGAGCATTTATTGTTTGTGTGTGGATTTTGAATGTTAATGTACGACATTGGGTCTGTGAAGTAGGAGACAGTGAAAGTGTGCTTTGGGGGAGGGGTGTATCTGACTGTGGTTTAGGTAGATTAACTTGGAGAGAAAGACAGTTCTTTTTGTTTTGGTGATATATTTCTTGTATAATAACTGTGTTAATGTACACACGGTAATATTTTCAATATTTCTTGCCATTTGTTTGCTGATTGTTGTGGAGCAGTCGTGCATAATTTTAGTTTGTTTAAAATGTGTGGTTATATTACTTAAGTTTTCAATTTGCTACTCATTACTTAGTGTGTTTGTGAGTATGAGTGTGATACGTGTTATCAAATCAGACACCTTTTATTGTGCCACATAGTAATTTCAGCAATGTGTACCTGCTATCCACTACAGCTGTGTGATTTTTGTACTTCTTTGTGGTACCTTTACTGGTACTGGTACTAGTACTAGTGACTGTTACTGCAGCAGTGCAGTACACTACCCCCCCCCCCGGCTCGCCCCAACCGGAAAATATATTCTTTTCCAGATTTGAATTTCTGATGGTGAGTACTGGTTAGGTGTTGTGCCTTTGCATCTGCATCTCTTCAGTGCGCAGCACAATCTTAATCTGTCTGTGCATTTGCATCTCTTTAGGCCCAATCTCCATCTGTAACTTAAGTCACAGTTGTTTCTTTGGTTTCCCTTCAGAGTACTGGACTGGTGTGGTGCATAATTCTGCATAAACATTGCACTCATTAATATGCATTTTTAAGTCAGGACCATCATCACGTTCACGAGTCACTCATGAATGATACAAATCACATTCTTCATCATCACGGTCACAAATGCAGTCACAAATCACGATTTACGATCATGTCATGAATCACAACATTATTTGTTTTTACTGGTTACTTGGATGTATTGTAACTTTTGTAAGCCTGTTTTGTAGTATTTTTCCATGCTTCACCACCCCGCCACCTTTGTACTCATTAATGAGCGTTTCCAAGTGGGGGAGTTTTGTGCCACACCTCATCGGGGCCCAGGGAGGTACAGCCATAGGCATTCGTGTTTCTTCATCATCACGGTGCCAAATGCGGTCACAAATCACGATTTACGATCACATCACGAATCACAACATTAATTTTTTTTACTGGTTACTTGGATGTATTGTAACTTTTGTAAGCCTGTTTTGTAGTATCTCTCCATGCTTCATCATCCCACCATTATACTCATTAATAAGTGTTTTTAAGTCAGGGAGTTGGACAGTGTCTGCAGTACATACACAGGCTGGAAAGAAGATTGACTGCACACATGCAGTTTAGCACACAGTAAACTTGCACTGCTCAGAATACAAAGTGTCATGCATACGGAAGACAACAAAAAAAAGGGCATCATTATATACAAGAATCGGGAATGGTGGAGGAATACAATTTATAACACAGCAAGGGAGGTGTGGGGGGGGCATATCATGGTGTGAGAAAAAAAAAACTAATGTGGGATTCCATGGTGATCCAGCAGCAGTTCCAGCATGGACATCATTTGCAACTGATGTCCCTCTATGCGATCCAACTGCTGCTCGACAGCACTCATCCTCTCATTGTTCTCCTTAACAGCACTCCAGAGAACTGCCAAATCAGCCTGTGTTACACGCAGTTCTCTGGGGTTCACACGTTCTACAGGCTGACCTGCTGGTGGTGGTGGTTTGGGTGCTGGTGGAGCAGCAGGTGCTGCTCTTGCCCTCCTCTTCTTAGGGCCGCCGCCATGCACAGCTGCACCCTCTGCCACAGAAGGGCCAGCAGATGCAGACATGGCCCATTCTGTGGCAGCCTGCCACTCCAACTGGTGATGATTGAGCATATGGTCAGGTGCACTGGCCCCCAGTCTCCAGGTGAGTCCCCCGGGGGCCATGGTGCACCTTCACCTCACATAGGTGGCACCTGACCACACTGCTGTCCTCCCCGACACAGTCAAAAAACTGCCAAACAATGGAGGTGCAGGGAGGATCAGGCACAGGTAGGGGAAGGCCAGATGAACTTTCAGCTGGCTGGTCATGGTGCTCAACAGGGATGGGATCCACACCTGGGCCCAGGGGCACTGGCACATCCTGCTTCAGAGGACCTGGTGCTGGAGCTGGTGCTGGATGTGGTCGTGGTGATGGTTCAACTGCCTCAGAGTCAGGAGGTGGTGCTGGTCCTGCTTCTGGGGGGGGAGGGTACTCAGAATTTTCGATCGGTCCAGCAGGAACCAGCGGCCATGCTTACCACGCTTCTGCACAGTAGGACACCTACCAGTACCATGCTCTCCCACAGCTGCCCCCACCCCAGACATTCCCTCAGACCCTCACCCTGGTCCATCTCTCCTACTGCGCTCCCTCAGTCTGAGCAATGACCACGCACACAGTTACACAATACACACACAGTCATACAGACAAACAACTAACTACTTATAAAGGTAAGAAAAATAAATTTACAGAAAAAACACATTAAGTAAAAAATGAGTAAAGAAAAGACAAAAAAATTGTAGCTTAGTTATAAAAAAGCTGTTGGGTGAATAAATCAAAGTTTAAATCTCCTCGCTCTGATCTCCAAGTCTCAGCAGTAACAAAACAACACACTCCCCTCTCTGTCTCCGTCTGCACAGGAGAAAGTGAAAGTGTCTGCTTGTATGTCTCACTTCCTTCCTTTTCCTACCTGGCTATGGCTAAAGAGCAGGGTGAAGTCTATTGAAAACAACAACTTCTCCTCACTTCGCGTTCTCATTCCGCCATAACATGAAGTGGTAATGATAAGGCGGAGTGAGCACTTTGCATTGGAGTGGCAATGCGAAGTGCCCACTCCGTGGACACTTTGCTGGCGGAATTTAAATTTGCTGCATCTTTAGTGTAAACCTGCTATCCACTGCACCTGCATGAATTTTTTATACTGCTTTGTGGTATCTTTTCTGGTAGTGGTTGTGGATTGTTACTGCCGTGCACTAATCCCATAACTGGCAAAATGTATTCCTTTCCAGATTTGGATTTGTGACTTGTGAGCACTGGTTAGGTATTGTTGTGACTTTTCGTATGCATCCCTTGAGTGTGCAGCACAATCTTAATCTGTCTGTGCATTTGCATGGCACCATTAATTCTGGGAGACTGCATTTCTTGTTACGCTCTCATTTCACTTCGTCAGCACTGGGGAATTTTCTGGACACAAGACAGACAGTAGCATTTTGGAGATGCACATTAATTCTGGTGACTCTGTGTGTGACCTGACCACTGTGCGCATGACTGAGTGCACCATTAATTCTGGGAGACTTTGCATTTCTTGTTACACTCTCATTTCACTTCATCAGCACTGGGGAGTTTTCTGGCCACAAGACAGTAGCACTTTGGGGATGCACATTCATTCTGGTGACTGTGTGGGTGGGATGCTGCCAATATTGTTGTCACTCGCCTACTTGGCGTTTAAGGTGAAATGACATGCCAGTAATAATAACAGGGCAAAGTGAGCCTTTCCTGGGTGCTAAGGCAGTGGCCACTTCGTATTCACTTCACCGGCGGATTTTAAATTCGCTGCATCTCTAGACGCTGGTGATAAGCATGCCCTGACTCCTCACATAAATTACATTTGAACCCATTATTGCATGCCATGCTAACATGGCCAAAGTCACCACACAGGGCACATTTCATTTTATCACATGAGCTACTAAGATGGGTAGGAAAGCCGCATTTATAGCAGGCCCTCGGCTGTCCTGCATAACCACCCCCATTCCTTCCCCCAAAAAAACTATTCGGAATATGGTAGATGATAGAATTAGACTGTAATAACTTAATTCAAAATCGCCACACTCCAGTCCAAAGACCAACAGTGTCTAAAACAGGTTCAGGACGCCCCAGCACTATACATCTTTTTTGAAACCAAAAAAGAATGTCATTCACATTTACTCCCTCATTTTGAAACATCACTGTAATTGTTTTCAGGAGAGGTTTCATCAGAGGGATCGCCATAAAAAGCACCCACAAAGGAGTAGCTTTTAACGTACTATATTTGGTCCAGAAACAGTCCAGGCCAGAATGCTGGCAAAAACTTAAATCATACGTATCTTCCCTCGAGATGTGTATTAAAGTATAAATCTCAGAGGAGTGAAACAACATTGAGTCCAACAGCATTTTATGGCCACAAAGAGCTGATCTGGGTGATCCTGCATGCCCCCTCTATAACGTAAACAAACTGCATTCTTCCTGGGTGCCTGGGTCAATTTATTCCTGAATAAGTCAGGAAAAGTTGGGCTGGGTCTTGCAAAAGTTTGATCCTCATTCTCCTGTGAATGGGGGGGCAGTCCTCATCAGAAGAGATATGCTGATCCGGGCCTGACACAGCAGCACCCTACACAGAAGGGACTGCCTTATGACTAGTCCCGTTGTCATGCCTAGGAGAAGCCTTAGGCCCATGATTAATAGCCCTTAAAAACATAGCAGGTACTTGAACAGGAGACATAGATGGAATTACAGTTTGTCCAACCTGGTCTGGCATCACTGACACCAATACAGTGCTTACTGAAGTAGCACACATTACTGTTAGAAGATATACAAAACATGACAGCTAAAGGGGAGGTTCTGATAATGGGAGACTTCAACATGCTGGATACAGATTGGTCAATACCAGCAGGAACATCTGCCAGAACTAGACACATGGTGGATTCCCTGCAGGGGGAGGGCCTCAAACAACTGGTACAACAACCCACAAGAGCCAGGGCTATCCTAGATCTAGTACTGATTAACAGGGAAGGGATCACAGATCTCCAGGTAGAAGGTCACCTGGGGGCCAGTGACCCTCACATGGTATGGTTCAATTTGGCCACTACATCTAAATCATCCCATTCCAAGGCAAAAATATGGGACTTCAGAGGAGCTGACTTTGATAAGATGGCCAACAGAGTTAAGCTAGCCCTGGCAAAAAAAACACAGGAGCGAGGGTACAGGCAAAGTGGGCAAGCATTAAGGATGCAATACTTGAAGCAACATCCCATTGTGTTAGACAGAAAAGGAAGTGCAAATGAAGAAGGAAACCATTTTGGTTCTCAAATACAGTAGCAGAAAAGGTCAGAACCAAGAGGCTGGCCTTCAGGAAATATAAGGGAACACAGCGGGCTGAAGATAGGGAGGCATACCAAACTGCCCTAAGGGAAGCAGGGAAGGCAGTAAGGCAGGCAAAGTCCCAAACTGAGGAAACAGTAGCACAAAGAGTAAAAGAAGGTGACAAGACTTTCTATAGATATATTAGTGAAAGGAGAAAGTCCAGAGGGGGTATCGCTAAGCCCAAAGGGGAAAAGGGGGCGTGTGAGGAGGAGGACCCTGTAAAAGCGTCTATCCTAAATAGATACTTTTGCTCAGTATTTAATGAACAGAAGGTAGGGCAGGGCCCACAGCTCAACACCATGGACACAGGGGGGAGGGAGGTGAGCACTACACCCTTCACAAAAGAAAGGGTCCTACAAGAGCTTGCTAAACTCAGGGTGGACAAGGCAATGGGACCTGATGGCATACATCCCAGGGTGCATAAGGAGCTAAGGGTGGAAATAGCAGAGCCAATAGCAGAACTGTTTAGTGAGTCTCTGAGCACAGGAGAGGTCCCAGAAGACTGGAGAAGGGCTCATGTGATCCTGCTCCACAAGAGTGGTAGCAGAGAAGAGGCAGGGAACTACAGACCAGTCAGTCTTACCTCAGTAGTGGGCAAGATTATGGAGGCACTCCTTAAGGAAAGGATAGTGCAACACCTGGAATCCATAGTGGCACAGGATCCAAGACAGCATGGGTTTACAAAAGGAAGGTCCTGTCAAACTAATCTCATAGATTTCTTTGACTGGGTAACCAGAGTGGTGGACCAAGGGGGAGCAGTTGATGTCACCTACCTTGACTTCAGCAAAGCTTTCAACACTGTTCCACATAGAAGATTGATAAATAAGCTGGGTAGGTTAGGGTGGGTCAGAAGTTGGTCAACTGGGTGGCAAACTGGTTGACAGGCAGAAAACAGAGAGTGGTGGTAAATGGTATACAGTCAAAAGAGATGTAAGTCACAAGTGGGGTACCTCAGGGATCAGTCCTGGGGCCAGTCCTCTTCAATATCTTCATTAGTGACATTGCAGATGGACTAGAGGGTAAGGTTTGTCTGTTTGCAGATGACACCAAGATCTGCAACAGAGTAGATGATCCAGATGGGGTGGAGAGAATGAGAAGAGATCTGGATAAACTAGCAAAATGGTCAGAAGAGTGGCAACTGGGATTTAATACAAAGGAGTGCAAGATCATGCACATAGGGAAGAGAAACCCTGAAGCCACCTATAGGCTGGGAGGGGAGTTGCTGGCAGTCACAAAGGAAGAAAGAGAATTGGGCATCATCATCACCGATGACCTGAAATCCAAGCAGACCTCTAAAGCAGTAGGTAAGGCTAGGGGGATGTTAGGGTGTATTAGTAGGGGTATCACAAGTCGTAAGAGGGAGGTAATAATCCCTCTTTACAAGACACTGGTTAGGCCCCATCTGGAGTACTGTGTGCAGTACTGGAGGCCACACCTTCACAAGGACAATAACCAAATTGAGGCAGTCCAGAGAAGGGCAACCAGATTGGTGCAGGGACTGCATCAGAAGACATAGGAGGACAGATTAACGGAGCTCAATATGTATACCCTTGAGCAAAGGAGGGAGAGAGGTGATATGACTGAAACATTCAAACACCTTAAGGGCATTAACAAGGTGAAAGAGTCTAACATGTTTAAATATAAGAAAAATAGCAGGACAAGAGGACACAGCATGAGATTAGAGGGAGGCCGATTAAGGGGGAATGTGAGGAAATTCTTTTTCACAGAAAGGGTGGCGAATGCATGGAACGGTCTACCTCAGGAAGTGGTGGCTATGAATACAGTGCAGGGCTTCAAACAGGCATGGGATAGGCATAAGGGAGCAATATAGATGAGTATGAATAGATAGGCCACTGACAGAGCAAAGGCCGATGGCACATTTATAAGGTAGAAAAAGAAATGGGCAGACTGGATGGGCCTTGCGGTCCTTATCTGCCATCAACTTCTATGTTTCTCTGTTTCTATCCAAACTCAACAAGCCAATACTCTGAGGTATTACTGTGGTTTCCATCTGATTAACAGCACTGGGCCCCGAAATCTCCATCGCTTGTGTACCTGCAGCCTCCATTCTCATGGGCTGCTCCACGTCTTCGGGGTCATCAAAAATCATCCATTGTGACACCTGGAGCCATCATCCATCTAGCTTCTGCTTCCACCCTGCATTTTCCAGTGCCTGCTCTGCAGACTAAGTGTCAAAATCTATCGGGCAGAGATCACGTGATGTGCTTGACCTGCTAGCTGCTATCCCTAGGAGCTCCCGCTTACCTCCTAAGCAATCCATCCTAATCGACGTGTATTTGGAGTTATATTCTACTAAAATATAAATCTACTCTTTGTGCTGTCTATCCGTGAGGATCCTGTGTTTTCTTTGCATCGCGATCAGCTTTATCTTAGCTGCGATGGAGGCAGAGATGAAAGCGGCCCTGCCGAGGCACACACCCCCGACCTCGCCTGAGAAGCAAACCAACAAGTCAAGATAGAACCAGCAAACTACAAACAACTGAGTACCGCGCAACCTCCGGTGCTGCTAACAGAGGAGAAATTCCTCCAAGAACTTCTACCATTTAAAGAAACCCTGCAGGATATCGCTTCCGACCTTAAGAATGTGAGATCCGAGATGGGGGACCTGAAAATTAGAATCTCGGATGCTGAGGCCCGCACTAGTGGAGGGACAGATCCGAACCCAAAATCACCAAATTAAAACAACAGGTCACTAAGCTACTATTAAAAATGGAGGACTTAGAGGGAGGATGTAGGAGTAATAACATTAATTTTCAGCCTGCTGGAGGGCGAGGAGGGGTCTTCTATGATTGCATTCATTCAAAAGCTACTAACCAAAGTTGCCAGTCCAGCCCCGCACAACCCTACCTACCTGATTGAGAGAGCTCATCGGTCCCTGAGACTCAGACCTCCTGATTCTGCTCCTCCTAGACCTGTGATAGTGCAATTACTAAACTACCTAGAGAAACAGCATATTTTATCCAAGACCCGGGAACTACAGACAATGCTTTGGGAGAGCAGATCATTGGGCATTACGCAGGACCTGCCCCTAGAAACCCGCCAGAAGAGGGCTACCTTCCATTCCATTGTGTGTAAGCTAATTGCAGCCAGCATTAAGTTACACATGGCCTACCCAGCTCGCCTACAAGTCCTGGTGGATGGGACCTGGATGTCTTTCGATTCAGCCTCCCAATCCCAAGCGGAGCTCAGCGTGAGAATGCCATCCCTCTTCAGAGTCTCATGAAGATATTAATCTACAATCTGGCCTTTGTAACTCACTTTGTGTTGGAATATAGTGGTGTTTACCTGTCTTTTCTGCAGTAAGGTTTTGCTGCTTTATGGTTCTATCGACTCTGCCGCCCATCTTGGTAGACTGGATAATCCCCCCGAGCCCAAGCGTCCCTAGATCTGTGGCTGGATCATAACAGCCTAAACCCTAGAGTCTGTACCTGCCTATGACTGGCTCTAATTAAGCAGGAGGTGTTTTCCCAGGGGACTGTTTTTTCCTGTCGCACCGATCGGTCTGTATCAGGATTCCCTCTTGGATTGCCACAATCGAGACCGGACTATGGGAGGACTTTTATTATCATAATATGTGTTTGTATTGCTTGGTTATTTCAGATCATTAATGTTACTATAGGTTCTATAGTACACTAGTTTTTCACTGACTTTTGTCCTCTTACAGAGTAGCATTCGCAAGTCCCTTTTCCTTGCTATTTCCTCCCCCTCTATCTTTACGGCTACCCACCATATTTCCTCATATTGGTACCTCCCATTTTCCTTTCTACCAAGCTACTTCGAGCTTCCTACCTCTCAATGGCAGCTCTCTGGCACATTCTCACATTTCTCTTCCTTTCTTAGGGGACCTGTGGAAATTACTCCAAAATGCACTCTGGACAAAGGTAAGAATTCATGTTAGTAAATGTTGATGCCACTAACAAAGTTTGTTGTTCTTGCTCTTAGGCACATCCTTCCACTGATTTTGGATTGCTGGGGAGGGGGGTGCGGGAGGGGTGGGACCATAGCAGTTGAAGCTAGTCAGTCTCATGCACTGGATTGCTGGGAGTGGGCCCCAGGTGCCCGATGTCTCTTGATGTTCTACACTCTTTTCCATGACCTGGTGCATGCTGATCTCTGCTCACCTTGTCAACTCTCAGTGTGTGTGTTAGTGAGATGAAGGCACTCAGGATCACAGGGGATTCGCCCATCACCGATCATTGTACTCTTAATTATGGGGTTTCAACAGTAAAAGAAGGGTCACTTGTACATAGTTTTTCTAAGGAGTGGGGGTGGGGTTCTTTCTCAGAACTAGGGTTGTCAGAACCCTCTGAAGTTCTGGGTTCTAGTTCTAGTGTAGAACTTTTGAAAAAGTTCTAGGGTTATAATCTTTTTTAGAACTTTTTAGAACTCGAACCCTATTTTTTAATTGTGCTGCCAGTAATGAAGATAGTAATGAAATACATGTAAAGGAAAAACTGTTTAACATAAGGGGGAGAGAGAAATGATCATGTCTGACATTGATAGGAATACGACTAGGTTTATCTATGGTTTCTTCTGTTTGCTAAAGCCAGCAACTTAATATGTAACAGGCCCACCCACCCACCCATATGTTAAAGTTTTCCTGCTGCAGCTGCATCATAGTTCCTTAGTGAAAGAAAGAGGCACATTAGCCATTTATGTACTAGTTATATATACTCATTGTCATGAATTGTTAGAAAATATAACTGATATTACCTAATCTCAGCTATTTGATGCTTTTGTTTTAAATGAGTAAATTAAAAGTTGCTATGTTTAAAAGAAAGCTTTTATAACAAAGTCAAACCAAGGTACTGCAGCCGCAGCATATGGAACTGTTGCAAAACATATTGGCCCAGATATTCAAAAGGGTTGCGCATGGCGCAACAGTGTTGCGCCATGCACAACCCACTGATGCGCCCCGGTGCGATATTCAAAAGTGAAAAGTGCGCCTGCGACAAATCCCGGCGAGCCGGAGCGCATCAGTAATGTATGCAGGCACAGGTGGGCGTGGCCTACGATAACCTGCACAGCCCGATATTCAGCCCGGATGTGTGAGCCATGCATGTGCAACCCCTACCTGCACCTGCACAAAGTGTCAAAAAAAGGAGGGTGATGGCCACCTACAGGTGAGCTGCCGCATTACAGGGCGACACGGCAGCTGCCACCTGTGGGTGGCCACCTGAGTTCCTGCCACACCTGGCGAGTACGGTATGGGCTGCACGCCAGAACCAATGGGCATGCAGCCCTTGCTCAAGCAGTCGTCGGGCGGGCGGGTGGCAGGCGGGTGGAGTGCTGCCGCCCGCCGCTGACCGGGGAGCGGGCGGTGGGGCTCTGTGGACGGGTGGGGAAGGGGGTACACTAGACCACCAGGGTAATAGGAATATTTTATGCTTTACAGATGCCCGTGATCGGGCAGTGATTGGTCCACTGGACCACCAGGGATATTGGACATGGGGGGTTATAATACCGATGCCCGCGATCGGGCACATAGCGGTCCACTGGACCACCAGGGATGTTGGGGGGGTTATTGTTATACACAAATGCCTGAGATTGGGCACATAGCGGTCCACTGGACCACCAGGGATGTTGGAGGGGGTTATTCTTATACACAAATGCCCTGATCAGGCTGTAGGGGCGCCGGTCCGGATGGGTTGCTGCCTGGCAGGGCGCCAGGCACAAGTCGTTGATCGGCGCACCTGCATGCTAATGGCATGCAAGTGGGGCCACAATGACATGCAAATAGCCCCATGTGCACCTTACATAAATTATGGCCCCATTTGAATGTCCCCTTTTGAATATCGCAGGTGCTGTGCATGGCGCAATGGCACTTGCGCTAGCGCATCTCCATGCTCCACTCTGGCCACTTGTGCTGGTGCAGTGCCACTGTGCCATGCACAGTGGGGGTGGCCAGGGTGCAATATTCAAAGCTGCTGCGCCATAGCGCAGCTCCGTTGAATATCACCCAGGCCACACCCCGCGCAACAAAGTTGAGCTGCGCCCAGGCTTCGCTCACAGCCTGGCACAGTTTGAATATCCGGGCCATTATGTCATAACGTAGTCAGTCAAGACATTTGAATAAAAAAATATGTCAGTCATTGTTGCTGGCAAAAAATGCATTCAATTTTCTAAGATAATGCATACATATACCAACATTCTTGTTGGCAAATTGAAGTAATACATACAACTTTCTAAGATGATGCATTTTTGCAGCTGATACATCAATAAAATCTGTATTTCAGTCACATAAATAAAAAAAGTGGTTTCCTCGCCACATACTAACTTAAGGAACATTTAATGTAGCTGCAGCAGTTGGCATGTGATGTTTAAGGGACAGTGTCTGACAACCCCATTATGTATCAAATTATCACTACTTGTAAAGCAAAAACACTTTATGATAGGTCACATTCTGTGAAAACTGCTGGTGCAGATTTTCTTTTATTTCTGATTCCTTTATTCTTTTTTTAAAGGGGACAGGACAATTGTGCTAGGTGACAGCAGTTTGCAATGTATTTAATAAGGAAAAAATATATATATGTATTATGTCTATAGTAGGTTTGGTCTGTCATCATCTTTTTCCTCACCATCCCCAACCGATCATGAATCTGTAGATGAAAGGACTAAAACAACACCCACCTTTTCACCCCATCACCCATTCCACTTTTCTTCCACCACCCTCATCTGTGCAGTAGCACCCATACCACCCTTACACCCATGTTAAAACCAACCCACAACCCTCACCCCCTCAAGCATGTATTCCACCCTCCTCCCTCACCCAAATGTTTAAACTACCCCCACACTTTGTCATGAACTACCATTCATGTCATCCTTCTCCGTCCCTCACCCATGTTAAAACCCAGTCCCCCAACCATCACCCATGTACTAGCATCCATGCCATCTTTCTCCCTCTTGCATCCATGTTAAACCAACCTCCAGCCCTTTCCCACCCTCCAGCACCCATTCTACCCTCCTCCCCCCCTCTCAAATGCTAAAACTACCACATGCTTACTCAAGAAAAATGAAACTCTTGCCTCCAAATGAGCCATACTTAACTGTTCCTTAATAAACAACACTTATGTGAAAAACTGTCTTTTCAATTGCTTTCTTCTTATGGACAACATTCTGTACATTTCTCTTCATGGAACCAGTAATTTGAGAGTTGTTGCTATTATGCCATGGTCTGTGTACAACAGAATGTTAAACACGAACTATTGTGGTATGAGACCTATGCGTACAGAATATGTGCTCAACCATGACATAGGTAAAACTCCAGATGATTCTGTTTCCTGGAAGAGACTTGTAACAGGATGCTGCCCACAGAAACATAACAATACAAAATACAGTTTTTCCCATAATTTTTTATTCAGTAAGAAAAGTTACATATGGATCATTTTGGTTTATGGCTAACATTTCTGTAATTGAAAAAATAATAAACAGCTACCAATTAGAACTCGTTGTTTTGTCCTCTTTAAAATTGAAAAATAGACCGCTCCCAGTCCCAGCCCATACTGATGCACCACAAAGTCACAGAAGGTAAATCCAAAAATATATGTTTGCACTTTAACTATAAATAATATGATACAGAAATAATTGACATGACAGTGTCCCTTTTATGCCAAATTTGGGCCTGTTCCCACTGATGTTAAAATTGCCCTGTATATAAAACTTGTTGACTTTAAACCCTAGCTACAAAGCAGTTTGCCATGAAATAGTGAAAGTTTTGGGGGGTATATAGTCCAAGGTAGTAGTTTGAGAAAGGAGAGAGACAACAAAAGTCATCACAGTTTGTAAAAGTTTCCTTTTTGGTGCAGAGATACTCTGTCCCACACAGTATTTACCAGCCACCACCATCTGAGTTGTCATCACCATCAACATCCACAGCACCAGTCACTTCAGGATCAGTTTGTATACTCTTCTAGGGATACGAAAATCTTGACTTGTTAACTTTAATAAAAGTTAACATGTGTACATTTTCTGGTAGCAGCCTATTTCTGGTGTCTGTCACAATATTGCCAGCTGTACTAAACATGCGTTCTGAAGAGACACTTGTTGCAGGACAGCCAAGATATTTACAGGCTTCATCATACAGCTCTGTCCAAATTGACTTTTTTGATCTCCAGTATTCAAAAGGGCTTGCATCAATAGGAGTAGGCAGTTCTTGCAGGTAACTGTCTACCATGATAGACAGAGACCGCTCAGAAGAGGAATCAGCATAAGCTGGTATGGCAGAAATTTGGGAAAAGTTTTGCCACAGATTTAGCTTGCTACTAAGGGTTGAAGAAGTGGCAGTTGTGGAACAACCACTGTTAATGTTTGGTGACTTTTCCAGTTCTGTATCCCTTTTGTGAAGATGAACCTGCATGTTGTGGTGATGAAAACCTGAGGGTACTGTGTGTGTCTGTGTTTGACTCCTGTGAGTGCTGCAGCTCATCTAGCAACAGACATTTGTACTGCTCTATATCATCTGTTTTTTGGAAGATGTATAGCCTTGAACCTGGGATCTAAGAGAGTTGCAAGGATGTAGAGTTTTGATTTCGTCATTGCAACTAAATTGTCATTGGTTTTGAAGCGCTTGCTCATTCTCTTTACGAGATTCCCATGATACAGGTGACATGTTGTCTGAGCTTCAGATCTGTCTTTTTCTATTTGTAGATTTAGAACACTAAGATGATGTGAAATCAGCATTATGAGTGGGATAACCTGACTCACAGATGCACCTTCAGAAGACATGTCCCTTGTAGCTGTCTCAAAAGAAACTAGGATGCAGCACACTGCCTCCATTAATTTCCACTGCAGCACAGACAGCATAATGCCATCTCCAATAATGCAACTGGAGCAATACTCAAGTACAGCTTGCTTTTGCTCCAAGAGGTGCTGCAGCATATAAAGCGTTGAGTTCCAGCGAGTGGAAACATTTTGAATCAGCTTTTGCTGGGGCAGCTTGTGCTTTTTTTTTTGCAGTTCGGACAATGTCTGTATAGCCTTGGTTGAATGTGAAAAGTGAGTCACAATTTTTTGCAAACAGCAATCATACCATCCACTTGTGTTTCATTGCTGAGAAATCCTGTGACAATTAAATGTAAGCAATGTGCAAAGCAAGAAGCATGCATAAATCCTCCATCCTGTACTGCTTTTAAGATGTTGGCTCCATTGTCACTAACTATGAAGCCACATTTTAGACCGTGAGAATAAACCCATTCATCAAGGAGGTCATTTAGTTCCTGCAAGATGTTTGCAGCTGTATGACCTTGCCCAAATTTCTTTATATGCAGCAGCGCCATCTTCTGGGGTGTCTTTGTTTTTGAAGAACCACAAGAAAACGTGACCCAATGAGCGGTAAGGGACATGTAATCTATGTTTTGAGTGCTGGTCCACATATCTGTTGTGACATGAATAACCCCACCTTCTGCAGTTTTAAGTGCAAGCATCACTGTCGCTTTTATTTTTTTTTGTGTTATGGTTTTTCCTCCCTCCGATCTCACCTCCGGATTTGCCACTCCTTCCAGCTGCGCATGCTGCTCGTGACCCCCTCGTCCTGTCCCTCCTCCCCTCACCTCATATCGCAGCCGACCCAGGGGTGGCCCGGCATATCCCTTTGCTGGGTGGGTCCCCCTCCTCCGAGGGGAAAGACACCGGTGGGGCGGTCCCAGCGCATTTCAGGCATCAGTCCCTGGGCGCTGCTGAGGTGGGATCAGAGGGCACAGGACCTCGGCCAGCGGGATGGGCAACCATCATCCGCGAACCCGGAGGCTGGTATTTCCACTTTCTCTGGGCGCAGCTACTAACGCCAAGGCATGTAGCCGACGTCACCATTACCCTCTCAATGTCCAGGTCACGCAACTGATCTCCCGGCCTACACCAGGGGTACCATGCTAGCGACCCTGTCTCCCCTCCCACCCGGGTAGGTGAGCAGTCGGGACGCTCAGACCTACTCCACTCGCTGGTTTCCTCCAGCGACCTGAGTCCATTCCCATCTCCGAAGCCGCCGCGCCGCAAGCGGAAATCCAACCGCTGCGCCGACGAGCTGGCCACTGTCGCTTTTAAAGCCTGATAAATGTTTGGTATTTCAACATAGGAAAAGTACCTTCGATGAGGAACTTTGTAACGAGGCTCTGCTAGTTTCAAGAGCTCCCTAAAATCCTCATGATCTACCAAAGAGTATGGGAGAAGGGCTCCTGCTAACAGTTCACCAATTCTGTGATTAAGAGGAAGGGTCTTTGGATGATTTTTAGTAAAGGTATTCTTCCTTTCAAATGCTTGAGACAGTGTTAGCTGTTTACAACATGTCCCTGCTGGTTTATTATACACCGTGCTTCTATGGGCAGATGGACGCTGGGATGGTGGACTAGGACTTATACATTCAGTGCCATCACTGGATGTGCAACTGGTACTAATGGTGCTGGCATTGGTGGTAACAATGATCCTAGGGCTGGCGGTGGTTCTGTCTGCATTAAGTTCAGACAATTCAGTATCCATTTCAGATTCCTCCTGACCCTTCTCACGTGCGGTCTGGAAGATGGAAGACATGGGTTTTGGACGATCAAGCAAAACTGAATGCTTTTTCAGATGGCGTTTAAGAGCTGTAGTGCCAAGGCATGACACAACTTTACCATGGCTTACACTCTGTTTACACAGGGAACAAGTTGCTCTGCATGGATCAGTTTTACTGACAGAGAAATAATTCCACACCTCAGATGTGACAGATATTGTTCGAGTGCTAGGAAGATAGCTAAAGACTGTTATGCGTCTTTTCACCTGTCCAAACAGAACCCGGGACATGCTCCTTGGTGCTAGAAGAGTGGGCAGAAGACTCTGATGGATTTTCATTGCTGGCCAACACAGAAGTGGTGGATTCAATGGATATGTCCTTTTCATTGCCAACAGTGCTGGATGTATTTGGAAGTGCACTACCTGATTCATTGTCAGCAGACTTGCTCATTTCACTTTGTTGAGGAAGTAATGATACGTCGCAAGACACAACAGTGTTGGACTGAGACAAAGAGCTACTGTCTGAGTCAGATAGGGACTCACTGTCACTTGCATTATTGCTGCTAGTCACAGGATCTTAACAGCATGAATGGCATACCTTATGGTGCCTCTCCATGTGACCCCAGCAGCTGTACAGGTTTTCTTAAAAGGTCCCCCTTTACCACACTTCACTGTTGCTCTTTTGCTGTTTCTTGAATTTTTATCACATGAAACATTTTTGTTATTTCTGCTAGCACCAGGATTACCACTACCACCAACACCTGCTCCAACACCAGCACCAGATGCTTCATCTATGTTGGTGTCAGCCATAACAGTACCAGTATACTGCAGTGAACACACCCACACCCACACAATTCCTGTGTAAGAAAGCAATGTGATCTGTGATCGCCGGCTACAACTCCAAAATTGTATTTTGGCTGTGTGACACTGTGATGCAGTGGACTGAAAGTAATTAAAGAATATGACGGTTTGCAACTAAAGGATCCCAGGTTCAAGGCTTACAGAATGATTGGGCTGCTGGGTATAGGCATACACATAGCAGTCAAGGGGCACACATCAGCAGGGTGATGAGCTGACCACAAGAGATGGAGTTGCACACACAAACCGAGGAAAGAGATTTTTCTGTCTCTCCTCCCAACGGGGAAATATATTTTTAGGTTTCTGTTGTGTATTTAAGGTTAATACCACCACACAACTGGCCACTGGGCTTTACATGGTAACACACACACTGGATAAGGTACAGTGCAGTCAAGGGGCACACAGCAGCAGGGTGATGGGCTGACCACAGGAGATGGAGTCACATACACAACTCAGGGAATGAGAATTATATTTCTACGCTTCTGTCATGTAAGGGTTATACCAACACACAACTGGCCACTGGGTTTCTGTCTGTAACACACACTGGGTAGGGTACAGTGCAGTCAAGGGGCACACAGCAGCAGGGTGATGGGCTGACAACAGGAAACGGAGTCACATACACAATTCAGAGAATGAGAATTATATTTCTACTCTTCTGTCATGTAAGGGTAATGCCAACACACAACTGGCCACTGGGCTTCTCTCTGTAACACACACTGGGTAGGGTACAGTGCAGTCAAGGGGCACACAGCAGCAGGGTGATGGGCTGACCACAGGAGACGGAGTCACATACACAACTCAGGGAATGAGAATTATATTTCTACACTTCTGTCATGTAAGGTAATACCAACACACAACTGGCCACTGGGCTTCTCTCTGTAACACACACTGGGTAGGGTACAGTGCAGTCAAGGAGCACACAGCAGCAGGGTGATGGGCTGACCACAGGAGACGGAGTCACATACACAACTCAGGGAATCAGAATTATATTTCTACGCTTCTGTCATGTAAGTAATACCAACACACAACTGGCCACTGGGCTTCTCTCTGTAACACACACTGGGTAGGGTACAGTGCAGTCAAGGGGCACACAGCAGCAGGGTGATGGGCTGACCACAGGAGACGGAGTCACATACACAACTCAGGGAATGAGAATTATATTTCTATGCTTCTGTCATTTAAGGTTAATGTCACCACACAACTGGCCACTGGGCTTCTCTCTGTAACACACACTGGGTAGAATACAGTGCAGTCAAGGGGCACACAGCAGCAGGGTGATGGGCTGACCACAGGAGACAGAGTCACATACACAACTCAGGGAATGAGAATTATATTTCTATGCTTCTGTCATGTAAGGTTAATGCCAACACACAACTGGCCACTGGGCTTCTCTCTGTAACACACACACTGGGTAGGGTACAGTGCAGTCAAGGAGCACACAGCAGCAGGGTGACGGGCTGACCACAGGAGACAGAGTCACATACATAACACACAACTCAGGGAATGAGAATTATATTTATACGCTTCTGTCATGTAAGGTTAATGCCACCACACAACTGGCCACTGGGCTTCTCTCTGTAACACACACTGGGTAGGGTACAGTGCAGTCAAGGGGCACACAGCAGCAGGGTGATGGGCTGACCACAGGAGACACAGTCACATACATAACACACAACTCAGGGAATGAGAATTATATTTCTACGCTTCTGTCATGTAAGGTTAATGCCAACACACAACTGGCCATTGGGCTTCTCTCTGTAACACACACACTGGGTAGGGTACAGTGCAGTCAAGGAGCACACAGCAGCAGGGTGACGGGCTGACCACAGGAGACAGAGTCACATACATAACACACAACTCAGGGAATGAGAATTATATTTCTACGCTTCTGTCCTGTAAGCGTTAATGCCACCACACAACTGGCCACTGGGCTTCTCTCTGTAACACACACTGGGTAGGGTACAGTGCAGTCAAGGGGCACACAGCAGCAGGGTGATGGGCTGACCACAGGAGATGGAGTCACATACATACATAACACACAACACAGGGAATGAGAATTATATTTCTAAGTTTCTGTCATGTAAGGGTAATAACAGCACACAACTCGGGAGATGGGAGCAGGGAGTCACATACACAACACAGGGACTCGGGAGTGGAGAAGTAGAAGTCTCACACACACACAGAGGAGTGGTGTCCAAAAAAATTAACTGCCTGCCTTCAGTCAGTGCCTTACTGCCAGTGTCTTGTGCTGTTGTATAAGGACTAATAAGGACTGGAATTTTTGAGGGTGAAAGTCAAGAGGAGGACCTCCCTTAGCAGCACAGCACAATGAGCTTGAGCACAGTCCTTATATACTCTGTCCTGACAAATTTATTTGATTTTTTTTTTCCCCTTGTTATATGCTTGTTGCTGGCAGCTGCTGAGTGTGCACTGTGCAGTGCTACAGTTTCATAATCACATTCACAAAGGTTCTTCTTTTTGTATTTTTTTTATTCTCTGTCCTGATATTGATCGATCCCTTCCCAATTCCTGATTAGTCCCTCCACCTGAACCTCCCCAGTCCCACACCCGACTGTTAATTTATTGAGCCTTTTCAGCCTTTCTCGTTCTCGGTCTCTCGGGCCTGGGCCCTGCCCCCCTTCCCCTTCCCCTTCCCCTCGAACTTTTCAACGTTTGCTTAGCCCTTTTTCGAGGGAAAATGGATGATGGACTGGGAATTTTTTAAATAATTCAGGTAAGCACTGCAGCAACTAGCAAGTGCTACAGTCCGATTGTGGCCACACTGACCTGGGCCCTGGCCAAAGTATTGAGCAAGAATGCTGGCTGTGGTACGCTACAGTATTGCTCAGGCTGCTGCTGCCTTCTGAAATCCTCAGGATCCAAATCATGCTCTTGGGGCTTGCATCCGGCTAAATACCCTCCACAGATCCTGCTGCTTGCTCAGCTTACTCGACCCCCACCTGACCACATAGTAAATGGTCAGGTGGTGAGGAATAGGATGACTTCACATGTGCGTAAGTACGCTACACAAGCGCAAAGTGTGAGAGAACTCGTGGTGGATTCTGGCAGCCCCGACAACACTGCTGCTGCTGCACCCCCCCCACCACATCGGGGGTGCCTGCTGGGACGTGCCTCCTCCCCACACACAAGTCATCAGCTGGGGCCAGGAAAAAGACGTCACGGGAGTTAGGAGGACTCAGATTGGAACCCTTTTGCGAACCTTTTAGTAGGGTTTGAGGAGGGTTCGAGTCTTTGACGAACTAGTTCTGACAACAGGTGTCAACTGCACATGCTTGTCTTAATCCGTGGAATTTTTCACTACCTGAGTGTCAGTTTAGACCCTCTATACATGAGCTGCATTTTGGAACATGGATGCCATTTTATGTGTTACTTCTAGGGGACGTGACGCTTATTGGGCCTTGGAGAGGGGGTTTGGGGGAGGGAAGGGAGGTGCACATCAACAGATCTATTATTGTTTTTTGCTTTGGTTTTATTTTATCTCTTTATACTGCGAAGATGGTTAGTATGATTACAAAATTCCTTACATGGAATGTTAGAGGTGCCCGTGACTGTCCTAAACGATACCAAATCTTTAAACACATTTCGCTTCTACAAGCCAACATTTCATTTCTTCAAGAGACCCACTTGCTCCCTTCTGAAGCCACCATCCTCCGCAGGCAATATATTGGCCAGGTTATTGCATCCGGGATATCAACTGCCAGTAGAGGAGTTGCCATACTAGTCAATCGCTTGGTACCCTTTCAGGCGGACCAGTCCATTACCAATCCATGGATAAGGTAATGACCTGCACTGGTGAGGAGGCCTTTGCTAACTTGGATTTGGGCCTAGTTTGTCATATCCCTCTCTTCTTTGATACTTTTTTCATTTCAGGTGGAGGCACTACATTTCCCTCACTTCCCTCCATCTGACTCTCTTTTCCCTGCTCTTCCCCTTGTTCCCTGCGTTCTGTACTAGCTTCTCCTGTTTCTTGCACTATCTCCTTTTCAGGTACTGTAGTATGGGCCTCTGATGTATATCTAGATTGTATGTCATTTTCTTCATTGTTGTTGTTTGTTTCCCTTTCTTTTCTTTCCTGTTCCTTTTCTCTTGTTTGTCTGCTTGTTTCTTTATTTCTCTCTATGTCTGTTTTTTGGGCTTCCGTGACTAAAGTGTCCTGACAAGGTTGGTCCGACCTGTTATGAATAGCCCAGGGACATGTGCAAAATGCGTGTCCTGTCTCCTCACATAGGTTACATTTTAAAACCCCTTGACAGTCTGAACTTGAATGCCCAAATTCTAAACACAAATTGCATTTCAGTCTGTCACATCCTACACTTAAATGTCTATATGAACCACATTTGAAGCACATCCTGGGCTGACCAGGGTAAAAACAATGCCCTCACTCCCTTCCAATAAACAAACTGCTTGGAAGGATTATGTCTCAGCCTCACCCTGTATTTCCATCCCCCCGTCCAGAAGTGCTCAGATTCAAAAATGGGTTGTGGAGAATTCAATATTTCACATTTCTGCTATAATCAATAAGTGATATCATGCACTGCTACATTTTCATTTTTAAATAGTATTGTCACATTTTTACCTCTGGTTTAGTTAGTGGAATAACTCTAAATGGGATCCAGAACTCAGAATACCTTAATTTGTCATACTTTGTCCCAAATCGCTCTAATCCCTGAGGCATTTTAAAACTTACATCATACATAACCCCCCCCCCAGGTGTATCAAGGCATAAACCTCATCTGTAAAAAAAAAAAAAACCAAAAAAAAACAGAGACTCTTTAGTCAATTTGTTTTACAATATACACTCTATCTGGTGTCTCTTCAGGTCCTTCTATATATTGTATTCTGACTGCATTTCATCGTTGGGTGGGTGGGGGTTGAGAAAAAAGTGGTCTCTCTTTCTGAATCTCTCTCAGTTATTTTTTAGCTGTTTCTTGAGGTGTGGGCCGACTTTCTTCCTGTCACTCCTCTGTGTCTATTTGATCCCCCCAAGTGAGGTTCCTATTACTAGTTCCTTCTTCTCCAGTATCAGAAGATGAGATTATTTGTGCACGAGGAAATGCTCTAGTATCCCCCTCTGAAAATTGTACATCTTCAGCATTCAGTTCTACATCTGATTCTGTTATAAAAACTTGTTCAGGCATTGAATGTGCTGCTGTTCTATTTTTTTCCAGGCCTGGAATGGGGCTATGTTTAAGGTCAGGAACCTACTGGTGCATTTTTAATCTTTTCCACACTGCATCTTTTAGTGAGGATTCAAGTGCTGCTGGCGTTTTTATACTCAGTGCAACATTTTGCGCATTTAAGTCTTCCCTTCCTTTCCTTAGCCCCAACTTTTGTCCAGCATTTATACTGTCTTCTGTTCCTGACACAGGTTTTTTTGGGAGACTTACTGTTTTTTGTTTGTCCTGTTGCCGAGTTTCCCCCAGTTATTCTGCAGGGCATGTCGATGATGTGTCAGGTTCCTTTCCGCCAGCAGCTTGTATGCTCTTTGGTGTTAGTATGTCATCCTTTGGACTGTCAATTAGGCTCACCGGCCCTGTCAAAGCTTGCTGCAGTTTCTCCTGAGGTTTATCACTGTTTGTTTCTTGTACCCGCTCGTTCTCCACAGCCACCTCTCATATTATTTCTGCATCTATCTCTGTTTCAGTCATTTGTAATACTGATTCGACCATACCCCAATTTTGTTCACCAGTTTCTTCAGCCATTGTCCCTCTTTATTCTCCTTTGCATTGTCCAATAAAACATCCCAATTTTCGGTTTCTATAATGATGCCTTGTCCAGATCATGAAGCGTTTTGATCTTCTCTGCTGGACCTGTAGGGAGGGAGGGAGGGAGATCTGTTTCACTACAGGTACACCAGCCAAATAATTCTGCGAAGATTCATCATCCATGGGTGCTCACAAGTCCACACCACTGCCATGTCAGCACTTCCTCCTCTTCTGCTGTCCAGCTCCAAACTGAGCTCCTCCACTCTGCAGGAAGTCAAGCCCCCTGTTGGCAGAGTAGGGAAATTTCTCTGGTGCCCTGGCCAAATTACCCCCCTTCACTAAAATACCACCAACAGCTTAATCTGGTTCAAAAGCCAGTTGGCATTCATCTATATATCCCCCTTCCCTGGGTCAACATAATTTTTCCAGAGCAGTTACATGGTCAACAAACAACTAAATAAAAAATAAAAATAAGTTGAGAGAGGTTGAGGGCCTTAATCATTAGGGTGGTAGGCTTGATGGCTGGGGAGAGCCAGTTGAGATTGAAGTTGCCTGAGAGCAAAAGTTCTCCATTGGAGGTGAGGGTGGAGATTGAGGAGATGACCTTGATGATGGAGTCAGGCAGGGCATTTAGGGCACCAATATATTGGGGGGTGGAGGAGGGAAGGTATAGGTGGGCCAAAATGAGTTTGTAGGAGGAGGGACTGGATTCTTTGAAGATAATAGACCTGGAGATGGATTGCCTAATGTATAAAGCCACTCCACTGCCTTCCTTGCCTCTCTCTTGCCGGAATAGGTTAATGTCTGGAATGGCAAGAGAGGAGTTAGGGATTTTGGCAGATAGCCAGGTTTTGGAGATGCAGAGTATGTCAGGGTGGTACTGGGTAAGCCATACATTGAGGGCATCAATTTTGGGGAGGAGGCTCCTGACATTGAGATGAAAAATGTGGAGACCCTTAGGTAGAAAAGACGAGGCCTGAGATGTGGATAACCCCAGAAGGCTAGTGGTCGAGGTGGCAGTGAATTGGGGCATGGGGGAGCCAGGGTTGGGTCTGATGTCACCAACAAGTAGTAGGAAGAGGAGGGGGAGAGGAAGGAGTAGGGGGTATTTCGATCTGCCTGACCTACGTGCTTAGGGCGGATCAGGGAGATTTAGGCAGTGGTACAGAGCCTTGAGGTTTAGGAGGTGAGAGGGAATCAGGGAAAGGTGGATGATGAGAGAAAAAGGGTAATGAGGGGAAGATAGGTAGGACACTGGGTGGGGAGAGGAGGGAAGGAATGGAAGAGTGTGGGGGCAGACTGTGGGGAGGTGGGAGTGTGGGGGAGTTGATGGAGGGGGCAAGAAGAGGGTGAGCAGATAGAAACATAGAATCCAATGGCAGATAAGGACTGCTTGGCCCACCTAGTCTGCCTATTTCCCTACCTGATGGATAAGCTGCAGATCCTAGTTAACCAACAGCCTACTTCCTCCTACCCCCCACTAGAATTGCCTTATGTCTGTCCCATGCATTCTTGTATTCCACCACTGTTTTTGACTCTACAACCTCCTCAGGAAGGCTGTTCCATGCATCTGCAACCCTCTCTGTGAAGAAATACTTCCTCACATTACCTCTGAGCCATCCCCCCATCTTCAGATTGTGCCCCTTTTTTCTTGCACATCTCTTTTTCTGAAAGTTGCTACCCTCTTGGACTTTGTTGATTCTCTTGAAGTATTTGAAAGTTTCTATCATGCCCCCCCTTTCCTCGAGTCTATACATCTTAAGCTCCTTTAGTCTTTCTTCATATGTCTTCTGGTGCAGAACCTGCACCATTTTGGTTGCCCTCATCTGGACAGCCTCCACCCTGTCTATGTCTTTGCAGAGACTGGGTTTCCAGAACTGTACACAGTACTCCAGATGTGGTTTTACCAACTGTCTGTACAGAGGGACAACAACTTCCTGTTTTCTACTGGTGATGCCTTTCCTTATGCATCCTAGTATCCCCCAGCCCTCCTTACTGCCTTCTCACTTTGCTGGCCAACCTTTAGGTCATCTGATATGACTATCCCCAGATCCCTTTCCATCTTTGTTGTTGTCAGTATCTCACCCCCCATTGTGTACTCTTCCCCTGGGTTTTTGTTTCCCAGGTGCATTACTTTACACTTCTTTGCATTGAATCTAAGCTGCCATACATTTGACCATTCCTCCAACCTTGCCAAGTCCCTTTTCATCCTTTCCAGCCCACCCTGTGTGTCAACCCTGTTGCAGATCTTTGTGTCATCTGCAAAGAGACGTACTTTTCCTTCCAGTCCCTCAGCATTGTCACGTATAAAAACATTAAAAAGGACCGGCCCCAGTACTGAACCCTGCGGTACCCCACTAGTAACCCCCCTTTCTTCACTGTGGACTCCATTTACTATTACCTTCTGTGTCCTGTTGTTCGGCCAATGTTTTACCCAGGCTACCACCCTGGGACCCACTCCCAGGCTGGCTTATTTGTTTATTAATCTTCTGTGTGGGACTGTGTCAAATGCCTTGCTAAAGTCTAGGTAGGCTATGTCCACAGTCCCTCCCTGGTCTACTACTTTGGTCACCCAGTCAAAGAAATCAATTAGATTTGTCTGACATGACCATCCTGCTGTGAATCCATGTTGCCTTGGGTCCTGTGCCCCACTGGCCTCTAGATACTCAATTCTCAGTTCTTTCCTTCAGAAGTGATTCCATCATTTTCCCTACCAGAGGTCAAACTGACAGGTCTGTAGTTTCCTACCTCTGTCTTGCTCCCACTTTTGTGAGGAGGAATCACATCTGCCCTCCTCCAGTCCTCAGGTACCACACCATCATCCCATTATTTATTAAAAAAGGGTAGTCAGTGGTGTTCCTACTTCTTCCCTTAGTTCTTTCAGAATTCTGGGGTGAATCCCATCAGGACCCATTGCTTTATCCACCTTCAGTTTTAGGAGTTCTTTCAGAACACTTTCTTCTGTGAAAGGACTAATATTAACCCCCTATCCAGAGTGCTTCTATTGACTGGATTAGGTATCTCTCCCCTTGCTCTTCCATTGTGAATACTGAGCAGAAAAATTCATTCAGTATCCCTGCTTTTTAACTGCCCAACCACCTTCCTCTTTATTCAGCCTCAGTATCCCTGCTTTAATCTTTCTTTGCTCCCTAATGTTATGGAATTCCTTGCCAGCTGATACCAGACACTCCACTTGCATTCCTCACCTAAATGCACTTCTTAAGACACACTTTGCCACTACTTGTTCATGCAAGCTGCGCGGTTAAGCCAGTGCAATCATCATGTCTGCTGTGTATATACCTTGTATACTCCATTATATGGATGCTGTTGTTTGCTCTGTAAACATGCATGTACTGCTGGCTTCCGCCTGTATTTCTTCTTACTTCTGCTGTGACGACTCTGTATGTATATATTGTTGTTGTCAAATTTGTTTAGGACTGTATAGAAACTTGTATTCCCTCTTTATTCTCCCTCTCCCCCTTCCCCAGGGCGCATCTGGAATCGAGTGGTACCCTGCTCAGTATGCCTTCCTGGTAAAACTCTTAAATAAATAAATTAAATATTGTACCTATAAAAGGTTTTATCCCCCTTAACTGAGCTGGCTATCTTTTCCTTGGTTTGGGCCTTTGCTATTCTGACTGCCTTCCCCGCTTCCTTCTGCTTTAACTGGTACAGTTCTCTGTCCTGCTCCTTCTGTGTTTCCTTATACTTCCTGAATGCTATCTTTTTCTCCCTAACCTTCCTCATCACTTCTTTTAAGAACCATAGTGGTTTCTTATTTCATTTTGATTTGGTTATTTGCTTCATACGAAAGCGTAGTGCCTCTGTGATGTTGGTTTTAATGTTTCCCCATTATTGATCCACCCCACCTTCTTGCCTGTTTGCTAGTGCTTTTCTGAGCCCTGCTGAAGTCCAGTACCTTCACTTTTGTATGGCTTGACTCTACAGATAAGTTTATCGTGAACCACACTGTTTGGTGGTTGCTTGTTCCCAGATGGCTACCCACTTCTAGATCTGAGATCCTCTCTCTGTCCCCATTTGAGAGTACCAGGCCTAAGATTGCTCCCTTCCGAGTGGGTTCCAAAACTAGCGGTCTGAGGCATGCCCCCTGTAGAGCATCGAAAATGGCCCTGCTCTTGGATGTGGCTGCAGCAGAAGTGTCCCAGTTAACATCTGGCATATTCAGGTCCCCATCAGCAATATCTCCCCTTTCTCTGCCATCCTAAGGATGCCTTTTATCATTTCCTTGTCCATTTCCTCCCCCGGGCGTGGGTCTGTATACAACCCCTGTGCGGATTGTAGTACCATTTCCAGTCTCCAGGGTGACCCACAGTGCCTCCTATCCTCCCTGTTTACCCTTTAGGTCTGTTGCTTTGATCCCTTCCCTTACATAAAGAGCTACTCCTCCTCATCCTCCTCTTCTATCCTCCCTGTCCCTTCTGTAGATTGTGTACCCTGGTATGTTGGCATCCCAGTCATGGTTCTCTGTGTACCATGTTTCTTTGACTGCCACAATATCTGGGCATCCCTCTTCCATCAAGCCCACTATTTCAGGGAGTTTTTTACCTAGACTACAGGCATTGGTACTCATTGCCTCCATTTTTTATGGCCTTATTTCTTTTTGCCCCATCCCAGTCCTTACTGCTTTTGTCTTTTTTTCCATTTACCCCTGCCCTACCCTATCAACTACCCTATCAACTGCCCTATCTTGGTATTTACCTCACTAACTACCCTGATTTTGGGGGGGGGGAGGCTAGGATTTCCCTTCTCCTTTTCAGTGCCTCTCCCCTTGGCTAGTTTAAATGCTTGCCAGTGAAACATTTAAACCTATCACCTTGAATCCTGATGAGGTGACACAGGGCAGGGGCAGCTGTGGGGGGAGGGGTCAAGAGAGGGGGTTGTGGGGGAGGTGGGGAGGTAAGTAAGTAGGAGAAACAGGAGGGAGATATGGAGGGAGAGGGACAGGAGGGTAACATGGTTAGGAGAATAGAGCACCACAGATTAGGTGAAAGGGAGATGGGTACTGCAGTGAGAAAATACAGAGTTAAAACTCTGAGAATGGAGAAGTAGCCATACAGAGAAGGGGATTTCACTGCTGGGAATATAGAAAAGGCAAAGCTCCTAGATCTGTTTGCAGGTCACGCCAATCGACCCCATGACCACATTGTACGTGCAATGGGGTTATGTTATTCTAGTGAGTCATGTAGTACATTTTAATGAAACTCTATGGAGCCAATTGTTTACTGTATAGTCTTAGCATTTTATGTTTAGCTGATCATCTATATCAATATTTAACTCATACATACGAGACTAATGTACAAGTTAAGTAAGAGACTTAATTTACAAGTTAAATAAGAGATTAATGTGCAAGTCAAATAAGAGACTAATGTACAAGTTAAATAAGAGGTTAATGTACAAGTTAAATAAGAGAATAATGTACAAGTTAAATAAGAGATTAATGTACAAGTTAAATAACAGATTAATGTACAAGTCAAATAATAGACTAATGTACACATTAGATAAGAGAATAATGTTCAAGTTAAATATCAGTATATATGACCAGCTAAACATGAAATGCTAAGTCTATACAGTAAACAACAGGCTCCATAGGCTTTCATTATAATGCACTACATGACTTACTAGAATGACATCATCCCGTTGCATGTACAGTGCGGTCACCGGGATCCGATCAGTGCAGCCAGTGTAAAATATTTCCTGATTGCTGAAATTGTTTTAAAGTTGCTAAAACATACATAACCAGCTATTTTAAGGCACTTGCTTATTTAGTAGGCTTCACTTTCACAGGAGGGTTTTGGGAATGGCGTATGACTGAATAAGGCAGTTTAATCTGAGTCAATAACCATGACAAAACAAATAATGTAGAGCAGAGCTTCTTATTTGTCTTATCATTTCACAATGTAGCTCATTCTGTGTATTTAAAAATGTCCTTCAGTCACATTTTGTTTACCTCACACTTTAAAGAAAACTGCATTTCACCTGTAAGCTTGTGTTTTCTGTAAAAGCGTATCTCAAATACTGTTCACATTTTTATTGTTCCATCCTTGCAGGCCTTTTAGTGAACACAGCGGGTGTTTCTGATTTATACACTGCAGGTAAGGACCATTTTAGGACTGTATGGTATAGTTTGTGTCCTTGCTCAGCTCTTTCACTGTTAGCAAAATGCGTCCATGTTCTAATATAGAACTCCTTGGCTAGAAGGAACAATAACCTACATCATACAGTTGCAAAATGGTTCCTACCATGAGTGTGTAAATCTAGAACACCCACTGTGTTTACTAAAATGCCTCCAAAGATGAATAATAAAAGAAGAGAACATGTATTTAAAATACAATTTCTACAAGAGAAAAAAAATGCATTACAGGTTTGGTGCAGTTCTCCTTTAGACTCCCACACTGTGGGACTGTGTGCTAACAGGTGATATTTATATTAAGGGAAAATGTTCTCTGCACAAAGTCTTGAAAAATAATCCAAGAACAGATATCAGCATGCAGTATGTGAGGTGCATAAGTACATGAATAGAATGGTATGCCGGCCACATGTGGTGGTGAAACCCACAAGGCAGAATCCCCCACAGCGACAATCTCAACAGGTTTTGAGATTGTCACTATGGGGATTGCGGGTGAAATTTTGCCCTTTGACTGACTGTCACCACCCCTTTGAGAGAGAGCTCTGACTCTGAGTTAAGAATCATGGGGGGTTTGGGGCTTGAGGTGCACAGCCCCCATAGAAACACCGATGTCTGACAGGCAAAATTTCACCTGTTGACATCGGGGATCTCGCTATGCCAAACCTCAATAACAGTGTTGTTGATTCAGCATAGGTAAACCGAATGGAACTTGATGGGGTGGGTTGCAGAATGAAATTAGTTGTTAGACAAATAGACAGATTGGAAGGTAAAGCTGCTACATGTACTGTTTTCTCAAACAGACGGAGAAGAGTTTACATTAACTGAAGTGACAGGCCCTGATTCACTGTCCTATCATTTATTCTGTCCACTGATTATAATGTTCTGCTTTTTTGACAGAAATTTGTCCAGCACTACAAATGTTACAGCTTGTACTTATTCATGTTATTTAAACTATATCTTAAATCAAAGTGTATTATGTGTGGTATAAAGATACAGGCAGGAAATTATTCAAAGAAATAAATAACCAAAATTGCCTGTGTATTTAGTCACCCCAGGTACTTTGCTGTCAGAGCTTTATCAGGGCCTCCGATGAAATTCTGTTTGACAGCTGGTATTTGCTAGGTAGTGTGGTCTGCATTAATTGTCTGCAGTTTGGCATGGATTTATCCACGAGCACAGCTTTGCACTACTTGGAGATATCAACTCTTGTAACATTCTACTCTAATAGGGTAAAAGACTAAGTATCACATTTTGCAACTGCAAATTTCCATTTTGTATGCACTTAGTGATCTGAGTGATTGCAAGTTTAATAGCATCTGGAGTATGTCCATCTGTTCCTTGATTGTTGTTAAAAGGTTGGTCACCCTGCACTGCACTGGAAACCATCAATCACAGCCACATCTTTCTCTTTTCTGGTTAGACTTCTGGCATGCTGTAGACGTACCATATTTTCCAAAAATAATAACAATAATATGATTGTTATAGAACTGTAGTGTATGGGTAAGGGCTGATGGAAATACACTGCTGTTGTACCATCGATATGATGTCAACATGCTGTACCATCTTGAGTATGTCACATTGACGGTACAACAGCATCGATCGTCATTGCACATGTGCACTCAGTGCACTGGGCTCCAGGAAACAGCCACGCCATGAGTGCTGGCTTCAAACTGGAACAATGCGGAACAAACCCCTCCACATAAGGACAGCAGCAACATTTAAAATGTGTACGGTAGAGCGAGGGGCTAAGTTTTATAAAAAAAAAAAAAAAAAGATGTTAATGTGAAAGAGGGGATCGGTTAATGTGAGGGGGGCGGGTTTGGGACAGAGCTTGTTCTTGAGTTGGGATGGTGGGTGTCCAAGTCATAAAATCAACACAGTCCATTGATTTTACTGTGTAAAAGTTGCTGGTGTTGATTTTACTGTTGTCCCATTCACCATACAAGATAATGGATGGGCAACAGTAAACAACAAAATGTTGTTCACTTCTTCAGATTGTATGACAACTGAAAACCTCTCGAACTTCACTCTCGAGGTCTACATGGTTGTCATAACAACCTCTTGAAGTGAACAACATTGTTGTTGTTCACTGTTGCCCATCCATTATCCTCTATATCTTTCATCTATGCCAAATGAGCAAAAATTGTAAAAAACAAAAACTTTTGTGGATGGGACATTGTCTTTTTGTGTTTGGGAGGCTGTTCGACCCATTTGCTCCTCCACCACCCCCAACTTGAATCTTCATGTGTGGAGTGATGGAATATGGTACTGTACATAGGCTAAGGTTGTACGATTGTATCTGTATGGGTTTGAATAGTTTGGATAGAAGTTGTTTACTGCAGAATAGATGAAAGTGAAAACTTTTCGTAGCTGACAACTCCATATCAGTCAGATAAAATCAGATAGGGACTATCTGACTACTATCCAGCAGTCTCACTCCTCCGCCCCCAAAAAACCTCTCTAAGAAATACATTTTCTCCCAAAATAAAACTAGTTCCATAAGATACTGAAAATGTACCTGCATACCGTATTGTAATAAGACCCTATGCCTTCAAAATGCTCACATAACTTCCCTGTACACCTCCACGGCAGACCAGAAAAGGGGGCGGGGCTAGAATCTCTGCCTCTATTTTACAGCATTGTAACTCAGGTGCTAAGCAGTACCAGGATGAAGTTTCAGACACAAAACATAATTTTTGAAACCCTTCATTTTGGTGTATAATTGTGGAAGTTCCCTTACAACCTACGTATCAGCCTAATTGCTGTATGCACAGTAAAATGTTATACTAGTGCCATAAAATAGCACAAAGATTCAGAAACACACCAAAAAGGTAAGGAAGTACACAATAAAAACCAAGAATCCTAGCTACACATACTCTTCTGAATAACATAGAGAATAATGTATAGGAACTGGCGTATTACATGTGTTTTTTATACACCCGATGTGTGTGCTACCAACAAACCACAACAGCACAGCTTAAGAGGTTTCTGTAGACAGCATGAACAGAGGGTGTGTAAAACTAAAACAAATGTAACACCAGACCCTATATTTTATAATTTTTTATAATTATTGGTTTGAGGGTATTTCTGTGGGAAAAGGTATAATGATGAGCATTTTATGTCAGACTCCCCTCCCATCTCTCCGTAGACCTTTAGGAAGCTGTATAGTACAGTAGTTTAGGGCTCGGAGCTGCAAATCTAGAGAGCTGGGCTTGAATCCCACAGCCCCCAATTACATACCGTGCGGCCCTGAGCAAGTCACTTAACTTCCTTGTACTCCCAGGTTGCACCTGGAAACAGGCTCCAGCTTAGTGTGCCTTTCCTGGTTAAACAATTTCCCCTTTCCCGTCTCTTGGTAGGCCTGGATGAAGTGGGAGCTTGTTTTGCACATACTGCCGCAGCAGACACTTTTCATAGGAGCTAACTGGCATAGCTATGAAAGCATAACTAAAAAAAAAAAAAAACACCTTTGTTTTCTGTTGGTTGCACCATGATCAGGTGCCACTGGTTTAGTCACTGCTGCCGCTTGGGTTCAGTGCCGGTGATCAAGGACTGCAGAGAACAGAAGTTTGTCTCATGGAAATTGTTAATGCCTCTGTGATGTGTGCATTTTTCCTCAAACTGCTCTGCTGATAGAAATCAATGTAAGTCTGTATGAGGAAAGCCAGATATTGCAGTGAGCATGTGGCAAACTCAGTAATTCATAGCTGATAATATCCATACAATATATGTATTGTCATTTATGTTATAGAGCTGTGCATTATTGCTCATGTATTATGGAGTTTGAGCATCACAAAAAACTGTGTAGTAATAGACCTGACCAGTGATTCTACAGTATATAGCACAATGCATGAGGAGTGGTGTGCAATCACTTTTTTCACACAACTGAGGTGTGAAATGGCACATAAACAATGAGTGAAGCTAGAGTGGTTTATAGTGGCAATCCTCACTGAGGGTGTATACAAAAGCAAGTTACACACCAAAGGTGTGGGTAAAACAGAGAATAATTGATGGGTAGGTGATTATAATGAGGATTTTACCCCCACCCAAAGGATGGGATGCCACATAAACCCCGAGAGGGAAGCTTGAGGGGTTTATTAAGGCATCCCACCCTGAAGGGGTGTATAAAATCTGCGTTATTACCCCCTACCCATCCTTTATTTTGTATAATTTCTGGGGATTGTTTTTTTTTCCACCACCGCAGTTACACAAAATAAATGGAAGTGAGTTGCTGAGTTGAACCACGGACCGTTGGGGTTTCAGCACGGTCCATGGCAGCTGCTGAACTGAAGTGGTGTTTACTTTTTTATTATGTCACAGAAAGTTTTATTTCTACTGTGTCCAGTTGTATTTTTGTTTAAAAAAAGAAGTTAGCACTAATTCTTTCCATCAGGGAACTGACCTCTACCAGCGAGAAGCAAGGGGATCCCAAAAGACGGCACAGACGAGGAAGATCATGGGTGGTGCATGAGCCCATCTAGGGAAACCGAGCACGTGTTTGTCATTATAAACAGCTGGTTATAACGACAAAATTATAACCCAGTGTCCCTATGGGAAAAAATGGACACCAGTTATTTTAACCTCATTACAGAACCCCTACCATTATATTACTTAACATATTCACTGACTTTCTAACATGATAACAAATAATCTTAAGTAGAATGAATGGAAGCTGGTTGCTTTCTGTTTATATCTTATTTTCTCCCTTTGGTTCTGCCTGTTCACTTGTGGAGCTTAACGGAGCCCTTCTGCTGTGAGAAGCAGAGAAAGCATTTCTATGTAGCTCCCTAGCTAGCGCCATTTCATACAGGTGCTGTCAAGCCAACTAAATTCCATCAGAGCCTCCTGATGTGGCTTTTGGCTTTTTCGTTCCCTACAGGCTGGTTATCTTTAGCTGCTACATGAACGTTTAATAAAAATGAACTGTGTTTTTGTGCAGAGCACACTCGCACTACTGACCGTAGTTGGCTAACAACATTTGTGACCACCATTACAACCAGTCAGTGGCTTAGATTATGGGGGGCCGGGGGTTGCCCCCCCAGCCCGAGAAAAGAGACTGGGACTTTTCTATTATGGTTCTGTTTTTTTTTCCCTGCTTCGGCTGAACTTGGGAACCGAGAATAGTCCCGACTACTTTCTGTGCCGGGGGTTGGGGGTTCTAAGTAGGGTTCATCACTATACTGTGCATTTTTTAAATTTAATATGGTCCCAACTCCCGAATTTCCCTAAATCTGTTTGGCTGAAAGACTGTTTTAACCATACCAATGTGTCTTTTCCAGCCAACTGCAGAGCACTGCAGCCACAGTTGCGTGCGCGTCATGTCTTCACGAGCTGAAAGCAACATACTGTGCTGTGCTTTGCCTGCCATTGAACAGCTCATTGTCTGAGTCAGCTGCTGGTCTGACTGGTCGGTCGGGCGTCCACCACCCGCCGTCATTGTCCAGTATTTATTTGTAACCCGAGTTGTCGGATTCCCGAACACACAGTGACACATTGCGGGAACCAGGAAGGAACAGACTGGTCAGTGGCATTAGGAAAGGACCATGGCCATCCTTTTGGAGACAGAGAGTCACGTTGGTGCCAGTACCGGGCCTGGGCCTCAGTGGCCTCAGGACGCGGCCCCCACAATAGGCCAGGACCAGAACTGAGTCAGGACTCTCGTGGAGTTAGATAGCCAGGCAGCCCAGAGCAGAGACAGAGAGCCTCCTGAACTGTAGTCCCAGCAGGGCTCCAATCCTCAGTGTCCTGATTGAGGGGAAAAAAACGAATAATTCTCCCTCACGGTGCAAGACATTATTAGTTGTTTTTCTTCTCAGTCAGGGCACTGAGGACTGGAGTCCTGCTGGGACTGCAGTTCAGAAGGCTCTCGCTCTGACTACTCTGGGCTATCTGGCTCCCGTTCTCTCTCTCTCTCAGTTGGGTGGAGTAAACATTAGGCTGTGTTGTGGCCTTGCCTTTTCTTAAGGTATGAACTAAAACTTAAGTATATGATCATTCACAATCAAATCAATCACTTATAGTAATGTACAGTACAATACTGTCACTATCAGTGCATGTATGCATGCTATGGACGTGTTGTGTAATTAATTTAGTTGATGGAAAACAACGTGGCCATCATGGTGGTGGTTTGGTTCCAAAAACATTTCCAGGAGGACTGCTCAACTGGAGGAGTCAATCCGACTTGGTTTTTTAGGGTGCAAGTTATCTTTGTCTGTCTCCTAACCTAGTAAGGCTTTTTTCAAGGTGTAGCTTTGGTAGTTTGGATGGTTCTGTTAGGTTAGGTGGGTAGTGGGAAGGGGACTGAGTACTTTGGAATCAAAACTGATAGATTTGACTCCTCACTTGAACTTAGTGACACTGGATGTTTTGGGGAATTTGCTCCTGCATTTTGTGCCCGCGGCCAATCACCAAGGCCCCATTTGCCATCTTGCTTGGCCTGAGGCTGAAAATAGAGTTTATTTTTAGCCCAACAGGCACCAGACCATCACAGAGCAAACTAAAACAAGCTAGTGGTTTTTATGGTCTGGTGGTTGCTGTAACTTGCTTGAAGGGAGTGGGAGGGAAACATACAGGCAGCAGCTGCCAGCCGTCCAGCAGTAGGGTAAGAATGGTAGCATCAAGTCAATACAGCCAGCCCAGGTGGCAGAGCAGGCCGTAGGGGATGACATTCTGATCTGAAAAGGCTGGCTGTGGCAGTTACTCTGTAAGTTTTGCCTGCTTTCCAAGTTCCACTTCCCCTCCCGCTTGTCTTCGTCCTCCTTTCTTAGGTCTGTGATACGGCCGCTGGCCTCATGGCCCAGGCTGGCTGATAGGTGGGTGAAATTAATAAACTAAATGTTTTTGTAATATGGTCGTGACTGGGTGGAGTGGGACAGGAGAGACCCGCCCTGGATTAACTTAAGGAAGCAGCTAAGCCAGGCAGTAAGCTTGGAATGGGTTAACATGGGGTGGAGGGGGGAGGGCAGACTGGGTGTGTGTCTGACTCTGCCACCATTTTCTGTGCGTCTCCTGTCTGTGGTTTTGAAGTTGCACTGCTTGACTGCTGGTGGTTATTTACAGTGACAACCATGTGTTTTTGTTTTGCAGATATTTTATTACGGTGGCGGTGCTTGCTCACTCCAGCATTACTTATGTGAATCATTAGCTGGTGCGGTGGTGGTCTGCTGCAATGTTTGAATGAAATGTATAATATCTAGTCTAGCATTTGAAGTGCAGCACTGTAGTCCTCGTAATTATTTTAGCACAGCTGTCCCTCAGTGTGAGTCCAGTGCTCCAATCTTTTAACAGAAATTAAGGATGCAATTGTACCTTGTGAGTATATATAGTATCTGACCATGCTGGCTACCAGCCTGTTTTTATTTTGTTTCTGTTGACTTGGAATGGAGGACTAAACAATTCTGCCTATTTTAGCCTGCCGGGGGGGGGTTATCATACATGGTTGTCAACTGACACTGAACCACATTAAGCTGTTGGTGCTATTTCTAGTATTTACAATTTTTGCAGAGTCTTCCCTTTTGTTGTATGTTGTGGGGTTTGGGGCATTACTTTGGGTACAGTCTTGCTTCTTGGCAGACAGTACTGTCAGCTTTTTTCATTTTCCCACAGACCATCCTGCTTGCACTTGTGCTGGATTTGCTGCTGACACAAGCTGGGGCTTTTTGCATCCCTTTTGCAGCAAGTTTTTGTGCAGATGGACAGCAGTTATCTTCCTTTTAAGGAAGGATCCTCCATCACCCTCCACACAACAGTGCCGATGGCTGGCTGCCACATTGGTACTTTCTCTCCTGTCCTAGTAGTCAGCATGAGAACTGCTAGCATGGTCGTGGGCTGAGATTTTCATGGGGGTGGCAGTCATGGCTGTCCGCACAAGTGGTAGGTCCCAAGGGCTTTCGGGAGTGGCACACTAGGAGGCAGTATAGCACAGTGGTTTAATGCTCTGAGCTGCAAACCTGGAGATCTGGGTTTGAATCCCACAGCCCCCACTTGCATACTGTGTGACCCTGTGCAAGTCACTTCACTTCTTTGTGCTCCCAGGTTCCACCTGTAAACAAGTTTTCAGCTTAGTGTGTCTCTCCTGGTAAAACAATGGTTAAAAAACAAAAACTAGACTAGTCTGGTTGTGTAAAATGGAGTAAGTTCCACTTTCAGCAACATCAGTACATGACATGATGTACCACACTGCCCAACACACAGTGATGATGTAATTACAGGCCTTGAAATTAAGTTTTGCAGCCGTTAGTGACTGGGAAAATCAAGTAGCCCCTCAGATTTTTTCGGTGGATCAGCTGGTGTACTTACTGAAATTTTACATTCTCAAGTACAAGCCCACAGGGCTAGTTAAAGGAAGATCTTAGTAACCCAATACAAAATCTACTAGCATTTGGCTAGTGGGCTGGCTCCAATTTCGACCCCCGAATAAACAATTTGTGCGTGAGTCAGAGAGCTGCCTGATGGCTAATGAGTTGTGTATTTTTCCCCCCACTTTTATTTTAAAGCTTATAAAGGCATGGAGTTGGGAGTGGGAGACTGAGGCCCTCCACCCCCCATGAGCATGAACAGTTTTTATTTTGTATGTTTTGATAATGCAATTGTTTCATTTTAACGAGCTATACTTATTCAAGCTTAATGTTTGGGTGGGGATTAGGACATTTGGTACACTCTTTTTAAATTTGATCCACCTTTTCTTCTTTCTACCAGAACCCCCCACCTCTTCATTGTCTTGATATGTGAAAACCAGGACTTTTTATTACTTTGCCCCCATAAAAAAAAAAAACTACAACCCTGTTGCAGATAGCCAGGATGTTCCGTGAAGTTACACTGCAGCGTGATACAAAGTGAATGATCTGTGGTGTTTCTATGAGATCGATCAGGACATCAAATTTTCTTTTAAATGTTGAATTTTGTAAAGGTCAAGGAGGTAATAGCAGTCTTCTTTCCTTTGCACAGGAGTGCAGTTCAGGGCCTCATTTCAGGGTCTCTGAGCTATCCGTGCCATTTTTACATTTAGGAGGGTACACTGAGAAGGAGTTGTAATGGTGGCAGACTCAGGTGAGTGGCACATTTTGGCAGTCTGCCTGGTGATGTGGTTTTGTCAGGGTTGACAACATTGGTGTGTGGGCTGGAGGCATTTCTTGGATCTCATGTTGAGTGAGGAGAGAGCTGCAGTCTCAGTGCAGCCCACATTGTGGAGTGGTAGTAGAGAGCTGTAGCCGGAACAGTTTACAGTGGCAAATAGCAGGGAAGAAGCGACTACTGGAGAAATACTGAAAACATTTCAAGTCCAATGTGGATTTTGCGTGTACTCATTTTTTCTAAATTATTATTAATGGTGCACTAGTGGTTCTCACTTTAGCAGGGGAAACAAGATGGCGGCGTGGTGGTTTTCATTTTCAGGGTCAGATTTATTTATTTGAAATACAGCTGACTGGCACCATTGCCATGGGTATGTCGTAGGATTTACCATGACAGAATGGTGCCAGCCAGCCATCACAGCACAGGATTTTGTATAAATATTTATGTCCGTGGTACAATGATAGTTTTGTCTGATTATGCTTCACTGTTATATGCTCCAATTATTCTGTGATTAAGTGGAATAGAAGTTCTGTTTTTGTCTAATTTAGTTTGGTATGATTCAAATTCTATTGAGGAAGATTCTGAAAGGGTAGCAATTTGATTGTAGTTTTCAGTACTTGAGGTTCCATTTTGTAGTAATGCACATTTAATTTTTTTAATTTTTTGCAGCTGCATAAATTCCGAAGTCTTCTCTCTTCAGCTCCAGGCGAGACCCCTTGCTACATGGTTGAAAACTGTCGTCCAACACAGCCTCTAAAGTGCAGGGAGGTGAGGGCCTCTTTCCAATAAGCACAGAGCTGAATGAAACTATTGGAGGCAGTGCCTAACCTAAATATCGACGCTAATGAGTCAGCACTTAGCCCTTAACTCAGTCCCTCTAACGGAGCCATTTTGTGTCAAGCTTAAGCAATGAAATATTTGGACTTCTAAAAGCACTATTGGAGGAAATGGGAGCCCAAATAACTTTAGCATTTCTATAATTATGGAAGCATGTGAAATTAATATATATCTGATTGAGCTGAATGAATAAGAAAAGCTAAGACATTAACCTTTAAAACCTTTGATTATTGTAATCTATAGTGATTATATTACATTTTGCATAAAAATGAAAATATTTTTTACTGCCTCTGTGCCTGGCACAAAAGTGTTTTGAATATTGTTTCTAATGCATTAACATTTACATTGAAAGACTGGATTTTAAGAAACTGTGTCATGCAATGGATATCTTCTCAAGAGTTCTTCAGTTGTAGCAAGGCAAACTTGCCCTCCGGTTTAACAAGCATTTGTCAATGCCGAATATTTGCCTGCTGGTATTAGCATTGGTAATGCAGGAGTTAGATAGATGCAGAATAGGAATGGCAGTGAGTATTGAACTTCACACCAAGCCCACCTCCACCCTGCAGAGATGGACAGGCATTGATGTATGCATTTGGGTCGTCACCCATAACGTTCATGCCATTTCACCTCACCCTATCCTGCAGACACTGACACATGTTGAGGTGTGCCTTGGGGTGTTTAGCTTTACAGTCACTGCATTCCATAAGGACATATGCTGAAATGGTTCCAGTAAAGGAGAACAGGGTGAACTCTGGGGCAGAAGAGTCCAAGGCACACCTCGATGCCTGTCACTGGCTGCAGGGTGGGGGGGGGTGGAGGTGGAATGGCATGAGCATTACAGCCGACAATCCAAAGGCACACCACTAATGCCTATCAGTCTGTACAGGGTGGGAGGATATAGTTAGGAACCCTAATGCCCCGGGTGTTTGTGTTGGCATTTGCACTACAGATTTTCAGCATGGACTTTTTGTGACCCCCACCTCTTGAAAGCATTTGGGACCTCTTCTCATGAACAGTGTCACTGTGATTTTGTTAATGTGTCCTGAACTTTGAGTTCCCACAGCGACCATGACATTCTGCACCAGATGTATGAAAACAGATTGAAGAATGACAGCTGTACCATTCATAGGGTGGTGTGAAGAGATGGCAATGTTGAAAATCTGTAGTGAAAATATTAAAAATGCTTGACTTTCTGAGCATACGTGGAAACTGTGCAACACATGCGTGCAACACTGTCATTTAGTGGAATTATTTCAACTAATTTTTAACACAGGCATTTTGTGACCTCTGCTCATGAACACTGTCACTATGATGTTCTTAATCTGTCCCAAATATTGATTTCCCACAACGACTGTGCTATTCTGTGCCAAATGTGTAAATGCATATTTCAGACAGGATATGAAAAATGTCAGCTGTACTGTTCATAAAGAGGTGTGGAAAAATGGCAGTGTTGAACATCTGGAGTGAAAATACTACAAATTTGCCAAGTTACAGGGGCGCATGGAAACTGCAAAACGCACACGTGTAACACAGTCATTTTATGGATGTTTGTCACCAAATTTTCAATATAGGCATTTTAGGACATCTGCTCATGAACAGTGTCACTGGGATTTTCTTAATGTGTCCCAAGCACTGATTTCCCACAGCAACTGTGCTATTCTGCGCAGGAAGTTCGAAAACACATTTCGGCCAGGATGTGAAAAATGACAGCTATACTGTTCATAAGGAGGTATGTAAAAATGCCAATTTTAAAAATCTGGAGTGAAAATGGTGCATATTCGCAAAGTTATGAGTCTGCGTGGAAACTGCGCAACATACGCTCGTAAAACAATCATTTTTTTAGATTTTTTCACCAAATTTGCAACATGGACTTTTTGAGAGCCCACCTCATGAACAGTGGCACTGTCATTTTGTTAATCAGTCTGAAAAGGTGATTCTGAGCAGAGATCGCAAAATCACCTTTTGGTACCAAATAACGCCATGACAATGACTGGATTTATGAGGAGGGGTCCCAATAATCTCATGTTGACAATTTGGTGTCAAAAGTCCAAAAAATGGCCAAGATATCGATATAAGTTGAAAAAACCCTATTTATGCCATTATACAGCTTAGCGGCATTTCTTCAGTTCACAGTCAGCTTTGAAGAGTGCAGACGTGTTCCTGGTCCAGCAAAGATGGTCGTGCCAGGCTCCGGAAGTAAGTATGGGGTGAGGGAGGTGTGGGGAGGTGGGGTACGCAGAGGGTGGGCTCAGGTTGTGGGGAGAGCACTGGACACAATGCGGCACCGTTTTTTTACTTTTCAGGTTAAAAATAAATTGAAACCATCACAGGAAGGTTTTCCTTTTTTGCAGGTAGATTTGGCATGCTGGGGTGGGCTCCCACTGTGCCACCTGAGTGTTTTTTTTGGTGGGGGATAGACTGAAGCTGACAGGGATTGGGGCCCCCCATTTGCAAAGTAAAAAGGATCTGTGTTTTTTTTAGGGGGAGAGACATGATGCCGAAAGGGATTGGGCACCCTCAGCAAACAAAATGTAGGGGGTACTATGCCGATGGGGAGTGGGCTCTCCTGTTGGCAAATGATCTGGGGAGAGGGTTTGCTGGCGGGGGATTGGGCACCCCCATCAGCTTTTATGGGGACTCTGAGACAGCTGCTGCCATGTAACTGGAAATGTTACACTAGGCTAAGCACTGCCCTGCAATGACAGGTCACTCCCTCATTGCAGCGGAATGGCTGATGCTGCAATGACGAGGCAGCCCCTCATTGCAGTGGCCAAATTGTTTCAAGTTGGTGGCACTTTTGTAGAACCAATGTCATCAGGACACTGGGCCTGCATTGGGTGAACAGCGCCAAGCCCACAAATGCAGTGCTGGCGTTGGCAGCCACAGTGCCGCACCTCCACAACCTGCTTCTCTCCTAAGCTGCCACATAATGTGTCTTGCGCATGTGCGCAATCAAACATAAAAATGAGTACACATTCTGTCTGAAGATCTTTACTGCAGAAGTATGGCATCACAATCTAATTGCAAAGAACAAACTGCTAGAACTTAATTGGAGTCCCAGAAATTTTCTGTAGTACTGGACTCTACTTCTGCAACCAAGTATGCACAGTTCAGTTCATGTTATTGACAATAGTGAAGGTCTTATTCCAAATGTGAAAGGAAATGGGGGGAGAGGTAAAGAAAGAATATAACTAACTTGCTAGCACTTCATTATTTAACTCAGTCAAACTACAGCAATGGTCACTACCATACCTTCTCAGAAGCATAACGTGTGATACTGCTAACTCATTTAAAAAGGACCAAGCCTCTAGCACTGTCCTATGTATGTAGCATTTTAGAATATCGTTACAGTAAAAGGGGAATAGAGCATATCATTTTCAGAAGCATATTGTTCCCCAGCTCCATGGCAATGTGGGACAAGGTACAGACAAATCAGCGCTTGGGTCCAATTTTGGTCGCTAAGGACTGTTGTAAAATCAGTGCATACCAAATTTGTGACAGACCCTAGGCCACAAGCTCCTCGAGCTATGCTCAGAGTGGATCATGGGACACTTCCATGCCAGACTACATCAAAGTGAGCTGGTGTGTGTGAAAGGGGGTGGAGTCTGCATGGAAACAGCATGCCTTGCAGTTCACAATTTCAGCATGCTATGGTGCACCAATTGCAGCATATGTGCTATGGCCCCATCTACTGCCTGTAAAAACTGGCAGAAGGGGCCCATCAGAGTACTGCATGGGTGCAGAGAGACACTGGGGGGACTGAGAACATCATTAGACCATTTGCACTAATAGCTGCATGTGTGAGAATGGGACTATGGCAGGGTACAACTGACTGCAAGGAGGCCTTTATTTAAGTATAAGCACTTGTATTGTTGGCCTCTGCCACACCCAACTGCAGATGTGAACTTCTTAGTATAATAATTGTTTATAGTAGCACACATACTTTGCACCCCTTTTTCATCATAAAAGTTTGGGACTCAGAATCTGTTTCCTGGCATCCTGGGAGTGGATTTTCAAAAGGTCAGATACAGATGTGACTATGTGCTGTGCCTGCATACACTGATGGCTGCCAACTCTGTTTAAAAAATGCATCTGTTTGTACTACTTCTGAATATTTTAATTAAAAGGTCAGAATTCTATTTGCATCAACTTTTTGTCTGCAAATTCAGCCATTAATCAGACTATCTAACAGATATATGAGGTCCTCTCAATGATGGTGTAGCATGTCCAAATAGATACAGGCACTTGTTTGCTGAGAACCGTTTGGTCAAGCAGAACTGCACAGATGAATTTGAGTTTTTTATGTTGGCTTGCGCATGCACAGCCAACATATTGCGGTAGTAGCAGATTTGGAGATGCAGTCACTGTTCAGTGAATGCAGGGCATGCATCAGTAGGTGCGTCCCTCATTCGCCAATCAGGCAGCCACATCAGCAATTTGGAATGTGGCCACCAGATCTAACAAAAGGTCCACTGCAATGAGAGCGGAGCTCTCATGCAGCATGACCATAACACACCTCCCGACGTGCACGCAACACTGCCGCCGCCTCCTGTCAGAATGCCGATGGGGGAGCCTGTTCCCCATCAGTATAATAACCCCCCTCCCATTTACAATGTCTGCCAAGGGGGTGCCCCCTCGGCATCATGCTTGCCTCCCCAACAGTTTTTCAATCCCGTCGGCTTCTGTGCCCAAGTGATGTTGCCGACAGGGGAGCTCACTTCCCGTTGGCATTATGTAAGACCCCCCCCCGTTTTTGTTGTGTGCCGACATGGGTGCCCAATCCCTGTGACATAATGCTAACCCCTTTTGTTGTGTGCCGATAAGTGCCCAATCCCCCATCGGTTACAGCTCCCCCAAAAAAGAGTCCGTTGGCATGCTGGGAACCCACCCACACATGCCACATGCCCTGTCAAGAAGGAAAATGGTCCCTCGTAGTCTCCCTGCCCTTCCCAAAACCCACACCCACCTACTGCGCACCCTACCTCCCCACACCCCCCTCACCCCATACTTACCTCTGGAGTCCAGCTCGATGATCTTCCGTGGACCAGGAACACGTCTGCACTCTTCAAAGCTGACCGTGAACTGAGAAAATGCTGGTAAGCTGTATAATGGAATAAATAAGTTTTTTTCAACTTTGATGCATATGTCAGGCATTTTTTGGAATTTTGGCACCAAATTTTCAACATGGGTTTTTTGGGACCCCTCCTCATGAATTCTGGCACTGTCATGGCATTAATCGGCATCAAAAGGTGATTTTGTGGACAGTGCCAATGTTCATGAGGTGGGCTCTCAAAAAGCCTATGTTGCAAATTTGGTGGAAAAAATCCCCAAAATGACTGTTTTTACGAGAGTGCGTTGTGCAGTTTCCACACACGCTCGTAACTTCATGAATTTGTAATGTTTTCACTCCAGATTTTCAAAATTGGCATTTTTCCTCACCTCCTTATGAACAGTACAGCTGTCATTTCACATATCATGGCCGAAATATGTTTTCGCATGTTCGGCGCAGAATAGTGTGGTCATTGTGCAAAATCAGTTTTCGGGACAGTTTCAGGAAATGATGGTGACACTGTTCATGAGCCGAAGTCCTAAAATGCCTGTGTTAGAAATTAGGTGACAAAATTCCATACAATGTGTTTTTGCACCTTTGGTGCACAATGGCGTGGTCACTGTGCGAAATCAACGTTTCGGACACATTAACAAAATCACACTCCAGCTGTTTATGAGGGGAGGTCCCAAAATGCCTATGTTAAAGATGTGGTTAAAAAAATCCCCAAAATAATTGGGTTACTGACGTGTGTTGCACAGTTTCTATGCATGCTCATACCTTCACCCATTTTTCATGTTTTCACTTGAGATTTTCAACGTTGTCATTTTTTTACATCTCCTCATGAACAATACAGTTGTCATTTTCCACATCCTGCCCAAAATGTGTTTTCATCCCTGTGTCGACAAATGGCATAGCCACTGTGCAAAACCACCTTTCAGCTAACAAACTGATAGTGCCGCTTTTCATGAGGTGGGCTCACAAAAAGCCCATGTTGAAACTTTGGAGTGAAAATACCAACACATGCCTATGGTGTTAGGGTTTACAACTGTAGCATCCCACCCTGTAGAGACTGATAGGTGTCAGGGGTGTGACTTGGGATCATCGGCTGTAATGCTCATGCCATTCCACCCTGACCCCCACCCTGCAGCCAGTGACAGGCATCGTGGTGTGCCTTGCACTGTTCGGCCACAAAGTTCACCTCATTCTCCTATAATGTACCCACCTCAGCATATTTTCTTATGGAATGGGGTAAGTATAATGCCCAAAGACCCCAAAGAACACCACAACACTTGTCAGTGTCTACAGGGTAGAGTGAGGCAAAATGGCATAAGCATTATAGCTGATGGCCCAAAGGCACACCCCAATGCCTGTCGGTCTCTACAGGGTGAAGGTGGGGTTGGTGTCATTTTGATACTTCACTGCCATTCCTATTATGCGTTTCTAACTCTGGCACTACCAATGCCAATGCCAGCAAGATAACATTCGGCATTGACAAATGCTTGTTGCTCCTTATCTCAAACTTTTAAAATGGGGCTATCTGCATATGCAACTTAAGATTCATGGTAAGTAACAGCCACTGCTATTATCCAGTGGAAGTACTAAAGAATACTTTTTTCAACATTTCACACAGTGAGTTATGTATAATGTATGTGGGTTACCAGCAGTCATGGACTCAAGAAGGTGCTGCTGATGACTGTCCATTGCCCAGCTAAATATCCATGTACATTCAAGGGTGAAATGTTTCTTTGCATTTATTATGCAACTTTGCAAACTAAGATGCTCACACAGTTCCTAAAACCCAGTTTGAGGTGTGTTGTGTAAATGTATTTCAGTTTGGAATGGGGCTACAGCATTTTAATGAGGTAGAAGGTTTTTTTTAAGAATTTAAACTATATAGCTAATTGGACCACCCATTATTGTATTTCAGGAAATATTATGTGAATTTGAATGAGATTATACTGAGCAATAATGTTTTCATGCACTGGAAACTACAGGTGGAGCTAATGCAATAAACTGTTTTTTTAGTTCAGAATTTAAATGATATACTTTATTGGACCACCATTATTGTATCTGAGGAAATAATATGTGAATTTTAATGAGGAATTCTACTGAGCAATAATGTTAACATGCACTGGAAACCGTAGGTGAAGCTAATGTAATAAATGCTAAAATAAGAGCAGTTTTAATGGCAGCAAAAATAAAGTTCATTTAGATTGGCCCATTGTCACTTGCGTGTTTTGTTTTGCTACATCACGGCAGTTTAAACATGTAATGTAAGAAAAAAGGACAGCTGGAAATTGCCAAATCAAATCATTTGACAGAAAATGTTCCTTTTATAGTTATTTTTGATAAAAGAGCTCAAACTGTTTATCATGAGCTTCCCATTTTAATCAAAACCATCTGCCCATCATTTTTGATCAAATGGTAAAACACAATATTTGTAACATAACACAAATCTACTTATATTATTGGGAGCACAAAAAAATGCCCCAATAAACTTTTGGAATTGTAGGAAAGGGCCTTTTAGCTGTGCAAGAAACTGGAACAATCTGATAAAGTATTATGGGATTCGGTGACCTTTCAATATTTAACAATTGTGTACTCTTGGAAGGTGGTCTAGGTCATGTGTCCTGTTTTCAGGCATGTCCTGGTGCAAAGATATAAGACAGCAAGGCCAGATACTCAGACGTATATGCAAGTACAATGTTTTTTTTTTCCCCCAGTTGTTTAACCAGGTGACACACACACTAAGCTGAAAGCTTGTTTACAGGTGCAACCTGGGAGCACAGGGGTTAGCGACTTGCTCAGGGACACACAGTATGCGGGGGGGTGGGATTCAAATCCAGGTCTCCAGATTTGCAGCTCAGAGCCTTAAACCACTGTGCTATACTTCCTCCACTGAAACTAGCTGAAACCTGGCCTTCCATGCCACAGATAGTTGCAGGGTCTCCAGTTTGTGCTGTGCTTGCACTTGAGCCGGTCCCTTAGCGTGCCATATTCAGAGGCATTTCACCTTTCTTAACCCTATGAATATAGGACAGACTGAGCATCACGAAAATGACAGGTGATTGCGCAGCCCAGTGCAGCAGCACAGCTCTGAATATAGCACTGAGGATAGCGCTGAACGCTTAGGGACAAACAGTGGTGCAGGCAGGGCCAGAGCACTGGGTACAGAGCAATACACTGGGGGGTGGCCCTGGGTGTGAGTGGTGGGTGCCAATGACAAACACATGGCACAGCAGCATATGTATCAAAAATATACTTTAATATGACAAACACAAAACATCAACAACAACAACACATGAGGTTGGGAAACAAAAACACAGGGGCATCTGCCCTGAAACAAAGTTGGGGGAAACAATGCCAGGGGGTTGACTGTTCCCCTTCCAGTGTAAGTCCCAAATCACAGTGCTGCTGCCAGTGGTGGCAGCCGCTAATGGTGCTGCACTGCCACAGCAAGGTCCCTCAGCTGCCTCACAATGAGCCTGAGGAGGCAGAACTGCCTCTGGAGGAGATTGTCCCCATCCTTCTTATCCACGACATCCAGGCAGTGGCCTCCAGCTCAATGGGCACCTGTGGAAAACCAGGCAAAGAACTCATCCAATGGGGCACACAGGACAAGAGAGACACAGGGCTGGCATGACATGCAGCAGCGTGGTACATCTGGTTGAAACCCAGCCTTCCATACCACAAATAGTTGGAGGGTGTCCAGATGCCACAGCAGGATGGGTGTGCCATACCAGAGACAGCAAGGACTCCACAGTAAAGGACTGCACATACAATGGATGTGCTGTGCTGCTACACAGAAGGACACAGCTGTGCAAGGCACAAGCAACACAGGTAGGCATGCCACAGGTGGAACTGCAGCACAACCAACAATGGCGCATACCAGAGTGCAAGAGGCTATGGAATGGCCAGGGACTTAGGAATCTGAACGCACTGTGTGACCTGTACACACGTCATACTACAAATAGCCCATGACAGGTGTGTAGAATGACAGACAGCAAGGACCCATTCCTGTCAGCTGCAGGGTCAGGCTCAGTCACACACATGTGACACACCGCTCAGCTGTCCATGGATGGCACCAGGATGTCACACTGTGTTCAGCAGCCAGACATCCACATGAGCTCTGTGATGTTGTACATGAATGTGGCACTGTATGCACCCACCCTGGTGTGGCACACCACTGGCGTGGGATGCAGACCCCCCCCCTTGATCTGCCCACTCCACCCTGAAGATGGCATCACCACCCCAGGTAAAGGGATGCCATTCATATTGTGCCTGGCAGGACACTGGCCCTACAAAGCCCCAGTCATATCTGAATGTATATATGGGCCCCCCTCCCCAGCTACAGTGGAGCAATCATACCCTAGGCTTCCCTGTGTTGGTGAGACACCACAAATCTGTATAACAATGCCAATCACGTATGATACACTACATGCACTGCCCACCAATGACTCCATGGTCCACAGACTCCCAAGCCACATATGTCAGGCTCTGGTGACACATTGCATATGGCACCAGAGGTGGCCCAGCTGTAAGTGGACTATCATGGAAGCTGCATGATGTGCACTGCAGAACACAGTTGTGTACCAGTACTACAGTAGCCAATGGCAACCACCTGCTGATGGTCACACACATACACAGTCCCAAGCATATGGCCGTATAGACCAAACCAACACTGACAGGGTCACAACTGGGACTGTAAGTGATAATACCAGGCCCTTGTGGCACTTGGGCAGTGTCACAGGGGGCTCGCCACAACCAGTGGAAGGAATGTCATGGCTCAATAGCCTGACATAGGGCACCATTCCAGCAGCACATAGGTGCACAGCAGTAGGTTGCACAGACCATGACACACCACAGTGACACAGGTGGGCCAATGCCTTAAGTGAGAGGTAACTGTCCCCCACCAGAGCCACAAAAAGTAGGCCAACACATGCATGGATCCAGCATGGCAGGCCACACACAGCCTTCCATTGCTGAGCACAGAAGCATGCAGTGTACTGTACACACGAGTGGCGGAAGAGTGTAAACTGTGACATGGACAAAGTTGTTAGGGTTGAAGTCCTCCCCTCCTTAACTGGGCTCACTCACAACCATATTACTGCCTCAGGCAGGTGTAGAATAGTAGAGTACCTCCCCACCACCTTGACAGTGTCATCTTATGCTCTTTGCCCCAGGTCATGCCTGTAGTACGAAGTGGTACACTCTGCCTACTGAGTCATAACACAACAGGCCATGGCCCCTGCCTACCCCCATCAACAAGACTAAGGTCGTCACTCTCCACAGTTCTACTAACAACCTGCATGTCACATAGAGGGTGTCATGTACAGAGTACTGTGTGTATTACACACTGCAGTGTCAGGGCAGACTCCAAAAGTGTAACACATAGCTATGGTTGCAACAACAGTTGGAGCCAGGCCCTACCACCTACGAAATTAGTATGGTGATGGACATAGTGGCCCAACCTGTTCCGGCACCTCTAAGTGTACACAGTGGTCAGTACATGTCCATAACCCACTCTGCAGTATAGTAGTACACCATGCTGCACCTGGCAGATGTGTACTAATGCCCATGTGGAATAGGACAGACAGTGTGCATGCCACAGACGGTGGACACATCCACATCCTTATGGTGATGCCTAATAGCACAGCGACATGTAGGACTCCTCTCCCAGACTGTACTTGGAGACAGACGGTGACATGTCCATTTCACCGTGCCTGGTTGACAGACTCTGCATAACATGCCATGACGCTATCCAAAGGCCTGTCTTGCACTCTGACCCTGCCACCATGTCACTGTGGTGGCCCACAACCATGCAGGCCAGGCAGGTGCATGCCTTGGGCATCCATAGTGTGTCCTGTCATGTACTTGCTGTTCACAGGGGCATCTTGTGGACCAGGGAGCCCAGACACCTGCACATGTACAGACAGGCCATGCAGTGGGGCATGTCTCATAGCACACAGGGGAATGACTAGGACGCACAGCTAATGTGCACAGTGTCTCGCTGGCAGTGGCCCTATCACACACTACCATGACAGAGTGCTATACACAGGCCATTACACACATGATAGGTACACCCATCTGTACTCACCTGGCCTGGGCATGCTGACATTGTCCACCATCTCCCACATTTCCCCAAGGCAGTGTACCTCCCTCCTCTACTGAGCATTATATCTATGCCTGCTCTACTTACCTGAATGTGTGACCCCAGTCCTTGTGAGGTGCCACCCCATAGACATCCACACCTGAGTGCAGGGCCTGTCTGCCTCTGCAGCCCCCCCCCCATCAGTTGGGCCTGTCTAGCCACCACCAAGTGAAGCAGTCTGGCCAGCACAGTGGTTGTCCACGTATGGTCCCACTGCTGAAATGCCCTGCATTGTCTCTCTGCTATGCTCTTCCTACTACCTGGACTCTCATTATTACCACAAGTCTTCTGTTTCTGGCCTAGTTGAGTGTTGTGCAGCACATTGCCATTGTAGCACCACGCTATAGTACATTGCACTGCATAACACACATATCTGAGGGTGGGGGCTGGACCAGAAGCATGCACTCAACCCTGGGTGGCTCAAGCGTGGGATGAACATGTGTGTATTCTGCATACACACTGCAGGTGCATACTGGCCTACCACACAGGACTGCGCAGACTGTTGACATCATAGGTAGCAACTGATGTCATGACTGCACCACAGCCCCATGTCGAGCAAACACAGTCATGGTACAATGCAGTGCACAAGTGCAAACTTGAAATATTTAACCAGGGTATGCAAATGAGGTAATTTCACCGTTAGTGGGTAGAAACCACATATGTATGTCATTACTGGCACGTATGCAAACAAGTCCAAAATGGCATGCTCAAACCTTTTAAGTTGCTTCACACACTAAAATTTACATTTTTTCTCTAAGTGGTGCTACTGGGTTGTGGCATACAATAGACAATCCAAAAATACCAGTGCACACCCACCCACACAACATAGCATATTTAAACTTTCCACTGCCAAAAATGGCTGTATTTACTTTGAGCACTATGTGGGGAGAGGGTCCTCTTGGTTTCAGACTGGAATTCCAGTGTGAGTAAGCTAAATCACCAATGTCAAGGTGGGACCCTTGATTTAGTCCCTAACTTTCCAATGTCTCAATGGCTAATGTAACTAATTGGCTCATTTTATACACTGTGTTCCTCTCAGGGATTTTACACAGGTGTTTCAAAGGGAGCTTACTTTACTCTACTGGAGTTCCAGTCTGAAACCAAGAGGACCCTCTCCCCACATGGAGCTCAAAGTAAATACAGCCATTTTTGGCAGTGGAAAGTTTAAATATGTTATGTTGGGTGGGGATGTGCACTGGTATTTTTGGATTGTCTTTTGTATGCCACAACCCGGTAGCACCCCTTAGAGAACAAAATGTGAATTCTAGTGTGTGAAGCAACTTAAAAGGTTTGAGCATGCTATTTTGGACTTGTTTGAATTTTGGGAGTTTGTGGTGCTCCTTCTTGGTATGCTCCCTTTGAAATACCTATGTAAAATCCCTGAGGGGAGCACAGTATGTAAAAGGAGCCAATTAGTCACATTAGCCATTGAGACATTGGAAAGTTAGGGACTAAATCAAGGGTCCCACCTTGACATTGGTGATTTAGCTTACTCACACTGGAATTCCAGTCTGAAACCAAGAGGACCCTCTCCCCACATGGAGCTCAAAGTAAATATAGCCATTTTTGGCAGTGGAAAGTTTAAATATGCTATGTTGTGTGTGTGGAGGTGTGTGCACTGGTATTTTTGGATTGTCAGGTATGTATACATTAGTGTAACCCCTAGGTGGCACTACTCCAAGGGTTACTACCCCTGCCTGCACAGTAGCCTGCAGGCTGAGGGGCCTGGATTCTCAAAACGGGTTCCTCCACCTGGAGGACAGGGTTGTTGACAATGTGACTGCCCTGGATACAGCCCTCCGGGACCCTGATACCTCCTCCATATGCCTAATGGCCTGGCTAAGCTTGCACCTGCCTCACACCAACACACTTTTGCAACACACAGTGAATCCCTCCTTGTAACCATTTACCACCAGAGCTACGATCAGCTGAAATGCCCTGGATGACCCCCTGGAAAACAAGACCTGTAACAATTAAACAACATTGATGCAGTACTTTTTATACAGAGATATACCACACCCAGTTAAACTGCAAAAAGATCCAAATCTGATTTATTGGGGGATGTGAACAAGGGAGGGGCAGTAATCTGGCAATTGATTTTTGTTCTGATTAATTCAGGCTATAAGGCATGCACTCAAAAGTCACTGGAACAGTCACACACACTCTGGGTACCCAGTTGGAACTATAGACTAGCCTGAAACATTGCCGGCAGCCAACACCGCTGATTGAGATAAATTGGAGATAAATGGAGAGCCAGATGGCCAGGGAGAAGCAGGGCCCATATGATGTGATGTGGCACTCATCCTGCTTGGTGTTGTTGATTAGGAGCCGACTCTCCGGGCAGGTTTCTCGTTGGATCTTTCTCTGCAGCGCGAGCGGATGTCTGGGCTAGGATGGCAGGACCCAGACTGGGAGAACAGTTCACATGCAGTCCGGTAGGGTTGCTGGATGCAGCTTCCTGCAAGCATGACACATTCAGCAAAGTGGAGAACCAGATCGTGACCCGCTGTCCATATTCAGCACACTGATAGTAAAGGCAGACAAATACTGCAGTTCGGATTACAGTCCAATTGCAATTCACAGTGTCCCTGTGCAAACCGTATGCTCTATGGTCATGGTGAAAGTCCTGATAGGCTGATCACACAAAGGCAAGTCTTCAGTCCTCTTCAGGTGAAATTAGTCACAATTCGGAATAAAGGTTACAAATTTGGATAAAGTCCAATGGTCGGATTAAGTCTCTTCACTTTAGGAAGATAGTAGCAAGCAAGCCTCACACAGCCTTCCCACCGATTCTCCCTGCACACTATGCAGGAGCAACTGCTCGAATTGCTTGAGCTTCTCACTCTTTCAACTCTTACACCAATCTGACTTCTGCTGTAGGCAGCACCAGGACTTCCTAGTGATCCAAAAGATTCGGTTCATCGATCCATCTGTCTGTCACAGCTTGAGCTCCCCCTCCAGGTCCGTTTAGGTGCCAAAGGGTGAAACTACAATTTCTACATAAATTTACTCCCACAAGACCCCTGGGGGTAGGCTCCATTTTAGAGCCCCCAAAGGTACTGATTGATGCAGATTGGGAGTCTATAACCAAGATGGTGGTACGTAACAGAAATGTCCATGCTGCAAAGGAAGGCAGGTTAGACAAACTACATTATCATTATTATTAAAACAGATAATCAGCAAACAATCACAGATTCTAGTAGGGCTCCCTCTGCGCAACTGGCGATGGCAGAATGAAGCAGCTGTACTGCAGCCTGGGCAGGACTTGAGCCTAGAAATACTCGGCCACACCGAGATTAATTATAAACTACGAGATAGGCAGCTCTTAAAGAGGCAGGCACAGAGGCTAACTGGGCACTCACAAGCAAACACTTTTAAACCTGTAAGGACACAGGACACCAACCTGGCAGTGGGCATTTAGGCACACAGATGGAAGACTTTTGTGAACCCCATTTGTAGGGGGGGTTACATTGGCATGCCTGTTGGTACCTGCAGCATATAAAGGAGAAAAGTGTACCACCTAGATACTGTCACACTTGGACAGCTGGTTCTGATCCCTGTATAATTTTTTGTTGTAAATATAAGAAATTAATGTATGATGGACTGTGGCAGAGAAAGGTGCTGGCTGCTGAAGCTGACACTTCAAACCACCCAGGGATAAGTTCAAAGGACAGAACATTGTTAAACTGCAGATATCTGGGGTGCAATTATCTGGTCAATTTGCTTTAATCCCAGGAAATGAAATTAGCCATTCATGAAGTCCTCAGGGAAATCCTTTGATCTGCACTAGATGTCCTGAAAAAAGGGACACTTGCCAGTGTTAGGAATAACCTCCCAGGAAACCAGCTAATTTCATCAAAGAGACCTTTGATGTGTAGATACCAAGGCCAGATGGAATTAAGGAGTCAAATACACTTTTAGTTTGAATACAGTGACTTATATGAAAGAGACTTTTGATGTCTAGGGGAAAGCAGATCACAGACTGGTTTTGACTAGTTACATAGAGAAGAGATTTATTATGTCATCTCTTATTTTTTTAACTAACTTAGTAGGCCATCTTGGTGTTATAAAAAATATAGACTTTGTTACACCAGGGCAGAGTTTGGTGACCTCAGTGAGAAGGCCGGCTCAGGACTGGTTTTAACTGCTGAGAGAACCTGGACAGACACACTTTCATATTTCTGACTGAGGAAGAAACATCACAGCACTGAAAGAAAGTAAGCATATATTAGATTAGATTAGTCTGAATGTTATTATTTGTAGGAATCTGCACTTTTACCTGTTTGTTTTAAGGCTGTATGTGTTGGGATATTTTGTTCTACAATATTTTCTGTTTTCCTATTTTAAAGTAAAGATATATATTTTAAAATGGAAACTGCTGGTGTGCCTTGACATTTCTTTTTATTTAAGTGAAGCTTTTGAAGGTTATGGTTAACATTGTGTTGAGCTTATTGTAATACCAAACTGGGAAACAGATAGAGTTCTCTAAGGTCTTGCATAGAGTTCTAAGGGTTCATTTTGTAGACCTGGTTATGTGCCCGTAGGCAAAGATATCTGGCCCCCCGAAGACAGAATTATCTAAGCCTGATAATTGTGTATGCTAACAAGAGGTTATCAGTTTGAATCCCTCCAGAACTTGAGACTAAGGTGGCTCGAACCCACAAAACAGACAAGAGGGTTACCTTGTACTGTTCACTGTCCACAAATCATAGGCTCAGAGGTTGGCACTTTGGGAGTAGAGGGCTGACCGGTTGAGCGAATTTGTGACAGATTGGTTGGCAGTGGTGGCATAAAAGTTTGGTGGTATAAGCTTCATTGTTCAGTGTGTCAGCTTGAGACCATTCAGCTCACTTGGAAAAAAGAAAGGCGGTGATTTATTTCAAAAGGAAGCATAACTATATACCTTGGCTTACAGTCAAGTTCCTATCCATTTTATTTTTTTTCTAAAGTGCCAGTCAGATTAGCAGTAGTCAGGAAAGATGGCGCCCAACTACAGCAGGCACACTGTAGAACACTTAAAACAGTTGTGCAAAGACAGAGGAATCCTGTTTGAGGTGACAGCCAAAAAGCAGAACCTCATAGAGGCCCTGATGGTAACAGATACCCAGAGCAGTGAGTCACAGACCGTGACTAAAAGGGACCAGACCTTGAGTGTGGCAGAACTAGAGGCCAGTGAGGGGTCCTGAGCTGATGAGGAGGACAGCAGGGCCACTGTCAGTGAAGGGCCACAGCAGCAGGAAAAGGTCACCAGTATGCTGAATCCAGATGTACCCAAGCTGCAAATTGAGTTGTGCCGGATGGAACTGGAGGCACAGCGAGAACAGAGAGAGGCAGATCGTGAGGTGCGTGAGTGCCAATGAGCTGCAGAGGAGAAGAGAGAGAGAGAGAACGCAGAGAGGCAGAGAAAGAACAGCGAGCTGCAGAGGAGAAGAGAGAGGAGCACCAGTGGCAACACGAACTGGAGAAGCTACGACTCCAACCAGTGGCACCAGGGCAGGTAAGTGGCTTGGGTTTAACTGGGACTGCAGGACTGGGTTACAAATTGAACTCCAAATTAATAGCTGAGTTTAAGGAAGGGGAGGACATGGAAGTCTTTTTAAATTCTTTAGAAAAAGTTTGTATTCAGGATAAAATTCCTAGAGAGTTCTGGAGCTTCCAGCTATCCCCGCTACTTACCTGGAAAGCTCGGGATCCATTGGGTCAAAAGAACAATGAGGACAGTGATGATTACAGCAAGTTAAAAGCTGCACTGTTAAAAAAGTTTGAATTAACTGCTGAACCATACAGAGCTAAATTCCATAAGCTCAGGAGAAGCCCTGATATGAGCTATGAGGAGCTAGCCACGAAACAACGTCAGTTTTTAAAATGTTGGTGGGAAGGAACTGAGGCAAACTGTTGACAAAATTGAAAATGTGATTTTATTAGAACAGTTTTATTGGGCTTGCCCAGCAGAGCTAAGAACCTGGCTAGAGGACCGAGATCCAAAAACAGTGCAAGAGGCTGCTGAACTCTCAGACCGCTATGCCAAGAGCAGACCTGCTCTGAGAATGAATGGGGCAGGCGTGGCAGCGCAGAAAGGGAAAAGCGCACCTTCAGGGCAGCTAAAACCCTCACTGTCTCCGCTGAAACCAGTTAGCCCCAGGTTTCAACTAAAAGATTTATCTGAAGTAAGAAATGCATGTTGGCTATGCAAGGAAACTGGGCATATTGCCAGACAGTGCCCCAAAAAGGCAAGCCAAATATATAACAGGGTGCTAGAAAAGAAGTGGGTTGTTTGTGTGTCCCTGGGAGCATGCCAGTGAACATGAGGGAACACATGCACACAGTCATGGTGAATGGTGTACAAATGCAAGGGTTAAGGGACACAGGGGCATGCCTGACATTGGTAAAGGGGGATCTGGTACAGCCTGGTCAGCTTATACCCAATAAATACATAACTGTACAAGGGTTTACTGGTGAAGATAAAACATTGCCACTCGCTAGTGTTCTCCTGGATTGGGGTGAAACAGGGGGAACTGTGTAACAGGTGGCTGTAGCCAACACATTAGCAGTGGATGTGATCCTGGGTAACACTCTCCAGCAGGGGATGGTATGTGCAGTTACCCATAGCCAAGCAGCAAGGGAAAGTAGTAGTTACCTGAACCCCACAGAAACCAGTGTGGAAACCACTGAGAGGCTGGTTCCCCAGCCTGTGTCTCCAGATGGTGAGAGTGATAAAAAGGGGGTAGAAATTTCCCCAGTAGCAAGTAACCACACAGCTACAGAGAGTTACTCCAAAGAGGGAAGGGTGACCCCTTGTCAGAGGGCTGGGATTGACAGTGATCCTGAGGGTTCTGACGTTAGTGCTAGGGACCCTCGTTTAGCGATGGAAGGGGGCCTGTCCCATGCCTTGGGATTGTGTAAGGGGTTTGCAGCTGCTCAGAGGAGTGATCCTAGTTTAGAGAGGTTGAGGGCTTTGCAGACTTAGAGGGCACACAGGGATGTGATGGCAGACATAAGGTTTATTGGGAAAATGGACTTATGTATACACACGTAGTACAGACAGAGGGAGAGATGCTAAGTAGGCAGCTTGTCATTCCCCAGGGATATCGCGAGCAGTTGTTCAAGGTTGCCCATGATATTCCCTTATCTGGTCATCTGGGAATCGCATGAACTATGCAGTGGTTGGCCCAGAATTTCTACTGGCCTAACTTCACCCAGCAGGTGAAGGAGTATTGCAGGTCTTGTCACCGGTGCCAAGAAATAGGGAAGGCGGGAAAGAAAGCCCAAGCTGCCCTGATCCCCTTGCCCATAGTGGAGGAGCCATTCCAGAGGGTGGGAATGGATATTGTGGGGCCTTTAAATACCCCCAGCTCCTCAGGGAAGAGATTCATCCTGACTGTGGTGGAGTATGCCACCTGGTACCCAGAGGCAGTCACCCTATCCTCTCTGAGGACAGACAAAGGGGCAGATGCCTTACTTGGGATTTTCTCCTGTGTTGGGTTTCCGCAAGAGGTAATCACTGATCGAGGGGGTTCCTTCATGTCAGACCTGATGAAATGTTTATTGGAGAATTGTGGGGTGGTGCAGAGATGCACGAAACATTATCACCCACAAACTAATGGACTTTTGGAATGATTCAATGGTACGCTAAAGTCAATGCTCCGGGTGTTTGCTGAACACCATAGGAGGGACTGGGAGAAATACCTTCCCCACCTGTTGTTTGCATACAGGGAGGTGTCCCAAGAGTCGACAGGATTTTCCCCATTTGAACTCTTGTATGAATGCCAGGTATGTGGGCCCCTAGTCTTGATCAGGGAGGACTGGGAAAGCAAGCATGCCACCCAGGGGACTCTCCTTGTGGATTATGTCCTTAGGTTTAGGGAAAGGCTGAAGGAGCTTATGGGGACAGCCCAGAGCAACCTGGCAGCTGCCCAACAGAAATAAAAGGTATGGTATGACCACAGAGACAGAGCTCGCTCGTACATGGTGGGTCAGGAAGTCATGGTCCTTATTCCGGTCCAGAAAGACAAGCTGCAAGCTGAGTGGGCAGGACTGTACAAAGTGGTTAGGTGGGTAAATGATGTAAACTACATTGTGGAGTTACCTGACAGTAGACAGACAGAAAGGATGTACCATGTCAACATGATGAAGCCAAATGCAAATAGGGCTGACATGGTGTTTGCAGTGTGTAGTCATGGGGACGGGATGGATGCAGGAGACCCCCTTCTGGATTTGCTGGAAGAGAGTAAGCAAGAGTCCTCTGTCGAGGCAGTAAAATTGTACCCCCAGCTGACCCCAGGCCAGATCCAGAAAGTAAGGGAGGTTTAGCAGACTTTGCCCCCTTGTTTAGCATCAAGCCTGGACTAACCCCCTTAGCAACACATGATGGGGAGACAGGGACACAGATGCCCCTATGGCAGTCCACATATCGGGTGTCGGAGGCTGTCCAAAAGGACATTAGGAAGGAAGTGGAGGAGATGCTGGATTTAGGGGTAATCCAGAGATCATACAGTCCCTGGGCCTCACCCGTAGTCCTTGTACCCAAGCCAGATGGCTCGACTCATTTTTGTGTAGACTATTGTGGACTGAATGCAGTCACAAAGTCAGATGCCCACCCAATGCCCCGAAAGAATGAACTCCTGGACAAGTTGGGAGGGGTGACCTACCTCAAGACCATTGACCTGACAAAGGGGTATTGGCAGGTAGAGTTGACGGACACAGCTAGGGAGAGGTCAGCCTTCATCACTCTGATAGGCTTATTTGAGTTCAAAGTAATGCCTTTCGGAATGAAGAACACCCTGGCTACTTTCCAAAGGTTGGTGAACCAGGTGTTAAATGGTGCTGAGGAGTACACCGTGGCATACCTGGATGACATTGCCATCGTTAGTACCATATGGGAGGAACACCTTTCACACCTTAGGGAAGTGCTGGACGGGATACAGAGGGCCTGGGTCACTGTCAAAGCCAAGAAGTGCCAGGTGGCCAAAGGAGAAGTGGCATACCTCAGGCATGTGGTAGGCCAGGGACAGCTCCATCCTAACCAAATAAAAATACAGGTAATCCAGGCATGGCCCAGACCAGAAACTCAGAAGCAGGTCAGGAGTTTTCTTTGGACAGCAGGGTACTATAGAAAATTTGTACCCAATTACAGTGCCCTGGCTGCTCCCCTATCTGACCTGACAAAGAAAAGGATGCCCAAGAAAATTACCTGGGGCCCAGCCTGTGAGGAAGCCTTTTCCAAACTAAATGAGGCACTGTGCAGTGCTCCTGTTTTGAGAAGTCCTGACTATAGTAAAACCTTTATAGTTCAGACTGATGCCTCAGATGTGGGTATTGGGGCAGTACTGAGCCAGACATCCAGTGAAGGGAAGGATCACCCCATAGCCTACCTAAGTAAAAAGTTGGTTCCCAGGGAGCAGTCATACTCCATGGTGGAAAAGGAGTGTCTTGCCATAATGTGGGCCCTAAAGAAATTGGAGCCATTCTTGTATGGGCAGCATTTTGTGGTACAGACTGACCACAACCCCCTAGTATGGCTGACACAGATGGGGAAAAACAATGGCCAATTACTAAGATGGAGTCTTGCTTTGCAAGGACATGATATGACCATCCTACATAGGGCCGGAGCGACCAATCAGAACTCAGATGGGTTGTCCAGGGTGTATGAGAAGTGAACTGATTTGGGAAGCTCATCCCATGCATGGGATAGACCCCCCAAATTCAGTCTAGGTGGGGAGGAATTGTCACACTTGGACAGCTGGTTCTGATCCTTGTATAATTTTTTGTTGTAAATATAACAAATTAATGTATGATGGACTGTGGCAGAGGGAGGTGCTGGCTGCTGAAGCTGACACTTCAACCCCCCCCCCAAGGGATAAGTTCAAAGGACAGGACATTGTTAAACTGCAGATATCTGGGGTGCAATTATCTGGTCAATTTGCTTTGATCCCAGGAAATGAAATTAGCCATTCATGACATCCTCAGGGAAATCCTTTGATCTGCACTAGAAGTCCTGAAAAAAAGGGACACTTGCCAGTGTTATGAATAACCTCCCAGGAAACCAGCTAATTTCATCAAAGAGACCTTTGATGTGTAGATACCAAGGCCAGACAGAATTAAGGAGTCCAATACACTTTTGCTTTGAATACAGTGACTTATATCAAAGAGACTTTCGATGTCTAGGAGAAAGCAGATCACAGACCGGTTTTGACTAGTTACATAGAGAAGAGATGTATTACGTCATCTCTTATTTTTTTAAATACCTTTGTAGGCCATCTTGGTGTTATAAAAAATATAGATTTTGTTACACCAAGGCGGAGTTCGGTGACCGCAGCGAGAAGGCCGGCTCAGGACTGGTTTTAACTGCTGAGAGAACCTGGACAGACCCACTTTCATATTTCTGACTGAGGAAGAAACTTCACCGCAATGAAACAAAGTAAGCATATATTAGATTAGATTAGTCTGAATGTTATTGTTTGTAGGAATCTGCACTTTTACCTGTTTGTTTTAAGACTGTATGTGTTGGGATATTTTGTTCTACAATATTTTCTGTTTTCCTATTTTAAAGTAAAGATATATATTTTAAAACAGAAACTGCCGGTGTGCCTTGACATTTCTTTTTATTTAAGTGAAGCTTTTGAAGGTTATAGTTAACACTGTGTTGAGCTTATTGTAATACCAAACTGGGAAACGGATAGAGTTCTCTGAGGTCTTGCATAGAGTTCTCAGGATTCATTTTGTAGACCTGGTTAGGTGCCCGTAGGCAAAGATATCTGGCCCCCCGAAGACAGAATTATCTGAGCCTGATAATTGGGTACACTAACAAGAGGTTATCAGTTTGAATCCCTCCAGAACTTGAGACTAAAGTGACTCGAATCCACAAAATAGACAAGAGGGTTACCTTGTACTGTTCACTGTCCACAAATCATACACTCAGAGGTTGGCACTTTGGGAGTAGAGGGCTGACCGGTTGAGCAAATTTGTGACAGATGCCACAATGGAACTGCAGGTGAACTGAGGTAAGTGTCCTGTGTCATGGCCAAGAAAGGAATGAGTGAGCACTGGACTGTGTCTATGCAGTGGCTACAACATGGCTCCTAGATTCATGTGGCATGTTTGATGCATCTCCAGGGTGGGTTCCTCAGCGTTCCATTAGCTTCCATTACATAATACAGAGGACAATGTAGTCAGTTGTCCTGGTAGGTAATGTAACACCTTGAAAGCATGTTCCATGTACATGTCTCTATTGTTCTGTACAATACAGGAAGCCATGTGTGTCTGGGGGCCCTGCTACATTGGAAATGCTGAGGTGGGAGACTCTCACATCAAGAATCGTAGGTGGTGTGCATGACAATTATAAGTGGTGGTACCTGCGTATAGTACTCAATGGGGCAGGATGATTGCACTGGTGGGCCTCACATACATTTTGGTGAGGTGATTGAGCATAGTTTCTCTGACTTCTTCCCAATGTAACCCCTGTGTGTATGCTATTTCCAGTGGTAGCCTGGACATGTGGCAGTGGTGGATGGTGGCATCCACATCTAGTGGTGGTGGTGCCACTGTGTCTGGGTGAAAGCACCCCCCCTCCCCATAGTACATGATGCACACTGTCAGCAGAGTTGCTCCCTCACATACATGCATAGGTTGTGGTGGTCCTGTGTCATGTGGGCCCCGTCCATGTCCATACCTGCCTGTCTGTGACCTTCACAATGGCTGTGACTGCATATGGGCAGGACGGTATTAGGTGGCCGAGGGCTGTGGTAAGGCAACATTGCCAGGACACCTACCTGGTCAGGGGTGGGAGGGATTACACCACAATCCAGTTCAGTTGTGTGCCACTGTGTGTAGTCCCTCATCACTGTATTGCACTCTGTTGTCTACCAGGTACCATGGAGAACACTGACCAAATTTGGGCACACCACTTCACTGCAGAGCAGCTACAAGTGCTGGAACTGGCCTATAATGCCAGATAAGAGGCCTTGTCCTGGAGCAAGAGGATCAATGTCCAGGTACGGTGGGCTTGGGAGGAGATAACTGACAAGGTTAATTACCATCAGTGGATGCAAGAAGCCCATGGAAGCAGTAAGAAAGCTCTTCAAGGACATGAGGAGGAGGTGAATGAAGGAGGTCATGGCAGCAAAGTGCCAGGAGTTGCATGCCACAGCTGGGGGCACACAGGCATTGAGGGCTGCACATATCCTTGATCCTGCAGAGGAGGCCATAACGTCCACCCTACTGCCTGTGAGGTAACAGGAGAGCTAGGTGGCAGCTAAAAGAACCAAGTGAGACCTGCAAAGCCATTTGTGTGACTGCCGGTGTGAAATTCCATTGGCATGTGTGCGTATATGAGTGTATATAAGTATGGTGTGTGCATGCATACCTCAGTGTTGGGTGATACATTGGATATAGGCCACACCACTGTTTCCTTGTCACTCAATGTGTAGCCTTTTGTGTGCAGATCTATGACCATGTGTTGTTACCTTTGTGCTCACCAGTTCTGGGATGTGTGCTTCCTGGGAACAGGCTGTGTGCTCACTGCTTCTGGGGAGTGTGTCCAGTGGTGCTGACTGCATGTACATTGATAGTGGGGTGCATGCCCACTGATGCTGGTTTGTGTTCACTGGTGCTGGGGTGTGTACTCACTGGTGCTGTGTGTGTATGTACACAGTTGTTGGTGTGTGTGCTCACTGGTGCTGAGTTGTGTGCCCCCATCGTAAAGGAGTGTGTGCTTATTGGAGTAGGGGTGTGGGGTGTGTAGATACCCAGACGGTATAGGCAGTGCACCGCATACACAGCATGGATGAAGTATTACCGTTCACAGGGCATGTATGTTGCTTCAGCCAGAACATGGCTCTGTATGGTACAGTGCAAGATAGCTCATTTCTCCTCTCCCAAAAGCACACCACATCAGACCGGACACAGCAGAGCATGCCCCAGAACCATCTTGAGGGGCAGCTTCCCTTGTCATCCACCCATCTGCACCAGCTGGCAGAATGCAACGAGGAGGACATGGAAGAAGGTGATGAGGAGACATACACTGGGAGCTGGAAACAGGCAGGAACCACTTCAGACCAGGAAAGGCTGTCCTCCCCTGCCAGTCCCCATACAAATGGGGCTCAGACACTGTCTAAATGTGGCCCAGTGGTCACAGATGTGCAGGCCACCAAAGTCTCTGGCATAGCCACACTGTGCCATACCAAGACCCCAACTGTGGCAAAGCCATTGCCCTACCACGTCCAGCCAATGCAATAGGGGGCAGCCATTGCTGTGCTCCCCATAATCCATCCTCAAGCACAACCATCCCAGGCCCATGCCACCAGACTGGACACAGCCAGCCTGCAGCACCTACACTGGACCACAGCACCTACTGAAGTGCTGCCCCAGCTCATACAATGGCTGAAGGTGCAGCCTGACCTTGTCCCAATGGACAGTTTCTGGTGACGGTTGGATATGGATGACAAGCGGCAGCTGTTGAGGTCAACAGTTGAGGCACAGAGTGTTGTACAGCAAGAACTGACATGCCCCTCTAACACATGCTGCATGAAGACATGCAGTGTGCTGAACAGTGGGCAGAGGCATGCCATGCAGTGCTCATAGTGGCCCTACGTGACCTGCACCCAGATCTGATAGCTGGCATGATCTCCTGCATGGATTGTCTGTGTGACAGCATGCTGCTGGCTGCAGTCATGGTGGCAGGCACCGTGAATGCTGAACATAATGTAGCTCTGGCCTGTCCAGGGAGAGCAATGCCAACCTACAATGGTCACCACAGTGTACACCCATGCCATGCAGTGCTAAGACAAGAACTCTCAGCACACTCAGGACTCCTAGGTCATCAAGGACACCATGCAAATCAGGTTGTGACCTGCTCAGCCCTGGGGCAGTACTCCATGATCCACAGCTGGTGGCTGGTAACACCATCCACACACTGATCCCCCACACCATGGATGAGGTCTCCCTCAACTATACTGGGTATAGTGCAGATATACTCTCTCTGTACCTGGTGGGGTGGTAGGGGACACATGTTGGTTGTGCATGGCCACCCCTCACCAACATGTTCCTCCTCCTTCCTGTGTACTACCCATGTGACAGCGACATCTTCCCTTGTGACCTAGCCAGGCAGTCTTAATCCTAGCATGAATGGCCTGTACTAGAGCCCCTGAGCCTGGCTTGTGCATATCCATGTGTACAGTCCCGTACCCCCCTCCAACATGGCCTGCCTTTGTATGTATTCCAAATGCTAGCCCCCTGCCTGGTGTGCCTGTATTTTCATGCATCCCATCATTCCCCCCCCCACCTGGTTGGTATGTATCTGTGTTGACACCCTTTTAAGACTCCCTGCTAACATGGACATATTTTTGTGTACACCCTACTTGCTAACCCCCTGGTTGCATGGCATTTCTGTGTCCTGCAATTTGTTACCCCCCCAACCTGGCATTATGGTCTAAGGTACCATTCTTCTTGTATGATAACACATTGAATAAACATATTACAGTTGCCTGTATGGTCTATACTCATCCAACATTTCTGAAGATGTCTCTTATGAGTTGAACCCTGTATTGCTAGTCCCTCCTGGCAATTATTGGGTCATGCCTGCCGAGTCGCTCAAGTATCCTATAGTCCTCTGGCTCCAAATCCACTGCAGATTGTTCCTCTGGGGCAAAACTGCATACCCCCAAGTTGAGTGCCATGCTGTGTAGTATACAGCAGACAATGAAAAAGGCACAGGCTAGAAACATAGAAACAGATTTTGATGGCTGATAAAGACCACCTCGCCCACCTAGTCTGCCCATTTCCCTACCTACTTAAACTCCAGATCCTAAATCCTAAATGCCCACCCATAAAGCCTTTAAATTCTGACAGAGCCAGCAAACTAGGAAGACAGCAGAGAAGCAAGGGAAACCAAGAAAGCAGCTGCTGAAAACAGTACTTGACCAGACTTGTACACCCACAAAGCCTTTAAATTCTGATAGAGCCAGCAAACTATGAAGACAGGAGAGAAGCAAGGGGAAACCAAGAGAGCAGCAGCTAAAAACAGGGCTTACCCAGACTTGCCCACCCACAAAGCCTTTAACTTCTGACAGAGCCAGCAAACTAGGAAGACAGCAGAGAAACAAGGGAAACCAAGAGAGCAGCAGCTGAAAATAGGGTTGCCCAGACTTGCCCACCCACAAAGGCTTTAACTTCTGACGGAGCAAGCAAACTAGAAAGACAGCACAGAAACAAGGGAAACCAAAAGAGCAATAGCTGAAAACAGTTCTTGACCAGACTTGTCCATCCAGAAAGCCTTTAACTTCTGACAGAGCCAGCACACTAGGAAGACAGCAGAGAAGCAATGGAAGCCAAGAGAGTAGCAACTGAAATAGTTTTTTGCAGGGTATATTTTCTGAGAAATTGTTGTGCAGGTTGTTTTGCTGAAGGGAAAGAAAGCACTCACTGTGTTGGTGGGTCAGAGCTGTAGCTGATTATTTTTGGAGGGCACAGGCAAGCATTTAAACTAGCCAAGGGGGGAAGCACTAAAAATGAGCAGGGAAATCCCAGATCACCCCACCCCACAAAACAGGGTATTTAGCAAGGTACTGTAAACACCAAAGTAGAGAAGTCATTATGGAGCAGGACAGGGGTAAATGGAGAAAAAGGCAAAGGCAGTAAGGACATGGAGGTGGCTAAAAGGGGTAAGGCCATCAAAAAATGGAGGGTGATGAGTACCAATGCCCATAGTCTGTGTAACAAGCTCCCTGAACTAGTGGCCTTGATTGAAGAAGGATACCTGGATATTGTGGCAGTCATAGAAACATGGTACACAGAGAACCATGACCTGGATGTCAACATACCAGGATACACAATCTACAGGACAGAAAGGGAGGGTAAAAGAGGAGGAGGAGTAACACTCTACATAATGGAAGGGATCAAAGCAATGGAACTAAAGGGCAAACAGGGAGGCACTGTGGGTCACCCTGGAGGCAGGAAATGGCACCACAATCCACACGGGGGGTTATATACAGACCCCATCTCAGGAAGAGAAAATGAACAAGGAAATGACAGAAGGTATCCTCAGAATGGCAGAAAAAGGGGAGATATTGTTGACTGGACCTGAATATGCCAGATGTTAACTAGAGCATTGTTGCAGCCACATCCAAGAGCAGGGTCATTCTCGATGTCCTACAAGGGGCATGCCTCAGGCTGCTAGTGTTGGAACCCACTCAGAAGGGAGCAGTCATAGACCTGGTACTCTCAAATGGGGATGGAGAGAGGATCTCAGATTTAGAAGTGGGTAGCCATCTGGGAACAAGTGACTATCAAATAGTGTGGTTCACGATAAATGCAACCATACAGTGAAGCCATACAAAAGCAATAGTATTGGACTTTAGGAGGACTCACTTTAACAAAATGGGATAGTACCTCAGAAAAGCACTATCAAATGGGCAAGAAGGAGGGGTGGAGGAACAATGGGGAAAAATCAAAACTGCCATCACAGAGGCAACAAGCCTTTGTATGAAGCAAATAAAACTAAATGAAGGAAGAAACACTATGGTTCCCAAAAGAGGTGGTGGGGAAGGTTAGGGAGAAAAAGATAGCATTCAGGAAGTTAAGGAAGCACAGAAGAAGCAGGACAGAGAACTGCACAAGTTCAAGCAGATAGAAGCAGGGAAGGCAGTCAGAATAGCAAAGGCCCAAACTGAGAAAAAGATAGCCAACGCAGTTAAGAAATGTGATAAAACCTTTTATAGGTACGTTAGGGAGCAAAGGAAGACCAAGGGAGGGGGTATCCTGTGATAATAGTGACCGAATATGGGTGACTGTCAAAACGACAACTCATATTCAGTGCTATTATCATGGGCGATCCGCAAGGGTAGCAACACACTGCTACAGCGAGCGTAGGGGATGGCATCCTGAAAGGGAGGATAACGAGGGGAAGGGGAGGGATAGGGAAAAGGGTTATTACCCTGTAGTGTGCCTGCTGCAGCCGAGCCAGCCATGTGGTGTGGTGGTGAGGAAGGCCAGCTCCTGCGCAGCAGGTACTGGGTTCAGGGCTTGGGGCCGGGAGGGTAGGAACTTTTTTTTATGTGAACTGTGCCCCCCCTTGACATGCACCCTCCCCCCAGAGTTAAGAATCTAAAATCTGGTGGGTTCGGGGGCACTGCCCCCTCCTCCATAAAAACACTTATTTTTTGCCGGATGTCGGGTCACCGGCAAGTGTATATCGCCGATTTGCTTTTCAGCGATATACAGTCGCCATAATAGCGATTGCCTTTTCGTGTTCACTATTATGACATAAAGTAGAACTAAGGGAGGGATAGTGAGGCTTAATAATGGGGAAATGGGGTGGTCAGAGGGTGACAGTGAAAAAACAGGGATGCCGAATGAATACATCTGCTCAGTATTCACAAAAGAAGAGGAGGAGGGGGAGGTACCTAAACTGAACAATAGAAGCACTCCGGATGCGGGGTCGATACTAGTCCATTCACAGAAAAAATGGTCCTGAAAAAACTGCTAAAACTGAAGAACGACAAAGCAATGGGGCGTGATGGGATTCACCCCAGAATTCTAAAAGAACTAAGGAGAGAACTACTGACACCGCTGACTACCCTTTCTAAAAAATCATGGGAGGATGGTGTGGTACCTGAGGACTGGAGGAGGATGGATGTGATTCCCCTTCAGAAAAGTGGAAGCAAGGCAGAGGCAGGAAACTATAGATCTGTTAGTTTGACCTCAGTGGTAGGGAAAATGATGGAATCACTTCTGAAAGAAAGAACTGTTGAGTACCTAGAGGCGAGTGGGGCACAAGACCCAAGGCAGCATGGATTCACAGGGGGAAGGTCATGTCAGATGAATCTAATCGATTTCTTTGACTGGGTGACCAAAGTAGTAGACCAGGAAGGGGCTGTGGACATGGCCTACCTGGACTTTAGCAAAGCATTTGACACAGTCCCACATAAAAGATTAATAAACAAGTTAGCTATCCTGGGAGTGGGTCCTAGGGTGGTAACCTGGGTAAACAATTGGCTGGACAACAGGACGCAGAGGGTAATAGTAAGTGGAGTCCACTCCGAAGAAAGGGGTGTTATTAGTGGGGCACTGCAGGGTTCAGTACTGTGACTGGTCCTCTTCAATGTCTTTATAAGTGACACTGTGGAGGGAGTGGAAGGAAAAGTATGCCTCTTTGCAGATGACACAAAGATCTGCAACAGGGTTAATACACAGAGGGCGTGTGTGTGGAAAGGATAAGAAGGGACTTAGCAAGGTTGGAGATATGGTCAAAAGTATGGTACCTTAGATTCCATGTAAAGAAGTGCGAAGTAATGCACCTGGGAAACAAAACCCAGGGGAAGAGTACAGAATGGGGGAAGGGGTTACTAACAACAACAAAAATGGAAAGGGACCTGGGTAGTCATATTAGATGACCTAAAGGTAGGCAAGTAATGAGAGAAGGCAGTAAGTAGGGCTGGGGTAATGCTGGAATGCATACTGGGATCACTAAAAATACCACCAACAGCTTAATCTGATTCAAGGTCAGGTGGCATTCATCTGTATCCCCCTCTCCCGGGTCGTGCCTGAAAATAGGCAGGATTTGTCTAGTGCACTTATCCGGTCAAACAAAAACTAAATAAATAACTAAATAAATAAATAAATAGGGAGAGGCACCACCAGTAGAAAACAAGAGGTTATTATCCCGCTACACAAACAGCTGGTGAAACCCCATCTGGAGTACTGTGTGCAGTTCTAGGGACCCCATCTCTGCAAGGTCATAGACAGAATGGAGGCAGTACAGAGGGGAGCAACTAAATGGTCTGCACTAGAAGCCATACGAAGAGAGACAAAAGGAGCTTAATATGTATACCCTTAAGGAAAGGAGGGAGAGGGGGGACATGATGGAAACTTTGAAGTACCTCAAGAGAATCAACAAAGTCCAAGAGGGTGGCAGCTTTCAGAAAAAGAGATGTGCAAGAACAAGAGGGCATAATTTGAAGATGGAGGGGGTGACTCAGGGAGAGCGTGAAGAAGTATTTTTTCATGGAGAGGGTGGTGAACGATGGAATGGCCTTCCTGAGGGGGCCCTGGGGTCAAAAACAGTAGGGGAATTCAAGAATGCATGGGACAGACATAAGTCAGTTCTGGGGGGGGGGGGTTAAGAGAAAGTAGGATGTCGGTCAACTAGGACCTGCAGCTTATCCAGTAGGTAGGGAAATGGGCATACTAGGTGGGCCAAGCGGTCCTTATTTGCCGTCAGAGTCTTGGTTTCTGTTTCTATGATCAGCAGCTTATACTTTCTTTTCCTATTACAAGGGTTGCCTTCTGTCTGTCCCATGCATTGTTGAACCAACCAATTGTTTTAGCTTTCACGACCTCTGCTGGGAGGCTGTTCCATGCATCCACCACCCTTTCTGTGAAAAAATGCTTCCTCACATTACCCTTGAGTCTCCACCCCTCTAGCCTCATATTGTGACACCTTGTTCTTACACATTTCTTTTTTTGAACGATGCTGCCCTCTTGGACCTTGTTGATTTCCCTGAGATACCTGAATGTCTCTGTCATATCCTGCCTCTCATGCCTTTCCTCTAGTGTATACAAAATGAGGTATTTCAGTCTTTCCTTATACGTTTCCTGGTGGATTCTTTTCACCATTATTGTTGCCCATCTCGGGGACCACCTCCATTCTGTCAATGTCCTTCCAGAGATGCGGTATCCAGTATTGTACATAGTATTCCAGATGTGGCCTGACCGACCGATTGTCAGTAGAGTGGCATCACCACCTCCAGTTTTCTACCGGTGATGCCCTCCCTATGCACCGCAGCATTCCCTCTGGCCCTCACCACTGCCTTCTCATATTGTTTTGCCACCTTCGAGATGTCTGCTATGTATAACCCCAGGTCCCTTTCCAGTTTTGTTGTTGTTAGTATCCCCCGCCCCATTTTGTATTCCTCTTCAGGATTCCTGTGGCCCAAGTGCGAAACTTGTCACTTTTTTGTACTGAGTTTAAGCTACCATGCTCTAGACCAATCTTCCAATTTGCCTAGGTCTTGTCTAATTTTTTCCATCTCATCTGGAGTGTCCACCCTATTGCAGATCTTGGTGTCATCTGCAAAGAAGCTTCCCTTCCCTTGCATCCCGTTTGCAATGCCACTAATGAAGACATTGAAGAGGACTGGTCTCAGAACTGAGTCTTGTGGCACCCCACTTGTCACCCATCTCTCTTGGGATTTAACTCCATTTACAACCACACTCTGTGTCCTGTTGCTCAGCCAATTTTGGACCCAGATTACCACCTTGGGACCTATTTCCAGACTGCGCAACTTGTTTACTAGCCTCTTGTGTGGGTCATTGTCAAATGCCTTACTAAAATCTAGGTGGGCCATGTCCAATGCCCCTTCCTCATCCACCACCCTGGTTACCTAGTCAAAAAGATCTATTAGATTTGTTTAACAAGATCTCCCTGCTGTGAATTCATATTGCCTTGGGTCTTGTGCCCCACTAGCCTCCAGGTATGCCACAATCCTTTCCTTTAACATGAATTCAATGATTTTCCCCACCACTGAGATCAAGTTGACTGGCCTGTAATTTCCAGCTTCCATCTTGCTCCCACTTTTGTGTAATGATGCCACATTGATCCTTCTCCAGTCCTTTGCTACCACTACCTCCTTTAGTGATTTGTTAAATAGGGCTGTCAGTGGTGCCCCTAGTGCCTCCCTGAGTTCTTTCAGTGTTCTGGGATGCATCCCATCTGGTTCCATTACTTTGTCCACTTTTAGTTTTGAGAGATCCTTTAGTACTCTCTCCTCCATGAATGGACTGTTGTCCACCCCCCAACCCCCTTGTGTGTTTCTCTAATTTTGGTCCCTCCCCTTCCCCTTGCTTTGTAAATACTGAGCAGAGGTATTCATTTAGAATTTCTTGTTTTTCTAGGTCTCCCACTGCACACACACATACCTTTATTTAGCCTCACAATCCCTCCACTGGTCTTTTTCCTTTCTTTGATATACCTGAAGACGGATTTGTCAACTTATTTTACTGATTTTGCTATCCTTCCTTCAGTTTGCCCCTTTGAGCACCTGAATGCCTTCCCCACCTCCTTCTGCTTTGTCTGGTACAGTTCCCTGTCTCCCTCCATCTGTGTTTCCTTGCAGTTTCTGAACACCTTTCTGAGGGGTGCACTGTAAGGCACTACTCACTGGAACAATCAAGGCACTCTAACTGCATCCTAAGCATTCCAAACATATGCTCGATGATGTTGCATGTGGCGGTGTATGTTGTGTTGTGCCTATCCCCTGCAGTGGATGGGGGGTAGGACAGGTGTGAGCAGCTAGGAAAAAAGGGGATAGGAACTGTCCCCTGTGTAGGTAAAGGGCATAGGTTAGTGTCATCATGTACAATAAGGTGCATGGGGGGACTATGGGGTATACTCATCAGTGGGGTGACCACTAAGGATGTCCCTACATTCAAACCTCAAGCACAAGACGAACTTGTGCTATAGGACAGTGTTGTGGGCACTGCTGGGTATAATGGTAAGACACCGATGATGAGCCCTGTTGCATCACACACCAGCTACCAATTGATGGAGTGGTACCACTTCCTATTGAGATGGGCCTCCACTCCATCACGGAGGGATCCCCAGATGGCAACATGGGTGCAGTCAGTTGCAAAAAGTACAGATGGTAGGTTCACAACTTGATGGAACTGCTGCATGGATGTTGTTATCTTGGCTGGTGCACTGGGGAATATGACAAACTTCCCAGCATGGGCCAGCAAGTTATCTAGGAAATGGCCCAACAGGCATGAAGTAGCTGACTGCAAGATAACAATGATGTCCCCACCAGTGTCTGGAATGTTCCATTGGCCAGGAAACCCAGTGCAGACATCCCCTTGAGCTCTACAGCCAATGCATGGCTGTGCTGGGTGTCTGTCAGGAGCTGGTCATGCAGCAGCTCACACAGCTACCTGAGCATGGGCCTGTTGCACCTTTACTGGCTCACAATCTGGTCATCACTGAGGATTTCATATGTGACTCATTGGCAGTACTATCTGTGTGCAGCAGAGCATCTCTGTGACATTGGCCCTCTTGTCATCTTCTAAGACCTGCTGTATGTTGTGGCATTCAGTGCCTCTGCCTGCTCTATGGTTTCCCCAGTTTAAGATGCTTTTATAGGCGGTAATTGCATGGCACTTAGTGACCAGGACAAACCCATTTGCACAGTGCTAAGATGTTGAATATCATGCTGTTCCGATATGCATAGTCCTGCCCTGCCTTTGCATGCTGCATACACTATCTCTGCACAGGGGCACAAATGATTTTATCGTGTGCAAAGGTACTCTTTAAATATTGGATTTTGGTGCAAACCCATGCACAATGCAAGTGCAGTCACTTTGCGCCTCGTACAAAGCTTTGAATATCTCTGGGGCCAGCAGTTTCATAAATCATATAAGAAATTGTTCTGTCAAAAATATCACATTTGAAACAAACATACAGTGCAAAATGATACACAGGGCCACCATAAATGTTGATAGTTACTACCCCTTCCTTGATGGCTTAAGCATGTTTGGAGGACCCAGGTCATTAAACTCCTGGGGCCCAATATTCTAAATTTTGTGTGGGTGCTAATGGGTCTTAGCCCATGCAAACCAGAGCTTGTCCTGGATTCCCATATTCAAAACTGGCCTTTACATGGGCAAAGCAGGTTAAACGCCCACACAAAACATTATGTATGTGGGTGGGCAAGGGAAGGGGCATGGCCATGAATAAATGTTCCTACTCCATATTCAGCAGCATTGCACTGCACAAATGGGTTTAGTGTGGTCATTTTGCACAGTGCAAATACCACTGAACACAACCTCAACTTACTCTAGCCAACCCTAGCAGAGGAAATGCTGCCACTTAGCTGGTTGTCTGCTGGAATAGCACACCCGCCCCCTTTGGTCCGTGGCACCCCCCCTCCAATCACCAGCCCATACTAGAATGGAAACTTCCCCAGTGCTAGTGGTCCTCCCTCCTTCCAATCACTAGCCCATAATAAAGTTAAAACACCCCCGATGCTAGTGGCCCTTCCTCTGACCGCCAGCCCATAATAAAGCTAAAACCTCCCTGGTGCTAGTGATCCACTGTGACAGGGTAGAATAGGACCCTGTCCCATTTGTTTTGGAGAAAGTGTGTAAATGCAAGGATCTGTATTCTTTCCTTTTCTCTCTTATCTGTCTGATTGTGCAACCAAATTTTCCTGTGAGAACTCGGACTTGAACCCAAACAGTCTCGCAATTCTTTGCCTCTCACTGTCTCTGTTTTCTCTATTTCCTCCCCTTGCATATTTAGATCTGGTAATATAAAAATATATGAGAATCAGTGTATGGAAATGTAGCTGATAATGGGATCACTTTTATTTAGAAAATTGTGTTACTGTTGAAATGTATATATTTATAATTTGAGAAAACTGTAAAAAGCTAGAGGTCATTTGACTGCAAATGCCTGAGCCTTTTGCAAAGGTTGTGGAGATTTCAGTGTTCTAGCAGCTCCTGAAGTTGATAAAGAACAGGATGCTTACAAAGGATGGAGGTTGAATAAGTCTTATAAGAAGGGCTAAGCTGTGCTGCAAGGTAGTTTTTTCAAGAAAGATTTTTTTTTTACAAGAACAATGTAGTTATTCTGAACAGGTTTATTTTATTTTATGTTCCTGTAACTACAAATAAACAGTTTTGTAGGATTTTACAACTACCCCTGAGTTTTCTCTATGCTTCCTGACCTGTGCCTCGATGACAGATGGTGTCAGCCTAAGTGGGATTTAAGCCGTGCATACCTTAAAACAGGAGATTTGTGTGTGCATGCTGGATCTAGTACCAGGGAAGCACAGAGGAAGGTATGGATTCTGTAGCAGCAAGTCCAGGAGTGGTTACCAGGAGAATGGCAGCCAAACTAGTAGCAACAGAAGTTTAGTCTGAGTTTGTACAGCCAGCACAAGTTATGGAAAAAGAACAGGCAATGACACAACCTAAGAGCCTGATGGACTTTTTGAAATGATGTGCTATACAACAAAAAGAGACTGCGATGCATAGAGAAAAAGAAATTCAATGGTTAGAAGCATTGAGGAGAGAAGAGATGCAGTGACAGAAGCAACAGATGGGAGAAGAGATGCAACGACAGAAGTAGCGATGGCTGGATGCTTTGCAACCTATTGAAGGCAGAGGATCCGGCACAGTTCCAAATGAGCAACAAAATGCAAGCAACCTAAAGTCCATTAAACTTACAAAGCTGTGTTTCTCAGATGATATTGAGGCATTCCTGATAACCTTTGAAAGAGTTGCTATAGCCTGCCAGTGGCCACAGCAGCAATGGACAATCAGACTGGTACCCTACCTGACAAGGAAAGCCCAGCTTGCCTACAGCAGTATGGACATTGCACAGTCAGAAAACTATGACCTGGGTCACGTGATAGCGGCCTGATGAGCAGCAGCAGTCTTCCACAGCTCCGTGTATCTCTCACTGAAATCCACTGCTAAACTACTGAAAAATGCTCTCTAATTTCACCCAGCAGCTAGCAATCGGTGCAGGAACCTTTACCGGTCCTATCGGGAGATCCCAGCATGGATGTTTACATGAAGAAGTCATCCCCATGGCATTCCCCTCCTCCTACTCCAGAGAAAGATAAGGCTGCAAAGTGCCATAAACAACAGGCTGTTGGCTCTCCCAAAACTTCAGCAGTACAGACGACACTTTCAGAGGAGAGGCTTCTTGAAATAATGAGGCCCATGCAAGAATCAATCTCGAGCATATCGGCAGATATGCATATGATTAAACACTTTGTTGATTCCCTAACAACTAGGGTAAGTGACTCAGAAGCCAGGCTGGTCTCTTTGGAAAAGAAACAGCTTAAAACTGAACAAGACTTAACTAGTGTTCATCGGAAGCTTAAGAAACTGGAAGAGAAGCTGGAGAAATTAGAAGGGAAGAGTAAGCGGAACAATCTCCTTGTTATCGGTATACCGGAGAAAGAAGAAGGCAACTCCCTGATTCTTTTCATGCAGAAATTCTGTAAGAAAATTGCTGGTCCATCCCTGAATGGCACAGTTTGTATCATAGAAAGGGCACATCGGGCCCTGCGCCCTCTACCTCCCCCTGGTTCACCACCTAGGCCCATGATCTTCAGGATACTCAATTTTCTGGATGAACAACACATTCTGGCAAAGGTAAAGGAATTGCAGGAGATTCAATGGGGAGGGTGGAAGATTCGCATCACCCAAGATCTCCCACAATCAGTCCGGGTAAAGTGACAAGAACTGCACCCAACAGTCTCAAAGCTAATAGCTACTTGGAAACAATTCTGTACGAAATACCCTGCGGTGCTTCAGGTTAAACATGGGGACCAGTGGCTATCTTTTGAAATGCAAGAGCAGGCTGTACAGGAGCTTAAAATCCTATTCTCGGATCTGTTTAAATGAGACTGCATGATTAGACGGGTTGTTCCTGCTTTGACTCCTCACACTGTTGGTACGGGGAATAGGTGGCCAGGGGAGAGGCTTCGGATAACTAATTGCTCATACCAGAGAGGACACGAATCAACTCATTTAAAACTTACTTGTATTGCTTGAACTCCGGGGAGTATATTTTGTTCGGTGGTCCTGAGGAGAGTTGGTGAGCCTCGAACTGGAATTGTGCAGATGATTGAGTTAAGGTGATATGCCAGGACCGTTGAAACTTGTAGCCCTGATGGGCACCCCACAGGTTCTGTACCGGAAGGAGGTTTTCCTTTTTGCCTGAAGGTGCCTCACAACATTTAGAGTGAGAGTGCAGGTCGCACACATATGGAGGGACATTTCAAATGCATTAAAAGAGCAGACCTCCTTAACATTGGGATACTTGATTCCCTTCCCTTTCAGCAGGGCATTTTCTTTAGTGCTGCCACTGCTGATTATTAATTCCTCTGTTGTCCCTCTCATTAACACTTTATTAAAAAGGGGTCTCAACTGTGGAGCATTTGTCAGTCATTTGGCTGCTTTCTCGGGGGGTCTTTCAGGGCCTGCTTGTTAAGGGTTGACTGGGTATGATTTTTTCTTTAAGAGGGGTGGATTTCACCTTGGATGCCCACCCTATGGTTTGCCCCTTTTTGTTTCCATTTGGGGATGATGTTGGACACATTCAGTGCCTTGTTTCAATAGGCAATGCATAGATTTGTGCATGCAAATCCAATTTATATTGTTTCTACAGCTGTTAAGATGTTATGATACTATATTCCTTTTTTATTCCAATAGTGGGAGGGGTGGGGAGTCTGGGGATGGGAGCATGTAGCGATATCAGGCTTGCACAAAAACATCACCTAACAGCATTTTTGAGGTGGTGCAGTTGTCCAGAATTGGGGGTAATTTAGATAGGAGATTTGCTAAGTTGGGATTATTTTTTCAAGTTGGGCAAGGAGGGGGAGACACGATCAGATATGCTTAACTCCTTTTGCAGTCTCTGGTCTTGGGGGGAGCCGAACCTGACAATTTCATGTTTCTGGGAAAGCATACAGTCCATATTGGAAAATGTGCTCAACAGCCTAATAGCATCTTTATTTTTTTTTCCTTGCCTTCATCATGAATAACTTGTCATGATTGGGCCTTATATTATAGTGAGTTGGAATGTAAAGGGTGCACAGGATCGATGTAAACATCAAGTGATACTTAAACACCTTTCGCATCAGAGAACGGGGATTGCTTATCCACGAGACACACATCTTTGGAAGGAGAATGTTTCCCTTTTGTGCAGGAGTTGGGTGGGACAGGCCTTTGGGTCAGGCAGCTCTACGAGCCGAGGGGGAGTGGCCATACTGATTGCTAAAAGGGTTCCCTTTAGGTTGGAACAAGAGGTCTGGGACCCAAATGATCACTACATCCTACTGCACAGTACCCTGGAGTCTCAATAGATTCTTCTGGGAGCGATTTATGGTCTAAATGTAGACTCCTCCCAGTGTTTTATACAGCTGCTAGGGCTTATTGCTACTAACCCGCGCAAGTTGACCTTATTAGAAGGGGATTGGAATATCACTCACACATAACCCTAGATAGATCAGACTCTAAATGATGTGGTCTGCCTCCAGCCCAAAGGGCCTTGAAGAATCTTATGTATGGGGCAGACCTAATAGACATCTGGAGAGTGCTGAACAATGATGAGCTCCAATATACCTTTTTTCCTCTCAGCATAAGTCCCACTCTAGGATTGATTATATTTTAGCTAGCTCTTTTGCCCTGTCTGGTATAGTTGGTTCAGTTATACAGGCTAGGGTCATATCTGACCACTCACCTGTATCTATTACCTTCTTACTGGTCCCTGGAATCAGGAGAGATGCCTTGTGGCACCTAAATAACTAGATGATTCCAAAATCTGACTTTCTCAGTTGTTAAGAACTTCATCTCCCATTTCTTAGCAGACAACAAAGGGTCTGTGACTAGAATAGATGTGGTATGGGTGACCTTGAAATGTGCCCTATGGGATGAATGCATCCGCTTGGCTGCCACTAATTCTAGACAATCTAAAAGACAGATGGATAGTCTGCTCGGATCAATCAGGACCCTTGAACGTACCCTTAGCTGTCAGTCTCTGGATGGGGATTGGGTTAAGTTACATAATTTGCAACCACAATACTCTGACTTGATGTCTCAGAAAGCTGAGCTTTCCCTGAAACATACCAAGCTCAAGTATTTGGATGTAGGAGACAGAGCAGGCAAATTGCTCGCTATTAGACTGAGGCAAGCCGGAGCCTCCTGATTCATTCTGGGTCTTCATATTGATGAAGCCAGTTCTGTAATTACTGAACCTAGAGACATAGGTGCTGGACTAAGCCGGTAGTACCAAAGCCTATATTCCACTGAGAGTCCTCGGCCCTCTGATGGAGATATAATGGACTACCTCCACTTGGTCAAACTTACCAAGTTGTCCCCCACCAAAGTAAGGTCCCTAGGCAGTCATGTTACTGTTTGGGAAGTTACACAGGCTATTGAGAAACTCCCTCTTGATAAGTCCCCGGGTCCTGACGGTTTATCTAATAACCAGCATAAAGCATGCCTCTCTGAACTGGCTCCATTATTGGTAGAGGTATATAATTCTTGGTACATAGATGGGCTTTCAGAGTCTACCTTCCTTAATACACTCATTACTCTTATCCCTAAAGAGGGGAGAGATCCCCAGAATCCTGGGAATTATTGACCCATTTTGCTACTCAATATTGACGTGAAAATCCTCGCTAAAGTCTTAGCCAATAGGTTAGGGCCCCTTATGTGCAATCTTATTGGTAGGGAGCAGGTGGGTTTCATGACTGGAAGGTCTTCAAGAGATCACATTCGGAAACTGTTCTCTCAGCATCAAGGGATTCAGATTCCCCGGCTGTTCTTGTATCCCTTGATACCAAGAAAGCTTTTTATCAGGCCTCCTGGGACTTTCATTTTTCTGCTATGGCCCACTTTGGTCTCCCTGAGGATTTCATTAAATGGGTCTGACTTTTATATACCTCCCCAATGGCTCAAATTTGGTGCAATGGCATGCTCTCTGATCCCTTTCCTCTATGCCGGGGTACCAGGAAAGGCTGCCCATTATCCCCACTCCTGTTTAACTTGTATCTGGAGCCCCTGATTAGAACATTGGTCTCTTCCCCAGGGATAAAAGAGATTAATGTGGGGGAACATTGCTAGCCCCTTTCAGCTTATGCTGATGACTTTTTACTGCATCTGGAGAAGCCACTGATAGGTATACCATCCCTTTTGGCAGAAGTGGAAGCCTTTTCTAAGGTCTCCTACTATAAGTTCAATATCTCAAAAACCAGGATATTCCCAAAGAATAATAAAATCACTCAGGCAGAAATAGTAGACCACCATCTCTCATGGGAGGCAAGGTCTTTTAACATATTTAGGCATCAAGGTGGACAGGGATACACCCACGATAATCAGGGAAAACTCTTCTGGGCCGTTGAGCACATTAAAAGCTGATCTAGACAGGTGGAGTGCTCTCCCCCTATCATTATGGGGGAGAATTAACATTGTTAAGATGAATGTGCTTCCTCGCCTCCTTCATCCAATGGGCATGCTTGGAGTTTTTTTCCCCAAAAGTTGGTTCTCTAAACTTAAAAAAATGCTTAATGCCTTTATGTGGAAGGGGAAAGATGTCAGAAGAGCCTACTTTAAGCTCTTAGCCCCGAAATCTCTAGGCAGACTAGTAATCCCCTTCTTTTTCACTTACTAATGCGTGTATCATATCAGTAAATTGGCTTACTGGATTAAGGGTGTTGATGCAGAAAGACCTCAGACTTATACGCCTCTGTGGCTAACTATAGAAATCTTCCTGGCTGCCAAGAATCACTGTGCACTCTCATCACTAGTGTATATGACTCCTAGGCTGTGTCTCAAATCCTTAAGGAACACTCCTATCGGTTGGTCCCTCTAGGCATTACATCAAGTGCAAACTCACCTTTCTCTTAATTGGCACCTGTCCCTCAATCAGCCCATTTTGGGCAATTCCCACTTTTAAGTTGAGCATAAGCCTATCTCAGGCAAGTATTGGGCTCCTTTAATGGGGAAAAGACTCTCTGAACTTTGCCTGGGGGGACAAATGGTTTCATTCCCAAATTTCCAGTCCCAATTCAAGGTGCAGGAGAGGTCCTTCTTTATGTATCGGGAGCTCAAAGGGGCCATCTCTTCCTTCATGGGAAGTATGTTGAGGGCGTCCCCTCCTAAAACTGATTGGTCTTCAATTTTGCAGGTGGCAGAGCAGCCACATGAAGTTTCTAATGTATACAAAGGGTTACAGTCCTTGGGACCTCATTTACCTAAAGGTGTCTGCTTCTATTGGACCCAAGAACTTCTCCTTCCAACTTAAGCAGATTTCTGGAAAAAGATATACTAACATACTAACATACTATTTGCCAGCAGATTAGGCCTTACGGTCTATCGAGTCTGCTCGAACCTAGATCCTTAGTTGGATGCCGAGACCCTCCCATCCCTTGATCTCCAGAAACCCCTATCATCCATCCCCACCCCCCCCGGGAAGGCCATCATCTGATACATCCACTTTCTGTGTCTGTCCCACCCTCTCTTGAAGCCCTCCACTGTGGATCTCTGAACCAGCTCACCAGGCAGTGCATTCCAAGGGTCCACCACCCTCTCGGTGAAAACCCCTCCTCTTTCCCCTCACCCTTCCACTTTCCAACTTCAAACCATGCCCTATGGTGATACCTCCTGCTTTAGTCTAAAGATCCCCTCCATGTTTACCCTATTTATTCCCTGGAGGTACTTGAAGACCTCAATCATGTCCCCCCTGTCTCTCCTCTCCTCCAATGAAAACAGGCAGAGCTCCTCAAGTCTGTCCTCATAAGTGGCAAAACATGTATAAGTTATTTAAACAGGAGAGGTTGCGCTTAGTGCAGTTTAACACAATGCACAACTTATACTTTACACTAGTGAACCTCTACAAAATGGGTAGGCTCCCTTCCCCTAACTGTCCGCGGTGTTCCGATATCGAAGGGTCCCTATACCACATGCTGTGGACTTGCCCAAAAGCTCAGATTTTCTTTCAAACCATCAGGAGAGCCTTAGACCTAATTCTTGGGCTTGATCCACTATTCACCCCAAGAGGCCTGCATATTGCATAGCTTTCCCCCCTGGAGTCCTGAAAGTCAGGACAGCACATATGGAGGTAATTTCAGCTGTAGCCAAACTGGTGGTCATGAGGCACTGGAAGGAGGACTCTCTTCCTCCGGTGATAGAGTGGCGCAGGGAAGCTCTTCTCACTCTCCAGTTGGAGAAACATATTGCTTCAATGTGTAATAGACTTAATGTTTCTGAGAATAACTGGGAATCTTTAGATGCTTTACTCACCATATGGAATCCCTGACTTCACTCATCTTGAACACCTTAAGTTAACCCCAGATCAATTAACTGATGACTGCAATCAGCACAGGGTGGGATTGGGTGGTATGGGGGGGGGGGTTGTTTTGTGTTCTTTAGAATAATGAATGTGGTTTGTATTAGCGTAGGTATTTTATTTCTTTTTTTTTTGTTTGATGGGTGTAGTCCTTGAGCCTGCACCACTTTGCCTGTATACACATGAATTTATTTTTTTGTTATACTAATGACAATAAAGTATATTGAATTACAAAAAAGAAAACTATGATCTGGTGAAAAGTGAAATCCTGAAAAGGTACAACATCTCCAGAGAGACATACAGGCAAAGATTTAGATCTCTGGGGTACATCTCGGTTGACAATTCTCGAGAAACCTTCACCTGACTCAGAGAACTCCTGATGAAGTGGATCCATCCAGAGAGCAAAACAGTCCCACAGATCATCGACACATTTGCCATGGAGCAATTCATCAACATCTTACCTATAGATGTGCAGCTGTGGGTAAAGGAACACAGACCAGAGAATAGGGAAAAAGCTGTTTCTTTGGCTGAGGACTACCAACTGGCCAGACAGACACCTCAGCAGTGAGGTAAGAGCCAAACTCCAGTAAGAAACTTTTTCCCATTTAAATTCCAAGCCTGCTAAGAACTCTGGTGGGGGGTAACAAATCTGTGCCAAAAGATGTTATCTGCTATAACTGTAATAAGCCAGGTCATTTTGCAAGAAACTGCTGAAATAAAGAGAGTGGCACTGGAGCAGATTTGTCCTTGGCAAACTGGGGCAAGTACCTAAAAGAAGTGAAGGTGGGAAATAAGACTGTAATGGGACTCATTGATTTGAGAAGCAGACAGACCCAAGTGCATGTTAAAGTGCTGGGAAAACACTGTGCAAAGGGACCAGGTACTGGTGTCATCTGCATCCACGGGGACACTTGATACTATCTCACTACCCAAGTGACTCTGACCATTAAGGGTGTGTCACACCAAATGAAAGTGGGGATAGTACCAAAGTTACCTATACTTGTGATTATTGGAAATTACTTTCCAGAATTTACTGAGTTGATCAAAGAGGGAGTAAATCCTGATGTTTCAGCAGCTGTGGTGACAAGAGCTCAGGCAAAGAAAATTTCAGATAGTGGGGACACTTTTCCTTTCATTGATCTTGATTTAGACTTGTTTGAGCACAGCTCCAATATCTGGAAATCCAGGAAAGAAAGATAAAGCCTGAAAAAATTGTGGCAACAAATGACTGATGCACATGAAGGGTTAAAATATGAAAATGCTGAAACTAAATTGATAACTGATTGTGATTTTTCTTTCAGTGCAAGCTAATGATGTTTCTCTCCAGGGTTATTTTAAGCAGCTGGGGGTGAAACCAAAACAGGGTTTACTGACATTTAAAAAATGTAATGGATTACTGTACAGAATTTGGGTTAAACCTCAGACACAGGAACAGACAGAACAACTGGTTATACCACAGAAGTATAGAACAGTATTGTTACAGATAGTACATAGAAGTCCTATGACTTGTCACTCACGGAGGGATCGCACCCTTGGCAGATTGCTGTATAGATTTTACTGGTTGGGAATTCATGAAGCTGTTGCTACCTATTGTAATTCCTGTGATGAGTGACAGAAAGTAGCCCCAGTCACTGGAAAAGACAAGGTGCCCCTCGTACCCCTACCCCTAATAGATGTGCCTTTTGAGAGAATTGCAATGGATGTGGTTGGTCCTTTAGACAAAAGCAAAAAGGGTAATAGATTTTTCCTGTTAGTATGTGACTTTGCTACTCTATACATAGAAGCAGTTCCAATGTGTACTGTTACAGCCCCAAAAGTTGCAGCAGAGCTAAGCAAAATTTTCAGCAGAGTCAGCATAACTAAAGAAATTATTAGTGATCAGGGTAGTCATTTTGGTGCTGCACTGCGTAAAAAGTTGTACAGACTGCTAGGTATCACTGCCATAAGAACCTCCCCCTATCACCCTCAGACAGATGGTCTTGTTGAATGTTTTAACCAAACCTTAAAAAGCATGTTAAAAAGGTTTGTAAAAGGGGAAGGGAAAGATTGGGACCAATACCTGCCTTACCTACTTTTTGCTTACAGAGAAGTGTCACAGGCATCAACAGGGTTTTTGCCATTTGAAATGCTGTATGGTAGGCAGCCAAGAGGGCCTCTGGATGTGATAAAGGAAACTTGGGAAGATAACCCCACTCAGAAACAGTCTATATCTTCTTCTATGTGTGCCCTAAGAAATAAACTGGCAAAATATATTGAAATTGCCCATAGTAATCAGAAACAGTCTCAAAACCAGCAGAAGGTATGTGTGACAGGGTAGAATATGACCCTGTCCCATTTGTTTTGGAGAAAGTGCAGTTTTGAGGCCACACTTAAAGAGGGCCATTAAACTCCTGGAGAGGGTCCAGAGGAGGGCAACCAAAATGATTTGGGGCTTGGGGGACAGGACCTATGAGGAGAGGCTCGAAGAGCTAAATATGTACACATTGGAAGAGAGAAGGGACCAGGGGACATGATAGAGGTCTTCAGGTACATGAAGAGGGTAAATAGGGGTGGAACAGTCAGGGTGCTTCGAAGGAAGGAGGAAGGGGCCACTAGAGGGCATGGGTGGAAGCTGGAGGGGGGAAGATTCAGGGGAGAAAGGAAGAGGTGCTACTTCACTGAGAGGGTGGTGGAGCCATGGAATGCACTGCCTAGGGGGCTGGTGGAGGCAGAGACAGTGGAGGGGTTCAAGAGGGGGTGGGACAGGTACAGGGGAAGGGTTCTGGAAGCAAAATCCAATGCAGCAAGAATATCCGAACTGGGAAGGGAGAAGCCAGAGAAGGCGAGGGGGGCAGCAAGGTCAGCACCCAGGGTTGGGGCTGACCAAACGAGCAGACACAAAAGACCGTTAGGCCTATTCTGCTGGCATTTTAGTATGTTAGTATGTTAGTAAAGTATGTAAATGCAAGGATCTGTATTCTTTTCTTTTCTCTCTTACCTGTCTGGTTGCGCAACCAAATTTTCCTTTGAGACCTCAGACTTGATCAACCCAAACAGTCTCGCAATTCTTTGCCTCTCACTGTCTTTCTGTTTTCCCTTGCTTTCGGTTTTTCCTCCCTTGCATATCTAGATCTGGTAATATAAAAATATATGAGAATCAGTGCATGGAAATGTAGCTGATAATGGGATCACTTTTATTTAGAAAATTATGTTACTGTTAAAATGTATATATTTATAATTTGAAATAACTGTAAAAAGCTAGAGGTCATTTCAGTGCAAATGCCTGAGCCTTTTGCAAAGGCTGAGGAGAACTCAGGAAGTTGTCACTGTTCTAGCAGCTCCTGAAATTTACAAAGAACAGGATACTTACAAAGGATGAGGGTTGAATAAGTCTTATAAAAACATCTAAGCTGAACTGCAAGGGAGATTTTTTTTCCAAGAAAGAGTTTATTTACAAAAAAGATTTTATTTTTGCCTCTGTATATATAGAATAAAGTATGGGTCTCGGTGTGTAACGAGAATTTACACACACCCGAGGGGTTTATGCACAGCATCAAACCCCGAGGGTTTGTGTAAATTCAAGTTTACACACCGAGACCTATATTTTATTTTACTTTATATAATTGTTGGGCTTCTCTTTTTCACCTCAGCAATTATATAAAATAAAAAAAGACTGCTGTGTCGTCGCAGTCAGATTACGTCAGCGCGCGAGGTCCGCTTTCACTTTATTTTAAATATTGTTATGGAGGTCCATCCAGTAGTCATGTGGAACATCTGAAGTAATTTAAAAAAATTACTTACTGCCGAGTGTCCGTAGTAGTTTCTCTCCATGGTGTGTTTGCGGTAGGGTTTTCTGTTTGGGAAGGACACAGCGAACAAGGAGTTCGAGCATGCGCAGTGTGGGGAAAACAATGCGCACGTTTGCCGTTATAAACACTCCTTTATAACGGCAAATTACACCACAGTTTCCCAATGGGAAAAAGGGAAGCCCCTTAATTATATAGTTATTCTGAACAGGTTTATTTTATTTTATGTTCCTGTAACTGCAAATAAACAGTTTTGTGGAATTTTACAACTGCTCTTGGGTTTTCTCTGTGCTTCCTGACCTGTGCCTCAATGACATCCACCCCTTACCAATAACCAGACCATAATGAAGTTACAATATCCCTGGTGCTAGTGGACCCCCCCCAATCACAAGCCCGTAATAAAGTTAAAATATCACTGGTGCTAGTCCGCCCCAATCATCAGCCTGTAATAAAGTTAACACATGCCTTGTGTTACTGCTCCTCCTTCTGATTGCCAGTCCATAGGAAAATTGACAACCCTTCCTGCCATCTAGTGGCCCCATGCAACACTGAACACCCCCCCAGTCACCTTACCAGTATCCTTAGTACCACGACTGTGCATAAGGTGACCGATGCAGCTCTCCTCACGCCTCTTCAGACAGCTGCCATATGTCCAGGCAGGGAAGGTACATTTTATTTATAGGGCAAGCAGATGTACCCTGTCCTTTAAATAAGACTTGTTTATTAGGGGCTGGCATTCAGGGGGGGGTCACTAACACCAGGGATGTTTTAGCTTTATTACGGGCTGGCAATCGGAGGGGGAACCACTAGCAACAGAAATGTTTTAACTTTATTATGGGCTGGTGACCAGAAAGGGGTTAACACTAACTCCAGGGACATTGTAACTTTATTATGGGCTGGCAATTAGAGAGGGAAGACCACTTGTAAGTTGCACCAGGGATGCTTTACCTTTATTATGGGCTTGTGATTGGGGGGAGGGGACCACTAGCATCAAGGATGTTTTAATTTTAATATAGGCTGGTGATCAATGGGAGCGGGAACACTAGTACCAGGGATGCTGTAACTTCATTATGTGCTGGCAAATGGAGGGGAAACCATTAACACCAGGGATGTTTTAGCTCTTTTATGGGCTGACAATTGGAGAAGGGGGACCTCTAGCACTATGGACATTGTAACTTTATTACAGACTGGTGACTGGAGGTGAGGGACCACTAGCATCAGGTGTGTTTTATCTTTATTACAGTCTGGTAATCCGGGGGGGGGGGGCACTAACACCAGGGATGTTTTAACTTTATTACCGACTGGTGATCGGAGGGAGGTGGGACCATTAGCACCAGGAAAGTGTTAATTTTAGCATGGGCTGGTGATTGGAGAGGAGGGGGAACCACTAGCACCAGGGATATGTACACCGGACTGGGACCAGCCAATGGGGGGGGGGCTGCACTAACTTGCCTTGCTACCCATGCAAATGAGCCCATAATGGGCATTTAAATTGCCCCTTAGTGCCTTGCATGACCAATTTACTCATTTGCATGGGTCCCATTAAATATTGTAGATAGTGTTCTGGCACTACCCACTCTGGCAGTGTACTTCAGGATCCACGTCGGAGAAGCAATACATGACTTAGTGCTGCACCAACATGACCCTATATTCCGTTGACTGAATATGGCATCTTAAGGCTCTTGGGCAATTACAAGGGGCAGTACAAAGTTTTGTGCTCTGCTTTGCACAATTTTGAATTTCAGGCCCCTGGTTAGTGGTTTGTATCCAAGATAGAAAAGTGCTATCATAGTGCCTCCACTTAGATAAAGGTATAGTGGACCTGGTGTAAATATGGTATAAATTCGTGGGGTGCAGTACCTTCCCAACTTCCTGCAAGATCTCCCCACATGTTAACCAAAACAGTGCCACAACAATTCCCTCAAAAATACAACTTGGCACTTTACGAAGGAGCTATACTCAGAAAATAATTATTCACAAAATTAACATGGACTTTTTGGGGGATCAGGTGACCTAGTAGAAAAGGAATGTGTTTAGCAGTTGAGGTAACAGTGCATATACTGTACATGGGTGGTCTTCTGGTGTCTGGCCACACCCAGCCTAAATTTATAGTAACTCAGGCTGTACTTCAGTCACCTACCTTTTCAACATGTCCTATGCATGTTGTCTGGTTTGGAATGATGTTGTTGTTATTGCACAGTGGCAGTAACAGCAACATTTCAAACCAGATAATGTGAATATTTGAATCTACCTCATGAGATAATTGATTTATGCAATAGGTGTGGAGCCAACATCCATTGCTAAAATCCATTTATCTCCACATATGTGGGATAAATCTAACCACCCTAGATTTATCCCACATAAATGGGATAAATGCGAACTGTCAATCAAAGCTTTTTTGTTCACTTTTTTGACAAACAAATGTGAATAACTTTAAAACGAAAAGTGATAGCATAGTACTGTGAGCACGAAAAATGTTCATGATAAAAATATCTACAAAACGAGTGGTGTTTCATTTATAAATACCTTTTAGTTTTTTTTTTTATAATTAGCAAACAACAGCATAAACTCCATTTTTTCTTTTCACTTTTCCGACAAACAAATGTGAATAACTTTAAAATGAAAAATTATAGCATGGTACTGTGAACACGAACAATGTTCAGCACAACAATATCTACAAAATGAGTGGTGTTTCATTAATAAATACTTTTTCGTTTTTTTTATAATTTGCAAAAAACAGCATACAATTCAATTTTTGTTTCACTTTTTTGACAAACAAATATGAATGACTTTAAAACAAAAAAGGTAGCATGGTACTGTGGCCATGATATTTGTTCAGTAAGTAGTTGTCTACAAAATGAGTGGTGTTTCATTTAATAGCAACCACCATGCTAGGCAGACATACACTAGAAAAGTTAACTGAAAGTCCCAGACAGTCCTGGAAATTATCATTAAAAAAAAAGATAAACAGTCAAAGCCAAATGTTCCTGCACTGATAAGAAGCATCTCTATTTCTAACTGAAATATTCAATGGTGAGCGGTTAGATAAAAGATTTATTCATTATTTGTGCTGCCTGACCCGACACCTCACTTAGCTTATGCCACTCGTGAAGCTACCTGAGGTCAACAGCACTTGTGTAGATAAATCATTTATATGACAGCTCACCATTGTATATCCCCCATGTATACCATAGGATTTACATACTAACATACTAAAATGCCAGCAGAATATGCTTAATGGTCTTTCGCGTCTGCTCATTTGGTCAGCCCTCACCCTGTGAGCTGACCTTGCTACCCCCCTCGCCTTCTCTGGCTTCTCCCTTCCCAGTTCCAGATATTCTCACTGCATTGGGTTTTGCTTCCAGAAACCTTCCCCTGTACCTGTCCCACCCCCTCTTGAACTCCTCCACCGTCTCTGCCTCCACCAGCCCCCTAGGCAGTGCATTCCATGGCTTCACCACCCTCTCAGTGAAGTAGCACCTCCTCCTTTCTCCCCTGAATCTTCCCTCCAGCTTCCACCCATGCCCCTAGTGCCCCCTTCCTTCAAAGCACCCTGACTGTTCCTCCCTATTTACCCCTTCATGTACCTGAAGACCTCTATCATGTCCCTCGATCCCTTCTCTTCCAATGTGTACATATTTAGCTCTTAGCCTCTCCTCATAGGTCCTGTCCCCAAGCCCCAAATCATTTTGGTTGCCCTCCTCTGGACCCTCTCCAGGAGTTTAATGTCCTCTTATGTGGCCTCCAAACTGCATGCAGTACCTGAGGTGTGGCCTCACCAAGTAGTTATACAGAGGGAGTATCACTTCCCTCCTTCTGAGGTGATCCCCAGCGATGCATCCCAGCATCCTGTTGGCCTTGGCTGCTGCCCTCCTACAAGTCTCTGAGTTGTTCATCTTGACATCCACCACCACCCCCAGGTCCCTCTCAGCCATTGAGACTTGTAGCATTCCCCCAGGGTGTACACTTGGCCCGGGTTTCTGGCCCCCAGGTGTAGTACCTTGCATTTCCCTGCATTGAACCTCAGCTTCCACTTTCTAGACCATCTTTCCAGAGCCTCCAGATCCCCCTGTAGGGCCACACTCAACTCATCCCCATCCACCACCACCCCCAGTTTTGAGTCATCCACAAAGAGACTCATCTCACTCCTGATACCTGTCCTTATATCAGAGACGTAGGCGTTGAACAGCATTTCTTACTTTTTGTTTGTGTGTCTCTTGCAGGTGAAAAAAAACATGCTGTATCATGTAAATAGATTATCTGTTTACAGATTTGCTTTCTTTTCCACTTGATTATTGAAGATAAGCTGAGCCATTTATTTTTATTGTTAAAGTGACAGCACCACTGTTTGATGTGCTGCTCACAGGGAGTCAGTTTGTGTGAAAAGCATGGATTGTGGCTACTAAGCAAAGAGTATAGCTGCTGTGACAATAACATGTTTGGCCTGATTTTAAAAAGTGTTGCATTCACCACAAACAAGGGACTTGGGGGCAGAGAGTTTGATATAAGTGGTGACATGCATCAAAGTGTGCCACAAGCACAGGTTTACAAAGAAGCTTACCACAAACCCCCTGCAGCAAGTCCCTTGCACTAAATGCAACCAGTTAGACCATTCCCTCTAATCTAACTTTGTTTCCATGGGGATACCTTTTTATGGGGATGATGCCAAACCTTTGGCACAAGCTGTTGTAAAGTGAGAAAATTGTTGAAACTCTGACATCCCTTCTAGTGTTGGACTGCATTACATCTGAGGGCTTTGGTGCAGCTACATCATACTTTGTGGTGGACGTAGGGCTTGACGCAAGCCTTACACCCCCTTATAAAATCAGGCCTGTTATTTGCACAGTAGCTACAGTATGTTGACAGTGAAAATAACAGCTTTTAATTTCCAAATGTATTTGCACTCTCATGGTATACATCTATATTACTGTGGTTAGGTTGAGCAGGGTTTTCTATGCTAGACTTCAAACTCTGCACTTTAATAACTTCATAACTGTTTAATAGATTTGCACAAATATTTGCATGACCAGGCTTGAAGAGCAGATGTCTTGATATACCAGGTTTCACTCTGGTTGCATGTGTGAATTCTGAGATGCTGATAGTCAAAAAAGTTAAAACTGTTTTTTTTTTTTTTGCTGTTTTTTATTATCACCTAACACCAGGATGATTTTGAAATTTGATCTAAAATTTCTGGGTAGAAAGGGCTTGGGCCACAGTGGTGCCTTTCTATGGTTTGGTGAAAAAAATATTAATTCATTCCAGTGTTACTAAATTTTAAAATTTTGGTTCTGGCATGTTTAGTACTTTTTTTGGACAGCCGCTTGGAATGAAAAAATAATTTGGTCCATATGAAAAAGGATCCTTTTTCATATGGAAGTAATCCTTTTTCATAAGGAAAAAATTATTTTTTGTATGGGTGCCATCTTGTTGAAATAAAAAAAAATATTTTTCAAAATCCACAGAAATGACATCCTGCACACACACCAACACATGTATATTGCTAATCAGGACTCATTAGATGGATTCTGTATTTAGATGTTGGATGAATTACTGCAAAATGTGTTTTTTTTGTATTTGAAAATCCTTTTTCATGACCTGATTTTCTTTTTTTGTATTGCCATATGAAAAAAGAATTTGGCCATATGAAAAAGGATACCTTCATACAAAAAAAGAATTTGGACTTAGTTTTTTTCCCTAATTCTTTTTTCATATGAAGGGATCTTTTTTCATATGAATAAAAAAAAACGTACAAAATAAGGATCCCTTCATATGAAAAAAAAGTCATTTTTTGTGTGAAGGGATCCTTTTTTGTATGTTTTTTCTTTGTTCATATGAAAAAGGACACCCTCATACCAAAAAATGATTTTGGACTTAGTTTTCTTCTGATTCTTTTTTCTATAAAGTAATCCTTTATTATATGTTTTTATATCATTCATACAAAAAAGATAGTTTCATATGGCAAAAGATTTTGGATATAGTTTTTAGCCAATTCTTTTTATTTATGTTTTTGTATGAAGGAATCCTTTTTTATATTGCTCTTTTGTTTGATATTAAAAAGAATTCCTTCATATGAAAAAAGATGTTGGACTTAGTTTTTTTCAACTTCAACAAGCCATAACTCCCTCACCTCAATATTTGGAGTTAAGGGACAATCTATATAGTAAAATAAAGGCCATAATTACTACTACAAGTACAACACATAATACCTCCAACAATTTAGGCAGCATATAAAAAAACATGGAAATTCCTATAGGATAGCACTGGAGGTTGAACAAGCCTTATAGCCAAACAAATAAATTGGGTTTTGGCAGGAATGGAATCGCAGAGTCCTGTGTTCCCACACCAGCATGGATGTATGCATCTATGCAGGAATGGAAGCACAGGGCCCAGAAGGCCCTCCACTTCCACATGTAAATGGATATGTTAGGACCCAAAGAGACCTGTGTGAATGAGGATATGGTTATACTATATCAAAAAATAAAGAAATTCTTTACAAAAAAAAAATGTAATGTATCAGTTAGGGTTAAAATGACAAAAGTAGGGAAATGTGGTGTTAGGGTTCCCAACCCTGACACCCCACCCCACCCTGTTGGCAGCAACAGGAAAACCATTATGGTTTCACCTCTTCTGAGTCTTTACAAATCAGGCATAGGGTATATCTTGGGGTTCTCAGCCCTAGTGGGTCATAATACAGGATAAACTCACATTTGTGCACCATATTGACTCTTTGGTCAAGACAGTCAATACCAAGATCGGTGTCCTATACAGGCACAAGGAGCACCTCTCTCCTGGAGCCCTCTGCCTCTCAGTCCACAGTTCAATTATATCTACTATTGACTATGGACTAGTGGTCTATGAGGCGGCAATGGATACAGCACTCAAGAGGGTGCAGACTGCGCTCAACAAAGCCTGAAGACTCACCTTGGATGCTGAGCATGGCACTCAGATCTGTACTCTGTACGAATGTGCAAATTGGCTGTCATTAAGAAATAGGTTCAAATTACAGACTTGCATCCTAGGGAAGAAGGCTCTATTGTGTAAAACACCACCTTGTGTAGGCAATTTGATCAAGGCAGCCAACTCATTACAGGTCACCAGAGGGAGGACTAGAGGGGCATTGGCTATCCCTTTCCATCGCACCTCACTTGGTCAACATGCATTTCCCTACCGGGCCCCCCTGTGGATGAATGAACTCCCTCGGCACCTCTTGGCCACCAATTGTCTGGCACAATTAAAAACTGACCTCAAACAGCACCTAATAACACTCTAAGTGCACCTGCTCCTGAGTCCAGCCACACCTGCTCTCTCTACCCCCAAGCAAGCACTAGGCAGGCCTCAGGTACCCCCTCCCTCTGTCCCTTCTCATGACTTGCCTCAGCAATCAGTCTGTGTCATGCTCCTTCGGCACCCACCACCCCACCCTCCCCCAACTCACAGTCCTGTGAGTTTCCTTAACAGTCACTACTAATGCAGGCTGCCTGACCATGCCCTCTCACACCCCATTTACTCTAGCATGTCTGCCTCCCCTCACCCCACCATTTATCCCTATACCTTATCACTCTTCTTCCCCCACCCTTCACCTCCATTGCATTACATACCTCTCTCTTGTACCTCCTTTCTTCAACCCACTGCCAACTATCCCTGTCCCTCTGAACTACTGACAAGGCAATCTGTGGCTGCTTATTTCCCCCACCCTCATAAAGTGTTTTTCTTGTTATTTTAACGTGTACCTGTGTTTTGAGTTATTCTGTAAGTTCTGAATCCAAGCTGTATCATTCATTGTAATGTACCTTTGCTTTCTCCTATGGTTCTTTGTTTTGCAATCTATGACGTGGAACCTTTGTAAAAGAGCTTGTGCTCAAAGTCTTTTCTGAATCACTAAATAAATAAATATAAATAAAATAATGCTCACCCCATTCCATCAGAAAATAAGCTGATATGTGTGGAGTATATGAGCATGGGGTGAACATTAGAGATGACAACCCCAAGGTACACCCCACACCTGAGCTTGACACTGAGGACTCAGGAGAGGTGAAACTGGAATGGTTCTTTCTGTTGCTGCCTGTAGGGTGAGGTAGGGTGTTAGGTTTGGGATACCTAACACCGTGTTTTACTACTTTTGTCACTTTAACCCTAACTAGTACATTAACAAAAATTTTTGCAATGAATTTCTAAATGCAGCCAGTTATCAAATTTCAGATCAATCTATGTATCTATCTATGTACGTATGTATCTATCTATCTATCTATCTATCTATCTATCTGTCTGTCTGTCTGTCTGTCTGTCTGTCTGTCTGTCTATCTATCTATCTGCAGCATCTAATCTAACTGTCTATAAAACCTTGAAAAATTTCTGATTGGCCCAGAGCCAGCTACAGGTTTTTGAACTAGTGTCCATTGCAAAAGAAAGAACTAGGTAATATTTCATTTGAACTGCTCAACAGATTTTTGGCCATTGCCCAAAGAGTCTTTCAATCATGGAAGCCATGCCACATCATCAGTTTTCAGAAAACACAAACATAGGTTTTTATGGCAGATAAGGCCTACCAGGCCCACCCAGTCTGCTCACTTCCCTACCTATTGGATAAGCTTCAGATCCTAGTCAGCCAACAGCCTTCTTCCTCCTACACTCCATTAGTACTGCACATGGCATTGGTTCTCCCAATACTCCAATTCTCCCTGATCCTAATGCTCCCCTCCACTTCCAACCAAAACATATTCCTGAGTACTACTCTCTTATGGTATGCAGTGAGAGAGTCCATGGCTTTTTAAAACAGTTGAGTGCCAGTGAAGGTTACCATTGAAACACTCATGCTCCACTGTTTCTGTTCTGAGCAATACTGTGTTTTTATTGTTGTATTATTCACTTTTGTTTTTACCTCACAGTATTCTCCCCTTAAATATGTGGCTGCCCAACTGCTCTGCTGGCAGAATGGAAGTAGGAGAGTGCTGGCAGTGAGAGATTGCAAAAAATACCTCCCTGCATGAATCAGCCCCAAGTAATAGGGTTGAAAATGTAAGAAAAGCCATCTCTTCCATCTCTCACTGCTGAATCACCTGCACTACCAATGGCGTGGGGAAAGTTAAAGTGTGCTTTGTCAGCTCCACCAAGCACAGCTGCACTAGTACCCTACTGGCATGCTCTCTTTACAGTTTGAATCCTCAGTGGACCAGAAAAGGCAAAATGAAAACTGATTTTTTTGTTGATACCACACAGAGATAAATGAAAGGAATTAGATGGAGAAACCCATACTGTAGTCTCATACACAAGACATGAGTACAGTTTTATTTTTAATGCATCTGGGTACCTTCACTGATTATTTCTACAAGTACTTTTTTGAGGGGAGGGACATCAATGAATTAAGGTTTTATAAAACAGATATGAACTGGAGTTCATTCTGTCTATAGTGTGAAAATCTTGAACCCCTTAGGAAGAACAGTTACCTTCCAATAGTCATGTTTTCCTCATCCTTTGGCTTTGGGCAATATAACTACTGCCAGGCAATAGTTTGTCCCTCAGGGTCATGGTTTTCACACTAGAGCCCTTGACTGTCTATCTGTCTGTCCGTCTGTCTGTCTCTCTGTCCATCCATTTGTCTGTCTATCTGTCTGTCTGTCTATCTCTCTATCTATATCACTATTTAAGAAAAAATATATATGTGCGTATATATATACATATATATGTATATATATATATATATATATATATATATATATATATATGTATATATTTATAAATAAAACAGGGCAGTAGCACCATTATAATTAGGGTTCACCAACAGTTTCTATGTTAAATCCCTACCTTTGCACCTTAATAACTTTGGTGGCACTTGATTAAATTGCCACAAATTTGGCATGCATTGTCTGGGAGGCAAGATCTCGGTATGTGGAACGTTTTGTGGTGGCAGCTTGTGTGGTTTCTGATATCCGCATATGTAATTTTTACATTAATATCTAAATTGTTTTCATATCCTTAACAAGCATTTTATTTGCCTTCACCTACACTGAATTTTGTTCCATAACTTTCAGGGTTGAAGTGGCCTGTGCCAAGGTAATGCCTTTTGAATGTTTTCAAAAACATATTAAGCAGTTCCAAAGTTATAAGGATTTAAACAATATTTTTCTGAGCATTCTCAGTATGGTTTTTGGCTAGCCTTCTGATATGGCCTGAAAAATGTGGGGTCAAGATAGCTTTTTGGTTTCTCACTAGTTGCTTCTCACAATCAGAAAAAAACAGTTTTTTGGTTTGTGATAGCCACCATCTAGCTTTTTCTCATGAACTAAAAAAAATGGAAAATATGGTACCCCCAAAAAAAAAAAACATCTAAACTTTGCTAAATGGGACAAATTTACAGCAGTTAGATTCTGGTGTTTTTTTAAAGGCAAGAAATATATTTTCTGGGCATATCAAAATAAAGGGTGGCCAGTTTAGCGAGAGGAGCCATTCACCCATGTTCTCTGTATGAGGTTGAAAATAAGCAGAATTGTCTAGTCCTCCTTTCCTGGTCAACAAAAACTAAATTTATAAATAAATGAAAACAGTGGGACCTTTTTGGTTTGTGTAACCACAGCTGGAGTCATGCTGCTGGCTTGAGTTGTAGCAATTATGCAGTGCTCTCCCTTTCTTTCTTTCTTTCTTTCTTTCTTTCTTTCTTTCTTTCTTTCTTTCTTTCTTTCTTTCTTTCTTTCTTTTTCTTTCTTTCTTTCTTTCTTTCTTTCTTTCCTTCTTTCCTTCCCTTCCCTTCCTTCTCTGTCTCTCACTCTATATCTCATCCATCTACAGTATCTGTCTGTCTGTCTGTCTGTCCCTCCCCCCAGATCGTATGCTCCTCATGCTTAGTTGGTGCCCAGTTTTAGATCCAGTGTGAAATGACATTTCAACCAGTATTCTATAAATGCCTTGTGTCATGTTTATAAGGGGAAGTCATAAAATGACTATATTAAAAATTTGGGGCCAGAATAAAAAAATAATTATTAACAAATACTGTGTGTAGGGGCATGGCTTGGCTCCAACTGTAATGGTGGCATAACCTGTGAATTCCAACCCAGGGATTTAATTGAACAAAAACTCCAGACTTGGCCTGAGAAACCAGCATACTGAGCAGCACATTTAAATCAGTTCAGTACCAGGAGTGGGGCGAACTGTTTGTGTTTACCTGTGGTGAGTGCTGAACAGAGCAATGTGGGACAGAAGTTAAACTTGCAGCATTGTGGACAGCATGGCTCCAACTGCAAGCGCCGACCTCAACATGCAGCAGGTAAATGAGATGTTCAGAGCACTTATGCAACGGATGACCGATGTTGCCCTGGTATCCAACAGGCCATACAGCAGATGGATGCCAGGATGTGCAGAACTGAAACTCAAGTATCCAGCAACTCCATGGATATAGATAAACTCACAGTCACCCTGAGAGAACAGGAGCACACCATCCACCAACTTCAAAACAAGCTGGACGATTTAGAGAATAGGAGCCACAGCAATAACTTGCAGCTCCTGGGATTCCCCAAAGGTGCTGAGAGGGGGAATCCGGTGCCTGTGATCCTCCGACATGAGCCACCATCTGGGATGGTGTTTGAGAGGGCCCACCAGATGCTGAATCTGGCCCCTAATCCAGGGGAGAGACCGAGGCCTCTCATGGCAGGAAGCCCAAATTTCACTGACAAAGACTGGATCATGGCCAGGGCCTGAGAGCTGGGTGCAATAAGGTGGAGAGGGCACAAGATCCTAATTTTTTCAAGACTACTCCCGAGAGCTTGCAGACAGAAGGAATGAATACATGGAGGCCCACCACCTGATGCATTTGCCAGCGATTCGATTTTCTCTGTGCTACTCTGCTACCATGTGGTTTGAAGTTAATGTGGCCCCTGTCTCATTTGTTACCTCTTTGGCCCTAATGGAATACCTGAATAAAAATTACCCAAGCACAGCAGACCTGAAGGTCTGAAACAGTGCACTAAAGCAGTGAAGCACAGAAGGCCCAGGGACAACAACACTGGCCATCAGATGCACATCCCGACTGAGTGCCTGGAAAGCCAAAAGCATGCTACGGACACTTGGGGCCTTTCAACATGATCTAGGAAGAGGCAACTGTCTGGCAGACATGCAAGGCAGGATCATCCACATGAGTGAGTTTGAGATCAAGTCAGGAGGGAGAGCAGGTTATCCGAGAGGACGGAGGAGATATCCAGCCCATACACCATGAGGAACAGGTTTGAGGTAGTGGCCAGTATCGACTATGGTGGAGCTGAAGATTTTCCTGCATACACAGAAGAAGAAATGGTACTTGAAGCCACTGCAACTGAAGCTGATCTTGGGGCCTGGACTGCGGAGGATATCCCTGGGGTAGCCTCACCTCAGCCCCAGGACTTGCTACAGCTCAAGGATTCTGGCCTTCCAAGGCACACCCAGAGATGATGGAGAAAGTGAAGCCCAGCAGCGAGAATCCAGCTTAGAGGATACAGATAAGTGTTCAATTTGTTCTTTCAAGGGGTCAAGGCAAAAGATGGGTTGGGAGAAGGGGAGTGACTTGAGGGACAGTTAGTAGATAACCATAGCCCCGGATATGTAGGCTCAGTGGCGGGTACCTAACATCCCCAACCCATAGTATAAACAGCTCCAGGGAATTCTGTCAGCTAACCTCTGCCAAGATGGACTAGAAATAACTAACTGGATACTACACTGTACTATGTTTATTTTTGTAGTTTTATAGGAGCAGATTAATTGACAAGGCATGTTTTTTAATTCAGATTTTTATCCTCCTGTCCCAGTGAGGCTGGCAGGTGGCTTGGTCCCCCTCAGAAAGGACACACTCTCCAGCATCGGCTCCTCCTGTGCCCAACCCATCTGGATGATCCCCCATGGGTTATCCCCCCCCCGTGACGGAGGCAGGATGAAGGGCACTGACTCTCCCCCCTTCCGGAGACCAACATCTAAACTCCTGGCGGGACAGTACAGATGCTGCCAGGCCTTCACAGAGCCTACCAGCTCCATTGTACACCTTTTTCTCCCCATCCCACCTCCCTTCCTGTGTCTGGTATGAATATGCATGTGTGGGGATACCAGCATGCCATGTCTGCCGGCTACGTGCCTCTCAGTCTGTATCACCCTCCAGCCCCCACTAGAGGGCAATCAGCAGGCAGGATGACAATCCCTCCCGCTCCAAGACAGGAGAGCAGTCCTCCAGACACTCGATCCTCTCTTGTCCCAGCTGACCCTTCCCTGGCAAATTGGGGCTCGTTCCTGAACCTGGGTTGTGGGCATGGCATGAGATGTGACGTGCAGCACCTCAACCTCCAGTGCCACCGGGCCAGCTCTGGGGCATGTTTTTAGTGGAGAAAGCCTGGAATAGGGAGGGGGGTTACAGAGAAAGAGCAAATGGCTGCAATATATGAGTGGTGCATGAAATCCTACTGTACATAAACTCTGTAATTGTTTGTTTTAAAATGTGACAGGTGCTGAACAGGCATAATGCAGCCATGTGGTTCCTGTATTGCATAGCCCCTGTCTGTAGACTGAGAAGGTCATATTGTACACAGCCCCAGACTGGCAGTTGATATCAGTCCATGGGAGGTATGCCTACCACCACATAGCACTTATGCAGATAAACTATATGTGGTGGCTAAGCCGCATATATCAAGCTCCTCAGCCTACCTCATTACGGGGGCTGCTGTGATTGCACTAATGTCCCCACAAGGGAATCTGACACATGCTAAGACCTGACAATGATGCAGGGGAACATCATACTGCAATGCGGAGGGGTAGCCCAAGATATGATAGGAGCAAAGCATCCCCACTGGACTAGAATGATATCTGACACAGACTGTCTACCCCCAGAGGTATGTGGTGAGCAGTAAGGGGGAAGCTCATCTCTCCCTCCTCCTCATTGGACCATTATCTGAAATCCAGGCAACATCCCAGATAAGGAGGGAGGGCTACCTCTCAGTACAGGCTGACCCCCCAGGAATCAGCAGTCAGTATCATGACTTGTATCCATCACACAGTCTACATCACCTCAGGTGCTAATTAACTGTTAATGGTAAAGATGAAGAAAAAATGCTGTGCAAATACCACCCCTGGGAGGCATAGATTATGTTTGCCTTAACCAAACCTCTACTATTAAGGGCCAGAGCCAGGAATAGGACCTCTGTCTAATACAGGAGCCCCACCATGGACCCACACCCCCACAAGGAGGGCAGGTTAGGCCTCGGATAACCCTGTATCCCCTGCCTGTCAGGCCAGTTCTCTCTCACACACTGTTAGGTACAATAGGTACAAAGGTTGCATATATATTAAAATATGTTTTGTTTCTATTGTTAGAAATCTATAAGTCTTGCAACAATGTGAATGTCTACTCAGCTGTGCCTACTTATGCTTCAATAACAGTCCATGGTACCATACCCTGCTGAGCAATCACAACTGTCCCCAATATACCATTCCAATCTCGTTTGGCACCTGATTGGTGAGACCCTGCTCTCTTTCAGTGAATACGTTATAAAGATACTCATTCACCCCAGTCCATTAGAGTATGGATGGAATATCACTTGCCACCTGGAATGTCAAGGGACTCAACACACCTGCAAAGAGGAAAAAGATGTTAACTCACCTGAAGAGAGCAAGGGCAAACATAACATTTTTGCAAGAAAGTAAACTGATTAAGGGAGATCACTCATATCTGGTAAGGGATTGGGTGGGGACAGAACTTAATGCTTGTGCGACTTCCAGGTATAGAGGGGTCGCTATCTTGGTGCACAAGGCACTCCCATGGTCCCTAACAAGGAGCAGCTCAGGCTCACAGGGCAGATCGATTCTTGCACTAATGGATACCTCTAAGGGACAGGCATTATTAGTGAATGTCTATGCCCTGAATGAAGACATCCCTTCATTTTTTTCTAGCTCTATCTAGAAAAAGTGAAACCCTGGTGGATGTGAACACCCCAATAGTGGGTGGGGGGGGGGTCAGTCTGTCACTGGTACCTATTCTTGACAGAAGTGACACAGCAAAGAGACCCAGCACTGGGGAGTGCAGGCCACTCTGTGGATAACCACAGCATTTCACCTGGTGGATATCTGGTGCCTGCTACACCCCAAAGAGTGGGATTATACATTTTAATCTGGGGTACATGGCACATTAACCTGGTAGGACTGGTAGAATTGGGTTCACCACAACATAACCCAGGTAGACCATCTTAGGGTAGCTGGTTCATTCCACTGTGGTGTCAAACAGACTAGGCACACTGATGAGTCCTGGTAGGACAAAACACGTGCCTGTGTCTTCTGTTGGTACCCTTTGCAAACTGTTTGAGAGGCCTTTTGGCACCGTGCATTTCTGCTTAAAGTTGAACCAGCATAATATTCTGTGGTGATTTGCATATGCAGCCCACGATGCTTTGCATTAAGGGGGCATGTGTGATTTTGTATTTCTTTGAAACATGGCTTCCCGGCCAATGCCTCAGTGCGAAGTAAGGTGAAGTGACAACAATATAAGCAGCCCCCCAACACAACACATGGCTTACAGTACTGTAAGTCGCATGCTTTAGCCAGGCATGAAGGCAGTGAGTCAGAAAAGCAGTTAGTTTCACTTTCTCTTTTGCAGTTGTAGAAGGAGGGAGCCTTTTTGGTGTAGAGAGAGGAAAGTTTGTTTTGTAGTGGTATCTTGTGATTTCGAGCACAAAAAACAGCTTTTTTAAAAGCTACATCTTGATCTTTCTTGTGGTGTGTTTTTCATTGTTTTTTTTGTTACTGAATTTTTTTTTTATAAGTTTTGTTTTGTGTGTGTTTGTGTGTGTGTGTGTGTGTTACTGTGAGTGCATGTGAAGGTTGGAGTATTGAGGTGTTGGTCAGAGTCTGAGGGACTTGTGCACAATGGACCCAGGAGGAGAGTCTGTAGCTCATGGACATGGGCAGAGGAGAGGAGTGCACACAGGTTGGGGTGGTCGGGTGTTATTGGACCGCTCCTGACTCTTGGGTGTTGCGTCTCCCCCTCTGGGAGCAGCAGCACCAGTGCCACCGGTGGTGGCGCATCCACCGAGTCCACCACTACCACCACCACCACACCAGTAGCAGCTGCAGGGGCTCCAGTAGCACCCCCTCTACAACCTCCCATGGAGCCCCAGGTGAATGAAGGTGCTTCTGGCAGTATATCTGGTCCCCCATGCAGCTCCCCAGTGTGGCAGTTTTATAACTGTGTGGGGGGAGACAGCACCATTGTGGTTTGCCACCTGTGTGGTGTACAGGTGCTCCATGGCCCCCAGGGAGGACACATTTGGGGACCAGTGGCCCGCACATGCACATGGCAAAGCACCACAAGGTGGAGTGGCAGGCTGCCACCGAAGGAGCCAGATGTCCACCTGCTGGCCCTTCTCTGGCAGTGGCAGAGGGTGCTGGGGGTGTTGTGCCTCACTGCCACAGCAGGAGGAGGAGGCCAGCAGCAGCAGCTGCTCCACCACTACCACCACAGCCACCAGCACCACCCTCACCACCACCACCACCTGGCTTTCCTGCTGCAGTGGACTCTGCCACAGTGCCTCCAATGCAGGCAGACATTGCACTGATGTGGGTGGCCATCGAGGAAAGCAATGAGTGGGTGGGTGCTGTGCAGCAGCAGGTGGATCACATCCAGCAACAGCAGTTGCAAATACTGACAATGCTCCACCTACTGCTGGAACACCATGGAATTCCCCATTAAGTGATTTTTTTCGGGACCCCTCCCCAACCCCCACTGCTGTGCTGTAGTGTTTTTGTGTGTTTTTTTGTTGTTTAATAATAGACACTTGCATTTTTGTTGTAATGCAGTGCCTAAGTAGTGCTGACTTTCTGTTGTGGAGTGCTTGTGGACAAGCTGGTGTGAGCAGTGCAAGTATGATGTGCTAAATTGCATGTGTGCTGTCAGTGTTGTTTCATGTGTGTGTTTGTGTGTGTGTATGTGTGTGTGACATCAGACATTGTGCAGCATCTTGCAAACATATACTGCTGTTAATGACTTGCTGCAGTGTTTATAGTATAAAGAATAGTGAGCAGAATAACGTATATTTTATTGTCACCGTCATCATCAGTGGACTAAGTGATAACGATACTTTTTCAGAGGTGTCTGGCCAGAGTGCACCTTAGTCACATACTGCATGCATAACTTTTAGGAGAGCATGTGTTTTTTGTGCTAGGATCTCCGCAAAGTCATGTGTGCACTGTGAGTGAGTGACTTAGGTGCACAGTGACCCTATACTTCTGAAAAAATATCATATAATTTACTCCGCTGGTGCTAATGGTACCAATAAAATATACATCAAGAATTCTTTGTTATCTTTATTCTTGATACTGCAACAAGTCTTACCATATATATTTTTTCATGAAGCTGGACAATGTATGCACACACAGGAAAGAACACTGATGGCACACATGCAGTTTAACACAACATACTTGGGTAGCACACATGTAGAGCGCTGCACATTTGAGCGACTCAGTAATGGCGCTCTACAAGAGAGTGAGTGGTGCAATACCTTGCTATATCCCATATAGTGAGTACAGCAAGGAGTTGTACTCACTATACAGGATATAGCATCCTTTGTGTCTGATTCCCACTGAGCTGCTTGCATAGCATAGTGATGTATACGATTGCTTGTGACACAAGCAGACCTGGGTCTGGCTACAGGCAGGAATTTTTTTTTTTTACAATCCAGTAACTTGCCCCATGGTCCGCACCCCCCTTGGAGTTGGTTATTTAAGTTTGGGGGGCACAACGCCCCGCATAAAAAAAAGATTTCTGTGTGATTTAGTTAAGTATTGTACTGACCGTCACTATTTGCAATGGTCAGAACAATATCTGTCGCCCTTTTGACTATGGGCTCAAGTTTGCTCTCTCTGTGTGATAGGCATTCTTTGAGACTCACCTTTATCACATGAAACCCATACTTGCATTGCTCAGTCTTCATGCTTTTTGCAAAACACTTCAAATCCGATTCATGAGTCCTGACACAAACTAAACATTACTGAGGCTCTATAACTATTTCGTTTGTGAAATAGACATTAAAGAGATTCACCAACTTACAGCATTGCACCCGATATATGGGTGCCTTACTTCCAGGAGAATCTTTCTTGCTCCAAATGTCCTTACATAGTGCAATACATTTCTGTCAAAAACATCAGTAATTTTATTGAAGTGTGTCACGTCACAGAGGAATTCCCATTCAGAAAAGCCACTCAAATTCTGTCCCTTGCTCTCAGCAACATTAGGAGGTGATGCCAGGGAGATTGTGGGTTCGTGCTCCATTATAGTGAATGTCCAGCAGCTTTCCGAATATTTTTTTATGTTATAATGGTCAGTTTGAGGTGAAACTTGTGGGCACATTTCCAATAACAAGAGCCTTGTTAGTGGAAACGTGCCCCGGTTTCACCACAAACTGACCATTATAACATAAAGAAACATTTGGAAAGCTGCATGATATTCACTATAATGGAGCACGCACCCGTGCTCTCCCTGGCATCACGTCCTGACGTTGCTGAGAAAAGGGGGGCAGAATTTGGGTAGCTTTTCAGAACGAGAATTCCTTTGTGACGTGACACACTTTAATAAAATTACAGACGTTTTTGACAGAAATGTATTGCACTATGTAAGGACATGTGGAGCAAGAAAGATTCCCCTGGAGGTAATGCACCCATATATTAGGTGCAACACCATAATGGTGGTCTGACCATCACTCCATTGGGTTCAGTTTTGAGGCCACCTCTAGTAGGCCAGCCCCTATGGAGATGGTCCGGTACCGCCCTTTGAGGGGTGTTTCCCCAGATGGCTTGATGGCAGTGCTGGACCTATCGAGTTTACCGAGTGATTGCATGGACCCAGGGGACTTGGTACTGGCCTATAATAAGGTGGTAGTAGGGGCCCTGGATTCCATTGCTCCTGTTCGTGTTCATCCCCTCACTCTTCGCCCTAGGTCTCCTTGGTTTGATGATACTCTGAGGGAGTTGAAGAGAGTGGGATGAAGGTTAGAGAGGTGCTGGTGGAAATCGGGCCTGGATTGTGACAAACTTAGTTTGATGGACCACTATGTGATCTATCAATCAGCAATCTCTTGTAAGAAGGCAGAATTCCTGTCCAGAGAGATTGCTGCTGCTGCACAGAATAGATCAGCTCAGCTTTTCCGGACTGTGGACAGATTGTGCAATCCAATCTGTCTTCAGCCTAGAAGAACCTTTTCTCAAGAATGGTGTGAGGAGTTTGCTCAGTTCTTTTCAGAAAAGGTTGCCACAATCAGGTCTGACATCCGCTTGACCCTCCCTAATGGGAGCTGTAGTGGTCGGCAGGAAATGTCAAACACTCAATTCATGTGGTCTGACTTCAGCCTTCCCACAATCAGTGACATTGTGATGGTCATCCAATCATTGTGTCCAACCAACTGTGGTTTGGACCCGGGCCCCACATGTCTCCTAGTGGGCTGTGTGGATAAAATCAGTCCGGTCCTTGCTGAGATAGTCTGGAGGTCTTTGGAGAGGGGGATTTTTCCAAATCCTCTGAAGGAGGCTGTGGTTCAGCCCCTTCTTAAGAAGCCCTCCTTGGACCTGGATTGTCTGGCTAACTACAGGCCTGGCTCTAACCTGCCCTTTGTGGGTAAGGCTATTGAGAAGGTGGTCGTGTCGCAGCTGGATGATCATTTGACCAGCCACGATGTCTATGATTCTCTCCAGTCCGAATTTAGGAAGAGACATAGTATCAAGACAGCTCTTGTCCGGGTACTAAATGACCTCCTAATAGCAAGAGATCGAAGAACTCGTTCCATCTTGGTCTTTCTTGATCTCTCTGCAGCATTTGACACCGTGGACCATGGTGTGCTATTGGAGCGCCTGCAGTTTATCTGTGGGCTGTCTGGTACAGTCCTCAGTTGGTTTCGATCTTTCCTCGAGGGTAGGACTCAGAGGGTGGTGTCTGGGATTTTTTCCTCTGCTTCATTCCCCCTATCCTGTGGGGTGCCGCAGGGCTCCATTTTGGCGTCCATGTTGTTTGCAGTGTACATGCTACCGTTAGGAGCGATTATTAGGCAGTACAGTTTGAGTTTTCACTGCTGTGCAGATGATACTCAGCTGTACATGTCCTTTGTGCCTGGCCAAGATGCTGCCTTTTTGGCCTTTAACAACTGTCTGGCCGAAATCCAGGACTGGATGAATGTGAGTTGGCTGCAGCTGAATCCCGAGAAAACTGAGGTGTTGGTTGTGGACCTAGGTCACCGGGAGGCTGGTTTGTTGGCAGGATCACCCTCGGGTTTATGGCTTGGGGGTGTTCAGCTAACTACCTCAGACCGGGTGCGGAACCTGGGCGTTGTGTTTGATGACTGTTTGACACTTAAATCTCAGGTGTCGGCAGTTGTCAAAGCCTCTTTTTACCATCTGTGGAACATCACCTGGGTGAAGCACCTGGTTCCTCAGGACAATCTTCCTACTTTGGTCCACGCCTTCATTACATCCCGCCTTGACTACTGCAACTTCCTTTATCTTGGGCTACCGGGGGTTGATGTTCGCCGCTTGCAGCTAGTGCAGAATGTGGCAGCCAGGCTATTGACTGGTTCCTCTAGGTCCAGTCATATAAGGCCTGTGCTCCGCGGACTGCACTGGCTGCCAATACGCTGGTGAGTCATCTTCAAGGTCGGTTTGCTGACCAATAAGGCCCTACACGATCAGGGACCTGGCTACCTGAAAGATCTCCTTTGTCCCTACTGTCCCTCCTGCTCTCTCCGATCCACTGACGAGGGATTGCTAGAGATTCCCAGGGTTCGCATAAAGACCCCTGGGGCCAGATTGTTTAGTTTTATGGCCCCAACCCTGTGGAATTCTCTACCTCGTCAGATGCGAGATTGCCCGACTGTCCAAAGCTTTAAGGGGGCATTAAAAACACATCTTATTAGCCTTGCATACAATGCTTTTTAAATGTTGCAGCATTGGATTAATTTTATTATTGTTTTATATTTATTATTTATTTATTGAATTTTGTTGACCGGGTAGGCCCACTGGGCACCGGAGGTCTCTTTTTCAGGGGCGACCCGGGGGTAAAGAATAACATACAGGTAAGCAGTACATACATACAGGTAAGCAGAACAGTACAAATATGGTAAAATCCATAATGTTTAGCAGTGAAGACTTCATAGAGTTAAAATCAGATAGCTGGTGACGGAGCATACAGGCAGAGGGATATAAAGAGTTAGACATATATAAGACATTTTTTATACACATATCAAGTAAACTAGGGAGTTTAATTATTTATTGATTTTATTATGTGATGTACAGGTACCTTGGTTTTGGAAAGGCACCTTTTATAAATAAAGCTTGATTTGATTTGATTTGATAATAACTATGTAATGTGGTGAATCTCTGTAAAGCAGCAGCACAACAATCTGTTGGAAACTCTGACCTATACTATTTAATGTTATTTTACATTGCCACATTATGACATCCTGACTTGCATGATACTATAATTTCCAGTATTTGAGTCTGCTTTACTACTTTTCTTTCATGTCTGAAATAATAAAAGGAGCACTCCTTTTAATACGGTGCAGACCAGGTCTTTCTCAATATTTTCTGCTTGCCTGCTTGCTGCTTTTCTCCATCACATCAGTTGTTATATATCACTTCTGTTGTAAAATTAACAGTTATGCAGCAGGCAGTGTTTTATGACCCCACAGAACAATATTTATTGAAAAGCAGCTGCAAATAGTGCTAAAAACCTGGTCAGAACACTCTTGAAAGGCGTGCTCCTTTTTTTCAGACATGAGAAAAAGTAGTAAAGCAGACAGAAATTGTGAAAAGAAGGGTATCATTCAAGTCATGACTAGGAGGTAACTAGTGGCTGGCAATGTAAAATAGCATAAAAAAGTACAGTCCAAAATTGTCACCACATTCTTGCAATGCTGCTTTAATTGATAATTTCAGTATGACATCATGTGCTCACAATCACAACACACGAAATGCATCTGACATGTGTGCATAAAATTGACAAGTGTTAACGAAGTCAAATGTGAGCGTTACACCACATGCAAAGTACCCCAGAATTAATGGAGCACTCAGTCATGCATGCAGTACTCACAGAGACCCCAGATTTTTCTGCATGCCCAAAATGCATCTGTCTTGTGTGCATAAAATTGGCAAGTGGTAATGAAGTCAAATGTGAGCGTTACACCACATGCAAAGTCCATCAGAATAAATGACACACTCAGTCATGCATGCAGTACTCACACAGAGTCCCCAGATTTTTTCTGCATGCCCAAAATGCATCTGTCTTGGGGGCATAAAATTGACACGTGTTAATGAAGTCAAATGTGAGCGTTACACCGCATGCAAAGTCCACCCGAATTAATGGCGCACTCAGCCATGCACACAGTTCTCACACAGCGTCCCCAGATTTTTTGTGCATGCCCAAAATGCATCTGTCTTGTGTGCATAAAATTGACAAGTGGTAACGAAGTCAAATGTGAGCGTTACACCACATGCAGAGTCCTCCAGAATTAATGGCGCGCTCAGTCATGCGAGCAGTACTCACACAGAGCCCCCAGATTTTTTCTGCATGCCCAAATTAATCTGTCATGTGTGCATAAAATTGACAAGTGGCAACGAAGTCAAATGTGAGCATTACACCACATGCAAAGTCCCCTCAGAAATGATGACCATGCGTGAACTGTTGCTGGTCCACTGTGTACTGCGATTCCGGCAAATGCAATGTGATCATCTCAACCAGATGGAAGGGTGCCCTTTGTCTGCCTTGCTGAGTATATATATATATATGTTTGTGTATTTTGTAGGTGGCGGGTTGACATATATAGACATGTACTCATTGTATGGTTTTGTATCACAGGTCACAGATACTGTTGGTGTGCACATTCCAGTGCTCGATGAGAACTTTTTTGCGTAGAAATTTGCAATGGATAACTCTCAAGCCAATGAAGGAAAGTATTTTTTGGGGGGAGGTGGGGGGGAGAGCATATTTGCAGGTTTGTCTCATTAATGATTTCTTATTTGGTTACTTCTTCACAGATTTCATCTGCATCCTTCTCGAGTCTGGTTGGTAATGGTGGTCATGGTCATCGATTGAAACGACTTCTGCGTGTTGCATGTCTGCCCCAGCCGGGGGCTGAAGTTGAAGAACTTCTTTGGATAAGGCCACTATGACGCAACAAAGCATCTGGAAGTTTCCTAAAAGAAGAAATTAATGACTTCTTACAACTTGATTGTCCCTGGTTCTCAATCTCAAGTCAAGTTACATTTGAAAACCACATCTTGTTAAGTAACACAACCTGTGTGCAACTTTTTCAACACTGTCATGGCCATGGCTGCACAGCTGCAAGTTCAGCATACAGTGCATGATGCAGTATCTTGCAGAAATAGTTTTGGTGATGTACACATGTCACCTAGTTTATGAATCATACTCAGTCGCATTTGCTGCAGTCTTTTAAAAAAAAATTGAATGGATGAAATAAAATCTTGATACCTACCAGTATGGATTTGAAATGGATATTCCATAGGTTCCTATGTACAGTACAGCTGCAGTACCACTCATACCGACTTTCAGTGAAGGAGAGTTTTTTGTTAACCTGTAAAAAAACAAAGTAAGTTTTACTGGATGTGTTTGACCATTGCTTGCAGCTCAGAGAAGCTACAGAAAACAAAACATACAGTTAAAGGAAGTTAAATAGCATAACAAACATCAGTACACATACACACTTTATATTTTAATATTAAGAAGCTTTGTGCTTGTGGCTGATGGATGTGGTCTCCAGTTCGACTCCCTCTGCCTTAGCATGGTCAATGTAATGGGGAAATATTGTCTGAATGATACTGGTGGTGGGTGCTGGTGGTGATAGCTGTGGAACATGATGACATTCCCTGTAATATCTTCCTGCATCTGGTGGTGGTGGCAGTGGCTAACATCAGTCCTGATGGTGGTGGTGGTCTGGGAGGGTGGGCAAACTCATGCTCAGTCATGGCTGTGACTAACATCAGTCCCCGGTGGTGGTGGTGGTGGTCTGGGGGGGGCAGACAAACTCTTGCTCAGTGGTGGCAGTGGCTAACATCAGTCCCGGTGGTGGTGGTCTGGGGGGCAGACAAACTCATGCTCTGTGGTGGCAGTGGCTAACATCAGTCCTGGTGGTGGTGGTGGTCCAGGGGGGGGTGGACAAACTCATGCTCAGTAGTGGAAGTGGCTAACATCAGTCCCAGTGGTGGTGGTCCGATGGGGTAGACAAACTCATGCTCTGTGGTGGCAGTGGTGTTATCCATGGACCACCACCCCTGATTGGGCCCCTATCTCGCAGACAGTACTATATAGGGCACAGGCACTTATCGTATAAGCATGAGTGTCAGGATCTGGTTTCTACTGTTCTATTAGCATTGCTGCTACAAATTATAATGCTTATTGCTGTATTCTTGCTATATAATCACAATACTTTATATATATATAAGTAATTCAATGCCTTATATACAATTACTATGCTTTTATTATTAATATTTCTAGTTATTGTGTTTTACTAAGAATCATTTTATTATTTGCTGTATTACTAATGTACTGAGGAGACACTGCTGTTTAGATATATTGTATAATTACAATTATTAGTTGTGCAATGCTGCTATCTTTAGGTTTAGTGCAGAATAGCTATTATTAGGTGATAGTCATTATGACCTTGTTATACAAAGAGTATTCTGTCTCTCTTATCACTATTTTTGTTACTTCGGTGCATGTTCCCAGGCTAGCACGAATCACACCATTTCTGCTATTAGCCAATTATACAAGTTTATTGTATCTTTTTACTAGTTTCAATAGCAATAATCAGAGGTATAAGAATGATTGTTCTGCTTAGAATTATCTGAGAAGAAGCTGACGCTACCTTTAGGTAAGAAGATCTGGCTGTTCTCCTCAGTGGTGTATTTTATCACTGAGTTGGTTATAAGCCTGTTTTATATACCAGAAATAAATCATTATCAGACTAGGGGAAACCACTTGTCTGTTGTTTCTCTACTCTTACAATTCCAACAAGAATCAGTAATAGAGTAAGATTTATTGCCCTAATTACAGTGGCTAACATCAGTCCTGGTGGCAATGGTCAAGGGGGGCAGACAAACTCATGCTCCCTGGTGGCAGTGGCTAACATCAATCCCAGTGGTGGTGGTCTGAGGGGTGGACAAACTCATGCTCTGTGGTGGCAGTGGCTAACATCAATCCCAGTGTTGGTGGTCTGAGGGGTGGACAAACTCATGTTCTGTGGTGGCAGTGGCTAACATCAGTCCTGGTGGTGGTGGTCTGGGGGGCGGACAAACTCATGCTCTGTGGTGGCAGTGGCTAACATCAGTCCTGGTGGTGGTGGTGGTGGTCCAGGGGTGGACAAACTCATGCTCAGTGGTGGCAGTGGCTAACATCAGTCCCAGTGGTGGTGGTCCGGGGGGGGCAGACAAACTCCTGCTCAGTGGTGGCAGTGACTAACATCAGTCCTGGTGGTGGTGGTGGTCTGGGGGGGCGGACAAACTCATGCTCATTGGTGGCAGTGGCTAACATCAGTCCCAGTGGTGGTGGTCCAGGGAGGTGGACAAACTCATGCTCAATTGTGACTGTGGCTAACATCAGTCCCAGTGGTGGTGGTCCAGGGGGGCAGACAAACTCATGCTCCGTGGTGGCAGTGGCTAACATCAGTCCCGGTGGTGGTGGCGGTGGTCCGGAGAGGCTGAAAAACTCATGCTCTGTGGTGGCAGTGGCTAGCATTGGCCCTGGTGGTGGTGGTCTGACTCCAGGGGGGCACACTGCCTTTTAACAACTTCAGTTAATACCTGTCAATATTAACCACATCATCATCCTCATAAAGAAAGCTGCCCTCACAGTCATCTAAGTCTGAAGTCTGACCACTGGGAAATTTTTTCTCCATTGCGTCGTCATCTACATCAGTGGTGGGCCGTTTCATGCTGCCACTGCCAGTGCCACCAGGATGGTCAATTTCCACATCACCAAAACCACCATGACTAGGCTGGGGTATGAATACTGAGGTAGCAGTCTGTGCTGGTATGTGCCTCTCATTCATTTTTATGAATGTTAGCAAACTATCATTTTCTGGAGAGAGGTTTGTCTTACGATCCCTGACTATTGCACCTGTTGAGCTGAATACCCTCTCGACACTTACACTGGAGGGTGGGCATGTCTGGTACTTCAGTGCCACTGCTGTGAGCTCTGGCCAGTCACTGACCTTTCCACTCCAGTACAAAAGAGGATCATCAGTTATTGACAGATGCCTGTTTTCAGACAACTATGACTCAACCATTCTCTGTGCTTCACTAAGACCAGTGGTTGATGCATCATCCTGTTCTCCGGAATAATTTATTTCACAAATCCTCACTTGGGACAAAGCCTCCCAAAGTGGGTTGATGCTAACTGCTTTGGATGACAGACCACCTGGAACTGCAGTCCCCTTGCCCTTGCAAAATAGTCTTGATGGTCTTCCAGGTACACCTTCAGCCGGATTATGCTGCTGAGGTTTGCTGACCTTGGCATGTGACTTCTGTGCCCCATGAACCAAGCGCACCAGTTTCCCACTGACATTTGTTACCTGTTCAGGCCCTCCCTCCAGTACTGATGCAATTCCATGTTTGTATCGTGGGTTCAGCATTGTTGCTATAGCAAGGCTGTCACTATGTTGAATGCTCAAAATTTGACGATTCTGGTCGAATACTGTCAGCATGTGTTTCAGTAACATGCTGCTAGCACTACCTCTGGCAGCATCAAGGCCATGCTGTACATTCACCAATGTCTGCCTCAGCATCCACAGCAGTGGATTTGATTGGCTAATGGAGGCAGACTCGCCACTCACTGCCTGTGTGGCATGTTCAAAAGGCTGCAAAATGGTTACTAAAGAGTCCATGAGGTGCCACGGTTCAGTCGTCATAGACATGGAGGCCCCAGAACTGTCACGGCTAGTGTGCATCACAAGATATTCTGAGATGGCTTTGTATTGTTCATACAACCTCTCTGCCATGTATAAAGTGGAGTTTCACTGGGTGACAAATTCCAGCTTCAAGCGGGTGCTGAGGGAGGTTGTTTTGCATCTGCAACTGCCGAAGTTGGTCACGGGCTTTTTGCAGATCGTGAAAAGTGAGAGCACATATGGTGTGCAACTGTCAGCATTTCCTTTACATCAGGGTGCTGCAGAAACTCCTGCATCACAAGATTTAAACAATGGTCCATGCACGGAACACGAAAAAAGCCACCATTCGTGATGCATTTTACATCATTTGACCCATTGTCTCTTGCTATGAACCCTGCTCTCAGGGACAGAGGGTTCAGCCACTTGTCAGTTTCAGTCAGTACCACATCCAACATGTTTTCACTAGTGTGCGAACAGGTCACATTGTGCATAGCAATCGTTGAATGCTGTCAAATTCCTGGAAGATTGCTACCACAACAATCCACCTTACTGCACTGATTATTCACACTACCGACATCACAAACAACCCCCGGCACCTGCGCCCAGTGTGCAGTTATACACAAATATGAACTCCCCGCTGTTTTGCCACTTGTCCACATATCCATACTTAAATGGATGAATGGAGAGGAGGAATGTTGAAGGGCATGTCTTACTGAGTCTGACACAGTACGATACAACTTGAGGACAGCACGGGTTGAAAAGAATGTCATGGATGGGACTTTCCATTTTGGACAGGCACATGCAGCAAACCGGCGGAACCCAGAATTCTCCACAAAGGAGAAGGGCAAAAGATCAATTGCCAGCATTTCTGCTACAGCAGCATTAAGTTCACATGACACTGTATGATTGGGTGGGTACTTCAGCTTATGTGGAAAAACACTCTGTAACATGGGCTGACTTAAACGTTTTACACGGGGTGTGATGACAAATGGTTCTACTCTGTGAATGGCAGGGGGTGGAGTGTGGATGTTTTATGAAGACAGTTGCACAGGTGATGATGACAAATCCACAAACGCAGTTATCTTTCCACATTTACCAATCGGGTTGATGTATCACTTGCACTAGACATACTGCATTCACCACCACCACCACAAAAACTGCTACTCTCACCAGCACTGGACAACATTTCAAAATCATTATGGTCCTCCACCTCATCATGCCTGTAGTAATCATCTGCTCTTATTTCCTCACTACTGCACATGTTTAATTTCCTACTGGACTAAACACTTATGGAAGGGGATAACATGCTCATTATGGTTGCTGTCGAGGGTGAACGCCCCACTGTGGTAGTAGCTGCCATCTTGTGCTGGGTCCACAATGCCATGTGCCTATTCTTAAAATGCGTATGCTGTCCTCCTGTGCCCAGATGGCTCCCCTTTTTACCTTGACTCACACACAAGGCAAACCAGGCAGATTGCAACTGACTCATCATTTGCATCTTGAAGAAAAAAATCCCAAACAAGGGATTGTGATGGTCTAATTTTAACATGTCCATGATGCTGCTTATTGAACTCCGTTCTTTTATGTACTAAAGTGGGGGAAGGGTGCTACCTGATGTTTCAGGCAGTGCACACTTGGACTGCAACTGACCACCTTGACTACCTATCATTATTACTGGGTCATCATCATCATCATCAATTGAAACTGGTAAATCACAAGTTTTTACAGGGGGAGGGATTAATGCAAACAGACTCAGACAAAGCCATCTTGAATTTCTTTTTCTACGGTTCCCAACTGGAGTCAATTACATCATCATCATATTCATCAACATCAAACACATCCACATGTTCTGCTTGGATGCTGGCATGTGGACTGCATATTGCAACCACGGCAACATCATCATCACATTCATCATCATCATCAACACCACCATCACCTGATATTTTTTCACCACACTGTGAATCACCACATGGAAAATGTATGATATGAACCGCGGTGGATGAAATGTCACATTGTATGCTATCTTTGACATGATTATCAGAATCCTCAGGTTCAGTTACTGGGATGTTACTGGGAAGTATGACATCTACCTGCCACTCACTGCTTCAAACTCCACTATATTTCTGGACACGGTACACTGGTCAGAAGTCAAATTTGAGGCAGCAATGCTCATACTACCACCACCAGCAACTGCACCAACACCACCGGCTGGGACGACATCATCTCCTCCAACTATGAGTGAAGCTACTGATTGGGCTATAAATAACATTGCAGGAGAAATACCTTTCCTCACATCAGCAATGCACTTCTGCATCTGCATACTACTATGCCCACAGACTATCTTACTGGCAGCAGTGCCATGGCAAGAACCAGCTTTGCTTGCACGTCTCTTAGCAGGCATTTTGGGGGATCAACAATAATATTCTAAACAAATTTAGATTTTGGTATGTTCACTCTCTGATTGGGGGGACGCTGGATGTGAAGCCAAAAAAATAACTGTGGCTTCAGCAACAGACAGACACACACATTCACAAGAGAAAACAACACCTTAACTAACCAGTGGTGCTGAGGTCACAAACAATCCACTCTGGAAAACAATTCCTTTGCCGGTGGGGGTGGGGAAGAGCACTGTCTGCAGATTTTTATGGCAGTACATGCAGCAAAACAAAAAACAGCTACCACGATGGCAGTACAAAATCAGGCAGCTGCAGTGGATAGCAGGTTCACACTGCTGTGCCTGCCATTACACTGTGGTACAATAAAAGGTGTATTATTTGATGTCACGCAACACCACACACACACACTCATGCACACACACACACACACACACACACACACACACACAGTTTGTCTACAATGGTCAATGAGTAATGTGTAGCAAATTGAAAAGTTCAGTGATATGTCACATATTGTAAATAACCTGAAATTATGAACTGCTGCACCAGATCCGCACAACACATGATCAGCAAGAAAATGTCAACAATTACTGACAATATTACTGTGTGTACATTAACATAGTCAGTTATATAACAAAAACATAACCAAAGAACAAAGAACTCCCTATTTCTCCAACTTAAATCTACCTACACCACAGATACACCCCTCCCCCAAAGCCCACTTTCACTGTCTTTTACTACACACACTCAAAGTTGTACATTAACATTTAAAATCCACACACAAACAAAAACACTTGATGATATGAGCACCAGAAGGTTTCCTACAATCGATGAACTAAAGTTTGAGCCAAAAAAAACCCCATAAAAATGCTTTTTTGACAGCTTTTAGAAGGTTTGAATCACAGACAGCTCTCAGGGCTCACTGTCTCCTACAGCTTCCTACACACACTACCCTGAACTGAGGCTGTGCAGATCAATATAGAGCCCATGTGACCTGAAATCCCATGAATCACTGCAAAATTCACCTTCAGAACTTAAAAACAAGGCAAAGTGAGGTGAAGTACTTTGCTTCTAATGCACTTCGCTTCTAAAATTGGTGGAGTAGTGGTCTGGGAAGGTGGAGTAACTCAAACTCGTTATTTTAAATGGACTTCGTGTTACCCATCATAACGCAAATTAATCTGCTTCGTATTGCAGAGTACTCCACAAATTCGCCTTTACTCTGTGAATCACTTCGCAGAGCAGATTGAGCCCACATCACCCAAAACTACTCTCAGCCACATTTCGATGACTCACTCCCACACCACCGACAGTACACCGCAATAACCTACCACACTGCAAGAAGTTACCATTGTTCCAGCTCCTTTTTCCACTCTAACATATTTATTTATTTATTTCATGATTCAGACATTACCTTTGAGCAAAAGCTCTTTTTCAAAGGTTCCATGTCAGGTACAAAAAAGTGTGAACTACTGAGAACAAGAAAACAAAGGAGGGGTGGTGCCCTAGTGTAAGCAAATTACAAGGGTGAAACATTACTAACGCAGACATAAGCTATCTGGTAAGTGCAAAGAAACATGACAAGGCCAAACATTGTCAGGTACACAGGTATAATTTACAACAGCCAAAGGCTAGGCACAAAGGTATAATCTTCAGTAGCCAGGGAGCTAGATCTATCTATGTAGTGGAATTGATGTAGAGAGTTGGGGGTGAGGGATCTGGGATGTGGGCAGCAGCCTTGTGGGGGCTTTGTTAAAAGGGTGTGGAGGTGACTTGATTCATGTCAGTTAGCCAGGTGATTGTGTCTTAAGACTTGCAGGGTTGGGAATGCAATTACTGCCTTCAGCAACGGGCTATGCTTCCAGAGAGATACTGTTTAAGCTCGGCCTCAAAGGCAGGTAGGCTCGAGTTTGTCAGTAGGTGATCTAGGATCTTGTTAAGCCACAGAGGAGCATGGTATGCAAATGACTGCTGTCCCAGTGTTGTTCTTCTGAAGAGAACCACTAGGGAGCCCTGGGAGTGGCCTCTGGTCTGTTACTCAGATCTACAGGCAGGCAGCAAGCCACTGAGGAACAAAGCCACATTGCCTAGTAGTGATTTCTTGCCCAACAGGCAGGTTTGGAATTTTATTCTGTTGGGTAGGTTAAGCCAATTGGTCTGTCAAAGAGGGAACATTTGTGCATAAAATTGTCTGCCCCAACTGTTAGCCTACATGCCTTGTTAAGGGCTTAAAGGCTGTTGCAATGCATGCAAGTGCAGTATTGGAGGTGGCCCCATACACCACAAGTCCGTAGTCAATGACTGACAAAACTGAGGAGGAAACTGAGAGACAAAGGGCTAATGGTATGAGGTATTGCCTGTGCCTATAGAGCACACCAAGCTTTGCATTTAATGCTTTTACCACATAGTCGATGTGCTGCACAAAGGAGAGGGTGTCGTCGATAATAACCCCTAGGTACTTGAAACAGTGTACCTGCTCCAGTGGGGCAGCCTTGCTATTGGTGATAATAAGGGCAGGGAGGGTTTTCTTGTGATGGGAACTAGAGATGATCATCGTCTTTGTCTTTTTGTGATTGAGGAGCAGCTTTTTTTTACAGAACCAATCCTCCAGCCCATTGAATGAGCTCTGAAGCTCTGCCTGCAGGGCCATATGCTGCTTGCTGCTGCACAGAACAGCGACGTCATCCACATACAGGATGATCTTGCTCTTGCAAGCTTCCAGGAGTCTATGTATAAATAGACTAACTAGGAGTGGCCCCAATATTGACCCTTGGAGGACCCCTAGTGTAATTTCCCTTGAAGGAGATATGGCTGTCCCAATTTTGCCACTTTGTTTTCTGTGGGATAAGTAGTCTTGGAAGCATTGGACCACTTCAGATGAGAGCCCCAGGTTTAGTAGGTCAGTAAGAAGGATGCAGTGATTGACAGTGTCAACTGCTGTAGTGAGATCTATGGATACAGATCCCACCAAATGGCCGCCGTCCATGGCCTTGTGCATGTAGTTGGAGAACTCCACCAGGGCAGTAGCTGTGCAGTAGTTTCTGCAGAATCCAAGCTGTCGTGGGCATTGGAGTCCATACTTATGGAGGTACTCAGTAACCTGGTCCGCCACAATCATGTCTAGGGCTTTAGAGAGCAGAGAGAGGATGGAAATAGGCCTATACTTGGCAGTGTTGGACCAATCCCTGCTTTTTAAAACTGGGGTGACCAAGACTAACTTCCAGGTTGAAGGGAACTTTGCCTGGGCAAGGGATTTTATTAAAGAGCCTAGTAATTCGGCTCAGTAGTTCTTCAAGTGCTACCGCCACAAGCTTCATTACTAAACCATCACTACCTAGCCTTGTTTTCCCAAGCACCTTACCTACATAGGTTCTAACGTTAGTAATTGTGACCTGTTTAAAATAGAATTTTGGATGGGAATGGTTATGTTGTTTTCATGGAGGGGGAGGTTCTGGGCTATTTAAATAGTCTGGTGGCAGGACAGCACTAAGATCAGAGAACGACAGGTTAAAGGATTCGGCTATAATGTGCAGGTCAGTAGTAGGAGACCCATTAATGGTGAGCATTGTGTGGTGTCTCCTGTCTTCCTTTCCAAGCACGTCATTGATGTTGTCCCAGAAGCATCTACCATCCCCCCAACTGCTGTTTAGCTTCTCTTTGTAATGTGCTGCCTTGGCTTGCCGAATGAGCAGGATGCACTTGTTTCTTGCTGCCCAGTAATTTTGCCAGTCAGTGGGGTTGCGAATTTCTAGCCAGACACCAGAGGTTATCCTGCTCCTTCATACAGTTCAGTAGGTCATGGGAGACCCAGCCATTGGAGGCTGCCCTTAACCTTCTCTTTCTCAGTTTCTCTCTGCTGTGAAATTTGAAAGGTCTGGACAACTAAAAGAAGCACAAAAAAAAAAAAACTCCAGCAGCTCACTACAGGTTTTTACTGCCTGATTACCCCTCCATCTCTTAACTCCCATTATCTTGATAAGCTGCCTGGTCCTAGTCTTCAAATGTGCGCTTAAATAATATCAATACGTGCAACCATAGTTAAACCAGAATACCTTTTAATCTGCACATATATGTTGCCTTCTGAGCAGCAGACATCTTCATTTCTACTGCTTCTCTTCATCTCCTGGCTGCCCGCCTGCAAACAAGACACAGGATACGCAGCCTCACACCAACAGAAAATGAGCACTGCCCACCTTCAGTGCAAAAGACAATCTTCCTCTCTCTTAAGGCAAACTAATAGACTTTTTTAAATACAATAAAATGACAAAAATAAAAGCCAAGGACCACAACTGCAGCTTGATAACACACTGAGCTGATGCTGACACCAACCCACTCGTTAACTGGTGGTGCCATTTTTCTTTGAATTTTTTTGTAAACCTATGATCTCGGTCAATGAGCACTGATGCAGAAACATCAGCATGGGTATCATGTCAGTATGGCCTTGGCAATGCCCATGACAATGCTCACACAAGAAATGGCATAACACTACTTTGCCAAAAAGCCTCACATAATTTATACATGAAAAAATAAATAAAAAAGGCAAGAAAAGTTAAATATCTCACATAGTATCTGCCTATTACATAAATCAAATACACATCAGGGTTCTTGTGGAACAAGTGATTTATTTTACACTTGTGCTGTTTGACCTTAGGCACATCTCTTGGCTTATGCCACTCTTGAGGTTACCCAAGGTCAAACTAGTGAAGATGTAGGGTAAATCATTTATTCCACAGGTCCCTGTTGTGTATCCCTTACATGTATGTATTCATATACTGTATACTGTACATGTAGTAGCCTGCTCCCAGAGCACATATGCACAGTACTGTCTGACAAGCTGTACTGCTGGCCACTATCCTCACCCTCCTGGTACCAACATATACACCCTTAACATATACAAGAACTCTCTGTGCCTCACTGGGCACTCAGACATAGAAATGGTGTAGGCCTTATGATCACCGCACATGACTGGTCAGCGCTGGTGTACTTAAAGATTTAAGCAACTGTTCTTGTTTACAAGAACCCCAAAACTTAAGCCTAAATTGGTATCTGTAATTCCTGGCTTGATGGCTTAGTACATTAACTGGACTAACTCCATTAACTACACCAAACTCTGGCCCAAACTCAGCACCCTATACTGCCATAAGGATTGTTTCTCACTCCCTACACAGAAAGAGCTGGTCACAAAACTAATTTTGCCCTCCATAGGCTACACCAATGTTGTGTACAGCTCCATGCCCCTACAGTCTCTCTCAAAACTGGACCCATTATACAATGCCTCCTTCCGCTTTGCCTCAGATCTTCCCTATCAAACACAACACTGTTTCCTGTACTCGTCTCTCTCTCACCTCACTAGCCTGCTGCCACCTAGCCCACTGTACCACTTTCATTGTTAAGTATTGATTTGGTATGCTTCCCACTTACCTCTCCAATCTCCTGTCCCCCTCCACTAATCCAGGGTATACCCTTCACACCCGTAACCCTCGCTCCTTCACTTTCCCTCTACCTCATTCTCAATCTGGCATGTTATCCTTCACCTTCAGGCTCCCCTTCCTCTGGAACCATCACCCCCATGCTATCTGAACCTTCCCTACAGCTGCATCCCTTGAAAAGTGCCTAAAGCCTTTCCTATCCCCCTGCTCCTGCCTCCCTCCTCATCCCCCATGATGCAGTCCTCTCATCCCTTTTCCTCTTTCTCCTCTATTCTCTCCCCTTACTATCTAGTCATTCACATTTGAATCGCTGCACTTCGCTCCTTTCCTACTGTCTGTTTGTAAGACACTGTATTTTCCCATGCTATTTATTTGTACGTATAATATATATTTACAACACCATTGTACCTTGTTGTATATAGCTTATATAATATTCAAATGTAATTGTTTTGCATGTATTGCTATGCAGTCAATTCTATATTTTTGTTTCTCTGCTTCCCCTTCCCCAGGTCGCACCCGGAAACAAGCTTCAGCTCTGTGTGCCTTTCCCGGTTACCACATTTTAAATAAATAACTGATTTCCCAAAATAATGAAATGTAGTGCTGTTGCTGCAGGGATAAGGCCCTGAATTACTCATAGTTCACCCAATCCAGCAGGATCTTAGTTATTGTTCAGGGTGTGGCGACACAACTGTGAGTTCTTCCTCGGGGGGGGGGGTTCTACTCACTTTCTCAGTCTCAGGCCTCTCCTCATCTCTCTGCATGTTGCAGACAATCCTCTTTTGAGTTCACAGGTACAGCTTCCACCTGTAAAGCCCTACCATGTCAGACCGGCACACCATGTACTAGAATGCAGGCTGTAGTGTGCTGCGACAACCAGTATTGAGTATTGTTTCTGGCTGGGTGGCTTCCCAGACACAGAGCTGCTCTCTGTAACAGGGAGGCTGTGATGTAGTAAAAGTCTCTCTCTCTCTTTGCGGGAGAGTGTTTGCAAGACACTTAGCCTCTCCTGTGATTTCACTTTAGTCCCAGGCTCTACTGCACAAGTACATGATTTTCTCCAGGTTTTACACACAGGAATTCTATTTGCACTGTCAATGCATGGTTTGATATGAGATCTTTCTCTATAGCTTTGTACTAATTAAAAAGTTCTTGGCAGTCCCTGTTGTACACCGGGAAAGTCTCTTACAGCAAGGCTATAGACCTATTACTTCCAAGTGAGTGGATGATTCAGTGGTGCCTGATTTATTGTGGTCCTTCTCAAGTTCCTAAGCCCTTTGTAGCTTCTTCAGCAGGCTTTAGAGCCAGAGTGGATGTTCCTTCAGCCTCTGATCCCATCACTGTGCTGTCAAAAGTCAGAGGTGACAAAGATGGCTGCCTAAATGTTTGCCCACAGGCAGTGTTTCACAAAATTTCTATATTTTTACTGAGATGACATTGACGCCATCCTGGAAAAATTGCACCTCAAGCTTGGTGCCTTATTCAGGAACCTTAATTGCATCCCTCCTTCAGCACAGCGTGAACTAGTCCAGAAGATGATCCTCACCATTTTTGACCACTGTGATGTAGCCTATGGTGCCACTCCCAAATCCTCCTTTACCAGATTGGACACTCTATTTAACTCCTCCTGTCGATTTGCCCTTGATGCTCCATCACTCACTCATCATTGTGACCTCTACCATGCCATTTCCCTTCTACCACTTGCCGACAGGTGCTTCTCTTATAGTGCCAAACTGTCTTCTAAATTTTGGCTAGGAGAACTTCCCTCCTACCTCTTATGCTTACTGTCTCCCCGCCCCCACTCCCTCAGATCCTCTGACACTCTCACTTTGTTGGTCCCCCATCGTACCCCTCTCATCGGTCAGTCAGGCTTTACCCATTGTTTCCCACAAATCTGTAACCCTCCCCCAAATATGGCACTCCTCCTCCTCCCACTCTCTTTCCACTGCCTTGTATAACTTTCTGCCATCTAACTGCTCCTGCTTTAACCCTCCTTAACTGTCCTCCAATGCCTGCGCTCCTCTCCATGGCTCACACCCTCTATTAAACCTTCCACCCCAGCCTGCATCTCAGAACACTCTCCTCTCCGTTCATCGTTATGTACTATGTGTGACCCCTAGGTGGTGCTACCCCAAGGGCTACTACCCCTGCCTACTTGGCTAGTTGCAGGTTAAGGGGCCTGAGTACCAAAACGGGTGCCTCCACCCAGAGGTCAGGGTTGTTAGTGGTCAAGCTAACCTGGGCACTGCCCTCTGGGACAACTTAACCCCCCTTTTTCCCTTTTAGTGGCCTGAACAATACACAATAATCACTTTCACAATGACCATTGTTCACCATGCAATTACCCACACTGTTTGCACTTAACACCAGGGCTGGTTCCTCTAGCTCAGCCCTGGAGACCCCCTGCAAAACAAGGTTAAACACAGCAAACAGCAACAGTACAATACTTTTGGCACAAACTGGAACAACAGTGAGGTTAAATGCAAAAAGAGTTAGATCTGATTTATTTAGGGGACTTGAACAAGGGAGGGGTGTAATCAAGTTGATGTGCTCAAAGACTATTTCAATTAGACAGTAATGCATGCACTTCAGAGTCCCTACAAAATCACACACTCTGGGTACCCAGGTTGGGGAGAGGTGGGCTAGCCAGGAACGTTGCCCGGGGTAGGCCAGCATTGCAGCTGGTTGGGGTCCTGTGACGGAAGAAAGCAACATGAACAACACACACTATTTGTAATCTGGAGCTGGAGGGCTCAGTTTGTGAAAGAAAGATAACAAGGCAATCAGATGACAACACTTTTAGATTTAGCTGTTGTTGCAGGGAGCTACATAGTTACTCATGATACCCAGTACAGGACACAGGCAGGACAAAATTAAGACTGCAGGTTGTTGAGCTGGAGTGCCAGGAGAAGCAGGGCCCACACGAATCACCGAGGCATTGTTCCTGTTCAAGCGTTGAGCAGGGGGCTCATCCCCAGGCAGGTCTCTCGTCGATGGCTTTCTCTGTGCAGCGGGTAGTCTGGCTGGGCCAGTGTGGCAAGGCCCAGGATGAATGGAGATGCAAACGGATTTAGTTTGTTGGAGCTGGATGCCGCCTCCAGCAAGCAGAACACAATTCACACAGTGGGGAACCAAATCATGACCCACTATCAGCACACAGCACATTTACATGTGAGGAAATTCTACTGTACCAGGCAGATTACTATCCAGTCACAATTACAGAGTCTCTGCACAAACAGGAGTTCAGAGGTGGTGGGAAGTCCTGACAGGCCGATCGCATTCAGCAAATCTTCGGTCTTCTTCAGGTATGAGCGTGGTCACAATTCAGTGGCTTACTTCGTTCTCACAAACTCGGATTCAGTCCAAAATAATTCTCTTCTCCCTTTCAGGGGGCAGCAGGCAAACACGCAGGCCAACTCAAGCCTTTCCGCAGTTCTCCAGTGTGAAACTACGCAGCACAGCTGCTCGACTGTCTCGAGTTGTTGCTTCTTCACTTCCCTACTTAGATCTGACCCAAACTGCAAGCAAGCCTGGGACGTTCCCCAGGATCCAAAAGGTTTGGTTGGCTGATCTGTCTGCCAGTCACAACAAGGGCTCCCCCTCCAGGTTCAATTAGGTGCCAAAAGCCCAAAACTACAATTACTACAGAATTTTGCTCCCACAAAGCCCCTGGGGACATGCTCCATTTTAGAGTCCCCAAAGGTACTGATTGGCCCATCTCAGCAGTCCAGGACCAAAATGGTGGGATAAACAGAAACTGTCCATGCTGCAAATAAAGCAGGTTAGACAAACTACAATATATTTACTGCTCCAATAGATAATCAGCAAACAAGTACATCTTCTAAGAGGGCTCCCTCTGCACAAGTAGCGATGGCAGAACGGAGCAATTATCTGACAGCCCGGGTGGGACTCGAGCATAGAAACACTCAGCCTCCCTCCCAGATTAATTATAACTGCAATCTAAGCAGCTCTTAAAGAGACAGTTCACAAAGGCTTTACAGGCACTTTCTGGCAATAACATTTAAACTGCTAAAACGCAGGACACCGGCCTGGCATGGAGCATTTAGGCAAGCTCAAGGAAGACTTTTTGGGAACCCCCATTTGTAGGAGGTTACATATGTTCTTCAGATATGCCACTTGTAATTATACACATATTTCATAGCTATGTTTTTTTTATTTGTATATTACGTTACAAATGCGGCTGTATGATTATTTATATTTCTTTAACCGTGTCTTGTTACAAATGTAATTGAATGTTTAATTTCTTGTATGTTTTAAATGTTAAACTGTATGTCTAATTCTTCATCCAATTGTACCCCCCAGGTTGCACTGGGAGACTAGCAACTTGTTTTTCGGTGTGCCTTCCTCATGAAACATTTCAGTAAATAAATAAATAAATAATAAATAATCTTTTAACATTACTTTGGGACTCAGACAAGGCCTGTACAAGTATGTTCAAATGTCCAGGTTTGGGGCAGCAATCAGTGGATTTCCATTTTATTTGGGATCACTGATGCACTTGCTTCATTGGTGGTTGTTGAAGCCTCTGATGTGTGAATGCATGTGAATGGGTGAAACACTCTCTCCCTGCTAAGTATTAATGTCCATATCAATTCCAGCATGAGAGTCTAAATATTAAAAACATGTTTACATGCAAGCTAGCAATACAGATGATACCTGTCTATCACAGGTCAACAGCTACTGGCAAAGTTACTAGCACAGTTAATAGCGTTTGTAATGCTCTGTCCCTGCTTCTGGTTACCTGTATGATATTTATAGTATAAATAAATGGTCTGTGTATGACATGTCAGTATGTGAGAGATATGGCCTTTAACTTTCTAGGTCAGTAGCTGAGACCACAGGATGTTGTAAAACAGACCAGAAAAAACAGTTAATTAAGAAAGGTATTTTACTGCCCTTTTATGATCTGCCCAGGCTTTGGAAGCTGAAAACCAAATGCAAGTTTTATGATGTTACAAGAGGCAGGGTAATTGGGCTGGTTCTTCTCCTTTTAGCATGTAACCAGAAATGTGTGAAGAGTGGAGACCTGTGGATTGCATTTGTGACAGATTTGGTTGGCAATGGTGCGATTTAAAATACTGATAACACAAGCTTTAACAGTTCAGTGTGTCAGCTTAATACTGTACAGCTCACTTGCAAAATAAGGTAGTGATTTATTAAAAAAAAAAAAAGAAACAGAACTATATAATTTTGCTTACAGTCAAAGTTCCTACCTGTTTTATTTTATTTTTTTTATTAAAGTGCAAGTTAGAGTAGCTGTAGTTAGGGAAGAATATGGCTTCCAACTACAGTGAGCACATTGCAGACTACCTGAGGCAGTTGTGTAAGGAGAGCGGATTCCTTCATGAAAGAACAGCCAACAAGCAGAATCTCATAGAGGCTCTGATGACTGCAGATGCCCAGAGCCTCAAGTCATGGTCTGTGACTGAAAAGGGCCATACCTTGAGCATGGAAGGGCCAGAGTCCAGAGCAGTGTCCAGATCTGGTAAGGAGAACAGCAGGGCCAGTGCAAGCCAAGGGCCACAGCAGCAGGGGTAGGTCACCAGCATTCTGGAGCCAGAAGCCATCAAGCTGCAGATGGCATTGCAGAGGATGGAACGGGAGTTTGAACAGAGGAAGAGGGAATTCAAGAGAGAAGAGCCACAGAGGAGAAGAAGGAGCGAGAACAGCAAGAAGCAGAGCATGAACAGTGAGAGGCTGACCGTGAAGAGCTAGAGCACCAGAGGCAACATGAACTGGAGAAGCTATAACTCCAGCCCCCAGCACCAGCACAGGTAAGAGGCTTGAGTTTAACTGGAACTACAGGTTGAGGTTATAAATTAAATTCTGAATTGATAGCCGAATTTAAAGAGGGGGAGTATATAGATGCCTTTTTAAATTCCTTTGAAAAAGTTTGTATTCAGGCAAATATTCCTAGACGGTTCTGGAGCTTCCAGCTATCCCCGCTACTTACTGAAAAAGCTTGGGATGCATTGGGTCAAATGGACAATGAGAACAGTAATGATTACAGTAAACTGAAAACTGCACTTTTAAAAAAGTATGATTTAACTGCAGAAGCACACAGAGCTAAATTCCATAAGCTCAGGAGAAACCCTGACATGAGCTACAAGGAGCTAGCCATGAAACATCAGTTTTTAAAACATTGGCATGAAGGAATTGAAGCAAACTCTGTAGATAAAATTGAAAATGCTGTATTGTTAGAGCAGTGATTTTGGGCATGTCCAACAGACCTGAAAACCTGGCTGGAGGTCTGAGTCCCAAAACGGTGCAAGAGGCTGCTGAACTCTCGGACTGCTATGCCAAGAGCAGACCTGCTCAGAGAGCAAATGGTGCAAGGGTGGCAACAAAGAAAAGGAAAAGCACACCTTTAGGGCAGCTAAAACCCTCATTGCCTCCACCAACACCAGTTAGCCTCAAGTTTCAAAGAAAAGATTTTTCTGAAAAAAGAAATGAATGTTGGGGTTGCAAAGAAACTGGGCATATTGCCTGACAGTGTCCCAAAAGAATGAGCAATATGCAAAGTGGTGCTAGGAAAGAAGTGGGTTGTTTGTGTGCCCCTGAAAACATGCCTGTAAACATGAGGGAACACATGCACCCAGTCACTGTGACTGGTGTACAGATACACTGGTTAAGAGACACAGGGGCATCCCTGACATTGGTAAATAGGGATCTGGTAGAGCCTGGTCAGCTTATATCCAATAAATTTGTAACTGTACAGGGCTTCACTGGGGAAGAGAAAACATTGCCACTCGCTAGTGTTCTCCTAGATTGGGGTGAGCTGGGGAAATTGTGCAACATAGTGCTGTAGCAGAAACTTTAGCAGTTGATGTAATTCTCAGCAACAATCTCAAATAGGGGATGGTGTGTGCAGTTACCCATAGCCAAATGGCAAAGGAAAATTGTGGTACCCCGGACCCCATAGAAGCCACCGTGGAAACCACTGGGCGGCTGATTCCCCAGCCTGGGTCTCCTGAGATGGAGACTAATGAAAGTGGGTAGACATTTCCCCAGTAACAGTTAACCAAACAGCTACAGAGGGTTACTCCAAGAAAGGAAGGGTGACCCATTGCCTGAGGGTTAGAGATGACAGTGATACTGAGTCCCCTGATGCTAGAGCAAGGGACCTAGTTTAGATACTGAAGGGGACCTGTCCCATGCCTTGGGAATGTGTAAGGAGTTTGCAACTGCTCAGAAAATTTACACTAGTCTAGAGAAGCTGAGGGCTTGGGCAGATTCTGATGGAGCACAAGGGAGGTGATGGGAAACATAAGGTTTATTGGGAAAATTAACTGATGTATATGTAGGATGCTAAGACAAAGGGAAGGATGATAGGCAGACAACTTGTCATTCCCCAGGGGTACCGTGAGTAGTTGCTCAAGATTGCACATGATATTCCCTTGTCAGGTCATCTGGGAATCACACACACTATGCAGTGATTGGCACAGAATTTCTATTGGCCCAACTTCACCCAGCAGGTGAAGGACTATTGCAGGTCTTGTCACCGATGCCAAGAAATAGGGAAGGCAGATAAGAAAACCCAAGCCGCCCTAATTCCATTGCCCATAGGGGAGAAGCCATTCCAGAGGGTGAGAATGGATATTGTGGGCCCTTTTAATACTCCCAGCCCCTCTGGGAAGAGGTTCATCCTGTCTATGGTGGATTATGGCACCCAGTATCCGGAAGCAATCACCCTATCCTCACTGTGTACAGGCATAGTGGCAGTTGCCTTACTTGGGATTTTCTCCCGTGCTGGGTTTCCGCAGGAGGTTATTACCGATTGAGGTGGTTCCTTCATGTCAGACCTGATGAAATGTTTGTGGGAGAAGTGTGAGCTGGTGCAGAGATGTACAACACCTTATCACTCACAAGCCATTGGGCTTGTGGAAAGATTTAACAGTACCCTTAAGTCAATGCTCCAAGAATTTGCAGAACAGCATGGGAGGGACTGGGAGAAATACCTTCCCACCTGTTGTTTGCATACAGAGAGGTGTCCCAAGAGTTGACAGGGTTCTCTCCCTTTGAGCTCTTATATGGGCACAGGGTACACAGCCCCTAGACTTGATCCAGGATGATTGAGAAGGCAAGCACGCCACCCAGGGAACTCCCATAGTGGATTATGTCCTTAGGTTTAGGGAAAGGCTGAAGGAGCTTATGGGGACAGCTCAGAGCAACCTGGCAGCTGCCCAACAGAAACAAAAAGTGTGGTATGACCATGATGCCAGAGCTCACTCATACATGGCGGGTCAGGAGGTCATGGTTCTCATTCCAGTCTGGAAGGACAAGTTGCAGACTGAGTGGGCAGGACTGTACAAAGTAGTCGGAATGGTAAATGATGTGAACTATATCATAGAGTTCTCTGACAGAAGACATACAGAAAGAATGTACCATGTCAACATGATGAAGCTATATGATAATAGGCCTGACATGGTGTTTACAGTGTGTGTAGTCCTGCGGAGGGCAGCGGACGGATGAAGGAGACCCCCTTCTGGATTTGCTGGAAGAAAGCAAGTGGGGGTCCTCTGTGGAGGCAGTTAAATTGTCACCCCAGCTGGCCCTGGACCAGATCCAGGAAGTAAGGGAGGTTTTAGTGGACTTTACCCAACTGTTTATCACCAATTCTGGACTAACCCTCTTAGCAACACATAATGTGGAGACAGTCATGGACACAGGCGCCCATATGGCAAACAGCATATTGGGTGTCTGAGGCTGTCCAAAAGGACATTAGGAGGAAGGTGGAGGAAATGCTGGATTTAGGGGTAATCTAGAAATCCCACAGCCCCTAGACCTTACCCATAGTCCTTGTTCCCAAGCAAGATGACACTTCTAAGTTTTATGTGGACTGAATGCAGTCACAAAGTCAGACACCCACCCGATGCCATGAACGGACAAACTCCTGGACAAGTTGGGAGAGGTAACCTACCTTACAACTATTGACCTGACAAAGGGGTATTGGCAGGTAGAGTTAGCTGCCAGAGCTAGGGAGATGTCGGCCTTCATCACTCCAGTAGGGTTATTTGAATTCAAAGTAATGCCTTTCGGAATGAAGAATGCCCCGGCCACTTTCCAAAGGTTGGTGAACCAGGTGTTAAATGGTGCTGGCGAGTACCCTCTGACATGCCTGGATGACATTGTCATCCTTAGTGCCAGCTGGGAGGAACACCTGTCCCACCTTAGGGAAGTGCTGGGCAGGATACAGAGGGCCAGGCTCATGGTCAAAGCTGAGAAATTCCAGGTGGCCATGGCTGAAGTGGCATACCTCGGGCATGTTGTAGGCCAGGGACAGCTCCATCTTAACCAAGTAAAAATAGAGGCAATCAAGGCATGGCCCAGACCAGAAGTGCAGAAGCAGGTCAGGAGTTTTCTAGGAACAGCAGGGTACTATAGGAAATTTGTACCCGATTACAGGTGCCCTGGCTACTCCACTACCTGACCTGGTAAAGAAAAGGATGCCAAAGAAAGGCACATGGGAACCTGCCTGTGAAAAAGCCTTTACCATATTGAAGGAGGCACTGTGCAGTTCTGTATTGACAAGTCCAGACTACAGCAGACCCTTTTTAGTTCAGACTGACACCCCAGATGTGGGTATGGGGGCAGTGCTGAGTCAGAGATCCAACCAAGGGAAAGATCACCCATAGCGTACCTGAGTAAAAAGTTACTTCCCAGGGAGCAGGCATACTCTACTGTGGAAAAAGAGTGTCTTGCCATAGTGTGAGATCTAAAGAAAGTAGAGCCATACTTAATATGGGCAGCATTTTGAGGTACAAACTGATCACAACCCCCTGGCTTGGCTGACACAAATGTGAGTAACGAATGGTAGACTATAAAAATGGAGTCTTGCCTTGCAAGGGTGTGACATGACAATCTTACATAGGGCTGGAGCAACCAATCAGAATGCCGATGGCTTGTCGCTTCTGTATGAGGAACGAACTGACTTGTGGAGTTCATCCCATGCAGGGGAAAGAGCCCCCAAATTCAGTCTAGATGGGGAGGAGTGTGACACTCTGCCCCTGCTTCTGGATAAATAAATGGTCTGTGTGTGAAATGTCAGTATGTGAGAGATTTGCCCTTTAACTTTCAAAGTCAGTAGCTGAAACCACAGGATGCTATAAAACAGACCGGAAGAACCACTAAATTAAGACTTCCTTACAGAAGGGTATTTTATTGCCCTTTTATGATCTGCCTAGGCTTTTGAAGTTGAAAACCAAATGTGAGTTTAATGACGTTACAGAAGGCAGGGTAATTGTGCTGGTTCTTCTTCTTTTAGCATACAACCAGAAGTGTGTGAAGTGTCATAAAATCCCTCAGATCACAATAGCACAGGAAATCAGCCCAAGAGGACATGAGTGTGGGATTGTTAAGTTCAAAGAGAAAATGTTTAATTAAAGACTGTTATATTTGGGAAATGGCCATTACAGATTTTTCAAAGCAATGACTCACATCCTCACAAATACTTATGTCAGAAATTATCTAAGGGAGGTTCTAGCTGACTTCATCAAAAAAGGGGTGGGGACAGATAGAGTTAAAAATGAAACATTGCATAAGGGATGGTGACATATGATTCTAGACTCTGACTGGGAAAGCACTTAGAAAGGTAATAGCTAGAGAATAATTAATTATCTGGGGCTGGAGTGTTTGTTCTGAAACTTCCTTTTTGTTTTACAAGATTGTAAGCTGTATGCTATATTGTTCTGTGTTTAGTTTTACGTTTTTATCATATTTTTAGTAAACAATCATTTCTCTGAAATACTGCCTGGGTGTCTTTCAGTTTCTTTTTTGCATGTGATGCATATGTGGTTAAGTATGACAGCTTTTAAAAGTTTGATTGTGTTTCTTAGCTAAAAAGTAAGAATATACCTATTGTCTCTTATAGAGTTTTGAGGGCTCATTTTCGAGACCTGGCTGGGTGCCCCTGGTGAAAGATTGTACTGCAGTCCCGAAGAGGGTACATATCTGAGCCTGTAATTGGGTATGCTAGCATAAGGTTCACAGTTTGAATCCCTCCAGAACTTGAGGCTAAAGGTAATTCGGAGCCAAAGCAGACAGGAGGGTTACCTTGTCTCTTACCTGTTCACACTATTGCATTCTGAGGTTGGCACTGTGGGAGCAGAGGACCTGACCTGCAAAGTGCATTTGTGACAATGTTCATGGGTAGATTAGGTGGGCTGAAGGCTTTTATCTGCTGACAACATCCATGTAGATAAATAGCATCTTGTCTAGACATGCATTCCTGCTTAACAGAAACTTTTGGTTTTAAACACAGCCTTATTCCAGTACATGCTTCTTGCAAATTCACTCTTGGGTATCAACAAACCCAATACCAGGTAAAGATCTGGGCATAACATAAATGCCTGTACAAAATACATGCATGGGCAAGTTGTGGAGGCAGCCAGGAAATCACAGGTCAGTCTAATTCAAGGCTTGATTGTTTCAGAGAAATGTAATGGGGCTAATATTTCTTCTCAGAATTTGGTTCATGACTCCTGTCTGCTCAATCAATGATGGACTATCTTCCATCAAAGTGGCCCTCCCAACTCTTTGTGATTCTGGTGGCTTCACAGCTCCTTCCATGGTGTTCTCAGTCTCATGTAGTTTCTGTGTATATCTGGAAACAAAATATTTTGCTTTGGGCTCCAACTGAGGTTCATGTTGTTTGGACGTCTCCTGAGGTATTTTTTCCAGTAGCAAACTGATAATATTGTTGATGGATTAATACCATCCCAATTCAGTTTCCTCATTAGAGGTGGTACTGTCCATTGTGTTCTGTGACTATAGAGGTAATGCTTTAACTGTAAGTGTCTGTCTGTGAGTGGCAGATATATTATTGGATTGTTCAGGCAATTCAGATACAACAGGAGTAGTAGTCGAAAGAGCTATTGCGATGTTAAACTTCGCCTGCGAAGTTCATGCAACCTGCTGAAAATTCATGCTCCATGGAATTTGCAGTTTTTTTAACACTCTGAAACTTCGATTCACGTGATCTATGCGACCCTTCCAGCAAAATTCACCTTTTTTAATGTGAAGCATGAATTTGATGCTCCGCAACAAAATGCATGAAATTCATAGCTGTGAATTTTGTGAAATTGTGCCACGAATTCTGTAAAATCAACGAATTAACTCACAGAGTGATTTTCGTGTACTTTGTGCACCATTGCTAGTGGGTTCCATTTGCTGAAATGGCAACAAGTGATTCTGGTGCATAGTCTGGTTTCTACTATGTCCTCTTTCCGGTTGTATTTCATAGACATGCATGTCCTGAAATTGCTGCACAATAATGTAAGGTGTTCTCCACCACCTAGCAATAACCTTGTGCTCTGCAGGTAATTCCAGATTCTGCAAGAGCATTCTGTCTCCTTGTGGCAATTCTAAAGCATTGACCTTTTGTTGTTTTAGTCCTTGTTGGTTTTACTTCCCTTGGCAGGTGCATCCAAGGCCAGCTAGTACGCTGCATCAAGCTGATCCTTCAACAGCTCCCCTATTGTAGTTATGTCTCCAGCCAAGCTTAACTGGCAGGTATACCACAACAAAGGTCCACAGCAGATATGTCTCTAGCCAAGCTTCACTGGCAGGTACACCAAAACAAAGATCCACTGCAAATATGTCTCCAGAGAATTTTCACTGGCAGGCATGCCAAATCAAAGGTCCACAAGTAATGTAGACTGTATGCCAGACAACAACAAGCATTTGTCAATGCCAAAGTTCATCGTCTGGAATTGATGTTGGCACGCACCAATTGGCAGGACTACAGTTCTCAGCAGAATTAACAAGTTATGCCACCAAGTTCACATTCCTATTGAAATACAGTGAAGTGCATACCTGTTTCCTCAATTCATGATCTGGCTTTGAGAGTGATGATGTGTCTGCAGTTCAGAGAAAATAAGGGCGCTGTAGCCCCACCATGGGTTGGGGGGGACATCATGGTTAGAAACCCTAACACCCCAGGTGTTTGTTGTTGGTATTTGCACTACAAATTTTCAACATGGCCTTTTGTGACCCCCACCTCATGAAAGCATTTGGGAACTCTGCTCATGAATAGTGGCGCTGTGATTTTGTTAATCTGTCCCGAACATTCATTTCTCACAGTGACTGCGCCATTCTACACCAGATGTGTGAAAACATGGTTCAGACAGGATGTGAAAAATTACAGCTGTACCATTCATAGGGAGTTGTGAAGAGAAGGCAGTGTTGAACATCTGGAGAGAAAATATTACAAATCCTCAACGTTACTAGTGTGTGTGGAAACAGCGCAATGCCCAATGATAAAATCATCATTTTATGGACTTTTGTTAGCAATTTTCAAAATAGGTATTTTGAGACCTCTGCTCATGAACACTGTCACTGTGATTTTCATAATCTGTCCCGAACATTGATTTCCCACAGCAACCGCGCTATTCTCTGCAGGAAGTACAAAAACACATTTTGGCCTGGATGTGAAAAATGATAGCTGTACTGTTCATAAGGAAATGTAAAAAAATGCCAATGTTGAAAATCTGGAGTGAAAATACTACAAATTCATGAAGTTATGTGTGTGCGTGGAAACTGCACAACACATGCTCGTAACACAGTCATTTTATGGACTTTTGTCACCAAATTTTCAACATAGGCATTTTGAGACCTCTGCTCATGAACAGTGTCACTGTGATTTTCGTAATCTGTCCTGAACACTGATTTCCCACAGTGACAGTGCTTTAGCTACATGCTAACACCATCTGCTTAACTTTCCATTGCCAAGGGAATCCTGATTCCTTCCCTTACCTATGCAGTCCAGCAAAACAGCTCAGCAAAGTCTAGAGTGTGCAGTAATAAAAATAATTAATACAGAAGCAGCAAGAACACTGCACCACTCAGAGAAACTTTAAATAAAGCAACAATTTTAATTTAATTTATGAAAAACACATCAATGGTACTAAACACAGCAGGTACGTAACCACAAACCTCTACCGGTTTCGCATACATCCGGGCTACCTGTAAGATCTCCTTTGTCCCTACCACCCTCTCCACCCACTCTGCTCCACTGGCAAGGGATTGCTAGAGATTCCCAGGGTTCGCCTTCAATCATTTGGGGATAGGGCTTTTTCTTTTATGGCCCCGACCCTGTGGAACTCTCTACCTCATCAGATTAGAGAGTGCCTGTCTGTGTAATCATTTAAGAGGTCTCTGAAAAGCCACTTATTTGCACTAGCATTTGGATAGATTATTTTAATGGTCGTTTTTATTGTTTTATGTCATTATTTATTATAGTTGATGTTTTATTCTTATGTACTAGCACTTTGATTTATTGAAAAACGCTTTACAAATAAATTTTGATTTGATTTGATTTGACTACTACCTGGGCTCCTTGATTGATTCTATCCTTAGGTTAAATGTACCAAAATCTCTGGATTTGCTACTCACTCCTATAACCTCTGCTCATCAGCTTCGGTCAGTTGACAAGTCGCTCCTAAAAGTCTCTAGATGTTATACCTCTAAAGGCACTTGTGCTTTCAGGCATATGGCACCTAAATTTTGGAATGCTCTTCCCCTGGCACTCAGGCAGAGTGAGACCCATAAAAATTTCAAGAGTGAACTTAGGGGTTATCTACTGAGTACTGACTCTTGTGCTTGTTTTGACCCCACCTGATTTAACACATGCTCTTGCCTACTCCTTAGCTATGACACCTGCGCTTGCTGTCCTACCTGACTTCTATTTGTACCTTTTTGTTTCCGATTTGTACTTATTTGTTTCTTAGGGCCTCTACTTCTCCTCTCTATTTCTCTCCTTTTCTCCTCTTACCACACTTGTGTCTATATTTTGTGTTTCTTTTATCCACTTTCTACCCCTTTCTTTTTTCTGCCCCGCTGCCTCTACTCCTACCTTCCTCTTGTTTCTTTATCCCTCTCCTACTCTGTCTGGCTTAAATATCTCTACCTGTCTCTGTCCTGATATTCTTCCTACCTACCTAAGCTCATATTTTCTACAATGTTATATTGCTTAGTAACTGTCTTGCTTTCTGTTTTGTTTAATGAATTGCACTCTTCTCCTCACTGCAGTCTCACTGCACATCACCTGCTTTGTTTTCAGGCACTACATGAAGAAAAATTGCATTTGTATTTACTGACTGCCTCTCTTTACTGCACCTTTGTTAGCACTAATGTTTTGCACTTTCTGTACAATGTTTGTGACTTTGAAACTGTATCTGTTTGAAACTGTTATCTGTATTTGTTTACTATGTCTCTATACTCTCCCGGGTCATGCCTGAAAATAGTCAAGTTTGGCTAATGCGCCTACCCAGTAAACAAAAACTAAATAAATAAAAACAAATTCTGCACCAGAAGTGCAAAAACACATTTCAGCCAGGATGTGAAAAATGACAGCTGTACTGTTCATAAGGAGGTGTAAATAAATGGCAATGTTGAAAATATGGAGTAAAAATATTACAAATTCACGAAGTTACGTGTGTGCATGAAAACTGCACAATGCACACTCATAATACAGTCATTATATTGACTTTTATCACCAAATTTTCAACATAGGTATTTTGAGACCTCCGCTCATGAACTGTGTCACTGTGATTTTCATAATCTTTCCCGAACATTGATTTCCCACAGCGATCACACTATTCTGCACCAGAAGTGCAAAACTGCAGTTGGCCAGGATGTTGAAAATGACAGCTGTACTGTTCATGAGGAGGTGTAAAAAAATATCAGTGCTGAAAATCTGGAGTAAAAATATTACAAATTCGCGAAGTTACAAGCGTGCGTGGAAACTGAGCAATGCACGCTCATAAAACAGTAATTTTTTGGGATTTTTTCACAAAATTTGCAACATAGGCTTTTTGAGAACCCACCTAATGAACAGTAGCACTGTCATTTTTTTAATCAGTCCCAAAAGGTGAATCCATGCAGTGACTGCGAAATCACCTTTCGGGAATGATTGACAAAATGACAGTGCCACTGTTCATGAAGTGGGCTCTCAAAAAGCCTATGTTGCAAATTTGGTGATATTAGGGTTGAAGGCTGAGGTTCATTCTGTGCATTTCAGAATGATTAGCTGTGCCTAGTTGGTAGCTTATGAAGGAGAAGAGGTCCACTCGTGTTGGCCAAGCAAGAACTCCCCCCTTCAGTAGCGCGGTGTGGAAAATGTATGATGAAAGGGAGATTAGCCTGTAGCTGCATCACTGTCTTGATGTTTTGTTTGCACTTTGACCCTTTTCTTTGGAGCACTGCATTGTTCCCCCTCTTTCTTTTTTCTCTCCCCCAGGAAAAATGCCATATCAGTGTATATGTTGGTTTTTATGTTTCCAGTCTGGAGTAAGTAAGAATTTTGCTCTGGGGCTGTTCAGTGTGTTTTTTTTCTCACAGGAAAATGTTATGTTAAATACATTATTGGCGTTTATGTCCTGTTTGAGAGCAAGCAAGCAAAGATTTTGCTTTGGGGCTGCTCGGTAAAGCTTTTTTCTTGCTTTTTTGAAGTTTTCTCCCGGGAACGCTGTGTGCTTTGAGTAAATCATTGGCATTTATATCCTGGTCAGGAGCAGATAATTTGGAGCAGCATTCCCTTTGTCATTGCCTGTTTCTATGGCTCCTGTTCTGTTACAGTTGGTTTAATCTTCAAAGAGGGGGGACTGCATGGTATGTCAGGACTATTTCAGAAGGTCTGCAATATCGCTCAAAGTTCAGGACGTAACATTGAAGAAGTGAAAATAAAGTTGAACAGACCATGACATAAAGAAGAGAAAAGTGCTAAAGAGGAGAAAATAATCATTTTGAAAACTGAACTAACAGAAGGGGAATTTGCACAGCCACATACAGGTAACCCCTTCATCTGGGAAAACCAGGTGAAGGGAAGTTTTGTGTTTGGTTCAAATGATAAAAAACAGTACTTATCAAACAAAGAGTCTGATTTGTTGAAAATGGAAAGCCCTGAAACACTGCAAGGGAACAGGAATAGCAAAGGTAAAACCCCTAGATTATCAGGAGTAACCCCAGAAGAAGAGACTAAACCCCAAAAGGGAGAAAGAGTACAGAGCATCAAGAAGAGGGGAAAGAGGGGTACACGCAAGGGAAATAATACTGAAGAAGTTGAGTGCTCTTCCTCCTTCTGACCCCCATAAAGGGGTATATTGCCTCACCCATTTGAACCTATGATATATTCTCCTTAAAAAATAAAAACCTTGCTTAAAATGAAGAAATTAAAAGAAGGGGAAGTGATGGTTTTAGGAGAAGGGGGAGATAATGGTTGTATTACTGTGGAGCATTTAGAAAAGCACCCAAGAAGGGATGACCCACTGGGGGGAGAACTTTTTCCAGGATTAATAATGAAAGGAGTGGGAAAATCTGCTGGGGTGGGGGGACAGAGGAGAGTATGCAGGAGAAACTTCTGAAGGAAATGTGGCGGGGGTTGTAACTTTGAATTTAGCAGTATCGTCACTTATGAGCAAACTTGCGAAGGCTGTGGAAAAATTGGATTCTTTGGTTATTAGGGCCATGGAATGTGAAAATAGAGTCAGTAATATAGAGGACACTTTGCCAAAAATTAACTCTATAATTGAAAGTAGTAAAAAAGAGTTGGAAGAATTGAAAATAAAAATTGAGGACCTGGAGTCCAGGTCCAGAAGAGTAAACTTAAAAGTTGGTAACTTACCTGAAGGAATTGAAGGAAATGATTCAGTGTCATTTTGTGAAGAAATGCTTGCAAAGGTGCTGGGACTTCCTTATCCAGAGAAAAAAAATTAAGTCAACAGAGCACATAGAGGATTTGGGAAAAAAGATATACAGGGAGACCATGTTTTATATATATATATATATATATATATATATATATATATATATATATATATATATATAAACATTGCATTATCAAGACAAAGAAAGAATACTTGCAAAAGCTAGAATGGAAAAAAGGCTTATATTATAATGGATGAAGCTACAAGTCTATCAAGATATTCCACCAGGGATTCTGGCTAAAAGAAAAATGTTTGATGAGGTTCGTGATAAGCTTAGAAAAGAAGGAATGTGGTTTGTAATGATGTATCCAGCTAAATTGAGAGTTTGTATGGATGGCAGAACTTTCTATTTTAACTCACCACATGATGTGAAAATGGCTTTGATGAAACACCAAACATCTTCAAGACAAGCTTCAGATGCTGATCGGGGAGGGTACCGAAACCTGAGGGGGTAGGTTGGGAGGGAGAGCTTTTCCCCCTCCCAGCCTCCCTGCCCCCCCTTTCCTGTTTCTATTTTTTTGCTCTCCTGTTGACTCATATTATCTTTATTAGGAGAATTATTTGAGGGTAGTTATAGTGGTGGAGTAGAGGGATGGAAGGGATTAGTTGTTTTGAAGAGGGGCCACGGTAGGTGAAATATTAGTGGACTAACTCTCACTCCAAGTTAATAATCAACTTTGTGTCCAATAGAGGTTAGGCAATCTCTAAATGGGGCGGGTAGGACTCAAGGTCGAATGCGATACTTGGGAAAAGGATATCTAGGTAGGGAAAAGAAACAAAAGGAAAAAATATGGATAAAGCAACAAGCAGAAAAGACTAAAAAAAAAGCATGGGTGCCAGGCTTGTGAAACCTGGAGGATCATTAGAAACATTTGGGATATCAGTGGCTTTGACAGAATGCATTGGAATTATGCAAACAATGTTTTCTTTCTTTTATATTTATGGAAAGGTTGAGATTTTTGACTTGGAATCTGAATGGGTGTAAGGATAGAGTGAAATTGAGAAAAATAGTGAAAATAGTAAAAGAAAAACATTTTCTTTTTTTTACGAGAGACAGATTTTAATCAAAGGGATGTGTGGTATTTTGGTAATCTGATGGGGCAAAGGGATTTGTGTCTAATTTTACAGATGCTGCTAGGAGTACAGCAGTCTTTCTGGAGGGTCTTCTCAGAGATGCAGTTGGGAATTATAAAATGGATGTGGAGGGGAGATATGTGATTGTAGAAATTGAGCTGCAAGGAGGGAAGCTGACCTTAGTTTCCATTTACAGTCCTAATCAAGATAACCCTGGATTTTTTTCAGATTTTTATCTGGAATTGTCTCAATTTACAGCACTTAGGATAACCGGAAGATATTTTAATTAGATTTTAGAAATAGTAAAACAAGCACATAAAGATCTAATCTTGATGGACCCATTTAAGGAGTGTTACCCAGGTTTGAGTAAGTATTCATATTATTCAAAAACATATAACTCTTTTTCAAGACTAGAATATTTTTTTGTAAGTATAGAGTTGCATAAAGTAATAAAAGATATAGCGTATGAGACTATTAGGGTCTCAGACCATGCCCCAGCAAGAATGGAAATAGAAAAAGTAAATAGGGGCAGTAGGTCTGGTAGGATCCAGTCTTGGAGGATGGATAGTTTAGTCTGGATGCTTCCAAACATTAGGGAAAAATTTCAAAATGAGATTCAATGGTATTGGAAATAGAATTTAGGACAAGGGTTAAGTATTAATGTTCTATGGAACGCATTAAATGCATATTTGAGAGGTTGGTTGTCCTCTCAGCTAATTATGGGGAAAAACCTACAGGAAAAGGAAATAGTAGAAATAGAGAGAGAATTGGCTATAGTCGAAAATGAATATTTACATCAAATATCGGAACAAATGTAACTTAAATATAGACTAATTAGAGACAATGTGGGACAAAAACTGCAGGAGAAAGCAGAGAGAGAGAGAAAGTTGAATAAAGCTAGAGCAAAATATTAGTACTATGGGGAATTACCAAGTAAGGTTTTAGCTTACCAGATTCAAGCAGATGGGAATAAAAATATAATTCAGAATATATCTAGGGAAGATGGGATATCTACTTGAGAAAAAACAGAGATTTTAAAAGTGTTCTCAGAGTATTATGAGAAACTATATATTCCGGACGTTTTACCAGACATGGGTGGAATTCAAGAGTATATACAGGTTTTGCAGCTTCAGAAAGTTGTAGAATCAGATTTAGATGATTTAAATAAAAAAATTACAATTGGAGAAGTAACAGAAATAATAAGAAACCTAACAAATAACACAATCCCAGGCTCAGATGGTTTAATGTTTGAATTATATAAAAATCAGTCAGACGTCTGGCTACCACAGTTAGTGTTGCATTTTAATAATTTCGTAACATCAGAGGCTTTGCCAGATTCTTTTAATGAGGCACAAATAGTGCTGTTATTAAAAAAAGATAAACCAGAAAATGTATGTGGTTCTTACAGACCTATTTCTTTACTGAATAGTGATTATAAAATATTTGCTAAAGCTCTGGCAGAGAGATTATCTAAAGTGGTCTGAAAGTTGGTACATCAGGACGAGGTTGGTTTTGTTTTGGGGAGACAACGTCAGCAGAATACAAGGAAGGCAATTAATGTTATTGAGTCTTTTAGGGGAATGAGCAGTGTATTCCTCTCACTAGATGCCAAAAAGGCATATGACAGGGTGCAGTGGCCCTTCCTGGTGGAAATATTGAATGGATATGGGATAAAGGGTAATTTTCAAACTTGGGTTAAAATTATATATAGTCGACCAAGGGCCAGGGTAAGCGTGAATAATGTTCTTTCTTCATATTTCCAGCTGGCTAGAGGGATGAGGCAGGGCTGCCCTCTTTCTCCCTCCTTGTTTGTCCTGTTCTTAGTACCTTAGGCCATTAATTTAAGATTCCATATTGAGGAATTTGGACTACAGATGTCAAGGGGTCTGATTTTGACAATGCTTTATGTTGATGACATACTCTTAGCTTTAAAAAATCCGGAAGTAACCTTCTCAGAAGTCTGTAAAATTTTGGAACAAATTGGAAAAGTCTCATGTTACAAAGTAAACTGGGGGAAATCTGAAATGCATTATTCGGGATCGACAGATCTTACTGAAAGTCAGAAATTGACAAATATACAAAAAGATAAAACCAAATATTTGGGGGTGGTGCTGGCAGTGGAAACAGATAGGATTCTTCAATTAAATTATGATCCACTCATAAATAAAATCAGATTAGATCTGAGAAAGTGGCAATCTTTACCTTTAGTGTTAATAGGTATAATCAGTATGAAAATGAATGTTCTCCCTAAAACTGCTTTTTCTGTTTCAATCTATTCTCTTAAGCCTGTCAAGAAAATGCTTTCAGAATTTAGAACATATGGTGAGGAACTTTATTTGGCAGGAGAAACCTCCAAGAATAGCATTAAAATGTTGCATCAAAATAAGTCTGAAGCATGCTTAGCATGTCCAGACTTTAAACTATATTATTTAGCTGCAGTTTGAAATAGTTTATCACTGGATTTATGATCCTCAGAATTTCTTACAGGCAGGGATGGGGTCGGAAGTGAATAAGGTAGCTGGGTTAGATTTGAAAAGTGTTCTATTATGTACATAGAAACAAAATTTGACGGCAGATAAGAACCGCTTGGCTCAGGTAGTCTGCCCATTTCCCTACCTAATGGATAAGCTGCAGATCATAGTTAACCAACAGCCTACTTCCTCCTACCCCCCACTAGAATTGCCTTATGTCTGTCCCATGCATTCTTGAAGTCCATCACTGTTTTTGATTCTACGACCTCCTCAGGAAGGCCGTTCCATGTATCCACAACCCTCTCTGTGAAGAAATACTTCCTCACATTACCTCTGAGCCGTTCCCCCTCTATCTTCAAATTGTGCCCCCTTGTTCTTGCACATCTCTTTTTCTGAAAGATGCTACCCTCTTGGACTTTGTTGATTCTCTTGAGGTATTTGAAAGTTTCTATCATGTCCCTCCTCTCCCTCCTTTGCTCAAGGCTTTGCATCTTAAGTTCCTTTAGTCTTTCTAAATATGTCTTCTGATGCAGATCCTGCATCATTTTGGTTGCCCTCCTCTGGACAGCCTCCACCATGACTATGTCTTTATGGAGATGGGATCTCCAGAACTGAATGCAATACTCCAGATGTGGTCTTACCAACTGTCTGTACAGAGGGCCAACAACTTCCTGTTTTCTACTGGTGATGCCTTTCCCTATGCATCCCAGTATCGCCCCGGTATCCCCCCAGCCCTCCCTACTACCTTATCACATTGCTGGCCCACCTTTAGGTCATCTGATATGACTACCCCCACGTCCCTTTCCATTTTTGTTGTTGTCAGTATCTCAACCCCCACTGTGTACTCTTCCCCTGCGTTTTTGTTTCCCAGGTGCATTACTTTGCACTTCTTTGCATTGAATCTAAGCTGCCATACTTCTGACCATTCCTCTAACCTTGCCAAGTCCCTTTTCATCCTTTACACCCCACCTTGGGTATCAACTCTGTTGCAGATCTTTGTGTCATCTGCAAAAATACATACTTTCCCTTCCAGTCCCTCTGCAATGTCACTTATAAAGACATTAAAAAGGACCGGCCCCAGTACTGAACCCTGCGGTACCCCACTAGTAATCCTCCTTTCTTCACTGTGGACTCCATTTACTATTACCTGCTGTGTCCTGTTGTCCAACCTGTGTTTTACCCAGGCTACCACCCAGGGACCCACTCCCAGGCTGGCTAATTTGTTTATTAATCTTTTGTGTGGGACTGTGTCAAACGCCTTGCTAAAGTCTAGGTAGGCCATGTCCACAGCCCCTCCCTGGTCTACTGGTTTGGTCACCTAGTCAAAGAAATCAATTAGATTTGTCTGACATGACCTTCCCGCTGTGAATCCATGCTGCCTTGGGTTCTGTGCCCCACTGACCTCTAGGTAAGGTAGGTACAAAACTGGACATGTTGTCTATAACTAAAACAGCAGTAGAAACATGGGAATTAGCTTCAAAGATTATGAAGAAGGAGAAAGGGATTTCTGGGTTAGTACCCATATAGAATAATAAAGATTTCAAACCAGCTCAGATAGACAAACCTTTCAAGGATCGGCATTTTCCAAAAAAATAGGAAATAAGGGATTTCTATATTAGGAATGACATTATGTCCTTTACTCAGTTTCAAAATAAATATGGTATAAGAAGTAATCAATGTTGGCAATGTAATCAAGTTAAGAACTTCATTTTTAGATAGAATTGTAATTCTTTTGTTCTCCAAGATGAAACCCTTCAGAGGATCTTTTTGGAAATGGATAAACATTTGATTTCCAAGATATACCAGATTCTTTTACAGAAGATTCCTAATCAGACAGGTACAACTAGACAGGCATGGGAGAGAGATTTGCATTTGGAGATCTCAGAGATGGAATGAGCAGAATATAGCAATATAGAAGATATTTAGACTCAAAATAACAGGCTTTTGCAAATCTATTTTAACATAGTTTATAGAACTTACCTTACACCCACTCGATTACATAAGGTAGATAATGCCATTTTACAATTCTGTCAAAGATGCCAGGAAGAAAGGGGTTTGTTATCCCATATGTTGTTTATGTGTGAGAAACTTACATAATTTTGGAAATGTATACGGTCTTTATTGGGGAGACCATTGGGTTTGTTGTTCCCCTTTGATCCTAGAATTGCAATATTTGGCTATAAAATCAATTTGAGCCAGATAGTGATCCACGGGGAACACAAAAGACCCTCTGGAACATTGATACATTAATGGCTGGCAAGGTAATACTCCAGAATTGGAAACAGAGGGAATCTCCTTCTAAGAAAGAATGGAGGGACAAAATGCTGGAGGTTGCTAGGCTAGACCATTCCGCATATATACTTGAAAAGGAGATAGAGAAACACAATTTAATATGTTCTCCTTTTAAGCAAAATGTGTTTAATTTGGCATAAAATTAAAATGTGGTTTGGAAAAATGGTATGGTGGTGATGTTGCATGACGTCTTCATAAAAAACTTAAGACTGAAGCACTCACACTCTGAGTCATATCATTTAAAAAAGAGAAAAAAATATGTTGCAAATTTGCTGAAAAAATCCAAAAAATGCTCAAGATATGCACCAAAGTTGAAAAAAAACCCTATCTATGTCATTATACAGCTTACCAGCATTTCTTCAGTTCTCAGTCAGCTTTGAAGAGTGCAGATGTGTTCCCAGTCCACCGCAGGTCATTGTGCTGGTCTCCAGAGGTAACTATGGGTTGGGGGTGTGGGGAGGTGGGTGTGCAAATGGTGGGCATGGGTTGAAGTGGCCACTGGACTTAATGAGGGACTGTTTCCTATTCTACAGGTTTAAAAAACTTTAAATCATGGAAAGGTTTTCTTTTTTTACAGGGACATTTGGCATGCTGGGGTGGGCTCCCAGGGTGTGACCTAAGTGTTTTTGGGGAAGGGGCTGTAGGTGGTGGGAGATTGGGGACCTCAGTTGGCACACAACAAATTGTGGAGTGACAAGAGATGAGGGGGATTGGGCACCCCCCTCGGCACACAACTAATTGTGGGGGACATTATGTCAATGGGGAGTTGGCTCACCCCTTGGCAGAATAACTGGGTGGCAGCATTCCAACAAGGGGATTGGGCACCCCCATCAGCTTGTGCACAGCCCTACATAACAAACTGGGGGGAGACATTATGCTGATGGGGTGTGGGCTCCCCCATCAGCAAACGGCACCCCCGTCAGTTGGTTTGTCTGTTTAACTGTGAGAGGGAAGTCCTGAGCTCAGTGTATTCACTCTACTGTAAGCTATAGCAGTGTGAATGCACAACCAGGAATGCAATGCAGGAATGTAACTTCAAAGGACCGAGCCACACCACTATTGATGCGGCTCTGTCCTTTGAAAAGTTGTCCTGCTCAGCCAAAACAACTGAGGGTGAGTCATCCCCAGCCTGCCAACCCGATTTGTTTGCCCCTAGAAATGGAGCTCTCAATTGGGCACACTCCTGTAGAGCACCTTATAGTAACGAGTTTGTATGCACCTGCGCACCATGATGAACTCAAAAAGCAGGGTGTGTACCCTACAGCATAATACGTATGAGAGCTCCTCATGCTTTACTGAGTAAACAGCCATAGAATTGTACATACTGCAGTTTGCTGGTGGTTCAGTTAGATATTTATGTAACTTTACTTGTTTGCAATTAACCCAAAACCTAATTCCAAAAGGGTCTTTATCATTCCCATCTGGATGGGCTAGTCCACTGCCTGATTTTCCAGATAATGATCAAATGTACTGGTGGTGTTGCAGAGATGAGGCCCTGAATTACTTGCAGTTTACCCAGTGTGGGGGAAATCCTTTAATGCACAAGGTTTGGTTACAAAGCAGCAAGGTCATCCTCTAGTGGGGTCAAATTATTTTTTCAGTCTTAGGCCTCTCCTCCTATCTGCATGCTGCAAACAGTTCTCTTCCGAGTTCACAAGTGCAGCTTTTGCCTGTGAAGTCTGTCCACATCAGATCAGCACACCACTGGCCTCCAGACCCTATTGTGCTTCCACAACTAGTATCAGGCAGTAGAACAGGCTTGGCAGCTTCCCAGAAAACTGAGTTACCCTTTTACATGGGTGCTCTGATGCAGCAAAAATCAATCTCTCTCAATCTCTCTCTTTCTCTCTCTCTGTCCATGTTAGTAGGGTGGTTATCCTCACCAACCCACCTCTCCTGCAATGTCAATTCAGTTTCTTAGGCTGCGATGTACAAGCTTGTGATTACCTCTAGTTTTTATATGCAGGAATTATGTTTGAACTGTCTCATGTGTGATCTGTCTTCTTCGCAATTCTTCAGCTCTGTGATCTGTCTCTCACAACAACTCTGTGCGGAGGGAAATGTTCTGGAGCAGTTCCTGCCGCTTACTCCAGGCAGCTCTTCATTGATTTACTGAGCTGCCTATCACTCACAGCATGAATGGGGAGCCATTACTTGACAGATAAGTGGCTAATTCAGGATGGCCTGAATTAATAAAGTCCTTCTCAAGTTGATGAACCCTTTTAGGCCCCTTCTGGAGGATTTAGAACCTGACTAACTATTTTGTCACTCCCTGACCCAGTCATCATTTTGTTGAGGGTCAGAGTTAAGAAAGATGGCTGCTGATATTGTAGTCCACAGGCAGTGTTTCCTAACATTTCTATATTTACACTATTTCTGTCTTTGAATATTACTCTGGGACCCAGAAAAGTCCTGTGTGGGTGCATGTAAGTGTCCAGCATGGTCAGGGTAACAATCAGTGATTTGTGACCCAGTTGGGAGCATTACTGCATTTGTTCCATTGTCCGCAATTGAAGCATTTGATGTGTGTAAGCATAGAGCCTTAAAGGTAAGATCTATATGGGATGGGAGTTTACAATAATATAACTGAGATGGCAGCAAAGATAGGAACTTGCAATTAGGAGTACAGACTATGAGCAGTATTTTCAGATGGGGCTCATGCACACACAGCTGCAAGATGTGTTTCCATCTGCATGTGAATTTGTCTCTACTTGTATGGACACAATTATGCCTAAATTATTTCAAAATATGTGTCCATTTGTGATGAATACATTAGTTGAAATGTGTGACCGTTGGCATTACACTTTTGAAACAAACTCAAACCACATCTAACTGTTTACACAAAGTTGGCAGAATATACAGATACAGTATGTTACACTAATAAAAATATGGTATAGCATTTCCAGGCAGACACAGATGCAAGTCTGTAGTTGAAAATACTGTATAGATAGATGGATCCTAGACAAATCTCTTTGAATGTCCTGGCCAACACAATCATTTTTACTATAATGTATATTCATTGAAAACAACTGTATTAATGCATCAGCTAAGTTCAATTTATCATCACAAAAGTAGGGAAAATTGGCATTAGGGTTTCCAGCCATAACTCCCTATTCCAACAAGCAGCAGAAAGAACAAGCAGCCACAGAAAGCCATCATGAGGTGAGAGAAACAGCATATATCTTTCCCAGATGACACAAATGCAGTAGCACTGATGTACTACCTTCATGGATCTGTATCACTATCTGCAGCATGCACACTGCACATCACACACTTTTGGCTGTAGATAGAAATCCACATAACTCAAATTACTATACTACTTCTGTCTGCATGAGAACAGGCCCCTGCAGCCATAGATAGAAATCCACAGTACCCATATTACAACTGTTCTTCTGGCTTCTTCAGTTATAATGTTTTTGCAATGACAAAATACACGTGCAGAGTGTAAAACATACACACTGACATTATACTGCAGAACTGCATGACCCTAGGGGGCTTCCACTTCTGCCTCCACAGATAGAAATCAATGATACCCAAATTACACCACCACGTCTGTCTGCAGAAGCACAGGCCACTGTGGGGCCAGTGTTCTTGCAGCCACAGGTATGCATGCACACCATAAGGCATACACACCCCCTTCTTTCTGCAGAAGCACAGGTCTCTGCAGAGCCTGTGCTTCTGCAGTCACAGATGCAAATGCATGATACCCAAATTACAGCACTTCTGTCTGCAGAAGTGCAGGCCTCATGGGACAGCACATCTGCAGTCACAGGCACAGATGCATGCTGTAAGACATACACACCCACTTCTTGTATAAATTCACAATCTCCAGATTACAACACTACTTCTGTCTGCACAAGTACAGTCCCCTGGTGGGCCTATGTTTCTGAAGCCACAGATACAAATCAATCGACATAACTACATACTGCTGAGTGAGAGTGATAGTACATTTAAAAAAGGTAACAGGCACAGTCAGTCCATTTTCATGAAATAAAGAACCCTTTAATCAAGGCTAATCAAGTTCATATATTGATGTAGATGCTGTACAAAACAAAGCACTAATGAGGGTTATCTTTGTGTTTTTAGTCATTTTTAAGTCAGTATATTGTAACTGATTTACCTGATAGTATAGCATTTATTAGCATTAGATTTCTGAAGGTCCTGGGGGAGACCAGATGGTAAGAACAAAAGTGAAAACAGACAATTTTAGTAAATCAGAGTCCATGTGCACATCTTTATGGGCACTTTTGCCTGATCACCAGTTCATGATCATACATTTAAACAACTGCTCAGCAAGTGAACGTTTGACTCAACTAAAGCTATTTTTTAAGAGGGGCCTGAAGATCTACCTATTCAGACAAGCTTTTGACTTGAATTAGCCCCCAGTGGTCTAATATTTAGCTATTTATGCTGCCTGATTTGCACATTTTAAGTTGTCTGTATGTAATCACTTATGTTTATTTTGATGCTATGATTTTATGATGTACAGTCCGCAGAGCTTCCAGAATAGTTTGCTCAACAAATAAACTACTACAACATCCTAAATAAGCCAATTGGAAGAGCCACAGCACATACAGAATATAACAGCAATATTTGTTGCATATTTGGTCATAGAATCCACACAAGCAAGATGTATCTGATAAAAAATAAAATACGCAAATGATTCACTGAAACAAATCTGATAAACACATTAGCCCAGATATTCAAAGCTTTGTGCCAGGTGCAAAGTTTTTGCACCAACACCATGCATGAATTTGTGCTAAAATCCCATATTCAAAGGGTACCTTTGTATGTGTTAACAGTATTAGCACCACTGTGCAGAGATAATGTATGCAGTGCACAAAGTCAGGAGCAGTACCATGCATAATGGCACATTATGATATTCAGCATATCTGAGCTGTGCAAATGGGCTAGTGCAGGTCACTTATTGCTGCTCAGTTTCTGCCCATACCATCGTAAACTGGGGCAAACCCTAGAGGCGATCAGAATCACTGCAGGCCACTCTCCAAGATGGCACTCACAGGAGTACACATCATGTACCTAATGCAGCTGGTCCAGGAAGATGAAGAGAGGACTAGTGCCCACTTTGGGCCCAGATGCACACCACCAGAGGTGCCATGCTGGAAACGGACAGTACCATCCATGAGTCACATTCAAAGTCATCAATAATGACCAGATTGTGGGCTGGTACAGGTTCAACAGGCCAATGCTTAGGCAGCTGTGTGAGTTGCTGCATAACCCGCTCTGGACACAAACCCAGTGCAGCTAAGCATTGTCCATGCAGCTCAATAAGATAGCTACAGTGTGTTTCCTTCTGCTGCATTATTACGGGGTGTGCCTACAGGTGTGTGCTTACAAATTACTGCTGTAATCTTCTGATTCAAATTGTCTTTTGCAAGGTATATCTTCTGTTACTGCATTACTTTTCTCTGTAGCAAAGTGTTTCTTACAGGGTATATCTTCTGTGACATTATTACACGTGGTACTTTACAGGTTTTACATTTTATCCATCATTAGGATAAGCTTTCAGGGCTACTGCATGTGTTGCTGGCTGATTGTTTCTGCTCTTACCTCCTTGTTTCTTTCATCCGTGGTTCTTCTTTTTTGACAGGGGAAGGACCCAACCACCCACCCCCATTCCGAGCCACCCCACATTACACTCCTTTTATACGGTAACACAGTCTTGACATTTCCTGTAGCAAAGCAGGAAGGGGAGGATCAGAGGGGTATCCACACAGTGACCTCATTTATAGGTGCACAAGTAATTTAACAAGTTATACAAAAAACAAACAAAACACAAAATCATACTTTTGGTTTCATTTCCCTCCTTCTAATTACTCTGACCAGGTTATAAACCCAGCAACTTATCTGGAATGGATATTATTAACTGCAGGTACTGTGGGACACTTTTCAAAAGAGAAGCTATACAGGATTTAGGACACTGTCCTACATGCTGGGCCATTGGAGATCTAAGGGCTCAGCTCTAGGCAGCATGGGCAGAGATTGCGGGCCTCAAATTGCATATTCAGGAAGAAATATATTAGAACCACCCACCGTTTCCTCAACAGCCAATAGAAGCACTTCGACCACAGAGGGTAGTTGGTCCGGAAGGTTGGCAGGTGGTTAGGAGGGGCAAATCGGGTGCCCCATCACTCAGTGCTCTCCAACATATCACCTCCACAAACCATATAAAAACTACAAACAGGTATCTGTCGCTATCTCCAAAATCAAACAAAGGGGCAGAGGACACTACAGAGCAGGACACTGCAGCACAGGAGCTAGCACAACAAAACTCTCCCAAAACAGGAACCAAAACAAAAAAAAGCAAAAAGAAAATCAAAAAAATGTCTGATGATAGGAGATTCCATGATTCGAGGAGTTGATACCTATCTCCAGTCAGGGGTAATGGTCAGATGTCTCCCAGGTACATCAGCATGAAGAGACACTGACTGCATTGCTAAAATTGTGCAGGAAGCATGAGAAAACACTGACATCCTGTTACACATAAGGACCAACAATCTCACCAGCTGGTTAGTTGTGGAGATCAAGGGACACCTGACCAGGCTGGGTGACAAACTATCATCCATTTCATCTGGCATCTAATTCTCTGAGATCCTGCCAGTCTGGGAAAGGGGGTCAGATGGACAGAAGGTCAGAGAGGAGGAGATAGGGGAGCTAAACATGTAGCTCAAGGGCTGGTGCTAGGAAAAAGGACACAAATTTGTAGGTAACTGGCAACAGTTTTGGAAGCAAAAGTTCTTTATATTCGATGGACTGCATCTGACTAAGGAGGGAGTCAGTGCATTGAGGCAGAAGTTTAATGTCTTTGTAGAATCTTTAAACTAGCAAATGGGGAGGGGATGCAGCACCTGATACGTCAAATGGGAAGAACACCCCCCCACAGCTAGTGCTCAAACAGTTCAGCATGTTTGTAGTTCATTTGCATCACCAAGAAAGGAAAAAGTTCCCCATACAATGCACAGAGGAAACACCGGATCTTGCCCAGCAACTAACATGCCGAAATCTGGCCAATGAAAAATCATGTACACAAATGCTAGCGGTCTGGGAAACAAGATCCCAGACCTGCAGGCAATAATGACAGAGGCTAAACTGGACATAGTAGCCATTAGTGAGACATGATTCACCAGTAACCAGACTTGAGAGACTTCAGTACCAGGCTATGTACTGTTCAGAAGAGACTGAGGGGCAAAAGGGGGGGGGGTGGAGTGGCCCTTCATGTCAATGAAAATATTAAAGCTACAGAAATTCATAATACACATAAGGAGCCAGAAGAACTGTGGGCCACCCTGGAAAGAGGAAATGGGACAGCCATACGAACTGGGGTTGTCCACAGGCCTCCAGACCAGGGGGAGGACATAGACACATTATTGTTAGAAGATATACAAAACATGACAGCTGAAAGGGAGGTTCTGATAATGGGAGACTTCAACATGCCAGATACAGATTGGTCAATACCAGCAGGAACATCTGCCAGAACTAGACACATAGTGGATTCCTTGCAGTGGGAGGGTCTCAAACAACTGGTAGAACAACCCACAAGAGACAGTGCTATCCTAGATCTAGTACTGACTAATAGGGAAAGGATCACACATCTCCATGTAGAAGGTCACCTGGAGGCCAGTAACTATCACATGGTATTGTTCAATTTAGCTACTAGAAATAAATCATCCTATTCCGAGGCAAAAATATGGGACTTCAGAGGAGCTGACTTTGATAAGATGGCCATCAGAGTTAAGCTAGCTCTGGCAAAAAGAAATACAGGTGAGGGCATACAGGCAAAGTGTGCAAGCATTAAGGATGCAATACTTAAAGCAACATTCCATTGTGTTAGAGAGAAAAGGAAGTGCAAAAGAAGAAGCAAACCACTTTGGTTCTCAAAAACAGTAGCAGAAAAGGTCAGAGCCAAAAGGCTGGCCTTCAGGAAATATAAGGGAATGCAGCTTGATGAAGATAGGGAGTTATACCAAACTTCCCTAAGGGAAGCAGGGAAGTCAGTAAGGCAGGCAAAGGCCCAAACCAAGCAAACACTAGCACGAACAGTAAAACAAGGTGACAAGACATTCTATAGATATATTAGTGAAAGGAGAATGTCCAGAGGTGGTATTTCTAAGATCAAAGGGGATAAGGAGGCATGTGAGGAGGAGGGCCATGTAAAAGCATCTATCCTTAATAGATACTTTTGCTCAGTATTTACTGAAGAGAAGGTAGGGCAGGGTCCACAGCTTAGCACCATGGACACAGTGGGGAAGGAGGTGTGCACTAGTCCCTTCACAAAAGAAAGGGTCCTACAAGAGCTCAATTAGCTCAGGGTGGACACGGCAAAGGGACCTGATGGCATACATCCCAGGGTACTAAAAGAGCTAAGGGTGGAACTAGCAGAGCCATTATTAGAACTGTTTAGTGAGTCTCTGAGCACAGGAGAGGTCCCAGAAGACTACAGAAGGGCTCATGTGATCCCGCCTCACAAGAGTGGTAGCAGGGAGGAGGCAGGGAACTACAGACCAGTCAGCCTTACCTTGGTAGTGGGCAAGATTATGGAGGCACTCCTTAAGGAAAGAATAGTGCAACACCTGGAATCCATTGGAGCACAGGATCCAAGACAGCATGGGTTTACAACAGGAATGTCCTGTCAAACTAATCTCAAAGATTTCTTTGACTGGATAACCAGAGTGGTGGACCAAGGAGGAGCGGTTAATGTCACCTACCCTGACTTCAGCAAAACGTTTGATACTGTTCCACATAGAAGATTGATTAATAAGCTGGGTAGGTTTGAGGTGGGTCAGAATTTGGTTAACTGGGTGCAAACTGGTTGACGGGCAGAAAACAGACAGTGGTGGTAAATGGTATACAGTCAGAAGAGATGCAAGTCACAAGTGAGGTACCTCAGGAATCAGTCCTGGGGCCAGTCCTCTTCAATATCTTCATCAGTGACATTGCAGATGGACTGGAGGGTAAGGTTTGTCTGTTTGCAGATGACACCAAGATCTGCAACACAGTAGATGATCCAGTTGGGGTGGGCAGAATGAGATGAGATCTGGATAAACTGGCAAAATGGTCAGAAGAGTGGCAACTGGAGTTTAACGCAAAGAAGTGCAAGCTCATGCACATAGGGAAGAGAAACCCTGAGGCCACCTATAGGCTGGGAAGGGAGTTGCTTGCAGTCACAAGGGAAGAAAAAGACTTGGGCAACATCATCACAAAAGACCTGAAATCATCCAAGCAGACCACTAAAGCAGTAGGTAAGGCTAGGGGGATGTTGGGGTGTATTAGTAGGGGTATCATAAGTCGTAAGAGGGAGGTAATAATCCCTCTTTACAAGACACTGGTTAGGCCCCATCTGGAGTACAGCATGCAGTACTAGAGGCTTCACCTTCACAAGGACATTAACAAAATTGAAGCAGTCCAGAGAAGGGCAACCAAAATGGTGCAGGGACTGAATTAGAAAACATATGAGGCTGGATTAATGGAGCTCAATATGTATACCTTAGAGCAAAGGACGGAGAGAAGTGATATGATCAAAACATTCAAACACCTTAAGGACATTAACAAGGTGAAAGAGTCTAACATGTTTCAATATAAGAAAAATAGCAGGACAACAGGACACAGCATGAGTTTAGAGGGAGGCCTATTAAGGGGTAATGTGATGAAGTTCTTTTTCACAGAAAGGATGGTGGATGCATAGAATGGCCTACCTCAGGAAGTGGTGGATATGAATACAGTGCAAGGCTTCAAACAGGTATGGGATAGGCACAAGGGAGCAATACAGGTGAGTATGAATAGATAGACCATTGACAGATCAATGGCCAATGACACATTCATAATGTAGAAAAAGAAATGGGCAGACTGATGAGTCTTGCAGTCCTTATCTGCTGTCATCTTCTATGTTTCTATGTAAACAATAAAGCAAAATTAAAAGCAGTTAGGATATTCATGGGTGAATTAATGGATCCAAAAAGCCTCTCTAAGAAGATGTGCCTTTAGACTACGCTTTAAGGTCTCCAAGGGGGGGTGGCCTCCCTTAATGGCCTATGGGGTGAGCACCACAGAACCAGTTCTGCCACCTTGTGGAGGGGTTGTGGGATAACAGATGGACCTGACACTGAACTTCTGGTTCAACACACATTCTCTGTGTGATATTTATTCAAAATACAGGAAATAAGCTTCAGCAACAGGATGTTCCTTTTTCAGTACATCAGTTTGCATCAACAGACTAAGAATGTCCTTTCTCTGCACTTCACCAGCACCTACTGACAATAATCTCTGATCCAACTTACCAGCTGAGATGCAACCTCCACCCATTTGGGCCCAGTTTGCTTGGGTAGTGGGGGCCCAAAAAAAAAAACAAAACATGCTATAGACAAAGAACTTCAATGCAGAATCACTGAGAGAAAGGTTACCCCAAAGTGCATTGGTAACAAATCAAGTTTCAAAGAAATACAACATCACCCCTACTTCCATAATACAAAGCATCATGGGATACATGCAAATCACCATAACATTCAGACTTGTTCTGTTTACAGCAATTTACATGGATTTTAAACAGCATGACTAACTTAATTTCTGTAATAGTCACCTAGTACTTTTTATTATTATCAAAAACAGCTAGTGCCATGGTATTTTCAACATTTACAGGTTTCATAAACGTAAGGTATATTATGGCATAGTGTTGTTACATACTAAATCCAACAACGATAAACACAACCTGTTTTACATACACATGGAGGTCACAACAATAACCTCCTTGTACGAGGACCTGACAGGGAAAAGGAAAATTAAAGAGAACACTGTAATGTAGTCAAGAAAGGGGAGGGGGTGTCCATAGGTGGCCAACCTTATGGACTAGAAATTGTAAAAGATAGACTAGACTGAGACATAGAAGAACTGTTGCAACAGATTTAAGAAAATGTCAGTACTCAAGAGTGGCAGGAGCTCCCTGTCACACACCTCAAATGATCCATTTCTAGATGTTTTAAGCTGAGCCCTGGGAACTGCTAGGAGACCCTCTTCAGAGGCGTATAGAGAGCATAGAGCCAACTTTTATGTCTTCTGGGGGTAAAGAAATGACCGGGGTCTGGGAGATGCCAGGCCCCATAAGCTCTGGAGTTTTTGGTGCTTTGTGGTGCATTTTGGGGATTTTACTGATGAGATAGCACAGCATAACAAACACTATTTCAGTACCAATGCATTACCCAAATTTGCCTTTTTTTAGTTGTTACCACCACCTTGCCCTCCTGCCCAGCAAGTAGTGGTGTCCCTCACCAACCTTGACACACTCCTAAGTAAGAGTTGCAGACACTGGGGTGGAGGAGTCTCTCTCTCTCTCTTTCTGTTTCATCTAGTTTCCTGATCACAATGACAGAGTTGTAGACTCTGACTGTAACAGGGACATACATTATTATTATTACCTCTCAAGTCCTACCAAAATGACAGGCAGGCACAAACAGATCAAGAGCTTCCCACATCAGAGTGACTGGCAAGTCCCACATTAGTAGTGGTGCATACAATATGCCCTATCGTGACAGACAAGCCACATATAACCAATGATTGCACATCAGTGTGAATGACGAGCCTCACAGTAGTTACAACTTCCCCAGATACAGTATGTATGACTTCCACGGCCCCCATCACAAGTGCTCCCTAGATCTGAGTGCTTGACAAGTCCCACATCTCCTCTGTCTACCATATCTAAATTACTCACAGGCGAGTCCTACAGCACTATGGCTTTCCACATCTAAATGACTGAGTGACAACTCATCAGGTGCTTCCACTCACTAGGCAGCTTATATTGGTACTGTACTACAGTGGTACTATTTCAAAGAGAATGAGGAAACTGAGATAAAAAGAGTGAATAGAAATGTAAATTCTTATATCATTTTATACTGTAGGTGAACAGAATAGAGGAACCTGTGAACAATTGATATACAATAGTACAACTTGAGCAAGTTTATAGTCTGAAAAAATGACATCTGTTCTAACTCTTCTACCTACTAGTTCCATACACTTATTAGGTGATAATCTATAACTATTCTCTTCCCTCATTCCTCCATTCTTTTCTCAGCTAATTTTCTCCATTTCTTACCTACACAGTCATTAGTCATTTAGCACTGAGCTGCTATATATTTTAGCTCAGTAATGTGAAATACATCCCTATTTTGGAAGTGGAGCTTATTATATTCACGGTTTCGTCGACACCTATTTATTTCCTTTTCTTTCCTTTTCCAAGTGACTAATTAGCCTCATGTCATAGTCACGTCCAGACAGTGATCCAGACCAAAACTTCTATCGAAGCCAAGTCCTTAACCAGCTGTAATACAACCTAAAGCTTTCCTGTATTTCAGTCCTTCCTGCTATGAATGCTTACTTTCTTACCAGTAGAGACAGGCTACATGGTCTATCAAGTCTGCTCAGGTGTGCAGCCAGCACCACACTTTCTGCAGCTGCCCCTCCCCAATACACACACACACACACACACACACACACACACACACACACACGCACAGATGAATGCTGACTGACCCTGAACCAGATTAATCTTGCTTGCTCCCATTTATCAAGTAACTGGCCAGCCACCGGTCCAGTGCTCAATTGCATGAGTCAGAATATACTAATTATCTTCATCACCAAGGGGGCAGGACAATGCTTGCATGGCACAGCCACATATAAATTTTGTTAAGTTCTGACCCCACACAAGTGATGATAAGTGGCATATTCTGACTCAGGCTATTTTGTGACAGATTTGTGTAATGTATTTAAAACTGTAAATCTTTTAAATTAGTTCTTTATATGAAGTTTTAACTGCTTTTGGTTGATTGAACTGCAATGCTTTTGAACATGGATGCAAGCTGGTGGGACATGAAACTGGCATGGTGGCTGCATGCATCGGTGTGCCACACTTTCAGAATCTGCTGGGGCTATGACAGACAGATGTTCATCAGTTGTGATGGGTGCCATAGCTGCAGGAGGCTTCTGAGGGTCTCCATGCTCACCTACTAGAATGACCATGGTGAGGTGTGAAGCCTAGCAGTGCCTGCAGCAGTGGTGTAGAAAAAAACAATTGCAACTGCATTAAAGAGGAGAAATGGATGTTGAATTTACTGCTAAAGAGGCAAGCAAAAGAAGAAATGGATGTTGAATTTCCTGAAGATACAATACAAATACTCCAGATATATGAGCAGCCACTGAGAACAGAACTTCACATAATGAAGTAACGTTTGTTAAAACTGCTTGTGGAGCATGAAGAGATATTGCAAAAGGAAAGCAGACTTAAAATCTAAGAAAACAAAAACAAAAAAAAAGAACAGTGCAAGTTGTGCAACACATTATTCTTAAACATTTAAATGAAATTCACTGGTGCAAGAAAAACAAATTAATAGCAGGTCAGTGACACCACATCATCAAAGCTGCTCCAGTGCTCTCAGAGTCCAAACAGCCACATGACCTACCCGTTGGAAGTCTAGTTTCTCAATGTCCTGTCCTCCTCGGCTTTCTGACCGCCTACCAGGCCTTCAAAGATGACTGATGACCCATTAATTCCCCTCCAGTCTGGCACTGTGCCTGCTGTCTTCATCCCCATTTTAGCCATGTTGTTGTGCAGCTGCTCGCTTTCCTCATTTGCCGATCCTGGGTCTCACTCGCAGCTCGTGCTTACGAGGGTGATGGTGAAGATGACAGGGTCCATGCTGTCTGCCTCCTGAGACTGACAGTCAGTGTGAGCAAGTGAGGGACCCAACCACCCCAACATGAAGGAATCGCACTTATCCACGCTGGACAAATAAGAGAACCAACCAACTGCTGGCAAAGAAGCACCAAAACCAATCCAGCCAAAATGGCATGGCATCATGTGACCACGTCCACGTCTGTGTCACTGCCTGTAATACGAGTCAGAACACTGTGATTGGTTTGGTTGGTTCTCGTTCATCCTGTTAAAAATTGCACACACCACGCAGATTGACTGAACTGATGGAGAGTTGCACTAAACAGAAAGGGGAAATTGTTTAACCAGAAGAGAGTCTTCTGCTAAAAGTGCTGCTGGTGGCTGTCTGTCTGAGTGTCTGATGAGGCGGAATGGCATTCTGGACCATTATGCCTTATTTTAACCCCTGCTGAAAATCTGTAAATTCAGGGGGAAGGGCAGAGCCCCTACCTAATCTTCCTGGGGGAGCTTCAGCCCCTCAGCCTCCCCCGAAGTCGGTACCTATGTTAAAGAGAGAGACAGAGAGATAGAACTGAGAGTGGTGAGGAGTCAGTAGATCACTTAGGTAGCCCAGGCCCAGTCAACATAGGGCTTTGTGTGAGAAGCCCCACCATGAGGGTAATTCTCCACCTCACTGGCAAACAGTGCAGATCATGCAGGACTGTGATCACATGGCTGGACTTTGGGAGGCCTGTTTGTAACCTGGCCGCTGCATTCTGCACAAGCTGCAGGTGAAACAATAAACCTCTACTGACCTTGATGTAGAGAGCATTATAGTAGTCAAGTCTGGACATCACAAAAGTGTGCACCAGTGAGGACAGATCTGCAGGGAAATTATAGCTTTTATTCAGGTGACATTCCTTGGTGGTAAAACCACTGCAGACAACAGATGAAACAGTTCTCGCCAAACTACACCTTTGGCTGCTCTGACTATCTTGAGCTGTTGCTTCTTCACTTCCCCACTTAGATCTGACCCATACTGCAAGTGAGCCTGGGACTTTCCTCAGGATCCAAAAGGTTTGGTTGGCTGATCTGTCTGTCAGTCACAACAAGGGCTCCCCCTTCAGGTTCAATTAGGTGCCAAAAGCCCAAAACTACAATTACTATAGAATTTTGCTCCCACTAAGCCCCTGGGGACAGGCTCTATTTTAGAGTCCCCAAATGTACTGATTGGCCCATCTCAGCAGTCCAGGACCAAAATGGAGGGATAAACAGAAACTGTCCATGCTGCAAAGAAAGCAGGTTAGACAAACTACAATATCTTTACTGCTCTAATAGATAATCAGCAAACAAGTACATCTTCTAACAGAGCTCCCTCTGCACAAGTAGCGATGGCAGAACGGAACAATTATCTGACAGCCTGGGCAGAACTCGAGCATAGAAACACTCTGCCTCCCTCCCAGATTAATTAGGACTGCTATCTAAGCAGCTCTTAAAGAGACAGTACACAGAGGCTTTACAGGCACTTTCTGGCAATAACGTTTAAACTATTAAAACGCAGGACACCGGCCTGGAAGTGAGCATTTAGTCAAGCTCAAGGGAGAATTTTCAGGAACCCCCATTTGTAGGAGGTTACATATGTTCTTCCGATATGCCACTTGTAATTAAATGCATATTTCATAGGTATGTTTTTTTTTAATTGTATGTTATGTTACAAATGCAACTGTATGATTATTTGCATTTTTTTAACCATGTCTTGTTACAAATGTAATTGAATGTTTAATTTCATGTATATTTTAAATGTTAAGCTGTATGTCTAATTCTTCATCCAATTGTATCCTCCCCCCCCCCCCAGTTGCACTGGGAGACAAGCAACTTGTTGTTCAGTTTGCCTTCCTCGTGAAACATTTTAGTAAATAAATACATAAAAAATAAATAATCTTTTAACATTACTTTGGGCCTCAGACAATTACTGTACAAGTATGTTCAAATGTCCAGTTTTGGGGCAGCAATCAGTGGATTCCCAATTTATTTGGGAGCACTGCTGCACTTGCTTCATTGGTGGTTATTGAAGCCTCTGAGATGTGAACGCATGTGAATGGGTGAAACACTCTCTCCCTGCTAAGTATTTAATGTCCGAATCAATTTCAGCATGAGAGTCTAAATACTAAAAACATATTTGCATGCAAGCTAGCAGTACAGATGATTCCTGTCTATCACAGGTCAACAGATACTAGCAGAGTTACTAGCACAGTTAATAGCAGTTGTGATGCTCTGCCCCTGCTTCTGGTTACCTGTATGATATTTATATTATAAATAAATGGTCTGTGTATGAAATGTCAGTCTGTGAGAGATTTGGCCTTTAACTTTCAAGAACAGTAGCTGAAACCACATGATGTTGTAAAACAGAGCAGAAGAACCAGTTCATTAAGAAGTGTATTTTATTGTCCTTTTATGATCTGCCCAGGCTTTTGAAGTTGAAAACCAAAATGTGAGTTTAATGACATTACAGCAGGCAGGGTAATTGGGCTGGTTCTTCTCCTTTTGGCATGTAACCAGAAATGTGTAAAGTGTCATAAAATCCCTCAGATCACACTAGCACAGGAAATCAGCCCAAGAGGACATGAGTGTGGGATTGTTAAGTTCAAAGAGAAAATGTTTAATTAAAGACTGTTATATTTGGGAAATGGCCATTACAGATTTTTCAAAGCAATGACTCACATCCTCACAGATACTTATGTCAGAAATTATCCAAGGGAGATTCTAGCTGACCTCATCAAAAAAGGGGTGGGGACAGATAGAGTTAAAAATGAAACATTGCATATGGGATGGTGACATATGATTCTAGACTCTGACTGGGAAAACACTTAGAAAGGTAATAGCTAGAAAATAATTATCTGTGGTAGGAGTGTTTGTTCTGAAACTTCTTTTTTGTTTTACAAGATTGTAAGCTGTATGATATATTGTTCTATGTTTAAGTTTACCTTTTTATCACATTTTTAGTAAATAACAATTTCTTTGAAATACTGCCTGGGTGTCTTTTCAGTTTCTTTTTTTGCATGTGATGTATATGTGGTTAAGCCTGACAGCTGTTAAAAGCTTGATTGTGTTACTAAGCTAAAAGGTAAGAATATACCTAAGGTCACGTCAGTCAAGTCAAGTCAAGTTTATTTAAAAGACGCCCAATCCCGGAGGCTCTGGGCACCATACAAATTTTTAAAAAAATGTAATACATAAATATAAACAAATAAATAGAATCACAAATTATAAAATAAATCATAATCTAAACATCAAATGCTTGAAAAAATAAAAATGTCTTCAAGTGAGCCTTAAAGACATCTACAGTCGGGGCCTCTCGGACCACAGCTGGTAATAGGTTCCATAGAGCGGGAGCCACAACGCTAAAGGCTCAGTCACTGGCTGATTTCAACCTCGCTCTAGGAATGGTCAGGAGGCCACTGCTGGAGGATCGAAGAGGGCGGACAGAGGGAATAGGTGTCAGGAGGGCTGACAGGTAACCAAGGCCCTGCCCATGTAGGGCCTAAAAGGTGAGAAGACCCACCTTAAAGAGGACTCTCCACCTGACTGGCAGCCAGTGCAATTTACGCAGTACCGGTATAATATGGCAGAATTTTTTCTGCCCAGTCAATAACCGGGCAGCTGCATTTTGCACCAGCTGCGGTCTGTGGAGAAGTCCTCCTGTGACCCTGAGATAGAGTGCATTACAGTAGTCCAGCCTAGATGTAACTAAGGCATGTATCAAGGTAGGGAGGTCCAGAGGCGGAAAAAGGGGCCTACTCCTGGCAATGTTTCTGAGATGGAAAAAACAGGTTTGAACCACGGAAGATACTTGAGTCTCCATGGTCAAGTTCCTGTCCAGAATCACTCTAAGACTACGCACCCTAGAGGAGGCCTTCAATGACACAGCCCCAAGAACAAGTCCAGTTGCTGAGCCAGAGGCCTTCCTATCATGAACTCTGTTCGACTCCACTACCAATACCTCGGTCTTGTTAGGGTTCAATCGCAACCAGCTGGAGGCCATCCAGTCACTTATCTCGGTCAGACAGATGTTTAGCACATCCACTGCGTTGGATGTTCCTGGGGCAAAGGACAAATATAGCTGAGTATCATCAGCATAGCAATGAAAACTCAGACCATACTTCCTAATGATCCCCCCAAGGGCAGCATGTACAAGGTCTCTTATAGAGTTTTAATGGTTCATTTTGGAGACCTGGCTGTGTGCCTCTGGTGAAAGATTGCACTGCTGTCCTGAAGAGGGTACATATCTGAGCCTGTAATTGAGTATGCTAGCATAAGAAACAGAACTATATCATTTTACTTACAGTCAAAGTTCCTACTTGTTTTATTTTTTTTATTAAAGTGCAAGTTAGAGTAGTCATAGTTAGGGAAGAATATGGCTTCCAACTACAGTGAGCACACTGCAGACTACCTGAGGCAGTTGTGCAAGGAGAGCGTATTCCTTAATGAGGGGACAGACAACAGAATCTCATGGAGGCTCTGATGGCTACAGATGTCCAGAGCCTCAAGTCACAGTCTGTGACTGAAAAGGGCCATACCTTGAGCATGGAGGGGCCAGAGTCCAGCACAGTGTACAGATCCAGTAAGGAGGACAGCAGGGCCAGTGCAAGCCAGGGGCCACAGCAGCAGGGGAAGGGCACCAGCATTCCAGAGCCAGAAGTCAACAAGATGCACATGGAATTGCAGAGGATGGAACTGGAGTATGAACAGAGGAAGAGGGAATTCGAGAGAGAAAGGAGAAGCGAGAACAGCTTGCCACAGAGGAGAAGAAGGAGCGAGAACAGCAAGAAATGGAGCATGATCAGCGAGAGGCTGACCGTGAAGAGCGTGAGCACCAGAGGTAACATGAACTGGAGAAGCTATAACTCCAGCCTACAGCACCAGCACAGTTAAGAGGCTTGAGTTTAACTGGAACTACAGGACGAGGTTATAAATTAAATTCTAAATTGATAGCTGAATTTAAATAGGTGGAGGATATGGATGCCTTTTTAAATTCCTTTGAAAAAGTTTGTATTCAGGCAAATACTCCTAGAGGGTTCTGGAGCTTCCAGCTATCCCTGCTACTTATTGAAAAAGCTTTGGATGCATTGGGTCAAATGGACAATGAGGACAGTAATGATTACAGTAAACTGAAAACTGCACTTTTAAAAAAGTATGATTTAACTGCAGAAGCATACAGAGCTAAATTCCTTAAGCTCAGGAGAAGCCCTGACATGAGCTACAAGGAGCTAGCTGGAAACATCAGTTTTTAAAACATTGGCAGGAAGGAATTGAAGCAAACTCTGTAGATAAAATTGAAAATGCTGTATTGTTAGAGCAGTGTTTTGGGGCATGACCAACAGAGCTGAAAACTTGGCTGGAGGACTGAGATACCAAAACAGTGCAAGAGGCTGCTGAACTCTCGGACCGCTATGACAAGTGCAGACCTCCTCTGAGAGCAAATGGGACAGGGGTGGCAGCACAGAAAAGGAAAAGTACACATTCAGGGCAGCTAAAGCCCTCATTGCCTCCACCAAAACCAGTTAGTCCCAGGTTTCAAAGAAAAGATTTTTCTGAGAAAAGAAATGAATGTTTGGTTTGCAAAGAAACTGGGCATGTTGCCAGACAGTGTCCCAAAAGAATGAGCAATACGCAAAGGGGTACTAGGACAGAAGTGGGTTGTTTGTGTGACCCTGAAAGCATACCTGTAAACATGAGGGAACACATGCACCCAGATACTGTGAATGGTTTACAGATACACTGATTAAGAGACACAGGGGAATCACTGACATTGGTAAAAAGGGATCTGGTACAGCCTAGTCAGCTTATACCCAATAAATTTGTAACTGTACAGGGGTTCACTGGAAGGAGAAAACATTGCTACTTGAAAGTGTTCTCCTAGACTGGGGTGAGACAGGGGAAACTGTGCAACAGATTGCTGTAGCAGAAACTTTAGCAGTTGATGTAATTCTCAGCAACAATCTCAAATAGGGGATGGTGTGTGCACTTACCTGTAGTCAAGCAGCAACTGAAAATTGTGGTACCCCAGACCCCATAGAAGCCACTGTGGAAACCACTGGGAGGCTGATTCCCCAGCCTGAGTTTCCTGAGATGGAGACTAATGAACAGGAGTAGAAATTTCCCCAGTAGCAGTTAACAAAACAGTTATGGAGGGTTACTCTGAGGAAGGAAAGAAGGGTGTCCCATTGCCAGAGGGTTAGGGATGACAGTGATCCTGAGTCCCTTGATGCTAGAGCTAGGGATCCTAGTTTAGATACTGAAGGGGACCTGTTCCATGCCTTGGGAATGTGTAAGGAGTTTGCAACTGCTCAGAAAAGTGACCCTAGACTAGAGACACTAAGGGCTTGGGCAGACTCTGATGGAGCACAAGGAAGGTGATGGGGAACATAAGGTTTATTGGGAAAATGAACTGTTGTATACACAGGATGCTAAGACAGAGGGAGGGATGATAGGCAGACAGCTTGTCCTTCCCCAGGGGTACCGTGAGTAGTTGCTCAAGATTGTACTCAATATTCCCTTGTCTGGTCATCTGGGAATTGCACGCACTATGCAGTGGTTGGCACAGAATTTCTATTGGCCCAACTTCACCTAACAGGTGAAGGAGTATTGCAGGTCTTGTCACCGATGCCAAGAAATAGGGAAGGCAGATAAGAAAACTCTAGCCACTCTAATTCCATTGCACATAAGGAAGGAGCCATTCCAGAGGGTGGGAATGGATATTGTGTGGCATTCAAATACCTCCAGCTCCTGTGGGAAGAGGTTCATCCAGTCTATGGTGGATTATGCCACCCGGTATCCAGAGGCAGTCACCCTATCCTCACTGTGAACAGACACAGTGGCAGTTGCCTTACTTGGGATTTTCTCCCCATGTTATGTTTCTGCAGGAGGTTATCACCAATCGAGTGGGTTTCTTCATGTCAGACCTGATGAAATGTTTGTGGAAGAAGTGTGGGCTGGTGCAGAGACTCATGATACCTTATCACTCACAAGCCATTGGGCTTGTGGAAAGATTTAGCAGTACCCTTAAGTCAGTGCTCCAAGAATTTGCTGAACAGCATGGCAGGAACCTGGTGAAATACCTTCCCCACATTTTGTTTGCATACAGGGAGGTGTCCCAAGAGTTGACAGGGTTCTCCCCCTTTGAGTTCTTATATGGATGCAGGGTACATCGGTCCCTAGACTTGATCCAGGAGGACTAAGAAGGCAAGCACGCCACCCAGGGAACTCTCATAGTGGATTATGTCCTTAGGTTTAGGGAAAGGCTGAAGGAGCTTATGGGGGCAGCCCAGAGCAACCTGGCAGCTGTCCAACAGAAACAAAAAGTGTGGTACGACCATGAAGCCAGAGCTTGCTCATACACAGTGGGTCAAGAAGTCATGGTCCTCATTCCAGTCCAGAAAGACAAGTTGCAGACTGAGTGGGCAGGACTGTATAAAGTAGTTGGAAAGGTAAATGATATGAACTATATCATAGAGTTACCTGACAGAAGACATACAGAAAGAATGTACCATATCAACATGATAAAGCTATATGCTAATAGGGCTGACGTGGTGTTTGCAGTGTGTGTAGTCCTGGGGAAGGGACGGATGAAGGAGACCCCCTTCTGGACCTGCTGGAAGAAAGCAAGTGGGAGTCCTCTGTGGAGGCACTTAAATTGTCACCCCAGTTGGCCCCGGACCAGATCCAGGAAGTAAGGGAGGTTTTAGTGGACTTTGCCCCACTGTTTAACACCAAGCCTGGACTAACCCCCTTAGCAACACATGATGTGGAGACAGTCAGGAACACAGGTGCCCATATGGCGAACAGCATATTGGGTGTCTGAGGCTGTCCAAAAGGACATTAGGAGGGAGGTGGAGGAAATGCTGGATTTAGGGATAATCCAGAAATCCTGCAGTCCCTAGGCCTAATCGTAGTCCTTGTTCCCAAGCCAGATGGCTCTACTCATGTTTATGTGGACTACTGTGAAATGGATGCAGTCATGAAGTCAGACGCCCACCCGATGCCATGAACAGATGAACTCCTGGACAAGTTGGGATGGGCGACCTACCTTACAGCTATTGACCTGACAAAGGGGTATTGGCAGGTAGAGTTATTTGCCAGAGCTAGGGAAAGGTCAGCCTTCATCACTCCAATAGGGTCATTTGAATTCAAAGTAATGCCTTTTGGAATGAAGAATGCCCCGGCCACTTTTCAAAGGTTGGTTTACCAGGTGTTAAATGGTGCTGAGGAGTACCCTCTGACATATCTGGATGAAATTGTCATCTTTACTGCCAGCTGGGAGGAACACCTGTCTCACCTTAGGGAAGTGCTGGGCAGGACACAGAGGGCTGGGCTCATGGTCAAAGCTGAGAAATTCCATGTGGCCTTGGCTGAAGTGGCATACCTCGGGCATGTTGTAGGCCAGGGACAGCTCCATCTTAACAAAGTAAAAATAGAGGCAATCAAGGCATGGTCCAGACCAGAAGTGTAGAAGCAGATCAGGAGTTTTTAGGGACAGCAGGGTACTATAGGAAATTTGTACTTGATTACAGGTGCCCTGGCTACTCCCCTATGTGACCTGGTAAAGAAAAGGATGCCCAAGAAAGTTACAGTACCTGGGAACCAGCTTGTGAAAAAGCCTTTACCGGACTGAAAGAGGCACTGTGTAGTTCTGTATTGACAAGTCCAGACTACAGCAGACCCTTTGCAGTTCAGACTGATGCCTCAGATGTGGGTATGGGGGAAGTGCTGAGTCAGATATCCAACCAAGGGAAAGATCACCCCATAGTGTATCTGAGTATAAAGTTACTTCCCATACCCTTGAGGGAAGAAGGGAGAGGGGGGACATGATAGAAACTTTTAAGTACCTCAGTGGAATCAACAAAGTGCAAGAGGGTAGCATCTTTCAGAAAAAGAGACTTGCAAGAACAAGGGGACACAATTTAAAGATAGAAGGAGGGCAGTTCAGGGGCAATGTGAGGAAGTATTATTTCACAGAGAGGGTAGTGGATGCATGGAACAGCCTTCCTGAGGAGGTTGTGGGGTCTAAAATTGTGGGAGAATTCAAGAATGCATGGGACAGACATAAGGCAATTCTTGTGGGGGGTAGGAAGAAATAGGCTGTTGGTTAACTAGGATCTGTGGCCTATCCTGTAGGTAGGGAAATAGGCAGACTAGATGGGCCAAGCAGTCCTTATCTGCCAGCAAAGTCTATGTTTCTACGTTTCAGGGAGCAGGCATACTCTACTGTGGAAAAAGAGTGTCTTGCCATTGTGTGTGCTCTATACTGGCAGCACTTTGAGGTACAAACTGACCACAACCCACTGGTTTGGCTGACACAAATGGGAAAAATGAATGGTAGACTATTAAGATGGAGTCTTGCCTTGCAAGGGTATGACATGAAAATCTTACATAGGGCTGGAGCAACCAATAAGAATGCAGATGGCTTGTCGCTTCTATATGAGGAATGAACTGACTTGTGGAGCTCATCCCATACAGGGGATAGAGCTCCTAAATTCAGTCTAGATGGGGAGGAGTGTGACACTCTACCCCTGCTTCTGGTTACCTGTATGATATTTATATCATAAATAAATGGTCTGTGTATGAAATGTTAGTATGTGAGAGATTTAGCCTTTAGCCTTCAAGGTCAGTAGCTGCAACTACAGGATGTTGTAAAACAGACCAGAAGAACCAGTTAATTAAGACTTCCTTACAGAAGGGTATTTTATTGCTCTTTTATGATCTGCCCAGGCTTTTGAAGTTGAAAACCAAATGTGAGTTTTATGACGTTACAGGAGGCAGGGTAATTGGGTTGGTTCTCCTCCTTTTAGCATGTAACCAGAAATGTGTGAAGCGTCATAACATCCCTCAGATCACACTAGCACAGGAAATCAGCCCAAGAGGACATGTGTGGGATTGTTAAGTTCAAAGAGAAAATGTTTAATTAAAGACTGTCATATTTAGGAAATGGCTAGTACAGATTTTTCGAAGCAATGACTCACATCCTCACAGACACTTATGTCAGAAATTATCTAAGGGAGGTTCTAGCTGACCTCATCAAAAAGGAGGGGGGGACAGATAGAGTTAAAAATGAAACATTGTATATGGGATGGTGACATATGATTCTAGACTCTGACTGAGAAAGCACTTAGAAAGGTAATAGCTAGAAAATATTTAATTATCTGTGGTAGGAGTGTTTGTTCTGAAACTTCCTTTTTGTTTTACAGTTTTGTAAGCTGTATGCTATATTGTTCAGTGTTTAATTTTTCTTTTTTACCATATTTTTAGTAAACAACCATTTCTCTGAAATATTGCATGGGTATCTTTTAGTTTCTTTTTTGCATGTGATGCATATGTAGTTAAGTATGACAGCTGTTGAAAGCTTGATTGTGTTGCTAAGCTAAAAGGTAAGAATATACCTATTGTCTCTTATAGAGCTTTAAGGGTTTGTTTTGGAGACCTGGCTTGGTGCCCCTGGTGAAAGATTGTACTGCAGTCCCAAAGAGGGTACATATCTGAGCCTGTAATTGAGTATGCTAGCATAAGGTTCACAGTTTGAATCCCTCCAGAACTTGAGGCTAAAGGTAATTCAGACCCAAAGCAGACAGGAGGGTTACCCTGTTTCTTACCTGTTCACACTATTGCATTCTGAGGTTGGCACTGTGGGAGCAGAGGGCCTGACTTGCACAGTGCATTTGTGACAGTGTTCATGGGTAGATTAGGTGGGCTGAAGGCCCTTATCTGCTGACAACATCCATGTAGATGAATAGCATCTTGTCTAGACACACATTCCTGATTAACAGTAACTTTTGGTTTTAAACACAGCCTTATTCCAGTACATGCTTCTTGCAAATTCACTCTTGGGTATCAACAAACACAATACCAGGTAATGATCTGGGCATAACATAAATGCCTGTACAAAGTATATGCATGGGCAAGTTGTGGAGGCACCAGGGAAATGACAGGTCAGTTTAATTCAAGGCTTGATGATTGTTTCAGAGAAATGTAATGGGGCTAATATTTCTTCTCAGAATTTGGTTCATGACTCCCATCTGCTCAAGCAATGATGGACTATCTTCCATCAAAGTGGCCCTCCCAACTCTTTGTGATTCTGGTGACTTCACAACTCCTTCCATGGTGTTCTCAGTCTCATGTAGTTTCTGTGTATCTCTGGAAACAAAAGGTTTTGCTTTGGGCTCCAACTGAGGTTCATGTTGTTTGGATGTCTCCTGAGGTATTTTTTCCAGTAGCAAATAATATTGTTGATGGATTAATACCATCCCAATTCAGTTTCCTCATTGGAGGTGGTACTGTCCATTGTGTTCTGTGATGGGAAAAGAAATGCTTTAACTGTAAGTGTCTGTCTATGAGTGGCAGATATATTATTGGGTTGTTGAGGCAATTCAGATACAACAGGAGTAGTGGAAAGAGCTGTTGCAACGTTAAACTTCCCCTGTGAAGTTCATGCGAACTGCTGAAAATTCATGCTTCACAGAATTTGCAGTTTTTTAACTCTCTGAAACTTAGATTCACATGATCTGTGTGAACCTTCCAGCAAAATTCACCTTTTTTAATGTGAAGCATGAATTTGTTGCTCTGCAGCTAAATCCACGAAATTCACAGCTGCAAATTTTGTGAAATCATGCCACGAATTCTGTAAAATCCACAAATTAACTCATAGAGCAATTTTCGTGGTCTTTGCGCACCACTTCTAGTGGGTTCCATTTGCTGAAATGGCAACAAGCGATTCTGGTGCATGGTCTGCTTTTTTTTTTAATAATAAAAATTTTTCATTATTAGGCATGAGGTTCAGGTACAAGTTCATATGTACAGTTAATACAAAGACAGATTATTCAGTTTACATTAGCATATGTTAGACATTACACAGTACATGTTACAATTATGTTCAGAGGTTTTCAATAAGCATTTTACATTCTTTAAGCACTCAAGTTAGTTATATTCAGGGTATACAATCAGAGTATGTAGCTAGCTGGTGCAAAACCCATTTTGTCCACCTGGGGTCAATTTGTTCTACTAACCCTCATTCTAGCTGTCATCCTCTCTAAACCATATATTTCTCTCATCAGAGCTAGCCGAGCTCATTTGGTTGGTAATTTTTCCGTTCCCCAGAGTCTGGTTATTACATTTTTTGCTGCCAATATCATTAAGGGGGTTTGTAAATATGTGACTTTATCTACTTTTAACCCGAATGGAGTCGTGGCAGTTAAAATGAACCTAGGTGTAAAAAGATCATGGTTGCCATAGATTGCCACCAGTTCCTGGACTACTTCCTTCCAGTAAAGGCCCAGTAAGTCACATTCCCACATTATATGGGTCTGATCCACCTGGATGGCCCCGCATTTCCTCCAACATTTTCCTTCTGGATCCCCTGTGAACTTAGCTACGACTGCGAGGGTGCAGAAGTACCTGCGTCTTAACTTCCATGCATACTCCCTCCAATAGGGAGATCCCAAGGCCTTTAGCATCAGCACAGAGGTAGAATTCCAACTGTGTTCTGGGACATCAGCCCCTAGTTCCTGGGTCCACCAAAGTCGAATGGCTTCTGTGGAGTCCTTGGATTTCTCACCCAAGGCTGTATAGACAGCACTGATGAGGTGTTCCATGTTTCCCCTCATTTGGAGATGGAGTAATTTTACTATTTGTGGGAGGGGGGTCTCTGTTATTGCCACTAGGGCCTCTTCAAAGGGCTACAAATATGATTTTAACTGAAGATACTTATGGTATTGGCCATGTGGAAGTTTGTATGCTAATTGATGTTGGGCAAAAGAGTATATGCCTCCCGGGCCTATTAGCTGTGATATATATTTATGTTTATATTTATACCATTGTAACATTGATCTATCAATTGCATTCAGGGGGAATGAGCTATTAACCACCAGAGATCTGATATATAAGGCCTACATTGGGGTGAGTTTTTTATTGAGCATCTGCATCCATTGTTTAAAGACCTCAGCAGTGCATTGAGGGAATTTTGTCAGGGGGAGGCAACTAGGAGGATAGCCGAAAAAATAATCTGTTAAATCAGAAATATCACTCCAGGTAATCTCAAATTGTTTCCAGGGCATATCAAAGGAAGTACTAAGCCAGGAGAGAAGTACTCTCCTATAGGATACTTGAGCATATTCCTGGAAGTTTGGTAGGTCCAAGTATCCCCAGTCCCTGGGCAGCTGCAGCAGAGTATAATGAATTCTGAGGGGCTTACCTTGCCAAATAAACCTAGAGATTAGTCGGTTCCAAGACTGAAAGTAAATTGAGGTAGGCATGATGGGCAGGGTTTGTAAAAAAAATAAAATACGGGGAAATATATTTTGCTTAATAGTTTCTATACTTGCCAAGAAACTTAATGGGATATGAGACCATTTTGTAAGATCTTCTGTGAGGCCTTGGGTTAGGGGTTTGAAATTGGCCATGTCCGAGTGGATCAGATTTTTAGTTAAATGAATTCCTAAATAATGCATCAATTGTTTATACCACTTAAAGGGACAGTTTCTTTTTAGAGAAGGTGGAGAGGAATAATCACATAATAATACTTCTGTTTTTTGTTGATTGAATTTATAGCTGGAGATTTCTCCATAGAGTTTCAGTTGCTCCCATAGTTTTGGGATTGATTTTTCTGGAGATGACAGGGATAGAAGAATGTCATCAGCAAATAATGACATTTTATATATTTTGTCTTCCATAGGTATTCCTTGAATCTCTGGGTGTTGTCTAATTGCCTGAGCTAATGGCTTGAGGTATAGTGCAAATAATAAAGGGGATAAGGGGCAGCCCTGGTGGGTGCCTCTCTGAAGAAGAAATGGGTGGGATAAGGAACCATCTCATTTTAAATATGCTTTGGAGTTTTTATATATGCCTTGTAATTGTCGGATTAATTCTTGTGGAAATCCAAGGCAAGACAGGGTTGCCCACAAAAAAGGCTAGGCAACCCAGTCAAATGCCTTTTCGACATCTAGTCCGATCAATGCCAGAGGGATAGATCTCTTGGCTGCATATTCTTTAAGGAGGTATGTGCAGCGGACCGCATCATGAGCTTGCCGGGTTTTAATGAATTCTACCTGATCGGGGTCAATCAGAGAGGAGAGAATATTTTCCAGATGGGATGCCAGGATAGACATATTTACTTTATAATCAAAATTTAGCATTGAAATCAGTCTATAAGATGATGGATGTTTGGGGTCTTTTTCTGGTTTTAGAATTGCAGAAATTGCTGCGTATTGCCAAGAGGGCGGAGGGGTATCCCCAGACTGTATCTCATGCATGGCTTTCAAAAGTGATGGCACTAGTTCATCTTGGAATTTTTTACAGAACTCTAAAGGATGACAATCTGGTCCTGGTGCTTTCTGTGTTTTGGCTTTTTTGTAATACTCTCTCAATCTGTAATGAAGTGATGGAGCATTAATAGTCTGCACATGGGTTGGGGTCAATTTTGAAAGGTTTAATTTGCTTAAGTAATGTTCTATCTGACCAGCCGGGGTGGGTGGGTCTGCCTTATATAAAGTTTGGTAGTCTGCCACCATGATTTGTCAGATTGCTGATGGGTGATTCTCTAATTTCCCTGGTACCGGATTTTGCATGTTTGTTACGCAGGTTCTAGTCTTCTTCATCCTAAGTTTACTAGCTAGATTTCTAGCTCCCTTTGGGCCTCCCTCATGTGCTGATAATCTCAAATAGAACAGTTGTTGTTAAATTTTTTGGTCCATATGCTTCTGTATTTTTTGTTTTAGCAACAGGAGTCGTGGCTTTACAGCTTTGTCTCCCTGGGCATACTGGGCCTGCCTTTCTTTTAATTCTTCCTGGAGGGAGGTCACCTGGGCCTCCCTCTCCCTGTGTTTTTTGTAAGAGTAGGCAATGATCTCCCCTCTGAGCACCATTTTGAGGGTGTCTCACATCATTACTGTGGAAATCTCCAAGTCAGAATGTTCCCTAAGGATATGGGGGACTCCATCTTTGACTAGCTGACAGAACCCCGGGTCCCTGAGGTGCAACAAGTTAAGGTGCCAAAATGATGTCTTGCGTCCACCTCCTAATTCAAATTTTGTATAGACTGGAGCATGGTCTGACAAAAGGGTCACTCCATGCCAGACATCTTTTAATGTCTCTAAGTGCTCTGTAGTCATGATTATATAGTCAAGCCTTGATGCCACCCCAGTCCCTAGGGCAATATAGATATACTCTCTTTGTAATGGGAAACAGTGACGCCAGACATCTATTATGCCCAAGGAAGCAAATGTTCCTTTTAAATATTTTTGGAGGGGATTCATTCTGTGAGGGAGGTGAATGGAAACATCCTTTGCAGGATTCAGAGTGGTGTTTAAGATGCCCCCTCATCAGAAGTTGTCCCAGAAGGACCCCCAGTAACTGAGAAATACATTTCTGGGCTAAAAATTTTGTTGTCCCTGGTGGAAAATATACAGAAGCCAGGGTCACGGGGTGACCATATAGTTTGCCAGTGGCAATGGCATACCTTCGCTCTAGATCAATAACTACAGCTTGCTAATCAAGAGGTACTCTCCTCTTGATCAGGATGACCACTCCCCTTCTATGGCCTGAACTATGTGAAGAGGTTATTACTGTGGGAAATCCCAACTTTGTGAATTTTTTATGTTCTGAGGCCGACAAGTGTGTTTCTTGCAAAAAAATAATTTCCCTCTCAATGAATTGTAATAATCAAGACTGTTTAACAGGACTATGAATCCCATTAATGTTTAGTGATAAAAGTAGAGATGATTTACCCATGGTGACTACTGTGTATATAACTGTATCTATATGATAAAGCAATCCTGAAATTTTAACTATCCCCCTTCTCTCTCCCCTCTGTATTGTTTGCTTACAGCTGCCCTCCTCACACATGAAAAATTCACAAAATGCCTCATTATTTGTAACAATACCTCTTTTTCTTATACCACTAGATCCTCAATGCATATTTTTCCCATTAAGTATAAACGTTCTAATAATATTGCCTGCCCATAAGATAGGGCATCATGACAAGTTATAACCATCAACATGACTGACCAAAGTGTCAGCTGTAAATTCTGCAAAGTCTGGTTTCTACTATGTCCTCTTTCCAGTTGTATTTCATAGATATGCATGTCCTGCAATTGCTGCACAACAATGTAAGGTTTCTACACCACCTAGCAATAATCTTGTGCTTTGCAGGTAATTCCAGATTCTGCAAGAGCATTCTGTCTCCTTGTGGCAACTCTAAAGCATTGACCTTTTGTTGTTTTAGTCCTTGTTGGTTTTATTCCCCTTGGCTGGTGCATCCAAGGCCAGCTAGTAGGCTGCATCAAGCTGATCCTTCAACAGCTCCACTATTGTAGTTACGTCTCTAATCCAGCTTCACTGATAGGCACACCAAAACAAAGGTCCACAGCAGATATGTCTCCAGCCAAGCTTCACTGGCAGGTATACCAAATCAAAGGTCCACAGCAGATATGTCTCCAGAGAAGCTTCACTGGTAGGCACACCAAATCAAAGGTCCACAAGTAATCTAGACTCTATGCCAGGCAGCAACAAGCATTTGTCAATGCCAAAGTTCATCGTTCGGAATTGATGTTGGTACGCATCTATTGGCAGGACTACAGTTCTCAGCAGAATGAACAAGTTATGCCACAAAGTTCACATTCCTATTGAAATACAATGAAGTGCATACCTGTTTCCACAATTCATGATCTGGCTTTGAAGAGTGACGCTGTGCCTGTGGTTCAGAGAAAAAAGGAATCTGGAGCCCCGACATGGGTTGGAGGGGGGGAAGTTACTGTATGGTTAGAAACCCTAACACCCCAGGTGTTTGTTGGTATTTGCACTACAAATTTTCAACATGACCTTTTGTGACGACCGCCTCATGAAAGCATTTGGGACCTCTGCTCAAGAATAGTGGCACTGTGATTTTGTTAATCTGTCCCGAACATTGATTTCTCACAGCGACCACGCAATTCTGCACCGGATGTGTGAAAACACAGTTTGGGCAGGATGTGAAAAATGATAGCTGTACCATTCATAGGGAGGTGGGAAGAGAAGGCAGTGTTGAACATCTGGAGTGAAAATATTACAAATCCTCAACGTTACAAGGGTGCGTGGAAACTGCACAATGCCCACTCATAAAATAGCAATTTTATGGACTTTTGTCACCAAATTTTCAACATAGGTATTTTGAGACCTCTGCTCATGAACAGTGTCACTGTGATTTTCATAATCTGTCCCAAACACTGATTTCCCTCAGCAACTGCACTATTCTTCATTGGAAGTGCAAAAACACATTCAAGCCTGGATGTGAAAAATGATAGCTGTACTGTTCACAAGGAAATGTAAAAAAATGCCAATGTTAAAAATCTGGAGTGAAAATATTACAAATTCATGAAGTTACATGTGTGCATGAAAACTGCGCAACACACGCTCATAACACAGTCATTTTTATGGACCTTTGTCACCAAATTTTCAATATAGGTATTTTGAGACCTTTGCTCATGAACAGTCTCACTGTGATTTTCATAATCTGTCCTGAACACTGATTCCCACAGCAACCATGCTTTAGCTACATGCTAATGACATGTGCTAATCTTGCCATTGCCAAGGGAATCCTGCTTTCTTCTCTTATCTACTGTGCTCCAGTCCTTGTGGCTGCTCAGAAAACATCCCTTCTGAAGTGGGATGCCGATACACATCCTCAGCCATGCGATTAAAGCACCATTGCCAGCTGTATGCTGACCTTGGGTGGCTCTCCCCTTCTGCATCTAGTCACTACTACCTGGGCTCCTTGAGTGATTCTATCCTTAGGCTAAATGTATCGAAATCCCTGGATGTGCTACTCACTCCTATAACCTCTGCTCATGAACTTTGGGCAGTTGACAAGTCGCTCCTAAAAGTATCTAGATGTCATACCTCTAAAGGAACTTGTGCTTTCAAGCATATGGCACCTACATTTTGAAATACTCTTCCCCTGGCTCTTAGGAAGACCGAGAGCCATAAAAAAGTCAAGAGTGAACTTAGGGGTTATGTAATGAGTACTGACTCTTGTGCCTGCTTTGACCCCACCTGATTTAGCACATGCTCTTGCCTTCTCCTTAGTTATGACATCTGTGCCTGCTGTCCTACTTGACTTTCATTTGTACCTTTTTGTTTCTGATTTGTACTTATTTGTTTCTTAGGGCCTCTACTTCTCCTCTGTATTTCTCTCCTTTTCTCTTCTTGCCACACTTGTGTCTATATTTTGTGTTTCTTTTATCCGCTCTCTACCTCTGTCTTTTTGCTGCCCCTGCCACCTCTACTCCTACCTTCCTCCTGTCTCTTTATCCCTCTCCTACTCTGTCTGGCTTAAATATCTCTACCTGTCTCCATCCTGATATTCTCCCTACCTACGCTCATATTTTCTACAATGTTATATTGCTTAGTAACTGTCTTGCTTTCTGTTTTGTTTAATGAATTGTGCTCTTCTCCTCACTGCTGATTCACTGCACATTACCTGCTTTGTTTTCAGGCACTACACGAAGAAAAATTACATTTGTATTCACTGACTGCCTCTGTTTACTGCACCTTTGTTAGCACTAATGTTTTGCACTTTCTGTACAATGTTTGCGACTTTGAAACTGTATCTGTTTGAAACTGTTATCTGTATTTGTTTACTATGTCTCTGTACTCTCCTGGGTCATGCCTGAAAATAGTCAGTTTTGGCTAGTGCACCTACCAGGTAAACAAAAACTAAATAAATAAAAAACAAATTCTGCGCCAGAAGTGAAAAAACACATTTCAGCCAGAATGTGAAAAATGACAGCTGCACTGTTCATAAGGATGTGTAAATAAATGCCAATGTTGAAAATATGGAGTGAAAATACTACAAATTCACAAAGTTACATGTGTGCATGAAAACTGCGCAACGAACACCCATAATACAGTCATTATATGGACTTTTATCACCAAATTTTTTGACATAGGTATTTGAACTGTGTCACTGTGATTTTCATAATCTGTCCCGAACACTGATTTCCCACAGCAATCATACTATTCTGTGCCAGAAGTGAAAAACTGCATTTGGCCAGGATGTCGAAAATGACAGCTGAACTGTTCATAAGAAGGTGTAAAAAAATACCAATGTTGAAAATCTGGAGTAAAAATATTACAAATTCATGAAGTTATGAGTGTTTGTGGAAACTCAGCAATGCACGCTCATAAAACAGTCATTTGTTTGATTTTTTTCACAAAATTTGCAACATAGGCTTTTTGAGACCCCACCTCATGAACAGTGGCACTGTTGTTTTGTTACTCAGTCTCAAAAGGTGATTCCATGCAGTGACTGCAAAATCACCTTTCAGGACTGATTAACAAAATGACAGTGCCATTGTTCATGAGGTGGGCTCTCAAAAAACCTATTTTGCAAATTTGGTGATCATAGGGTTGGAGGTCGAGGTTCATTCTGCACATGTCAGAATGATTAGCCGAGCCTAGTCAGTCAGTCGTGGAGGAGAAGAGATCCACTCATGTTGGTTAAGCAAGAACCCCCCTTCAGTAGCACAGTGTGGAAAATGTATGGTAAAAGGGAGATTAGCCTGTACCTGAATCACTGTCTTGATGTTTTTTATAGGTTCATAAATGCTTACAAGTTTGAGGGCAAGAAACTCTCTGCCATTATGTTACTGGCGGAAATGAAATTTACTTTCTTTTATGTACTGATCCAGTCTATATTTGAATTGTTCCAAAGTATTACTAGCTATAATTTTTGATGGGAGCGAATTCCAGATGGGAGGTAATCTCTGGGTAAAGTAGTTGTTATGCTTAACAGTTTTATTGGTCACAGTGTAAAATTTGGAAGAATGCAATCTAGTGTTAACAACTGATACTTGATTTACTAAACAAATGGTTTCAAATAAGGCAGGGTCCTGAAAAGCTTTAAAAGCCAAACACAAATCTCCCCTAAGTGACCTGTATTCAAGTGAGCACAAGTTCAGATTTGTAAGTCTGTCACTATATGCCTTACTGTCTTGGTTTTTAACTTTCCTAGTGATTTTTCTTGGGATCTTCTCTGAATCTGATTTGCTACTAATTGTAGTTGGTGGAAAAAATGGGGCACAAAAGTCAACATGTGATCTAACCAGACTAATGTAAAGAGATATGATGACCTCGGCTTCTCTGCTTTTAACTTGTTTTAAAATACAATTAATGATACCAAGACACTTTTTATTACATTATTATTATGGGTGTTAAATTTCAAGTTGTTAGTAATAATGATACCAAGGTCACGTTCATGTAAAACTTTCTAGCTGTAGACCATTAAAAGTGTAGTTAGCCATCCGATTGTTTTTACCAAAGTGCATCACTTTGCATTTTGCAGTGTTAAAATTCATTTTGTTATCAACTGCCTACTGAGATAATAAATCAAGATTATTCTGAAGAGACTGAATAGATTGGAAATCATTGACAACACAGCCAAGTTTGCTGTCCGCATACTTATGAATCCAAACACTGTTTATTGTTTGCATGGTAGCAATCATTATGTTGAAAAGTATAGGTCCCAAAACAGAGCCCTGTGGGACTCCGCTTGTGATAGTACCCCATTTTGAAAAGTGGCCTCTGATGCTAAGCCTTTGTGTTCTATCTGAAAGCCATGAATGAATCCATTTTATGATGTGTTGATTACGTCCTATGGTAATTAAATGATCTATTAATATTTTATGAGACACAGTGTCAAAAGCTTTCTCAAAATCCAAGTAAATGACATCAACTGGTAAGCCTTTGTCCAGTGCTTCACTCACTGGTTCAAAGAAGACAATCAAATTGGTCTGACATGATCTTCCAGGGGTAAAACCATGTTGAGAAACATCAATGATGCCTTGACTTTGCAAATGATTTGAAATTAAAGCATTTACTAATCTTTCCATCAGTTTCCCTATGTATGATGTTAAACTTGTAGATCAGTAGTTATTGACATGCTGCTTTGAGCCCCCCTTGTGTATGGGAGTAATTATAGCTTGTTTCCAATCTAGTACTACGATTCTCTTTAACATGGAAGTATTGAATAATAGGGTAAGTATTCCTGACATTTCGATTGAGAGATTCTTAATAAAACATGATGACATGTAATTAGGACCAGCTGATGAATTAGACTTAGAATTATTAATAGCGGCTATAACTTCAGTTTTTGAAAATTGAATATAGTTAGCTCTGTCTTGGTTTAGATTGAGACTGGCTAATTCTTTCTGTTTAAAGATACTTATAAAATAATTATTCAATTCTTCAGATATGAGTTATTTATTAGTAATAGCTTCTGAATTGATAATCAAAGGGCTGTCACTAGTGGATTTCCCTTTAAGTGATCCAATATAATTATACAATTGCTTTTTATTGTCCTTTGTAATGTTTGCTAATTTGATTTCTAAATCTTGTTTTGCTAGCCCAAGAAGTGTTTTTGTTTTATTTGCCTTAATTTTACATTTTTGCAATTTGTATCTGTTTCTTTTTATATTTATTAAATGCTTGTTTTTTGTTTCTTATGGCTTTTTTAGTACTATTATTCCACCACAATGGTACTCTATGGTTTTTGGCATCATATTTAATATGTTCCAGTACCCATTTCTTAACACAGTGTTGTATTTTATTGTTCATAATCGTCCACATTCTAGTTGTATTTAAATTCTTAAGATTGACTTTCCAATTCCATTCAGTTAGATATTGTTTAATTTTCAAATAGTCAGCTTTGGCAGTTACGAATTTTGGTGGTCCTAGTTATAATTTGCTTAAACAATGGGATACTCCAGAATACCTTGTTATGATCACTGTCACTAAAAGGCTCTTGACAGACTGGTATACACTCAATGTTCTTGATGTTAGTAAATATTAGTTGCAGAATGTTATTGCCTCTTGTTGGTGTAATTACTACTTGCCCTAAGTCATGTTGTAGTATAATGTCCAGAAATCTATTTTCTAAGACCCCATTTCCTTGTAATAATGGCCAATTGATATTTGGTAAATTAAAATGTCCTATTAGAATATAGTCAGTGTAGTTATCCATATTCTCAGGATCATATAAAAAGGCTTTGTTGGATAAGGTGTCTAAACTAGGCAAATGATACTCGAGACCAATAGTAAGCAATCTGTCTTTGTATTTTAGGTTTGCCCAGATTAATTCAGTGTCTGACTCGAGAACATTTGTATGTTTTAGTTCATAATGTGTAATCTCATTAGAAATATAGAGAGCCACTCCCCCACCTTTTTTATTAGATCTGTTTTTAGCTATTTTATAATATCCAGGAATATTGGTACCTCAGTCAGAGTTAGAAAATCATGTTTTGGTAACTCCACAAATGTCAATATTTTCTTTGTATAATGTATGAATTAATTCATCCATTTTACTTTTAAGACTTCTAGCATTAACTAGTAATATTTTTAGGTTTTGTTTTGTACCAAATGTAGTTGTTGATCTATGATTTTAACACCCTTTATACTATCTTTTAAGGTAATTACATTGTTTGCACTTTGACCCTTTTCTTTGGAGCTCTGCGTTGTCCCCCTTCTTTCTTTTTTTTTCTTCTCTCCCCCAGAAAAAACACTGTACCAATGTATATGTTGGTGTTTATGTTTCTGGTAGGAAGTAAGTAAGAATTTTGCTCTGGGGCTCTTCGGTGTGTTTTTATTTTCTCCCAAGAAAACGTTATGTTAAATAAATTATTGGCATTTATGTCCTGATTGAGAGTAAGCAAGTAAAGATTTTGCTTCGGAGCTGCTCAGTAAAGCTTTTTTCTTGCTTTTTTGAAGTTTTCTCCTGGGAATGCCATGTGCTTTGAGTAAATCATTGGCATTTATATTCTGGACAGGAGCGGGTAAGTTGTAGCACCATTCCCTTTGTCATTGTCTGTTTCTATGGCCCCTGTTCAATTGCAGTTGGTTTAATCTTCAGGGAGGGGGGACTGCGTGGTATGTCGGGACTATTTCAGAAGGTCTGCAATATTGCCCAAAGTTCAGAAGGTAACACTGAAGAAGTGAAAATAAAGGTGAACAGACCATGACATAAAGAAGAGAAAAGTGCTAAAGAGGAGAAAATAAACATTTTGAAAACTGAACTAATGGAAGGGAATTTTGCACAGCCATGTACAGGTAATCCCTTCATCTGGGAAAACCAGGTGAAGGGGGTTTTTGTGTTTGGTTCAAAGGATAAAAAACATGACTTATCAAACAAGGAGTCTGATTTGTTGAAAATGGAAGGCCCTGAAACACTGCAAGGGAACAGGAATAGCAAAAGAAAAGCCCCTAGTTTATCAGGAGTATCCCTAGAAGAGAATAAACCCCAGAAGGGAGAAAGTGTACAGAGTGTAAAGAAGAGGGAAAAGAGGGGTAAACGCTAGGGAAATAATACTGAAGAAGCTGAGTGCTCTGTCCCCCTTATGACCCTGATAAAGGGGTATATTGCTTCACACATTTTTACCTATGATATATTCTCCTTAAAATAAAAACCTGGGTAAGATGAAGAAATCAAAAGAAGGGGAAGTGATGGTTTTAAGGGAAGGGGGAGATAATGGTTGTGTTACTATGGAGCATTTGGAAAAGCACCCATGAAGGAGTGACCCATTGGGGGCATTTTGCCAGGATTAATAATGAAAGGAGTGGGAAAATCTGCTGGGGCAGGGGGATAGAGGAGAGTATGCAGGAGGAGCTTCTGAAGGAAATGCGGCAGGGGTTTGGAACTTTGAATTTAGCAGTATCATCACTTATGAGCACACTTGCAGAGGCTGCTTAAAAATTGGATTCTTTGGTTATTAGGGCCTTGGAATGTGAAAATAGAGTCAGTAATATAGAGGACACCTTGCCAAAAATGAACTCTATAATTGAAAGTAGTAAATAAGAGTTGGAAGAATTGAAAATAAATGTTGAGGACCTGGAGTCCAGGTCCAGAAGAGTAAACTTCAAAGTTGGTAGCTTACCTGAAGGAAATGATTCAGTATCATTTTGTGAGGAAATGCTTACAACCGTGCTGGGACTTCCTTATCCAGAGAAAAAAATTTAAGTCGACAGAGCTCATAGAGGACTTGGGAAAAAAGATATATGGGGAGACCATGTTTTATGTACATAAAAACATTGCGTTATCATTTTCTTTAATTTATTTGGTAATTTGGATACAACCTTTGAGTAGACACTCTCTCTTTTACAAAGGTTCCATGTCAGGATGTCAAACAGCAGAGACATAAAAACTTGACAGTTAACACAAAACATAAGATTGCTATGTAATATAGACTATAGATAAATAATTCATTTGAGTAACCTAGACAACTAAAATTAAACAGCAGTAGGAGATTCCCAATTAGCAACATATGGCATAGCTGCCCCAGGTGGGGCCTGTCAAGGTAGAATATTGGAAAGGGTAGGAGAAAGAAAGGGGGAGAGTGCAAATGAAGTTTCCCATCAGCAACATGTGGCATAGCTACCCCAGGGTGACCTGTCAAGGTAGAGTATTGGAAAGGGTAGGATAAAGAAATGGGGGTGAGTGTGTGATGAGGGTAGATTAGAGAGAGAGGAGGAGAGAGAGAGAGAGAGAGAGAAAGGATTGGGAGAAAGAGAATATTTAGGGACAGTCAGTGGAAAGGGAGGTTTGGGGGTATGGAGGAGGGAGGGAGTTGGAGGGAGCTACAGAGGGGGGTGGCAAGGGATGGCAGGTGGGGGTCCAGGGTAGGTAAAACAGGAGGAAGGCTCAGACAGATAAGGGGGGAGTATCTGGGTTGAGGATATGGACTCAGGTAAGGGAGTCAGAGGTGTTTAAGAGTGGGTATCCAGGTTGAAGATATGGATTCAGGTAAGGCAGTCATAGGCATTTGAGTTCAGCAGGTATTGCTTAAGGTCTTTTTTAGAGGACCAGACATTTGTTGTATTAGGAGCTGCAGCAGGGATCTCATTTAGCCATAGTGGAGCTTGGTACATGAAGGATCTTTGTCCTAGGGAATTTCTTCGAAATGGGACATTAAGCAGTGTTGTCACTGTTCTTCATGTGTTGTATTTGGAGCTTGCTTCCTTTACCAGGTCTGTAATGCAGGTAGAAGTTAGGAAGAGCATGACCTTTCTCCCTAGCATGCACGTTTGGTATATGATTCTGGATTAAAGCAGTAGTAAGTGGGCCAGACCATACAGGGTACAAGTGTGCATGAAGCGGTCAGCATTTAGCAATAGTCTGCAAGCCTTGTTAAGGACAGTGGCAACTCTTTTGAGGGCTGTATCAGTGGCAGGATCCTTAATTTAGTGTTCACAGCTTTCACCACCATGTCAATGTGCTGAGCATATGAGAGGGTATCATCCAAAATGACACCCAGGTACTTGAAGGAGTGAACCTGTTCCAGTGGAGCAGTCAGGTGATTTGTGATTGTTAGCTCTGGGCATTTTCATTTTAGTTGGGGGCTAGAGAGGAGCATTGTCTTCATGTTTTTGTAGTTTAGTAGCAACATTTGGGAGAAGAACCAGGTCTCCAGTTGCTAGAAGGATGATTGTAGCTCAGCTTGTAGGTGCTCTGTGCATGAGTGACAGCTAAGTAGGACAGCATCATTGGTGTATAGAATGACTTTGCTAGTTCAGGCATCAGTTAGGTCATTCAGGAACATGCTGAACAGCAGTGGACCCAGAATGGACCCTTGAGGCACCACTAGCGAGACTTCCTTGGATGCAGATATGGAGTGACCTATCTTGACCCTTTGAGACCGGGAGGTTAGGTAGTCCTGGAACCATAGAGCGGCATTTGGGGAAACACCAAGGGCATGTAGTTGAGACAAGAGGAGTGGATGGCAGACTGTGTTGAATGCCTTTGTTAGGTCAATGAATATGGACCCAACCAGTTTTCCCTCATCCAATCCCTTATGGACGTACTCAGTGAAATCAACCAGTGCAGTGTCCGTGCCATAGAGTTTCCTAAAGCCGTGTTGCTGGGGACATTGCAGCTGATATTTGTGAATATAGTCAGTAAACTGGTCTGCCACAATCCTTTCCAGTGCTTTAGAGAGGAGGGGAGAGGATAGAGATGGGCCTGTAATTTGCAGTCAGTGACCTATCACCTCTCTTATGCACTGGGTCACCAGCACTTGTTTCCAAGGAAAAGGGAATTTGGCAAGCTGGAGGGATTTATTGAAAATTGTAGTGATGGGAGCGATGACTTCCTTGATTGCCAGTGGCAGCAGTTTCATGCTAATGTTATCAGACCCCATTCTGGTTTTCCCCAGGACCTTTTTAACATAACCCAATGCATCTTTGACAGTGACTGTCTTGAAGTAAAATTGAGGGTGCAAGTTGATGTCCAGTGGCGCCTATTATCAGCTTTGATAAGCTTGAGGTATTCAGCTGGTAGAACAGAGCTAAGATCCAGGGAGGTGGAGTTGAACTCTTCGGCAATAGTGTGGGGGTTCATGGTATTTGTGCCATTATTGTTTAGCAGTGATGGCTGTGTTTTGTTATCCTTTTTTGTGAGTGCCTTTATATTGTCCCAAAACCACCTCCCATCACCCCAGGTTCTTTCCAATTGATCCTTGTAGAAATTAGCCTTAGCATTCCTGTTGAGATGTGTGCATTTGTTTCTGGCTGCCCTGTATCTTTGAAGGTTGCTGGGCTTACCAGAGGCCCTGGCTTGATACCAAAGGTTGTTCCTTGCCCTAATGTGATCTAGAAGGTCACTTGTAATCCACCCATTGTTATGGCAGTGTGTTTTTCTTTTTTTGAACTGAGAAAATCTGTCATAAATGCTATTAAAGTTATCAATAAAGTACTGGAGCATTATGTCAAGGTCATGTAGTACCTTAAGAGGAGACCAATCAATCTGAGAAAGCACCTCCTTGAAAGCTGAGAACTGCCCTTTCCTGAGAATTATGCTGCTCACAGAGACAGGTGGTGCCTTTTTGAATTTATGGGACCACAGACAGGTGATAGGGGAGTGATCATTTAGTGAATCTGATAGCACCAAGACATCAGTAATCCTGTCAGGTGAGCTTGCAAGGAGCCAGTCCAGGACCGTGTGCTTACCGGTCTTTTGGTTCATTCTAGTAGGCTCCATGACTAATTGCGTGAGGAGGGAACTGGCTATGGTATCCTTCTGGTTGGGTGATTCATTACTGAGCCAATTGATGTTGAAGTCCCCAGTCATGATGAGCTCACAGTTGTCGTTAATGCCAGCCATGGACCCTAGTAGTTTAATTAGACCATCTTTGGCCATTTTCAGTGGGAAGTAGATGCATGTAATGACCAGAGATTTTTATGTTCACCAGTGACAGGGAGCCCAACACCTTGTAGGGTGTTCCATAATAAATAAATAAGACAGCCACCACCTCTTTTCCCATTTCTATCACATCAAAAGTATTGTAACCTGGGAGCACTATCTCATTATCCCTGACCTGGGTGGATAGCCAGGTCTCAGTTAGGCAGAGTATATCAGGGTTATGTACAGTAGGGTGGGCCACACCTGCAGTGAAGGCTTTTGAATTAGGCTGCAGATATTTACTGCAGCAAGTTTCAAGCCATTTCTTCAACCCAGTATACCCTGGACCACTAATGGGATTAGTTGCATTCTTGATGTAGTAATATTAAACCATGCAGATAGTTATGTTCAGGGATATGTAATATAGTAATCTTGTCCAAGGTACCAGGAGTCAAATGATGAAAAATAATCAAATCCACAGGAAATGGTGAACTGCTGGGGGCCAGTAAACTGTTGTTACTGTAGATCAATGATCCAGAATATGTTAAATTCCTGAAAGTGATGAACATTGGGGCATATGCAGGATGTAAAAATCCTTTGTTAGTGTCTTTCCTTTGTTCTCCAAACTGGTTGTGAATAGACTCAAAGACAAACACAGATCCTTAAAGGAAGAAGTCAGACAGAAATGTGGATTCAATGCAGCATTCCACAACTTAAAGCTTGTATAACAGATTTATTGACCTTACTTTTGCTTTTGATGGCTGCCAAAAAAGTTGATTTATGATGAGAATGCTAATATCTGGTGGTGATGTTTTACAGTTTCTTAGTCCAGGAAACGTTTATAGATGTCATGTCCAAGAATGGTTCAGTTCCTCCAAGCAAACACACATGAAAATTCACAAAAACTAAACTACTGACAGAGACAAACATAGACAGCCAGCTACACACTGGTCTCCTCCTCCTGTGTGTATCAGGAAAAAGAATGAATACTTACAAAAGCTAGAATGGAAAAAGGCTTATATTATAATGGATTGAAGCTGCAAGTCTATCAAGAAATTCCACCAGGTATTCTGGCAAAAAGAAAAAAGTTTGATGAGGTTCATGATAAGCTTAGAAAACAAGGCATTTTAGTTTGTAATGATGTTTTCAGCTAAACTGAGAGTTCATATGGATGGCAGAACTTTTTTATTTTAACTCACCACATGATGTGGAAATGGCTTTGATGAAACACTAAACATCTTCAAGACAAGCTACAGATCCTGATCTGGGAGGGTACTGAATCCTGAGGGGGAGGTTGGGAGGAAGAGTTTTTCCCCCCTTCCCCAGCGTCCCCGCTTCCTCCCTTTCCTGTTTCTATTTTTTTTGATCTCTATTGACTCATATTATCTTTGTTAGGAGAATTATTTGAGGGTAGTTATAGTGTGGAGAGGAGGGATGGAAGGGGTTAGTTGTTTGAGGGGGCCAAAATAGGTGAAATATTAGTGGACTAACTCTCACCCAAGTTAATAATCAACTTTGCCCAATAGAGGTTAGGCAACTCTAAATGGGGGGTAGGACCCAAGTTGAATGTGATACTTGGGAAAAGGATAATCTAGGTAGGAAAAAACAAACAAAAAGGGAAAAATATAGATAAAGCAACAAGCAGAAAAGACTGAAAAAAAAGTGTGGGTGCCAGGGCTGTGAAACCTGGAGGATCATTAGAAACATTTGGGATATCAGTGGCTTTGACAGAATGTTTTGGAATTATGTAAAAAATGTTTTCTTTCTTTTATATTTATGGAAAGGTTGAGATTTTTGACTTGGAATCTGAATGGATATAAGGATAGAGTGAAATTGAGAAAAATAGTTAAAATAGTGAAAAAAAATAATTGTCTTTTTTTACAAGAGACAGATTTTAATCAAGGGATGTGTGGTATTTTGGTAATCTGATGGGGCAAAATGATTTGTCTAATTTTACAGATGCTGCTAGGGGTACAGCAGACTTTCTGGGGGGTCTTCTCAGAGATACAGTTGAGAATTATAAAATTGATGTGGAGGGAGATATATGATTGTAGAAATGGAGCTGCAAGGAGGGAAGCTGACCTTAGTTTCCATTTACAGTCCAATCAAGATGACCTGGGATTTTTTTCAGATTTTTATCTGGAATTGTCTCAATTTGCATCACTTAGGATAATTGGAGGAGATTTTAATATCACCTTTTTGGGATTGGACAGAAACCCTACAGCTGTGGAGAAGAAAAAACAGGCTTTAGAAATAGTAAAACAAGCACATAAAGATCTAACCTTGATGGACCATTTAAGGAGTGTTACCCAGATTTGAGTAAGTATTCATATTATTCAAAAACATATAACTCTTTTTCAAGACTAGATTTTTTTTATTAGTATAGAGTTACAAAATGTAATAAAAAATATAGTGTATGAGACAATTATGGTCTCAGACCATGCCCCAGTAATAATGGAAATAGAAAAAGTAAATAGGGGCAGTAGGTCTGGTAGGACCCAGTCTTGGAGGATGGATAGTTTAGTCTGGATGCTTCCAAACGTTAGGGAAAAATTACAAAATGAGATCCAATGGTATTGGAAACAGAATTTAGGACAATGGTTTATTATTAATGTGCTATGGAATGCATTAAAGGCATATTTGAGAGGTTGGTTGACCTCTCAGATAATTATGGGGAAAATATACAGGAAAAGGAAATAGTAGAATTAGAGAGAGCATTGGCAATAGTCACAAATGAATATTTACATCAAAAATCAGAATAAATGGAACTTAAATATAGGCAAATTAGAGCCAAAGTGGAACAAAAACTGCAGGAGAAAGCGGAGAGAGAGAGTTGAATAAAGCTAGAGCAAAATATTATTACTATGGGGACTTACCAAGTAAGGTTTTAGCATACTAGATTCAAGCAGATAGGAATAAAAATATAATTCAGATTACATATAGGGAAGATGGGACATCTACTTGAGAAAAAACAGAGATTTTAAAAGTATTCTCAGAGTATTATGAGATACTATATACTCCGACGTTTTACCAGACATGGGTGAAATTGAAGAGTATATACAGGTTTTGCAGCTTCAGAAAGTTGTAGAATCAGATTTAGATGATTTAAATAAAGAATTTACAAGTTGAGAAATAACAGAAGTAATAAGAAACCTCCCAAATAACAAAACCCCAGGCTCAGATGGTTTAATGTTTGAATTATATAAAAATCAGCCAGAAATCTGGGTACCACAGTTCGTGAAGCACTTTAATAATTTCCTAACATCGGAGGCTTTGCCAGATTCTTTAAATGAGGCACAAATAGTGCTGTTATTAAAAAAAGATAAACCAGAAAATATATGTGGTTCTTACAGACCTAGTTCTTTACTGAGTAGTGATTATAAGATATTTGCTAAAGCTCTGGCAGAGAGATTAGCTAAAGTGGTCCCAAAGTTGGTAGACCAGGACCAGGATGGATTTGTTTTGGGGAGACAATTTCTGCAGAATACAAGGAAGGCAATTAATGTTATTGAGGCTTTTAGGGGAATGGACAGTGCACTCCTCTCATTAGATGTCGAAAAGGCATTTGATAGGGTGCAGTGGCCCTTCCTGGTGGAAGTATTGAATGGATATGGGATAAAGGGTAATTTCCAAACTTGGGTTAAAATGATATATAGTCGACCAAGAGCCAGGGTAGGGTTGAATAATGTTCTTTCTTCATAATTCCAGCTGACTAGAGGGACGAGGCAGGGCTGCCCTCTTTCTCCTTCCTTGTTTGCCCTGTTCTTAGAACCCTTGGCCATTAATTTAAGATTCCATACTCAGGAATTTGGACTACAGACTTCAAGGGGTCTGATTTTGACAATGTTATGTGGATGACGTATTCTTCACTTAAAAAAATCTAGAAGTAACCTACTCAGAAGTTTGTAAAATTTCGGAACTATTTGGAAAGGTCTCAGGTTATAAAGCGAACTGGGGGAAATCTGAAATGCTTTATTTGGGATCAACAGATCTTATTGAAAGTCTGAAATTGAAAGATATACAAAAAGATAAAATAAAATATTTGGAGGTGGTGCTGGCATTGGAAACAGATAGGATTCTTCAATTAAATTATGATCCACTTATAAATAACATAAGATTAGATTTGAGAAAGTGGCAATCTTTACCTTTAGTGTTAATAGGTAGAATCAGTATACTGAAAATGAATGTTCTCCCCAAACTGCTTTTTCTATTTCAATCTATTCTCTTAAACCTGTCAAGAAAATTCTTTCAGAATTTAGAACATATGGTGAGGGACTTTATTTGGTAGGAGAAACCTCCAAGAATAGCATTAAAAAGTGGTATCAAAATAAGTCTGAAGCAGGCTTAGCATGTCTGGACTTTAAACTATATTATTTAACTGCACAGTTTGAAATAGTTTATCACTGGATTTATGATTCTCAGAATTTCTTACAGGCAGGGATGGGGTCGGAAGTGAAAAAGGTAGCGGGGTTAGATTTGAAAAGTGTTCTGTTATCTACAAAACTGGACATGTTGTCCACAACTATAACAACAGTAGAAACATGGGAATTAGCTTCACAGATTATGAAGAAGGAGAAAGGGATTTCTGGGTTAGTACCCATATAGAATAATAAAGATTTCAAACCAGCTCAGAAAGACAGAACTTTCAAGGATTGGTATTTTCCCCAAAAAATAGGAAATTAGGGATTTCTATATTAGGAATAACATTATGTCATTTACTCAGTTTCAAAATAAATATAGTATAAGAAATAATCAGTTTTGGCAATGTAGTCAAGTTAAGAACTTCATTTTTAGATAGAATTGTAATTCTTTTGTTCTCCGAGATGACACCCTTGAGAGGGTCTTTTTGGAAATGGATTCAAATAAACATTTGATTTCCAAGATATAGCAGGCTCTTTTACAGAAGATTTCTAATCAGACAGATACAACTAGACAGGCATGGGACAGAGCTTTGAATTTGGAGATCTCAGAGATGGAATGAGCAGAATATAACAATATAGAAGATATTCAGATTCAAAATATTAGGCTTTTGCAAATCTATTTTAACATAGTTTATAGAATTTACCTTACACCCACTCGATTAATTAAGATAGATAATGCCATTTCACAATTCTGTCAAAGATGCCAGAAAGAAAGGGGTTCGTTATCCCACATGTTGTTTATGTGGGAGAAACGTATATAATTTTGGAAATGTATATGGTCTTTTTTGAGATGACCTTTGGGTTTTTTTGTTCCCCTTTGATCCTAGAATTGCAATATTTGGCTATAAAATCAATTTGAGCCAGATTAGGGATCCACAGGGAACACAAAAGACCCTCTGGAACATTGGTACATTAACGACTGGTAAGGTTATACTCCAGAATTGGAAACGAGGGGAAGATCCTTCTAAGAAAGAATGGAGGGACATAATGCTGGAGGCTGCTAGGCTAGACTGTGCTGCATGTATATCTGAAAAGCAGATAGAGATACATAATTTAATATGGTCTCCCTTTAAGCAAAATTTGTTTAATTTGGCATAAAATTAAAATTTGGTTTGGAAAAATGGTATGATGGTGATGTTTCATCAAGTCTTTATTTTATTTATTTATTTATTTTTTTTGCTTCTATTTTTTATCCTCCCAGGGTCACTTATCTGCCTACCTGCCACGTCCTGGCTTCATCCACAGGTCTGTCTGGCCGCCATCCCCTTGAACTACCCCCGGCGACCTCCATTAGGCCCCATGACTGCCCCACAGCTGCCCCTGGGCCGGCGAAGGTGGGGGCACTCCCTCGGACCTCAAACCACCCTTTCGGCTCCAGTAATGCCGCTATCCAGGTGCCGGACAGTCCATACAAGAGAGATGGTGGCCATCATGCTGCCGCAACTAGTGCCTCCTTTTCCCACTCTTCACCCCTGAGCCGGCAGGTGTGCACTGACACCAATGGCCATGAGCGTGTGCATGTCTGCCCACATTCTGGCCAGGCGTCTGCCTCCAGCTGTGCTTGTTCTCCCAGCAGCGGAAGTACCTCTGGTCTCCACTGAGGGGCTCTCCTGCACCGGGATGCCCCTGGATCCCCCCCAGGGAGAGGAGAGGAGAGCTGTCCTATGGATGCTCGATCCTACTCCCTCCCCACCGACCCCCAGCAACTGGGCTCATTCCCGAACCCGGGTCGCTGGCGTGATGCGACGTGTGGCGTCCAGCACCTCAACCCTCAGCGCCACTGGGCTGGACCTTATTTTATTTATTTAGTTGTTTATCCAGGAGTAGCACACTAAGCTGAAAACAATTTACAGGAGCAAACTGGGAGCACAGGGAAGTTAAGCAACTTGCTCAGGGTCACACAGTATGCAAGTGAAAGCTGTGGGATTCAAACCCAGATCTGGTCTGCTGGATGTCACCAGATTTGCAGCTCAGAGCCTTAAACCACTGCGCTATACTGCCTCCAATGAAAGTTTATGAAAAACTTAAGAGTGAAGCACCCACGCTCTGAGTCATACCATTTAAAAAAGAGAAAAAAAAAAAATGTTGCAAATTTGGTGAAAAAAATCCAAAAAATGCTTGATATGCACCAAAGTTGAAAAAAAAGGCCTATTTATGCCATTATACAGCTTACCAGCATTTCTTCAGTTCTCCATCAGCTTTGAAGAGTGCAGATGTGTTCCTGGTCCACTGCAGGTCACTGTGCCGGTCTCCAGAGGTAAGTATGGGTTGGGGGTGTGGGGAGGTGGGTGTGCAGATGGTGGGCATGGGTTCAAGAGGCCACTGGGCTTAATGAGGGACTGTTTCATATTTTATAGGTTTCAAAAAAACATTACATCATGGGAAGATTTTCCTTTTTTACAGGGACATTTAGCACGCTGGTGTGGGCTCCCAGTGTGCACCTGAGTGTTTGTGGGGAGGAGGCTATAGCTGATGGGGCATTGGGCACCCCCATTGGCACACAACAAATTTGGAGGTGACAAGAGACAAGGGGGATTGGGCACCCCCCTGGCACACAACTAATTGGAGGGGTATTATGCCGATGGGGAGTGGGATCCCCCCTCGCCAGGATAACTAGGAGGCAGCATGCCAACAGGGGGATTGGGCACCCCCATCAGTTTGTGCACAGCCACACATAACAAATTGGGGGGAGACATTATGCTGATGGGGAGTGGGTTCCCCCATCAGCAAACGGAACCCCCGTCAGCTGGTTTCTTTGTTTAACTGTGAGGGAGAAGTTCTGAGCTCAGTGTATTCACACTACTGTAAGCTACAGCAGTTTGAACGCACAACCAGGAATGCAATGCAGGAATGTAACTTCAAAGGACGCGGCTCTGTCCATTGAAAAGTTGTCCTGCTCAGCCAAAACAACTGAGAGACTGTCATCACCAGCCTGCCAACCCAATTTGTTTGCCCCTAGAAATGGAGCTCTCCATTGGGCACACCCCTGTAAAGCACCTTATAGTAATGAGTCTGTATGCACCTGCGCACCATGATGAACTCAAAAAGCAGGGTGTGTACCCTACAGCATAATACATATGAGAGCTCCTCGTGCTTTACTGAGTAAACAGCCATAGAATTGTACATACTGCAGTTTGCCGGTGGTTCAGTTAGAAAATGTATGTAACTTTACTTGTTTGTAATGAACCCAAAACATAAGCCCAAAAAGGTCTTTATTATTCCCATCTGGATGGGCTAGTCCACTGCTTGATTTTCCAAATAATGATCAAATGTACTGGTGGTGCTGTGGGATGAGGCCCTGAATTACTTGCAGTTTACCCAGTGCTGGGGGAAATCCTTTAATGCACAAGAAGTGGTGACAAAGCAGCAAGGTCATCCTCTAGTGCATTCAAATTATTTTCTCAGTCTCAGGCCTCTCCTCTTCTGCATGCTGCAAACAGTTCTCTTCCAAGTTCTCAAGTGCAGCTTTTGCCTGTGAAGTCTGTCCACATCAGACCAGCACACCACTGGCCTCTAGACCCTAACGTGCTGCGACAACTAGTATCAAGCAGCAAAACTGCATTGGCAGCTTCCCATAAAACAGAGCTACCTTGTTACATGGGTGCTCTGATGAAGCAAAAATCTTTCTCTCTCTCTCTCTCTCTCTCTCTCTCTCTCCCTCTCTCTCTTTCTCTCTCTCTGCATGTTGGTAGGGTGGTTATCCTCACCAACACCTCTCCTGCAATTTCAATTCAGTTTCTTAGGCTGCGATGTACAAGCTTGTGATTACCTCTAGTTTTTATATGCAGAAATTATGTTTGAACTGTCTTACATGTGATCTGTCTTCTTCACAATTCTTCCGCTCTGTGATCTGTCACTCGCAACAACTCTGTTCGGAGGAAAATGTTCTGGAGCAGTTCCTGCCGCTCACTCCAGGGAGCTCTTGATTAATTTATTGAGCTGCCTATCACTCACAGCAAGAATGGAGGGCCATTACTTGACAGATAAGTGGCTAATTCAGGATGGCCTGAATTAATTAAGTCCTTCTCAAGTTGATGAACTCTTTGAGGCTCTATCTGGAGGATTTAGAGCCTGACTTACTATTTTGTCACTCCCTGACCCAGTCACCATTTTGTTGAGGGTCAGAGTTGAGAAAGATGGCTGCTGATATTGTAGTCCACAGGCAGTTTTTCCTAACATTTCTTTATTTACACTATTTACACTATTTCTGTCTTTGAACATTACTCTGGGACCCAGAAAAGTCCTGTGTGGGTGCATGTATGTGTCCAGCATGGTCAGGGCAACAATCAGTGGATTTGTGACCCAGTTGAGAGCATTGCTGCATTTGTTCCATTGTCTGCAATTGAAGCCTTTGATGTGTGCATGCAAATAGCCTTAAAGGTAAGATCTATATGGGGTGGGAGTTTACAATAACATAAGAGATGGCAACAAAGATAGGAACTTGCAATTAGGGGTGCAGACTATGAGCAGTATTTTCAGAAGGGGCTCATGCTCACACAGCTGCAAGATGTGTTTGCATCTGCATGTGAATTTGTCTCTACTTGTATGGACACAATTATGCCTAAATTATTTCAAAATATATGTCCATTAATGATGAATACATTAGCTCAAATTTGTGACACTTGGCATTACACTTTTGAAACAAACTCAAATCACATCTAACTTTTTATACAAAGTTGGCAGAATATACAGATACAGTATGTTACATTAACAAAAATATAGTATAGCATTTCCAGGCAGACACAGATGCAAGTCTGCAGTTGAAACTACTGTATAAATAGATGGATCCTGGACAAATCTCTTTGAATGTCCTGGCCAACACAATACTTTTTACTATAATGTATATTCATTGAAAAGAACTGTATCAATGCATCAGTTAAGTTCAATTTATCATCACAAAAATAGGGAAAAAGTGGCATTAGGGTTTCCAGCCATAACTCCATATTCCAATAAGCAACAGAAAGACAAGACCATACAAGCAGCCACAGAAAGCTATCATGAGGTAAGAGAAACAGCATACATCTTTCCCAGATGACACAAATGCAGTAGCACTGATGTACTACCTTCATGGATCTGTATCTCTGTCTGCAGCATACACACTGCATGCCACACACACTCACTTCTGGCTGTAGATAGAAATCCACATAACTCAAATTACTATACTACTTCTGTCTGCAGGAGCACAGGCCCATGCAGCCACAGATAGAAATCCACAGTACCCACATTACAACTGTTCTTCTGGCTTCTTCAGTTATAATGTTTTTGCAATGACAAAATACACATGCAAAGTGTAAAACATACACACTGACTTGACACTGCAGAACTGCATGACCCTAGGGGGCTTCCACTTCTGCCTCCACAGATAGAAATCAATGATACCCAAATTGCACCACCACCACGTCAGTCTGCAGAAGCACAGGCCACTGTGGGACTAGTGCTCTTGTAGCCACAGGTATGCTTGCACACCATAAGGCATACACACCACTTCTTTCTGCAGAAGCACAGGTCTCTGCAGAGCCTGTGCTTCGCAGTCACAGATACAAATGCATGATACCCAAATTACAGCACTTCTGTCTGCAGAAGTTCAGGCCCTATGGGACAGCACATCTGCAGCCACAGGCACAGATGCATGCTGTAAGACATACACACCCACTTCTTGTATAAATTCACAATCTTCAGATTACAACACCACTTCTGTCTGCACAAGTACAGTCCCCTGGTGGGCCTATGTTTCTGAAGCCACAGATACAAATCAATAGACATAAAAACATACTGCGGAGTGAGTGTGATAGTGCATTTAAAAAGGTAACAGTCACAGTCAGTCCATTTTCATGAAATAAAGAACCCTCTAATCAAGACTAAGTGATGTAGATGCTGTACAAAACAAAGGACTAATGAGGGTTATCTTTGGGTTTTTAGTTATTTTCAAGTCAGTATATTGTAACTAATTTAACTGATAGTACAGCATTTATTAGCATTAGATTTCTGAAGGTCATGGGGGGAGACCAGATAGTAAGAACAAAAGTCAAAACAGACAATTTTAGTGAATCAGAGTCTACTGTATGTGCACATCTTTATGGGCAGTTTTGCCTGATCACCAGTTCATGATCATACATTTAAAAAACTGCTCAGCAAGAGAATGTTTGACTCAACTAAAGCCATCTTTTAAGAGGGGCCTGAAGACCTACCTATTCAGGCAAGCTTTTGACTTAAATTAGCCCCAATGGTCAATGGAAAAGGAGTTGTAAGGACAAAACAATAAAGATAAAAGAGGTTGGGGGTGGAAACAGGGGCAGAACAGGCAGAAGCATTAAGCAGTACTTCTGCTAAGCAGGTAACAGATGGGGAAATCCCAGTGGGCAGAGTACAGGAGGGATTGAGGGCAGTGAGAGTGGACAAGGCTCTAGAGCCAGATGGCATACACATCAGAGTGCTGAAGGAGCTGGCTGAAGTCCTGGCAGAACCCTTGGCAGACCTGTTCGGTGCCTTCTGGGACTTGAGGAATGTACCTCAGAACTGGAGGATTGTGCATGTGGTACCCTCCACAAAAGCGGCCCCAAGGATGAGCCAAGACACCACAGACTGGTAAGCTTTGCATCCATCGTGGAAAGCTGATGGAGACAATCCTGAAGGAGAGGCTGGTTTCCCTCCTAGAGGCTAATGGGCTGCAGGACAGCAGACAGCATGGGTTTGTTTCAGGCAGATCCTGTCAGACCAACCTGGTGGAGTACTATGACTGGGTAACCAGGGAATTATACAGGAGCCATGCAGTGGATATCCTATACCTGGACTTCAGTAAGGCATTCAATTTGGTGCCACATGGGAGGCTAGGAAGTAAGGTGGAAAGCACAAGGGCAAAGATGGTGGGATGGGTAGTGAACTGGCTGCAAGGGAGACAGCAAAGGGTTGTGGGTGGGTATCTCTCATCTCCCAGGGAGGTGACAAGCGGGGTGCCACAGGGCTCTGTACTGGGACTGGCGTTGGTTGGAATCTTCATAGCAGACATCTCAGTTGGCATGAAGAGCACACTCAGTCTGTTTGCAAATTATACCAAGATGGGAGCAGTAGCAGATGATTTAGAAGGGTGGCAGGGGTTGCAAGATCATCTGGCAAAGTTGGAGGCCTGGTCAGACACAGCCAGCTGGGATTCAATGTCAAGAAATACAAGGTGCTACATTTCAGTGCAAAAAAAACAAGAAGGAGCTACCAGCTAGGGGAGATTCAACTAGCCAAGATGGAAGAGGAGAAGGAGCTGGGGGTGATCATAATGGGAGCAATGAACAACTCAGCACAGTGTAGAAAGGCTGCTGCAAGGGCAAACAGGATGCTGTGTTGTATTGCCAGAGGCATATTTTCCAGGAGAGGGGAGGTGATCCTGCCGCTATACAGATCACTGGTAAGATCACACCTGGAGTACTGCATGCAGTTCTGTCGACTGTAACTGAAGAAAGACACTAGATTACTGGAGGGGTTGCAGGGCATGGCAACAGAAATGATCCAGGGGCTAGGGGACTTACCCTATGAGAGCAGCCTGAGGCAGTTGAACATGTACTCCCTGGAGGAGAGGAGGGATAGGGGGGACATGATTGAAACTTTCAAGTACATGAAGGGAATAAATAAAATGGGCACAGAGGGGCTTTTCAGATTAAGGAGAGGGGGATGGACACTTGAGAGCATGATCTGAGATTGGAAGGGGGAAGGTTCAGGAGGAAAATGAGGAGACACTTTTTTACAGAGAGGGTGGTGTCTGGGTAGAATGCATTGCCAGAGGAAGTGGTGTCCTGTAGAACAATGGACTGCTTCAAAAGGGGATGGGACAGGGTAAGGGGGAAGGTCACTGGAGGGGTGGAGGTAGGGGCAGCTGCAGTATATGGGTTGCTAGCTGCACAATCGAGCAGACTTGATAGACCATAAGGCCTTTATCTGTTGGCAATTTTGCATGTTCATATGTATGGTCTTCATCTCGAGCTTCCCATCAAATCAAGGGGTCTCAAGTCAGAAGAGTTTCAAAACCCTCTCCATGACAAAGTCCATGACCTCCTGCAGAAATTCTCTCATGCCCGGAGGTGGTACACCAGAAGGATTCTGCAACCTGCACCTGGACCCCTGGAACAGCCACACATTCAAACAATGAAATAAAACCCACTAGATGCACATAGAAGTTCAGTTCAGATCTAAAACAATGGCCACACCCCATCCCCTGCATTCCTAGGGCAGTGCACTACAGAGAATCCAACCAGGATAGAAGCCTCCAAAATTGGGCCAATGTCTTCACCCAACCAGGTCTCTGCAATGCAAGTAAAATTGACCAAGGAAATCAAATCTTCTATAACTGCAGTCTTGTTTTTAATCAATCTTTTATTGCACAGTGCCACCTGAAGGGACTGGCAGAGGTTGCTGGCCCATCAGCTACCTGCCCACTAGGTCCAGTGGGACCTTGGGTATGGGGACCAAACACATATGGCCTCTGTCTAGGCTCCATTTAACACTAGGGTGACTCCTGATCCTCACCACCCCAATATGGCTCTTCCCATCAGCCACCTTAGCATCCCACTGTCTACCTTCCTGCTTCCTCCTGAGATCAACCTCTCTACCACACCTAAGTGCTGTTGATGACAATGGGAGGTCAGTGACATGGCGGATGTCCAACAGTTGGGACACCAAGTAGCTGAGCCTATGGGACCTGAAGCCTAAGCATATCTTCCCAGTCAACAACTTGCTCCTTTTAAAGTACTACTAAAGTAGCTAAAAACCCACTCACTTTAGAAACCTAATGGGACGTACATACACACACACTCACTCACATTTAACAATAACTACACACATACGAGTCAGATAACTTTAATAAAATATTCCTTTTTATGTTGTCTTGAGCATGCAGCGCAGACAACATATTGTGGTTGCTTCAGTGGAGAAGCGGGTTTTGGAGGTGTGGTCCTGCTGCAGCCAATGCACCACTGCTTTTTGAGGCCAGGCTCAGTGGTGCCAGTGGCAGAGAATGCTGTCTATGACAGCAGTTGAAAAAATTGTGCGACCTCCTTGAAACAAATTAGCTGCTGCAATCAGGGCCCATGAGGCGGTCCCTGATTGCAGCAACCAATCTGCTGGTGTTGTCTGTCATGGCGGTGGTGGCACGGGAAGCCGAGGACAGCCTCCGCCTCGCGACAGTCCCCTAGAAATTTGATGGGGTGCTCAATCACTCTGTCAGCATGCCCTCATAATTTAGTTAGTGACGGGTGCCCAATCCTCATTGGCATGTCCCCCCATTTCTTGTGTGCCAAGGTGCCCAATCCCCTCGGCTCATGCTACCCCCCCCGCAGTATGTGCTGATGGGGGTGCCCAGTCCCTGTTGACTCCAGTCCCCCCCAATCCAAAACATGCAGGTGGCATGCTGGAAGCCCACCCCAGTGTGCCAAAAGTACCTGTTGAACGGAAAAACCGTCCTGCAATGTCTGTAAGTTTTTTTTTTAAAACCTAAAAAGAAGAAAATGGTCCCTCGCTGTCTGAGCCCCCTCCCCAACCTGTGCCCACCAACTTCGTACCCCACCTCCCCACACACACCCTCACCCCATACTTACTTCCAGAGACCAGTGCAACAATCTTTGGTGGACCAGGAGCACATCTGCACTCTTCAAAGCCGACCGCGATCTGAAGAAATGCCAGTAAGCTGTATAATGGCATAAATAGGGTTTTTTCAACTGTGGTGCATATCTTGGGCATTTTTGGGAATTCTGGCACCAAATTTTCAACATGGGGTAATTGGGACCCCATCTCATGAATTCAGTCACTGTCATGGCATTATTCAGTCCTGAAAGGTGATGTTTGCGGTCACTGCGCAAAATCACCTTTTGGAACCGATTAATGAAACAACAGTGCCACTGTTCATGAGGTGGGCTTTCAAAAAGCCTATGTTGCAAATTTGGTGAAAAAAAACTCCCAAAAATAACTGTTTTATGAGTGTGCGTTGCGCTGTTTCCACACACGCTTGTAACCTTGCATATCTGTAATAGTTTCTCTCCAGATTTTCAACATTGGCATTTTTTCATACCTGTTTATGAACAGTATAGCTGCCATTTTACACATCCTGTCCAAAATGTGTTTTCGCACTCCTGGCACAAAATAACATGGTTGCTGTGGGAAATCAGTGTTCGAGAAAGATTAAGAAAATCACAGTGATAGTGTTCATGAGTAGAGATCCTAAAATGCCTATGTTGCAAATTTGGTGAAAGAATTCTACTAAATGACTGTGTTACGAGTGTGGATTGTGCAGTTTGTATGTATGCTCGTAAATTCGAGCATTTTTAATATTTTTACTCCAGAGTTTCAACACTGCCATCTCTTCAGACCTACCTATGAATGGTATAACTGTCATTTTTCACATCCTGCCTGAATGGTGTTTTCCCACAACTGGTGCAGAATATCGCGGTCGCTGTGAGAAATTAACGTTCGGGACAGATTAACACACAGTGCCACTATTCATGAGCAGCGGTCCCAAACACTTTCATGAGGTGGGGGTCACAAAAATGGCATTTTGCAAATTTTTACTGCAAATACCAACAAACGGCTGGGGCACTTGCGTTTCTAACCATAACGTACCACCCTGTACAGACTGACAGGCGTTAGGGGTGTGCCTTTGCATTGCTGGCTGTCATGCTCATGGCATGCCATCCCCCCCCCACCCTCAAGCCACTGACAGGCATCGAGGTCTGCCTTGGACTCTTCAGCCACACAGTTCATGCCATTCTCCTATGCTGCACCCATTTCAGCGTATGTCCTTATGAAATGGGGTGGCTGTAAAGTCAAACACCCCAAGGCTCACCTCAGCATGTGTCAGTGTCAGTGTCTGCAGGATAGGGTGAGGTAAAATGCCATGAGCATTATGGCCGTATGGGGTGAGCATAAGGCTCAAGGTCCCCAAGGCACAATGCGATATTTGTTGCACTTTAGGGTAGAGTGAGCTGAAATGCCATGAACATTATAGCCGATGCCCAAAGGCACACCTCAGTGCCTTTCAGTCTCTGTAGGGTGATGTGGGATTGACGTCACTTTCATACTTCACTGCCATTCCTATTAAGCATCTGTTCAACTCCTGTGCTACCGATGCCAAGGTCAGCACAACATTTCCATTGACAAATGCTTCTTTTCTTTATGGATTTCACAGAGATACAAAGAAATATACATTAAAGTATTTTAGAACTGCAGTTTAGGACAGTTTTGGGAGTTCAGTGAGGAGTAAAAAGAAAACCCATAGATTATATACAATTCTGGTAGTGATTCAGTTTAATAAAATATTCCAATTAATTCAGTTTAATAAAATATTCCAATCACCCACCTACCTCCCTACTCAAAATAGATACACATTTAAATAAACCCCAATCACATATAGTTAAAATTTTAGGTTCACAATGGTGTGCCACTGTGGGGGAGCCTTGTACTTCCAATTACAGTTCTTTTTTTTTATTCCTGTGCCCCCCCTTGTCCTAGGATCCACCCTGCCCAATTCCCCCATGCCCAGGCTTGCCCGCCATGATGGGGCCACCAAGGGGGTCTTCCCCTCCCAACGGACACTGTAGGCAAGCCCTGGATTACCCCCCTGGGTTAGGGCCACATGAGTGGGACCCCCCCAGATAGAGTCGGAGGCAGTGGGTAGCAGAACAGATTAGATCGTCATACCAGGGGGCCAACATTTTTCACTTCCCCATAGATGGAGACGTGCAATGACATCCAGCGTCCACCCCGCCCCCAGCGTACTGGCACTGGTTGCAGCAGTGCCTCCAGCCTCCACCAGGGATCCGTAAAGCGCCAGGTACTCTTTCTTTCCTCCCCCCCCCCCCGGAGAAGGAGAGCAGTCCCCAGGATGCTTGCTCCTTCTCCCTCGGCCGGCACTTCGACTCCCAGGTCCATTCTTGAACCTTGGTTGTCGACGTCTCAAGCGGAAATCCATCTGCTGTGATGGTGGGCCAGCCTACCAGTTACAGTTCTCAGTCCAGGCTACTTTGTAACCAGCAACAGTTTAAACAGGAAGCCAGTTTAGAGATCAACAGTATCCCCTCTCAACAGCTCTTTTACTGCTGCCATGAGAATGATCAACCGGGGAAACAAAAGGGTCTTTGTGAAGGAAACAAATGCTCTCACCACTTGTTTAGCAGCAATAGCAGGGAGCAAAGTCCAGTTTCCAATTGGACCTCAGGAAATAAGAGCAGTAGGTATGGGTCGATCTTCACTTCCTCCCAGAGCAATCAGTTGACACAAGTCCTGTAACTAACAGGACCTCTGAAGCTGGTGGGTTTCATCCAACATCTGATCACTGGAGCTGCTATTGACCTATTTATTTATTTCAAAGTTCAGAAATACACTTTTGAGCAGAAATGCTAATTTACAAAGGTTCCTTGTCAGAATAAACATTTGTTTATACCTTGTCAAAAACAGTATTAGAAACAGATTACAAAAGGCTGGAAAATATTGATTCAGTGACATAATATAACAGAATGAGTAACATAAATGCCATTTTGGCAATATAGATTGAGCAAAAGTTAAAATTTCAACAGGTCACATAATACAAAGCACAACATAAGCACTAGGAGCCGTACAAAGGTCGCAGCCCATCTGGGCATTCTTAGGGATTAAGTCTGTGCTCTTTTATGGCACATTGGAGTGGAGGATAGGCACATGCATGAGAAGACTATGTGAGTGGGTAAGGTGCTGGCATCATGTGCATGTTTAAGAGGGAGCCTTAGGGGCAGCAGCACCATGATCAGATGGTGCAAGGATTGTTAGGTAGGGATGCAGTTGGCAAGTGACAGTGCATGGTATGGGGTTTCATTAGGAGAAGCAGCTACATTTGGAGCCAGGTAGGAGTAAATTTAGATGTTCTCATTTGAAAGGACCGCTTAGTTGGCATCATTTGTGTTACCTGAAGTTCATTGGAAGCACCACAGGTGATCGACAGAGATATTGCTGATGTTCCCCACAGTGACACCAACACACTGCTGCAAACAATCCCGATGCACTCCTGACCGATGGCCAGTATCCAGATGCAGCACAAGCAGTGGACACTTAATGGACACTGTCATGACTGGCCAATGAATGCCACACAAAAATACAGACACCTCGGAGAGTGACTTGATGACAGTCAAGCCAATGTGGACCCTGAGGGGTGGCAGGATGACATGCTGGGTAGCAGGTGAGCATCACTGGTATGCACAGCAGATAGCAAACAAAGGTCAGCAGCATGATTGCAAACACTTACACACACACACAGGTAATGCCACTGGCAGACCACTGCCCGTTGCATGACCACTCAGACAGATGCACAGCTTGGTGGTGGAGGTGGCAGTAATGCTATGGGACTACCCAGTGCACCCAGTCCATATGCAACAGCGGTATAGAACAGTGGACTGGGTCACATAGGACAATGGCAGCAAGGGGGGGCACAGGCAAGGGGTCGGTGACAGTATGCCCCCACACCCAGAGCTCAAACCTGGAGGTTGATGGTCAATGTCAGCCCCATCAGGTAGTCCCTGCAGCTGTGGGTACTGTACTGGATGACCAGCTTGGGGATCCTCTTGGCACTCTCCCTCCACCACCTACAAGAGTGCTCCATGGCCCAGCCAGACATAGTGTCAGGCACATGGTTGTGGGTGCCCAACATTGTTGGTGTGCCCCCTGTGAAGGTGAGCGCCTGCTGTTTGTACCTTGCAGCTGCGTACCTGCAACATCTCCATTAGGTGAACTCGCCGTGGGTCCTTTCTCTCTGGTAGGTGTATCCTTGCACCATCAGCAGCTTGTGCCCTTCACACTGTTGATATAGCCAGCCAACATGTTCCCAGCGTTTACTGAGAATGGGTCAGCCGTGTGGTGGTCAGCTTTGTAGGAGCTGACGCAGCACTCCACTGACATTGTGTTGGCATGTCACTTCCTGTACCTGGACACTATTGCAGTTGTCTGCATTGATGCTGTCAGTTTAATGGTGTTACTGTGGCGGTGTCACTCTGACATCGTACTTCCAAGTTCATTAAACCAGCTTGGTGCCCTAGCAGCAAAGGAGTATTTGGCTACAGCTGTTCAGCTGAATGTACCGATAGTCATGCCTCTGGTTTGGTAAGGATTTGGGGCAGGTTGTAGGAGATCTTGCAGCCTGGGGGGGGGGGTCAGGCCCATGAAGGCTTTCATGCTTAGCGGGCAGGTTTGATATTTTATTCTGTCCTGCAGGAAGCCAGTATGTGACAAAGTAAAGAGTGCAGATGTGCATGACTTTCTCAGCTCGTTACAGAGCAGCAGACTTTGTTCGGACTACCTGGATCCTGTAAAACACAGTGTCTGTGGCACTCTCATAGACTGTCTGTTAGGCTATAGTCAACTGTGGGGAGGATGGAACTTGTAACTGCCACTTTTTTGGATTCTGAGGTAAGGTTGCACTTATGTCTACATAGTGCTCCTAGTCTCCTGTTAATAATGCAGACATTTTGGTCGACATGTGGTGCAAATGTTACAAACTGTTGCAGACTTCAACAGATATGGCACAATACAGTTCCACAGGTGTTACCAATTGACTCTGTCCTTCAGCTCTCAAACAGATTGCAGAACACTGCTTCATCACAAACAAGCATTTGTCAATGCCGAATGTTGGCTTGCTGGCATTGGCATTGGTAGTGCAGGAGTTAGAGAGATGCATAATAGGAATGGCAGTGAAGTATTGAACTGATGCTAACCCCACCCCTATCCTGCAGAGACTGACAGGGGTTGGGGGTGTACCTTTGGGTCATCGGCCATAACGCTCATGCCTTTTTGGTGCCTTTTTCAGGCTGCGACTTTGAGTTGCCAGCTTGGCCCACTCTAGCCATTGCTGTTATGGACCCGTAACTTAAGGACATGCAATAGAAAGAGTGCTGCCTACTGCCAATTTACTTTTATAGAATCAGACTTCCACAAATTAGTGCTCTCTAAGCAATACTACCCAACAGAGTGGACTTTATTGGGGAAATACTGGACCACCTAAGGGCATAATGAGGCCTGCTGCTGCCTTATAGCCCCTGGAAGGTCCGGTGTTTCCTAATAAAGCCCACCTTGGAGGGTGTTATTGCACTCAGAAAACTTTAATTGCTAAAACTGTTAGTTCTTTTATTTATTATGTTATGAAATAGTTCCTGCGCTTGTATTAGAAAGCAGTTTATTTTTTTTTTGATCTGGGCACTATTGTCCTACTGGAGCCTCTGCATGAAAAATAGACAGGAATGCCATTTTTGTATGCATTGCACCTTTTACTTACAGCGAGGAGCAGATAGGAATGGTGCTTAGGGACAGCCACCAGATAACTACTGGAGCAGCTTCACTAACTGTGAGGACAGTGCTGAGAGGGAGTCGCTTGTTGCCATTTAAAAGCTGCGCTTCCCACGAGTGGCTTCTGTTTACATTCTGTTCAGTGCAGTAGTGCGAGGACCACGATCGGGAGAATGGTACTGTAGTAAAGAATACAGCTGTGAGGAATAGTCATTTCTTCACTCTTTCCAACCCCAAATCAGTGTGCTTTCCTTTTTTTTATTAACAGGGAGGCAGTCTGGACTGAATGAAGTAGTGTTGGGGGGACCTGTAGCTCTCGCAAAGTGAGAGAAAAAACATGGTGGACATTTAAAATTTTCTTTGGTGCTTTCAACCAATTAGAAAGCAGGCTGGGCACCACCGGAGAATGCTACACAGTGAAGTGGTACTTGAACTGGCTCTTATTTTTGGCTGGGCATCTATTGAAATAAATGCCCAGGTTGGAAATGGTTTAACCAGTCAGGAAACAGAATACATTCTTGCCATGTTCTAAGTCAAGTTAATGTGATAAAAAGCCCTAATATTTTCTGCTCTGTAAAGTTATTGTGTGAAAAAAATGACCTCAGAATCTCTGCTCTATTAAGTGAATGTGTAATATAAGCAGATTGTTGTCCAAACTGAAAACAGTTGTGTAGCATAGCTAAGCCTTTAATTGGTTAGCTTACCAAGCTTTTATCTGTAGAACATGGTCAAAGGGATCTTTTATTTACAAAAGCAGCTTAGAGCACAACTTAGGGCTTTGGCTAGAGTATTCTAGCAGTGCTTTGTCCAGCTCCCATGCTCCTGCCCTATCTTTTTATGTTTATATGTATAATCCCCATTGTCAGGTGACAAACTTCCCTTGTGAATAACTAAGTATCTTCTCCCCATTTGCAGGTTCTGTCACTCAGCCACTGCTGAGGCACATCCCTCCTCAGCTCCTCTTGAGCTCACTGCCTAAGTTACTCCCTACTCCAGTCTCGCCTTGCTTTCTTGCACTTCTGCTTTTCCTTGCTTTTCTGACCTACCTAATTCTCCACCTTCTCTCACTATGCATCCTCACAATCTTTCCTGCCCCTTTTACTGCTTCTAACCCTCCCTCTTACAATTAACCTACCTATTCCAAACAACCAAACTCCCCATCCCTTTCTCTAGTCCCCACATTCAACTTTGTAGTCCTCCGCCCCTGAACCCTGATTACATTTTCCTATCTCCCCTTGCTTCCCTGCTCCCCATGACTACTAATCTTGCCTTCCTTCATCAATTATTCTCCTCCCCCACCTCTCCGGGTCCAAGGCTTCCTCCTCACTCACTCACTTATAAGTGCCCTAAGATTCACTTCCTTATTGTTGCCCTCCTATTGTTTGCCTCCGGCAATATTCACCTCAGCCCTGATCTAATAGCCTCCTCCTCACTCGGTCTTTCTTCCACAACTACCCCTCCCTCTTCTGCCTCCACAGTGCTGCCTAGAGGTCTCAAGATTCTGCATTTATACGTCTGCAGTTTACAACTAAAAATCAACCTCCTGCAAACCATGGCAATCACGCTTAAACCAGATAACTTGGCTCAAGGACACTATCCCTGAGCACTCAGTCTCCATCCCTAACTATGTCATCCTAAGGCAAGATCGGGCTGACATTGGTGATGGCGTAGCCATCTATATTCTCACAGCACTCAAGTTTTTCACTATATATTCTACTTCAAGTCCTGTCACCCATGATGCTCTAGCCATACAATTCCTACCCTTCACTCTACCCATCTTCATAGCTGGCATCTACTGCCACTTAAACATTGAACCCACTATAGCCCATGATCTAGAAACCTCTATCTCTGCTCTTTCCCAATCTGGTGAACTCTACTTCTTGGGTGATTTCAATATAAATTGGCTATCACCTAAGTTCGTAAAAACACAAAATGATATAGGTTCCCTTAATCTTACCGAACTGATTTCAGAACCCCCCTGCCCAAATCACAAGACACTTAATCACTCCCTGCTCAACTGGGCTCTCACCTCCCACCCTCACTGAGTTATCAAATCTGGCATACTTCCTGATACTCTTAATGACCACAACCCCATATTCATAGTCAGGAAAGTCCACAGACTTAAATCCCCTCACAAAACCTTGCAACTACATTCTTTCAACTCCCTTGATCTTGATCCACTACTGCACAGCTTTATCATCTCTGAACGGTCCCCCCCTAGCCTCCTTCCCGTAAGTCAACCAGGACCTTACTTACTTTAAAGCTATATTCCTGGATACATGGAATATTTTCATCCCTTTTAAAACAACCAGAGTCAGGGACAATCATCTACCATGGATTACCCCAGATCTTTTGGCCTGTCTAAGAGCTCAAGATTGAGCCTGGAAGCTACATAGAACTACCCAGCTTCCTAGTGACATTCACCACTTACTGTATGCTCTGCAATGCTTATACTAAGTCATCGAGATTAGCTAAATCCGAATACTTTAGAATGACCTTCCTTACAAATATTAACACTCCATCAAAATTCTGACAGGTAGTCCATGCCTTCTTCACACCCCAATCTCACCCCTTCTCCCCAGCCCTGAAAATAAACAATGCTCTTGTAACTGACCAGAGTCAGGTGGCCGTGAATTTTAACTTCTACACCTCATGCACCTCAGTGCTCGTAAAGTCCCTCCCTTCCTAACCCCCCTCAAAAATGCTCAATTACCATAACTCCCCCTGCTTCCTTTACCCCTTCCTTTTCCTTCTCATCCATCACCATTGATGAAGCACTAAATGCCCTGCTCTCTATCAACCCTTCAAAAGGCTCCTCCCTGGATGACCTGGATCCCAAACTCCTCTCTCTTTTAGCCTCTGCCATTGCTTACCCACTATCTCTTATTCTAAACCTCTCCTTCTCTACTGACACAGTCACCACCACATGGAAGCATGCAGTAGTCCTCCCCGTACCTAAAGGCAGGGACACTTCTTCCCCTAACAACTATTGCCTCATCTCTCTCCTCCCCACTCTCGCTAAACTCCAAGAACACCTAGTTCTCTCCCAACTTACCACCTATCTGATTCTTCCTTTTTCACCTCTTACCAGTCTGGTTTCAGGAAAAAACACTCCACTACCACCTCCCTGCTAAGACTCACTGATTCCATCCTCATAGGGATGGACAGTGACCTTGCCAAGGCATTTGACACTGTCTCCCACTTCCTTCTCCTGGACTCTCTCATCAGCTGGACTGCCTTCCTTAGCCACTAGTTTGTTCTATTCCTACCTCACTGGAGAATACAATCAGATAAGATCTCAGGAGTTACCTTCCCCCCTCCCAATCACCACAGGAGTTTCACAGGGCTCATGTTTGGCCTCTTATTAGTCTCAGTCTTCCTAAATGGCCTGCCATCATTCAATCAATCAATCAATCTTTATTTTACCAGGTGAAACACCATTGAGTGAACTAATTTTCAAGGTGGAACTGGGAAGTTAAGATATGTATACGGTACAATAAGAAAACAGTATACATAATACAGAATATGGGTACACAGGATGAATACATAACAATGTGAGCCTTATACAATAGAGAAATCTGGAGAACAATAGTCTGAGAAGACGAAAAAGTCTATAAACAAGAAGTACAAATAACTTGTAGTTTACAATATATACAAATGCCTGCAGGCAGCACTATAAGAACATCCTTGAGGCAACATATAAATAAATACTAGGATACCCATTGAGCGCCTCACATGGGAGGAAGTGGGACATTATGCATAGTAGGAGGGAGGAGGAAAGAGCAGGATGCAAGAGGAGACATGAGGAAGGAGGAGACACAAAACGATGGGAAGCACCAACTTTACTTAGTGAGGATGGTGTCAAGTGCACCAAGAGAGGCAACTGCAGACAGGTAATACCAGGTCACAATCAGGGGAAGCATTTACATGCCTCCTTGATAGATCATGAATAATGTGTCTTGAATGCGGCCAGGGAGATAGGGTGGGCTACCTTAAGAGTTGTTTGCAAATCATTCCACAGTTGGGGTAGACTGAAACCTGTTGAGAATGTACCAAATCTTGATTTGACCTTAGGTATGGATAAGGTGATGTAAGTGGTGCTTCTCAATGCATACTTGATTATTGTACTTGGGGGTAGACAGTCAGCTATGCACATAGGCAACTTCTTTGTGATTACTCTATAAATCCAGAAGGCAGCATTGTTTTGCCTTCTGAAAGTGAGAGATGACCAGCCAACTAAGGTGTAGAAAGAGCAGCGATGCGTAGAATACAGTGCGCCAGAGATGAATCTTGGCTCTATGGTACAGCACATCAAGTTTGGCTAATGCAGGTGCAGGAGCTTGGCCATAAAGGAAGTCACCATAGTCCAGAATTGGTAGGAAGGTGGATTGGACCAGCCATTTTTTAGCATCCTGAGTCAGCAGGTGATTGATCCTATAAAATAGACCAAGTCTCTACTAAAGCATTTTTATTATTTCCTCAATATGAAGAAGGAAGGAAGGAGAGATTATGGTCAATACAGACCCCAAAATAGTTGAAATTGGGTATGAAGTCTAATGATTCACCTAGTAGAGTAGTAAGCTTTGGTACAAATCCTAGGGTAGCAGGATTAGAATTATAGATTAGGAGAGAAAAGCAGTGCCTTCATTTTCTTAGCGTTCAAAAGAAGCTTCATGTTCAGTAGATTTAATTGTAGCTGCTTGAACTGCTGCTGCATGTCAGAGCAGGCTGCTTCAGGGGTAGGTCTGCTAATGAAAAGGACTGTATTGTCTGCAAAAAGATGAATATTTGTAGATTTTATTCCCAACTCCATACTATTAATGTAGAGTGAGAAGAGCAGTGGTCCCAATATGGAGCCTTGTAGGACACCCATGAGTAAGAGTTTCAGCGGCGAGAATTCCCCTTCTGCTTTTACCTGCTGAAAACGACCAATGAGGTAGTTTGAGAACCATCTCATGGAGGGGGGGTCAAGGCCAGTCGTACGGAGAGTATGCAAAAGCAGGTTATGATTGACAGTGGCGAACACCTTGCATAAGTCCAGGAATACTGCACATACAAAGTTTTTGTTATCAAGTGTGTCCCGCCAATCATTAGTCACTTTTGCAAGGGCCAAAATTGTACTATGACGTGGCCTAAATCCTGATTGCAGAGGATTAAGACGATTTGAGGCGTTTAGGAACTTCCAAAGCTGTGTACTATTTTCTTCAACATTTTAGAAAGTATAGGGAGTAGGAAAATGGGCCTATAGTTATTGAGATCACCTGGATCACCAGATTTGTAGAGAAGGATCACATGGGCAGTTTTCCAAATACGTGGGATATCACCTTGCATAAGTTATAGGTAGAAGAGGTGCATAATTGGTGCATCCAGGATGTGATGACTAAGTATTAGGAAGTATGGGTCAATTAAGTCTGCACCCACACTATTTCTACAACCCAGCTGCAAAATTAAATCCTCCACTTCTATCAGAGATACAGGTTGAAAGGCAAAGGCTGTTGCATGCACTAAGATCTTAGTGCCCAGTTTTGTTGGATCCTGTAGACCAAGTTGAGAGTGCAGGTTACTGGCCGGGGAAGTATTGAATGAAAGGCCTGCAGTGGCGAAGTGTTTTTTGAAAAGGTCAAGGATTGTATGTTTATTGGTCACCGTGGTGGAACCAGAAGTGATTTTACCAGGCAGAGATTTAGAAGATGCATGACTTTCTATATCCTTGAGCATTTTCCATGTATTGGCAGAGCATTTGAGAGGAGAGTCATAGAAACATAGAAGCTGACGTCAGATAAGGACTGCAAGGCCGATCCAGTCTGCCCATTTCTTTTTTATCTTATGAATGTGCCATCAGCCTTTGCTCTGTCAATGGCCTATCTATTCATACTCATCTGTATTGCTCCCTTATGCCTATCCCATGCCTGTTTGAAGCCCTGCACTGTATTCATATCCACCACTTCCTGAGGTAGGCGTTCCATGCATCCACCAGCCTTCTGTGAAAAAGAACTTCCTCACATTTCCACTTAATCAGCCTCCCTCTAATCTCATGCTGTGTCCTCTTGTCCTGCCATTTTTCTTATATTGAAACATGTTAGACTTTCACCTTGTTAATGCCCTTAAGGAGTTTGAATGTTTTATTTCACCTCTCTCCCTCCTTTGCTCTGGGGCAGTGACACTCAGTCTTGACTTGTTCATGTGCCACATGAGCAGTCACATTGGCCAAGGAGCCACAACACACACTTCCCAATAAATTTTGGCAAACACACTCCAGTGAAAAAGAAAATATTTCAATTACTAAACATTTCTTTCATTTCATTTATTTCATTTACTAAACATTAGTTAACATCTGCACAGTCTGACAGGGTGCAGCTTGCAAGAAAATGTGCAATAATCTTAGAAAATAATGCTTGCTAGTGTACAATGCAGTGGTATTATAGTGCATCCTGGTTGGCTAATACTATATAATGCAGGAACTGTTTGCATCACTTATTGGGAAGAGCTGCAGGTAATAAGCTGAAGAGTCACATGAGGCTGTAGAGCCACGGTCTGAGGATCACTGCTCTAGGGTATACACATTGAGCTCTGTTAATTTGTTCTCATATGTTTTCTGATGCAGTCCCTGCACCATTTTGGTTGCCCTTCTCTGAACTGCCTCAGTTTGGTTAATGTCCTTGTGAAGGTGTGGCCTCCAGTACTGCACGCAGTACTCCAGATGAGGCCTAACCAGTGTCTTGTATAGAGGGATTATTACCTCCCTTTTCTGACTTGTGATACCCCTACTAATATACCCCAACATCCCCCTAGCCTTACTTGCTGCTTTAGTGGTCTACTTGGATGATTTCAGATCATCAGTGACGATGATGCCCAAGTCTCTTATCGTATAATATTTAATTGAGGTTTAAGATAACATACAGTTGCCATACTAATTGAAAATTCATAGTCTATCCCTCCATACATACGGAGTCAGATATACATTTAACATCAAAGATATGTAATAATATCATAAATCATTCCTAAGAGATCTCCAAATCTAGATTCATGCTGTATCATGTTTCTACAAGGGTGATCTAACCTAAATATTAACCTAACTAGATGCTTACACCATCTATGTTACCCATTACTAAGACTAAGTCGGGAGGTTAATTGGTGGTGGGGGCAGTTTACACATGTCAGAGGCCAAATAAGGACCCCATTTATCAGAATACCATGCCAGGTTTCCCTTGTGGAGATATGATAATCTCTCGGATATGGACACCTTTGCCAGGGTTGCATGCCATGTTGTTCTAGTGGGCAAAGTTTGTTGATGCCAGTGTAGAAGTAGAAGGCATTCGAGTTCCAGGAGGGCTGAAAGTATCCAATCCTGGTGTGGTTTGGGAAGGAAGGCAATCGAGGAGGTGCCCCCCAACAATATCCTATTATCCTGAGGTGCTACTGGTGCTCAGAGTACCCGACCTAGATCTGTGAAAACCATGTTCCAAAACTGCTCTTTCTTCACTTTTGACTGCCAACAACTCCCCTTCCAGTCTATAGGTGACTTCAGGGTTTCTCTTCCCTATGTGCATGACCTTGCACTTCTTTGCATTAAACCCCAGTTGCCACTTTTTTGACCATTTTGCCAGTTTAGCCAGCTCTCTTCTCATTCTGCCCACCCCATCTGGATCATCTACTCTGTTGCAGATCTTGCTGTCATCTGAAAATAAACTAACCTTACCCTCCAGTCCATCTGCAATGTTGTTGATGAAGATGTTGAAGAGGACTGGCCCCAGGACTGATCCCTGAGGTACGCCACTTGTGACTTGCATCTCTTCTGACTGTATACCATTTACCACCACTCTCTGTTTTTTGCCCATCAACTAGTTTGCCACCCAGTTGACCAACTTCTGACCCACCCCAAGCCTACCCAGCTTATTAATCAATCTTCTATGTGGAACAGTATCGAAAGCTTTGCTGAAGTCAAGGTAGGCGACATCAACTGCTCCCCCTTGGTCCACCACTCTGGTTACCCAGTCAAAGAAATCTATGAGATTAGTTTGACAGGATCTTCCTTTTGTAAACCCATGCTGTCTTGGATCATGTGTTCCTATGGATTCCAGTTGTAGCACTATCCTTTTCTTAAGGAATGCCTCCATAATCTTGCCCACTACTGAGGTAAGACTGACTGATCTGTAGTTCCCTGCTTCCTCCCTGCTACCACTCTTGTGGAGCGGGATCACACAAGCCCTTCTCCAGTCTTTTGGGACCTCTTCTGTGCTCAGAGACTCACTAAACAGTTCTGCTAATGGCTCTGCTAGTTCCACCTTTAGCTCCTTAAGAACCCTGGGATGTATGCCATCAGGTCCCATTGCCTTATCCACCCTGAGCTTAGCAAACTCTTGTAGGACCCTTCCTTTTGTGAAGGGAGTAGTGCTCACCTCCCTCCCTCCTGTGTCCATGGTGCTGAGCTGTGGGCCCTGTCCTACCTCCTCTTCAGTAAATACTGAGCAAAAGTGTCTATTTAGGATAGATGCTTTTACATGGTCCTCCTCCTCACATGATAGCGGCTCTGCTAGTTCCACCCTAAGCTCATTTAGTACCCTGGGATGTATGTCATCAGGTCCCATTGCCTTGTCCACCCTGAGCTTATTGAGTTCTTCTAGGACCCTTTCTTTTGTGAAGGGACTAGTGCACACCTCCTTTCTCCCTGTGTCCATGGTGCTGAGCTGTGGGCCCTGCCCTACCTTCTCTTCAGTAAATACTGAGCAGAAGTATCTATTTAGAAAAGATGCTTTTACATGGTCCTCCTCCTCACACCCTTATCCCCTTTAATCTTAGCAATACCCCCTCTGGACTTTATCCTGGAGTCTAGTTTGGTATGGAAATAATTTGTTTTAACCCCCAGACCACCTTTGTACAGTGGTTCCTAACCATCCTAAATGCTGTCCAGCCTGCAAAAGTTTTGGTTCTTTGAGCTTTTTTCCATAGTGAATCTCTTTGAAGCAATGCAGCCTTCAGCTCTACTGCAAACCAAGTACAGGACTTTTTCTTTGTTTGGCTTTTAACTAGGTGTGCATGCTTATCCATTATCCCAAGGACAACTGCCTGGAAAATATCATATGCACCATACACTGTTTTGGCTAAATAGAAGTGCTGCCACTTAAATTAGTTCTGCAGGTTGAAAAGAAATGAAAGGGGGTCCAGATTTCGGCAATTCCTCTTGAGGGTATATTTGGAGGTGGACACTGGTTTTGTTATGGCTAGCACACAGGCAATGTAACAGTGGTCACTGGTGTCGGTGAACAATAGCATGAGTAAATAGGTGATCTCTTTTTACTAATATAAGGTCTAATAGGGTGCTATTGCTCATGTTTTTTTTTGTTTGGGCATATTGCTTCGGAGATATGTTGGGATAATCCAAAGGAATCACAGATGTCTTTGAGAGGATTTGAAGTGCTGGAAAACCAACTGAGGTTAAGGTCACCCATAATAATGACCTCTGAGGACAGTCTATCCAAGGTGCTCTTAAATGTTTTAGTAACTGTTGTCCTGCCGAGGGGGGCCCAGAGGCATTGCTAGGGCTGGGCCTCTGGGGCTAGAGCCCCAAACATTTTGTCTGGGACCCCGAACCTTTCCTGCCCTGTGACTCTTTAATTTTATTTTCTGCTGCAGGCTATTGGTGTGCCGTGCGGTAGCGAGTTCTTCCCAATTTTTGCACTGCCAGCCTCAGGCAGCTCAGTCGTCTCCCCACACACCTAGTCAGTCACACCAGCCCTGGCCCCGCACTCAATTGTGGTGATTGCCCACCGTGAATGATGACCACCAGCAGTGGCTGCTGCTAGAGAGTGGTACATGCTCAAAACCCAAAATCCCATTTTCACTGCTGCACCCTAGCCCATGAGCCCAGCAGACTCCAGCAACAGCAACCTGCCCAATGCCCATCTGTCCGGTGACCTGCCTGTGCCATCCCGACTTCCATCTCAGTCTCCTCTTCTTCTGTCTGCTGTGCTGGCATGGCCTGGCACCCGTCCACAACTGACTCCATGCTACGACCACCACCACCACCGCTGGCCTTCCTGAGCCTCCTGACTGGTTCCACTCCACTGAGTTGAACGGTCGACTCGATGACAACGATAGCAATGCAGGCAGGCTGGGCAGCTAGCTGAAGGGAAGCAGGCATGCAGCTGTAACTAATTTATTTGTTTGCTAATGTTAGTCCCGCTCCAGTCTGACCAATCACTCAAACCACCCAGGGCCCATTGCATGAGTCGAACTCATTGTTGCCATGGCAATCATCAACACAGTTCCTCCTGTCCATGTTTGTAATTGGTGAAGAGTGTTCCAGTTGCCCTGGTGACGGGTGTCGGCGCAGCATGGACTTGTCTCAAAGGCGGATCACAGTGCCTGAGCAGAGGACAGGTTAGGATAGGATAGGAAAATGAATAAAATGCAACTACTTTGCAGACTCAGAGGGGAAGAGGGAGTAATGAAGACATTAGAGATACAACAGAATTGGATTACTGGCTACCTGTTGGCGTGTTACGGTGAGACTCGGAGGACGAGGTGAGTGAGAGAGTTATCTTGGCGCTGTTTAAGTTTAAACTTATGGATGGAAGAATGGCAGTTTTGGCAATGCCAGCACTGCATTTATTTGCAAACCAACTGGGGCCCTTTTAAGGGGAGAGAGACTGAGTGAGATCAAATCACACACATCAGGAATGGCCCAGGACTTGGGACTGACTGAAAGAGATTGATTGACCCCAGGCCACTGAGGCCAGTGTACTGTGTCTGTGTGAGTGATGATGGGTGGCTTGGCACTGAGTGACTTTGACTTCACCAACATAATGTATGCTTACAGCCTCATGGCATACATGATGTGACAGCTGGCTGCCGCTCATTGCTGTTGCTTGCCTAGGCACTAGGCAGCAACGAGCAGCAGCCAGCTGCTGTCTGTCACGTGACAGTAACACTTACATGGGCCAAGTGCATTGTGGGATACCTATTTTGTAGTTTATGCTACTTGATCATCACATGACTATTAAGCAGCATGGACTACAGAGGGTCATCATAGAAACAGAGCCTTGTGAGTGGCCAGTGAGTATCATGTAGGGTGTGGCCTTTTCAGTCAGAGACAGACTGGAGAGAGCGTTAAAACAAAAGCACTGTAGTTCAATCAGTGCACAATTCGTCTCTGTGTTTGAGTGGAATTTGAGAAAATAAAAAGAGTATGCAACTTCTATATTTTGATATAAAAAACAGTCGTTTTCAGTATTTCAGCTATTGCTGCTGCTAACTTCGTAGTTCTTGCCTTTTTTTTGCCATTTCTCATAGGCAAGGCCTGTTTTCACTTGAGGCCTAGTAGGCCTGAAGGTCACAAAGGAACATAATTAGGTTGTAGTCTGTATCTTGTGTGACTGAGAATTGAGTCAGCACAATCTAGGTGGCCTGACTGGGAGGGCAGGGAGGAAATTTTGTAAAATTGTAGTTGTTGCAATTTCAATTACAGCAGCCTGCCTGTCCACCTCATCAATGACCAAGAGTACTTGAGGCTGAAATTTTCTTTTTGCCAGTGTCGACCCAGGCTTGAACTTGTGGGAGGGCTGAGGGCAGCAGTGTGTGTAGCTGTACTCCAAAAAAAAAATGTGTAATTGTCCTAGTTTAAATCACAGCAGCCTCTGGCCCACCTCTTCAGTGACCCAGAGTACCTGAGATTTTCTTTTTTCCAGTACTGGGCTTGTGGGAGGGCTGAGGGCAGCTGTGTGTGTCGCCGTACTCTACTAATTAAAAAAATTGTAGTTGTTGCAGTTTAAAATACAGCAGCCTCTGATCCACCTCTTCAGTGACCCAGATTACCTGAGATATTATTTTGCCAGTAGTACTGGGCTTTTTGTGGGAGGGCTGAGAGCAGCAGCGTGTGTCGCCGTACTCTACTAATTAAAAAAATTGTAGTTGTTGCAGTTTAAAACACAGCAGCCTCTGATCTACCTCTTCAGTGACCCAGATTACCTGAGATATTATTTTGCCAGTAGTACCGGCCGGGCTTGTTGTGGGAGGGCTAAGGACAGCAGTGTGTGTCGCCGTGCTCTACTAATAAAAAACTGTAGTTGTAGCAGTTTAAATCACAGCAACCTCTGGTGACAGTACTTGTCAGTGTGTCTGTGCATTGCCTTGCCGTGAGCTGTGAGGTCAGTGGAGGAGCTAGAGGGGCTGGGGGTCTGTCGCTCCTCCTGGCTGCCCCAGTGTGAGTAGTGGTGCCCCACCACCATCTTTATTCAATGTTTAGTGCCCACTGTGGAGCCCATGATTGACTGAATGGCCCCCCCCGGCTCCCAAACGCTCCCAAACCTGACTCCGCCACTGTGTGAGGTGGCAGTGTGTGGCTCAGTTGTATTGCAAAAAATTATTGTATCAGAACTTGCTTGTTTCCACTGTTTCATAAAAATGAATATCCAACATTTCTTTAAGTCCAAAGAAAAGAATACACCTGAAGAAGTAAGTGTAATTATCAATTCAGAAAGTAATGCTAATGTTGCACTCCCTCATTCTCGTGCATCATGTACCACTGTGCATGAGGGGGATGCTGAACCAAGCACAAGCTACCAGAACAGTCACAGTTATATTGAGTTTGACACAGACAGTATAAATAAAACAAGCATTTGTCAATGCCGAATGTTTGCTTACTGGCATTGGCAGTGGTAGTGTAGAAGTTACAGAGCTGCGTAATAGGAATGGCAGTGAAGTATTGAAGTGAAGCCAACCCCACCACTACCCTGCAGAGAGTGACAGGCATTGGGGTGTGCATTTGGGTCGTCAGGCATAACGGCCACGCCATTTCACCACACCCCACTCTGCAGAGACTGACAAGTGTCACGTGTTCCTTGGGGTCTTTGGCCCTTATCGCACCCATTTCATTAGGAAATATGGTGAGATGGGTGCGATATAGGAGAATGGGGTGAAGTTTGGGGAACGAAGAGTCCAAGGCATACCTTGATGCCTCTCAGTGACTGCAGGGTGTGGAATGGTATGAGCATCACAGGCAAGAATCCCAAGTCACACCCCTGATTCCTGTCATTCTATATAGGGTTGGGCGATTTAGTTGAAAAGTCTAATACCTCAGGCATTCATTGGTATTTTAACTCCAAATCTTCAACATGTTTGTTTTGTGACCCCACCTCACGAACGGGGGAATATCAGTGTGGTAGCAGCTGCTTATGCACAGTGACTACGGATTTAGCACCACAGATGCAAACATATTCCGAACAGGCTGTAAAAATGGCAGCTGTACTCTTTCATGGGGAGGTGTAAAAATGGCAATTTGCAAATCTGTAGTAAAATATTTAAAAAAATGGTGAAGTCACAGCGTACATAGAAACTGTGCAACGCACACCGTTATATAAGTAGGTTGGGGATATTTTTAGCAGATTGTCAACTCAGGCATTTTGGTGCCTCCGATCATGAACAGTGTCACTGTGATTTCTTTATCTGTGCGAACAATGATTTCCCATAACGACCACGCATCTCTGCACTGAAAGTGTGAAAACACACTTGGCCATGTTGTGAAAAATGGCAGCTGTACTGTTCATAAGGAAGTGTTGAAAAATGCCACTAGTGAAAATCTGGACTGGAAATATTACAAAGTCATGAACTAACGAGGATGCGTGGAAACTGCACAATGCTCACTCGTAACACAGTCATTTTATGGACTTTTGTCACCAAATTTTCAACATAGCCATTTAAGAACTCTGCTCATGAACAGTGTAACTGTGATTTTCTTAATCTGTCCTAAACATTGCTTTCAAACACCAACACACCATTATGCGCTTCATGTGCGATAACACATTTTGGGTGACATATGAAAAATTGCAGCTGTACTGTTCATAAGGAAGTTTAATAAAATGGACATGTTGAAAATCTAGGTAGAAAATATTAAATTTGCAAACTAACGAGCATGCATAGGAACTGTGCAGCATGCGCTCGTAAAAAGTCATTTTAGGCATTTTTACCAAGTTTTCAACATAGCCATTTTAAGACCTCTGCTCATGAACAGTGTCACTGTGGTTTTGTTAATGTGTCCCATACATTGAGGTTGCACACCGACTAGCCATTATGCGCTACATGTGGTGAAACACGTTTTGGGCAGGATGTGAAAAATGACAGCTGTACTGCTCATAAGGAGGTGTGGAAAAATGGCAATGTTGAAAATCTGGGTGGAAATATTGAAAATTCGACAAACCCTACGTGCGTGGGAACTGTGCAACGACACTCGTAAAACAGTCATTTTTAGGAATTCTGTCACCAAATTTTTAGCATTGCCATTTTAAGATCTCTGCTCATGAACAGTGACACTGTGATTTTCTTAATATGTCCCATACACTGAGTTTGCCAACGACTGTGCCATTGTGCGCTTCGTGGGCGGAAACATGTTTGGGTGAGATGTGAAAAATGACAGCTGTACTACTCATAAGAAGGTGTGGAAAAATGGCAATGTTGAAAATCTGGAGTGGAAATATTGAAAATTCGCAAACCTATGAGTGTGCATAGGAACTGTGCAACGTACGCTTGTAAAACAGTCATTTTTAGGAATTTTTTCACCAAATTTTCAACATAGCCATTTCAAGACCTCTGCTCATGAACAGTGTCACTACAATTTTCTTAATTTGTCCCGTACATTGATTTCGCACACCGACTGCGCCATTCTGCGCTACAAGGGTGGAAACACATTTTGGGTGAGATGTGAAAAATGACAGCTGTACTACTCATAAGACGGTGTGGTGAAATGGTAATGTTGAAAATCTGGAGTGCAAATATTGAAATTTCGCGAACTTACGAGCCTGCGTAGGAACTGCGCAACGCACGCAATCACTGCTGCGAAATCACCCTTCGAGCCGAATAACACCATAACAGTGACATCATTCATGAGAGGGGTCCCAAAAACCCCATGTTGAAAATTTGGTGCAAAATTCCCAAAAATGCCGAGATATGCAATAAGTTGAACCCCTCCTATCTAGCCCATTATACAGCTTACCGGCATTTACTCAGTTCGCGATCGGCTTTGAAGAGTGCAGGCGTGTTCCCGGTCCACGAAGATCGTCGGCGCCCGAGTCGGAGGTAAGTATGGGGTGAGGGATGTGGGAGGCTGGAGTACTCAGTGGGTGGGTGCGGGATGTGGGAGGAGGGCTTGGGAGGCAGCCGTGGGACAGTTTTTACAGGGTAAAAAACAAAAACGTTGGACAGCTTGCCCGCTGGGGTGGGCTCCAGCGTGGCCAAGAGCTTTTAGGCGTTCAGCGGCGAGATTAGGCATCCCGTCGGCAAAAAAACAAAAGCATGGGACCATTTGCCACGCTGGGGTGGGCTCCCAAGCGTGGCACAATGTTTTGGGGAGGGGCATTCAGCTTGTTCGGTTAGGGCACCCGTGAGAACTAAGGATTGCCACGCTGGGGTGGGCTCCCAGCGTGGCAGCAACAATGGGAGGAGGGGACAAATAGTTCAGCTGGCGGGGATTGGGCACCCGTCGGCCGTCGACTATCGCTGCGTGCGGGCGGCGGCGCCTGTGGCTGGGGGAGCTGCGGCGTGAGCAGCTCCTTATCGCTAACTCACTCAGCGTAGCTCCCTTTCAACTGTATGCCACTGCATTTTGGAGCGTGTCATGAGACGGCTCCAAATGCATTAGCTCCCAGAGCGCGCCTGCCAGCCCAGTGCCTGATTTGGAGGAGGAGGTGACACACCTCAGAAATCTCCGTTCATGGCACTATGTTTCTTGCACATGCGTGCAAGCAAACATAATGAGCAGTGAACTTGTAAATGCTCAGAATCTAACAGACTTGGGAACACTTGAGACAAGGCCTATTCAGAGTAAGTAACCTTTTTACCCACAATATACATCTGGAAGGAAAAAAAGGTCATTCCAGTTTCACTGGTTTGAAAAGTACATCTAGTTAGAATATTCTGCTACTCCTAATGTTGCCTTTTGCTATCCTTGTAGAGGCTTTGGACTGAAATATGGAGCCACTCGACCTAATAAAGATTCTTTGTTAAGCACAGGTTTTGTTAATTGAAAAAGGGCACTTGACTCATTTAGAGAACATGAAAAGACTTCATATCATGCAAATGCAAACTCCTTATGGGCTGGATTTAAAGCGACAAAGAGTACTGGTGATATCGTTCACAAATTACAAGCAGCAAACATCAAAGAAGTAAATGACAGGCGATGCTATCTTGAGCGCATTATTGCTGTCACCTTATTTCTGGGTAGGCAAGGACTTTCTTTCAGGGGTTACGATGAAACGGATGGCAGTTTAAATAAAGGAAATTTTCTGGAATGCTTGGATCTATTGAAATAATTTGATCCTTTTCTTCAAATGTATAAGGGACCTTCAAATGTCACTTATATTTCTCCCTAAACTCAAAATGAGGTGATAGCATGTTGCACAGAAGAGGTAATTTCAAAGATAGTTGCCAAACTTAACAGCTCAGGAATGTTTGCTGTTATGGCAGATGAAGCAAGAGGCAAACATAAGGAGCAGCTGACAGTTTGCATGAGGTATATTGTGCCTGGAACTGGTAGCATTACAAAGCATTTTATAGGATTCACAGAACTGAAATCTTTTAATGCTGACTCCATTGTGGAATCACTGCTGAAATGTCTCACAGACAGCGGAATTACAGGTGCAAAATGTGTGACACAGGCATATGATGGTGCCTCTGTGATGAGTTGGGCAGTAGGGGGAGTTCAAGATAAGTTCTGCCAGCATCATCCAGAGGTTGTGTTATGTGCACTGCTGTGCACATGAGCTGAATCTTGTACTTTGCCATACATGCAAATGTATTACAGAAGCAAAATAATTTTTCTGCTCTATGGAAAGTGTATGAGTTGTTTAGCACTTCTCTTGTTCATCATCATGAGTTTGTCAATATACAGTGTCAGTTAGGCTTGAGTCCATCAGAGTTGGTCCAGTTGTCAGATACTCACTAGTCTTGCCAGATCCGATTGATCAAGGCCTTGATGAACTGCTATGCTTGATGAACTGCTATGTAGCTGTACTTCAGTGCCTTGTTAATATTCACACTCCAAAAGCCACTGTACTGTTAGTATCCTTGCAAAAATCAATCACAATTTACTGCCTGGTCATTTTCCATTCTCTTCTAAAGCTAACAGTAGGCATCCACAACGTTTTACAAAGGGAAGATCTAGATCTGTCCACTGCAGTAGATTTTGTTGACTTGGTTCATCAGACTCTTGAAGCCTGGTCGCAGCAAGGGGGGGCAGGTACAATGATTGCTTGTGGATGGTGTTCTGGGTGAGCGGGTGGCCCCAGGGCTGGGCTGCTGCGTTACGCCCTGCGGTACTGGAGCCCACCTTTGGGTGACTGGGGAGCTACTTCTACTCTGCAGGTGCTCAACTTTGAGATCCTCTATGTGGCACACTGTAGGGTTAGCAGCCAACATATCGCGCCCATACATCCGGGCTGAATACCGGGATGTGCCACAAAATACATGGGCACACCCCCGCAGCTGCGCTGCATACTATTTTACTATTGCCCCAGTGCATTGGGATTTGTGCTGTGCTGGGAGCCTTTTCAATATCCGCTGTGTAAGTAGGGTTGTGCCAGTGCATCTCTGTTCGCCAGGCACAACCCTTTGAATATCTGGGCAAAGGTGTCAGTGGTTCTTCTTTAGTTCTTTAAATTTAATTTGCTTGTACTTCCCTTAATGTATCAAGCATCATATTTTACTCAGATATTGACCTGTGTGGGTGTGTGGAGAATAATTTTAATAAGAGTCACACTCAGGGAGGCCACCTGCTGGCATCAGATGCCCAGCTCTCCTCCGTGCCGAGTGTACTTCATAAATATCAGCAGATTTTCCCCAGATCTCCTGGTACTTACAAAATATGCTATGACTTTTCATCCACAACATGTAGTTTTTCACTGTCAACCGACAAGCCAACCAAAAAAAAAGACACAAAATAATGGAAAAGGAATGGGGGGAAAAACAAGGCTAAAGTAGCAGTAAATGTTATTTTGCACGAGAGAGCACCAACATTTCTACAGTTTATGGGGGCCTAGGCAACCCCCTGACCCCTTGCCTTTTGCCCAGGCCCCCAATGTTAATTCATGCTGGCAATGCCTCTGTGAAGGCCTAAAGCAGCCTATGACATAGAATGCAACAGAGGATGAGAGCTCAACCTTGAGCGTCAGACTGTCAAATTCCTTGGGAACTGAGGTGCAATCCAAAGACAGAGGTAACAAGTGTGTCATGCACGTATATGGCTACTCCTTCCCTGGTCTGTCTATCAGTTCTGAAAATGTTATAAGATGGAATGTTAACCTCTGAATCTAAGGTGGCAGCTTTGAGCCAAGATTCAGAGACAACTAGAACATCTGGTCTGGTATGACACATCCAGGTCTGTATTGAGTCAAACTTCTTAAGAAGGCTACAGGCATTTACATGCAGAAAACTCACACCTTTAATACAAGTTAAGTCTGCAGGAGAAGATAGCCCGGCAAGTGGCTCAGGGTTCAGCTGAACATTGCCAGAACATAAAAGTAAGAGTTTTTTCAATTGCTCCTATAATCAGTCTATGGTACCTAATTTGCTCCCGTTTGCGTCGATGTTCATGAAAGGTAGGGGGTCACAAGGGCAACTGCCAAGCCAACCCATTGTTGCATAGATGAGCATCCTAGCTGTAAAAAGCATAGGATTCCAAAGTTCAGTGGTTGGCATAAATGAAGCCATGACCACAACGGATTTCATGAAAAGGGTTCCATCACACCATGGTTGCTGTACAGGACAATTTAAGGTTTTAGATTCATCAGCTAAGTTATAATTAATTATAGGGCTAACTAAAAGAAGGACCAACCCTAGGGAGCAGCAACTAGATAGTGCAGATTGCTTCATTTCTGGGGTAGTAGAGGTGGATGAGTTCTGGAGGATAAAGGTATAGAGCCTTGTTATCCGTGGTCCAAGTCAGGAGGCTGTGCCATATTATGAATAACTTACACTGTGCTGATTGGAAGTTTAATACATACGGCAGAAATACCACCCAAATACTATGCTGAGAAACTTAGTTTAGGGGCAGGGGATGCAACATAGTAAATATAACTTAAAGAGTCAAGATTAACACCAAGTGTTGGGCCCTATAACTGCATTCTGTATCTTTAAGGGGAATTGCAATATTATTGAGGGAGAAATGAAGATTGCCTAGGGGCGGTGCTGCTGGGGGAAGGAGAGTATTTAATAAAGGCTAAGGGTGGTGGAGAGGGGATGGGCAAAAAATTCAATTTGGAAGGAGAGACAGTAAAACAGAAATGGGATTATTTGCAGGGCAGAGTTTACAACTGTAACACAAATGAAACCTGGTCTAAACAGAGAAGTGTTCACAAAAAGCTGTATCACTTTAAACTTACAGTGGCTTCTGATCCAGGGTGGCAGTATAGCGAGGGAGGCAGTATAGCGCAGTGGTTTAAGGCTCTGAGCTGCAAAACTGGAGACCTGGGTTTGAATCCCACAGCCTCCACTTGCATACTGTGTGACCCTGAGCAAGGCACTTAACTTCCCTGTGCTCCCAGGTCACACCTGTAAAAAAGTTTTAGCTTAGTGTGCCACTCCTGGTTAAACAATTGAAAATAAATAAATAAATACCACAGGACCTTAAAACAAAGAGAGCTGTAATACTTTAAAACCTAAAAGTCTGCACTCTAAAAGATCCTGCATTTCAAACTACCCTTGGAGTACAACATTGCTGTAAACAGGCTTAGAGTCACATTTAAGTTAGCATTCACAGGACAATTTGGAGAAACTTAACCAGTACCAGAATCAGTAAATAACATTAGCTTAAATCCAAAAGGAATAGGAGTAGCAAAGAATTAAAGAAGTGGAGCAGCCAATCAGCAGGCAGAGCCGATGGTTCCAGCCAGTCAGAGTGGAGATGCCATAAGTTTCAGCAGTGCACTTTCGGTCTGGTGATCAGCGGGCAGTACAGTGAGGAGGCAGCCAGTGGACAGAGGGGACCTACTGGGCTGCTTGCAGCAGCAGAAGCACCCATGTCAGGGGTGAAGCTTCAGTCTGGTGATCGGCGGGCAGTACAGCAAGGAGGCAGCTGGTTGACAGAGAAGACCTACCACCCATGTCAGGGGTGCCAGGTGTGAAGCTAAGGGTATCAAACTGCTCCCCTTCCTCCTCCATCCATATATGGTCTTGTATACTTTTGGCACAAGTCTAGCTGAGGTTGCGTCCACCCTATAGCATGATTTCAACCAAATTCAGCTCTGGTTTGCAAACCATTATCTCTTCCTAAATGCCAAGAAGACCTTCTCTATGACCTTTGGCACCAGGCAGAGACTTTCTAGGCTCCCTAGTCTGCCCTCTTTCCACACCCTGGATAGGACCACTTTAGAGGACACTTCCTTCTTCTGATACCTTGGGGTTTGGCTGGACCAGCACCTTAACTTTTCTGAACATACTGATGCCATCCTGAAAAAACTGCACCCCATGCTAGGCACCCTTGTTCGGGAACCGCAGTTGCATCCCTCCTGTGACTAGATGTGAACTTGTCCAGAAGATTATCCTCCCTATTTTCGACTAATGTGACCTAGTCTATGGTGCTGCTCCCAAATCCTCCCTGGCAAGACTGGACACCTTATTCCACTCTTTCTTCCACTTTGCCTTTGATACACCCTCTCACACTCATCACTGTGACTTCTATCATGCATTGTCCTTCCTCTCTTTCACAAACAGATGCCTTTCACACTGCGCAAAATTCACATCTAAATACTGTCTGGATGAACTCCCAATCTACCTCTTCTCCTCTTTTATTACACCTTCCCTCTCATTGCATCCCTTAGATCTACCGACTCTCACACTTTGGGGATCCCTCATTGCTCCACTCTCATTGGCCAGTCTGGCTACTCTTACTGGTTCCCTAAACTTTGGAATTCCGTGCCTCCTCAAGTTCGTCATTCCTCCTCCTCCTACTCCATCAGCTCTGCTCTCCACAACTATTTCTCATCCAACTGTTCCTGCCATGACCCTCCTTAAATCATGCCCTTAAATCTGACTTGATTCTCCTTAACCTAATTACATACACTAGTCCTCCCTTTCCTCCCTCCTATCTCGTCCATGCTTCCCCTGCCCCATTGAAGGGTTCTCTGCATCCTGAAGGGGTCCCTAGGACTTGGCTTTTCTTTCTCCCCTCCCTACACCTTGTTTAACATTTCCTTTTCCCCCTTTCTTGCCTCCCCCGCCCCCCTTGCTGGATTCTTCAGTATCCTGAAGGATACCTTCAGGTATGGCTCTCCTTCTATTCCTCCCACTCTCCTTACCCCCTTATCCCTTGTCCCCAGCACTTGTTACCTACTTGCTCCCCACCTTTTTTTGTCTTTCCCCTGCTTTCCCCTTAACTCTCCCAGCCTTCACTGCCCCTTGCAGGGTTCTCAGTACCCTGGAGGGGCCCCAGGGTTTGGCTTCATCTTTCCTCCTCCCCCCTGCATCTTGTCAGGGCCCTCTTTCCCCTTATCTCTTCTAGCCTTCCCTACCCCTTGCAGGGTTCACAGTGCCTTGGAGGAGTCATAGAAACATAGAAACAGATTTTGACGGCAGATAAGGACCACTTGGCCCGCCCAGTCTGCCCATTTCCCTACCTACTGGATAAGCTGCAGATTCTAGTTAACCAACAGCCTATTTCCTGCAACCCCCCACTATAATTGCCTTATGTCTGTCCCATGCATGTTTGAATTCCTCCACTGTTTTAGACCACATAACCTCTCCAGGAAGGTGGTTCAAAGGCCCACCACTCTCTCTGTGAAAAGAATTTCACATTACCCTGGAGCCGTCTCTAACTTTAAATTGTGCCCCTTGTTCTTACACATCTCTTTTTCTGAAAGGTGCTACCTCCTGACTTATTGATTCCCTTGAGGTACTTGAATATTTCTATCATGCCCCCGTCCCTCCTTTCATCAAGGGTATACATATTAAGCTCTCTCAGTCTCTCTTCATATGGTTTCTGATGTAGACCCTGCACCATTTTGGTTGCCCTCCTCTGGACTGCTTCCATCCTGTCTATGTCCTTGTGTAGATGAGGTCTCCAAAACTGCACGCAGTACTCCAGATGGGGTCTCACCAACTGTCTGTATAGAGGGATAACCACTTCCCTTTTTCTACTTGTGATGCCCCTCCCTGTGCATCCCAGTATGCCCCTGGCTTTCCCTACTGGGTCCCAGGGTTTGACTCCCCCCTCTCTTATCCCTGTATCCTGACAGGGCTCCCCCCTTCTCTTCCAGCCCACCCTTCCCCTTGCAAGGTTATCAACATCCTGAAGGGGATCCAGGGTTCGTCTCCTCATCCCTCTTCCTTACATCTTGACTGGGCCCCTGAGCTCATCTTTCCTGCTCCCCTCTTCTCCCCCCTCTCACCTATTGCACTTGTGTACCTTCCTGCTTAATCCCTTCTCCTTTGGGCTCGCTCCAGTTCCTAGTGGGCTGTACCCTATGTTGAGCTCTAAACAACCAGTTTGTCTCTGGGTCCTGCTTTCACTTCCTTCACACATCTCACCTCCCTTGTTCTTCCCTTTTACTTGATACCCAGTGCCCAGCCCCCACCACCACTCCGTGGCATAATACCCCCTGTCACTTGCTCTTATTGTTTCCTAAGCACCTTTATGTTTTGCCACCCCTGCTGTACAGTATTTTCACCTGCATTGCTCATGCCGTAGTAATCCCTACTATTATAGACATTTTAGTACGTGTTCATACCTGGCGTCTCCTTTTGTTTCCCTCTCAATATTCTAAATTGCCTACTGAAAATTACCAATCTGTATGTCCTTTGTAATGGAACTGATTGTCTTATGTATCTTGGTTATATTTCAATTTACCAATTGTATGTTCACTGAATGTAACTGATGTCTTATTGCACCTTTTATGTATTTCTGTTCATCTTCTGTACCTCCCCACCCCCAAGTCGCACCGGGAGATGAACAACTTGTTGCTCAGTGTGCTTTCCTGGTGAAACATACAAACATATGAAGAATCTAGCAGAACAAGGCCATTTGGTCTATCAAGTCTGCTCGTATTGCAGGGTCCAGAACTTGAACTAATGTCCCTGCCCTCCCTTCCCATTCCTCCCATCCTCTCTACCCATGATCCTTACCTTCCCCCTATGCCTATCCCAGCCTCTCTTAAAGCTGCCCACTGTCTTCAGTGAGATGACCTCTTTCGGCAGCTCATTCCAAGTGTCCACCACCCTCTCTGTGAAGAAGTGCTTCCTGACCTCCCTCCTAAACTTCCCACCCTCCAGCTTAAGACTGTGCTCTCTCATGTTATGGTTGCCACTCAGCTTAAAGAGACTCTCCTTATCAACCTTATTTATTCCTTTCAAGTACTTGAAGGTCCCAATCATGTCCCCTCTCTCTTTCCTGTCTTCCAGGGAGTACATGTTCAGTGTCTCAATCTCTCCTCATATGCCTTACTCTGCTGACCTGCTATCATCTTTGTAGCCCTCCTCTAGACCTTCTCCAGCAGGTTAATGTCCTTTTTGAGGTGTGGGCACAAGTATTGAACTCCATACTCTAGATGCGGCCTTACCAGTGACCTGTACAAGGGCAGTATAACCTCCTCTCTTATACTACTGATCCTCCTAGATATGCAACCCAGCATCTTGTTTGTCTTTGTTGCTGCTTTCTGGCACTGCATGGAATGCTTCAGGTCACTAGTGATCATCACTCCCAGGTCCTTCTCCTCCTCTGATGCAGATACTCAGACTCCACCCAGGTAGTACTCTAAAATAAATAAATAAAGCATTTCTCCTCACCCTCCCCTGCAGACACTGACAGGTGTCACGGTGTGCTTGGGGTCTTCAGGCATTATACTCACCCATTCCATAAGGAACACTGAAATGGGTGTATTAGGAGAATGGTGAACATTGGGGCCAAAGACCCCAAGGCACACCTCAATGCCTGTCACTGGCTGCAGGGTGGGGTGGAATAGTTAGCATTATGGACAATGATTCCAAATCACCCCTTCCCTAACACCTGTCAGTCTCTATAGAGTAGGGTGTTATGGTTGGAAACCCTAACACCCCAGCCGTTTGTTGGTGTTTTCCCTCCAAATTTTCAAAATAGGATTTTTGTGACAACACCTCATAAAAAGTGGCACTATCATTTCATTACTCAATCCTGAAAGATGGTTTTGCACAGTGACTGAGCCATTTGGTGGCACAGGTATGGAAACATATTTCTAACAGGATGTGAAAAATGACAACTATACTGTTCATGAGGTGGTGTGAAAAAATGGCAATGTTTAAAATCGGGAGTGAAAATATGGAAAATTTGTGAAGTTATGAGTGAGGAGTAGAAACTGAGCAATCACACACCTGTAATGCAATAATTTTTGGCAACTTTTTCACCAAAGTTTCAACATGGGCATTTTTGAACCTCTTCTCATGAACAGTGGTACTGTGATTTTGTTAATCTGTTGCAAAGTTGATTCCCCACAGTGACCACGCCATTCTGTACTACAGGTGTGAAAACACATTTCAGGAAGGATGTGAAAAATGACAGCTATGTACTGGTCATAAGGAGGTATGAAAAATGGCAATGTTGAAAATCTGGAGAAAATATTTAAAGTTGGTGAAGTTACGAGCATGCATGGAAACTGCGCAACGTAGGCTTGTAATGCAGTCATTTGGGGAATTTTTTCACCAAATTTGCAACATAGACTTTTTGGGACTTCTCATCATGAACAACGGCACTGCCATTTCATTAATCGGTCCCAAAAGGTAATTCTGTGCAGTGACAGTGAAATCACCTTTTGGGACAGAGAAAGTAAATGACTGTGACATGTTCACTAGGGGGGTCCCAAGAACCCCATCTTAAAAATTTGGGGCTAAAATTCCAAAGCATGGCTGAGATATCAACCTAAGTTAAAAAAAACCTTTGCCTCCCATTATGAAGCTTACCATCATTTCTTCGAGTTCGCAGTTCGGCTTTGAAGAGTGCAGATGTGTCCCGGTTCAGAGATGATCATGGCTGCTGACCTCTGGAGGGTAAGTATGGGTGAGTAGGGGGAGGTCGGTGCACAGAGGGAGGGTGGAGATGGGGAAAGGGATAAGGGAGACAACAATAGACTGTTTTTTGTTTGTATGGACAAAACAAAAAAAAGACTGTGAAGGAAGGTTTTCTCATTGATAGATTACACAAAAAAAAAAAAATAGGCTCACTGGGGTGGGCTCCCAGTGTGCTACAGTTCCGGTTGGGGGTTGCTGACACAGGAATTGGGCACCCCGATGTCGGCAAGGCATATAGATGGGGGGACCACATCACAACACTGGGAGCTGGCATCCTGGTGTCAGAAAAGAAAGGGGGGAACTGTTTAACCAGGAAAGACACACTAAGAGGAATGACACACTAGGAAGGGGGATGCTGACACAGGGCTTGGGCACTCCGATGTTGGCTTTTTGGGAGTGTGTGGCAGACGGCAGGAGCTGCCATGTTATGGTGTGCCACATAATGTGGTGGGGTGGGAAACATGCTGACACGGGGATTGGGCACCCCGATGTCGGCTTTTTGGGGACTGTGTGGCTGACGGCAGGAGCCACCATATTTATTGTTTCACCAGGAAAGGCACATAGTGGAGGCGTGTCATCTACCACTGCAGTGACGAGCCTGTATCTGATTGCAGCGGCAGATTAATTTCAACTCCATGGCTCTCTCTGAAACTGCTGTCATCAGCAGCATGCTCACTGATTGGCAGCTGAGGGATGCACCCCACTAATGCATCCCCTGCATATACCACAACACTAACACACCTCTGAAATGCGCTACTGCCACAAGATGTTGCTTGTGCATGCGTGCAAGACAACATAAAAAGGACCACTTCTCAGTTCAATATAGGATCTTCTTGAAGTCCAAGCATGCTAGCTCTTAACCATGGTTACAAATTACTGGTTGCTGGTAAATAAATACACTCCCAATGGTGGCACACAAACAACTAATGACAAAATAAAATATCTGACTCCTAATTCTACCTCATAAGAGACATCTTCATACATAGAAGGTGAATACAGCTCCACACAGAAGACTGTAATATGTTTACTCAATGTATTAACACAGACTAATACCAGCATATACAGAGCAACATGCCAGGCAGGGGTCAACATAAGGCGGCAAACAGAAATACATTGCAACCAAGTGGTGGGGTAGGAAATAGGGCTCACAAAGAAATTAAGCCCATGTTAACAGGGGGTCCTAATGGGGTGTCAATATACAGTACATACATGGCATCCATGTGGAGAGGGAAAAAAGAGTATTGATGGAAATACAGGCATTCCAGGCAGGGGGGCAGCAAATGGTGCATATACAAAGACAGGTCACATTGGGGAAGTGAAAGTGCTGTACAAATAGATACCTGCCAGACATGGGGGGATTGCAGTAGTGCCAGCTAGCTATTTTGGGGGTAGACCTGACTGGGCTAGATCAGAAGGGCAGATGGCAGTGTCACATGGGTACAAGGGGGAAAGAAGAGGAAACACGTTAGTGAGGGGCAGCTATGCACAACCGATATGTGTCCCCTACCACCTCCTCAGGTGTGGACATTATATCTGTGCTGTACCCAATATGGTTGGTGAAGGACCTAATCCACAGTATGGGGGATGAGCATCAGTACAGTGTTACCCACCACCAGCCACAGCCTCCTAGGATACTGTCAATGGGGAGAAACAGGTTGCAACCAAATGTGCATGGTATGCTTGGTGTCCTGGGATTCCCAGGTGTGCTGGGAGGTCTTATTCTAGCACTACATGGTGTGGGTGTATGCCGTGGTGTTATTTGTGGGGTAGCATGACTCCCACTGTGTAGGCTAGGGCTATGGCGAGCCTTTGCAGTGCCTAACACCAAGGCTGCAGCCTCCAGCACAGAAGCACACAGGCAATCCATACAGGTGGTTATCTCCCAGTCCTGTAGCTTCATGTCGGTGGCAAGATCCAGATACAGTTCTCATACGGCTGCCATGAGTTCCACATGATGTGCCTCTGCTCACTCCTTGATATGCTGCATGTCCTCATGCAGCATGTGGAGGAGGTGTGTCAGTCCCCATTGCACGACACTCTGTGCCTCCACAGCCAGCCACAGCAGTTGCTGGTTGTTGGCCTTATCAAGCTGTTACTGAGAACTGTCCTTTGGACATGATCAGGCTGCACTCTTGGTTGTTGTATTGGCTGGCGTTGCACCATGGTAGGTCCTGAAGTCCATTGGTGGTGCTCCAGGCTCGCTATGGCCAGCCCTCTGGGGTGGACATGGGGTAGCAGGGATGTGGCCATGCTGGAGGAGGGATCATGGGGAGACACAGTGGTGGCTGACCTTGTGGCAGCGGCTGGAGGCAGCAGGGTAATGGTTGTGCTGCAGTTGGGGTCATGGGGTGGCTTAGCTATGGCTGTGCCAGGGGCTGTAGTGGGCTGCACCGCTGTGACCACTGGGCCACATGGGGACAGTGGCTGGGCCCCATTGGTATGAGGGCTGGCTGGGGGAGACAACCCCTCCTGGCCTAGAGCAGACTTCTCCTGTCCCAACTCCTGATGTAGGTCTTGTCATCCTATTCTTCCACATCCTCCTCGCTGCTGTCCACTGGCTGGTGCAGATGGGGAAGCAGCAGGATAGCTGCCACTGAGATGGACCTAGAGTGTTTACCATGTCTGGTACAATGTCATATGCTGTTGGGAGGGGAGAGAAGGGTTATATAGCACTGTAACATACAGAGCTGTGTACCTGCTGAAGCAGCATTCATGTCTGGAGTATGGAGACATGTCAGATTTTATCCATGCTGAGTGTGTGTGGTGCACTGCCTATACCCCCATGTCCCTACACACCCCACACCCTTATACCAGTGCACACACAAATCCACACCATAGGCACACAACCCAGTATCAGTGACCACATCCTTAACACTTGTGAACACAAACCCAGCACCAGTGGGCACACACTCCACCACTGATGAGCACACACTCGAAGCACCAGTGTACACACACACCACCCATCCTCAGGAAGCACACATTCCAGAACTGGTGAGCACATGGACAAGAAGACATTGGGTACAGTCGTGGATCTGCCCACAGATGGCTACACACTGGGTGACATGAAAACAGTAATGTGGCCTACACCAAATGTGTCATCTAGCACTGGCATATGTATGCACCATACATATATATATATATATATATATACACACACACACGTGACCAACAGAATGCTGCACTGGTTGCACTGGCAATCACTCACATGACTGGACAGGTCCCGCTTGGCTCTCATAGCTGCCACACAGCACATCCATGGGTCATAGGGTGGGTGCTATAGCCTTCTCTGCAAGATCTGGGGTACAGCCACAGCCTCCGATGCCTGTCGGTCCCCACTTTGGCATGCAGCTTCCTGAGGTGCATTATCAATATCTGTTTCATCCATCTCCTCATGTCCCTGAAGTGCTTCCGTACTGCTTTCATGGGCCTATTGCAGCTGCTGAGAGCGTTGGCCTCATCAAGTAATCTTTTCCCAGGCCTGTCATACCTGGACATTCAAGGCCTGCCTCTGGGACAACACCTCATCTCTGGCCACCCTGACATCCACCACATAAATGTAAGTTACATAATTTCCCTTAAACTTTCAGTTTTATTATTTTGCTTTTCAGAAGCAGGTCTGGCTCTCCATAGTTATTTAAATTTATTTAGGGCTTAGTGCTATGTCATGCAACACTAATTGCTACTGGCAGGCACCCCCTCAGTGTACTCACAGCAAAGCAAATAGCTGAATAGTTGTTCTCAAAGGGACAGCTTGAAGTAGCCTAGCCATGGAGCACCCAAGACTCCCCTCATCTGTGAACGCCTATTAGGGGCCCCATACACAGTCATAGCTGGGGGTGGTAGGCTATTAGTGCATACAGAGAATCCACATACTGCTACCTTAAAGACTGCCATATATTAAAAATGTAAAATATTAAACATTGGCAGTGTCAGCATAATTACTTCTTTATTTTTTGCTGTTTGTGTCACTCTTTCCTTGTTTAGTTGTCACATTTTGAATTAATAATCTTTAGCTTGGTTGTCATCTTTCATACATTGGTTTAATTTTCTTTTAAATTTCTTTCATGTGCAACTCACTCCCCTAGCCTTAAAGCTCTGGCATTTGCAATGCCCTCTGACCATGTGCAGTCCTAGGTCAGATAATCTCAGGATCCCACCTAATCATGGGTTGCCCTCATGGAACCTTGATGCACTACTGCTGACTTAGTAGGCTGACTCAGATAACTTTTTGTATTTTCCCTTTTTATGTTTCCATGTGCTAGTGCAAGAAACATCTTGCGGTAGAAAGACATTTGAGAGGTGTGTCAGGGATGAGTCCAATGCAGAGCACTCTACACTGGGCTTGTCCCTCATAGACCAATGACCAGACACTCTGGTCATAACAGTAGTTCTGTTTTGCTGATGTGGCATGTTCTCTAATTGAAAGAAATGTAACACTCCAGTGAAAGCACTTCATTTCTTTCATTTGCATAGTGCTGTCTGCCCTGCACCCTCCATTCCCTTTCCAGCCCCTGGCATCTAACTAAACCCTCCCACCCCTCCGTAGGCACAATAGCGGTTGTGAGCCACAAGATTCAGCCAACATGAAAGATATGCACCTTAATCTCAGCAGCCATAAAACATGCATTAAAAGACTTGTCATAAAAACCTTTTTTCTAAGCTCCTACAGTCAGCAATCCTGCAAATATTCGACCCAGGTATATGAACCCTCCTTAGTAAAAGAACAATCTACATTAAACAATATGTTTTAAGCTTTTCAGCTTCAAGGACATTTAAAATGATTAAAAGAACATATTCATTAGACTTAGACATTGTGCAAGAGCTGACAACCCAAAACGTATTTTAAAATCAAAGCTCAGCATTTATTACATCACCAGATCAGGCTACCAGAAGTTTTCAACAGATCTAAAACCCAGACAGTTAACTCAGGGATGAGTTCCTTAAAAAGGAGACCATCTGCCACTACCGACTGCAGGACCATAACCACAAGTGACACAACCTCCATCACCTCAGTTTTGAACATGCACAGTGTAAGGTCTTGTGGTTATAAGTCTATTAATTGTCACCTTGTGGACAAGTTCAAGAGGACAATAGATGAAATTGCTGACAGGAGGTCTAGTAAGATGAAAATCATTCAGCACGTACACTCTAGATTTCCGACCAAGCCAAGGCCTTTGCCCAAATATGGCTATATCATTTCACAACCTCAAGTCATCTGTTAGAAAGTATTCACTTATATAATACAATTCCAAGGACCTACACGTTGTAGTTACCAACTCGCTTCATCTGAATCTGTGTTTCATCGCTGGAAGAGATCTCATATCTATGCTAACTCTACTGATTTTAAAAACTATTATTCTGTTAAACTCTAAAGACTTTGACTTTAGTCAAAAGAAAGAAGTATTGAAATTGTACTAACTTTGTTAATTTATTTGCAAGCCTTGAGGAGAAAATAATTCAAATAGCCAGGAAAAGACCTTCTTCAATCCAGCATCTCCAAAGACACTTCAAATCTTCAGATGGAAGGGAGACAAGATACCACTTGAGACATTGGCTGAGTACGTGCTAGAGACTTTTAAGGTGCTTGCCTAACATGGGTCTTTTAAGAATCCTGGTTCCCTATTAAATGCATAAAAATAAAATGTAATGCAATATTGTTCAATGCTAGCAAACATAAGTACTAAGGAATTGTGTACTTGTGTTGATTACGGTTATTCTTGAGAGAATACTGCCTTAAAGAGCCTCCAGATAGGAGTTAAAAGGGCCCCCCATATGTACATTGAGAAGATTGTGTAAGGAGATAAGGTACACAAATAGACAAAAGTCTAAATGAAATTTCCTAGGAATGTTGTGTACTGTGTTTAAATGTCAAAAGTGTTTAAATTTTAACTGTGGTATTGAAATAAATAGCGTTTGATTGTACTATACAGTATATCAAAGTTTAATCTATCATCTCAGCAGTAACCACAATAAAACAAGTAAACACAATATATTGCACAGCTTTCCCTAAACAGCTAACATAAATTAATTAATTACTAATAATTGTGTTTGTAAAATGGCGTCCCTATCATGTGGGCCTGAGAGTTATGCTACGTTTAGCTATGACAGACTATTTGGGTATAAACAGCAGTTAAAATATTCTTAATTCATGTCCCAAAATCTAAAAGGTGAAATATTTAAATATCCCATAAATTAGAGATATCTTTCTCTTTCTCTGTTTAAAAACATTGCAAGCTAAGGCAAAGGAATCACTTCCCCATTTTATTTATTTATTTATTTGCTTTTGATGACCAGGGAAGTACACTAGGCAAAAACCCTGCCTATTTTCAGGAATGACCCGGGAGAGTACAACTACAGGCATAAACAGTCAGGTAACATACACTCAAAGACATTACAGTAATGAGTAGATTCCATAAGCAGATTCCATATATGGAAAGCTAAGGAAGAATAAATTAACAGAACATTCCTAGATAAAATAAAATAAATCTACACAACCTTATCCTCAAGTATGAGGTTAATTGATAGCAGCTCATTGAAAAACTTGAGAATGAGAGAAAGAAATACAGTAAGGAAGAGCAGGAGAAGTGAATCAGGCAGGTATATTGTTTATATATACTGTATGTTATACACACACACACATATATATATATATTTATTTTACATAGGGCTTAGCCATTCTAAAAGAAAGAAGGAAGTCATTTATAAACGTTTTTATCAGAGCAGAGGAGATTTAAAGGAACAAAAAACATTTACTTTGCAGTAAGCCTGCTTTGTGTAACAGTTAAGAGGTGAAAAATGTTTTCATCTGGATTTTTTCCAGGGGACCCAGGCGATGCTCCCCCAATACTTACCCCCATGAATAGTCCTCAGGAAGAAAAGATTAAAGATAACCCCCCAGAGCTAGAGATTTTTTTTGAAAACCAAGGGGAGACTCTTTCCCTGTTTCAGATGCAAAATAAAAACCTTTTCTCATTACGCAATTTTTGATCAGAAAGTTCCCTTAGAGAGCATAGCAGCTAAAGAACTACAATGCTCAGAGCTTGCTAATTATTTAAGTACACTTTTGACTGGAGCAAAACTAGATTAAAGAAAAAAACAACTTAATCCTATCCTGATCGGATATATTTTGTATCTCCAACACAGAATCTGTCATTAGGAAGCCCAAAGTAGGCTACATACACTAGGGGAGCTTAGCTTTCAACTTGACCAATGCAGGCAAGACCAAACCACAAAACTTAAAGCTTTGCAGCTTGAATTAGAGTCAGAAAAGGCAAAATATCTGGGAATTCTTAAACTTAAAATCAATTAATCAGAGTTTGACAGAAGAAGTTGGGGATTTAAAACAGCAAAGTATCCCTGAGTCTAGTAAAGTCAGGGGCCTACAGCAGCAAATAAGAGCATTAAAGGGTGAAATGGTTGGCCTTTGGGCAAAAAAAAGTTGAGAGGAGAAATTAGCAGAGGCTGTCATTCAAATGAAAGCATCTCAGGAGGCAGCCCCGAGAGCCAAAGAACAGGTAGGTGCAGCTCATCTGGAGATTGATCGGCTGCATGAAGCATTTACTGAGTCCCTTGATGCTATTGGCCAACCGCTGGGGTCCCTACAGCCATCTGACCCCTTGCCACTTCCTGTCCCAGATACCCCCATAAAGCCTGACAGAGGACCTTGCAGTCAAGATCCAGGACTTAGCCAAAGAAATTCAAGACATGAAATTGTGTGTGTGTGGGGCACAACCATCAAATGGCCCTCTGGCCTCTAATAGCCAAAACAGTACCCCTGCAGGGACAAACCAACCACTACCTGATCCTACCAGCTCTGGCCCCACTACCTCTAGTCCCGCAACTCCGTACCAACCACACCCAAGACGATTGATCTGAGTTATAAAGGCCATAGGTACTAGCTTTGATCCCAAAACTAATATGGAGGTAGAAGATGATATTTTTGATTTAAAATCGTAATTGCAATACTTTGGGATCCATAACCCTGAGGATCGAATGTGGGTCTTAAGGTTTTCTGTTGTATCAGAGGTTCGAGCCTGAATGGCTAGGCAAAAACCTGAGATCATAACCGATTGTAATAAAATATGCCCAGCCCTGATTAAAGAGTACACCACTTATCGAAGTCCCATAGCAGCTTTTAAAGAGACATGCCAAAAAAATCAAGCCTTAAAGGATTTTTACAAAATCCAGAGCAGAATGTTTTTCTCAGGAGGAGAGAAGAAAGACTCAGACCTGTTTCCACACCTAAAGGAAGCCTTTGTAAAAGGCCTTCACCGCACTGTTAGGGCATTAGTCCGGCCATGGGTAGACCCAGATACTGCCATGAATGATATTATAATTTTTTATATTTTATTTTATTTTATTAAACTCTAGGATTACAAATACCTCTGAGCAGGAACTGCTCATTTACAAAGGTTCCACGTCAAAGGATGTAGGGTAACATACATACAAAGGTCAACAATGGTTACAGTCTTAAAAACACAAAGATGTCTAAGCATTTATTATACAGCCAAAAATGGAGAGATACAACATAAGCCAGCTTCAGACAAGTTTCAGGGTGAACAGTATATAGTTAGTATAGGGTAGGAGGGAGTCAGGAAGAAGTAGGCAGGCTAAAGGGCCATTTTCAGCAGGTAGAGGTAGGTGGCAAAAGTGCAAGGTAGATGGGCTGGAAGGCCCCATATCTGAAAGTGCCATTAGAGAGGGGAGGTGGTGGGTGTGGCAGTGTGGTGTAGGGGGTAAGGGGTGAGAGTGGGGGGAAACTGGTGCCAAAAAAGTGGAGCTCTAAGGGAGGTTACAGGTCACCTTCGACTAGGGCAAAATGAGGAGGCAGTTACTTAGGAGAGGCAGTCACACTGAGTGGTAGAGGCGAGGAACAGTCGGAGTTGCCTTTTAAAGGGACCAAGCATCACAGTTGTAAGTGTTTCTTTGTTAAGGGTATTGTACCACTGAGGAGCCCTGTGCATGAACAACCTCTGACACATTGTGGTCCGGCATCTGGGGACCTGGAAGATTTGATATAGAGCACAGCGTGTAAGCCGGATACTGCTGTTGGAAGTAAGGAGCTTTGCCACTCCTGATGGCATGAGCCCGAGGAGAACTTTTTTGGTTAACAAGCAGGTTTAGTATTATATTCTACTAAGGAGTGGTAGCCATCTCGCCTGGGCGTACAGGTCACGGGTATATGTTAGGCGGGTGGCACCCGTGAGAATCCTACAGGCCTTGTTGAGTGTCACCAATATCCTCCGGAGGGCAGTAGGGGAAGTAGAGCCATAGATGACTAGACCGTAGTCGATGATGGAGGTGACAGAGCTGTAGATGGCCAGTCTAAGGGCATCAGTGGTCATGCAGTGTTTGTGCTTGTGGAGCAGGCTGATCCGTATGTTGGCGGCCTTAGCTACACTGCCAATGTGCCACATGTAAGAAAAGGAACTGTCAAGGTGATGCTGAGATATTTAAACTCAGGAACATGTTCAAGTAGAGTCCCCATGTGGTTCTTGATGGTGAGGGACATAAGTTTAGACTTGCTCCTTTGGTTGCAGAATGTCATGACTTTAGTTTGCAGTAGTTCAGGACAAGTTTTGTGAGCTAAACCACTCTTCAACATGTCAGAAATCACCTGCAACTGACTCTCAAGTTGTTTAGAGTCATGGTTGCTAGTAAACAGTACTGCATCATCTGCATAGAGTAATATTCTCTGTTGGCAGATGCTCGGAGACTGTTCAGAAGAGAGAAAAGAGCAATGGCCCCAGTATGACCCAGGGGACACCTGAGAGGACTTTTGTTTTTCATCAGAGGTGACGCCAGCAATCCTAACATGTTGGACCCTTCCCTGAGGTAGCTAGCAAACCAGGGCAGTGCATCCTTGGAGGGTCTGAGAGTGGTCAGTTGCTTGAGTGGGAGTGGGTAGTTAACAGTATCAAAGGCCTTTGTCAGGTCAATGAATACTGCCCCCCCCCCACAGATTCCTTGGTCAAGGGTGTCATGGATGAATCCGATAAATTCCAACAGTGCCGTGATGGTACCATGCCCTTTTTGGAAGCAATGCTGTTCTGGGCACTGGATTTCATATTTGTCCAGGAACTCAACAAGCTGGCCTGAGACTATTCATTCCAGAGCTTTAGATAAGGTGGGGGGGGTGTGGAGATGGGCCTGTAGTTGGTGTGCAGTGACTTGTCTCCACTTTTGTGTGCAGGTGTGATAGTCACCTGTTTTCAGAGTGATGGGAATTGACCCAATCTTAGGAAAGGTTGAAGATCTTTGTCAGGGGTTCAAGGATTTCATCTAGGACTAGTACAAGCAACTTCAGGTCGAGTGAGTCACCACCGTAGCCAGTTTTGCGGATGGCCTTGCATATTTAGGTTCTGGCTAAGTGCATTGGGATCTCTTTGAAAAAGAACTGCGGAGCTGTGTGCACTTGGACTGCTGTCAAAGAGAATTGGTGGTGGAGGCATTGAAAAAATCAGGTGGAAGGACACTGTCAAGGTTGGAGAATGCATTGTTGAACGTATTGGAGATGGTACCTAGGCCTAGTGTAGGTGTTCCATCAATGTTGAGCATGGTGGGTGGTGCCTTAGTATCCTTGCCTGTGAGGTCCTTCAAGTTATTCAAAATGTTTCCCATCACCCCAGGAGTTGGAGAATGCCTCCCTAAAATATTTGCTTTTAGCCTTCCGAATAGCATGGGTACAGCCATTTCTTGCAGATTTGTATTTTTGAATGTCCCCTTGCACTGATGTGGCTCAACATAGTGCCAGAGGTGGTCCCTTGAGCTGTGCTACAGATCGGAGTTTATCCATGGGTTAGACCTGCCTTTAACCTTCATCTTTTAAGTGGTGCATGGATATCACAGGCTGCTGTGAAGCAGCTGATGAACATTTCCAAGGCTTTGTTTGTATCATTGAATGAGTCAATTATCATCCAGTTCAGCCTGCTTAGATATGATTTAGCAGCTGAAGGTGCCCTAGTGAGTACCATGGTGTGTATTATTTTAGGAGAAGGCTTGGTGAATTGTTAACCCAAGAGCAAATAACAGGTGGTGGTCACTTAAGTATCAGGGAGTACAGACACCTTAGAGATTCTTTGAGGTGGTTTGACACAGTATCCAATCAAGTAGAGTGTAGGTCCCCATATTATAGTTGCACCTAGTGGGGGTGCGGACAAGCTGTGTGATGTGTTGTGCTGTGACAACACCCTTGTGAGGTGCAGGCCTAGGTAAAAGCCAGTTTATGTTAAAATCACCCAGAATTATGGTCTCCAAATTATGATGTAGTCCCATGAGGAATTCCATGATGAAGAAGAAGAAGAAGAAGAAGAAGAAGAAGAAGAAGAAGAAGAAGAAGAATCAGCATTTATATAGCACTTTTCATACACAGTATCCCAAAGCTCTTTACAAACAATGTTAGACTGGTAGTGAAGTGACTGAATGTGTGGTGGCGGCCATATAGCACATCATCACCAACACACAGCCTGGATAATTGCATGAACTGGTTTATGGGAAGGGAATGTTGGCCAGGACATGGGGAATGTTCCCTGCTCTCTATGAAAAGTACCCTGGGTTCTTTTACTTCCACCTGGACAACACCAGGGTGGGCAGAAGGGACCTCGGTTTAACATCTCATCTGAAGGACGGCACACCCCAGCAGTATAGCACCCCCCAATACTGCACTCAGATGCCAGCAATTTTTAGGTGCAAGACCATCCCGGTGTGGGACAAGAACCCACAACCTTCTGGTCCAGAGGTGGATGTGCTACCAGCTGAGCCACGCTGACACCTGTGCTGTTGAAACCACTGGCCTGGTCCTTGGGAGTATGTATACAGAGGCTGTGGTAAGATTTTTATTATGGGCCCCTAGAGAAGTTTGATGGCAAGGACCTGAGATGGGGATCCCGGTTTCAAAATGGGATGACATGTCCCATGAGGGTATCTCTCAGGTAGATGGCACAGCCACCACCCGTTTGAAATCCTGTCCTGTCTGAAGATAGAATATCCAGAAATTGTGACCACAGTGTCAGGGATCTTAGGGTTTTGTCAAGTTTCAACAACAGAGAGGATGTCAGGATTGTGTTGTTGAATCCAGGTTTTGAGGTTATCAAGTTTACTGAGGAGGCTACAGACGTTGATTGACCCCAATGTGAGGGACCCCACCCTCCTATTCTGGGGGTGTGCGGTCGGCCCAACTGGTCCTGGGTTGGGATGTATGTTTCCAGAGAGCAGAAGTAGCATAAAAAGAATTCTCAGGAGAGAGGTTTTAAGTATTTTGAAAGCTTACTTGTTTGTTAGACGTCTGTGCACCTTGGTGCTACGGTACTGGGCTTGTCCAGCCTTGTTGCAGAGGACTGCTAATACTTGTAGGTTCCTTGGAAGGCTGAACTCTTGTAGCTTCAGAAGGTAACCAGTGTGCCACATAGAGGTGCAGTGGGCCATGGTACCATTGTGTTGGAGCCCTGTGGTCATACCCAGTGCATAATGCAGGGCAGAGTGTGGCGTTGGCTGGCAGGTAGATTGAGAGGAGGTGACCTCAGGAGAAATGGAACAGTGCAGCACTATCATCACCACTACTAGCAATGTGGAATGCAGGTTTAAAGAAGCCATGTTTTGGTTTCAGGAAGGAGACACAGTTTGGCTGAGAGTGGGCACTATTAAAGGATAAACAAATAGTTTGTGAATGGAGTGATACCTGGTGGGTAAGTCAAAAGCCAAAAGAAATGATCAACAGCTGAGGTCCGAGTCACAGAATGTGTTAAAATTCCTGAAGGTGTTTAACTGTGCCTGCATATGCAGGATGTGAAATCCTTTTGTCTGTATGCGTCTTTGTCATTCAAAGAGGTTGCTGAAAAGCCCACATACAGATCATGGAGCAGGTCAGACGAAAATATGGATTCAAGCAGGACCCAGAGTCACTGAGTTTATCAGATTTAGTTGCTTCGCTTATGTTTTGCTTGGGATAGCTTCCAAAAAGTTGATTTTAAAATGAAAATGCAGATACCTGGTGATGATGTTTTGCAGAAATCCTGTCCAGGAGACATTCACGGATATAGTGAGCAAGAATGGCATAGTTACTCCAAGCGAAAAACCATGTAAAATCCACAAAAACTAAGCTACAGACACAAACAAACACAAGCAGCCACCACACAGACCCAGGAGGCAAAGCCTAAATGAATGAAATAAAGAGGGCCCAAGAATGTTTATAACTGTCAACCCAGATGCAGGTAAAAAAACTACCACGGACCCTCAAAATAAGCTTTTTGCCATTACTAGTGAGCAGGCCTCCCTCCAAATGGAAGAAGAAAAATTGCCCCAAAACAGACAGAGTGCTACTTTCAGCCTTCCTAGGGATAATAAAAAATTCCCAAATCAGGGAAGGGATGGTTGGAACCCTAGATTCTGTAGCCCCCACAACCAAAACAAAAGGGAGCCAGAGGCTTCCAAACAGACTCCAGATGATTGGAATGATCAATCATGGCCAAGCCAGAGATACTAACAGCTATGCTAGTGATCAGCTAAAAAGGCAGATCTGGCAAGTAAGAGAGGAAATTTGTAGGTATACTCTGAGGGCTCCATACAGGCACCCTGCACCAAACCCTAATGCCACTCCTTACACCCCTAGAAGTGCCTATTCCGATGGCTACCCACCAGCACCAGATCCCAACTCCATTCCAACCTGCATGGGGGAGGGGGGCAACTTTAGGCCGGTCCATACAATGTAATTAAGGTAAATGTTAAAACATGTAAAGACAGTGTGGTTGACCAAAAAGTCCCTAAGATGGTTTTAAGAGCATATGCTTTACGTTAAAAGAGACATGAAAGATATTTTTCTTGAGTTAAAAACTGTTATTGTATTTCCTAAAACCTTGACATCCCTACTAGAATAAAAAGAGCCACCTCACTATTCTTTTCTGGTTTAAGAGCATTAGGAACCCCTTTTGAATTAGGCATGAACACCATGAAGTTGGTTAAAATGTATAAAATAAAGAGCACGGTTACAGAAGTTTGCAAAGATATGGGTAATATTAAGGCACAACCCACTACACAGCAAAAGATTCAATCAAAGGACTGTGGGAGATACAGTAGTTATGGTTAACCATCATACCACCCTTCTTAATAATACCGTGCAAAAACTCCATAACCTAGCTCAAACCGTAGGCGAAGACCTCACTACTAATCAAAAATTAGATCAATTGCACAAAAATTGCTGAGGGAAGTAAATAGTGGCATAGGAGATTTAATGGCAGGAAGAATTTCATGTTATTTAGTTCCCCCAGAATTGATGACTGGAATTTTGAATGTAGCCACCTCAGAGAAGATAGAGCCTCTACATGCATTGCTTACAGTTTTGAAAGTGCTATTCCTATTCACATCGATTTAGAAGAGATGACCATTGCCTTTTTATTAAATGTCCCCCTGGTAGAACAACAACATGTCTACAGGATAAAGACCACTCTTAATGTGGGTACCTGGCAAGGAGATACCTACGCTAAAATTAAAACTCCACCCGTAGTGGCATACCATGAACTTAATCCAGGTTTATACTTAGTCCCAAACTTTCAGATTTGTCAAACTACTAAAGAAAAACATTGGCTGTGTCCTAATAAACCTTTCCTAAAGCATATTACTAAATTTCTTTATGGCCTTGTCAATACCAATGCTCCAGAAAAGTGTAAGCTTACTCTGACCCGTGCAGGTGAAGTTAAGAAAACCCATGCCGAAATCACAGGAGCTCAATGGCTGGTTAGCACCAATTTTACAAAAGCCACTGTTACTTATAACAGACATGATACTACGACTCAGCTTACTTTACCCAGAAAATAGTACTCATTTCTGTTCCTGCAGGTACACATATCCGTTTGGTCATATCACCTTGTATCCCCTTGATCCAGTTTCCCAGGAAATAGAAATCACTCCCATTTCTGCATTTCAAGGTCACAAATTCTCTTTAATTGATGGCCTTGAACATCTTTTAGATGCCCAGGATAATATGCCGACCAACCAATGAAACATCTACAGCAAAGAGACCATTACAGTAACAGAAATCAACAGGTCACTGTAATGGTCCCCACTGACACCGGCAGTGCATCTCCCGGTGTTTCACCCCCTTCCCGAGACAACTCAGCCTCTGAGTTGGTTATATAAATACCGGGGTTGTGGGGGACAGAGCTGCCCACATGGGTGGTTCGGTGGCATAGCACCCTGAAGAAAACACACCAGCATACCGACAGCACAATGCCGACACTCAGCATTGTGTCTGTCGATATCGAGGATGTCAGTGACTTTGGTGTTGATGCGGCATGTGTAAACCACTTAGGACCGTCATAAAATTGAGATCACAGTTTTTAAGATTGACCTGGTTCTCTTTAATTAACAGTTCAGCCCCAGCGATAAAGAACATACATGCCCTCCTCTTGCTCTCCGCTGGGGATACCTACCCCAACCCAGGCCATATTGTCCCTTGCTCCTCTGCTGCCTCCTCCTTTACTACCTCCACCTGTTCTCTTCTCTCAGCCCTCCCAAAGGGCTTAAAGATCCTACATCTAAACACCCGCAGCTTGTTGCAAAAAATAGACCAGACTCAGATGATGGTGTGCACTCAAACAGACATTCTAATCATCTCAGAAACTTGGATGAAGAGCACTTCCCTGACCACTCAGTTTCCATTCCTGGTTACTCACTGCTAAGGCAAGACTGTGCTGACAGGAGTGGTGGTGTGGCCATTTATGTCCTAGCCTCCATTCAATATTCTATCATCTAGTCATCCTCCAATCCTGAGACCCATGATGCCCTAGCTATCCATGTGACCATCCCCTTCACTCTCCCAATCTTCATCGCTGGCATATGCTCCCACCCAAATGTCCCTCCTTCGGTCATGCTAGACCTCCTAACCTCCATCACTTCCCTTGTTCGCTCTGGGGAATTATTCATCCTAGGTGACTTCAATATAAATTGGTTGTCAACTAAAACTACAAAACTAAAACAAAATCAGAGCCCAAACCTCACCCTACTGATCTCCGAACCCACCGTCCAAACCACAAAACACAACAACACTCCCTACTTGACTGGGCCCTTATCTCCCACTCCCACTGCGTCATCACCTCTGCCATCCTCCCCGATGCTCTCAGTGATCATAACCCAATGTTTATAGTTAGGAAAGTCCATGGAACTAAATCACCACACAGAACCATACAACTATGCTCTTTCAAGTCTCTTGACCTTGAACCTCTCTTGAGTAACCTTGCCACTTCTGACTGGTCCCCCCAACCTCCTTCCCCTCAGTTGATAAGGCCCTTGCCTACTTCAAAGAAATCTTTCTTGTATTTATTTTTATTTAGTTTTTGTTGACTGGGTAAGTGCACTAGACAAATTCTGCCTATTTTCAGGCACAACCTGGGGGAGGGGGTTACAGATGAATGCCAGCTGACCTTGAACCAGATTAAGCTGTTGGTGGTATTTTTAGTGAGTTGTAAACTGGAATGCCTTTGCCCCACTCAAACAAACCAGAGTCAGAGGTAACCACTACCTTGGATAACCCCTGAACTTCTGGCTTGCCTCAGGGCTAGAGATTGAGCCTGGAAGCATCATAAAGCTACCCAGCATTCTAATGACCTTGCAAACTACCGCATGCTCAGAAAAGCTTGTACAAGGTTACAAGGTTAGCCAAGTCTGAATATTTCAAATCTGTCTTCATCACCAATGTAAATTCCCCTTCAAAGTTCTGGAAGGTGGCCCACACCCTTTTTAACCCCTCATCTTCCCCACCACCCCCTGTACTTAAAGTAAATAGCTCACTAGTGTCCGATCTACCAGCTGTAGCTGTGGAATTTAACTCCTACTTCGGCACCACTGAGCTACTGAAATCCCTGCCCTCCTACCCTTCCCACTCCCCACTCTCTACCTGTGTTTCCCCTCCACCACCCTTCGATCTTCCCTTCTCTTTAGCTACTGTAACACCAAATGATGCCCTAAGTGCTTTCCGCACCATCAACCCCTCTAAAGGTGCCTCCTCTGATGGCCTTGACCAAAAACTGCTCTCCCTGTCCACTTCAGCCATTGCCTACCCCCTCTCAATAATCCTAAATCTCTCATTCTCTACTGCCTTGGTCTCCTCTTCACTGAAACATGCTGTGGTCTTCCCTCTACCCAAAGGGGTGACCCCTCATCCCCTGGCAACTATTGCACCATTTCTCTCTTTCCTACCCTTGCCAAACTTCAAGAACACATTGTCCTCTTCCAACTGATCTCTTTTCTATCTGACACCTCCTTTTTCACCCCTTTCCAGTCTGGTTTCAGGAAAAAGCACTCAGCCACCACCTCCTCCTCTCTCTCCTGTGGCTCACAGACTCCATCCTAACCAGGATGGACAATGGCCAAATTACCACTGCTATTTCTGTCGACCTGGTCAAGGCCTTCAACACCATCTCCTCGACTCACTCCCAGCAGCTAGCCTATCTCCCTCTGCCACAAACTGGTTCAAGGCCAATCTTATTGGCCGAACCAGATCAGTTAAGATCTTGGACCCACTTCCCCTCCCCTCCTGATTAGCACTGGAGTCCGCAAAGGCTTGGTATTAGGGTCCCTCCTATTCTCTGTCTTCTTACACGACCTTCTCTCTGTTTGCTCCCTATCCTCTGCTATACATATGTATACCAATGATACAGTCCTTTAAGCATCTGGCTCCTGTCCTGATGAGGTTACAACAAGCTTACAACAAGACTTTTCTGGTTTGCTAACCATCAACCTTTCCTCAATGCTAAAAGGACTATCTCCATAACCTTTGGCACAAGGCAGAGACTCTCTAGGCTTCTCTCCCTACCCACTTTTTACACCTTTGATGGGACTTTACTTGAGGACACAACCTCCTTCAAGTACTTATGTATTTGGTTGGATCAACACCTAAACATCTCTGGACATATTGACGCCATCCAGAAAAAACTGTGCCCCAAGCTTGGTGCCCTGTTCAGGAACCATAGTTGCATCCCTCCTACAGCTAGACGTGAACTTGTTCAGAAGAAGATACTGCCCATTTTCAACTACTACTGTGATGTAGTCTATGTGCTGCCACTAAGTCCTCCTTGGTCAGACTGGACACCCTCTGCAATTCCTCCTGCTACTTTGCCCTGGATGCCCCCCCTCACACCCATCACTGCTATCTTTATCGTGCTCTATCCTTCCACTCTCTTACAAACAGGTGACTCTCCCACTGTGCTAAATTCACCTCCAAGCACTGGTTGGGTGAGTTCCCTTCCTACCTCACCTCTTCCTTTATAATCGCCCCACCCTCCCATTCCCTTAGATCAACCGACTCCTGTACCCTGGTTGTCCCCCTGAGATCCACCCAAATCAGCCAATCTGGTTACTCTCACTGCCTCCCAAAATTTCCATATCACCCCCTCCAGTTCAGCACTCATCCTCTGCCTACTCCATCAGCTCTGTCCTCAATATTCACCATGCATCTAGCTGCTCCTGCCATGTCCCTACTTAATTTTCTCTTCTAAGTCCTGGACAAACCCCACCCCTCTTCCCTCATCTTCATTTTACCCTGTGCATACCCAGCCCCAAAATCTCTAGTCCTCCTCCCCTTCTCCCAAATTGTTCCCCCTTACAGGCCTCCCTTGATCTCTCACAGAATGTAAAGGACCCTGAATGCTTTCCATGGGTCGCTCTTCTACCCCCCAAAGGGCCTTGTATCTCTCATCTAGTCCCTTCCCCCACCATTCTAAAGTGGTCTCTCTGGGACACTGCCTTATCCCCTTCTCTCTGGTTCCCCCAGTCCCCTTGCAGGGTTCCTTGCATCCTGAGGGGTCTCCAGGGTCATGACTATTCCCCCTTCCCCCACCTCACTCCTCCCTCCCCTTTCCCACTTCTCTTTCATGTAAGCGCTTGTTTACTTATTAACCCGGCACTTATTATTGCCCACTCTTTCTACATCTTATGCGCAACACTGCTGCAAAACTGTTTGTAACACCTGCCTTACAACTCTATGTTAATGTTGATCTTTTAACTTGAATTCCAATTGTACCCCTTCCCCCCAGGTTGCACCGGGAGATGAGCAATGTGTTGCTCAGTGTGCCTTCCTGGTGAAGCATTTCAATAAATAAATAAATTTCAGCATCTGATGCTACCATCCAGAATAACTGAACTAATTGTCAGGATGTTGCTCTCTGTCATTTTCATACAAAACTAGATGTAAATGAGAGAGCAACATTGTGGCAACCTGTTTAGTGTAACACAGTTCACTGATAAATTCCAATTTCTAAATCAGCTCTAAAAGAACACTGAGCAAACCATAGAACATTAGATCAGTACTTCTACAGTCAGTGATACAAGTAATGAGCACTATATTCAGCTTTCATCTCCCTTTCAATACCATTCATCCATCCACGCTTTCTCATGTTGCTCAGAAAAGTGTTCCTGGATTGCTGAATGTATTTGTTTGCACCAAATACTGATATGTCAGCTCGTAGACTGACAGTATCCACTAGCACTCATCAGCACATATGATATTTTCATTATTATTTTAATAAATACAGTTGTTATGGTCCTATCACATCAGATGTGTCATTGTGCTATGCCATACCAACACACAAAGTGTTAACTCTAACTTCAAACAGATCCGGCAAGTAACTACAGTATGTGATTGGCTTGCACTTTTCTAAGAATAGCTGCTTCTGTTTAGCTACAGTACTATCTCCAATCACACATTTATGTAGCACAGCTTGTGTAACTACAAAAGCTGATTCAGAACTACAGGCCAGCAGACCAGCTGAAAGAAGTTATTTACATTCTGTCCTGATTCATGTAGTTTGATAGTAAATCACTGCATAGACTCAGACGGGACTTGGTGGGGCCGACCTACCAGCTGTGTTTTTGCTCTCTGCATTGGCCAGCTGCTGCCTCTCTGTTTTAATGTTACAGATTCCATCCCCCAACACCATTCCCCCTTTATATCCTATATGGAATGCTTGCTGTCAATGTGAATGGGGAATGCAATTATGCAGTACAGAGAGTGTAACTAACAAGTATTTGTCAGTGACAAATGTTTGCTTGCTGGCGTTAGCAGTTGAAGTACAGGAGTTAGACAGATGCAGTATAGAAATTGCAGTGATGTTTTGAACTGATGCCAACTCCACCCCCACCCTGCAGAGATGGACCGGCATTGGGGTGTGCCTTTGGGTCATCACCCATAACGGTCACAACATTTCACCTCACCCTAGCCTGCAGACATGGACAAGTGTTGAGGTGTGCCTTGGGGTGTTTGGGCTTTACACTCACCTCATTCCATAAGGAAATGCACTGAAAGGGGTGCAAAATAGCAGAATGGGTTGAACTGTGGGGCCAAAGAGTCCAAGTTGTATCTCAATGCCTGTCACCGGCTGCAGGGTGGTGGTTGAATGGCGTGAGCATTACTGTCAACAATCCAAAGTCACACCCTTGATGCCTGTCAGTTCCTACAGGGTAGGGCATTATGGTCAGAAACCCTAATGCCCTGGGCGTTTCTTTGGTGTTTTAACTCCAAGTTTTCTACATGGGCTCTTTGTGACCCTACCGCATGAACAGTGACACTATCCGTTTGTTAGCCGAAAGATGATTTTGCACAGTGACTGCACCATTTGGTGCCACAGGTGCAAAAACACATTTTGAACACAGTGTGAAAAATGACAGCTGTAATGTTCATGAAGAGGTGTGAAAAAATGGTAATGTTGAAAATCTGGAGTGAAAATATAAAAAAAATGGTAAAGTCACGAGTGTGTGTAGAAACTGTGCAACGCACACCTGTAACACAATTATTTTGGGGATTTTTTGTACCAGATTTTCAATATAGGCATTTTGGGACCTCTGCTCATGAACAGTGTTACTGTGATTTTCTTAAAGGGGCACTGTCAGCTTTTGCATGCCACGACACCAGCGCATGCATGGATTCCTGGATTCACTTTTTCAAATATGAAGTATTTAAAAAGTAGCCCTTGGTTTTTAAAAAGAATAAGATTGCTGAAGTCAGTGCAGGCAATAGTATCTACTCTGGATGTTGTTTTATACCCTTCCCAAATTGACTACCACCTCCATGCATGAGTCCACGTCATTCTCTGTCTTCTCAAAGTTGGGGACGCACAGGAGGGAGCAGACTGTGGTGTTTCGATTGGGATGACCGACTGTCACTTTTTACAGAAATTTAAAAATAAAAGGCATGCTATGGACTGTGTATGCAATCAGAGCAAACTGTGAGTTAAGTTATGTAGTACAGGCACAGAAATACAAGGTCACTGAAAGGGCTGCAAAACCTGACAGTGCCCCTTTAATCTGTCCTGAACATTGATTTCCCACAGCGACTGCACTATTCTGCATCGGAAGTGCGAAAACACATTTTGGTCAGGATATGAAAAATGACTGTTCATAAGGATGTGTGGAAAAATGGCAATGTTGAACATCTGGAGTGAAAATATTACAAATTCGTGAAGTTATGAGGGTGCATAGAAATTGCGCAATGCACGCTTGTAACACAGTCATTTTATGGACTTTCGTCACCAAATTTTCAACATAGGCATTTTAGGACCTCTGCTCATAAACAATTTCACTGTGATTTTCTTAATCTGTCCCGAACACTGATTTCCCACAGCGACCATGCTATTCTGCACCGGAAGTGCGAAAACACATTTTGGCAAGGATGTTAAAAATTACAGCTGTACTGTTCATAAGGAGGCATGAAAAAATGCCAATGTTGAAAATCT